>CM077644.1:120956874-122263124 GCA_039707465.1 Rhabdophis nuchalis
GAAATATGGCATAGGAAGGCTGAAATGATCATTCACTGAAAATCAAGTATTCTTGAACATCTAATGTTATATATTGTAATGTGTGTTTATAGTTAAAATAGACTTTTTTAAATAGAATAGAATAGAATAGAATAGAATAGAATAGAATAGAATAGAATAGAATAGAATAGAATAGAATAGAATAGAATAGAACAGAACCTGGAAGGAACCTTGGAGGTCTTCTGGTCCAGCCCCCTGAACTTATACCACCTCAGACAAGTGATTGTCCAGTCCAGTTAGAAACATTACATTTTTAGTAATGTTTGTTTTTATTTCTGAAGCAATGTTCAGATAGCTCTTATCAAGATATAAATTTGGTTTAAGTGAAGAACATCACATTGAATTTTTCAGTAAATCATTTTTATACTGCAACTTTTATACTGCAACTTAGATCGTGCAGCCTACATCTGACCCTGACCCGAGTGTTCCCTACCTGATCCGGGGCTGGAGCGGCAGGAACAACGGCTGTGGATGGAGAAGCTGGAACGGAGAGAGGAGGTGAGAGGAAGGAGAGAGGATGTGAGAGGAGAGATTGGAAGAGAGGAAACGTGAGGAGAGAGGACGGGAAGGTGAAAGAAGGAGAAAGGAGAAAGAAGGAGAGGAGAAATTGGAAAGAGAAAGGAGAAGGAGAAAGAAGGAATGGAGTGGAAACAGAAGCGGAAGGAAGGAGTGAATAAATGGAAAGAAGGAGCGAATGGAAGGAGAGGAGGCCAAGCAGCCAAGCAGCTGGGTCGTGGAGTGGTGGAACTTTGGCCGAGGAGGACTGGGAGTGAGTGCATGAGACTGGAGGAGGTAAGCGAAGCCTGCACATGGCAGCATTTACCATCAGGCCGTGCAGTGGACCATCTAGCTGCATGGCACTAAATGCAGACTGAGGCCTGTGTGGCTGAAGAGGGCAGATGGATGGGGCCCTTTAAAGGGGCTGAAGTGCGATCTTTCCCATCTGCCGGACTTTTTTGGACTATCTGACTTTACCCCTCCTACCCCTATGGATTTACCATCTCCTATTATGTTTATTTGCACTGTACACTGCCACTTTACACCTGCACTTTATCTGGACTCTTTCTAACTCTAACATGAACTTGCAATTACGTTCCCCTTGGTCTATGCGTGTTCCCTAGAAACGTATTCAAGGCGTGACCTCCTTTGCCTGCGAGATTCTGCCTTCTTGCAGGCTTGGCCCTCTAGTTTAACACGGGCCCACCTCGAGGATGGACTTATTGCTCCTGAGAGGTGGGCGAAGCGCAAACTCAGGGGGTTCCTTTTAAATTTTTTAATTCGGATTTTAGGGGGTTCCAGGGAGGAGGGAGGGGATAGTTAGGTGGGGGGACGCCAAATTATAAGGCCGGCCGGCAGAAGTAGAGAAACGGAGGAGGGGGAAGGGGGGTCGTTTCCACTGAGGTATTCTCCATCAATTCGGTCTTGGGGAGGGGCAGGGCGGTGGGAGACGGGATGGACATCGATTGGAGGACCATGGCCGCTGGTTACAGGCGGTCACGCGCTCCGACCTCCCATGCTCCCATCGCAGACTAGGTGGGCAAGAACCACAGACCCGGGGCCCTAGGCTGATGCTATGCAACGCCAGGTCCGTGGTACAAAAAGCCCCCCTTATTCATGACCTTGTGTCAGAGGGGGACCCGGACCTGGTAGGTATTACGGAAACCTGGTTGGGCCACGAGGGAGGACATCCCCTCGTAGAAATGTGCCCACCAGGATACCGAGCCTTCCATCAGACTAGGGCCCTAGGGAGGGGTGGGGGGTGGCGATTATGGTTAGGGAAGGTCTTGAGCCAAAGGAGACCACGATCCCTCAGACGACCGGATGCGAGTCCCTCCTTGTGAAGTGGGGCCTAGGGAGGCAGTTGGGCGTGTCTGTTGTATACCTGGCTCCTCGCTATACAACAACAGCCCTGACCAAGCTCCTAGAGGTGATAGCCGAGGCGGCGGTTGAGACCCCCAGACTGTTAGTCATGGGGGACTTTAACCTGCCATCAGCAGGCGAAACCTCTGGGTTAGCTCGGGAGTTCATGGCTTCCATGACAGCCATGGATCTGACCCAAGTAGTTGTAGGCCCTACCCACGAGGGCGGACACACCCTGGATCTAATCTTCGTCTCGGGACAGTGGAGTAGTGATCTGGGAATAGGGGATCTAGTCATCACACCCCTGTCATGGACAGATCACACTCTCCTTCGGCTCGACTTTCCGGTCGCCGCACCTCACTGCGGGGAGGCGGAACCGGACATTCCTATATGGTTCCGCCCCAGGCTCCTGATGGACCCGATAGGGTTCCAAAGGGAGCTTGGGCCAATTCCTGTGGACTTGCCCTGCGACTCGACTGAGGACCTAATGGCCGCATGGTTAAGTGCGGCCACGGGCCCTTGCAGCCTCTCTTGCGGCGACGAACCACCTGGGCTCCTTGGTTTACTGAGGGGCTCAGGGAGATGAAGCGCCACAAGAGACGCCTAGAGAGCAGATGGAGATCTTCTCGCTCCGAAGCCGACCGAACACTAGTGAGAGACCATATTAGGACTTACTTAGTGGCAATAAGAGTGGCCAAACGTGAGTATTGTGCCACTCTTATTGCATCCGCAGATAACCGCCCTGCCACCCTGTTTGGGGTGACCCACTCCCTCCTTCAACAGAGGCCGCGGGAAGCCCCTTTACAGGGTCGAGCAGAGGAATTTGGGATTTATCGGCAGGAGAAAATCACTCGGATTCGGAACGAGCTACCCTCCATCGACAGTGGTCCAGTCGAGCGGGCCAAGGCTGTTCTTGTGACACCATCTTGGGAGGAGTTTGATTTTGTTACCACCGAGGATATGGACAAGTTGTCAAAGAGACTTAGGGCTACCACATGTTTATTGGACCCGTGTCCCTCCTGGCTTGTACTGGCATCCTGGGAGACGACACGAGGCTGGCTCCAGGGCATTGTCAACGCATCTTTGAGTGAGGGGTCCTTGCCTGCCACCTTGAAAGAGGCGGTAGTAAGGCCCCTCCTCAAGAAGCCGTCCCTGGATCCAGCATTATTAAGAGAGTTATCGTCCCGTCTCCAACCTCCACTTTTTAGTGAAGGTTGTTGAGAGTGTGGTGGCTCAACAGTTTCCGCGACACTTGGAGGAAGTTGATTATCTAGACCCGCGCCAGTCCGGCTTCCGACCCGGGCACAGCACCGAGACGGCATTGGTCGCATTGGTTGATGATCTCTGGAGGGCGTGGGATAGAGGATATTCCTCTATCCTAGTCCTATTAGACTTCTCAGCGGCTTTTGATACCATTGACCATGGTATCCTATTGCGCCGACTGGGGGGTTGGGGCTGGGAGGCACCGTTTTGCGGTGGTTCTCGTCCTACCTCTCTGGTCGGTCGCAATATGTGTTGGCAGGGGGGCAGAGGTCGGCCTCGAGGCCCCTCATATGTGGGGTTCCTCAGGGGTCGGTCCTCTCGCCCCTACTGTTCAACACATATATGAAGCCGCTGGGTGAGATCATCCGTGGTTTTGGGGTGGGATATCATCTGTACGCTGATGATACTCAGTTGTACATATCCACCCCAGACCACCCCAACGATGCCGTCGAGGTTATGTCCCGGTGCTTGGAAGCCGTACGGATCTGGATGGGTGGTAACAAACTCAAGCTCAACCCGTCCAAGACTGAGTGGCTGTGGCTTCCGGCGCCCCGGTTCAGCCAGATTATTCCAACTCTGGCCATTGGGGGCGAAACACCGTCCCCCGTGGAGAGGGCGCGCAATTTGGGTGTCCTCCTGGATTCCTGGCTGTCTATGGAAGATCATGTGGCAGCCGTGGCCAGGGGGGCGTTTCATCAGGTATGCCTGATGTGCCAATTGCGCCCCTTACTGGACCGGGGCGCCTTACGCACAGTCACTCAAGCACTCGTCACCTCTCGACTCGACTACTGTAATGCTCTCTACATGGGGCTCCCCTTAAGGTGCACCCGAAAGCTACAGCTAGTCCAGAATGCAGCCGCACGGGTGATTACGGGAGCGCCTAGACACTCCCACATAACACCTATCCTGCGCGAGCTGCACTGGCTTCCTGTGGTCTTTCGGGTGCGCTTCAAGGTTTTAACGACCATCTTTAAAGCGCTCCATGGCTCAGGGCCTAGTTATATGCGAGACCGCCTCCTGCCCCATACATCCCTCAGACCGATACGCTCCCACAGAGAGGGCCTCCTCAGGGTGCCATCGGCTGGACAATGCCGACTGGCGACACCAAGGGGAAGAGCCTTCTCTGTGGCGGGCCCAGCCCTCTGGAACGACTTACCCCCTGAACTCTGCACCATCTCCGACCTCCGCCTCTTCCGCAAGTGTCTGAAGACACATCTATTCCATCTAGCCGGCCTAGCGTAACCTCCATTACTGACTATTAGACAGTTTTAAACTTGGGATTTTTAATTCGGTTTTTAGCGCAGGGTTTTATTTATTAGAATAAGTTTTTTAAATTTTATATATTTTGTATGTATTTTAACATCCCTGGGCGCCGCCCTGGGTCCATTTGGAGAAGGGCGGGGTATAAATGTAATTAAATAAAAAAAATAAAAAAATAAACTCCTTAAATGACAAAAATCAATAATCTTATTAATTCATGTAAACTATGTTCTCCACATTCCCTTCGTGTTCTCCAATAAAAGAATTGTCTTGCTATTTTCAAATTTGAATACCTCTATAATTTTGGCATGACATCAAGATTCAAATCAGAGCTGGTGTCCTATGTCATAGATAATACAGTATATCACTGAACCTCAGATTTGTCATTTTGAGAGGAAAAAGGTTACAGGAATGTACATGTGAGCAGCATGTTCCAGCTTTAATAAAGGGATACAGCCAGACAGAAATTTTAAGCTTTAAGAACAAAAATAAGATTCAAATAAAATATTTTAAATTATCAGTTTGAAACAATATGTTATTGTGTCACACTTTTTGGCTTCTCTGTTTCCTTAGATTAGAAGCCACTTGATGGTGGCTTATTTTCCCATGTTTGTATAATGATGAGGATGTCTGCTAAAATACTTAATCCATTTATATATAATTTTAATAACAATTGTAGCAATACTAATAATACACAATTGGATTAGGATCTTAACCTTTATATAATTGGCAGACCATCTGCACTGATGATGATTGTTACGTTTCTTTATGACCCTTTAGCCACTGAATAGAAAATGATTTTTACTGGAGGGGGGGGGGGGAGAAAGGGGCTAAAAAGTGGCCTCCACTGTTTATTATTCAAATGTGGAATGAATTCACAACCGCATCATGAATTGCAATCATTAATTATTCACTAGGATTAAGGAATCAGTTAAAATCCTATCTCTACTTAATCCTACTTTATTAATTTTATATTCTTGGCAGCAAAGTCCTTTTTACAAATAGATCATGTGGTTTTCTGTTGGGATTCTAAGAATGGAATGTCCCTGGTGTTTAGAGAATGCCATCTTTTTTAATTTGATAAAATAAATTAGCAGAGGATTAGCTAAAAAATTAGCATGCGATGCAGTGCATTTGCTGCTGCCACCCTCTTAAGGGAGCTTTTAAAATGATTAGGTTATGTCTCGCTTGGCTTTTTTCCTTGCAGAGCTCTCTTGGGTACCAGAAAGCCATGCAGTGGCATAGTACACTTGCTTTAAGTGAGTTGGACAAAATAATCCCTTTACCTTCCTCTATTTGTTAGAATTTGAAGAAAACTCCACAGACATATAGAACTGATTTCAGAAGACACAAAGTTGCCTTACACTAAGACTGACCACTCATTCCTGGAATTCAATAGCTTTCTGACCCTTCAGATACTGGGTATCTTTCAGTTTTATTCTGAGTTGAAAAGCGTGCAAGGAACATATATATTCATCATTAGGGCCATATCAATTCACTAAAGTCAATCTTATGTTGTTTGATATCAAATCATTGTTCCTTTCAGGAATGGCTAGATCTCATGGCGTGTGTTAGTCCAGTTCTGGTCATTTCAGCTCAAGGAGGAGGTTGATATGCTGGTCTCATAATAATGTTTCATGAGAGTAATGACAGCACATAGAGTAATGGAAGAAAAAATAATTGGTTTTTTATTAAAAAATGAGGGTCAATGTACTTGTAGTTTTTAAATACTGAAAGAAATGCCAGAAAAAATGAGGAGTAGAAATATTCTGAGGAAGAGAACAAAGATTTTAATTACAGTATAATGAAAAGTGTCAGGGGTCTGACCAATGCCAATCAGGAGCCTCAAGCTGTAGTGCAAGAAAAATCCAGTTGTTTATTAGGAACGCCATGTCAGCATGACCTAGGTGAAGCCAGCTCTGACTTCACTCAGTTCTCTCCTTGTCTCTGACTTTGTTGCCCCTTCCCCCAAAGTGTGCCACCAATCACATTCCCCTATGAAACAATTTCATGGGTTGTAGAAGTCACACCCTCTGGCCGTTGGGGGCCTTCATGGAGATTGCCTTCACTTTGGCTGGCTAGGATGTGTTTTGTTTTGACTGAGGTGTGAATTCCTCGGTGCAGCTGCGAGGCATGATTTCCCATCTCCCTGCCTATGGCAACTCAAGAGCAAGTCAGGAAAGCTTTGCGAGTTGACAACAAGCTTGGTAAGGAGTATCGCAAATTCAAGGGCAGGTGGTCCCCTAATTTTCTGATCTTTATCAGTGATGTATCATATTAAATTATAAGGAAAGATGTAAGGGTTTTTTGCCCAAATAAAATTGACGTTATGGTATCCACTGTCAAAGTTCTCCATTTTCCTTTTTTATGGTGCATGCACTGACATTTGAATAATTTTTTCAGAGTATCTCTACTTTTTCCAGACATTCTTTCTAGCAATTTGATGACATGCTCCAAACTGAGAAGTCTCCTCTTTTTTTTAACTCAAGTATTCTTGGTGTTACTGCGTTTTCCCGAAAATATGACATATCCTGAAAATAAGGCCATCCCAGATTATTGGGGTGGGCAAAAATATATGTCCTCCACCAAAAATAAGCTCATGGGGCAAATCTCCTCTCCAGTCAGGCAGAGTGCCACCCACCAGCCCAGCAGTATCCCAAAGGCACCAAGCCACGGGAGTCACGGGGAACAGGTGCTCGTGTGGCTTGGTACCTTCAGGATACCGTTGGGTCAGTGAATGGTGCTCTGCCTGGCTGGAGAGGGGGTTGCATGAGTGCCTGTTCTGCCCCCTGCTTGTGCACCTCCCAGCCTCACCATGACCTGGCCAGCTCTCCCTGCAGGGACAGGGCCTCCGCCACTATCCCAGCACTGAGGATGGCTTCTCTGCAACTTCCAAACCCCAGAAGTCTGCTGCCGAGTCTTCTGGAAGCTGGGGCAGAGAGTCTTCTGGCAGCCAGGCCACAACCATAGAGCAGGAAGCACACTCCCAGAGTGGCCATGCCAGAAGACTCTCTGCCCCGGCTCCTAGAAGACTCGGCAGCAGACTTCTGGGGTTTGGAAGCCACAGAAGAAGCCATCCTCAGTGCTCCCTGTCTCTTCAAGGAGAGTTGGCCCAGGTTGTGGTGAGGCTGGGAGGTGCGCGAGTAGATTTTGAAAAGAATAAAGGAAGCTCTATTCATATCTACAAGAATCTGTGGAACATGTCAATAATAGGGCTTTTGAGAGATTCATTTTGGGGAAGTAACTCTAATGATTTGTGTCTTGTTTTGCCTATGCAATGGACCACAAAGTTGCTGTAAAAGTAGGCTGATATTGCTGTAAGTGCAGTGGCAAATTGACTTCTTCTATGTATAGCTGAAGTGAGCATCATCAATATGCCATAGCATGAGGGATAAGTATTGGATATGTTGCCCTGGATGTTAGAGAGGTGTCTATTGGTTTGATGTGCTAATTCCACAACATATATTTTACCTCTGATTGTCTACTGAGAATATAGACAGGTGCAGACTATGCAGCTGAGATAAGAAATTGTTCTGCTCATCAAAAGTTATTTGCCCGTAATACAGAAGTCTAAATGATGTAAATCTAAAATGAAAGAGTACTTGCTACTTTTTTGCAACTATTTTCTATATTTTGTCAGAGTCTGTAGCTATCCAGTCAGCACACAAGTAAATAATTCAGCAGCATTTATTTATTAGAAGAAACTTCTTTATATACAATAATATAAAACATGATGCATGTATACAATGTCCATGCAGCTTTTGTAACATGGTAGAGAAGAAGAAGTAGCAAGTACAAGGACAATAATAAAGAAGAAAGGAGTAGAACTAGAAGCAAGCAAGCAACAAGACAAACGAACTCTTAAATACACAGAATGGTTAAGCTAAGCCACACCCAGGCTCCGAGCTGTCTGACATGGCTCACAACAAATCCTGTGTCTCAGTCACCAACTTGTTGTTATGGCTATTCCAGTTCAAAAATTCTTATATACTGACATTCCTCCCTTTATGACTGGAATAGACATAAAATCCAATAACATAATATTCTTCCTATGATGCACTCCACCTAATAGCTTGGTCATTATATCTGCCAGATTGTCTTCTGAAGAACATTGAAGCAAGCTAATTAATTTACATTTGTTGGCTTTTCTTACATTACAATATTTAATATCCACATGCTTGCTTCTATTTTTTACTCTGTCATTGTTGCCATTTTAATGCAAGCAGCATTATCCTCAAACACGGTTACAGCTTCATTTACTTTTATGTTTAAATCCTTTAACTTTGCATGTACCAAGTTACCTCTGAATAAAGTTCAGATAGAGCAACAAATTCTGCCTCTGCAGTAGAAATGGCTATAGTAGTTTGTTTTCTGGACTTCCAACCAATTAAAGCCCCTCCAAATACTACCACAATCCCAGAATTGGACTTTCTGGTTTTTACATCATTGGCTTTATATACTGTCAACATAACATTTCAACTTTAATTCTTGTTCCGGTTCCGGTCGAAGATGGAGGAAGTCTGAGCCGAGCTGAGGCGAGGGAGAGCTTGCCTCCTGGAGTATTTTTCTGTGGTATGGCTGCCAAGCCTGCCCCCGGACTTTTCAGAGGGGCCAAACTGAACAGTTTGGTAAAAAAAAATCTATGGCCCCGGACATAAGGGGCGGTCGCGGAGGCTGGTTGTTATTGCCGCTGTGGTCGAGGCATGGCTTACCATCGTGGTTTCCCATCTCAGCTTACACACATCGCAGCTTGTGTGGCGGCCGTTGTTATTGCCGCTATGATTCCATCGCCGTGGCTGTGTCTTTCGTCGCTTTTCGTTGTCTCCTATTGTTTTCTGCCGCTATTTTCATTGCCGTTTTCGCCTTCTCGTCCTGCCTCGTCTCAATCATCCTGCTGTGCTGCTGTTCTCTTCATCCTGCCTCACCCCGCCTTGTCTTCGTCGCCATGCTGCGGTTGCTGTTTTCGTCCTCCTGCTTCGTCCTGTCTCATCCTGTCTCGTTCCTGCCTCGTCCTGCCTCGTCTTCGCCATTGCTCTTGTTGTCTTATTTCGCCCCGCCTTGTCTTCTTCACCATGCTGCTGCTGCCGTTTTTGTCGCCTTGCTTCGTTTTGCCTCGTCCTTGTCATGCCTCGTCCTGCCTTGTCTTTGTTGCCCTGTTGTATTGCCGTCCTTCGCCATCCTTCATTGCCCTGCTTTGTCGCCCTGCTTCACCCGCTTTTCTTCATTGCCCCGCTGTGTCGCCATTTTTGTCATCCCGCTATGTGGCCGTTGTTGTCGCCTGCATCGTCCAGCTTTGTTTCGTCACACTGCTATGTTGCCTCTTCATCCGTTGACTTTTCATCGCCCTTTTCTTCGTTGCCCTGCTGCTCTGTCCTCCGTTGCCCATTCGTTGCCCCCCCGCCGCCTTTGCCATCTCGCCCTCCTGTCTGCTACTATTTTACCATCTCGCCTTGCCCCTTAACGAAGAACGAAGACTGAGAAACCATCAGGACAGTGTGTGGGAGGGGTAGGTATGGCAGGAGCCGGGGACTATATCATGTTATGGGAGGGCGCACCTGCTGTTTGCAAGCGGTTGCGCGCTCCGGTCCCCACGAGTCCTCTTGCAATCCAGAAGCAGTTGGAAAGTAGAGCCGAAGGAGAGAGTGATCTGACCATGACAGGGGCTTGATGACTAAATCCCCTAATCCAAGATCACTCATCCACTGGCTGGAGATGAAAACCAAATCCAGTGTGTGTGTCCCGGTGTGTGTGGGGTCGTGAACTAGTTGGGTCAGGTCCATGGCTGTCATGGAAGCCATGAACTCCCAGGCCATCTCGGATTTTTCACCTGCTGATGGCAAGTTGAAATCCCCCATGACTAACAGTCTGGGGGTGTCAACTGCCACCTCAGCTATTACATCGAGAAGCTCGGGCAAGGCTGCTGATATGTAGCAGGGAGCCAGGTACACAATCAGCAAGCCCAACTGCCTCCCACGACCCCAACACACACATATGGACTCACAATCGGCCGTCTGCGGCACAGGGGTCTCCCTCGGGTCTAGACTTTCCTTAATAACAACCGCCACCCCCCACCCATACCCTGGGCCCGTGGCTGATGGAATGCCTGGTAACCCGGTGGGCACATTTCCACGAGGGGCACTCCCCCCTCTGTGACCAACCAGGTCTCCGTGATACCCACCAGGTCCGGCTCCCCCTCTGACACCAAGTCATAAATGAGGGGGGCTTTGCTGACCACGGACCTGGCGTTACACAACATCAGCTTAGGGCCCGGGCTCTGAGATGTTATGTAACGCCAGGTCCATGGGGCGAGTCATTAGCTCCTGCGGAAAGGGCCCACAACTTGGGTGTCCTCCTAGATTCTCGGCTGTCCTTGGATGACCATTTGACAGCCATGGCCAGGGGGGGCCTTTTATCAGGTTCACCTGATATGCCAGTTGTGCCCCTTTCTAGATTGTGGCACCCTATGCACAGTCACTCAAGCCCTCGTCATTTCCTGCCTGGACTATTGTAACGCTCTCTACATGGGGCTTCCCTTGAGGTGCACTTGGAGGCTCCAGCTAGTTCAGAATGCGGCCGCGCGTGGGATTTCAGGAGTCTCGAGATATTCCCATGTAACACCTCTCCTGCGCGAGCTGCACTGGCTACCTGTGGCCTTCAGGGTGTGCTTCAAGGTGTTAGTAACCACCTTTAAAGCATTCCATGGCATGGGACCTGGTTACCTGCGGGACCGCCTCCTTGTTATGAAAATCTGTGCTCATAGGTGTTTGGGCAGAATTACAATCCTTCAATTTTCCTTCTTTGATTGAGAACATAGCCACCTTTCTCAGTTTTTTGTATCTTTACACCAAGATATTTTTGTATTTCACCCAAATCTTTCAATTCAATTTTTTCTCCAATTAATTAGCAAATTCTTTTACCTGTGACACATCTTTTGCAATGAAACAAAGATAATCCACAAATGCTAATAATTGACAATCCCCACCTTGCTACTTTCCAATGTATATACTACCATCAGCCTTACAACTCTTAAACCCAAGACCCTTCAATGCCACATTTAAACAGATATTCCAATTCCTGGCTGACTGCTTTAGCCCATAAATGGTCTTGTTCAAATTATACACAGTGCTAGGCTTTTTACTGTCATACCCTGGTGGCTTGCAGGGAATCTCCCCATCCTGATGGCGGTCGGGGGGTCCCTGTCTTTGACCTAGGCGTGGGAGAACATGCTGCGGGGGGCTTGGTTCCCTTTGCCGATGGAGGACCGGAACACTTAATCGCTTTCGAGAGAGCTGAATCGCTGGAGTTGGAGGCAACATCGAGACTCCTGGCTATAGAGTGGATTGTGAGTGATTTTACTTTAATGCTTGCAACTTTTGCCTTGAAAGAAGATGGAGGGGGGAGTTTGTAAAAAACCCCACTCGAATTGAAAAAAAAGCAGCGTTTTAAAAATGCTCCTCAGGCTTGAGGAAGCGGAGAAATCAGCATCCGAATCTTTTTAAACTATAGTGAAAGTCTTTCCAGCATGACCGTTGGATACTTAGTATCGAAGTCTGGTAACAAAGAGACAATTTTAACTTGCTAATTCCTGGTGGCTTCCAGATGGGCGGGGGAAGATGGCGTTCCTTTGTTCTCAGGAGACATACTTTTCATGGAAAACTGCTGACATTCCCTTGTGCTCGGGACTGCCTTTCTTTTTTTATTAATGATTGCATGTAATTGATTAATTGGACCTTTCCCTGAAGTGCCTTCTTCCTTTTCTTTTCATTTGATTGTTTGAAGAACTTGGTCTCTCTCTGGACTCTAATTAGACAAAATTGTGACTTTGTTCATTGGAATTTGCTCACACCCTGACTCACTGACTCCTCTTCAGCAGACGCCATTTTACTGACAAAGACTTAAATCTTTCATCATGGCTTCAAAAAAGCAGACACATCAACCTAAAATCACCTCGATGTTACCTGAAAAATCAGATACGGATGCTAAATTAGCAGCAATGGATGAAATTCTTCAGAACATTATGAAAGAAATCAAAGAAATGAGAAAGGACTATGTCAGTTCTAAATTAGAACTTTTGGAGACACAGAAGAAATTAATGGAAAATACACAAAAGATTGATGGGCTGGAGGTGGGGCTGGTTGAGACAAGGGGAGAGCTTAAAAGTATTAATAATGAAATTGGGGATTTAACTGGTTATATGTCTAGGATGGATTTTGAAAGGATGTCATATTTTTTAAGATTTCAGAACGTTCCTGAGACAAGTGGTGAAGATTTAACTGATTTAATGTGTACAATTTTAGCAGATTATGTACAAAAGCCTAAAGAAGATATTAGGGGGGGACATAGATCTGATATATAGAATAAATTCAGCATATGCCAGGATAAATGAAGTACCCAGAGAGATACATATTAAATTTGTAAGAAGGTCTACAAGGGAAAGGATCCTGAGGGTGCAGAGAGACAGTCCTTTAATTTATCAGCAGAAAGAGATTGCCATCTTGAAGCAGGTCCCGAAAAAGATTAGAGAGATAAGAAGGAAGTATTCCTTCTTGTCTAAAAGATTATTTAAAAAGGGGGTCTGGTTGGTGTTCTGGGAGAGAGGAAGAGTAAGAATTAAAACGATTGCAGACGCGGAAGCCTTTCTTAAAAAACATTCCTCAGTCCTGGAGGATGAAAATGGGGGAGCAGAGGGTGCCGCGGCCCCGCCCACTGGGGGCCAGGGAGAAGAAGATACAATTGCCAAAAGACTTAGATCTCAAAAGTGACTTTATTTTAGTACAGTTTAACTTTGGTTTGGATGTTTATACATGATTGCTAGCATAGATTTTATGATGATATATTTGCATTTCTTTCCACTTTGTAGTACAAATGAAAATTTAATGTATTATCTATATTTTGTTATGAAGCCTCGGAAGGGGTCAACGACTTCGACGTGAAAGTTCTCACAATATCTTTTTCACACCATACCCTTACCCTATTTATAAAAAAATTGTAAAACCCAATAAACTTTTTCAAAAAAATAAATAAAAAAAATACCAAATTTTATGGCCACGTGCCAGTGCTAACACTAGTGCCAACCTTATGCTTTCACTCTTTACCATAGGTGGGAATACCTCATCATAGTGCACGTTTTTCCTTTGAGAAAAACCTTGGGTCACTAATCTTGCCTTATATTGGACCTCAATTTCTTTTTGTACATCTGTTTACATCCTATGGCTTTGCAATCTTGTGGCAAAGTCATAGATGTGAACACTTTATATTTACCCATGAATTTAATTTCTTTGTCCATGGCTTCATTCCATTTCACTTGTTCAATTTTTGGGTAATGCCAATACTTCCTTATAGTTTCTTAGCTCATACCACACATTACATACTTTTACTTCACTAGCAAAATACCTCTCAGATGGAATCCCCTTGTCCCATTGCTCTGACCTGCATGGCATTGATTGCTCTTGTGTCTCAACCCTCTCTTGCTTCATATCCAAGTCATCGTCTTCTCCTGATTCCTTTTCTTACTCTCTTTCACTTTCTCCTCCTTGAACGCTGACACCATCACTAAGTGAATTACTATCACTAAGTGGGTCACTATCACTAAGTGGATTATTCAAAAAATTGGCATCAATTATGTTCCACTTTTGCTCTGCAAAGCTAGCAGACCTAGAAATCACTATTATTTTGCCCTCACTGCTAAAGTGATAGCTCTTTGAGCCAGACAACCACCAAATAAGGTACTGTTTCTTTTTTTTTTTTTGTTCTATAATTTTATTCACACATGTTTTCATGTATGATAGCCTAAAAGGAGGGGGGATTACGCTGTTGTTAAATCATTGCCAATATATCAAATAATTTAGAATCTTCCAAAGAGAAATTTAAATGGAGAGCATTGCCGTCCTAGCCTGAATCATTTCAGGTGAATGTGAATCAGTCTTCCATCATCTGGTGCCTTTAGCTGTAGAAGACTTCATTCTCCATAATTCTCATCCAACATGACCAAAAGTGATTGGGGGTTGAAATCAAACATAAATGAAGGTCATCAGGTTAGAAAAACTAAGGTATGGACTTCTATTTTTCCCCTCTGTCAGATAACCTTGCAACAGTGCTAAAATGAATCCTAAGATGGATTGTATGTTTTTAGCCTTGTGGCTCATTCAAAACAAAGATTTGCTTTCAATTCTTCTCTGATGACATGATTAGTCAATGCCATATATACCGTTTATTTTTCTTTTCTGTGTAATGTTCCTTTCCTCTAGCTTTCTTAAGCAAGGTGATCATGAAAAGCACAGTTGCAATGCTTTATTAACATTAATCAGAGAAAATCTTTCCCTCATTGCTCTGGCTGGAGCATGTTTGCAATGGCAGTATGCCACAGACATTTCTTAGGCAGGCTTTTCCTCTTTAATCTGGGTTAGCAGCTTTTTGTGCAAACAGGAGGAATCGAAAAGCTGATTAAATAGCAGAGCTGGCCTGTAATGAAAGCAAAGCCCACTGCAAACATGTGTTGATTGCTTTACATGAAAAATGTGCTAGGTGGATTTCAGGTGATGCCACGGTGGCTTTTCTCCTAATCCTGTCTAAGGCAGCATTATAAGTTTTAATGTTGTATTCATTTTATCCCTGAATGCAGCCACCTGATAGGAATAAGGCCTAACAATGGCCTTGCCAAGAAACAGAGTGAGGTGTTTGCTTTTGGAGGCAGATTTTGAGTATCATAAAGGGCAAAGTACAGCAGAAGGTGGTCTATAAAGGATAGGAATGATGCATGATCTCTTTAATCAAGACTTCCAAAATTTAATACTTTTAGATAAGCCACTGAGAATGAATCTGACTGCAATAGTATACAAATAGGTTTAATAAATAAGCAAAAAACCCTAGTAGGGAATTTTGGGACTACAGACTAGATTAAGGTGACCAGACGTCCCGCTTTCGGCGGGACAGTCCCGCATATTAATAATTAGTCCCACGTCTCGCGTCCCTTTAAAAATGTCCCGATTTTTTGAATATTCCAAATCTTCCTCCTTCTCCTCCTCCTCTTCCTCCTCCCCACCCACCACTCCTCTCCTCCTCCTCCTCTCCTCCTCCTGCGGTCCGACTTGCCTGCCTCGGCGGAAGATCCGGGTTGTGAGGTCGGAGCAGGAAATCGGGATGTAGCCGCCCAGCTAAGCAGCAGGGGGTGAGGCAGGCAATGGCGGCCACGGCAGCAGGTCACTGAATCTGGAGCCATAGCCTCCCCAGCCAGCATGCCGGCCACTCGTCTGCTTCCCAGGGTCTGAAGGGGCTCCGCGGGGGGAGAAAGGGAACTGGCTGCTGGAGCCATCAGCAGCCAGTTCCCTTCCTCCCCCCATGGAGCCCGGTGGGTGAGCCAGCGGGGCAGGTGGGTAGCGAATGTTGCTGGGCGCCGCCGCAGCACCCTGCCCGCCCGCCCACCCCACCCGCTGGCTCCGGCAGCCAGTTCCCTTCCTCCCCCCGCGGAGCCCCTTCAGCCCCTGGGAAGCAGAAGAGTGGCCAACATGCTGGCTGGGGAGGCTACCAGAGCGCTTCCCAGGGTCTGAAAGGGCTCCCAGGGGGGAGGAGAAACAGACAGACAGAGGGAAATAGGGGGGAGGGAATCAGAGAGAGACTGATAGACACACAGAGTACAGAGAGAGAGAGAGAGAGATGGTGAGGGAGGGAGGGAGAGAGACAGAGAGAGGCACAGAGAGAGAATGACAGAGGGAGGGATTGAATGGGAGACAGAGAGAGGGAGGGAATCAGAGTGACAGACACAGGGAGAGACAGAGAGAGGGAGGGAGAGAAAGATAGACAGAGACACAGAATGAGTGATTAAGTGAGTAAATGACAGACAGACAGACAGACAGACACAGAGTGACAGATGGGCGGAGGGAGGAGAGAGAGACAGATACATAGAGAGAGACAGACAGACAGAGAAAGAGACAGAAAGAAAAAGAGAGAAAGAGAAAGAAAGAAAAAAAGAAAGAAAGAACTTATGACCACAATTGAGCCCAAAATTTTGGTTGCTAAGCAAGACCGTTGTTAAGTGAGTTTCACCACATTTTCCAAGTTGGCCATGCCCCCCGGTCACATGACTGCTGAGCCACTCCCACAAAATAGGCCACCCCCCCCCCCCGGTCAATGGTGTCCCTCTTTACCACTGTTAAAATCTGGTCACCTTAGGCTAGATGCAAAGTTAATGAAGGCTTAGTTACCAAAATTTGAAATACAGAATTTCCAGCAGATTTAGACTCCATGCTAACAAGTGGGAAAGAACATTATTTAGGCCAAAACAATGAATATAGAGCTATGATTGGTTCCACCCAATAGCTGTTGCACTGTTATTTATGCTTTTTATTTTTAGTTTATAAATAATGTTTCTTTCCAGAAGAGTGTGCAGTCACTCAAACACTCATGATATTCCAACTAGACTACTGTAATGCTCTCTACATGGGGCTCCCCTTGAGGTGCACCCGAAGACTACAGTTAGTGCAGAATGCGGCCGCGTGAGGGATTTTGGGAGCCTCACGGCATTCCCATGTGACACCTCTCCTGCACAAGCTGCACTGGCTGCCTGTGGCCTTTTGGGTGCGCTTCAAGGTGTTGATAACCATCTTTAAAACACTCCATGGCACGGGACCTAGTTATTTGCGGGACCGTATCTTTCCTCATACATCCCTTCGTCCGATTCGCTCCCATAGAGAGGGACTTCTCTGGGTGCCGTCTGCCGGGCAATGCCAGCTGGCGACTCCTAGGGGAAGGACCTTCTCTGTGGCGGGCCTAGCCCTCTGGAATGACCTACCCCCCGAACTTAGGACCATCACGGACCTCCGCTCCTTCCACCAACACTTGAAGACATATCTCTTCCATCTAGCCAGCCTAGCCTAGTCCCCGCAACCACTTTTGTAGACTGAGTTTTAAAGTGTTTTAATTGGGATTTTAATGGGTTAGTAGGTTTTAGGGACAGGGCACAATGAATTTAATTAGTTTTTAGCTTGAAGTCCTATTTATTATCGTCTTGTCTATCGTTATGTTTTGTACTTCCGTTTTAATTTCCTGTGCACTGCCCTGAGTCCCTCCGGGGAGATAGGCGCCGTTATATAAATTGAATAAAATAAATAAATAAAATAATATGTTAGGACCAAAGGATACTTATTTATGCTTGCTGACCACAGTACAATCTTTATCTAAATCTAAAACTTACCATAATCTAAAACTCTCATATCTATTTTAACATATAGTTGGGCAAAAATAGTGTATCATGGGGCAACAATTATTGAACCAAGGTACCTCAAACAGGTTAATGTTTGAATTGGAAGTAGTGAATGCTGGGATTCATTACTTCCTTACAAATAAAATTTGGGGAAGTTGTGGCTGTTTCAGTGCCACTACATTGCTGTTGCTGCTTCAGTGCCAACACAGTCATGGTAACACAATTCTTATTTCCAACATTTTCTGAGAGCTTTCTACAAGTCACTGGAGAAACAAGCAAGGAAGGTTGCTGTGTCAATCACCTGCGCATCTCCTCATACCCTTTCTGACATATGCTGCACCCCTATGCCATCCCCAACTTGCACTATATCCTCCCATGCCATCTCCAATGCACATTACATCTGTGATAAACCCTCTTGCATCCCCATGCACCATTCCTGAGCCTGTAAGCTTCACATAGCAAAGTAAATAGGGGAATTGGCAGGCAGGCAGATTGGTTTTCAATGGTCCCTGCCAACTTTCTACAAGGAAACTCAATGAGGAAGCTCGCAGAAAGTTGTAAGTTGCTCCTGCTCCCAATGTTTGTTTGCGTTTTTTGCTGTCCATGATTATTCTGCTTTTTTGTTTAGATAAGAAAATATCTATGAAATAAGACCCAGTGGGGTATAGGCTTTTAGTTAAATTATAAAATCTGCCCATTGATATTCAAAGAAGAGTGATTCCACAACCTACAGATTAGTCTTTCTTCGCTTAATAACTGTTTCAATCAGTGCAAGAATTTTTAATTCACACCTATTTATTTGTTTACCACCATTATAGATAATTCCACTGATTTTATTTGAATATTGTGTTAAGCCATGGTTTGCTTATGAGGTCAACAACAAATGGTAGGGTCTATATCATAAAAAAGGTGCAAGATATGATTTACAAATTTAGTGACTGATGCTTCAATAGCGGCCTTCAGTTCTTCTGCATTGTTTGGTCTCATGTCTCTCATCTTTCTCTTGGCAATGCCCCATAGATTCTCCATGGGGTTCAGGTCAGGTGAGTTTGCTGGCCAATCAAGCACAATAATCCCATCGTCATTGAACCAGATTTTGGTGCTTTTGGAAGTGTGGGCAGGTGCCAGGTCCTGCTGGAAAATGAAGTCAGCATCCCCATAAAGCTCATCTGCAGAAGGAAGCATGAAGTGCTCTAAAATCTCCTGGTAGATGGCTGCATTGACCCTGGACTTAATGAAGCAACACCAGCAGATTACATGTCCCCCAAAATCAACACAGACTGTGGAAACTTCACACTGAACTTGGGTGCATCTCCACACTGCAGTGGGTGCATCTCCATTCTTCCTCCATACTCTGGGTCCTTGGTTTCCAAATGAGATGCAAAATTTGCTCTCATCAGAAAAGAGGACTTTGGACCACTGAGCAACAGGACTTTGGACCACTGTGCTTCATTAAGTCCAGGATCAATGCAGCTATCTACTGCTATCTATTGATAGCATGTAATATTCTAATTTTCTGAGATTGTAGATTTCAGGTTTTCATGAGCTGTAAGCCTTAATCATCACAATTATGACAAATCACAGCTTGAATTATCTTACCTTGCATGTAATGAGTCTTATCTTATATATTATTTTCACCTTTTAAGTTGCATTACTGAAATAAATGAACTTTTTCACAATATTCTAATTTTTCTAGTTTCACCTGTGCTAAGCTCAACCCAAATGAACCATATTATGTTTAACATTGTGGGAAGTCTTTCCTTGTCTTTTATGTCTCATTTTATACTTTTTTTCTTCTCAGGACTATATTTTATCTAGATGACGAAATGGACTAAGATCTGCAAAAAACGTTACGTTAATACACTTGTGACTCTTTAAGATGCCACTGGCCTTGCTGACGAGACTAATTCAGGTACTTGTCCTGCAGCTCCTCCAATAAAATTACTCAATGTCCAGAATGCTGGTAGGATATCATCATATTCAACAGACAATTGTTAACGGTCATATATTTTATTTATACAATGTACCATGTGTACATAATATAGTGATTAATGAATCTATGAATGAAATAGCTAGACATCTTATTACAATTTATATCAGTAATTCTGTGCTCCCACTTATTTTGGAAATAACCCTGTAGAAATACAAACATACTCACTTTTGTAAAATTAGGATTTGTTTTTAAGAAATGTATATTTAGATTGTGCTTTATTAAGCCTTCTATCTGCAGCTTGTTTCGTTTTCTCACATCTTATCCTCCTCTTTCTCCCCTTCATTTGTGTATATTATTTTACTATCAGTGTAGTCTTGATTGATAAAAATGGGATTGCCATCTCCTAATTTGACAACAGGAGTTTCTGATTTTATTAACCTTTCTCTATTTTGTCATTATGTCCCAAACATTCAGTCAAGACTTAATTGCACTTCTTCAGTCTCTGTAACAAAAAAACTTTAGAAATCCCAGAGTTTATAATAAAACTTATACTCTCAGATTTAAATTTTAGCCTATGTTTAAAAGCTATATCTCTTTGGTTGAAATGTGAAAAGCATTTTAGCTTTTTAAAGCATTCAATTTCTTAATAGCACTCCTCATATGTAGAGGCAAGATCAACCCTTAAGTAATGACCTATGGTTCTGTGCAGAGGTGGGTTGCAAATCCCAGTGCTACCAGTTTGCTCGTGCTCACACATGCACATGACACTTCTGCACATGCACAGAAGCATCCGGGCAGGTGGGTGGAGTCTCCCGCCATGCCACTACCAGTTCGCCCAATCCAGGCCGAACTGGGAGCAACCCACCTCTGGTTCTGTACCACCCTTGCCTACAATGACTGGGAACATGTGGCAACAATCGGCTGATTTGATTCAAATCAATCCAGGGTTAATACTAATCAATTTTGAAAAATCTCAGAATATTTATTTCTCCTCATCCTCTATTCCCCTTCACCCTCACCTCATTTAAAATTAAATAGAAATTGTAGCAAGTTATTCCTTTCTACATAAGTGTGAGCTTGATAGACTTTATACATTTGAGATGTTTTGCAAATGATAATGACAACATTGCAAAGCTGTAATTATGTCTGCTGATTTTCACTAGAACAATGTGGATCTTAGTATCCAGAGCATCTAACAATTCTTATAAAGAAGGAGATAGAAACACTGATTTTTATTGTAACCATTTCTTCTTTCTAAATACTGTTCTTGCCCTGGGGTCATAGGAAATGCAGATACTTGCTGGAGTGGAACCAGCTCATTTGCATGGCAAAAGGGTAAGAGAGAGGTGCACACTAGACCTATTAAATTCCTACCTTACATATGCCAGATAATCTATACTACAAGTAGCCATCTCCATTGCCATACAATTCTCTAACCGTTATCTACTCACACAAAAAGATCTAGATTTCCTTTCTGTTCTTCTGCTACTTCACTTTTCCCAGTGCAAGATTTGGCCTCTATGAACTCTGATACACAAGTGACCTACAACTGTTGGAGTAAATGCAGAGATCAGAAATACAGATTTGTACTGGCTTTTGTTGAGAATGTTATTATGTTATTCTTAATTCAAAATGGGCTACAATGTTAAAGATTCGTTTTGAATTTAAAGTGCAATATAAATCATTATATAAACATGAAACAGGATTCAAGGCAGAATAGATATGAATGAATAAACAAAAGTAACACAGTTCTAATATACTTGTATGCCATGATCAAAAGCTACAACTTTAAGAAGAAAAAGCCGAGGTGGACATTGAACCGATTAATTTTAAAAGATAAAGAATGTATATAAGCAACAGGCAAAGAAATTGAATTTTTTTAAAGGAGAATAAAAAAGAAGAAATCTCTTTACAAAACCTTTGGAATACTATTAAAACATATATCAGGGGATTAACTATAACCTATATAGCAAGAAAAAACAGAGGGGTGGGGGACAACAGCAAAAGATACTGAAAGAAGAGCATAAAAAACTTGAGATAGAACACAAAAAGATCCACAAAATTAAAAATTAAAAAACCAAATGGAAATAATAAAACATAATCTGAAGCTAATGGAAAAAGAATTGGCACAACAAATGAAAAGGTCAAAACAAAACTTTTTTGAAAATGCCAATAAACCAGGAAGATGGCTAGCATACAAGCTGAAAAAGGAGAAAGAAAAGAAACTGATAAGCAAATTACAACATGAGAGAGGAATCTTACAACACCAAAATGAGATTAAAAAAAGGAATTCAGGAATTTTATGGGCAATTATATGATCAAGGAAAAATTTCAGAGGAAAAATAAAGCAATACCTAGAAAATGCTAAACTACCAAAAATATCTGAAAATATAAAAGCAATGCTAAATGAAAGAATAATGATGATGGAATTAACAGAGGTGATAAATAGACAACAGAATAATAAAACACCATGACCAGATGACTACCCACGGAAGTTTATAAATATTTACAGAACTCATTAACTTTGTCAAAGTTAGAGGTTTACAATGAAGTTCTGATAGAAGTTAAGATACCAAATTTGTGAATAGAAACAAATATAACATTAATCCTGAAAGGAGACTCAGAATAATAAGCCCATATGCATCAATAATAGCAAAAAGATTAAAAAGATTCCTGAATGAGTTTATCTATTCAAACCAAAATGGAGTCTTACCTAAAAGACAAATTAAGAATAACCTTAAGATTTATTCTAGACATGCTGAAATATTATAAAGTACATGCTGAAAACCAAATGGCATTGATTTTTCTGGATGCACAGAAAGCATTTGATAACATAAATTGGCAATTCATGTTCTAACAATTAGAAATATGGACTGTGGTGAGAAGTTTATAAATATGATTAAGACAATATACTCCAAACAATTTCTTGATGGTTCCCATCTTAAGCCATGCCTATGGCTGATTTATTATTATTATTATTTACTTTATTCATTAAACATGAAACTCAGCCAACTGAACATTTAAAAACGCATTATTATTATTCTGTGGTTAATCTTTGGTGAGATTCACAGCCTTTGGGGCTGGTTGGTATAAGCCAGTGGTGGGCAAACTCATTAGTCAACAGAGCCAAATATCAACAATACCACGATTGAAATTTATTTTGAGAGCCGGAAGGTGTGGCCTGTTTTGTGGGAGTGGCTCAGCGGTCATGTGACTAGGTGGGCGTGGCCACCTTGAAAAATGTGAAACTCACTTAACAATGGTCTTGGTTAGCAACCAAACTTTTAGGCTCAATTGTGGTCATAAGTTCTTTCTTTCTCCATTTCTTTCTCTCTCTTTCTCTCTT
This sequence comes from Rhabdophis nuchalis, assembly GCA_039707465.1. Taxonomy (NCBI): domain Eukaryota; kingdom Metazoa; phylum Chordata; class Lepidosauria; order Squamata; family Natricidae; genus Rhabdophis; species Rhabdophis nuchalis. The sequence continues at coordinate 120,979,774 of CM077644.1, forward strand.
TCTTTCTCTCTTTCTCTCTCTCTTTCTCTCTCTCTCTCTCTCTCTCTCTCTTTCTTTCTTTCCCTCTTTCTCTCTCTTTCTCTCTCTTTCTTTCTTTCCCTCTTTCTCTCTCTTTCTCTCTCTCTCTCTCTTTCTCTTTCTTTCTCTCTCTATCTGCTTCGTCTGCCCATCTCTGTCACTCTGTGTGTGTGTGTCTGTCTGTCTCGCATTCAAGCACTTAATCACTCATTCTGTGTCTCTATCTTTCTCTCCCTCCCTCCCTCTCTCTGTCTCTCCCTGTCTCGGTGTGTGTGTCTGTCACTCTCTGATTCCCCCCTCCCTCCTTGTCTCTCTCTGTGTCTGTGCCTCTCTCTGTCTGTCTGTCTGCCCCCGCCCCCTGTGGAGCCTCATCAGCCCAGCCCGCCACGGTTACTCACTCGCTCGCCTTAGCCGGGCCCGCCAAGACACCCGCTGCATTCGCTTGCCCGCTCAGGGTACTTCCAGGGCTCCATGTGGGGTGGGGAAGGAACGGCGACCCTCTGGATGCCGGTTCCCTCCAATCGCCCTGGAAGTAGCCTGGCTCGCCCGCCTGCGCTACTTCCAGGGCTCCATGTGGAGTGGGGAAGGAACGGTGACCCTCTGGATGCTGGTTCCCTCCAATCGCCCTGGAAGTAGCCTGGCTCACCCGCCCGCGCTACTTTCAGGGCTCCATGTGGAGTGGGGAAGGAACGGCGACCCACTGGAAGTAGATGAGTGGCCGGCATGCTGCCTGGGGAGGCTCCACGGGGAGAGGGAGGGAGGGAATCGGCAGCCGGTAGGGAGGGTTGCTCCGGCAGGTCCCAGGAGTCCCACCCTTGGCGAGGGTGGAGGAAGAGGGGCCAAAGAGGGGCCAAAGAGCCGCATGCAGCTCGTGAGCTGCGATTTGCCGACCACTGGTATAAGCAGTTCCAAGCAGGGTGGCCCTTTGTAGAGTCAGAATGCTCAACTCCAGTAAACCTAGAACCTCCATATAGCGAGGCAGTCTCTTAGGTATTGCTCCAAGGGCTCCAATCACAATCGGGATAACACATGACTTTCTCTTCCACAGTCGCTCAACTTCAATTTGCAAGTCCCGATATTTTGTGATTTTTTCTTGCTGCTTATTTTCAATTCATGCATCACCAGGTATTGCAATGTCAATGAACCATACTTTTTTCTTTTCAATTATTGTTATATGAGGTGTGTTGTAGGACAAGTGCCTGTCAGTCTGAATTCTGAAGTCCCACAAGATCTTAACTTTCTCATTCTCTAAAACTTTCTCAACCTGATGTTTCCAGTGATTTTTGTGTCCTCAAATCCAAACTTCTGGCACAATTTCCAGTGAATGATCTTAGCAACACGGTCATGGCATTGTAGGTAGTCAGTTTGTGAAATTTTGCTGCACCCACTGATCAGGTGGTCGACTGTTTCATCTTTCTCATTACAGAGGCGACATTTACTGTTGGTGGTAACATGTTGAATTTTTGCCTTCATGCAGTTGGTGGCTAAGGCTTGTTCTTGAGCTGCCAAAATAAAACCTTCTGTTTCTTTTTTCAGTACTCCTGATCTTAACCAGTTCTAAGTTAGTTTTTGGTCAGTTTTGCCTTCAATACTTTTCAAATATTGGCTATGCATAACTTTGCTTTTCCAATTTTCAGCTCATTTCTCAATTACTTCTTTCTTATATTCAGCTTATTATTTACTTTATTCATAAAACATGAAACTCAGCCAGCTGAACATTCAAAAATGCACCACAGATACCATTGACTGGTGCTAATAGTTGATACAAGTTGCTGCCAGCATTCTAGATATTAACAAGTACCTTCTTAAAATATGAAATGTTCCGAGTAGCGCAGTTTTTTACAGTTCCACTCATGTTATTGCAGGAAGCTGCAATTTGTTGATGTTTCTTATAAAATTCTTGGATATGGTGCCAAGTGCCCCGATGGCAATGGGTATCACTGTTACATGCTTCATCCATAATCGCGTAGTTTTGATGGCCAAGTTGCAGTATTTCATGATTTTTTTCTAGTTCTTTTTCTTTGATTCTGGAATCTCCTGATACCGCGATGTCAATAAATTGTATGTTTCAGCCCTCTACAAGCATGATATCTGGTGTGTTCTATCCCAAATGACTGTCTGTATTCGAAAGTCCCACAAGAACTTCACCTTCTCATTTTTGGTAACTTTTTCAAGTTTGTGGTACGATGACTTTTTGGATACAGGTAAGTCTTATTTTTAACATAATTACCAGTGGATTAATTTAGCAATTCGATCATGTCTAGCTTTGTAATCGGTTTGTGCAATTTTGTTGCATGTGTTATTAAACGCATGCAGCAAATATGAAATGTGAAACAGTTTCAACTTTGTTGTTGCAAAAGCGGCAGTTTGGATTGTCAGTGGATTTTTGTATCTTCGCTTCCATGGCATTAATTTGTGGTGCTTGTTCTTGAGCAGCGAGTATTAAACCTTCCATTTCTTTCTTGATGGTCCCCATCTTAAGCCATGTCCATGTCAAGTTGTCATCACATTTTCCTTCAATGTTTTTCAAGTGCTGTCCATGCAAAGCTTTGGTTTTCCATCGATTTAATCTGTCATCCAGCTGTTTTTCCTTATATTCTCCCTTTGTTTCTGTTGTTTTTATACTATTCCCTGTTTTCACAGCCTGTAGCAATTTTTCTGTACTTTGGTTCACTTAATTATTCAAACTTCATTTTTCTTGATGTATTTGCAATAGCTCTCTGCCCCCTATTTTTCATGGCAGGTACAATCTGTCGATGTCACTTCATGGATGTAAATCGTGATACATATTCAAACGTTTGCACATTTTCTGCTCCAAATTTTCCAGTTCAGCCAAAGTCCAGTTGATTATTCCAGCTGAGTAGCATATCACTGGAACTGCCCATGTATTAATGGCTTTAATTATGTTTCCAGCATTCAGCTTTGATTTTAATATTTTGCGGACCCTCCTGATGCATTCCTTTTGCGTTTCCTCTTTGAATTTTTCATTCAATATGTTATCTGCCTCCAATATACCTAGGTATTTGTAACCGTAACCCTTTGCTAATGCTTTACTATTCTTCCATTTTCCGGTTCCTTCTATTCCTTCCATTTTTTCCATCAGATATTTGAATACAGAATTTGTATTCTTGTAAAAAGTTTGAATGTTGTTGGCAGACAAGTAATTGGGAGATAGTTGCTTGGTTCTGTGCCTTTTTCTGGATTGGTATGTTCGGCCAGCTGTTAACCATTCTTTGCTTTTTGCATTTTGAAGCATTTGATCAAATTGAATGGCCATGCGATGATGCAGGCTGGTCAGGTGTTTTAGCCAGTATCCATGCAGTTTGTCCAGGCCAGGAGCACTCCAGTTCTTGACCTTCTTTGCTTGTTTTGCCACCATGATGCCTGTGCGCCACCCTTTAGGAGAAGGGCGGGGTATAAATTTAATAAAATAAATAAATAAATAAATGTCAGTTTTTATTACAATATTTTTCATTTTGTTTTGTGTTGTTTGTTGTTGAATATCTTTGATCCAGGATGATGATGATGATGATGATGATGATGATGATATTATTATTTACTTTATTCATTAAACATGAAACTGCATTTCAAATACCATTGACTGATGCTAATGGTTGATACGGTTTGCTGCCAGCACCCTAGGTATCAACCAAGTACCTTCTTAGAATGTAAGATGTTCCAAATAGTGCAGTTTTTTGCAGTTCCGCTGGTGTTATTGCAGGAAGCTGCAATTTGCTGATATATTTAGTAAAATTCTTGGACATGGTGCCAAGTGCCCCGATGACAAAGGGTGTCACTGTGACATGCTTCATCCATAGCCATGTAGTTTCGATGGCCAGTTTGCGATATTTCATTATTTTTTCTAGTTCTTTTTCTTCGACTCTGGCATCTCCAGGAACAGCGATATCTATAAACTGTACACTTCGGCCCTCTACAACCGTGATATCTGGTGTGTTGTGCTCCAAATGACGATCTGTTTGTATTCGAAAGTCCCACAAGGTCTTTACCCTCTCATTCTCGATAACCTTTTCCACTTTGTGTTGCCATGACTTTCTGGATACAGGCAAATCATATTTTTTACATAATGACCAGTGGATTAATTTAGCAACTCGGTCGTGTCTAGCTTTGTAATCAGTTTGTGCGATTTTGCTGCATTCACATATTAAATGTGAAACAGTTTCGACTTTGTTATTGCAAAGTCAGCAGTTTGGGTTGTCAGTAGATTTTTAAATATTCGCTTTCATGGCATTAGTTTGTAGTGCTTGTTCTTGAGCAGCCAGTATTAAACCTTCCATTTCTTTCTTGATAGTTCCCATCTTAAGCCATGTCCATGTGAAGTTGTCATCACATTTTCCTTCAATGTTTTTCAAGTGCTGTCCATGCAAAGCCTTGGTCTTCCATCTATTTAATCTGTCATCTAGCTGTTTTTCCTTATATTCTGCCTTTGTTTCTGTTGTTTTTATGCTGTTCTCCATTTTTACAGCCTGCAGCAATTTTTCTGTACTTTGGTTCACATAATCATTCAAACTTCATTTTTCTTCTTCTACAGTTTGATGGATTTGCAATAGCCCCCTGCCCCCTATTTTTCTTGGCAGGTACAACCTGTCAATGTCACTTCATGGATGTAAAGCATGGTGTATATTCAAAAGTTTGCGTATTTTCCGGTCCAGGTTTTCCAGTTCAGCCAGAGTCCAGTTGATGATTCCAACTGAATAGCGTATCACTGGAACTGCCCATGTATTAATGGCTTTAATTATGTTTCCGGCATTCAGCTTTGATTTTAATATTTTGCGGACCCTCCTGATGTATTCCTTTTGTGTTGACTCTTTGACTTTTTCATTCAAGATCTTATCTGCTTCCAATATGCCTAGGTACTTGTAACCATCATCCTTTGCTATTGCTTTCACTATATTTCCATTTCCCAGTTCTATTCCTTCTGTTTTTTTCCATTTTTCCTCGCTGCATGGATAATATAGCACATTATTATTATTATTATTATTATTATTATTATTATTATTATTATTATTATTATTATGTGGTTAATCTTTGGTGAGATTCACAGTCTTTGGGGCTGGTTGGTAGCTCAGCAGCTCGAGTCCTAACCAAGGACCTAGGAACTGTTAAGGTAACGTTGGAGGTTATAAGCTGTTCCAAGTAGGGTGGTTTTTGTAGAGTCAGAATGTTGAAGCCGATAAATTTAGAATTTCCAAATAGCGAGGTAGATTTGCTCCAAGGACTCCTATTACAGTCAGGACAACACTTGATTTCTTTTTCCACAGTCGCTCAACTTCAATGTAAAAGTCCCGGTACTTTGTGATTTTTTCTTGCTCAATTCGCACATCACCAGGTATTGCAATGTCAATGAACCATACTTGTTTCTTTTCAACTATTTTTATGTCAGGTGTGTTGTGGGCCAAGTGCATCTCAGTCTGAATTCTGAAATCCCACAAGATCTTGACTTTTTCATTCTCTAGACCAGGGGTCCCCAACCCCCGGTCCGCGGACCGGTGCCGGTCCGCGGCTTCATAGGAACCGGGCCGCAGGGCCGGCGAGGAGGAGGGAGCAGCCCCCTGGGCAGAGGATGGGTGAGCGCGTTTCCACACCTCCTTCCGACGGCCACCTCAGCGCACTGCACTTTCCGGGGCTTCCTGGAGGGGCCACCATGTCAACTGGGGAGGTTATCCCGCAGCAGGCGGGTGAAGGACCCAAGCTGCGTGCCGCCAAAGCCATCCAGGCGCCACACGCCCAGCCCTGGACGGCTTCGGCAGCACGCAGCTTGGGTCCTTCGCCCGCCCGCTGCGGGATAACCTCCCCAGTCGACATGCTGGCCCCTCCAGGAAGCCCCGGAAAGTGCAGTGCGCTGAGGTGGCCGTCGGAAGGAGGTAGTGGAGGCGCGCTTGCCCATCCTCTGCCCAGGGCGCTGCTCCCTCCTCCTCGCCTGCACTAGCCGCAGCTCGGGTCCTCCGTTCGCTCGCTGCGGGATAACCTCCGCAACCGACATACTGACCCTTCTGCTGCTTCCCCGGGTGGAGGGAGGGAGAGAATGGCAGACGCACAGAGAGGCAGACTTAGAGAGACAGAAAGAGAGAGAGAGGGAAACACACACACACACACACAGAGTGACAGGTGGGTGGGGGGGGAGAGAGACAGATACAGAGAGAGAGAGAGAGAGAGAGACAGATACAGAGAGAGAGAGACAAATAACAGAGAAAGAGAAAGAAAGAAAAATAGAAAAAGAAAGATGAATGGAGGGTGGGAGGGAGGGAGTGAAGGAAACTAGAGGGAGGGAGGAGGAAGGGAGGGGTGAAAGAAAGAAGGAAGGGAAGGAAGGAAGGAAAAAAAGAAAGAAAAAGAAAGAGGGATGGAGGGTAGGAGGGAGGGAAGGAAAGAAGGGAGGAAGAGGGAGGGAGACAATGGAAGGAAGGAAAAGAAAGGAAAGGAAGAAATCTATTTTCCTATTTCCTTCCACCTCAAGCTACCTGTTTAGTTAACCAGGTTAAAGATCTATTTTTCTCCCAGTGGTCATTTCAAAGGAATCACATCCTCTGAGTCATTTCCTGGATTCAAACCAGCATCCCAAAGAGTCATGGGCTGCCTTTATATATAACGAGTGCCCATAAATCCATTTTTACCATCTTCAGAAGACCAAAGACAAGCCAGAAATGGAAGGAAGGAAGGAAGGAAGGAAGGAAGGAAGGAAGGAAGGAAGGAAGGAAGGAAGAACTTATGACCACTATTGAGCCCAAAATTTTGGTTGCTAAGCAAGACCGTTAAGTGAGTTTCACCACATTTTCCAAGTTGGCCACAGGTCACATGACAACTGAGCCACTCCCACAAAAAAGGCCACACCTTCTGGCTCTCAAAAGAAATTTCAGTAGTGGTACTGTTGCTATTTGGCTCTATTGACTAATACGTTTGCCCACCACTGCCCTAGAGGGCCAAGTGAGCCGACTCCCCCCCCCCCCGCGTGCGCATGCACCGCCTGTTCCCCCTCCCCCTCTCCTCCTCTAGGCCAGCTGGTCCGCAGAATTTTCTTTAAAATGAAACCGGTCCCTGGTGCAAAAAAGGTTGGGGACCCCTGCTCTAGACCCTTCTCAATCTGATATTCCCAGTGGTTTTTGCTGTACTCAAATTCAAACTTCTGGCACAATTTCCAATGAATGATCTTAGCAACGTGGCATGGCAGTGTAGGTTGTGAAATTTTACTGCACCCACTGATCAAACAGTCGACTGTCTCGTATTTCTCATTACAGAGGCGACATTTGCTATTGATTTATTATTGTTGTTGTTATTGTTGTTGCTATGATTGTTGTTGTTGTTGTGTAAGATGACCCAGACAATACACTGTTTATTGAATACTTACATATGTTAAATAAAAATTATTTTTTAAAAAAATTAAAATAAAAAGACCCAACTTTAAGAAGCTGAAGGAATTGTAAGCAGAAAAACCTTCAACTTGCAAGACCTATTCCCTCCAATTCTCCAAACAAATAAATTTCTTTTGTATTCAGTATATTTCTCTCTCAAAGAAGTTTTCATGGGACCAATAAATTTCTTCCAAACAGTGCATTTTTATTATAGCATATTTTTATTCAAACCAATGTTGTTTGACAGCCTGATATTCATGACCAGACCAACATTTTAAAATCAATAGAACTATGTGTATTTTGATACAAAATGTTTGGGAGAAAAATATTTTGAAATCAGTAAATTCCCTTTTGGGGAGGTGTGTGAGGAAGGGAGACATGCAGTAGCATTATTCTAAAAAACTTAATTTGCATAAAAAGCAGGAAAAAAACCCCAAAATTTAAATTGGCCAATGTCAAGTTAATGTTTCCAAACTGGGATAGTACTCCCCAATTTACAAACAGCATTATTGTAATTCTCACTAATAACGGAAGTGCAAAGTACCTATAATGGAATTTGCATTGTTTCATCGCAGTAGCCATTTGATATTCTTTGCCTATCTAGGTTCTCAACTTGTTTCCCTACAAGCTGGCAGGACAAGAAAATTGTTCATCACTTCTGTAACTACAGGATATTTCCTTGGCAACCATGGAAAGCCAGTAAACAGAAATGCACAGAAATGGCAAAAGGACCTCTAGTGGCTTTGGAGAAGAATAGGCACAAAATATGAAACGTACTAAAATTCATTCTCTCTCCCTCTCTCTCTCTCTCTTCTGAAATATGCAGGATTATTAATTTACTTAAATTATTTCTGCCCTTCATCACAAAAGTATATGAGGTTTGGTGTACACTACTGACACAAAAAATAGTCCAATAAAACAACTTAACATTAAATCACAAGAAAGATTTTAAAGCGAAAATGAAGCAGTTTAAGCAATTCTGCCTCCATCAGCCTATGTTTCATCATCCATCCATGTGCTGTTACATTTTCTGTGATTTTGGTCAACAGAACACAAAAGCCCCTTAAACCATTTGTCATTCCTGAGACTGCCCTTATGAATTTTTCCAATATTGTTTTCTACGCTATTTATATCCTGCAGACCAGTGGTAGTCAACCTGGTCCCTACCGCCCACTAGTGGGTGTTCCAGCTTTCATGGTGGGCGGTAGGGGTTTTGTCCGATACTGAAGCACTTTCCCTTTTTAAATTTACCATATTTTTCAGAGTATAAGACACACCTTTTCCCCTCTAAAAAGAGGCTGAAAATCTGGGTGCCTCTTATACATTGAATACAGCATTTTTTTTCTCTCAAAACCCCACCCCCTTCACCAAAATGACCGTGCATACCCTTATAGAGGCTCCAGAGAGCTTCTGGGGACTGGGGAAGGCAGAAATGAGCCTGAAACAGGCCATTTTTGCCCCCCCCAACCCCCAGCAGCACTCTATAAACCTCCATAAGGCTATGCGTGCAATTTTTTTGACAGGAAAATGGCCTGTTTTCACAAAAAATGGGCTGGTTCTTTGCTCACTTTTGCCCCCACCCCTCCAGGAGCATTCTGCAAGCCTCCCCAATGCTATTCAAGCCTTTTATTTGGAAAAAAAAAACCAAAACGGGCCGTTTTGGGGAGGTTTGCAGAGTGAAAAAACTCCCCCCCCCCTTTCGGAAAGCTGTTTAATTAGAGGGATTGATGAGAATTACATTGATCCAGTGCTGTCCCAGCAGAAACAAAGTTGCCAATTGTTGATTTCCTTCAACCTGGGAAGGAGGTTTGCCATAACCGGTAAGTTTTCCACAAGTTTGCTGGTTCATTTGTTGAGAACTGATTCCTTAGCTTTTCAGAGTAGATTCTTTTTGCTGCTCTGTTCTCCCTTGTTAATACGTTTCTGGCCTGATTGTACAGCATTCTATCACCTTTTCTGTAGGCTTCCTCTTTGGAACAACATAGCTGTTTAAGTTTAGCTGTGAACTAAGGTTTATTGTTACTGTATATTCACAAGTTCCTGGTTGGTACACATAGGTCTTTACAGAAGCTGACATATGATGTTACAGTATCTGTGAGTTCATCCAGGTCTGCAGAAGTTTCTTCAAAAATATTCCAGTCAGTGCAATCAAAGCAAGCCTGTAGCTTTAACTTTGCCTCCTCAGTCCAAGTCCTCACTGATTTAATTGTTGGTTTCATGGCTTTAAGTCTTTGCCTGTAAGCAGGGGAGGGTTCCTGCCAGCATTACTACTGGATCAGCATGCAAAAAATTTCTGATCATTTGTGCCTTGAGTGAGAAGTCTGGATTGATTTGTTCAATTTTTTTCTTGGATATCTATGATATGATACCTAGCCTGATTAAGACACTGAGCTTGTCGATCAGAAAGGTCAGCAGTTCGGCAGTTCAAATCCCTAGTACAGGAGGTTGGACTAGATGACCTCCAAGGTCCCTTCCAACTCTGTTACTGTTACGGCCAGCATATTCTCAGGAGTTTCCTCCAACATTAATTTTTTTTTAAAAAATCAATACTTTTGCTATTTTGCTTCTTCAAAACTCAACTTTTGCTTCCATAGAGTGTCACAGAGAATACTACTGCCTACACTATTCCTATTTTTGTAGGCATAGTCCTATCCTGACGTCTGAATAGCTTTTACAATACCACTATGTCTATGACTTATTTCTTAACATTTTGTTCCTTTCTGTTAATGGTTGATCCAGAAAGGCAGAAGCTATCTACCACTTCAATATCTTCAGTATCAGTTCTAAGGCTGGTTGTTGTCATTAGTTTGGTCTTCCAGATAGTTAATTTTACTCCCATTTTTTTTCATGTTATTCAATTTTTAATACTAGAGCTTGCAGTTCTTTTGCACTTTGTCTGTCAGAATAGTATCATAAGCATATTTCTTCTTCCAATTTTAAAACACATCTTCCAGCTTCCCTTAAAGTATTTTCATATTTAGGTTGAATAAACAAGGAGAGTGTATAAAGGAGTGGTGGGTTCCAGATCCCATTGCAACCGGTACAGTGCAAAGGGGTTGGGTGTCCACCATATGCATGCACACAGCACGCACATGCATACTTACTACCTGCGACACTCCACGATGCTCCATGATGCTCCAGCTGCTCGGTGGAGCGTCGTGCAGATGCCGAACGTTCCGTGTGCAGAAGCCCCGATCAGCTCAAATACAGGTAAGGAGGGTAGGTGGGTGGGCCCTCCGGAGCACCATACTGAAATGGTATGTGGTGCTCCCAGCAGGCACCGGTACACATGTACTGGTGTGTACCAGTTGTATCCCATCATTGGTATACAGCCTTGTTCCACTCCTTTGCAAAGTCTGTTTCAGAGGCGGATTGCTCCTGGTTTGGCCCAGATTCACTGAACCAGTAGTGGCTGTGGCAGGAGGCTCCGCCCACCCACCTAGATGCTTTTGCACATGCACACAAGCACAAGTAAACCGGTAATGCCAATATTTGAAACCCACCTCTAGTCTGTTTCACCATATTCAGTGATTTCCTGGCCTGTATATAGGCTTATCATGAGCATAATGAGATGTTCTAGGATTCCCATTTTTAAAAGCACATTAAAGCACAGCTTGAAAGAGTTGGCACAACCAAAGGCTTTCTATAAACAATGAAACACATACTGTCTTCTTTTTTGTATTCTTTGGCTTGCTCAGTTATCCAGCACACATCAGCAATAGTGTCTTTTCTAAAGCCAGCTTGAATATCTGGTATCTCTTTTTTATGTAGGACTACTATGTGATGATTGTAAACATTATTACAATAGTGTATGAAATTAAGGATATTGTGCAATTATTTGCACACTCTGTTAAGTCACCTGTTTTGTAGTGGACTGTAGTGGACCTATTTGAATCTGTTGGCCACTTTGTTGTTCTCCAAATACTGACCTGATAGTTTGTATTTTTTATTCAGAAGATTTTCTTTCTGCCTTTATCAATACCACCACTCAATATGAAGGCAAGATATTATGGAAAACCAGACTCCCCTGCTTGAGGAAAGGAAGTGATAGCCACTGTATTTGTGACCCACCTATCCCCTGACTTCCTGATCTTTTCTGCTATAAATACCTCGATTGGCCTAATTATATACCTTCTCCATAACATTCTTCTCCATTAACTCCACTTCTATTTGGAACATATTATGAAAACCAACTTCTTATTTTCTCTAACCCTTAGCTAAAAGTCAAATCTTTGATCATCTTCCACCTTCAGAATGATGGTGGTGGAGGGGAACCAAACAATTGCAGATTTGCTATGTCAATGTTCATTGCCCTTTGCAAAATTAATTGGATTCACCTCAGTTTGGACCAGTGTTGAGGCAAGTCAAAGATCATAACTTTGACAACTGTCCTGTTCTTCTCATAGATCTTAAGGAGACAAAAAACAATATGTGGAAAGATAAGACCTTCCACTTGCTTGCTTAAGGCTTTACCTTCTGGCTAAGCAAATGGGCTAAGATTTGACAGATCCCATGGTTAAGAGAGGCAATTAATATCTCCTTGAGGGATGGATTTGTTCCTGTCTGCTTAAAAGAAGTGATTAAAAGACTTTTATTAGGGGAAAAAATTATCTTGACCCAGTGATAATATATACCAGTTTGAAATATACCTGGGTAAGGTAATTGCTGCTTAGGAATCATTTGAATGAAAGTGCTTATCTTCCTGCCAGATTTCAGCCATAGGAGATCGTTTGGGGATTGGGAACTGGCTGCCATCATTATGCTGAACACAGCCATATCTCCTGCTCCCTACCATCTAATCCCAGGAAGTAATCAACATCCTTGAGAAATGGCCCAGCATTACTCACATTTGGCTTCTTTAAAAAATGCATTGCTCTTCAGGTCTGCACAAATAGACTAGTCAGTTTGGAATAGCCCATTAGCAATAGCAATAGCATTTAGACTTATATACTGCTTCACAATACTTTACTGTCCTCTCTAAGTGATTTACGGAGTCAGCACATTGCCCCCGACAAGCTGAGTCTTCATTTTATCAACCTCAAAAGGATGTAAGGCTGAGTCAACCTTGAGCCTGGTGAGATTTGAACCATCAAATTGCAGACAGGCAGTAATCAGCAGAAGTAGCCTGCAATACTGCATTCTAACCACTGCACCACCATGGCTCTTGATTAAATACATTAAATAGCCAGTCTGTATTAAAGCCACTGTTTTTGCTTTTTTGAAAATATAGAATTCAGCAGCAGTCTATAGTATAGAGCCCAAAAAGGCAGCATGACAGAAACACCATTGAAATGCAAGCCTAATCCTTTTGTGCATATATACAACACTAGCTGAATACCCATGCTCTGATACAAAACTATAGGATTGGGCTTGATAAATTGACACTTACAGCTTGAAAATCAATGAGTAGTTACCATCGACCTCTCCTCTCCCCTTTTCTCTCTCAGGCTTGCCCCACAGAAGTCTCCCCTATCCTATCCCCTTCTCTCCCTCAGGCTTGCCCCACAGAAGCCCCACCTATCCTATCCCCTTCTCTCTTTCAAGCTCCTCTCCAAACTCCCAGCCAGCAGGTTGGATGAGTCATTCACTGGCCGTACCTACATCCAAATTTTCAAGTTGGGAGGGGGAGTAGAACATCTAATGCTCAGCATCAGAATGTGTTAATGATAATATACAAAATACTAATGCTCTGATTGTCATTTTGAAAAATCCTTTTTACTGACCACCTAAGAAGCCAAGAGGAACATACATTTCCAGTTTGTAGGCTTTACAGTTCTAGAGATTTTGTGATTCCTGTGTGAGTGTTTTTGTGTTTATATATATAGATTGATATGTGTACAAAGGTCTGGCTTTGTTCTGCCTCAGTGCTTCCGTCATCTTTCAACCCATTCCTTTGCACACCACTAGTGAATAGTATTTATTCATTTTTATAAAGTCATAAGCATGATTTAACACATTTAAATTTGTGTACTTTATCTTATTAGTCTAAGAACTCACATTAAAATTATCATGAATATAAAATTAAGCACTTAAAGAGCAAGAGAGCTTTAAAAACATGTAGAAAGTATGCTAGGTTATATGTTCATATATTAAGTATAATCTTTATTGTTATTGTACTTAAATATAACAAAATTGGTTGTATATTCTGCCTGTAATGTAAGTATTGTGTCTTGTACATTTTAAAATTAAGATTCTGAAGGAATGTAAAGCTTTGCCATTCAAATTAGGTTTTTTTTTCTTTTATAAAATATTTGCAGAATATTGGTATAGCTAATCTCATCAAATATGTTGGTAGAAACTCAGCTTCTGGTTTCTACAGATCAGGTAGATTTTAGGCTCATTTAGTGGGAATACAACAGAGGTGGTTCCAGCCGATATGCACCACTACAGGCATACTGGTGCCAGAAATTTGCTGTACTTTTGCGTACACGTTCCACAGCAGCATGGCCATGCCCCCATACTGGTAGGCTCCCCTGGCTTGCCCCCATTTGCAAGGCACTTCTCAAAGGGAAGGAAGCGAGGGCAGGGCTTCTTCAGAGGACCCGAGGTAAGAGCAGCATTGAAACCCTCTCTGAAGCAGCTGGAAAAGGTACACATGGGTCTTGGGGGGGAGGAATTCAAACTTCCTCCTCCTGGTGTGGTGCAGGGCTTTGGGCAAAGGCTGGAGGGAAGGACCCTGACTCGCTCGTGCTCTCCCTCCCCAAGTGTAGTTTGATTGCAGGTGGAGCAACGTTGCCTTTTTAAATGTGTAATCAGTGCAGCTGGGCTGGATTTTTACATAGCTTTATCCAGCTGTCAGGGGAGGGGGAATAACTTCCATTTCTCCCACACCCAGACACAGCTGAATAAAGCTATGTAAAAATCCAGCCCAGCTGCACTGATTACAGGTTTGAAAAGGCAACATGGCTCCACCTGCAATCAAACTACACTTGGGGAGGGAGAGCATGAGCGAGCACTGAGGAGATCACAGGAGGAGGCAGGAAGCCAGGCAAAGAGCCATGCTGTAGCATACACACTTTCCCCCAGCCCCATTCTTTCGGAATGCTCGGATTAGCTCCCCTCCGGATTCTCTGCCTCTCCTCTCACCCCAGCCTGCCAGCAGGAGGTGAGTTGGTGGGCTTTATAGTGTTCCAGGCATTTCTCACCTGGACAGCGTGCTGCATTTGCAATGGGAGAAGTGTTTGGGGTAGGCAGCAGGAGAATGGGGGTGTGTGATGGCAGAGGAGCTGCTTTCAAGCCATTGGGAGAGATATGCAATCCAACATGTGTGTGTTTGTGTGTGTGTGTTTGCAAGAGAGTGAGAGAGGGAAGAGGGTAGGAGAGATAATCCAATCCAAACTTGTGTGTGTGTGTGTGTGTGTGTGTGTGTGTCAGACCTGCTTCCATCATAAATCAGGAAAGACCACACTTAAGCTCATTTGGAAAGTTTAAGGTTACTTTTACTGAATATGATAAGACTGCAGCAAAAGTCAAGCAAGGAATGAAACATTTAGGTGCGTAACATACGTATCAAAGCATAACCCAACCCGTAGCCCCTTGACCCCAGTATATTGTTCAATGCAGAGTCGTTCACGACGTCAGAGTCGTTCACTTCCTGCCCAGGAGCATCATCACAGTGGAAGGCAAGACCGGTAGCTTAGGTGATAACAGACTCTGGCCACATCTCTCTCCAGCTCACTTAATATTCAGACAGCCCCTCCCTCCCCATTTCAAAATGACAGCCGAAGCAAGCAAAAAGCGGAGGCTGACATCCGGCCCTCCTCCAGAAAAGCAACATCAGTCCTGCAAGAAAACAAAAAGAACACAAAACACCGAGAGGGACAGAGACGAACACAAAACACAGACAGAAAGGAACAACAGTGGTTAAGGCTTGTCAGGATATTTAGCATAAAACTTCTTCAGTATCTTAGGGGCCATAACATGGCGTTTATCCACCCACTCGGTATGGGACGGAGGGAAATCCTTCCAAGACACTAGGTATTGCACTTTATTTCTCCAGACTCTAGAGTCTAAAATGTCCCGAACTTCGTAATGGGGTTCACCAGTTACTAATAATGGTGATGGGGGCCACTTCCTTCCGGTTAGCCGGAGGCGACGGTCAGGTCCTGGACTCGTCCGCCGCTTGGTTGCTCCGGCGGCGCCTTCTTGCTAAAGAGCCCCCACCGCACGGACGGCTCGCGGTGAGTTCCCCCCACCTCGACGGCGGTCAGGGGAGTGGCTCCCGCCTCGTCCTAGGTGCCGGAAAACGAGTCGCGGGGGGGAGTTCCTCTTTTGTCCCCTTCGCTGATGGAGAGCCGGAACAGCTGCTTCAATTAAAGACGGGCTGAAAAGCCGGGGCTGAAGGCAACACCGAGGCTCACGGCTACAGAGTGGATTGTGAGTGATTTTAAATTAATGCTTTCAACTTTCACTTTAAAAGAAGAAGGAGGAGGGAGTTTGTAAAACACCTCCTCGGAAAGGGAAAAAAAAGCGGCGTTTTGAAATGTTCCCCAGGCTTGGGGAGGTGGAGAAATCAACATCTGACTTTTAAACTACAAATGAAAGTCTTTCACTTTAAGATTCTCAATGATACTTTGTATCTCTGTCTTGCAACAATTGATATGGACTTTCACTAGCTCTCCGCGGCTTCCAGAGGGGCGGAGAAGATGGTGTTCCTTTGTTCTCAGCAAGAAATACTTCTCTTTGAAATTTGCTGACACTCCCTCATTTTCGGGACTGAATTTTATACCAGTGGATTAATGTAACTGATTATTAGGACCTTTCCCAGATGTGCCTTCTTTTTTTTTTCCTTATCTGATTGTTTTTAAAAATTGTTCTCTCTCTGGATTGTAAGTAAATTGAACTTTGAATTTGGATATTGACTTTTACTCTCTCCTTGCCTCACAGACTACCTCTCCAACAGACGCCATATTAGTGACAAGAACTTAACACTTTCATTATGGCTTCAAAAAAGCAGCCACACCAACCCAAGATTACTTCAATGTTATCCAAAGAAACAGAGGTGGAAGCTACACAGTTATCAGCAATAGAGGAAACTCTTCAAAACATCATGAAAGAAATAAAAGAAATCCGGAAAGACAATGTTAGTCCAAAATTGGAACTTTTGGAGACATAGAAAGCACTAATGGAAAACAAACAAAGAATTGATGGACTGGAGGGGGGGGACGGCTGAGATGAAGGGAGAGATAAAAAATTCTCAAAGAGAAATTGTGGATTTAGCTGCTCATATGTCTAGGATGGATTTTGAAAGGATGTCTTACTTTTTAAGGTTTCAAAATGTTCCTGAATTAAGCTCTGAGAATTTAAAAGATTTAATGTGTACGATGTTAGCAGATTATACTAAAAGGAGCAAAGAAGATATTTGGGGGGACATCGATCTGATTTATAGAATTAACTCAGCACATGCCAGAATAAATTAAGTACCCAGAGAGATATATATTAAATTTGTAAGAAGGTCAATGAGGGATGGGATCCTGAGAGCACAGAGAGACGGTCCCTTGATATATCAACAGACTGAGATTGCCATTTTGAAACAGATCCCGAAAAAGATTAGAGAAATAAGAAGGAAATAATCGTTCTTATCAAAAAGATTATATAAAAAGGGGGTGTGGTTCAAGTGGTTGATGCCCGAGAGAATGTTAGTGTTCTGGGAGAGGGGGAGAGTAAGAATTAAAACAATTGCAGAGGTGGAAGCCTTTCTTAAAAAGCACTCCCCAACTTTTTTTTTTCCTACTCTCAATTCCTAGAGCTCTTAACCAATTTACTATATTTCCTATATTTTCATCCTCAATTACTTTATCCCGACTTATATTAGTTTTAATCGGCCAACTTTCAGTTGTCTTCCCCAAGAAGGCTATATCCAGGATCAGTTTTTTAACAAATTTATTCCAGATTTTACTCAGCCCCTTTAACCAATAACTATTAATTGCCTTTTTTGTTTTTGCTCTATCTAAAAACCATATAGACCCAAATCTCTTAATATCTTTTAACTCCAGATCTCCCCAATGACCATCTCCACCTTTAAGTATTTTTATCACGGTTCGAATATTATACGCCCGATAATAATTAAGTAGATTGGGAATTCCCAATCCACCTTCTTTTTGATTTTGATACCACATTTTCTTCATTAGTCTTGGTTTTTTCCCACCATTACAGAATTTATCTAATTTCTTCTGATATTCTTCTATATCTTTCTCTGTCAAATTTAATGGTAGCATCTCAAATAAAAAATTAAACTTTGGTAACATCATTTTACACATTGCAATTCTACCAAACCAAGACAACTTTATCTCTTTATATTTATCTATCTTTTTCTCTACTTCCTTCAACATCACCTCATAATTAATTTTTTTCAATTCTCTAACTTTAAGTGAAAGTGTTATCCCCAAGTATTTCAATGTATTCTTAACTCTTATCCCAAATTGTTCTTGCATACTCTCCCACTCCTTACCATCTTTATTCATTAGTAATTCAGATTTTAACCAATTTACCTTTAAACCTGTCATTTCTTCAAATTCTATCAAATGTTTATTTATCCTCTTTAAATCTTTCTCTATATCTTTCAAAATAATCAAGGTATCATCCGCATACAAATTTATCTTATATCCTTTGTACCCTTCCAATTCTTCATCTGCTTCTATCAATTTAATCAAAACCTCCATAACTAACAAGAATAATGTTGGGGACAAGGGACATCCTTGTCTCATACCTGCTTCCAATTTAATCTCTCCCGTCATTGTTCCATTCACCTTTACCTTTGCACTACTTTTTTGATACAATTTTGAAATAACATGTATAAATTTATTACCAAAGCCTAATGCCTCAATAATTACCTTAATAGTATCCCATTGTACAGAATCAAAGGCAAAAATTGGAGTTGAATTGGTTCGAAAAAATACAGGTAGAAAAATGGACCACGAAAGTAAGGGGAATATGTAAAATAGATAGAAGTAAAACTAAATTTGAAAGTTTAGTATCTCAAATTATTAAGGATGAAATTGGGTTAAAAGGACTCGTTAGTAAGATATATAAGATTATAAACTTCGATGGAAATCCACAAATGGTAATGAAAAGGAATTGGGAGGAAGACCTTAAGATTAAAATATTGGATTTGGATTGGAATGAGAATTGGAAGGGTCGAATCATGAGGACTTTGTCTATAAGGATTAAAGAGCATAATTTTAAGGTTGTTTGGAAATGGTATTGGACCCCATTAAGATTATCACTGATAGATAAAAAAATGAGTGATAAATGTTGGAGATGTAATATGGAATTGGGAACTTATGAACATATGTGGTATAAATGTGTGAAAATTAAAAAGTTTTGGCAGCAATTAGAAAGAACGATGTGTGAAATGATGAAAAGAATAATAATATTGAGATCAGAAACTATATTGTTATTGATAATTAATGAACTAGAGTTAACAAAACATGAGAAAGAATTGATTAGAATTATGATTATAATGGGTAGAATTGTAATAGCAAGATATTGGAAAATAGAGGTAAATATTAAAATAGAAGAATGGTACTGTGAAATGTGGAAATTAGCCTTAAATGATAAAATGACGTGCGATATTAAATTTAGAGAGGGGGTTTATAAAAAAGATATCTTTTGGAAGACTTGGAAGCCATTTGTGGACTATGCACTTGGAACTTTGGATGCCTCGACGCCTGTACCTAGAGAACGTGGATTTTGGAGATCTTAAAGATAATAGAAGATACTTGAAACCAACTCTTCCTTTTGTTTTGTACAGCACTGGGTGAAATATTGTAAAATATTATAAAAATTTCAATTAATAAAAAAAAAAAGCACTCCCCAATCCTGGAGGATGAAAATGGGGGAACGGGAGGGGCCACAGCTCCGCCCACTGGAGGTCAGGGAGAGGAAGATACAATTGCTAAAAGACTCAGATCTCACAAATGACTTTTTTCTATATAGTGTAACCTTTATCTGGATGTTTATAGAAACAATGATTGATTGTATGAATATATAAAATGATATATCTGTATCTCTTTCCACTTTGTAGGGAAATGAAAAATGTATTGTATTAACTTTTTTTTTTGTATGAAGCCTCGGAGGGGGGCGACACCTCCGACATAGATGTCCTCAAAATATCTCTTTAATACCTTATACCTTTTCCTATTTTAAAATTTTGTAAAAACCAATAAAACTTTTTTCTCATAAATAATGGCGATGGGGGATCAGATTGCGGTCGACGAAGATAAGATGTGTGTTCAGGTTTCAATAGATGGACATGGAAAATCGGGTAAAGCCGACGATAAGTTTTTGGCAAATCGAGTTTAACTGACACGGAACTGATGATCTTAACAATGGGGAAAGGCCCAACATATTTTGGGCCCAGTTTTTTACATTTTTGAGGGCTCTCCAAAAATCTGGTAGAAACGTACAAATGGTCACCAACTTTATAATTCGGAGGGGCAACCTGTTTTTTATCAGCATAGAACTTATGAGATTGGTGAGCATCATCTAACGTTTTCCATGCAACAGGCCAAAATGACGCCATCTTACTACTCCAATCCAAGAGTGAGAGAACGGCAGGAGTCTTGTGAGGCAGCTCGGGAATTGGCACAAAATCTTGGCCATAAATTATTTTGAAAGGAGTCATACCGGTGCTGCTATGAACGGAATTGTTATACGCCACCTCAGCATGGATTAACAAGTCGGCCCAATCATCTTGTTGGTAATTAATGAAACACTGAAGATATTGCTCCAAAATGGAATTAGCCCTCTCACAAGCTCCGTTATCTGAGGGTGGTGGAAGGAGCTTAAACCCTGGGAGGAGCCAATCATCTTCAAAAATTCCTTCCAAAACCGAGAAGTGAATTGAACTCCTCTATCAGAAATAATACATTGAGGAACTCCATGTAGTCGATAAATGTGAGTCAGGAACAATTTTGCTAAGTCTTTAGCCGATGGGATTCCTGAGCATGGTACAAAATGAACTTGTTTCGAAAACAGATCAGTAACCACCCATATGACAGTGAAACCACGGCTATTTGGAAGATCCACAATGAAATCCATAGAATCTCCTTCCAAGGAGCCTCTGGTCGTGCTACAGATTGGAGGAGACCTTGAGGTTTGCCAGGTGGGCATTTAGATGCAGCACAAACTGGGCAACTAGCAATGTAAGACTCAACATCTTTCTTCATACAAGGCCACCAGAATTGAGGCTTAAGTAAGTGTAGGGTCTTCACGAATCCAAAATAACCAGCCAAACGAGAATCGTGTGCCCTCTGGAGCACAAAAGTACGGAGCTTAGCTGGGATGTAAAGTTTAGAACCCACCCAAGGTAAGCCATCTCGCAATGTACAGTCCCCACAATGTGCAGCAAACTAATCATCAGCATGAAGTTCCTCCTTAATTTTAGAGATTAATTTGGGTGGGGTTTCGGTCTGCAGAGTTGAATGGCTGTGAGTAGTCACTGGAGCAGCTAAGTTACACACTGGAATAACAGACTGGACAACAGTAAGTTTAGAGCTATGTATTGAGGAAGGCGTGATAAGGCATCCGCCATAAAGTTTCTTCCCCCAGGAATATATTTCATGGAAAAATTAAAACGACTGAAATATTGAGACCAACAGACTTGTTTAGGAGAAAGTTTGTGAGGTGTCCGCAGAGATTCCAGTCCATACTTCGAACGGGTGAGAAGCTCCCTCCAAGAAATGTTGCCAAGTCATAAGGACCCAACACACCGCAAAAGCTTCCTTTTCCCAAATAGCCCATCTTCTTTCAGTATCGGAGAGCTTACAAGAGGTATAAGCGCAAGGTTGCAACTCCCCGTTGGAGTTGTATTGTAGTAGAACAGCTCCAACTGCCACATCGCTGGCATCTGCCTGTACGACAAAAGGCGCATCCATGTCTGGGTGTTTTAAAATAGGTTCCGCTGCAAACAAGCGTTTAAGTTTTTCGAAGGCCACTTGGCATTCCATAGACCAGTTCAGGGGTTTACTAGGTCGTGGTTTTTCTTCACCCTTTGTTTTTAGTAAGTTCGTAATGGGTAGGGCAATACTTGCAAAAGAGGGGATAAATTGGCGGTAAAAGTTTGCAAAGCCCAAGAAACTTTGCAATTGTTTACGGGTGTGAGGCGGGGCCCATTCAGTCACTGCTTTTACTTTAGCAGGATCCATCTCAATACCCCCTGACCAAATCCGATATCCGAGATAGTTGATCTTGCTTTGATGAAAGTCACACTTTGAAAGTTTAGCATATAGTTCCGCAGCCCTCAGTTTGCGCAAAACAGAACGGACAAACTTCACATGTTCTTCACGTGTTTCCGTGTAAATAAGGATATCGTCAAGATAGACGATACCGCCTTAGAGGGAGTTTTTAGCTTAAGGGGAATAGTCATGGGGCCCGACCAGGAACTCACCTAATGTCTGTCCGTTTCCTCATCAGACCCGGCCTCCTTCTCCCAGTCATTCGGCTCCTCCCCTGGTTCGTAATTCCTTGCTTTTTGTCAGACCTGCTTCCATCATAAATCAGGAAAGACCACACTTAAGCTCATTTGGAAAGTTTAAGGTTACTTTTACTGAATATGATAAGACTGCAGCGAAAGTCAAGCAAGGAATGAAACATTTAGGCTCGTAACATACGTATCAAAGCATAACCCAACCCTTAGCCCCTTGATCCCAGTATATTGTCCAATGCAGAGTCGTTCACGACGTCAGGTGCACTTCCTGCCCAGGAGCATCATCACAGTGGAATGCAAGACCGTTAGCTTAGGTGATAACAGACTCTGGCCACATCTCTCTCCAGCTCACTTAATATTCAGACAGCCCCTCCCTCCCCATTTCAAAATGACAGCCGAAGCAAGCAAAAAACGGAGGCTGACAGTGTGTGTGTGTGTGCTTGAGAGAGGGGGGAGGGAGGAAGAGAGGGAGGAAGGAGGGTAAGGGAGAAGAAAAATAAAAAGAAAGAAGGAAACTTCTTTCGCAAAGAAGAAAAACAAATGCTGTCACTTTAAATCGGAACTGAGCATGCCTGGCTCTGGAATTCTGGGAGTTAAAATCCACAATTCTTAATGTTTGTAACTTTAAATTAAAGGGTACAGGAAACAACAAATTGATTATATGGTTATATGTTATATGGTTTTGAGTTTGTGGAATAGGGGCTTTGTGTTTCCAATGGCGTAGCGTGGGTTTTCAGTACCCGGGGCAAGGCAAGTAATTTGCGCCCCCTACTGCTGCTGCCGCCGCCTCCGGGCGCCCCGCGCGCGGCGTCCTGCTTCTCCCATCTTTCTGCCGCCGAATCCTTTTGTTAAAGAGGCTGGAGCCGCCGAGTGTCGTTCAGAGCGGCGGCAGCCGAGGCTGAGGACTTGGCTGGGGGCTCCTCCGGCATTTGCCTCAGCCGCCGCCGCCGCGGCCAGCACTCTCACGCGGGCTTGAAGGATGGCAGCGGCGAGGAGTTGGCATGACAACGCGAGGGGGGCACCCTCCGCTCCCGAGGTGGCCGCATCGCCTGACGCTGCCAGCTGCCCCAGCCCGGAGGGACGGCGACTCGACCCTTCTGAGCATGTGCGAAGCCTTTCCCTCGGCCGCCTTCCTTTCGAGGAGCACTGAGGAGCAGCGAAGCCGTTTCCTGGCCGGAGCCAAGCAAGGCTTGGGTGGAACCGAAGCCGAGCGGAGTTCTCGTCTTCGTCTTTGCTGCCGCCGCCGCCGCAACTTTAGACACTCCCGAGTTTGGCTTTTTCGGGAAAGGGCTGCTGTAGCAGTGGTGCCCTTTGCTTTGCCCACGAGAAGGACCATCGGGCGACAGTCAATATATCTCTACAGTTTCAGCAACGAGGCGCCCGCGTGGCAAGGAAGTGTTGGGGTCCATGGTTGTAGCATCTGCGGGAACTAACTTTAAAGGAGAGAAATGGAAACTTTCCCTTTTCCTTCTTTTTAACGGGAATTCCTCCCCTCCGCCGCAAAATATAGGGTGAAGGAGCTAATTCTCGGGATAGTATCCCCTAGATAGGAGCGTACTCAAAGCTGTAAGGGGTGTATTCAACAGTTGAATACACCCCTTACAGCTTTGAGTATGCACCCCCCCCTCCACAGTGGGCGGCGACCCGGCGGCTCGGATCGGATTCGCACAGCCAGCACTGCAGAGAGAGTGAGTGAGCCAGGCAGGGGAAGAGAGCTGCGAGTGCGAGTGCGCCCCCCCAGGTGTTGCGCCCGGTGCGGCCGGCACCCCCTGCACCCCCCACGCTACGCCTCTGTGTGTTTCTAGAAGGGTTTGGATGATTCCCTGCTTGTGAATGGAGCCAAACCTTCTCTAGCGTCATTATCTCTATCTGGCAGGAATGTGGAGTGAGCTTCAGGCAGATTTCTTTGTTAACAGAAAGAAAGAAAAACAGCACAGTAATTTAGGGGTAGAAGGCTAACTCAGAAGTCATCTAGTCCTACCCTTTGCTGCAGCAGGAAACCTTACATTGTATTGATTATTTTGGTGCCTCTAACACAGAGGAAAATTGGCAGAAAGGAGAAGGAGTTTACTAGGACAAGGCTGCCATGCAGAGGAAGGCAGAGATAGTCCTTGATGTATGACTACAATTGAGCCCAAAATTTTGGTTGCTAGGCAAGAGTGTTGTTAAGTGAGCTTCACCACATTTTACCCAATCCATGACATCTCCTAGTGAGTGACATGAAGTTGGACACTTCCACCCAGTCACATAACTGCCAAGCCACTCCCATAAAACAGGCCACACCTACAGAATAGGTTCTAAAAAAATTTGAAACCCACCACTGGAATATAGGAAATAGGAAATTTACTTGTATGCAGGAGTTCATGTATTGTAGGGAAGAGAATGTATTGCTTTAATCAAGAACAGAATATGGTACCCTAGGGAGTAAAACAAGGAAATCTTGAAGGCTGTTTTGAGGACCAACATCTGAGGAGAAAAGATCATTAGAGAATGACCATGGTGGTTGATTTTTCAACAGCTCTGTGGGCAAACCTTTGTCATCATGTGCCCAGCTGATATAAATTTGCTAATTACTTGAGCTAAAGGTGTGGCTGGATGCCATTGTATTTGTGTTCCCCTGAATAGGATTAGAGGCTGACATAAGTGATTAATCATCAGCCTGCAGACAGAGAGAACATGTCACCTCCAAATCGAGAGCAGCCACAATCTACTCCGAACAGCTGCTGGTTCCTGATATCAAACTTTCTTGATCTTTGCCTCTTGTCTGTGCACTTTCCTTGGAATAAAAAGCTTCAACCTCTTCAAAGCCAGCCTGAATTTCCAGCAGAGTTGTGTTGTGTGAGAGTTCTCACTGATGAAACAGGACTCTCTTCTGCAGCTCCCACAAGCTGTTCTGTGTTCTGCAGAGATCACTTCTGCATGGAGACTTGATACCACTCCAAATCAGGGCTACACCTATCTATTCCATTGTCTCACTTTGTCCATTGAGCCCATTCCTTTCCTTTGGAAGGAATTCTTATATCAGTCTATCTTGTAAGTCCCTTGCTGAATTCAGTCCTTCTTCCATCCCATAAAGCAGTCATCTATTTAAAAACGTGTAGCTTTGAAGCCCAACAACCCCACCCAAATTTCTGCTAGTGCTCTTTTTTTCTTTTTGAGATATTGCCAAACAATGAATGAAAGGCAAAGGCCAAGTCATTAATTGAATGACACACTATGTGAAATATGTGACAATATGCTAGAAGCAGATATCTTTAAACTTGCCTTTTGTGTGGCTAGCCTGATCATTAAGTAGTATAGATGAACCTTCATTAATTTGTCCAAGAAGTTGGTCTGGACAACTTACTTGGTTGTAATAATCAGCTATGACATGGCATAGGTAGCTGGGGAATTCTGGGACTTGCAGTTTGCTGATGATATACTCGCTGATGATACTCAGCTGTATATATCTACCCCAAACCACCCCAACGATGCCGTAGCGGTGATGTGCCAGTGCCTGGAAGACGTGCGGATCTGGATGGGAAGTAATGGACTCGGGCTCAACCCGACCAAGACCGAGTGGCTGTGGTTTCCGGCTGCCCGATTCAACCAGCTCACTCCATCGCTGGCCATAGGGGGCGAACATCTTGCCCCTGTGGATGGGGCGCGCAATTTGGGTGTCCTCCTGGATGCCCAGCTGTCCATGGAAGATCAAGGGACAGCCGTGGCCAGGAGGGCGTTTTACCAGGTTCGCCTGGTTCGCCAATTGCGCCCCCTATTGGATCGGGACGCCCTTCGCACAGTCACTCATGTGCTCGTGACATCCCGACTGGACTATTGTAACTCTCTCTACATGGGGCTCCCCTTGAGGTGCACCCGGAGACTTCAGCTAGTCCAGAACGCAGCCGCGCGAGCAATTATGGGAACCGCCAGGTTTACCCATGTAACACCGCTCTTGCGCGAGCTGCACTGGCTACCTGTCGTCTTCCGGGTGCGCTTCAAGGTGTTAATTATCATCTTTAAAGTGCTCCATGGCTCGGGACCTAGCTATCTGCGGGATCGGATCCTGCCTCATACATCCTCACGGCCGATTCGCTCCCACAGAGAGGGACTTCTCCGGGTGCCGTCCACTAGACTTTGTCAGCGGGCGACACCCAGGGGAAGGGCTCTCTCTGTGGTGGGCCCGGCCCTCTGGAACGACCTTCCCCCAACATTAGGATGACCATGGACGTCCGCTCCTTCCGTCTTAAATTAAAAACACATCTTTTCTGTCTGGCCGGCCTAGGATAGTCTCTCTATCTCTGGGGTTTTATTGGGAAGTTTTTTTAGTATAGCTTAGTTTTAATGGGGAATTTTAGCACAGGTTTAGGTTTAATTTGTTTTTTAAAGAAATGTTTGTATATATTTATTGTTTTTTATTCTTCCTGTGCACCGCCCCGAGTCCCTATGAGGAGAGGGAGCGGTTTACAAATATTAAATTGATTGATTGATTGATATGTTAAAGTTCCCAAGATCCAGAAGCACTGGTTTAAAAAGTTGGTGGTATTTCCAATGAATTGCCTTGACAATGCTTATTCTTTTAAAAAAGGAGGAAACAGATTTGAAAATGACAGAAGATAATGAACTATGGCAATGGGAAATGGTTCCTTGGCCTTGGAGTGAGCTAACGTAGTCCAGAAAGGAAGTTCTTGAACATGTGTTCTTGGATTTGACTTTTTTTCTGACTCAATCTGTAAAGCTAGGGATTCCAATATGTAAGTAACCAACTCTTTTATGACTATGTTAAACTTTTATGAATTCTAATAATTCTTCAGGATTATCTTATTGTTACTTCAGGATTTGCAAGAAAACTTCCATTTTACTTTTAATATAGCCTGTTTAGACTAGCCAACATTAAATCAAATAGGCAACAATTGTTTTGCAAATTCGTAAGAAAAATATGAATGTGATTTTGTGGTAAGGAAATCATTTTCATTACATCATTCAAAGAAAAGATTCTCTGGGAAATGTGCCCTTGAATCCAATTTCCTTTTGGAAAACCCTCCAGCAATTAAAACCAAGGACCTAGCGACTTCCTTCCGGTTAGCCGGAGGCGACGGTCGGGTCTTGCATTCGTCTGCCGCTTGGTTGCTCCTGCGGTGCCTTCGGGCGGCTCGCGGTGAGTCCCCCCACCTCAACGGCGGTCGGGGGGGCTCCCACCTCACCCTAGGCGCAGGAGAACGAGTCGCGGGGGGGGAGTTCCTCTTTCGTCCCCTTCGCCGATGGAGAGCCGGAACAGCTGCTGAGATTCAAGACGGGCTGAAAGCCGGAGCTGGAGGCAACACCGAGGTTCATGGCTACAGAGTGGATTGTGAGTGATTTTCACTTAATGCTTTCAACTTTCACTTTAAAAGAAGAATTTTAAAAGAAGAGTTTTACAAACTCCCTCCTCGGAAAGGAAAACAAAGCGGCGTTTTGAAATGTTCCCCAAGCTTGGGGAGGTGGAAGAATCAACATCCGACTTTTAAACTACAAGTGAAAGTTTTTTACTTTAAGATTCTCAACGATACTTTGTATCTCTGTCTGGCAACAACTGAAATGAACTTTCACTAGATCTCCGCGGTTTCCAGAGGGGCGGGGAAGATGGCGTTCCTTTGTTCTCAGCAGGAAATGTTTTCTTTTGAAATTTGCTGACACTCCCTCGTCTTTGGGACTGAACTCTTTAACAGTGGATTGATTTAATTGATTATTAGGACCTTTCCCAGATGTGCCTTCTTTTCTTTTTCTTATTTGATTGCTTTTAAAAATTGTTCTCTCTCTGGACTGTAAGCAAATTGAACTCTGAATTTGGATATTGACTTTTGCTCTCTCTTCACCTCACGGACTACCTCTCCAACAGATGCCATATTAGTGACAAGAATTTATTACTTTCATTATGGCTTCAAAAAAGCAGCCACATCAACCCAAGATTACTTCAATGTTATCCAAAGGAACAGAGGTGGAAGCTACACAGTTATCAGCAATAGAGGAAACTCTTCAAAACATCATGAAAGAAATAAAAGAAATCCGGAAAGACAATGTTAGCTCAAAATTGGAACTTTTGGAGACACAGAAAGCACTAATGGAAAATAAACAAAGAATTGATGGATTGGAGGAGGGGACGGCTGAGATGAAAGGAGAGATAAAAAATTCTCAAAGGGAAATTGTGGATTTAGCTGGTCATATGTCTAGGATGGATTTTGAAAGGATGTCTTACTTTTTTTTTTTATCTTGAAAAAAGTTTATTGGGTTTTATAATTTTTTACAAATAGGGTAAAGGGTAGGGTGTGTAAAAGATATTGTGAGAACTTTCACGTCGAAGTCGTTGACCCCTTCCGAGGCTTTATAACAAAATATAGATAATACATTAAGTTTTCATTTGTACTACAAAGTGGAAAGAAATGCAAATATATCATCGTAAAATCTATGCTAGCAATTATGTATAAACATCCAAACAAAAGTTATACTGTACTAAAATAAAGTTACTTTTGAGATCTAAGTCTTTTAGCAATTGTATCTTCTTCTCCCTGGCCCCCAATGGGCGGGACCGTGGCACCTTCTGTTCCCCCATTTTCATCCTCCAGGATTGAGGAATGTTTTTTAAGAAAGGCTTCCGCCTCTGCAATTGTTTTAATTCGTACTCTTCCTCCCTCCCAGAACACCAACATTCCCTCTGGCATCACCCACTTGAACCAGACCCCCTGTTTAAATAATCTTTTGGACAAGAAGGAATACTTCCGTCTTATCTCTCTAATCTTCTTCGGGACCTGCTTCAAGATGGCAATCTCTTTCTGTTGATAAATTAAGGGACTGTCTCTTTGCGCCCTCAAGATCCTTTCCCTTGTCGACCTTCTTACAAATTTAATATGTATCTCTCTGGGTATTTCATTTATCCTGGCATATGCTGAGTTTATTCTATATATCAAGTCAATGTCCCCCCTGATCTCATCCTTAGGCTTGTGTACATAATCTGCTAAAATTGTGCACATTAAATCAGTTAAATCTTCACCACTCTCCTCAGGAACGTTCTGAAATCTTAAAAAATATGACATCCTTTCAAAATCCATCCTAGACATATGACCAGTTAAATCCCCTATTTCATTATTAATACTTTTAAGCTCTCCCCTTGTCCCAGCCAACCCCACCTCCAGCCCATCAATCTTTTGTGTGTTTTCCATTAATTTCTTCTGCTTCTCCAAAAGTTCTAATTTAGAACTGACATGGTCCTTCCTCATTTCTTTGATTTCTTTCACCAAGGTCTGAAGAGTTTCTTCCATTGCTGTTAATCTAGCATCCGTATCAGGTTTTTCGGGTAACATCGAGGTGATTTTAGGTTGATGTGTCTGCTTTTGATGTCTTACTTTTTAAGGTTTCAAAATGTTCCTGAAGTTGCCTCTGAAGATTTAAAAGAATTAATGTGTACGATGTTAGCAGATAATACTAAAAAGAGCAAAGAAGATATTTGGGGGGACATCGATTTGATTTATAGAATTAACTCAGCATATGCCAGAATAAATGAGGTACCCAGAGAGATACATATTAAATTTGTAAGAAGGTCAATGAGGGACGGGATCCTGAGAGCACAAAGAGACGGTCCCTTAATATACCAACAGACTGAGATTGCCATTTTGAAACAGATCCCGAAAAAGATTAGAAAAATAAGGAGGAAATATTCCTTCTTATCAAAAAGATTATATAAAAAGGGGGTGTGGTTCAAGTGGTTGATGCCAGAGGGAATGTTAGTGTTCTGGGAAGGGGGGAGAGTAAGAATTAAAACAATTGCAGAGGCAGAAGCCTTTCTAAAAAAACATTCCCCAATCCTGGAGGATGAAAATGGGGGAGCGGAGGGGGCCACGGCTCCACCCACTGGAGGTCAGGGAGAGGAAGATACAATTGCTAAAAGACTTAGATCTCAAAAGTGACTTTTTTCTATATAGTGTAACCTCTATCTGGATGTTTATAGAATTAATGATTGATTGCATGAATATAAACTGATATATTTGTATCTCTTTCCACTTTGTAGGGAAATGAAAAATGATTTGTATTATCTTATCTTTTTTTTTGTAAGAAGCCTCGGAGGGGGCCGACACCTCCGACATAGATGTCCTCAAAATATCTTTGTAATACCTTATACCGTTTTCCTATTTTTAAAAATTTTGTAAAAACCAATACAACTTTTTTCTCATAAAAAAAAACCCCAAGGACCTAGCATAAAAAATTTTTTTTTTAAAAAAAATCCAAATTAAATATCAGACTTGGAAGATTTCAAGAACAGCTGTGGATGTATTATTAGCATGCATGCATTATCCTTTTGGCACAATAGGCATGGTCCCTAGAGAATTTTGGAACCCAAATGTGTCCATAAATTGGGTCTCAATTCTAAGCCTGGGTTCAAAATATGACATTTTATTAATAATGTAGCTAGTTAAATCTTGCATCTTTAGTTCATCTGTTACTTGGGACCTTGCTTTTCTGAAGTAACTGTCCTTCATATATCCCAGCACATGTCAGCACAACGATTATCTTATTTATTCAAGATCTCCCCTGGGAGATGGGGCATGCAGAAATTCCATGTTCCTACTATGCATTTCATTTTAATTGAAGATTGCATGACTAGGCCTCACTTTATTACCTCTTCCCTGCACATTTATCCCTCATGGTCTCATTCGCTGAGCTTGCACTCAGATGTTGGCCATCAGCAGCTGCCACAAAGTCTTTCCATGCACTTCCACTCCTTCCAAGCCATCAAGAAAATATGTTTCCCTTGAAGTATGAGGTGGAGAGAAGAATTTGTGTCTTGTGGAAGAACTGTGCACAACTGGATCATTTTTTAAAAAAAATATCTGTCTCAGCTAACACAATAATACAATAGCAGAGTTGGAAGGGACCTTGGAGATCATCTAGTCCAACTCCCTGCCTAGGCAGGAAACCCTATACCATTTCAGACAAATGGCTATCCAACATCTTCTTGAAGACTTGCACTACAAAACTATGTAGTATTTAAAATGATCATTTGATAAATGGAAAAGAATACAGAAAATAAAGAAATTGATAGTCTGAGTTGGCACTTCACAATACCACCTAAATTTCAGGACCTTTTTTGATTAACACATTAATTATTGTAAATTGTTCTCCCTTTTTGGCAAGAGGAAAAAGCTTAAGATTCTGGCTTTTTGGTTTAGGAAGAAATAGAATCCAAATCATTGTGTTTTCAATCCTGTGGATTTTCCCCCTTTCTTCCTCTTGTTCTCATACTAGAACTTGAGATTTTGCAGTGAGTTTGGCAGGAGTCTTATAATTGATGAAATGAACTATAGACAAAAAAAATGAAATGATGCCCATGGACCTAAAATTATTTGATTTACAAATACGGGTAGCTTATTGAAACAGCTGTCTGTCTGTCGTTCGTTTGGTTGGCTGGTCTGTCTGTCTGTCCATCCATCGACCCATTCATGAATAAGTTCTTGATGTCCCATAGTTTTCTGCATATTAGAAAGAAGTTTATGAGAATGTTTGCCAGGATCTTGTGGTTCTAGTCTGCATTGAATTCTCTGGTGAAATCTGTGGCACTATAAATTTCACAGTTTCACAGTCAATCTTGCAGTTTGCAACTGAAGGATTCCCAATGTCTTTTTTTGAAGTTACCTTGCGCTTTGCAACTTTAAGAATTTGCCAGTGGTTTTGAAATGTATGTTTGATAAAATACTATTGGGAACAATGAACTAATCAAATGAAACAAAACAAAATTTCAGAACTTCATGCATTGGTATTAGGAAGAAAAGATTCTGAATCTATTCAGATTTAATTCCAGAAAAATATTATAGAAATGATCTATTATCTGAAAGATGATTTGAGCTATAATTAGTAATATATTTGGGGCAGAAAAAAGCCATGAGGGAAAATTCCCTTGTCAAAGATGTTCACCTCCCACACATCAAGCAGCACTTCTTTGTATGCAAACTTCAAAGGATTGACTCACACCCTTTGTGTAACTCTGTACTATCAAAACAGACATTATTTTGATCCAGCAAGATTTCTTGTCAGATATCCAATCCAATTTCTGGGAAATAAGACAGCTTGGGTTAAAAAAACCCTCTATACTTGAATCTTAGTTTAGTCCAAAATTAGATGTGTCCTCTAGTTTCACATTCTTCCATCTTCATTTCCATTCATTCAAAATCTTCCCCCCTTCTGATTATGTCAAAAACTATATAGTAATTAGACAAGGGGGTTCACTGGACAAAAGGATGAGGAATGCAGCAGGGCTAAACAGGTAAGGGGCATGCCTTGCTTCTCCACTACCACCTCTCATTCCTAGCTAAAGGGACATTGGGGAAGAGAACCAGGCAGATTGCCTTTGCCATCGGGGCAAGGTGAGTGGTGTTTTTACATGAGAGGGAACAGGTGTGTGTGTGTGTGTGTGTTTGTATTGCTTGCCTTGCTGCTCTTTTTGTAGCAGGCTCTTTTTTACACGGGAGGGAAGGGCAGGATGTGTGTGCTTTGCTTGCCTTGCCACTCTTTTTGTGGCAGGCTTTTTGCACAGGAGGGAACTGGTTTCCTGCTGCTCTTTTTGCGGTGCGTGGGGCATGTCCCGCTTTCCCCACTCTGGCCTCACCTCCTCACCTTGGTTGTTTGCATTTAAAGCAACCAGTGGTAATGGCGGGGACCAGTTGCGCATGCACTTAAATAGTTGGGGCGGGCTTATTTTCGGGGGAGGCTTATTATAGATTGGGCTTATTAGAAGGACATGTTGTAGTTTCGGGGAAACACAGTACATATTGCATTAGGACATATGATGTTTGATTTAGATTGTTGTACAGATGTTATGGTTCATGAGTCATTATTTTTTAACTAAAAAATTGGGAGGGGGAAGAGCAGTGATCACAATGAGTGTAATGTTTTTGTTAGTTGTGAAGTCATGGCTGGCCCATTGTGACCCCATGGACAATGCTCCTCCAGGCCTTCCTGTCCTCTACCATCCTCCGGAGTCCATTTAAACTCACACTGACTGCTTCAGTGACTCCATCTATCCACCTCATTCTTTGTTGTCACATTCTTCTTTTGCCTTCAATCATTCCTAGCATGAGTGTCAGACCCCTTACGTGATCTGCCATTCATTTGGGAGGAGGGGGTGCTCAGAATTAAATTACTAACAGCACCTAACACAACTGAGATTTACAACTGGTTTCCTGTTGCCGGAAAGATGGAGGTCCCAACACCTCTGGAGGAATGTTTATAATAGCCATGTGAGATATCTAACTATAATGTCAAACTAGAGATAGTCATGGGAATGTAGGGTTTATTCGACTCTCATGGCAGAAGAATCAAGGGAACAGTTTCACACTTGTGTATTGGCTAGAATTTGCATTTGAACAGAAGGGAGGGGTCATTATCATTAAAACCCCACTTGCATAGCCTAAAGGCTTTGAGATTGCCTTTAATGGTTTACCATTCTGCTTAATAAAAGGCACCATTTGAAGAAATCCGCTTCAAGAGTTTTTACTTTCTTAAGCTAGAATAGGAGCCATTACAATGAGGCTCTTCTCCAGTTTAGGTTTAGGTTTTAGATTTTATTTGATTTGTATACCGCCCTTCTCCCTTTCGGGACTCAGAGCGGTGTACAGCCACAATAAAATAGGTAATACAAAATCTAAAAGAATATATTAAAAAATATTAAATAAATTGGCCTACATATTTAAAATCCCATGCTAAAATTACTTTAAAATCCCTTTAAAACTACGACAGGCCAGCAGTACAGAGTAAATGCGTCTTCAGGGCTCGACAGAAAAGATGTAGGTCCGAGATCGTCCGAAGTCCAGGGGGTAGGTCATTCCAGAGGGCAGGAGCTGCCACAGAGAAGGCTCTCCCCCTGGGGGTCGCCAGCCGGCATTGTCTGGCCGACGGCACCCTGAGGAAGCCCTCTCTGTGGGAGCGAACTGGTTGGTGGGAGGTATTTGGCAGCAGGAGGCGGTCTTGTAGGTAGCCAGGTCCCTTGCTTTAAAGATGGTCACTAGTACCTTGAAGCGCACCCGGAAAGCCACAGGCAGCCAGTGCAGCTCATGCAGGAGAGGTGTCACATGGGAGCATCTAGATGTTCCCAGAATCCCCCGCGAGGCCGCATTCTGAACTAACTGGAGTCTCCGGGTGCACCTCATGGGAAGCCCCATGTAGAGAGTGTTACAATAGTCCAGATGGGAGGTGACGAGGGCTTGGGTGACCATGCGTAAGGCGTCACAATCCAGAAAGGGGCGCAACTGGCATATCAGGCGGACCTGATAGAAGGCCCCCTGGCCACGGCTGTCATGTGATCTTCTAGAGACAGCCGCGAGTCCAGGAGGATGCCCAGATTGTGAGCCCTCTCTGATGATCAGAGATGGCATCAGCTGACTATACCGTGATGCCGGAAGCCACAGCCACAGTAAGTCCTTCCTTCTCATTAGGTGGCCAAAGTATTTAAGTTTCCTCTTCAGGATCTGGCCTTCTAAAGAGCAGTCAGGATTGATCTCCTCTAGGACTGACCAGTTTGATTGCCTTGCAGTCCAAGGGATTTGCAGGAGTCTTCTCCAGCACCATAGTTCAAAGGCCTCAATTCTTTGGCACTCAGCCTTTCTTTTTTAATAAAAGCTTTTTTTTTATTTTAGTTTTCAAAACAAACACAACAGAAAAAATCCTCCTTCTTTACATACTGTAGAAAGTGAATCAGTTGGTTACAAAAAGTTTTTGTGCATCTCTTCCATAGTCACCCATAATTCATATTAACTCAAGTATTTTAAATCAAATATATTTATACATATTACCATCATCATACCTCCATTCACATTTGACTATAATTGTTTAAACATCCTTCATCATAAAACATACCAAAATTCAAGACATAACCACATACTGGCATCTTATTTGCTATTTCTAGTATCCTTCAATAACAGTATTCCTTATGGCCTATCCTAGCTAAACATCAACAATATTTAGTAATCAAAATTTCTAATCTTCCTTTCCAAATCACTGTTTACAATTTACATCCAATTTCCTCATGTTGTACCGATACACACACACACACACATACACACTGTTATTACTATCTCTCATTTATTTGATTATATCCATTATCATAATTTAGTTCTTTTTTATTAATCTTTATGTGTAACCAAAAAATTTCTCAGCTTCCTTTCATAGGTACCATTTAATATTCATATCTAATTACTACTTGGTATACCAATACATATGTACACATTATTATCATTTTCAGTTGTTTATTTAACCATATCTATTGTCACTAAATTTCACTAAATTTAACTAGTTTTAGATTAAACACTTTCATCTATCAACCTGTATCTTTCCAGTAACAAAATAGTCTCATGCCTTCTACCATTTGAAGTATCAGTACTCTAATCATCTCCTTAATCAAATTTGCATGGACTCCTCTTTCCAACTCATTGCTTATTAATTTTCTCATGTAACTTTGATGTCCTTCTTCTGTTTCCTTGATCAGTTTGTCTTTAATTGCCAGTGTTGTTATCAATGGTGTTACTAATAAAATTTCTCTCTTTATGTCCATAAATTCTTTTATTTTTTCTTCTGTATCTTGCCATCTAGGGTAGAGTTCCCATCCATCTAATTCCCCTTTCCATATTCCACTCTTCCCATTTCCAGACACAAAGCATTCACCATAGATGTCAGCAGATTTGATTTCTTTGTAGTCATTTTCCTCTTTAGTGTTTAGGACTCTAACCTCCATTTTTCCCACTTGATAAGTATCTCTACCATGTTTTCCCAAAAATACGACATGTCCTGAAACTAAGGCCATGCCAAATTTTCGCGGTGGGCAAAAATATAAACCCTCCCCCCCAAATAAGCCCTAGTGAAGGGGTGGATTTAGCCAGAACAGGGGGCAGCCCATCCCTTCCCCAATCACCTCAGGGCTTCTTGCCCCCTTAATCGGATCAGCTGGGCCACTCCATTCACAAAACAGCTGATTCGCAGGTGCTGCTCAGGCCTCTGCCTCCAGCAAACACCGGTCACTTTTGCAGCCAATTGCGACTGCAAAAGAAGCCAGAGGCCAAGCAACACAACCCACATGCCTCATGCCCTCCTTGCCTAATGGTGACAGTCACAGCTTGCAATTCCGTCCACAGAACAGGAAAAGAAGGCATGGAAATCAATACACCTGGGACATCAGAAGAAGCCCTGCAAGGAGACGTTGCTGCCAAAGTGCAGATCATTCTTTCAAAGAGGAGTTTCACCAGGATGAAGGTGACACAAACGCTGCCTTCTGCCACCTCTTCGTCCTGGTGAAACTCCTCTTTGAAAGGATGATCTGCAGGTGTGGGGGGGGGAGATTTCCTGCACTTTGGCAGCAGCGTCTCCTCGCAAGGCTTCTTCCAATATCCCAAGTGTATGGATTTTAATGCCTACAGGAAGTCGTGTCTCACCTGCATATTTCTGGGGGGATATTCCTGCCTCTCCCCCTGTTCTGAAGGTCAGCACAGACTGAGAACAGGATAAGAGATGAAATCCCCCCTCCCCATTTTCAAAAGGTTTGCAAAAATGCCACATTCCAAGCCTTTACATTATCCAGGATTGAAGCAGGATTGAAGGCATGAAGGAGGGAGGATTTTGTCTCTTATCCTGTTTTCAGTCTGTGCTGACCTTCAGAACAGGGGGAGAGGCAGGAATGCAAAAACATCCCATTTCGAGCCTTCAGTATATTCCAGGTTTGCAGAATTAAAGGCTCAGAATTAAAGACTTTAAGTTTTTTATAGGCAGTCTCTGTTAAAATGGTAAAAATTCCTCACCAGCTGTAGACACTTTCTCTTTCTGTTTCCTTCCATTTTGGAGTCATCCCAACTTCATCAGACTTAGGGCTGTGCTTTTATCGCCAGCTAGAAGAACTTCTCTTGGATCAATCAGGGACTTTGCGGTGTCCCTGAGATCAGCAGGCCACATTCTTCCCATTCACTCTCTCTTCAGGATGGTGTAGGTCCAATTGGACCACCCAGTGGTAAAAGTATTGGGACTGAGATCGCAGTTCGTATCGTCATGATGTTGGCTCCTCCCCTTCTCTCAGCGCTCAGCCTTCCTTATGGTCCAACTTTCACAGGCATACATTGCAACTGGGAATAAGAAGTGCAAATTGATTGATATAAATGTAGACTGTCATGTACGGACGGATGTCAGGAATCTACATAAAGTTTCATGCTCACCATGGATTGGCTAGAATCTACATAAGGTTTCATGTTCATCGTTGATTGGCTCTCCTGGCCATGGGAGATTTAACCTGCTGTCATTGGCTGGCTAGCTGGCCTGCCTGGAGCTCCTTGAAAAGCGAGCTCTGGCAGCCCAGCCAGCAGAGCACAGTCACATTTTGCTGGAAATAAAAAGGTGCTGAAATTACTAGCAATTCTCGCCTGCTGCGTTCGCACCAATCTAACATAGACCAAACAACAAGTTATTGTTTTTCAGTTCTAAATTCAGTTCTAGGATTCATTTAACATTATCTGTCACCTCGGGAGTTTTGTCTATGCTCCTGAGAATTAAACTATGAAATTAGAAAATGTAGGGACATAGTTTGAACTTAAGCCAGAATATTAAAATACTACTTTTAGGGTTGCTGTAGTTTTCAGCTTGGGAAATGGGACTGAGATGCATTCATTAAGTTGAGCTTGACTCCAGAGGATTATAGAGATATAACTATGTCACAATTTCTCACTGCATTTTTCCAGAACATTTATCAACACCCCACTATAGCCTTCTGCCTTGGTATTCCCTGGTAGTCTACCATAGAAATTGTAACCATATCTTGGCTGTTGGCAAAACGGACTCTGGACTGTTTTGATATAAGCGATTCCTAAAAAGAGTTACAAGTAGCCTATGAGAGGGGGAACAACTGCTACACCTTCCCAGTTTACGCAGAAAGGGAAGCCTTTATTTCTTCATTAAGGCTTCCTCATTGTAAATATTATCAAACAATGACCTACAGGTTCAATCAGTGTTTCTAACCTTGGCAATTCAAGATGTGTTGGCCAGCATAGGAATTCTGGGAGTTGAAACCCATGTATCTTCAAGGTTGAGAAACATTAGACTAGACAAGACAAGACTAGATTAGATTAGATTAGATTTAGTTAGTGTAGTTTGGAAGAAGCAGGGCACACCTCTGTTATGCTTATGGTGATTTTTAACTCTGACTTGTAATGTCTATACTGTACACAAAAAGATCCCACAAATAGCCTTTATCAAGACTGATACTCAAAACCTTAGAATAAATCATGACACTCTAAGAGCATCATGAAATCTGCAGATGACACCAAACTGGAGAGACCTTTGAAAGAGAAACTCAAGATTCAGAAAGATCTTGACAGACTAGAGAAATGGGCCCTATCCAATAAGATGCAGTTCAGTGACGAGAAAGTAAGCTCTTGCACCTAAGTAGGATAAATCAAAGGCACAGATATAGATTAGGTGATACCTGGATCAACAGTAGGAGCTGTGAGACAAATCTTGGTGTTCTAATGGACCACCATTTGAGCCAGCCTTGTGCTACAACTGCCAAAAAAGCCAATACATTCCTAGACTACATCAAGATCATTAGAAGTGATAGTACAGCTTTATTCCATTCTAGTGAGGACATGAGGACACCTGGAACTAGGGAGAAATTTCCTGACAGTGAGAACAATTAACCAATAGAATAGTTTACCTCTTGGAGTTGTGGGTATGCCATTATTGGAGGTTTTCAAGAAAGAATTGGACATTAATTTGTCTGAGATGGTATAAAGACTCCTACCTTGGGCAAAGATTTGGACTTGAAGACCTTCAAGGTCCCTTCTATTATTCTTATTATTGTTTTTATTTACTTATTCATTATATTTATTCATTATATTTATTTATATAATATATTATATTATTTTTCTGCTAAAGGAGTACCAAACTCACATAGAGCCAATATACAGAATATTTTAAAAATATAAAACCTGACAAAAGTAAATAAAGCAAATAAATAAATAAAGTAAATAAATAAATAAATAAAGTAAATAAATAAAGTAAATAAGTAAAAAAAAAGATTGCTGCTCTAGTATCTGGAGAAAGTGATGTATTGTGTCTGCTCTTCTAAAGGTAGAGGGAGGGGGAATGCAGTAGAGCACTGTATGTCAGCTGGGGTATTTTCCAAAGGACATCACTTGTAAATTTAATTGGTTGGTCAGGTTTGTAATAGGAGTGGCAGTGTCTCATGTGGTAACACGCCAAGCTGTTTAGGGCTTTAAAGGTTTGTGTCAATACTTTTAATTAATGGGAAAACAACAAACAATCAGATCTTGCAGTGTGGGCATCATACAATCCTTATATCTTGCAATGATTAATCATCTAGCTGCTAGTTTATGTACGAGTTACCTATCCTACTTTTTTTTTATTTCTACCCTGTGTAAAGCACATTGCAATATTCAAAATGGAAAGTCATCAAAGGCATAGACAATTCTATTATTTATTAGATTGTTTACCTAACTTGATTTTTGGTCAATTCATAACAGTATATACATATCTAATGCTTCTGCCTCCATTACAACAACCCCTAAGCTTTTGTTGCATTGGGCTGAAAAAGAAAGAGACTGGCCAAAGTCATATAGTCAGCTTTCATGCCTAAGGAAGATCTCAACTCACTGTCTTCTGGTTTCTGGCCACAGTATTAAGCTGATACTCTTCTCACCAAATCCAATCAGTCAAAATGGCTCAGCAAGCATCATAGTTTAATTATCCAAATGTATTTATTTACTGGTATTTACATAAAATAAATGGCCACCTATGTTATACAATAATCCTGGGCAATTCACAAAAATCAATAAAAATAACGATAAAAATGAAAACTACCTTTCTCCCCAAGTTTATGGGAAAAACTGTCCTCTTCACAGCTGCCATATATAACTGATAGCAAAAAAAAATTAAGAACTCTCCCTGACTGAGAAGTTGCTCTTTTAAAAAAAAGTTCATCCCTTTCTGGAAGAGCTTTAACCTTAGTCCTAAAATCTATTTTCTTACTGACAAAGTGGTAGTGATATTTCTTGTGGCCAAGATTTACTTTGCCACCAGCTTTTGCCCAATGATTTCTACATATTCTAAGGCCTTCTATTTTGGTGATTTTAGGAATATACAATAATATATTCAGTGACATGAAAGCAGTATTCCAATATCTCAGGGGTTGCCACAAAGAAGGGTGGTTCAATCTATTCTCCAAAGCACTGAGGGAAGTACAAGAAGCAATGCATGGAAATTAATCAAGGAGAGAAGCAACCTAGAACTTAGGAGAAATTTCCTGACAGAACAATTAATCAGTAAAACAACTTGCCTCCAGAAGTTGTGAATCCTCCAACACAGGAAGTTTTTAAGAAGATATTGGATAACCATTTGTTTGAAATAATAATAATAATCTTTATTGTCATTGTAATAAAATTAAAAATTACAATGAAATTGGTTTGACACCAGGAGCTCAAAGCCACAGCGCCTAAGCGTGCCGCCATATTGAATTACAGGGTTTCCTCCATAAGCAGGGGGTTGGACTTGACGACCCCCTTCCAACTCTGTTATTCTATTTGTGATTCTATTTAATGGTCTTCAGCAATGCAATTTAACAAGGCATTCTCTGTGTTATCCTGAACTTTGCTTATCTTTTAAGCTAAACATGTACCAAACAACTTCTTATCTTTTGGGAAGATATTTCTTAGTAAGTGTGTGTGAATTTGCTTTCTAATGCATTCTCTAAATCCAACCTGCTGTACCCTGAGCTATTAGTAGTAACAGGACATTAATAAGGAGGGTCTTGTATCTTGCACAAAGGTTGACCTCCTTCAGTAGAAGCAGAGCGCCCATTACAGTGCAATGATCAATCATAGTTCTCTTTCTTTCATGCACTTGCTTCACTGAATACACAAGAGAGAACAGGAACCAACCATTTGCATACACCTCTACCCAAACATATCTGCACACTGCTGGATAACAGATAAGTGCATTCATATTTTTGACTTGTTTCAAAACATTTTTCCATATATTTCTATAGTTTTGTAATGCAGAATAATCAGCCGCTTAGTTCTCAGAGCAATTTATAATAAACCCAAAAATAAATTATAAAATATAAAAATAATGCATTACTAAAGCAATGAAGAGAGCCAACTTGGTTTGGCTGATGGATATGATCCTTGATGGATATAATGGCACTATTTCAAGAGTGCCATTATATCCATCCTTTCTCAAGGCTAAGCATTCTGAACTACTTCTGTCTCTCTTAAAAGAATTAACTCCTATTCCTTTTCCTTGCTGCCAATCTTTAAATATTTGAATAAGGATATTTGGATATTATTTTTTAATAAATATTATTTTTAAAATATTGTTTAATTTAATTTAATATTTAAATTTCTATACCGCCCTTCTCCCTTCCGGGACTCAGGGCGGTGTACAGGCAGCAGTAAAATCACGAATAAAAACATAGAAAACAATTAGAAACCTATTAAAATACATTAGATAATGAGTAGCCTGTCTAAAACCTATTAAAATCCCTACTAAAACCATATAAAACTAAAACGTTTAAAAGTATGCCAGATTAAAAACTAAATGAAATTGCATTGGCATAACAGGACAACTGAATTGGACTTTCCATTGGAATGTATTTTGTGCTTAAATTGCAAAAATTGGTGGAATTTACAAAACAAAACAAAAGGCAAGTGTAACATGAGTAGATATGTGTGTGACTATAACTATGGAGAAGTCAACATGGCATTTTACTTTTACTTGTGATTTTATTGTTGCCTGCCCTGAGTCCCGGAAGGGAGAAGGGCGGTATAGAAATTTAAACAATAATAATAATTTGACTGTAATTACAACGCCAAATAAAAGGAAGGAAAAAGAGGGGGAAGTGCAGCAGGGGGTTTGTTTTCTTCTCTTGTTTGAGATACTTTCACTTTTGGATTGCACTTTAGGATTCGGATTTGGGATAATGAAACCTAAAAACAGCATGGCGGGTAGGGGCGAAGGATCGTTAGAGTAGCCTGAAGAGAAAGCAATTCCGTTAGATTTAGAAAATGCATTACTAACTTTGTAGTAAATTGATTAAGTCATTTGAGAGTAAATTTACAACTTTTGGGGGAAAAAACAAATGAGAGACTTGAAACAAAGAAGTTTAAAAGATGGAAAATGAGGCAAATGACTTGATATATAAAACAAGTTAATGATAAAGTAGAAATTTGAGAGAGCAAAACAAGTTACAAAATAGAATTGGAGAGAAAACTGAATAATTTAGCTCTACTGGTATTAAAACAATTTTGTCTGAGATTTAGAGCTATTCCAGATAAATCTGGCAAAAATATTAGAGGAAAAAATTGTATAAGATTTGATAAATTTGAGGGGTTGGGAAAAGGGGGATACAGAATCATAGACAGATAGGGTTTATAGAATAAAATCAAGATTTGCAAGAATAAGAAATATTCGAAGAAATATTTTGGTGCATTTTGTGAGGCAGAAGACAGAGGATCGAATTTATTAACAAAATATCAAAGATTGGTAATATAATTGTCCTAAAAGAAATTCCTATTATATTTTTATATAAGAGGGAGAATATTTCTTATTTTATTTTATTTATTTATTGTCAAGTATGAGTTAGTTAACAGATATAAGTATAGACATGATTATACATGAAATGAATACAAATGCAAGGGAATATTAGGTGAATATTAACCTCTTAGGAATGGG
Source organism: Rhabdophis nuchalis (assembly GCA_039707465.1). Classification (NCBI taxonomy): domain Eukaryota; kingdom Metazoa; phylum Chordata; class Lepidosauria; order Squamata; family Natricidae; genus Rhabdophis; species Rhabdophis nuchalis. The sequence continues at coordinate 121,022,308 of CM077644.1, forward strand.
GTGAAGTCAACAGTAGACATTTTAAGGTTGAAGTTTTGGGGAAGAAACCACAGTATCAAGTAGTGCATTCCAGGCATTGACAACTCTGTTACTAAAGTCGTATTTTCTGCAATGAAGTTTGGAGCAGTTTACCATAAATTTATATCTATTGTGAGCTTGTGTGTTGTTGTGGTTGAAGCTGAAGTATTCATTGATAGGTAGGACATTGTAGCAGATAATTTTATGTACTATGCCTAGGTCGGATCGAAGACGGTAAAGTTCTAAATTGTCTAAGCCCAACTTTCAAGCATAAGATATTCTGTTGCGAGGAGTGGAGGACTCTTCTTGTGAAATATCTCTGGACTCATTTGATTGTATTTTTTGTCTGATATGCAGTACTGGTTCCAGACAGATGAGCAGTATTCAAGAATTGGTCTAGCAAAAGTTTTGTAGTTCAATATTACCAGAGAAGAAGCTACGCAAGATTAGGTTAACAACTCTTAATGCTTTTTTGGCAATGCTGTTACAGTGAGCTCTGGCACTTAGATCATTTGAGATGAGTACTCCAAGGACTTTGACAGTGTAGGGGTCATCTACGAGGTCATATCCACTCAGCTTGTATTTTGTGTTCTGTTTTTTTCTGCCAATGTGTAAAACAGAGCATTTGTGGGTTGAGATTTGAAGTTGTCAATTTTTTGACTATCCTGACATATAGACACGGTCTTTTTGTAGGGTAGCAGCATTGCTGATGGTGTTGAATAGTTTTACATCATCAGCGAAGAGAGTGCAGTTGCTTATAATATGACCACAAAGATCATTTATGTAAAGTATAAAGAGTGTGGGTCCTAAAATGTTACCTTGGGGGTAATCTTTCTTGACTGAAGCATTTAAGTTGAAAAGGTTTTGGTTTCATTGGGACAAAGTAGAAGGTGTGATTTTTACTTTTAAGCAGCAAAGATTTCAATTGAATTCTGTTCTACATGTGAGAGAATTCTTGAAAAACTTTAAAAAAAGAACTAGAAGAAGTTCAAATGGGCATTTCAGAAAAGATTACACAACTACAATAAACACAAAAGTACTTGTGTAATCCCAGACCACTATCATTATTGAAAAATGATTATAAGTTGTTTTAACAATGGTTTCAACTAATACATTGAAAATAATTTTGCAAGAATTTATAGAGATTTTTTTAACCTAAATTCAGTTGAATGAGAGTGATAGAACTGTGTTGAAATTCTAGAATATTTGGAACACCATAATGAAAAAGAAGCTGCACTATTTTTTTTAGACGCAGAGAAGAATTCTGATTATTTGAATGGGTATTTCATATTTAAATTTTTGGAAGATATGAGAGAATTTTATAAAATAGGTAAAATAGATTTGTACTTCATAAAAAGCATAAATTATTGTTAATAATTTTGTTAGTTGAGCTCTAACAAAGATTTAAAAAGGAACAAGGTAGGGATGCTCACTAAGTCCTCTCCTATTTATTTTGGTTCTTGAAATTCTGAATACAAAGGCAGGATGAAAGGATTATGGGACAAAAAATTTTAAAACAGAATTACAAGTTAAGTAATTCTGTGGATGATTTAGTGCCAGTTTTGAAAGATCCTTTAAAGCAGAGTTCCCCACCCTTTCCAGCTTTGTGGACTGGTGAGTGGGGAGAGGCAATGGTTCTGTGCAAGTGGCTGGCAAGTGTACCACTGCTCATGCAAATCGAGTGCAAGCGCATGCACTTACCGCTGCTTATGCAAGTGGAGATGAGCATGCACGCAGGGGGGGGGATATGGGTTGAAAGGACTGAAATTTACATTATGTTATAATCTTAAAGATTTTTTTTAGAATTATGTATTGCTAGTATATATCATCTGAGAAAGTGTTTAAAACAGTGACCCCCAACATTTTGAGTGGCCAACATTTTGAGTGCCTGATTCCATGGAGAGAGGTTTTTTTTGTGGACAAGAGGGGACATGGTTTTCCACACTGCCTGCATCCTATGCATAAGCAGATGGGGTTTTGCTCATTTGCTTGGCCTTGCTTCTGATGAGTGCCAGTCTACAGCCCCGGGGTTGGAGGGGTTGGAGACCCCAAGTTTGGAATGTAGAAAGGTACCTCAAATTTATGTTGAGATGTGAATAACAAGAGGGGATATTTTATCATATTTGGTGGATATGCAAAAAAATAAAAAAAATTGGACTGAAATACATATACTAATTCAGAAGATTTTAGAGATTAATTTACAGTCGAAACTAGAGGCTTTCCTTTTGATCAATAGAAAAAAGTCATGGAACTGTGTTTCTATATATGAGAACTGCAGTGAGATTACTATATGTAAAAAGGTGGAAATATAAGACATTACACACATTGGAGGAATAGATCATAAGAACATAAGAATATAAGAACAGCCTTGCTGGAACAGGCCACAGCCCATCTGGTCCAGCATTCTGTCTCACACAGTGGCTCACCATTTGCTTCAGGGTCTTCCCAAGCAGATGTCTTCACCTGCTTATGATTCCCTGCAAATGGCATTGAAAAATATCCTGCCTATCTCTCCAACCCGGAGGGTGTCCTTAGGCATCCATCATGATACCCATGGATACTCTTTTTTTTTATATTGAAAAAGTTTTATTGGTTTTACATTTTTTAACAGGATAGGGTAATGGTTACAAAGAAATTTTGAGAGCATTCACGTCGGAGTCGTCGGACCTTCCAAGACCTCAAATTACACATTAAAAAAGTTAACATAGAAAACATTTTCCATACCACTACAAGATGAGAGCAAGTACATTTACCTAAATTCTCCCTTCCATGCTGTCAGACATTTACAAAAAGTCCGGATAAGAATATTATGCAAAATTGTTCAAGAAAAATCAAGGCAAAGTTATTTTTTTGATCTAAGTCTTTTGGCTATTGTGTCTTCTTTCTCTCCTCCCTGGCCCCCCTTGGGCGGGGCCGTGGCCCCCTCCGTCCCCCCTGGATCTTCCCCCAGGGCAGAGGAATGTTTTTTAAGAAAGGCTTCCGCCTCAACAACTGTTTTAATCCTCACTCTTCCTCCTTCCCAGAACACCAGCATCCCTTCAGGGGTCATCCACTTGAACCAAATCCCGTGATCAAACAAGGTTTTAGACAAGAAGGAAAAATTCCTTCTTGCATCTCTAATTTTTCTAGGGATCTGCTTCAAGATAGTGACCGTCTCTCGTTGATAAGTTAAGGGTTTCTCTCTCTGCGCTTTCAGGACTTCCTCTCTGGTTGACCTTCTAACAAATTTCACATGTATCTCTCTAGGCACTTCATTTATCCTGGCATATGCTGAGTTAATTCTGTAGGCTAGGTCAATGTCCCCCCTGATCTCATCCTTAGGTTTTTGTAAATAGTCTGCTAAAATTATGCTCATAAGATCAGGGAGGTATTCACCAGATTCCTCAGAAACATTTTGAAATCTCAAAAAGTATGTCATTCTTTCCATATCCATCCTAGACACATGCCCATTTATTTCCACAACCTCCTTGGTAACATTTTTAATTTCCCCCTTGGCCCCCTCCAACCCCCCTTCCAGTTCTTTATTCTTCTGTGTGTTATCCAGCACTTGTCTTCTTGTATCCAACAGCTCCTTCTTGAAAATAATATTTTCAGCCCTCTGGGCCTTTATTTCTGATATCAAAGTTAGTATAGAAGTTTCAAGAGAAGCCATCCTTTGTTCCAAATTTACAAGTGCTGCTTCTTGTGCCATGGTTAAAAGTTAGAGTCACTGCCACCAAGATGGCGTTTTCCGGGTGGGGCTGGTGGGGCAAACCAGGAGCTCAGTTCAGTTCAGGGCTGTGAAGTTGCAAACAATTCAGAAACCAAAAGAGACACAATTTCCCAAATAGTAATAGCGAAGGTATTCCAGAGAAGAAGTCACAAATCCATCAAAAGAAATTTTTTTTTTTCAAAAATCCAGAGAGAGTCCTGCTTTCAAAGAGACGCTGGAAATTTTCCTTAGTTGAAATAGTCAGGCAGGGACAAAAGGAATCCACTTCCACCGCTCATCTCAGCCAGAGGGAGAGAGTAGCAAAATAAGAATTTTTTTAAGCTCAGCCAGACCCAGAAACAATGTTGCAAAAAGTCACAATCCACTTTCCTTTGTTAGAAACCGTCCGGAGTGAAAGTTTTCCGCTTTCTCTTTGCAGAGAAGCCATTTTAACGCGCCGCTTAAATCCGAGGGGTTTTTTTTTTAGAAATAAACACCCCCCTCCCAGTCCGTTCAGCCTGGCTGGCAGCAAGGTAAAAAAAGTTTTTTTTGAAACTCACTCTCTCCTCGCAGCTGAAGCCTCGGGAGCCCTTCCGACTGATACGATCAGCCCTCCTCATTGCAGTAAATGGCGCCGTCTTCCTTAGGCGAAGGGAGAACCCCCCGCTAGCATGTTCTCCCTCACCTGAGCCGCGCCGGGAGCCGCTTCCTCCACCGCCGTGGGGGGCGCGCCCCCCGACGAGCCGGCCCTACGGGAGACCCTCAAAAAAGAGGAGTCTCGCCCCCGTTGGGGGGCAGAAGAAGAAACAAAGCGGCGAGCGAGCGCTAGGCTCGCCCGTCGCCGCAGGAGCCGGAACCGGAAGCCCCCCATGGATACTCTTGTTCTCCATGAACTCGTCTAATCCTTTCTTAAAGGCGTCGAGGCTGACAGCTGTCACCACTTCTTCTGGCAGGGAGTTCCATAGACCAGTGATCCTCTGGGTGAAAAAGTACTTCCTCTTATTTGTTTGAGGTCTAGCTTCCAAAAGTTTCATGGAGTGCCCCCTAGTTCTAATGTTGTGCGATAGGGAAAACAGTTTTTCCTTTTCTACTTTGTCCACACCATGCATGATTTTATAGACTTCAATCAGGTCACCTCTCAGGCGCCGTCCTTCTAGAGTGAAGAGGCCCAGCCGTTGCAGCCTCAGATGGTAAGGAAGGTGTTCCAGCCCCCTAATCATTCTGGTTGCCCTCCTCTGCACCTTTTCCATTTCCATAATATCCTTCTGAAGGTATGGTGACCAGAACTGTACACAATACTCCAGATAGGGCCTCACCATAGATTTATAAAGAGGCAAATGACACTTGCTGACTTATTTTCTATACCCTTCCTAATGATCCCTAGCAATGAGTTTGCTTTTTTCACTGCTGCAGCACACTGGGTTGACACCAGGACACCAAGGTCCCTTTCCTGGTTAGTTGCAAGGAGTTCAGACCCCATCAGTTTATAGATGTAGTTGGGGTTTTTTGCCCCAATGTGCATCACTCTGCACTTACTAATGTTGAAGCTCATTTGCCACTGGTTTGCCCACTCCCCCAGTGTCAAGAGATCCCTCTGGAGCTCCTCACATTCTCTCTCAGTTTTTACTACCCTGTATAATTTAGTGTCGTCAGCAAATTTGGCTACCTTGCTGTTTACTCCTACTTCTAGATCATTTATGAAAAGATTGAAGAGCAGGGGTCCCAGTACTGAACCTTGGGGGACCCCACTCTTTACCTCCCTCCACTTGGAGAAGTGTCCATTTAATGCTACTCTCTGTTTCCTGTCCCTTAGCCAGTTGCTAATCCAGGACAAAGCCTGTCCCTTTATTCCATGACTGGCAAGTTTATTTAAGAGCCTTTGGTGCGGGACCTTGTCAAAGGCCTTCTGAAAGTCCAGATAAACAATGTCAACTGGATCTCCCTTGTCCACGTGCTTGTTGACACTCTCAAAAAATTCCAGCAGATTAGTGAGGCATGATTTGCCCTTGCAAAAGCTATGTTGGCTCTCCTTCAGCAGCGCCTTCTCTTCTATGTGCCTATTAATTTTATCCTTTAAGATGGTTTCCATCACTTTACCTGGGACACTTGTCAAGCTGACCGGTCGGTAATTTCCTGGATCACCTCTGGATCCTTTTTTGAAGATAGGTGTTATATTCGCTACCTTCCAGTTATCCGGCACAAGGCCTGATTTGAGGGAAAGATTATATACTTTGTCAAGGACATCAGCAATTTCATCTTTAAGTTCCTTGAGAACTCGTGGATGGATGCCATCTGGTCCTGGTGACTTGTTAGTGTTTAGTTTAACAAGACATGCAAGGACCTCCTCCCTGGTTATTTCTATCTGGGTTAATTCCTCAGTTTCCCTCCCTACAAAGATAGGCTCTGTTTTAGGCATGTGATCTTTGTCTTCTTCAGTGAATACTGAAGCAAAGAATTCATTGAGTCTCTCTGCAATCTCTGTTTCCTCCTTAATAATCCCTTGCCTTCCATTGTCATCTAATGGTCCAATGGCCTTCCCAGTTGGGTTCTTACTTCTAATGTACTTAAAGAAGTCCTTGTTATTTCTTTGAGTGTTTTTAGCTAAACGCTCCTCAAAGTCTTGCTTTGCTTTCCTGATTGTTGCCTTGCATTTGTTCTGCCAGAATTTATGTTTCTGCCTGTTGTTCTCATTTGGAGAAGTCTTCCATCTTTTAAATGAGCTTTTCTTGCTTTTGATCACTTCCCGAACAGCTCCTGTAAGCCACATTGGAGTCCTCTTGAACCTGCCGGTGCTCTTTTTCCTTTTAGGTATACATTCCAATTGGGCCTCTGCTATTGTTTTTGTGACCAGCCTCCATGCCATATGGAGTGTTTGGACTTTTTCAATTCTCCCTTTCAGCTTCTTTTTTACTAGTTTCCTCATCTTCGGGAAATTTCCTTTATGAAAATTTAAGGTCTCTGTGTTAGATCTTATCGGTGATTTGCAGTCTATGATTAAGTTAAAAATAATTGTGTTGTGGTCACTGTTCCCTATTGGATCAGTCACATTAACATTTTGCACCAGATCCTGTATATTGCTCAGAACCAAGTCAAGGATTCTTGTACCTCTAGTTGGGTCTTCAACCATCTGTTCCAGGGAACAATCATTTAGCATATCTAGGAACTTTATTTCTTTGTCATATGCTGAACAACAGTTCACCCAGTCTATGTGAGGGTAATTGAAATCCCCCTCTATCCTGGTCCTATTAGACCTCTCAGCGGCTTTTGATACCATCGACCATGGTATCCTATTGCGCCGACTGGAGGGGTTGGGGGTGAGAGGCACTGTTCTATGGTGGTTCTCCTCCTACCTCTCCGGTTGGTCGCAATTTGTGTTGACAGGAGGGCAGAGATCGACATCGAGGCCCCTCACTTGTGGGGTGCCTCAGGGGTCAGTCCTCTCGCCACTCCTGTTCAACACCTATATGAAGCCGCTGGGTGAGATCATCCGTGGTTTTGGGGTAGAATACCATCAGTACGCTGACGATACTCAGCTGTATGTATCTACCCCTAACCACCCCAACGATGCCGTCGAAGTGATGTCCCGGTGTCTGGAGGCCGTGTGGGTCTGGATAGGGAGTAACAAACTTTGACTCAACCTGTCCAAGACCGAGTGGCTGTGGTTTCCGGTGTCCCGATACAGCCAGTTGACCCCATCACTGGCCATCGGGGGCGAGTTACTAGCCCCCGTGGAAAGGGCCCGCAACTTAGGCATCCTCCTGGATTCACGACTGTCCATGGACGGCCATGTGCCAGCTGTGGCCAGGGGGGCTTTTTACCAGGTTCACCTGGTATGCCAGTTGCGCCCCTTCCTTGACCGGGACACCCTCCGCACTGTCACTCAAGCGCTCGTTACGTCCCGCCTGGACTACTGCAATGCTCTCTACATGGGGCTCCCCTTGAGGTGCACCCGGAGGCTCCAGTTGGTACAGAAGGCAGCCGCACGAGGGATATTGGGAGCCTCACGGCATTCCCATGTAACACCTCTCCTGCGCGAGCTGCAATGGCTACCGGTGGCTTTTTGGGTGCGCTTCAAGGTGCTGGTAACCATCTTTAAAACGCTCCATGGCATGGGGCCTAGTTATTTGCAGGACCGCCTCCTACCACATACCTCCCTCCGGCCGATCAGCTCCCACAGAGAGGGCCTTCTCAGGGTGCCGTCTGCCAGGCAATGCCGGCTGGCGGCCCCCAGGGAAAGGGCCTTCTCTGTGTCAGGCCCAACCCTCTGGAACAACCTACCCCCCGAACTTCGTACCACCACGGACCTTTGCCTCTTCCGCCGATTACTCAAAACCCATTTTTTCCATCTAGCCGGCCTAGCTTAGACCTTCAAGGTAACCCCTCACAGACTTAGTTAGTGATTTTAATTTTATCAGTTTTAATTTACATTTTTAGCACAGGTTACTGGATTTAATTTATATTTTAGCGTTTGTATATATTTATTATGGTTTGTATGCTTGGTTTTTAATTTCCCTGTGCACCGCCCTGAGTCCCATTGGGGAGAGAGGAGCGGTATAAAAGTGCAATAAAATCAAAATCAAATCAAATCAGCCAATCCGATTAAACTTCTGTTCCCGCCTGAACAGAGGACCTTGGTGGAAACTATTCTGGAAGTTGCTAGGATGTAACAGACATAAATACAGTAGATAGGTAGGGGGAGAGAGAGAAAGAGGAGGTAGGTTGGTAGGTAGAGTGATAGAGAGAGAGAAATAGAGAGAGAGAGAAATACAGTAGATAGGTAGAGGGAAGAGAGAGAGAGTAGGTAGGTAGGTTTATAGGTAGATAGAGGGGGGGAGAGAAATACAGTAGGTAGGTAGGGAGATAGATAGTAGGTAGGTAGGTAGATGTTTCCAGGTGTATTTACCCATGTGCTGGAGAAGGAAATAGCTGACAACCAGTAGCACCTAATTCTTTGTTTCTGCAGGCACAGCACTTGACCAACGTAATTCTCATCAATCCCTCTACCTAAACAGCTGTCCGAAAGGGGAAAAAAAGTTTTTGCACTCTGCAAACCTCCCCAATGGCCCATTTTTTTGCGAAAATAGGCCTGTTTTTTTCCAAATAAAAGGCATGAATAGCCTTGGGGGGAGGGGGCTTGCAGAGTGCTGGGGGGGCCAAACAAGCAAAAAACGGCCCATTTTTCACAAAAACAAGCCTTTTTTGGTCAAAACAATTGCATGCATAGCCTTATGGAGGCTTATAGAGTGCTGCTGGGGGCTGGGGGGGGGAACACCCTGTTTTTTGTTCATATCTGCCCTCCCCAGCCCCCAGGAGCTCTCCGAAAGCCTCTATAAAGCTATGCACGGCCATTTTGGTGAAGGGGCTGGGCTTCAGGAGACAAAAAATGCTCTATTCGATGTATAAGATGCACCAGATTTTCAGCCTCTTTTTAGAGGAAATAAGGTGTGTCTTATACTCCGAAAAATATGATAATAAGGTAGGGAGGAATTGGAGCAAAACCTTTTTTTTAAATATAGGGAAGAAAAGGATAGATAAAACTAAGATAACAGTAAGCAAGTTAAGTAAATAACATGGTAGAAAATGAGCACAAAAAGGTAGAAAAAAGAATAGAAAAAAAGAAACATTTTTTTTACTCTTAAAAGAACCAGCAAAAAATAAAAACACATGGAACAAGTGACTGATACTATGGTGGTATACAACACACTGTATGTTCCATGTTTGCTTATGCCCAAAGAACACCCAAATTATACATGCATTAAATATAAACTATGTGACCTACTAGAAGAAAAAGTAAGGGATCTAGATGCAACTCTAGCCAAACTCCAAACTATGCAAGAAAGCTATGCCCAAATTGAACCAAATAATGAACAAATAACTCCCAGAGGATTTGACCCTGCGGATAAACCCTTGGTGGAAGACAAATGGAGGAATGTCACACATAGAAGGAAACACAACAATCAGGCGTGGCCAGGATAAATTGTCCTAGACTCTTCCAGAACTAGTAATTGTGGTTTTAATTGTATTGTATTTTTAAGTGCCTGTGCCCCGACTCGAGTCCCTTTGGGGAGAGAGAGCGGGATATAAAATTAAAAAATATTATTATTATTATTATTATTATTAACTAATACAAACATCAAAGCCAGAAGGATGTCCATCTTTTTGTCCAGAAATTCCACCCTCCCCCAAATTTCTTTTCTGCTAATGGGCTGATAAAACAACCACCATCCAGCAACCTCTTTCAAGAAGGTATTAGCTCCATTCACCCTTAATGAAGCTAGAGAAATAATGACAGGTTCAGCTGGAATTACTATAAAGGGATGTTTACATGGAAGGCACAGCTGGTTAGTTATTTCTTGCCATACGCTGCACAGGCTTTAAAATAAATGTTATTAGAACATCCATATTCACAAGCTAATACATATACTATAAGCATTGTAAGCAAACTTTAAATACTAGGCAAAATACATGGTGAAAGTTACTATGCTATTCTCTTTTAAGATTTTGTTATGAAAACTAAATAAGTTTCTCTTGCTAATAAAAGTTTGTAATTATATATGTAAATTTTATATATAACAAAGAAAAGTATATAATAAAAAATAATATTTAAAAAAAGTTTGTAATTTATGGTTAATTTGACCAAAGGTGGGGGAGTGTACCCTGACATTCTGTTCCACAATGCTCATTCTTTCTTTGGTGGTTGCAAAGTGTTGATCGTAATTTCATTACCAAAATATTGAAATATCAAAACTATCTGTAAGTTCTTGTTTTGCTTTGTGTCTTGATGTTTCTGTTTGTTTTACTCTTTTCCTAGTAAGAGAACAAAGTGAATAAGATGACAGGAGATAATAAAACATCTGGACAAGCAGGTGGTTCTTCACAGGGCCTTAGTGGCAGGATCACTTGAAATTTATGTTATCAATTTACCTCTCTTGGATAGCATTTATTTAAAAAGTTATTTTATATACTAAAATAGTACAAGAGTATGCTCATGTTTCATCTTCCTGGGTGAATCCCCTGTCAGATTCCCTCAGACTTTCTCAGTCTTAATCTTCACCAGATTTTACTAGTTTTGGAAAAAACATTTTGTCCTTTTCTGTCCAGTCCTCTACCCTGCTTTCTTCCTCATCCACCATCTTGGCCCTCAACCTAATTAAGATTAGAGAAAATCCAAAGGCTCTTGCAACCAGTAGATCTTTCTACTGGACTTTCCAAATAATGAAAGAGGTAAATGTGAGTTAATTCCTGTCCCTGTTTTAATGAGTTCCTCTAATGAGAGGCCTAGAAAGTTGGCTCTTTTAAGACTGGTGGACTTCAACTCCCAGAATTCCCCAGCCAGCTGGCTGGGAAATTCTGGGAGTTGAAGTCCACCAGTCTTAAAAGAGCCAACTTTCCAGACCCCAGTCTAATCCTTGCAAAGGAAGCATGTTTTTTTCTGCTTATTTTACAAAGAATAAACAAGTTCATAAGGATAAGAGAAAGAAAGAGTACCCCACACGGACGTTTTGCTTTAAAAGGAGAATACAATTCTCAGGAGACTTACTTTTTCAGGGTTTGCTTGGGTATCCTACTTCCCTTCCCTTTCACAACCCCAGCATTGTCTACTTCTTGGTTTTGCTTGATTGTTTGGCAAGGTCTCTACCTTTCAATTGCTGTGTTAACAAATAAAGCTGATTTCAAAGAGGAACAGAGGATTGTGTGGGCAAATAAATAGAATGGTGTCAATTTAAATGGCCAACAGACTGGGAAATGCACTCTTTTTCCAAGCCTTCAACAGCAAATAAACCAGCAGAATTCAACACCTGAAATTTAACTCTGCAATGCCAGCTAAATGTAATACAACTGAAGACTTAAAAGTTTCAACCATACTCAGCAGTGGGATTCACTTACCTTCCCTACCGGTTTCCCAAATGTAAGTGCATGCACGAGCTTGCTCTGCTCATGCACAACGCATCTACACATGCACACCACCTTCTGTGCATGTGCTGTGCTCTCACATGACATTGGCATGGGTGGGCAGAGCCTCCCACACCGCTGCTACTGGTTCATCCGAACTGGAGACAACCAGCTGAATACCATTTCTGATCATACTTCAGATGAAAGCTCCCCTCTCTGATCCACATTCTGTACTGAGAAATGCAATTTGGCAGTTAGGCCAAATATAAACAATGTGATTGTACCATTAGTGTTGTATTTATATAGAACAAACCATTCCACAGAGCTAGTTTTCCACATCTCAAATGTCCTCCTAAATTCTGAAATGGTTAGTATAAATCAGTGCTTCTTAATTATTTTCTGTCATGCCCCCCTAGGAAGAAGAAAACATTTCGTGCCCCCCGCGCGACTGAAAATAGTATCATCCGGGTCTAAAAGTCACACGGGCGGGTTTTGCTAATCAGAATAGAGCATCATGTCTATCCAATCGGGTCTGTTCTCCTCGAAAGGGAGGAGCATGCGCAGTCACATGTACTGGCTTAATGCTCACTATCGATGCAAATGTCAGCAGCGGTAGCCCGATTTGTTATGACAGTGTTTGCCGAGGTCAAACGCGCCCCCCTCTACGGAGCCTCGCGCCCCCCCTGGGGGGCGCGCCCCACTATTTGAGAAGCACTGGTATAAATGAACTCTGAACCATATGTTTCTTCCAAAGATCTGAAATGCCTCAAAATCTATTTCTTTAATAGGTTTTTTGTTCATTTTATTTCATTCATAGGTCAAAGAAAGCATCAGCATTTATAGCAAGAAAGCTGCTAAAAATATTGGGATATGTGTAGTAGTTTCTTCCAAACCTTTTGTACTTATATCTCCCAAGACCTATAAAACCATCAGCATTGCATATGGCTAACAAAGGAATTGGAAATGCTCCCCTAATTTTGTCTCATTATGCCCAGGGTTTCAGATGTGCAAAATTAGAGTGTAAGTTTTGAAAACACTAAGTACATTGTAGGCCTTGTAGTTTGATGTTAGGAGAGCTGGCTTCAAAATAGTAAAAGTTGTCATATATACAAGGCAGGAGAAGAAATGTGCTGTCAAAAGAAGTAATCTCTTCCAAGTGCAAAACTCCAACACTGGGAGGATTTACGGGAGTTCAGATCTAGGGAATGCCAAGAAAGACAGCTAAATAAACACATAGATCATATGTCTTGAAAGCTGATGTCAGGCCCATAAAAAATCAACTTGATGATAGGAGCAGACAGGTGGCAATTGGTGCAATCCCTGCACATTTTGTCCTGGAGCCTTTGGCTAGCCTTGTCCAGTGGAAACATTTTAGAGCAGATGTTTGCCTGATTGGAAATGTGAAATTTATAATCCACCTACACATATAGTCTTAGAGTTGCCTGGAAAAGAAAAACACAAGTTCATCCTTGTTGGTGTTGTGGAAGGAAATCCCTTTTAAATTGGGAACTGAAAGTATGTGCTTCTGAAAGCCTCAAGGCTCAATACATGAAAGCTGTGGAATCCTGGGGTTCAGTTATTTCATTCTCAAATTAATGAATTAGAATTGTATTAATTTTAATATAATTAAAATTATATTGGATTCTGCAGAAAGCCATATTAACATAAAATAAGTCTCTGCCATTCCTTTCATTTGTGGAATCTTCAAAACTTGAGTTCAGTAACATTTTGGTTCTCATTACATTAATAATTATATTAATCTTAACTGAAACTTTTGTAACATTTTAGAAGTCATTTTCATGGTTTGCACTTCTGTTGTCTTCTGATCTTGAACAAGGCATAACCTGAAGAGACTCCTTCCCTCCCATTTCATCTATATTATTTAGTTATAAATGTAATACTTTCTAGTTGTCAAACTAGAATGCCTCATTTATGAACTTTCTTCTGCCAAAAATTCTCAAATGTCTGAGAAAAATTAGTATGCCCATATTGCAAGAACAAAAACTTATTTTGCAGTTTAACATAATATTTATAGAATATAGAGTTGGAAAGGGCATTTCTGACTGATAAGCTTTTCCAGCTTCAGTAAAGGAGAAGACCTTTACTGAAGGAGAACTTATGTGGCAGCCTATTCTACTGACAGCTTTCTAGTAAGGAAGTTCCTTTTGATTTCTAGCCTGAATTGCTTCGTTGCAGTTTAATCCAGAAGTCCTGAACTCTAAGACAATTAAAAATGTGTTCCTTCCTCGCTGTGACCATCCTTCAGGTATTTAAAGACTGTTATCCTACACACACATCCAACTGTTTTCTATATGCTAAACATATCATGATCCTTAATTTTATCTTATACAGCCTGGTTTTTGGATATAAATTGGAACTTACTCCACTTTGTCACTGACACTTTAAACTATATTGCCCATAACTGAACACAGAACATCAAATGGGGCATGGTCACTCAGTCAAATGTTAAGGGCATCTAACCATAGTAGCCCATATTTCACCCTTTTTGAAGGAGAATATCACAAGTCACTCTGTTGAAGGCTTTAATATATCAATGACATTCCCTGACCTACTAAGCCAGTTACCCTATCAAAGAAGGAATCTGACATGATTTGTTTGTGACAAACCAATGTTGACTCCCGCTAATTGTAGAATAACTGCTCAAATGCTCATAAACTTGTTGCTTTGTAATCTATTCAAAGATCAAAAGACATGTCTTCTTTCCTCCCTCCTAAATTTGCTCTTCACCAATTTTCTGGGATCTCTCTTGTCTTCCCGGAACTTTCAAAGATAATCAAGAATGATTCTAAGATCACCAAATTAGTTCCTACCTAACACTCCACCTAGCACAAATAATTGTACCTCATGTGGTTCCAGTGTTTGTACAAACCTGGAAACTCAAGAAATCTAGGATTGGAGTGAGGGCCTTTTCATTTTCTTCCCTGTTAGGACTAAAATCCTAGTGTTGGGTTGGTAATATATATAAGCCATGATTACAAATGGTCTCTGTTACTTTAAGTGCTACAGTGGAATGTAATTGGCTGCTGTAATTAACTCAGCAATAAGAGGAAGTCAGGAGCTCTGTTAGTTTGCTGACTTTGAACTGGAGATACTGTGGTGTCGGATTAGGTCAGCAGAACAAGGAAGAATCATGGATTGCAACTGTAAGCTAACTGTTTTTGAGTTAAAGACTGTTTATTTGATTCAAGACTTACTATCACTGCTTGTAAAGAAGTAGTTTATTTTTGCATCACAAGTAAAGTTACTTTTACTACTTTTACTATCAGTGTCTGAGACTCTTTTGGTGTGTCTTCTGGCAATGTTTCTCTAGCTGCAAGTCCGTTGCACAACTCTCTGTCTCCTAAAGGAGATATCCCCAACATTCCCTATATCCAAAGATAAGCATTTACCATAACTTGGCTATCTGTGGCAAAGGGAAAAGAAATCCATATACTTTCCTAACTACCTGATCACTTTGTAGGTTAGGCAAAAATATGGGTTAACTAGATTAAGTTATTTATATAAATTGAAACCGCAATTTTCAGGAAGTTGGAAGAAAGATGTAAATATATCTTCCATCCAGAATAAATAAAAAAGAATCTTCTCTTGCCCATCTCAAATCACTTGTGGGACCTTTTTCTTAGATATATTTTTGGACAGTCAAGGAAGCATGGGCAAACCTAGCAAAGATCTGTTTTGGCAGAAAAACTGTTAGATCAGACAAAGGATTCCAACTCAGGCATGGTCAAAACAACAGGAACGTTTATTCACACTATTTACAACACACAAGATTCAACTGGCAAGGTTTCTTTTCTGGCAACCTCTTATATAGAGTTACCAGGCGGGAAAACTACTAGCAAGCAATTGCAACATTGTAACTCTTTTCCAGAGAGATTCCGGTCAGCTCGTCTCAGTCAATCAACGCAGCTGCCGGATCTGTTCCGGAATGCGGTGACTCACAGGTTACCAGACTTGCTGTCTGGGTCGTAGACCTGAGGACTCAACACTCCTTCCCCCATAGTCAGTGCGCATGTGTCCAGGCTCTCTGTCCATCACAGTACATGCGCACGCGTATTCGTTCAGATAGGCGGGGCGGTGTCGGGTCCGCCCCGAACGCCTTAGTTCCTGCGGAGTGTTCGGCGCAGACAGCAGGTCCTGTGGAAGCTCCTCCCTGCGGGGAGTGGAGCTTTCGCCTACGTCACCGCGGCCTGTCCCCGGAGGTGGAGTCGCCGCAGCTGGAATTGGCGATAATAGTAAGTCCGGGCGAGGCTTGAGGTAGTTGACGGTTGCTGGCAGGCAGCGTTCTGGTAGGGTGGGCCTCCGATGGGCGAGTCCCACGGTTCAGTGTCAGGTTGAGTGGAATGGTCCTGACGGCCTCCCCAGGCATTGCCTGACGAGGAGAGGCCTGGACAGGCAAGGGTCTCAGGATTTCCAAACTGCGGCTCGGCTTGAACAGGGAACAACGGCCCAACGGGGGCCAACAGGCAGGAACGGCCTGGTGTGGTGAAGGCTGTCTCAGGCAGGCGGCGCCTCAGTTGATCCAGGTGGCGCCGCCACTCAGATCCATCGTGAAGGCCGACCCTGTAAGAACAGGGGCCGGTTAAGTCCAAGATGGTGGCGGCAATCCATCGCGGCTCCCCTGAGTAGTTCCTTGCCCAAACTAGGTCCCCAATTTTAAATAAGCGAGGGGTGGAAGTCTGCAGGTTGCTCCTCTGCAACCCGTCGTAATCGGGGTGCAGTCTGTCCAGGGTGGTCCGCAAGCGTCGGCCCATCAAGAGCTCCGCGGGGCTTTTCCCTGTGGCCGGGCAAGGTGTGACATGCTGTCCCAAGAGGTACGCAGCCACCCTTGCCTGCCAGTCCCCTTTATCCAAACGGGCCAAGGCTTCCTTGGCCGAGCGGACTGCTCGTTCCGCGCATCCATTAGATGCCGGGTGATAAGGGGCAACCGGCGCGTGGCAGATCCCTTGGATGGCCAGAAAATCCAAGAAGGTGGAGGACTGAAATTGGGGGCCGTTATCGGACACAATGACGTCCGGCAACCCGTGGGTCGCGAACAGGCGGCGCAAGGCACGCACCGTGCTCTTTGCCATGGTGGAAGCCATGATAATCACCTCCACCCAGCGGGAGAACGCATCCACCACCACAAGGAAATTCTGGCCATGGAGGGGACCCGCGAAATCCAAGTGGAGCCTGGACCACGGGCTCCTGGGGACGTCCCACTCCCTCGGTGGGGAGACCGGCAGGGCCGGCCGGGACAATTGGCAGGAGGAGCAAGCGGCCACCCATTCCGCCACTTCAGCGTCAATGCCAGGCCACCAGACATAGCTCCGGGCTAAAGCCTTCATACGGACGATGCCTGGGTGGTTGGCATGGAGCGACTGAAGAACCATGTGTCTGAGAGGGGAAGGGACGATGACCCGATCTCCCCAACACAAGCACCCGCAATGGAGCGAGAGCTCCAGCTGGCGTGACTTGTAAGGCCGAAAGTCTTCGGCCACTTTGCCCGAAGGCCAGCCCCTCAGCACCCATCGGCAGACCTGGGCAAGGACGGGGTCTGCACGGGTGTGAGCGGCGACGGCGGATGAGGACAGGGGCAAGTCCGACTCCGCGACCATCAGGACAGAGAGGGCAGGCACAGGGATTGGATCCGGCCCCGGGAGAGGGCAGTGGCTCAGGGCATCAGCATGCCCTATCTGCTTGCCAGGACGGTATAGCAGCGTATAGTCATACGCTGCCAGGAATTCCGTCCAGCGGGTCATCCTGGGCGACAGGATGGGGGGGGGTCGGACGGTCACCGGCCAACAGCCCAAGGAGTGGTTTATGGTCCGTGATAACAGAAAAAGTCCGCCCATAGAGGTAATTGTGGAACTTCTTAATCCCGGACACTACAGCCAAAGGCTCCTTGTCGATTTGGCTGTAGTTTCTCTCTGTTTGAGACATTGTCCGGGAGTAAAAAGCAATGGGGGCTTCCGAGCCGTCTGGAAAGACGTGGCTAAGGACAGCCCCCAGGCCAAAAGGGGAGGCATCGCATGCAAGCGTCAGAGGAAGCCTGTCATGGTACTGGACTAGTACCGCATCTGATGTGAGCATTGCTTTGACAGCCGCGAACGCATGCGCTTCGCGGTTGCCCCAGTGCCAGGCCACGGATCGGTCAAGCAACCGATGCAGCGGCTCGGCTACCGATGCCTTGTGGGGAATAAATGGCACGTAGAAATTTAAAAGGCCGAGGAATGCCTGAAGCTCCGTTTTGGAGGCAGGAGTGGGGGCTTTTTGGATGGCCTCGACCTTGGAAGGGGTTGGGTGAATTCCTTGGGCATCAATCATGAAGCCCAGGAATTCCACCCTCGGCGCAGCAAACGTACATTTGTTGCGCTTTAACTTTAAACCCGCGCCCCTGAAAACTCTGAGGACTTTCCGCAACATCTTGGCGAGTTCTGATATGCTGGAAGCAGCAATCAGGACGTCGTCAAAGTATGGTACAACGCCAGGGAGCCCATGGAGCAATCGCTCCATGAGGCTCTGGAAGATCTCCGGGGCCACGGACACGCCGAATTGGAGGCGGCGACAGCGGAAAGCCCCACGGTGGGTGACGATGGTCTGCGCCTCCGCAGCCTCGTCGTCCACCAGGAGCTGTTGGTAGGCCTGCGCCATATCCAGTTTCGCGAACACTCGACCCCGTCCCAAAGAGTGGAGCAGGTCTTGCACTACCGGAACCGGGTATAGGTTCGCCTGAAGCCCGAGGTTGATCGCCGACTTATAGTCGGCGCAGATCCTCACGGACCCGTCTGGCTTAATGGGAACCACAATTGGGGTCTCCCATTTCGCCTGATCGACAGGTTCGAGCACGCCCTGTGCCACTAATCGATCTAATTCCACTTCAACCTTGGGCTTCAGCGCGAACGGCAGCCTGCGGGCCTTTAAGCGGACAGGAGCAACCTGGGGATCCAGGTTTAGGGAAACGGGGGTGCCCTTGTACGTTCCTAGGCTGCCATCGAAGACGTCATTGAACTCTATGATCACTACGTCTACCGGAGAACTGGCTGGCATGCTGTGTACTCCTTGGACTGACAGTCCCAAGGCCGGAAACCAGTCCAATCCGATCAAGGCAGCTAGGGATTTGGCCACTACCAAGATGGGAAGGGATCCATGGAAGGAGCCGTAGTCTACCCTCACTCTATGCAGTCCTAGAATGGGGATTTGCGAGCCCTGGTAGTCCTTTAGAATTGTCGCCGTGGAGCTGAGATCTCACTTCCTGAGCTGGGGGCGCAGCTTAAGTAATTGTGCCCAGGAAATAAGCGATCTAGAGGACCCGGAGTCTATTTCCATTTTTACACCCACCCCCTCTAAGCAAACCATTGTTGACAGTCTCATACTCTCTGCCTGGTCGTAGTTTAGAGCTGGGGGCATCTCCGACAGCGCGAAGCAGTCAGTCGGCTGTGGCTGGTAGTGTCTCGAACGCTTCTGCGACGCTTGTTGTCCTGGTGGAGCGGCTCTGGAGGCAGCAGCTGAAGTTGTCGTTGGTACGGCAGTACGACACACGGCTGCTAGGTGTCCTTTCCTGCCACATCTGTGGCACACCGATGCATTGAAGGGGCACTCGGGTCTCTGGTGGGCACCTCCGCAGCCTATGCAGCTCCCGGACTTCTGCTGGGGCACGAATGCGCGATTACGCACACGCCCGGTCACTCTCAAGCATTCCTCTTGGTCTTCCTCCTCCATCTCGTCTAGCGGGGCTATCTCGTCCACTAGACACGCTCGCGGAGTGGGGAAGAGAGGAGGGCGTGCGCGGCCCATGTCAGATGTGGAAATCTCTGACAATTCCGCCGCACGGGCTTCTTCCACCGCTTGCTCGAGAGTCAGGACAGTTTTTGAGAGCAAGCGGCGCTTTAGGCGGATGTCTTTTACGCCGCATACAAACTGCTCCAGTAGGGATTCCTCCAGGAAGCCTATGGGGAACTCGCAGGGAATTGCGGTGGCTCTCAATTTCTGAAGGAATTCGGCTACTGATTGTTGCGGTTGTTGCACACATTGCCTGAATGCGTAGCGATGTGCTATGCAGGAAGGTACAGGCGCATAGTGTGCTCTCAGGCGGCCCAGGAGATCGTCCCAGGGCACTTCGTGTACCGCTGCGGGTGCTGCTATGGTTTGGGCGGTAGCGAACAATTCTAGGCCGCCGCACTGAAGGAAAAGGCTCAGCTTCCTTGCAGGCGCGAGTTCGCCGTAGTCACTCGCTATCAGGAAGCACTCGAAATGGGCTAAGAAGGAAGCCCATTGTTCCTTCATCGGGTCGAATGGCGCAAATGGAGGCATTGTCGCCATGGCCATGATGAGGCTGTGCGTTGTTCTGCGCTCGGTGGTTTAGGCTTCGTTCCCCGTTGTGTCTAAAGACACGGCCTGAATCCCACCTTCGTCGCCAGTGTTAGATCAGACAAAGGATTCCAACTCAGGCATGGTCAAAACAACAGGAACGTTTATTCACACTATTTACAACACACAAGATTCAACTGGCAAGGTTTCTTTTCTGGCAACCTCTTATATAGAGTTACCAGGCGGGAAAACTACTAGCAAGCAATTGCAACATTGTAACTCTTTTCCAGACAGATTCCGGTCAGCTCGTCTCAGTCAATCAACGCAGCTGCCGGATCTGTTCCGGAATGCGGTGACTCACAGGTTACCAGACTTGCTGTCTGGGTCGTAGACCTGAGGACTCAACAAAAACTATCATGGGGTAATGGAAAAATAATAAAGTTCAGGCAAATTTCAAGTCAAATTTAGCTTGGCTGTGTGTGTGTGTGTGTGACAACACCCTGGTAAGCCCTAATTAAGGGAGGAAGCAGAATTGCTTTCTTTGTCTGTCTTTTGGCTCATCGCAAGAGACCATCCAGGCAGAAAGCTATTTTTTAGTTGCCTTTTGTTACATTTGTGTTGTGTTTGTGCTGATAAATAAATAAATAAGGGAGACTAGTATAGATCTATTTCAAGCTATTTAGCTCTTATCAGCTAGCCATATATATATAACAATCTGAACCCTGAAAAGCATGTCAGAAAAGATAACTGTGAGTATCATAAAAGATAGACTTGTCCTTGGTTGCTTTTGAATAAAGAAGTATGGGATATTGAATGGGAATGTTATGCACACTGACTTCTGTGTCCTCTTCTGAATGTGCAGAAAGCCTACCATATTCCCCACAGTTCTTCCTTCTCAGTGCAGAACTTGCCCACTTCCTTCAATCTCCCATGGTGGGACAAAATTTCCAGTACCTCGGACTTCCGGGTTGAGCGTCGGCTGTCGCAGACAGGCTTTTACGAGCTTGTCAATCCAGCTGCCTGTTAGAGGCGTTTTTATAAGATCGTAAATGTCTCGGATACTCATAAATCCTTAGGAATTTATGGGTGAACTCACGCTGTCGGGTTGAGCCTCTTGTGTAACTCTCCAGAAGGTATACAGCCTCTGGAGAGCTAGCAAGAAGAGGCCCCCCCTTTTCAGCGCTTTAGTTCCAGGCGGCTGTATTCCTTCGCATTTGTGAAGCTAGACGGCCGTTATCAACTCTTTAAAATATGTTCCAGGCAATCCATAAAGAAAGACTATATTTCAAGCCTTCGTACCTCAAAGGAAACTAAAACGCAAGTAATTAAAGTTTGTGGTATATCTCTTAGAACAAAGGATTCAAGATGGCGTTAACTACCAGATGAATGAAACGAAACTTAGTTGCCTTGTCTAATTATTGATTTGTGGATTTTGGTCTCTGCTTAACCCCTGGCTGATAGCGGACAGCTGTATGCGGAAAGGGGGAGCAAGCTATAATTACTGACTTATTTTGATATTTTGAAGAGGTTTTTTTTTTTTCTCTTCCTGAAAACTTGGAAAGCTTAAAAGCAAGGCAATGGAACAAACTCGTGTAGTAACTCCCCAGGACTTTAAAGATTTGATGAACTTTATAGTTAATGAAAGCAGAGACCTCAAAAGAATGATCCAGGAGAAATATGAACAATTAGAAAAAAAAATGTTTGTAATGGCCAAGAGTCTGTCTGAAGTTATCATTAAAATTGATGGGAAAATCGAACAGCTGACCTCACAGGTGGAACTTAAAGCAAAGGAAACGGATTTGAAATTGGTGGAAATGGAGGGGAATATGCACAAATTGGACAAAGAGGTTATTATGTTACAATTTTTTTTAATGGAAAAAGCCATTAGACTGAGAGGATTATCAGAAAATCCTAGAGAAGACTTAAGAAAAGTTTCTGCCGATGCTTTGGCTATATTAGTAAAAAAGAATCCTGGTGAAATTTATGCTAAGATTGATAAAATTTACAGAGCAAACTCACGTATAGCATTACAAAGGCAACTACCGAGAGATGTTGTGATATATTTTACTGAGAGAAACCTCAGAAATGATATTCTGCAGAAGTCTTTTCACTCCTCTCTCCACATAGCTGGAAAACGGATTGGTGTCTTTAAGGAACTTCCATCAACTATCCTGAAGCTTAGAAGGGATTTTGGTTTTTTGGTGGCAGAGCTGAAGAAAAGAGGGATACAGTACAGGTGGGATGCTCCAATGGGTGTTATATTCAGATATGAAGGGGCGCGGTATTGTTTGAATACTATAGATAAGGCAAGAGATTTTTATTATGAAATACTGAAGAAAAGTGCAACGCCCCCACGTATATCTATACCAACACTAGTAGATCTGGATGGTTCAGAACAAGATATTGAGATGGAGCAGAAACAATTTGGAAAAGAGATGGAAGAACATACTCAGTTGGATTCCCCTGGGCGTTTTTTAAGCCCTACTCTGGAGGAAATGTCGAAGACTGCTATAGGGGGATCTGTTGGAATGCCAATACGTAAATCAGATGAGCAATGTGAAGCCAGGTCTAGTACCAGACAAATCCAGAAACCGCAGAAGCAGAGGAGGTCTCAATCTCGGCGAGTTAAGAAAGACAAAAGGATTAAAGGACGAAGCAATTAATCAATCTAGATAAAAATATACAGATCTCTGCAATGCTGGTCCTCTTGGATGTGGAAACTTTTTCAGGGTTGAAAACTGGAACCGGAGCATTTGCAGTGGATCTGGTTGTTACCCTATCACGATCTTGGAACTTTATAATCCTGATGAAAAGTCACTCGGGGGTTACCTATGTAAAGGGTTTTTTTTCTTGTTATTTATGGGGGCAGCTGCTTAAACTGGTATTACAAACAGCTATGGATGGAATGGAAGGAGACCTGAAGAGTTGGACTTATGAACATTGACGCGGAAAGGACTAATATTATGTTAGTGTTCTGGGGAAAAACTTGGGCCGAACTTTGAAATTTTCTTGCAATCTGCTGTATCCTTCTTGTGATAGGATCTGAAATTTTCCTATACTATTTCTGTTTCCTTTGTGAAGAGAGAAGTAACTTTGCTTTTTTCAAATATTAGAGTAATCTTTACATTTTTTTTTGTGTTGTTAAGTGGGCAATTAAGCAAATGGAGAGGGGAAAAATAGTAAACCTTTTGAATCAGGAAGGATGTAAACTTGAGCTAGGATATATGGTTTAAGTTTTATAAGTGTTAGGTTATATGACATGGTATTTAGATCTTAAGAATTATTTTCTATGTATTTTAATGTTTAACTAAAAGGGGGTGTTTATGTTGAGCTTGTTATAAGGTTTCTAATGGATTGGTTATATACAGAATAAATATCAGATTAGGAAGTACTATGTAGTTTTTAGCTAAGAATGCTTTGATTGATAGGTGAATAGAGTAAATAATATTTGGGATGCTTGGAATTATTAGAGTGGTGTATAGCGGAAGTCAGGGGGGTGGGTTTGAATGGGAGGTGGGGGAGGGTTAGGGTGGAGGGCGGGGTAATATATATGTATGATTAATCTAGAGAGGGGAATAATGGGATATGCCTTTTTTTTTTTTTTTTTTAAAGAGAAATTTATATTATGTTTTTTATATCTTTAATTAACTTAGAAGATGGTGTTAATGGGATATTAATATACTAAGAGAAACTTATATTGTGTCTGCTGGGAGGCGAGGGGGTATAATATCTGAATGAGAAACTTATTTTAAGACGGGGTGAGGGGGGGTATAGTATTTGTATGTGATTTATATTACATGTCGGGGGGGGGGGGTAAAAAGGGGGAAAATCTGTGTGAATAAAACTTTTTCAATAAAAAAAAAAAAAAAATTTCCAGTACCTCTATTCTCATTGCCCTTCTTTGAACCCGTTGAAGTGTTCTAATTTCTTTTTAAATGCACATGCTCCCATACTTTGGGTGGGTTTGACTAATGCAGGATAATGTGTGATGGGCTTCCTATGATTCAAATTATGCTTCTATTGATGTAGCCTTTTCCTAGAAGTAACCAAGCATTGTTTTTATTGGAAGCTGGGAGTCCTTCTCCCACAGAGATGCAAAATAGTTACCAGTCCTAGATCTTAATAGAGTAGGGAGAATAAAAGTCTCTACTGCAATGAAACCTAGCAATAAGAAATAAGTAGCAGCCTCCTATTCGGGAAAGGAAGATGTTATTAACTGAAAACTTGAAAAATGGAGAAAATACCTTTAGGTTGACAAGGAATTTGTTAATTGGTATCTTGCTAGAGTAAACTGAGGTAGGTGGCCTTGATGGGCTCAGCCACCATCAACCAAATCCTTTAAAGTCAGATTTCTTTATTCCTGGTGCACCCAAGTCTCCCCCTTTCACCACAGATGTAGGTTTCCCACAGCTTGTTACCAACAATGCAGCAGTTGCTGGAATCTAGCATTTCCAAACCTCTTCACTCAGTCTTCTGCTATGTGACCTAGTGAGGATGCTCAAGGGAGGAGGTCTCCTATGTCCTTCCCTGTTCTATAACCCAAGTCCCATGAGCCTATTATCCAGAGGACTTCCAGCCTCACTGTTCCTTTTCATTTTGCCAATGTTGTTGATAGCAGACTCCATACCAACAAACCTGCTGAAGATGTCCTTTCCTTTCTTCAGAATACATAGCAAGTGGAATGGCAGTTTTAGGATTTATAGTATTCCTCAAGCAATCATGTTTCTTGTGCAATACAACTCTGGACTCTCGGCAGAACAAGCCTGATAAATGTGGCCTCTGAGGAACCTGAAGTCCATACAAATAGAGAAAATAGGGTAACTGGAGAAAATTATACTATCCAGGTTACTTGGTACTGGAATTCAGCTGCAGCTGGTTGGTGTCTGTTAAGAAAGAGGGAGAATGCAGATTAGCCTTCCTTTGCTGCTGTTGAAGCTGCCAGACAAGAGAATGAAGAGCTGGAGGACAGTTGTTTTGTGATTATAGTCACTTGGGACCAGTGGTGGGTTGCACTTACCATCAGTATTGATTCGTTGATTGTGCAAACACACGTTCTGTTTGTGTGCATGCCTGACTCACACACCAGCAGCAACCCACCTCTGCTTGGGACTGAAGACACCCATGATGTCACTAAGATTTTCTTCTGGAGTAATGCAAGCTTCAACCACATAATCAGTTGTTATGCACCATTAGTCTCCAATTATGAATGCTAGAGTAGGAGAAGCAGGAGATGTATCTATTCAGAAAGTGTTTTTAATGCAAAGGAATAAAGATACTTGGCTAGCTCAGTACTACCAGTGGCTTGAAGGAATTTGCAATTTTGTCAGAAACTCTACTACCGGAAGTTGCAGCTGCAAAACCTGAGACCTGTATTATTTATTTGAACTTGCAACTGAGCCACCAATATAGTTACTCAAAAAAATCATAAGCAGCAGGAAAGACAATGGGTCTGACACAGTGATGGGTTTCAAAAAATTTTAAAACCTCTTCTGTAGGTGTGGTCTTTTTTGTGGGCGTGGCTTGCCAGCCATGTGACTGAGTGGCAGTGGCTTGCCAGCCATGTGACCGAGTGGGAGTGGCTTGGCAGTCATGTGACCAGGTGGGAGTGGCCAAGTCAATGTCACTGAATTCTTTGCCCCAATGACTGATCTACAAAAAGAAGACATAAAAAAGGAAATTTATTATTTTGTACACTTACTACTTAAATAAGATTAAAATAAGTACACAAAACAATAAAAGAGCTACTTACAGAAGGAAGATGACTGTCCTTGCTAGTCTTCAATATCACTGACCACTTTGCTCCAATGAATGGCCTGCACAAAGAAGACACACAGAAATGAACTCTTCAATTGCATGCACTACATTAGGATGAAACAAGCACACAAACCAATAAAAGAGATACTTACAGAAGGAATATGACTGCCTTGCTGGTCTTCTACATCACTGACCACACTTGCTCCAATGAATGGTGTGCACAAAGAGACACAGAAAAGAAGACTTTAATTGCATGCACGACTACTACATTAAGGATGAAGCCAGCACACAAAGCAATAAAACAGCTACTTATGTAGGAAAGATAATTGCCTTGCTGGTCTTCTACATCGCCGACCACACTTGCTCCAATGAATGGACTGCACAAAGAAGAGACACGTAAATGAACTCTTCAATTTGCATGCACTACATTAAGGATGAAACCAGCACACAAAGCAATAAAGACAGCTACTTACAGAGGAAAGATAACTGTCTTGCCGGTCTTCTACACCACCATCTCACCACCTTGCT
Source organism: Rhabdophis nuchalis (assembly GCA_039707465.1). NCBI lineage: Eukaryota > Metazoa > Chordata > Lepidosauria > Squamata > Natricidae > Rhabdophis > Rhabdophis nuchalis. The sequence goes on from CM077644.1 coordinate 121,048,499, forward strand.
CCAATAACATGCACAAAGAAGAGACACAGAAAGGAAGACTTTAATTGCATGTGCTTACACCTTACATAAGAATAACACAATGAAAGAGATACACACAAATACTTACTTGTGTTATTGGTTTTCTGGTTGAAGATATTTCCAGATTGTTGTTAGGCTTCCAGACTCCTTAGGTGCACTTTTCTTGGTCTTTACTCATGAATCATAATTGGTGATGATGCTTGCCAAAAGGTTTTCACGAGGAAGGGCAACAAATCGTTGATTGGGAATTAATTTTATGTTTTGAAGGCTTCTGAAGCTAGCATTGCATCAATGTTTTTTTTCATATGTGCCCTTTCCCCATCTAAGCATTTCAAATGATTTAATTGATCACAATACTAATTTTTCAGCCTTGATGATATCTGTGTTTCTCCCCTGCAGGGCATTTGACAGAAGAGAAATCTCATTTAGAATATTGATCATAAGGGCCAATTCGTTCAAAAAATTTAAAATTTCAAAACGGGAAGCCATGCCTGGGAATCTTTTTATTGCCCAGAAAAAACTGATATAGCACTGGCAACTTCCTTCCGGTCTTCCGGAGGCGACGGTCAAGTCTTGGGACTCGTCTGCCGTTTTGTTGCTTCTACGGCCCTGCAGGGGCAGGGAGTTCTTCGAAAGGATTCCCGCTGTACGGGCGGCTTGCGGGGAATCCCCCCATCCTGATGGCGGTCGGGGGGGGGGTCCCTGGCTTCGACCTAGGCGTAGGAGAACAGGCTGCGGGGGGGCATCGTCCCCTTTGCCGATGGAGGAGCGGAAATATCTAGCCGTTTTTGCGAAGAGCTGAAGCGCCGGAGTTGGAGGCACCACCGAGGCTCTGGCTGCGAAGTGGATTGTGAGTGATATTATTTTAATGCTTGCAACTTTCAGCTTGAAAGAGGTTGGAGGGGGGAGTTTGTAATATCCCCCCTCGGAATGGAAAAAAAGTGGCGTTTAAAAATGATCCCCAGGCTTGGGGAAGCGGAGGAATCAACATCTGATTTTTTAAAACTATAAGTGAAAGTCTTTCCTGTATTACCTTTGGATACTTAGTATCGAAGTCTGGCAACAATGAGACAATTTCTTGCTTTTTAGCTCCCGGCGGCTTCTAGATGGGTGGGGGAAGATCCTTTGTTCTCTGCAGACACACTCTTCTTGGAAAACTACTGACATTCCCTTTTGTTTGGGACTGCCTTTCTCTTTTTATTAACGATTGCATACAATGGATTAATTGGACCTTTCCCTGAAGTGCCTTCCTTTTTTCTTTTTACCTGACTGTTTTTAAGAACTTGGTTTCTCTCTGGATTATAACTAAATGAAATTGTGACTTTGATCACCAGAATCTGCTCCCACCTTGTCTCACAGACTCCTCTCCAGCAGATGCCATTTTACTGACTAAAACTTACATCTTTCATTATGGCTTCAAAAAAGCAGACGCATCAACCTAAAATCACTTCGATGTTACCTGAAAAATCAGATACGGACGCTAAATTAGCAGCAATGGATGAAACTCTTCAGAACATTATGAAAGAAATTAAAGAAATGCGGAAGGACCATGTCAGTTCTAAATTAGAACTTTTGGAGACACAGAAGAAATTAATGGAAAATACACAAAAGATTGATGGTCTGGAGCTGGGGTTGGCTGGGACAAGGGAAGAGCTTAAAAGTGTTAATAATGAAATAGGGGATTTAACTGGTCATATGTCTAGGATGGATTTTGAAAGGATGTCTTACTTTTTAAGATTTCAGAACGTCCCTGAGACACCTGATGAAGATCTGACTGATTTAATGTGTATAATTTTAGCAGATTATATACAAAAGAGCGAAGAAGATATTAGGGGGGACATTGATCTGATATATAGAATAAATTCAGCATATGCCAGGATAAATGAAGTACCCAGAGAGATCCATATTAAATTTGTAAGGAGGTCGACAAGGGAAAGGATCCTGAGAGTGCAGAGAGACAGTCCTTTAATTTACCAGCAGAAGGAGATTGCCATCTTGAAGCAGGTCCCGAAAAAGATTAGAGAGATAAGAAGGAAGTATTCCTTCTTATCTAAAAGATTATTTAAAAAGGGGATTTGGTTCAAGTGGGTGATGCCAGAGGGAATGTTGGTGTTCTGGGAGGGAGGAAGGGTGAGAATTAAAACAATTGAAGAGGCAGAAGCCTTTCTTAAAAAACATTCCTCAATCCTGGAGGATGAAAATGGGAGAGCAGAGGGTGCCACTGGGGGTCAGGGAGAGGAAGACACAATTGCCAAAAGACTTAGATTTTGTATTGTACAACTTTTATTTGGATGTTTATACATGATTGCTAGCATAGACTCTACAATGATATCTTTGTATCTCTTTCCACTTTGTAGTGCAAATGAAAATTTATTATATTAACTATATATTCTTTTATGAAGCCTCGGATGGGGCCAATGACTCTGACATGGAGGTTCTCACAATGTCTTTCTAACACCTTATTTACCTTGCCCTATTTGTATAAAAATTTGTAAAACTCAATAAAACTTTTTGAATTAAAAAAAACACTGATATAGCACTGGATAAGCACCCCACACAGCTATGGTTGATCTTAAAATACAGGCAACCCATCTTGGTCCCAAAACTCTGCCAATCTTCACAATTTCAATGCCTAGATGTTCAGAGATTTGAAAAAGGTCTTTCTGGCTCTTGCAGGATTTCAAGGAAGATCTTGAAGTGATTGACTTGTTTTATTTCTTTTAGTGCATCATCCAGCACAAGTTGAAGGCGGTGGTTCAAGCAGTGCCAGATTATGATGTTTGGAAAGTCTTGAGCTATTCTGGTGCTGATTCCAGTTTTTCTCCCAAGCATAACATTGGCACCATTGCAGCAGAAAGCTATTAAATTCTTCTGCAGATATTTGGTAGTAAACCCAACTTTATGTAAGCTTCCCATTGCTGCAGAACATATGGTCTCCACATCTTGTTCTCTAATTCCAACAGCTCAACAAAAATGGTTGCGGGGCATTCTAAATCCTCAACTTTAACAAAAACTATCAGAACTGCTTTCATTGACAGCATTGAGACTTCATTGATTATTAAGCACACCTTTAGATTCTTTGCAATAATCCTGGAAAACAAGGTTGTTTTAATTTCGTTTGCAATGAATTCAACTATTTTCATTGCAGATCTCTGTGAATACAAGCCTACTCCCACATCTACTCCAACCATAGTTAGCAAATTTACCTGCGCTTCGATGTCTTAGAATGATTTGCATCTTTGTGCCAGATCGTAAACAATAAAAAATATTTTGCAAGTACTGGATAAATGTTTGTCAGTTGACTTATTTATGGACTTGGTTAAAGCATCTGCACCCATTGTTTACTGTTCTCTCTACAAATAAGGTGTGTTTTTGATTGAAAATGTTCCTTTAATTTTTTTTCTGAGAGAGTATTGCTGATTCTCCTTAGTTGTCCCTGCAGCCTCAGCCTGGAAAATTTTCCACTCTCTAGAAACATGAATACCTTTCTGTAATGAGAACATGGGTTTTGCACAGTACTCACAACCTAACTTTTTGTCGGATATTGACAGTCCACCATACTTGTCCTGAAAGTTTCTGTATTACTGCAAACTCCAGCAGTCAGGAAGTATTGGAACTTCAGTGGAGGAGATGGACTTGCTGCTTTCTCCGACCTCAAGTGGTGGAAGTGGTTGCGCTGGTGTTGATAGGGTGCTGGTGCTGGCACTGTGGTGCTGGCTCTGGTGCCGGTGGTGCTGGTGGTGCTTGTGGTGTTGGTGCTGGTGACTGTTGTTGATCAGCTGATTGCCCCTCTTTTGTTTATTTGGAGAAGAAAGCGGTCATACTCTGTTGTCTCTTCATCCTGTTAACTAATACCAACTGCAAAAGAAATAAAACAATATTGAACTCAATTGTGATTGTAACACAGGACTACAGGTAACAAGGGACCTCTGTTTTCACCCAACAATGTACAGTTTTTTCAGGAAGGATTTTGTGTGTTTTTGTAGTGAATTCTGTAGTGAATTCACTACAAAAACACACAAAATCTCAAAAACCATGCACCAACACGCACACTTAAAAGCAACATACTGCATCACAAATAAAACATTTGCAAAAAGCAATAACATTTCTTATAATGCACATATTCTATGAACAATAAATTTTAAAAAAATCCCTAAAAAGCATTTTTTAAACCATTCTATAAACAATAAATTAAAAAAATTCCCTAGAAGCATTTAAAAAAAAACATTCTATAAACAATACATTAAAAAAATTCCCTAAAAAGCATTTAAAAAACATTCTATAAACAATAAAAAAAAATTTAAATCACTAAAAGGCATTTTAAAAAACCATTCTATAAACAATAAATTTAAAAAATCCCTAAAAAGCATTAAAAAAAACCCCAATCTATAAACAATAAAGAAAATATCCTTTAAAAAAACATTAAAAGCATAAAGAAAAAAAAACCCGAGTCACTTACCAGCAGGCAGAATCAGCAGCTCTCCGATGCGATGGATGCAGGCAGCAGGCAGGCGATCAGACAGCTGGTAAGCTGGACTGGAGGGACACAGGGACAGCCGAGTTAGCTAGGCCCGCCTGACAGGCTTAGCCAGCCAGGTGAGGCTGAAGACTGGGTGGGGTGAGGGTGTGGCAAAAAAGGCCTCAGCTGAGCGCCACGTGGGCCTGCAGTCTAAGCGAGCTCGGGGATTGGCTGAAACAAAGACTGCAAGGGATCCCCGGACTTACCCAGAGCGCAGAGCTGTGGCAAGTCGCTCCAGCTGGCTTCCCGCCGCCCCTGCCCCCATGCTTACTTGCGGCCACACAGTCTACATGAGCCGGGGGACCTCGCAAAGGCCTTTGCAAGGCCCCCAGGCTCACCTAGAACATCAACCATGCTGCCTAGGCTCCCACAGCTTCTGCCCCTGCCCCCGCACTTAGTTGCGACCAGGACACATGGGCTAAGCAAGCCTTGCAAAGGTCTTCATGAGGTCCCCAGACTTGCCTAGAATGTCATCCGCTCCGCCTAGGCTGCTGCAGCCACCACCCCCCCCACTTAGTTTACTTACGTTAGGGAAGGCAAGCAAGGCAAAGATCCGATCAGTTTGCGAGCAACGATGCGAGAGCCAAACAGGAAAAGAGGTAAGTGGACAACCCACACCACGGTTTAAATAGGTTCTCAGATGCAGGGTGATTGGCGAGCCAGTCAATCAGTGAGCAGTGGACAAGGCAAGCATGGTGTGGATGGGTAGGGAGAGCAAGCAAACAAACGGTGATGAGAAGGGTGGGGTGAGCAAGTGAGCAGCGACCAAGCAGGTGGGGGGAGCGAGCAAGCGGCGACCAACCAGGCAAGGGGAGCAAACTGGGAGCGAGTGTTCCGGTATGGTGCCACTGGATGAATGTGTATGTAAAGGCATGGTAAATTTGACCATCCGGTATGCACATACCATACCATACTTGCAGAAACCCACCCCTGGTCTGACAGGAAGTTCAGAGTTGCCAATCAAATGCCTAATTAACAGTATAAAATTATTCTGGGTGATAATTTACTCAGAAGGAGGGAAAAGATCACCACTTTGGATTAGAGTCTGGGTAATAGTCAGTCTCCATCTTTTATAGATGCTCTGTTATTGCTAGAAGAATATTGAACATGGGTGTGCTTCTGCTATCTTTGGACATGGGCGTGCTTCTGCTATCTTTCAGCCTCGTAAGTTTTTCTAAAAATTTTCAGGCTTTTCAAGAATTGGGACAGTGTATTCAAAAAGTTTGAAATAGCTCGAGTTTCTTATCCATCTGAAATTTGTAGATGTAGTCTGCCTTTTGGAGAATCCTGAAGTTACCCAGTTTTCAGAAGTTTTTTGGACTGATATTAATATGGCATTAAACAGAATACCACATTTGTCTGCATTACCAAGGCCTGACAATCACCACATTTCTAAGAAGAAAATTTGAATTACAATGGTGTTCCAGGCAATTACCAAAATATAAGGGCTACAGCATATGTATCCTCAGTTTCAGGGAGCAATGAGGAAGGCAGTAAAGGGAGGACCTCTATTTTATCTGGTAACTGAATAGGAGATGAGCTATTAGGCAAATTAAACAATCAAATGTCAGATTTACCTGTCCATGCCTTTTGAAATACCTTACATTTCTATGTATTAATAAGTAAGAATTGCAATTGATATGGAAATTTATCTACGATTATTATAGTAGTAACCTCAAAGGGATATCTCTTTCTGATGAAACTTTGATGTGATCACTCATTGAAACAGATTTGTGAGTCACAATGGAAACCTGCATCAAAACAGCAAATCAAACTAAGCAACCATATCCCAAACTTGACAGTTTTGCTGCTATTGTTGCAACATTACTTCCTCATATGTAGTTTTGGGAATGGGAAACAGGATGTTGACTTGGTGTGATGACCTCTCTCACACAGACATGCATTTTCTCACCTCATTCTATGTTCTGCCTGTCTGAGCTCTTTTGGGACAGCAAGGCTTGCATTAATTTGGGCATTTGTCTCAGCTCTCCACTTCTTCAAAGTAAGTCTAAATTTACTCTTTTCTGCAAATGGAATGTGTACTAATCCTATCAGCTCTGAGTTTCAGACAATTCTCATGCACTGGGAACAATGTAGTAAGTATGGGGGGAAATCTACTTCCAAAGATTCAAATTAGTGACGGGGTTAAAGAAATGTTAGCTTGGCTTGTCCATCCAGGTAATAAGTGAAGACTTATTACCACAACCCAGGAATTTAAAATGCTGAGGATCTCAATATCCTCATGCACATTCCCGCTACCAAACCGGTATTGAAGATAAGAGGATACCATTACTGCTCTGCAGGATCAAGTTTCTCAGGCTGGCTAGGACATACACTTTACTTCCCTTCCATGCCAAGCTTTCCTTCAAGAACAGATCGTCTTTATGTCTCTGGAGCGATTTATCTGTCCCCAACATATCTTTTAGCAATTGCATCACTGAATCGCCAGCTAGCTGTAGGGAGACTGTTTTTTTTTGCCACCCAGTGAATGCTGGTGCTGTGAGCTGCCTGGATGGGTTAATGAAGTTCCTTGGGGCCTTTAACACCTCCAGGTTCTTGTGGTCCACCCACACTTCAAATGGAATCTTACTGCCCTCTTAAGAATGGCCTCCAGGTGAGAAAAGCTCATCAGATTGCAAAAGCCTCCTTCTCCCAGATGGCCCACTGTCTGTCAGTATCAGACAACTTGCAAGACATATAGGTATATGGTTGCAACTTTCCCTTTTCGTTCCTCTGGAGTAAAATCACACCTACTGCCACATCACTGGCATCTGTCTGGATCATGAAAGGCTCACCTGGGTTTGGGTGCTTCAAGGCTGGCTCAGCAGCAAAGAGCTGCTTCAGCTTTTCTAAGGCTGCCTGGCATTTGATGGACCAATTTAGTAGCTGATTCAGTTTGGTCCTCACTCCCCCTCTCATCTTGAGCAAGTTGGTGATGGGCAGGGCTATCTGTGCGAACATGGGGATGAACTGCCGGTAAACATTTGTGAGTCCTAGGAAGCTGTGTAACTGCTTTCTGGTTCAAGAGGCCTCTCATTCCAGCATCACTCTCACCTTGCCTGGATCCATCTCTACCCTATCCATGGAGATGGGGTACCTCAGATAGTCTAGGCTGGGCTTGTGGAAGTCACATTTAGATAGCTTTATATATAAGTGGAGTTTGGCCAACTTTTCAAATACTGCTCTCACTAGCCTTACATGCTCTTCCATGGTCTCGGTATAAATTAGAATGTCACCAGGTATAGCAGCACCCCTTGGTACAGATATTCATGCAGGACCGCATTTATTAATTGCATGAATACTGTTGGCGTTCCTTACACCCAAATGGTATCATGTGAAATTGGTAGCAATCGAGACGGCAGCACTCATCCCCACTCTTTAATTCATACTCAGTAATAGGTTTCCTTTAAGTCCAGTTTAGTAAAGATTGGCTAGGCAACCCAGTCCCTTGTGTGAGGGAGGGGATACATATTCTCCACACAGATGCAGTTCAATCTTCAGAAATCTATGCATAATCTGAGAGGTGCATCTTTCTTTGAAAAGTACAAGGGTAGTCATCTTTGATTTATCAATGAACCCCTGAAGTTCCTCCATCTCCCTTGCCATCATGGAATATATCTTTAGTTTAGGTAATTTAACCCCTGACAAGATTTCAATAGCAGAGTCTATGGGGTGATGGGGTGGGAGCACATCTGATTCCCTTTCACTGAATGCTTCTGCTAGGTTGCAGTATTCAAAGGGAACAAGTGGGTTCTAATTCCTCACTGATTCCATTTTCACTTTCCTAACTGCAGGGTCGTGCCTGACATTCCGTACTTTCACTTATTCCTGTTGGCTAGCCACTTTCTTCCTCATTTACCACTTGTTGCTGCCTCAATCTACTGATGGATTCCTTTTCTTCAACTAGGCTAGTCCTAGGACCATGGTCTCGATCATTCCAGAGCCACAATAAAATGAATAGTCTCTGCATGGGTCCAATCCCTGAGGCTCACTGTCTTCATTAAGCAAGGTGCTGATGCCCTTCCTATAAGTGAACTATCTAATTTGGAAAACCCTGTGGGCTGTCTTATCTTCTTCAGTCTTAATCCTAGTTTCTCCACTATATGAAGGCTAATTAGGCAACAAGCCCCCCCTCTACTCATGAGGAAGGCACAAAAATCTCCACCTGAGTCATCATAGTAATGATGGTGCCACTTACTATTGAGTCGTCTTGCCCTTTGCTGTCACTTTCACAGAAGACCAAGCTGGGTTTTCCATGGGTGGGAGTTCCCTCACCTTCGCTGGATTGGGAAGAGACCTCCATGACCCATTGAGTCACCTGTTTTCTCCTTCAGCTTTGGGAGTGGTTTTTTTGCCCTTAGTTGGGCTGGGGCTCAGGGTGCAGATGCTGGCAGGGGCAGAGGTTGACCTCGAGACCCCTTGCATGTGGGGTGCCTCAGGGGTCGGTCCCCTCGCCACTCCTGTTCAACACATATATGAAGCCGCTGGGTGAGATCGTCCGTGGTTTTGGGGTAGAATACCACCTGTACACTGATGATACACAGCTGTACATATCTACCCCAAACAACCCCAACGATGCTGTTGAAGTAATGTCCTGGTGTCTGGAAGCCGTACGGGTCTGGATGGGAAGTAACAAACTCCGACTCAACCCGTCCAACACCGAGTGGCTGTGGTTTCCGACGTCTCGGTACAACCAGTTGACACCATCACTGGCCATCAGGGGTGAACATCTAGCCCCCATGGATAGGGCACGCAACCTAGGTGTCCTCCTGGATTCCCGGCTGTCCATGGAAGATCATCTGACGGCCGTGGCCATGGGGGCTTTTTACCAGGTTCGCCTGGTACGCCAGTTACGCCCCCTACTAGACTGGGACGCCCTTCGCACAGTCACTCATGCACTTGTGACATCCTGTCTAGACTACTGTAACGCTCTCTACATGAGGCTCCCCTTGAGGTGCACCCAAAGACTACAGCTAGTTCAGAATATGGCCGCGCAGGGAATCTTGGGAGCCTCAAGGCATTCCCACATAACACCGCTCCTGCGCGAGCTGCACTGGCTGCCTGTGGCCTTTCAGGCGCGCTTCAAGGTGTTGATTACCATCTTCAAAACGCTCCATGGCACAGGGCCTAGTTATCTGCGGGATCGTATCCTACCCCACACATCCCTTCAGCCGATTCGCTCCCACAGAGAGGGACTTCTCCGGGTGCTGTCCACTAGGCAGTGCCAGCGGGCGATGCCCACAAGAAGGGCCTTCTCTATGGCAGGCCCAACCCTCTGGAACGACCTACCCCCTGAACTCAGAACTATCACGGACCTCCGCTCCTTCTGCCAAAACTTAAAGACGTACTTCTTCCATCTTGCCGGCCTGGCCTAATCCACACTATCAAGCTTGCAGACTGAATGCTAAATTGTTTTAATTTGACGAGTGTGATCTCATTGAAACGTTGCCAAAACACTTTTAATTTTACACGGGAAAAGACCCGAATAAACCAAAACCTACACACACACACACACACACATGTATAATTGTTTCCACAACACCCTGTTAAGGCCCTATTAAGGGAGGAAGCACACTGCTTTTCCTTTTCTGCCTTTCGGCTCATCACCAGAGACCATCTAGACAGAAAGCCAAGAATTCCGTTGTGTAATTTTTTTATATGTGTGTTATGTTTTTGAGCTAATCAATAAATAAGTCAGGGAGACTAGGATAGATCTATTTTGAGCTTATTAGCTCTCATCAGCTAGCCATACCCTTACTGGGATTCGAACCAGGACTGTATTACATGCCAGGCGAGAGCCTTGCCATTAAGCCAGCTAGCTTCTGTTCTTGTCAGCTGAGACAGGAGGATAGTTATATATAATTGTTCCACAACACCCTGTTAGGGCCCCAATTAGGGGAGGAAGCATATTGATGTTGTGTTTGTGGAGGATCTTGCTGATTCTGTCTGTGGTGCCTTTTATGTATGGGAGGAGGGCTTTGCTGTTTTCTTGTTCACTGTCTTGGATTTTAGTGGTGGCGAAAACGAAAACTGAGGAATTTTTGGGGGAATTTTTAAAGCGTCTTTTAAGGGGCCCCAGGGAGGGGGGAGGGTTAGGTGGGAGGGAGGAGGGAGGGTTTAGACAGGTCGAGGGTGGAAATAGTGCCAAGGCGGCTGGCGGAGCCGAGAAGGAAGCGGGTGGGTCCGACAGGGGGGGAACATGGGTCGTCCCTAGAGAGGGTTTTAAATCCATCCAAATGGTTGTGGGGAGAGGTAGGTGCGATGGAAGATTAGGATCTAATCACCAGTTCGGGGAGCGGTGCCGCTGGCTCCAGGCGGTCACGCGCCCCAACCCCCACAATCTAGGTGGTCAGGGATCACAGAGCCAGGGCCCTAGGCTGATGTTATGCAATGCCAGGTCTGTGGCCAACAAAGCCCCTCTCATCAACGACCTTGTGTCAGAGGGGGAGCCGGACCTGGTGGGAGTTACGGAGACCTGGCTGGGCCACGAGGAGGTCTACCTCTCATGGAAATGTGCCCGCCAGGTTACCGTGCGTTCCATAAGCCACGGGCCCTAGGCAGGGGTGGGGGGGTGGCGGTTATTATTAAGGAAGGCCTGCAGCCGAGAGAGACCACTGTACCACAGACCACCGGCTGTGAGTCCCTCTGTGTGAAGTGGGGCCTAGGGAGACAGTTGGGCGTGCTGATTGTATACCTGGCTCCCCGCTATGTAACAGCAGCCCTGCCTGAGCTCCTCGAGGTGATCGCTGAGGTGGCGGTTGAGACCCTCAGACTGTTAGTCATGGGGGATTTCAACCTGCCATCGGTAGGCGAATCATTCGAGGCAGCTCGAGAGTTCATGGCCTCTATGACGGCCATGGACCTGACCCAGATAATTCAGGGCCCCACACACGAGAGAGGACACATGCTGGATTTGATTTTTGTCTCTGGTCAGTGGACGAGTGATCTTGGCATAGGGGAGCTAGCCATTATACCCCTGTCATGGTCAGATCACTCACTTCTCTGGCTCGACTTTCCTACCGCTGCACCCCACCGCGGGGAGGCGGAACCTTCAACTCCTAAATGGTTCCGCCCCAGGCGCCTGATGGACCCGGAGAGGTTCCAGACGGAGCTTGGGCCACTACCTGTGACCCTGACCCGCACCCCGATGGAGTACCGCGGCCATGGGGATCTTGGATTGGGTCGCGCCTTTGCAGCCTCTCATGTGGCGTCGAACCACCCAGGCTCCTTGGTTCACCGAGGAGTTGAGGGTGATGAAATGCCATAAGAGATGCCTAGAGAGGAAATGGAGATCTACACGGTCTGAATCTGACCGAACACAGGTGAGAGCCCATTTGAGGACTTACCTTGTGGCGATAAGAGTGGCCAAACGTCACCATTGTGCCACTCTCATCGCATCCGCAAATAACCGCCCTGCCACCCTGTTTGGGGTGACCCGCTCCCTCCTTCAACAGAGGCCGCGGGAAGCCCCTCTACAGGGTAGAGCAGAGGAATTTGGAGAGTATCTGCAGGAGAAAATTGCTCAGATTCAGAGCGAGTTGGCCTCCATTGAAAATAGTCTGGAGGGATTACCCGAGGCAGGTCTTGAGACAAGTTTGTAGGAGGAGTTTGACTCTGTTACTTCCAAAGACATGGACAGGTTACATAGACAACTGAGAGCTACCACATGTTTATTGGACCCGTGTCCCTCCTTGCTTGTACTGGCATCCTGGGAGGTGACATGAGGCTGGCTCCAGGAGATAGTGAATGCCTCTTTGAGTGAGGGGATCTTGCCTGCCGTCTTGAAAGAGGCGGTGGTGAGGCCCCTCCTCAAGAAGCCTTCCCTGGAGAGATTGCTTCCGGCTCCCGGAGGCAACGGACGGGTCCTTGACTCGTCCGCCGCTTGTCTCCCCAACGGTGCCTTCAGGCGCTTGGGGGCTTTGCGAAAGAGCCCCTTAACCGGACGGACGGCTTGCAGGAGACCCCCACCCCACAGTTGTCGGGGGGTCGCACCCGCCTCGTCCCAGGAGTTGGAGAGCAAAATGCGGGGGGGGGGGAGTCCCCTTTGCCAATGGAGCGCCAGAACAACAGACAATGAAGAAGCGGGCTGAAATCCGGGGCTGCAGGAAGCACCGAGGCTTTGTGGTCGGCTGTTTTGTTTGTGAGTTGATTCTGAGATTTTGATGCATTCAGTTCTTTTAAGGAAAGAAGAATGGAGGGGGGGGGGTTGGGAAAAAAAACCCTCAGAGATCAAGCGGCATCTTAAAACACCCCCCAGGCTTGGGGAGAGAGAGAAAGTAACATCCAATTCTAAATAACTGAGACTGGAAGCTTACTAAATGTGGATTAGCCATTGTTACTTTGTATCTGAGTTTTGTAGCAACAGAAATGACTTTCACTAGTTCCCCTGACCACCAAGGGCGGGGAAACATGGCACTTCTTTGTTTTTGTTCCTGGTGAGAACTTTCTCTTTTTAACATGTAGACAGTCCTTCATTGTTACAAGCTTGGAAAATTTATTGAAAAATCAACACAAGTGACTTTTGGGGTTTCTCCCAACGTGTGCCTTCTTTTATATGAGAATTGATTACAAAAAACTTTTTCTCTCTGGAATTTAAGCGCTGTTTTTAACTTTGGACATTGACTTTTCCTTTTCTTTGACCTCACGAGCTCCTCGCCCTGCGGACGCCATATTAGCGTCAAAAACCCTCATTACTGTTTCAAAAAGAAGCCTCCATAACAGGGGGGGGGGGGAATTATGGAAATGCTACAATCAATACAGGAAACTCTCCAAAGCATAATGGAAGAAATAACAGAGATTCGGAAGGACAGGTTAAGATCAAAACTTGAGCTTTTGGAGACGCAAAAGACACTAATGGGAAATAAACAAAAAATGGAAGAGGAGAAGGGGGGGTAGCGGTGATGGGGGAAAAGATAAAGGAGTCACAAAAAGAATCAACAGATTTTGATGGTTGTAGAATTGATCTTGAAAGAATGCCTTACAACTCAGCATATGCCAGAACAAATGATGGATCCAGAGAGACATATATTAAACTTGTAAGAGGGCTGACAAGGGATGAGATCCCGAAAGCACAGCATAATAGTTTGTTGAAATATGAGCCAAAAGAATTTGCCATTCTGAAACAGGTTCCGGAAAAAATACCAGACGTAGGAGGGTATTATTCCCTCTTATTTGAAAAAAAAAATTTATATAAAAATGGGATCTGCGACAGATGGTTCATGTCTGAAGGAATGTTAGTGCTCTGGGAGGTGGGGAGAGTAAAAATTAAAACAATGGAAGAGGTGCAAGCCTTTTTTTAAAAAAGAAAAATAATATGCCTCAATCCTGGAGGAAGAAAATGGGGAAACGGGAGGGGCCATGGCACCGCCCACTGGTGGGAGGGAGGATGAGGATATAATATCTAAAAGACTCGGTTTACAAAAATGATTTCCTTTAATATACTGTAACTTTTTCTTTTGGATGCTTTGTAGAAACAATGTATTGAATGCATGAACTTTGTGAAATGACATATATGTAACTCCTGCCACCTTAAATGGAAAAATAATTAATTTTTGTATGAAGCCTTGGGGGTGGCCTGCACCCCCGATATGGATGCCTCCAAAATGTTTCTCTTATACCCTATATACCCTTTCCTTGCTAAAAAATTGTAAAAACCAATAAAACTTTTTTTTGTAAAAAAAAAAAAAAAGAAGCCTTCCCTGGACCCAGCATTGTTAGTAAATTATTATCCGGTCTCCAACCTTCACTTCTTGGCGAAGGTTGTAGAGAGTGTGGTGGCTCAACAGTTTCCTCGGCACCTGGAGGAAATGGTTTATCTGGACCCACACGCCGCCCTGGGTCCGTTTGGAGAAGGGCGGGATATAAATTTAATTAAAAAAAAAAGTCTAGCTTCTGGCCCAGACACAGCACTGAGATGGCATTGGTCGCATTGGTAGATGATCTCTGGAGGGCCAGAGATGGGGGTTGTTCCTCCATCCTGTTCCTATTAGATCTCTTGGCGGCTTTTGATACCATCGACCATGGTATTCTATTGCATCGACTGGAGGGGTTGGGGGTGAGGGGCACCGTTCTATGGTGGTTCTCCTCCTACCTCTCCGGTCGATTGCAATTTGTGTTGGCAGGAGGGCCGAGGTCGACCTCGAGACCCCTCGTATGTGGGGTGCCTCAGGGGTCGGTCCTCTCGCCACTTCTGTTCAACACATATATGAAGCCGCTGGGTGAGATCATCCGTGGTTTTGGGGTAGAGGACCACCTGTACGCAGATGACACCCAGCTGTACATATCTACCCCAAACCACCCCAATGATGCTGTCAAAGTGATGTCCCGGTGTCTAGAAGCCGTGCGGGTTTGGATGGGAAGGAACAGACTCAGACTTAACCTGTCCAAGACCGAGTGGCTGTGGTTTCCAGCATCCCGGTACAACCAATTTATTCCATCACTGGCCATCGGGGGTGAACATCTAGCCCCTGTGTATAGGGCCCGCAACTTGGGTGTCTTCCTGGATACCTGGCTGTCCATGGAAGATCAAGTGACAGCCATGGCCAGGGGGGCATACTACCAGGTCCGCCTGGTACGCCAGTTGCGTCCCTTATTGGATCGGGACGCCCTTCGCACAGTCACTCATGCACTCATCACATCCCGTCTAGACCATTGTAATGCTCTCTACATGGGGCTGAAGTATGTGTTGGATAGGCAGTGGTTGGTCAGATCTAGGATATGTTTGGGGGGGGTTATATTTGTTTTGGATAGCTGTCAAGGCTTCTTTGATTGGTACTTGGGTGAAGAGGGATATGACATCACCCAAGTACCAATCAAAGAAGCCTTGACAGCTATCCAAAACAAATATAACCCCCCAAACATATCCTAGATCTGATCAACCACTGCCTATCCAACACATACTTCATCTATAACGGACAAAAATACAAACAAATAGAAGGAGCACCCATGGGATCACCCCTCTCACCTGTCATTGCAAACCTCTACATGGAACACTTTGAAACCCAAGCTCTAGAAAAATCTGATCACAAACCCAAAGTCTGGCTCAGATACGTAGACGACACCTTCATAATCTGGCCACACGGGAAAGATATACTGGACAACTTCCTCATACACCACAACAGCCTACACCCCAAAATACAGTTCACCATGGAAACAGAAGCCAATAACCAACTCCCCTTCCTAGATGTCTTAGTCTATAAGAAATCCAATGGATCCCTAGGACACACCATCTACCAGAAGAAAACACACACAAACCGCTATTTGCACGCACTCTCACACCACCACCCAGCACAGGTCAACTGTAGCCAAAACACTCATCTCCAGAACAAAACGCTTAGCTGACGAACAACACCTAAAAACCGAACTACACACTCTCACCAACGTACTAACATCCAACGGATTCCAAAGAAGCAAGATCACTAACCTAATCCAGAAAGAAAACCCCACTAAAATCCAAGACAGTGAACAAAAAAACTGGGCACTATTTGGCACTATTTCCACCCTCGACCTGTCTAAACCCTCCCTCCTCCCTCCCACCTAACCCTCTCCCCTCCCTGGGGCCCCTTAAAAGACGCTTTAAAAAATTCCCCAAAAACTTCCTCAGTTTTCGTTTTCGCCACCACTAAAATCCAAGACAGTGAACAAGAAAACGGCAAAGCCCTCCTCCCCTACATAAAAGGCACCACAGACAGAATCAGCAAGATCCTCCACAAACACAACATCAAGACAGCATTCTACACAAACCAAAAAATATCCACCATCCTAAGAAACCCCAAAGACAAAATAGAGTTAGAAAATCAAGGAGTATATGAAATCCCATGCACCACCTGCCCCACCACATACATCGGACAAACCAACAGAAGAATAAAGGCACACATTGAAGAACACAAAAACTCAGTCAGAAAGGAGGAACCAACTTCTTCCCTGGTCCAACACCTCAAAGCCACAGGACATGATATAGACTTTAAAAAGACCAGAACTATTGCCAAAATTGAACAATTTAACAACAGAATAATCAGAGAAGCTATTGAGATAGAAAAACCGCCACACAGCATGAATAAACGAGATGATACCTCCCGCCTACCAGCCATTTGGAAACCCGCCCTCACTGACAAACGAGTCCCTAACACAAAGAATGATACCAGACCCACACTCACGAAAACCACACAGGATGTCACTATCACACATCCACGCAAAAAGCAAGCCCAAACCCACACCGATGATGACCACAAACCAGAAGCCCGACCACAAACCAGAAGCCAGACCACAGCCGCATTATTAGCCACTTTAAACCCCTCCAATCCATACATGAAGCAAACTGATGCCCACCATGGAGACGTGGCACAACCACAAACGCGAAGCCAAACAACAGTAACGCAGCTCACCAGCTCAAATCCCCCTGCAACTCAGACTAACATGAGCACAACCAGGCCCCCACCCAAACAGAACACGCCCCCATCCAATCAGAGAACAGCCAAACTCCCATCCAATCAGAGCACAGCCAAGCCCCCTACCAATCAGAACACACCTCCACCCAATCAGAATGCAGCCAAGCTCCCACCCAATCAGGTCACACCCCCACTGGCAGTTAAAAAGAGGAAACGGCTGAGATCTCACATTGCTCCAAGCACCAAGCCGGAAGCACCAGCCTGAAGATGATGAATGAGACTTCATCAAAACGTCTAACAAGAAGGCCTAACAGGAAGCTGTAACAAAATATCCACTTCATCAATAAGTCCTGTAGAAAGGATGATGTAATCAGGGAAGCTGGTTAGCTCAAGGCATAGGGAAGCCTGCTTCAAATGCTGGAAAGCACCAGTTCAAATCGCTGTAGGGAAGTATGGCCAGCTGACGAGGGCTAAGGAGCCCGAAATGGATCCATCCTGGTCTCTTAATTAATTATTAATCATCCCTTAAAAAAAATTTTTTTTAACACATATCTAAAAAGACAGCAGCAATTTAATAGGTCTCTGTCTGGATGGTCTCTAGGTTGAGTCGAAGGGCAGAGAAGGTTGACAAGTTTGTCTCCTCCCTTAAATAGGCCTAACAGGAAGCTGTAACAAAATATACACTTCATCAATAAGTCCTGTAGAAAGGATGATGTAATCAGGGAAGCTGGTTAGCTCAAGGCATAGGGAAGCCTGCTTCGAATGCTGGAAAGCACCAGTTCAAATCCCTGTAGGGAAGTATGGCCAGCTGACGAGGGCTAAGGAGCCCGAAATGGATCCATCCTGGTCTCTTAATTAATTATTAATCATCCCTTAAAAAAATAAAATATAACACATATCTAAAAAGACAGCAGCAATTTAATAGGTCTCTGTCTGGATGGTCTCTAGGTTGAGTCGAAGAGCAGAGAAGGTTGACAAGTTTGTCTCCTCCCTTAAATAGGCCTAACAGGAAGCTGTAACAAAATATCCACTTCATCAATAAGTCCTGTAGAAAGGATGATGTAATCAGGGAAGCTGGTTAGCTCAAGGCATAGGGAAGCCTGCTTCGAATGCTGGAAAGCACCAGGTCAAATCCCTGTAGGGAAGTATGGCCAGCTGACGAGGGCTAAGGAGCCCGAAATGGATCCATCCTGGTCTCTTAATTAATTATTAATCATCCCTTAAAAAAAAATTTTTTAACACATATCTAAAAAGACAGCAGCAATTTAATAGGTCTCTGTCTGGATGGTCTCTAGGTTGAGTCGAAGGGCAGAGAAGGTTTACAAGTTTGTCTCCTCCCTTAAATAGGCCTAACAGGAAGCTGTAACAAAATATCCACTTCATCAATAAGTCCTGTAGAAAGGATGATGTAATCAGGGAAGCTGGTTAGCTCAAGGCATAGGGAAGCCTGCTTCGAATGCTGGAAAGCACCAGTTCAAATCCCTGTAGGGAAGTATGGCCAGCTGACGAGGGCTAAGGAGCCCGAAATGGATCCATCCTGGTCTCTTAATTAATTATTAATCATCCCTTAAAAAAATAAAATTTAACACATATCTAAAAAGACAGCAGCAATTTAATAGGTCTCTGTCTGGATGGTCTCTAGGTTGAGTCGAAGAGCAGAGAAGGTTAACAAGTTTGTCTCCTCCCTTAAATAGGCCTAACAGGAAGCTGTAACAAAATATCCACTTCATCAATAAGTCCTGTAGAAAGGATGATGTAATCAGGGAAGCTGGTTAGCTCAAGGCATAGGGAAGCCTGCTTCGAATGCTGGAAAGCACCAGGTCAAATCCCTGTAGGGAAGTATGGCCAGCTGACGAGGGCTAAGGAGCCCGAAATGGATCCATCCTGGTCTCTTAATTAATTATTAATCATCCCTTTAAAAAAAATTTTTTTAACACATATCTAAAAAGACAGCAGCAATTTAATAGGTCTCTGTCTGGATGGTCTCTAGGTTGAGTCGAAGGGCAGAGAAGGTTGACAAGTTTGTCTCCTCCCTTAAATAGGCCTAACAGGAAGCTGTAACAAAATATCCACTTCATCAATAAGTCATGTAGAAAGGATGATGTAATCAGGGAAGCTGATTAGCTCAAGGCATAGGGAAGCCTGCTTCGAATGCTGGAAAGCACCAGTTCAAATCCCTGTAGGGAAGTATTGCCAGCTGACGAGGGCTAAGGAGCCCGAAATGGATCCATCCTGGTCTCTTAATTAATTATTAAGCATCCCTTAAAAAAAATTTTTTTAACACATATCTAAAAAGACAGCAGCAATTTAATAGGTCTCTGTCTGGATGGTCTCTAGGTTGAGTCGAAGGGCAGAGAAGGTTTACAAGTTTGTCTCCTCCCTTAAATAGGCCTAACAGGAAGCTGTAACAAAATATCCACTTCATCAATAAGTCCTGTAGAAAGGATGATGTAATCAGGGAAGCTGGTTAGCTCAAGGCATAGGGAAGCCTGCTTCGAATGCTGGAAAGCACCAGTTCAAATCCCTGTAGGGAAGTATGGCCAGCTGACGAGGGCTAAGGAGCCCGAAATAGATCCATCCTGGTCTCTTAATTAATTATTAATCATCCCTTAAAAAAATAAAATTTAACACATATCTAAAAAGACAGCAGCAATTTAATAGGTCTCTGTCTGGATGGTCTCTAGGTTGAGTCGAAGGGCAGAGAAGGTTTACAAGTTTGTCTCCTCCCTTAAATAGGCCTAACAGGAAGCTGTAACAAAATATCCACTTCATCAATAAGTCCTGTAGAAAGGATGATGTAATCAGGGAAGCTGGTTAGCTCAAGGCATAGGGAAGCCTGCTTCGAATGCTGGAAAGCACCAGTTCAAATCCCTGTAGGGAAGTATGGCCAGCTGACGAGGGCTAAGGAGCCCGAAATGGATCCATCCTGGTCTCTTAATTAATTATTAATCATCCCTTAAAAAAATAAAATTTAACACATATCTAAAAAGACAGCAGCAATTTAATAGGTCTCTGTCTGGATGGTCTCTAGGTTGAGTCGAAGAGCAGAGAAGGTTGACAAGTTTGTCTCCTCCCTTAAATAGGCCTAACAGGAAGCTGTAACAAAATATCCACTTCATCAATAAGTCCTGTAGAAAGGATGATGTAATCAGGGAAGCTGGTTAGCTCAAGGCATAGGGAAGCCTGCTTCGAATGCTGGAAAGCACCAGTTCAAATCCCTGTAGGGAAGTATGGCCAGCTGACGAGGGCTAAGGAGCCCGAAATGGATCCATCCTGGTCTCTTAATTAATTATTAATCATCCCTTTAAAAAAAAATTTTTTAACACATATCTAAAAAGACAGCAGCAATTTAATAGGTCTCTGTCTGGATGGTCTCTAGGTTGAGTCGAAGGGCAGAGAAGGTTGACAAGTTTGTCTCCTCCCTTAAATAGGCCTAACAGGAAGCTGTAACAAAATATCCACTTCATCAATAAGTCATGTAGAAAGGATGATGTAATCAGGGAAGCTGATTAGCTCAAGGCATAGGGAAGCCTGCTTCGAATGCTGGAAAGCACCAGTTCAAATCCCTGTAGGGAAGTATTGCCAGCTGACGAGGGCTAAGGAGCCGAAATGGATCCATCCTGGTCTCTTAATTAATTATTAATCATCCCTTAAAAAAAATTTTTTTAACACATATCTAAAAAGACAGCAGCAATTTAATAGGTCTCTGTCTGGATGGTCTCTAGGTTGAGTCGAAGGGCAGAGAAGGTTGACAAGTTTGTCTCCTCCCTTAAATAGGCCTAACAGGAAGCTGTAACAAAATATCCACTTCATCAATAAGTCCTGTAGAAAGGATGATGTAATCAGGGAAGCTGGTTAGCTCAAGGCATAGGGAAGCCTGCTTCGAATGCTGGAAAGCACCAGTTCAAATCCCTGTAGGGAAGTATGGCCAGCTGACGAGGGCTAAGGAGCCCGAAATGGATCCATCCTGGTCTCTTAATTAATTATTAATCATCCCTTAAAAAAATAAAATTTAACACATATCTAAAAAGACAGCAGCAATTTAATAGGTCTCTGTCTGGATGGTCTCTAGGTTGAGTCGAAGGGCAGAGAAGGTTGACAAGTTTGTCTCCTCCCTTAAATAGGCCTAACAGGAAGCTGTAACAAAATATCCACTTCATCAATAAGTCCTGTAGAAAGGATGATGTAATCAGGGAAGCTGGTTAGCTCAAGGCATAGGGAAGCCTGCTTCGATTGCTGGAAAGCACCAGTTCAAATCCCTGTAGGGAAGTATGGCCAGTTGACGAGGGCTAAGGAGCCCGAAATGGATCCATCCTGGTCTCTTAATTAATTATTAATCATCCCTTAAAAAAAATTTTTTTAACACATATCTAAAAAGACAGCAGCAATTTAATAGGTCTCTGTCTGGTTGGTCTCTAGGTTGAGTCGAAGGGCAGAGAAGGTTGACAAGTTTGTCTCCTCCCTTAAATAGGCCTAACAGGAAGCTGTAACAAAATATCCACTTCATATATATATGTCATCCTTCTCTGCCCTTCGACTCACGCTAGAGATCATCCAGACAGAGACCTATTAAGATTGCTGCTGTCTTTTTAGATATGTGTTAGATTTTTAAGGGATGATTTAATAATTAATTAAGAGACCAGGATGGATCCATTTCGGGCTTTTTAGGATGATCAGAGCACAGCCAAACCCTCTACCAATCAGAACACACCTCCACCCAATCAGAATGCAGCCAAGCTCCCACCCAATCAGGTCGCACCCCCAGTGGCAGTTAAAAAGAGGAACCGGCTGAGATCTCACATTGCTCCTGGAAGCACCAAGCCGGAAGCACCAGCCTGAAGATGATGAATGGGACCCGAACAACCAAAGACTTGCATACAAACACCCGCGAAAACCTCAGAAAACACACACACACACACACACACACACACACACACACACATATATATATATATATATATATATATATATATATATATATATGTGTGTGTGTGTGTGTGTTAGGTTTTTTAAGGGCTGAAAATAAAGAGACCAGGATGGATCCATTTCAGGCTTATTAGCCTTCTTCAGCTGGCCATACTCCTTCTACTGGGATTTTAAAATCTAACTGGGATTTTAAAAAATCTAACACATATCTAAAAAATGTCACACAGCAGTAATCTAATTTGGTTCTCTGTCTGGATGACTCTGGGTTGAGTCGAAGGGCAGAGAGGGATGACGTTGTGTCTCCTCCCCTTAAAGGGACCTCTTCACAGGAGCTGTGATAATTATTCTTCATATATATATATATATATATATATATGTTAAATTTCTTTAAGGGATGATTAATAATAATTAATTAAGAGACCAGGATGCATCCATTTCGGGCTCCTTAGCCCTCGTCAGCTGGCCATACTTCCCTACAGGGATTTGAACTGGTGCTCTCCAGCATTCGAAGCAGGCTTCTCTATGCCTTGAGCTAACCAGTTTCCCTGATTACATCATCCTTTCTACATGACTTATTGATGAAGTGGATATTTTGTTACAGCTTCCTGTTAGGCCTATTTAAGGGAGGAGACAAACTTGTCAACCTTCTCTGCCCTTCGACTCAACCTAGAGACCATCCAGACAGAGACCTATTAAATTGCTGCTGTCTTTTTAGATATGTGTTAAATTAAATTTCTTTAAGGGATGATTAATAATAATTAATTAAGAGACCAGGATGCATCCATTTCGGGCTCCTTAGCCCTCGTCAGCTGGCCATACTTCCCTACAGGGATTTGAACTGGTGCTCTCCAGCATTCGAAGCAGGCTTCTCTATGCCTTGAGCTAACCAGTTTCCCTGATTACATCATCCTTTCTACAGGACTTTATTGATGAAGTGGATATATTGTTACAGCTTCCTGTTAGGCCTATTTAAGGGAGGAGACAAACTTGTCAAACTTGTCTAGGTTGAGTCGAAGGACAGAGAAGGATGACAAGTTTGTCTCCTCCCTTAAATAGGCCTAACAGGAAGCTGTAACAATATATCCACTTCATATATATATATATGAGAGAATATTTTTACAGCTCCTGTTTTTAGGCCCATTTTAAGGGAGGAGACAAACTTGTCATCCTTCTCTGCCCTTAGAGATCATCCAGACAGAGACCTATTAAGATTGCTGCTGTCTTTTTAGATATGTGTTAGATTTTTAAGGGATGATTTAATAATTAATTAAGAGACCAGGATGGATCCATTTCGGGCTTTTTAGCCCTCTTCAGCTGGCCATACTTCTTCTACTGGGATTTGAACCGGCACTTTCCAGCATATGAGGCAAGCCTCTCTATGCCTTGAGCTAACCAGCTTCCCTGATTACATCATCCTTTTACAGGACTCTTATTGATGAGAGAATATTTTTATAGTTCCTGTTTTTAGGCCCATTTTAAGGGAGGAAACAAACTTGTCATCCTAAAAAGCCCGAAATGGATCCATCCTGGTCTCTTAATTAATTATTAAATCATCCCTTAAAAATCTAACACATATCTAAAAAGACAGCAGCAATCTTAATAGGTCTCTGTCTGGATGATCTCTAGGGTGAGTCGAAGGGCAGAGAAGGATGACAAGTTTGTCTCCTCCCTTAAAATGGGCCTAAAAACAGGAGCTGTAAAAATATTCTCTCATCAGAGAGAATTACACCTTGGGAGGAGTTCGACTTTGTTACTACCGAGATTATGGACAGGTTGCGGAGGAACCTTAGAGCCACCACATGTTTATTGGACCCGTGCCCCTCCTGGCTTGTACTGGCATCCTGGGAGGTGACACGAGGCTGGCTCCAGGGCATTGAGAATTCATCTCTGAGTGAGGGGTACTTGCCCACCGTTTTGAAAGAGGCAGTGGTGAGGCCCCTCCTCAAGAAACCATCCCTGGATCCAGCTTTATTAGAGAACTATCGTCCCGTCTCCAACCTTCACTTTTTAGTGAAGGTTGTTGAGAGTGTGGTGGCTCAACAGTTTCCCCGACATCTGGAGGAAGTTGATTATCTAGACCCACGCCAGTCCGGCTTCCGGCCCAGTCACAGCACCGAAACGGCATTGGTCGCGTTGGTGGATGATCTCTGGAGGGCACGGGATAGAGGTGGTTCCTCTATCCTTGTCCTATTAGACCTCTCAGCGGCTTTTGATACCATCGACCATGGTATCTTATTGCACCGATTGGGGGGGTTGGGGCTGAGAGGCACCGTCCTACGGTGGTTCTCGTCCTACCTCTCTGGTCGGTCGCAATGGGTGTTGGCAGGAGGGCAGAGGTCGTCCCCGAGGCCACTCACATGTGGGGTCCCTCAGGGGTCAGTCCTCTCGCCACTCCTGTTTAACACCTACATGAAGCCGCTGGGCGAGATCATCCGTAGTTTTGGGGTGGAATACCATCTGTACGCTGATGACACTCAGTTGTACATATCCACCCCAAACCACCCCGACGATGCCGTCGAGGTACTGTCCCGGTGTCTGGAGGCCGTACGGATCTGGATGGGAGGTAACAAACTCAGACTCAACCCGTCCAAGACCGAGTGGCTGTGGTTTCCGGCACCCCGGTTCAGCCAGATAAGTCCAACACTGGCCATTGGGGGCGAACAACTGGCCCCCGTGGAGAGGGTGGCAACTTGGGCGTCCTCCTGGATTCCCGGCTGTCCATGGAGGACCATGTGGCAGCCGTGGCCAGGGGGGCGTTCTATCAGGTACGCCTGATATGCCAGTTGCGCCCCTTACTGGACCGGGGAGCCCTTCGCACAGTCACTCAAGCGCTTGTGACATCCCGGCTGGATTACTGTAACGCTCTCTACATGGGGCTCCCCTTGAGGTGCACTTGAAAGCTACAGTTAGTACAGAATGCGGCCGCGCGGGTGATTATGGGTGCCTCAAGGCAAACCCACGTAACACCTCTCCTATGCGAGCTGCACTGGCTGCCTGTGGCCTTTCGAGTACGCTTCAAGGTGTTGACGACCATCTTTAAATCGCTCCATGGCTCGGGGCCTAGCTATATACGAGACCGCCTCCTGCCCCATACATCCCTTCATCTGATCCGCTCCCACAGAGAGGGTCTTCTCCGGGTGCCGTCAGCGGGGCAATGCCGGTTGGCGACACCCAGGGGAAGGGCCTTCTCTGTGGCGGGCCCGGCCCTCTGGAACGACCTACCCTCCGACCTTCGCACTATCTCGGACCTCCGCCTCTTCCGCCAACGTCTTAAGACGTATCTATTCCAACAAGCCAGTCTAGGATAGCCCCCACTTCTGACTTTTTAAAAATAAATTAATTTGGTACGGTTTTAACATGGGTTTTAGCACGGGTCTAATTAATTTAATATATTTTAATTGATATTGTATTTTGTGGTTTTAATAATGCCTGTGCACCGCCCTGGGTCCTAACAAGGAGAAGGGCGGGGTATAAATTTAATAAAATAAAAATAAAATCAATAAGAATTCTGTAAAAGAATGATGTAATCATTCTTTTACAAGACTTTTGGCTCTTGCCTGACATGCAATACAGCCCCGGTTTGAATCCCAGTAAGGGTATGGCTAGCTGATGAGAGCTCAAAAGCTCAAAATAGATCTATACTAGTCTCCCTGATTTATTTATTGATCAGCTCATAAAAACTAACACACATATTTAAAAAATCACACAACGGAACTCATGGCTTTCTGTCTAGATGGTCTCTGGTGATGAGCCGAAAGGCAGAAGAGGAAAGCAGTATGCTTCCTCCCTTAATTGGGGCCCTAACAGTGTGTTGTGGAACAATTATAGATACTTATCCTCCTGTCTCAGCTGATGCAATAAGAGAACCTGGCTGGCTGAATGGCTAAGGCTCTTGCCTGACATGCAATACAGCCCTGGTTCGAATCCCAGTAAGGGTATGGCCAGCTGATGAGATCTATAAAGCTCGAAATAGATCTATACTAGTCTCCCTGATTTATTTATTGATCAGCTCATAAAAACTAACACACACACATATATTGTGTAGTGTAGTGTAGTGTAGTGTAGTGTACTGTACTGTACTGTACTGTACTATATTGGAAATTGTGACTCGGTGGCTCAGTGGCTAAGATGCTGAGCTTGTCGATCAGAAGGTCTGGCAGTTCAGTGGTTTGAATCCCTAGAGACATGTAACGGAGCAAGCTCCCATTACTTGTCCCAGCTTCTGCCAACCTAATAATTCAAAAGCATGTAAAAACGCAAGTAGAAAATAGGAACCACCTTTGGTGGGAAGTTAACAGTGCTCCGCGTGCTTTCGGCATTTCATCATGCCAGCCACATGACCAGAAAGACGTCTTCAGATAGTTTTGGCTCTTTGGCTTTGAAATGGAGATGAGCACCACCCCCTAGAGTCAAGAACAACTACCACATATGTGCAAGGAGAACCCTTTACCTTTACCTTTATTGGAAATACTACAAATTATGTAGTGAGCCTGTCTCACTATCCCATTTCTTTTTCCATCAGCAAATCCTCCTTGAAATTGGTCAGAGTAAACAAATTCCACTGCATATCTGGCATATAACTGAATATGAGATATGTTCTCACAAATTCTGCAGTTGCCTTGTTTCAGCTGACAAATATCTCAATGTGTGATTACTCTCCTTGCCAGATTTTCAAATTTAGCTCTAAATCTTTGCATGAAATTCTGGTGATTATTCAGCAATAGATCACCATCCATTTGGCCACCCCTTCCTTCAACAGATTCAGAACAAAAAATTCTGGAGCAATCTGTGGGCCAACCCACCATAGACATTTCACAGAGTCAGGAATTCAGAAATTGATCCTGGGACAAATTTCATGAAAGCAAAGCCAATCAAAGACATATTGTTTGGGTTGCAGGCTGTTGCACCATTCCTGGTTGAGGCAAGCTAGTTTACAAAAGTTGGTTATTAGTATATTTACTTGTGTTGATGTTGGAAGGACTTAGCAAAATGTTCTGCAGATAGTGGATTACATGCTGTTTTTTAGTCAAAGGCAAATGTCTGATTAGAGGAGAGAGGCTTTCCAGATTAATGTCAGCCCTTTGAGATAGGCCAGGTCAGTGTTACACTGACAGTTATTACAAGTGTAATATCTTCTTTAGTATTGTAGCATATAATAATACAATCTTGAAAATATGCCAGAGTTCCACCTTCCATACACCCCTCTTTCTACCATACAAAACAGGCAGTGTTTGAGTGTTGAGTTTCTTTCTCATGCTCACGCCTTTCCCAGAGATGAGGTCTCATTTATTGTTTCTTTTACCTGCTAAGGATCTTGCCAACTTTACCCCGTTTTTTCTCTGCAGCCTTTTACATAGTTACATAAATCTTTTATTTTTGAAAATAAACATGCCACTATAACTGTTCTTTCTGTCTTTGTTTTGCAGACTGCTTATTATCTCATCAGCTTTCTTCTGAATACTTTCTCTGAGGTTGTTTTGTTTTGTTTTGTTTTTTTAGTGAAGTGCTCTGGCTCTGGGCTCTAAGTTCAGTCTAATCAGTATAGAAAACCATGGAATTACTTTGTCTGTCAATGCAGCCTTTTTTAATTTATTTATTTTATTTATTTTAATCACATTTATATCCTGCCCTTCTCCACAAAGGACCCAGGGTGGCGCACAGGAATTTAAAAACATACAAAAAAAATAAATACAAAATTTAAAAACATATTAAATTACAATCCTATGCTAAAATCCAAATTAAAATCTAAAATAGCCCCGATGGGAGGTTAAGCTAGGCCTAAGACTGCATTGTCCTTTTTAGCTGTTCAATTGCTTTGTGATCCACTAGTCCTCTGAAATCATTTTCACATGCACTGCTACCAAGCTGGGACTTCTCAATATTGCACTTATGCATATGATTTTTTTGTTGTTGCCAGAAGCGGGAGTTTGTACTTGTTACAGCTGAACATCATCCTGTTGGATTTGGCCCAATGTTTGTCAGAAGTAACACCCAGGTTGCTGTAATAAATCTCTTTTTCAGGACTCTAAAGGCACTTCAAGGCTCTCATGGAAAAGTCAAGGTCTCATCTTCAGCAGACAATTGGTTTAATAATTGTAACAATGAGGATGAGTATGTCCCAAGATTTAAATCTCAATCTGCTTTCTCATACCCTATGATTGTAAAAGAAGGCTTTTTGAGTGATTAATGGCATTCTGTCTAAAGAATAGTCTGGTCCCAGACTTACTTCTTGTCCCATAAACCCCAACATAGCACTCACATTTGTTGAAGACATTTGGAATTGTGGTACTATTTTTCAAAGTATTAGCAAATCCCCTAGCTTAGTGGCATGTGCAACTTTAATTAGCATGTCCTACATTCCAACTTCTGGGTCATCTATAGAATGAACTAAAGATGGAGACTCCTGGGACCTTATGTGATACTTTCCTCCAGGACAGCACACACACACACTTTCTGGTTGTAATTATTCAATTAGTTGCAAATCTTATCCACTAAAATATGAGAAAGTGCTTATCCAGCACTTTACTGAAATCAAGGTAATTACATCCATATCATTCCCTTGATCTACCAAACTAGTTAGAGCTACTCTGAAGCTAATTTGTCACAATTCCACCCAGTCACCCTGACTCTATCAGAATTAAGGGATTACAGGATCATAAAAAGGTAGTTATTTTAATCAGAGACTTTGGGGTTACTTTTGCCAGATTTTTCAACATTCTGGGACGTAATTTCTAGCTCTGGAGAAGTAGCATAGTGAGTTCATACTATAATGTACTTATATCAGTACTAAACAGCATTTTCCCCACTTTCTTTAACCATGTTAAGCAGAACTGCTGTTTCTTTAAGAAAATGTTAAGAAGGTTCTTGGACTGAATAATGGAAGAAGTAATGCTAGGGCAGAGGATGAAAAAAGGCTTAATGCTTTCTTGTGTATCTGTTTTTTTGTATTTGTTTCCTGTTTTTAAAGGAACAGCAGTTCTGTTTAACAAATTCAAATAGATTAATAAATGGATTATCCATCAGCTTAAGTCCCTTATGGGTTTTAACCTTCCTGACACTATCTGCATTGGCTTTACCACCCACTTTGTATTAATGAGTTCTTCTATGCATTTATTTTACTATTGTGTTTCCCACAAAATAAGACCCACCCCAAAAACAAGCCCTAGCCTGGTTTTTAGGGTGGGCCTACCCCAAGAATAAGCCTGAGGGATTGGCATGGCCAGCACGAGAGGCGGAGAACGCATGTGTCAGATCTGCTTCCATCATAAATCAGGAAAGACCACGCTCAAACTCATTTGGAAAGTTTAAGATTACTTTTACTAAATATAATAAGACTGCAGAGAAAGTCAAGCAAGGAATGAAACATTTAGGCGCGCAACACACATATCAAAGCATAACCCAACCCTTAGCTCCTTGACCCCAGCATATTCTCCAATGCAAAGCTGGTCATGACGTCAGGTGTACTTCCTGCCCAGGATCATCATCAGAATTGAATGCAGATCGTTAGCTGAGGTGATAACAGACTGTGGCCACATCTCTCTCTTCTGCTCACTTGTATCCAAGCAACCCCCCCCCCCGTTTCAATATGACAGCCGAAGTGAGCAAAAAGCGGAGGCTGACATCCAGCCCTCCTCCAGAAAAGTGACGTCAGTCCTGGAATAAAACACAAACAAACAAAAACACTGAGAGGGACAGAGACAAATAGAAAATACACACACAAAGGAACAACAGTGGTTAAGGCTTGTCAGGATATTTAGCATAAAACTTCTTAAGCACTTTAGGGGCTCGAACATGGCATTTATCCACCCATTCGGTATGGGAGGGAGGGAAATCCCTCCACGACACTAGGTATTGAACTTTATTTCTCCAGACTCTAGAATCCAAAATGTCTTTTACTTTGTAATGGGGTTCACCAGCAACTCGTAACGGTGGTGGGGGTTCAGATTGTGGTTGCCGAAGATAAGATGTGTGTTCAGGCTTCAATAGATGGACATGGAAAATCGGGTAAAGCAGACGATAAGTTTTTGGCAAATCCAGTTTGACTGACACGGAACTGATGATCTTAACAATGGGGAAAGATCCAACATATTTCGGACCCAGTTTTTTACATTTTTGAGGGCTCTCCAAAAATCTGGTAGAAAGGTAAACACGGTCACCAACTTTATAATCTGGAGGGGCAATTCGTTTTTTATCAGCATACAATTTATGAGATTGGTGAACATCATCCAGCGTTTTCCGCACCACAGGTCAAAATGACGCCATTTTACTACTCCAATCTAAGAGTGAGAGAACGGTAGGAGACTCGTGAGGCAACTCGGGAATAGGCACAAAGTCTTGACCATAGATCACTTTGAAGGGAGTCATACCGGTGCTGCTATGAACGGAATTGTTATATGTCACCTCAGCATGGATTAACAGGTCGGCCCAATCATCTTGTTGGTAATTAATGAAACACCGCAGATATTGCTCCAAAACGGAATTAGCCCTTTCACAAGCTCCATTCGTCTGAGGGTGGTGGGAGGAGCTTAAGCCCTGGGAGGAGCCAATCATCTTCAAGAATTCCTTCCAAAATCGAGAAGTGAACTGAACTCCTCTATAAGAAATAATACATCGGGGAACTCCATGTAGTCGATAAATGTGATTCAGGAACAATTTTGCTAAGGCCTTAGCCGATGGGATTCCTGAGCACGGAACAAAATGAACTTGCTTCGAAAACAGATCAGTAACTACCCATATGACAGTGAAACCACGGCTATTTGGAAGATCCACAATGAAGTCCATAGATATCTCCTTCCACGGAGACTCCGGCCGTGCTACAGACTGGAGGAGACCTTGAAGTTTGCCAGGGGGGCATTTACATGCAGCACAAACTGGGCAACTAGCAATGTAAGACTCAACATCTTTCTTCATACAAGGCCACCAGAATTGACGTTTAAGTAAGTGTAGGGTCTTCACGAAACCAAAATGACCCGCTAGACGAGAATCGTGCACCCTCTGGAGTACAAAAGTATGGAGTTTAGCAGGGACGTAAAGTTTAGAACCCACCCAGGGTAAGTCATCCCAGAAAGTACAGTCTCCACAATGTGCAGCAAACCAATCGTCAGCTTGAAGTTCTTCTTTAATTTTAGAGATTAATTCGGGAGGAGTTTTGGCCTGTAGAGTAAAATGGCTGCGAGTGGTCACCGGAGCAGCCAAGTCACACACCGGGATGACAGGCTGGATCACTGTAAGCTTAAAGCAATTGTATTGAGGAAGGCGTGATAACGCATCCGCCATAAAGTTTCTTCCTCCAGGAATATATTTCATGGAAAAATTAAATCGACTGAAATATTGAGACCACCGGACTTGTTTAGTAGAAAGTTTGCGAGGTGTCTGGAGAGATTCCAAATTTTTATGATCAGTCCATACTTCGAACGGGTGAGATGCTCCCTCTAAGAAATGCTGTCAAGTCATGAGTGCCCAATGCACTGCAAAAGCTTCCTTTTCCCAAATAGCCCATCTTCTTTCAGTATCCGAGAGCTTATGAGAGGTATAAGCACAAGGTTGTAATTCCTCATTGGAGTTGTATTGGAGTAGAACTGCTCCAACTGCCACATCGCTGGCATCAGCCTGTATGACAAAAGGTGCATCCATGTCCGGGTGTTTCAAAATTGGCTCTGCTGCAAACAAGCGTTTAAGTTTTTCGAAGGCCGCTTGGCATTCCATAGACCAGGTCAGGGGTTTACTAGGTCGTGGTTTTTCATCACCCTTTGTTTTAAGTAAGTTCGTAATTGGTAGAGCAATACTGGCAAAAGAGGGGTAAATTGGCGGTAAAAGTTTGCAAACCCCAAGAAACTTTGCAATTGTTTACTGGTGCGATGCGGGGCCCACTCAGTCACTGCCTTTACTTTAGCAGGATCCATCTCAATACCTCCTGACAAAATGCGGTATCTGAGATAATCGATCTTGCTTTGATGAAATTCACACTTTGAGAGTTTAGCATATAGTTCCGCCATCCTCAGTTTGCGCAAAACAGAACGGACAAGCTTCACATGTTCTTCACGTGTTTCCATGTAAATAAGGATATCATCAAGATATACGATAACGCCTTTGTACAGGTGCTGATGTAAGACCTTATTTATCAGTTACATGAAAACCGCTGGTGCACCTTGTAGGCCAAATGGCAGAACTTTAAATTGAAAACAACCTAACGGGCAATTAAAAGCAGTTTTCCATTCATCTCCTTCTTTAATCCTAATCCTATAGTAAACTTCTCTGAGATCCAGTTTTGTAAAAATTTTACCTCTCGCTAGATTGGCGAGCATATCTTTCATGAGGGGGAGGGGGTAGACATTTTCAGCGCAGATCATGTTCAAGATCCTGTAATCCACCAGTAGGCGGAGTTGGCCATCTTTCTTCTCTCTGAACATAACAGGAGCCACAACTCGAGGTCTAACAGGTTCAACAAAACCTCTTGCCAAATTTTTTTCAATGAAGCCTCCGCTTTTTGCTCGCTTCGGCTGTCATATTGAAATGGGGGGGGGGTTGCTTGGATACAAGTGAGCAGGAGAGAGAGATGTGGCCACAGCATGTTATCACCTCAGCTAACGGTCTGCATTCCATTCTGATGATGATCCTGGGCAGGAAGTACACCTGACGTCGTGACTGGCTTTGCATTGGACAATATGGTTGGGTCAAGGAGCTAAGGGTTGGGTTATGCTTTGATATGTGTGTTGCGCGCCTAAATGTTTCATTCCTTGCTTGACTTTCGCTGCAGTCTTAGTATATTCAGTAAAAGTAACCTTAAACTTTCCAAATGAGTTTGAGCGTGGTCTTTCCTGATTTATGATGGAAGCAGATCTGACATAAAGCAAGGAATCAAATTACACTCGTCTCTGAGTTAATAGCTTCAGCAGCAAGTGAGATAAAACCTAAAACTTCAAAGAATGTCGGACGCTGAGAAAAAAGAATTACTGGCAGCAACTGCGCCCGATACAGCCTCTGCCCTCAGTACAGACATCCAGGAATCAAAACCCAAAGAAACCAGGTCAGTTAGCTTGGAGGGTGAAGATAAATCTGAAGATAAATCAGTTCGTCACCGGTGGTCCGAGGGAGTGGGGAGAAAAGGAATTTTTGAAGAAACCCCTTGGGGAGTAAATACTAGACGCAGACGGGGCCCCTCCCCCCTCGTTTTCTGGGAAGTGCCAGAAGATGAATTTCTTCTAAGACAGCAAGCGCAGAAATTAATTGCAGAAGCTGATGAGATGAAACGCAGCAGAGAAATCAAGGGAAAAGGGGCCCTCGACCCTCTGGATTGGTTGTTGCCAAGGAGGGAGGAAGTAAAACCCCAATTTGGAGGGACCCCTACCCAGAAAGAGGAGCACACACAGTGCCCAGTGACAGCAAGGCCGGTTTCCCCCCCCACGCCGTAGAAGGGAAGCAAGCCCCCTTGGCCCGCAGAATGGCTACTGTCCCTCCATTGGGAATGAAATTTGGAGGTGATGCTAAGGAATTGGGATGTTTCCTACTACATGTCAGCAATTTTGTGAGGCAAGCTGCTTTTGATCTGCCAGATGATGAAAGCAATATTAGGATTGTTTGTCTGGCACTGGAGGGCAGGGCTTCAGATTGGATGGTTAGCCTTGCACAATGATAACTCCCCTCTGATGAGAAATTTCGACAGATTTATGTTCGCCCTGAGAAGGCATTTCGAGGACCCCCACATAGAATGTAAAGCCCGCTTAGAAATGAAGACATTACGTCAGGAAAATCAACCAGTTCAAGATTATTCTCAACGATTTCGTGAATTATCTGTTTACATGAGAGGCTGGAGTGAGGAAGCTCTTGTCGACAGTTTCATTGAAGGCTTGCACCCTGATCTATATCAGAGCTGTATCAACAGACGGAATCCAAATACCCTCGAGGGTTGGTACGATTTATCTGCTGATGTAGAGATTGATTTACTCAGAAAAGCCAATGTTCATTCAGTGCAAAGAGAAGTTAAAGCATCGCCATTTGCTACACCACGTCGTGATAGCCCAAGAGAAGGGAGGGGAGGACCCTCTAACAAACAACGCGGTACTGCTTGCTTCAAATGTGGTAAGGAGGGTCATTGGGCTAATACTTGCAGAATGGGATTGAAGCCCCGCCCCAGGCCATCTTCTGAGATAAATAAAGGCACCAGAAAAACTGATCCACGTACCAGGCCAGCGATGTCGGGGATGGAGCCACTGGACCTGACTACCAACTATTATGAACCAGGGCAGGATCTGAATGACCAGGAGAAGGAGGCCGCCTCTGACGAGGAATCGGACAAGCATTGGGTGAGTTCCTGGTTGGGCCCCATGACTATTCCCCTTAAGTTAAAAACGCCCTCTAGTGGACATTTCTCAGAATTACTAGCCCTTTTGGATTCTGGATGTTCACGAAGCCTTATAAGCCAAGATCTAGTACAACAACTAGGAATTCATCTTAAGACTTTAAAAGTGCCAATCGCATTCTGTCAAATGGATGGATCGGTAGCGTGGGGAGGTCCAGCTCAATTTGTTACAGAACCACTTGAGTTGGTGATTGGCGATCACCATAGGGAAACCATTCATTTCATTGTTGCTCCTATTGCAGACAACCCAATTATTTTGGGATTAACGTGGTTGCGGAAATGGAACCCTATCATAGATTGGAAAGAGGGTTGGATACATATCCCCCAAAGTACGCCTCCCCACCCTAGATGTGGATCCGGCTCCAGGGCCGCCGACCCCAATGAAAATGTGTCAACTGACCAAGTGGCAACCGTTTTGGAACAGATACCAGGGGAAGAAAAGATTCCTACACAATATTTGGATTTGAAAGACGTTTTTAGTGAAAAAACTTCTGACAAGCTTCCACCCCACCACTCCACAGTCTGCACCATTGATTTCCTCCCAGGGGTGCAACTACCTAAACCACGCATTTATTCCATGACACCAGGAGAAATGGTGGAATTGCGCAAGTGTCCAGCAGCAGCCACAGCCCACCAGCCCCTTGGTGCAGTGCAAATACCAATAACTTCAAGCATGGAGACAGAGAGGGGGGGAGAAGACAGGTGATCTGGGCATGCTGCACAGCTGTTTGACTCACGGGAGGCTTGCTCAATGACACTGGCAGCAGGTGGAGACAGAGGCATGGGGGATGAGGGAGGAAAGCCAAGAACCTGCCACCTCCTACACTTAAAAAAAGACCTCCCCAAAAATAAGCCCAAGTGCTTATGTTCAAGTCCAAAAGAAAATAAGCCCTGGTATTATTTTTGGGAAACATGGTATTCATCTATATAGGTGTCTTAAAACTTTTCCCATTTTCCTTTTTTTTCCTTTTTAAATTTTTTTTATTTTTTTTTATTTTTAAACACAACACAAAGATCCTTATCTTACATGCTATAGAAAGTGTATCTGCTGATTACAAAATATTTTCATACATCTCTTCGATATTCATCCAAGTTTCATATTATTTCATATTATTTCAATAATCACATCAAATATATTTATAAACATCATCTTTTTCATGCCTCCATTCTTACTTAATTAATTAAAATTGTATTACACGTCCTTCATTTTAAAACATACCAAAAAACTTAGAACATAGCCACATATTGGCATCATATTTATTAATTCTACTATCCTCCAAAATCATTATTCCCTGTAACCTATTTTAACCAAATATCAATAATATTTATTCATCAGGTAAGCACTTATATGCACTTATAACTATGCATATATATACATTTATTATCACTTTCAATTACTTATCTAACTATGTCTATTATCACTAAGTTTCCCTAATCTCAACTGGTTTTAGGTTAACCTTTTATCTATCAGCCTGTATCTTTCCAGTAATAAAACAATACCATGTCTTCTGCCATTTGTGGCATAATTCTTCTGAACATATCCTTAATCCAATTTGTATGGACTTCTCTTCGCAGTTCATCATTTCTTGTCATTTTGGAGCCCTTCTTCTTCTTCTTCCTTAGTCGGTTTAACTTTAAGTGTCAGGGTTGTTATCAATGGTGTTACTGGTAAAGTTTCATTCTTTAATATCATAAGTTCCTTTGTTGTTTCTTCTTCTATATCTTGCCATCTGAGGTGGAGTTCCCATCCATCTGATTCAACTTTCCATGTTCCACTTTTCCCATTGCCAAACATAAGCCACTCATCAAAAGGATCAGCAGTTTTAGTTTCTTTGTGGTTATTTTTCTCTTTAGTGCTTAAGAGACCAACCTCTGTTTTTTTCCATTTGATATGTAACTCCATCCTTTTCCTCATATTCTCCAATTAAATGTTCTATTTTTTTTCAAATGAATTAGAATATTGCTTGTATTACATCCATTATCTCTTGCAAGATAACATTTTGTTGTTGTTCAGTACACGCCATTGTCTCCAGTTGAAGAAAAAAGGCTGCTACTCTGGCTTAAGAAATGATTTTAACAAACTTGAATTCACAATAAATTCTCTGGTGAAAATTAGGCTTCAAAAAAGCATTTGTAAAGAAAAAAAAGCAATTCCCCTTTCACTTTTGAGCAAACTGTAGTTCTTTAAGATTCCAAGCCAAAATAAACAATAGTAGAAATGAAGATATTTTGTTTGTAATCCACATACTTTAGCTTACAAGTAGCAGCACCATTTTCCCTTCTGTTGTTTCAATCGTTACAATTTTTCTTGTTTCTTTTTGTATTTTAGTTGTTTCAAAAAGAAATCAAATTCTTAAGTATTCTTAAGTGTAGTAGAGAAAAGAAAAAGATTTAAAAATCACACATCTAATGAAAAGGAAGAGATTTAGTCCATAGGTTGTAGACAAGAAAAAAAAATAGAAGAGGAAAAACTTACTCCGTTCCTTTTAAGAATAGGTTCCATTTAAAATATAAATTAAAGAAATTGTGATAACCCACTGACCAAGTCTTCCAGAGCTTAATTTTGCCGCTAATTTTTATTTTTTTTTAAGTTTCAGCTTAATTTAAAAAGTTTTTACGGGCAATCTCTTTTAAAGCAGTCTCTTTTAAGACAATAAACATCTCACCAGCTAGCATCCACTTTCACTCCCATTTCCTTCTTTCTGGAGCCATCAGCAACTTTATAATAATAATAATAATAATAATAATTTAATTTCTATCCCGCTCTCTCTCCCCAAGGGGACTCGAGGCGGGGCACAGGCAATTAAAAATACAAGTAGACCACAAACAAATACAAAATACAAAGTTAAAAATAAATTAAATAGATCCTGCGCTAAAACCCATAACTAAACTAAAAATTACCCCTAAAAAACCCTGACCTAAAAAGAGACTACCCAAGGCCGGCCAGACGAAAAAAGTGCGTCTTTAATTTTAAGCGGAAGGAGCGGAGGTCCGTGGTTGTCCTGATATCGGGGGGAAGGTCATTCCAGAGGGCTGGGCCCGCCACAGAGAAGGCCCTTCCCCTGGGCGTCGCCCGCTGACAAAGTCTAGTGGACGGCACCCGGAGAAGTCCCTCTCTGTGGGAGCGAATCGGCCGTGAGGATGTATGGGGCAGGATCCGATCCCGCAGGTAGCTAGGTCCCGAGCCATGGAGCGCTTTGAAGATGGTAACTAACACCTTGAAGCGCACCCGGAAGACGACAGGTAGCCAGTGCAGCTCGCGCAACAGCGGTGTTACATGGGCAAACCTAGAGGTGCCCATAATTGCTCGCGCGGCTGCATTCTGGACCAACTGAAGCCTCCGGGTACACCTCAAGGGGAGCCCCATGTAGAGAGAGTTGCAATAATCCAGTCGGGATGTCACGAGAGCATGAGTGACTGTGCGAAGGGCGTCCCGATCCAATAGGGGGCGCAACTGGCGTACCAGGCGAACCTGGTAAAACGCCCTCCTGGCCACGGCTGTCACTTGATCTTCCATGGACAGCCGGGTATCCAGGAGGACACCCAAGTTGCGCGCCCCATCCACAGGGGCAAGATGTTCGCCCCCTATGGCCAGCGTTGGAGAGAGCTGGTTGAATCGGGCAGCCGGAAACCACAGCCACTCGGTCTTGGTCGGGTTGAGCCTAAGTCCGTTACTTCCCATCCAGATCCGCACGGCTTCCAGGCACT
Source organism: Rhabdophis nuchalis (assembly GCA_039707465.1). NCBI lineage: Eukaryota > Metazoa > Chordata > Lepidosauria > Squamata > Natricidae > Rhabdophis > Rhabdophis nuchalis. The sequence continues at coordinate 121,086,414 of CM077644.1, forward strand.
GGCACATCACCGCTACGGCATCGTTGGGGTGGTTTGGGGTAGATATGTACAGCTGGGTGTCATCAGCGTACAGGTGGTACTCTACCCCAAAACCACGGATGATCTCGCCCAGCGGCTTCATGTATGCGTTAAACAGGAGAGGCGAGAGGACCGACCCCTGAGGCACCCCGCATGTGAGGGGTCTCGGGGTCGACCTCTGCTCTCCTGCCCGCACAAATTGCGATCGGCCAGAGAGGTAGGAGGAGAACCACCGTAAAACGGTGCCTCCCACCCCCAACCCCCCCAGCCGATGCAATAGGATACCATGGTCGATGGTATCGAAAGCCGCCGAGAGGTCTAATAGGACCAGGATGGAGGAACATCCCCCATCTCTGGCCCTCCAGAGATCATCTACCAACGCGACCAATGCCGTCTCGGTGCTATGCCCGGGCCGAAAGCCGGACTGGCGCGGATCTAGATAGTCAACTTCCTCCAGGTGACGGGGAAACTGTTGTGCCACCACACTCTCAACAACCTTCGCCAAGAAGGGAAGGTTGGAGACTGGACGGTAGTTGTTCAAAAGAGCTGGGTCCAAAGAGGGCTTCTTGAGGAGGGGCCTCACCATGGCCTCTTTTAGGGAGGCAGGCAAGGAACCCTCACTCAAGGATGCGTTGACAACCTCTTGGAGCCAGCCTCGTGTCACCTCCCAGGATGCCAGTACAAGCCAGGAGGGGCACGGATCCAATAAACATGTGGTGGCTCGCAGTCGCCCACGTAGCCTGTCCATATCCTCGGAAGTAACGGAGTCAAACTCCTCCCAAACAAGATCTCCCCCGTGGCATCCCACTGGGCCATGAATGGGGGTTAGCTCACTCTGTATCTGGGCGGTTTTCTCCTGCAGAAAAATCACAAATTCCTCTGCTCTACCCTGTAGCGGGGCTTCCCGCTCCCTCTGTTGAAGGAGGGAGCGGGTCACCCTAAACAGGGCGGCAGGGCGGTTTTCTGCGGATGCTATGAGAGTGGCACAATGATGACGTTTGGCCACCCTCAGCGCCACAATGTAAGTCCGTAAATGGGCTCTTACCTGTGTCCGGTCAGATTCAGAGCGGCTAGCCCTCCATCTTCTCTCTAGGCATCTCTTGCGGCGTTTCATCACCCGCAGCTCCTCAGTGAACCAAGGAGCCAGGGTGGTTCGCCGCCGCAAGAGAGGCCGCAAGGGCGCGACCCGATCTAAGGCTCCCACGGCCGCACTATTCCATGCGGCCGTGAGGTCCTCCATCGGGGCGCGGGTCAGGGATACAGGAAATGGCCCAAGCGCTGTCTGGAACCCATCCGGGTCCATCAAGCGCCTGGGGCGGTACCAGATTGGTGACTCTGGTTCCGCCTCCCCGCGGAGGGGAGCAGCGGTCGGAAAGTCGAGTCGGAGAAGTGAGTGGTCTGACCATGACAAGGGTGTGATGACTATATCCCCTGTACCCAGATCACTTTTCCATTGGCCCGAGACGAAGATGAGGTCCGGCGTATGTCCACCCTCGTGGGTGGGGCCCTGAATTACTTGGGTCAGGTCCATGGCCGTCATGGAAGCCATGAACTCCCGAGCTACCACGGATGATTCGCCCAACGATGGCAGGTTAAAGTCCCCCATGACTATAAGTCTGGGGGTCTCCACTGCCACCGTAGCGATCACCTCCAGGAGCTCGGGCAGGGCTGCTGCTACATAGCGGGGAGCCAGGTATACAACCAGCAAGCCCAACTGCCTCCCTAGGCCCCACTTCACGCAGAGGGACTCACAGCCGGAAGTCTGAGGCACAATGGTCTCTCTCGGCTCAAGGCCTTCCTTAATAATGACCGCTACCCCACCACCCCTGCCTAGGGCCCGCGGCTGATGAAATGCGCGGTAGCCTGGTGGGCACATTTCAACGAGGGGATGTCCTCCCTCGTGGCCCAACCAGGTCTCCGCAATTCCTACCAGGTCCGGCTCCCCCTCTGACACAAGGTCACTAATGAGGGGGGCTTTGTTGACAACGGACCTGGCGTTGCAAAACATCAGCCGCAGACCCTGGCTCTGTATTCCCTGGCCACCTAGCCTGCGGGGGTTGTGGCACCCAACCGTTTGTAACCAACGGCTACGTGCCTCCAACCGGGAGGAAGGAACTTGTCTCCCCTCGGTCCTGCCCCTCCCCACGACCCTCTGGATGGAGAAGCCCTCCACCGGAATGACTTGTGTTTCCCCCCTCTTAACGGAACCATCCGCCTCCCTCCGTTGTCTGCTGGCTTGGCCCGTTCCCTTCTGGCTAGTCTCAACCTGTCTAAACCCTCCCTCCTCCCTGGTACCCCCTAAAACAGACAACAGCTTTTTTACTAAAAAAACCCTACACCTGCGCTTTCGCCACTTCTCCTGACTTACTAGTCCCTCATCAAAGTGTGCCCTTGATAACACAGCGGGCCATACCTGCGAGAGGGGGGACTCTCGCAGTAACAGTAGGTCTGCTTTAGAGTACATCTAATAAAATGGGTCAAGCTGTTAATCTAGGGCTACAATTGGCTACGATGATGTTAAAAACTGTGAAAACAGATGTTATAAATACATAATAAAGATGTTAAAATGAATAATAGAATAGATGTTAAATAGATATTAAAAATAGATATTAAATAGATGTTAAATAGTATTTAAATAGCTGTTAAATACATTAAATACAATAAATACACTAAAATTCATTGTTCACAGTATGCAAGGGAGAAATATATAGTCCGGCTCAGCACTTGTTCACAAAATCGAGGGTGGTAGGAATAGTTCATCTAAGTGGGTAAGTCTGAGGCCTAGGCCTGATCTTCCACTCCAACTCCAACCATGGCCTGGCCACCTCACCCAATCCGTCCAGTTTGCCAGCCTGGGGGGGGGCTGTCTTTTTACCACGGATTTGGAGCCCTTCCTTTGGATCAAACAGGAAATTTGTGGTGTCCCTATGATCAGCAAAGATTCGTCTTCATCTTCGTTGTCCCTACAGGACAGTTTACATCCGAATGGACCGTCCAGCGGCAAATAAATCCATGATGATCTCACAGCAGCGAGATCAAGCGACGTATCATTGCAACACAAGCTCCTCCTCTGCCCCATTTTTTTTCTCGTCATTCTCCTTGTAATTTCAGTATTTTCAGGATCATTCTGATTGTTTAGCCTTCAGGATTTTTTTTTTCATTTTTTCATTTTCATAACATATAATCACATGTATACAATTACATAGCCTACATCATATTGTATTATTAAATGTTTACATCACTTCATCTTACCATCAACTTCCAAAAACAATTATTGGCTCTTCTGCTCTCCATACACCATATTTGTACCTTATCCATCTCATTCTTCTCCCTCTCTTCTCCCCCTCCCTACCTCCTTTTTTCCATCTTCCTTCCCTTCTCAATTTCCCCTTCCTCTCTCCTTCACCTCTCTCCCCTTTCCACTCCTCCTTTCTCTCCTCCTCGTCCCCTCCCCTGCCCTCTCTCCTATCCCTCTCTTCTCCCCTTACCTCTCTCCTCTACCTCCTGTATTTCAGCTTCTGCGTGAACATTTTATGTTGATGGTATTTATAATTCCTTTTCAATATACATATTTAATTTTAACATGTATTCTCCTTTAAAAAAAAATAGAACAAGAAAGTATATATATGTAGTCACTGTGCTTTTAAACACCACCACTACTGGCCTAATTTTGGCCAAGATGTTGACCTGGTTACAATTACCAGCTATTCTCACCATTATCTTTATATAATTATACATCCTTATGTGCCCCCAATTTGTGATTCTATCTTTAAATCTCAATAGTTTCCCATTGTAGGTGTATTTCATGTTCCCTCTCCATTTGTCCATCTTGGCTTAAATTACCCTTAATTGTCTATACCTGACAATCCTAGCTGTTCAATGTTCATTACAATTCCCTTAATCTATTATATAGAATAACAAGCAGTAAACTTCTCACTTATATTCATCTTAAAAGTTCTATATATGTCCATGTTTCGTATATATTAACCCATGCTTAATTGTCCTTCTATTGTCATATCCAATCAATTCACAACTCAGTTTAAATATCATGTATAAAAGTGAATCAGATTTTAACCTTTGTTTAGTGATTTCCATTATTATATTCAACCAGTTAGCAACTCCATTTTGAATCATCATATATTGCTTGTCTTTTATCTGAGTTCATTAAAGTCTTCTTCTTGAAGTGCAATTTGTCCCTAATACCTCTCAGTTTTTCCTTCCCTAACTATCTTGAACTCCAACAGGAAGTGATAGCTTTCCTCCAAAATGTGTGATACCTTCAGACCACCAATTATTTACTTTCTGCTGGTTAGGATTAGGTCCAGGATTGCTGGCTCACCTGTTTCTTTTATCTTTTGAAAAATGGAAGTATCACCATTTTTCACCAGGGATGTCCAGTTGCTTTTTGAAAGTCCAGTTGTCTTTTGAAAAAGCACCTTTGGGTATCCCCCAGGGAAGGCAGAAATCTGTTAAATCTCCAGTTAGTAACAGCATCAAAACTGACTCCATCTAGAGCATAGAAAAACTCAAAGAAGTAGTGCAACATCAGAAATTGTGGAAAGACCTGGCTCATAGAATCACCAAGAGCCAGAATGGATAACATCATCACTGTTGAGGAGATCTCCATTTGGAGGCAGAGAGTTGTGCAATGGAATTTGCAGCAAGAGATATGTTGCTAGATATTCACACTAATAGTCACAGACACTGATGGTAAAAACAAGTAGACTTTACTTGTGGTGGAAAAATAAACTACTTCTTCACAAACAGTGATAGTTAGTCTTGAATCAAAATACAGTCTATAACTCAAACAGTTGGCTTACAGTCATTCAATCCATGATCCTCCTTGCTTCTTCGCCTTTCATTGATCTAACCCGACATCCAGAGTCTCCATTCAAAACGATCAGCATCTAACATTGTTTCTGGCTCCCTCTTATGGCTGAGTTGAGGAAGCAGCAGCCAATTACATTTCACTGTAGCATTTAAAGTTACAGATACCATTTCAATCATGGCTTATATATATATTGCCAACCCAACACTAGGATTATAGTCCTAACATTCTCCCCTTGGGTAGACCAATATATATTTACACTTTAAGACCATAATCATCACAACATCTCTTGTGTTTTATAGCACCTTGCGCCTTAGTAAAATGGTCAGCTATATTGTTCTCAGACATACAATATTCCAACTCAATCATTTTACTCTTAATACATTCCCGCACATTTAGATACTGTAAATCTGTATGTTTGGTTCTTGTTTTGATGGCAAGATTTGTAGCCATTTGTATAGCTGCTTGATTGTCCTCATAAACAATTATAGAATCATGTGCATCAATTCCTATATCAATTAACAATTGTTTATAGCAGATTAAAACAGTACATAATAAAGATGAACAAGAAAATTCCACCTCCATTGTTGACAATCTAAGATGTTTCTGCCTAATATTTTTTTTAAATTTTATTGAGTCATTAAAAACAAAAGTGTACAAAATGAAGAGTTAAATAATACAGAGTGATTGCAGAGAGTAATACAAAACAGCTAAAGTTTACCACTTATTTATATATAGTGCATATCTCCAATACAGAAGGCAAGAAAGTGAGAGAAAAGAAAACAAAGCAAAGAAATGCTATCAAAACATAGAGAGATTCTAAGATAGCATTGCTAATTCAGCTTCTTTGAGGTCCTTCTTTATAGCCAAGCATACCAACGATCCCAGCGCATATAAAATACTGATTCTTGTTTATCCCGCAACAGACTGGTAAGTTTGTCTGCTTCCGCGCCATCTATAATCTTAGCAATTAGTATTGTCTCTGATGGTATATTGTTAGTTTTCCATTTTTGGGCAAACGAGATTCTAGCTGCAATGATGATGTGGAGAATTAAGTACCAATTAGCTTTATTTAAATTATCTGGCTCCATGCCTAACAAGAACGTTTCCGGGATCAACTTAATCCTACATCCTGTAATTTAAAAAACCCAGTTTTGAATTCTAGTCCAATATATTCCTGCTCAAGGGCAAGTCCACCAAGTATGGAAATAAGTTCCCAGAGCTACTTTACATTTCCAGCAAATCGGGGAGGTCTCTGGGAACATCGTTGATAATCTAGCCAGCGGGAGGTGCCACTTATATAGCATTTTTCCTTGTCTGAGACCGACATTGTTAATTTTAAAGTTTTTTTCCCCAAATTTCTTCCCATTTCTCGAGCTCAATCGAGTGTCCCAAATTTCTTCCCCAGGCAATCATTGAGTCCTTGATCACTTCCTCTCCAATCCAACGCTCTAATAGAAATTGATAAAATTTGGATAGAAGCTTCTCATCATTCCCTATAAAAATTTTATCTAATTCTTGCAGAGAATTATAGATTTCCCCCTTATTTCTATCCTTATCCGTTCTAGATTGAACCAGATTGTAAATCCACCAATCTAAGTCATGACCTAAATCTGTCAACTTGTTTCAAGATTTCAGTCTTCCTGAGAGATCCAACAGTTCCTGATAAGTTCTAAGTTCCAGTTTAGTTCTATTATAGAGAGTCGGATACATCATCGCCTCTAGGGGAGATAGCCACCTCGGGGTCATCAAGTAAAATTCATTTTTTATTCATTCCCAGATAATCATCAAAATTCTGTGGAGGTAATGGTCCATGAAGTATTTATATTTTTGGGGATTCTCCTGGCTCAAAAAAAAAAGCCACCTTTGTTGCAAATTATGGCCCTTGAGTATGAGGATTCTCCTCCTTCTTAATAAAGTCCAGTCTCTGACCCAGGATAGAATAGCTGCTTGGTAATAAAGTTCCCATTTCAGTAAACTAAAACCTCCCCTAGATGAAGTTTCCTGGAGCATCTTCAATTTTATCCTGGGTTTCTTATTCTGCCAAACAAACCTACGTATGCAGTGATCCAGAGACTGAAAAAACTTAGCATCTAATAAGCGGAGCGGTCTGGAACAGAAAGACCTATTTCAGCAAAATATATCTCTTGACTGCTGCTATAATTGTGATAATTGTAGTCCCTTCCAGCCTTCCAGCCTCTCTCTGAAGAATTCTGCTTCCATAGTAGACAGACTTTTTGCCTAATAGATCGCCAATCATTCAGTGCTTTGCCTAAAAACACAGCAATTCCCGAAGTTGACTTCCGTGTATTTACATCTGTGGCAAAACTCACATCAGCAAATGCGGTTAGCCTGAGTTCATCTGTAGGTTCAGAAGTATTTAATGAATCCAAGATTGGGAACACTTTATGCAGCCTCCAGTTTGTTAAAGAAAAATGGAGTGGTGATATATATAAATAAAAGATTTTCAGCTAAAATTATAGAGGCGGATGATAGTGGCAGATATATAGCAATTGAACTTGATACAGATTTTGGCTCTATTTTGGTGGTAGGAATATATGCACCTAATCAGCAACAAGAAAGCTTTTATAGGATCCTTCACTCAAAAATTTTGGATTGGAACTTTAAGAGTATTTTAATTATGGGAGATTGGAATGGAGTGATCTCTCCAAGGATAGACAAGAGAACAATGACTAAGGTTACCACTAAATTACCACAGGTTTTTTTTTATTTAAAAGATGACTTGGAACTAAAAGACGTTTGGAGGATACAACATCCAGACGAGATGGACTTTTCGTTTTATTCAGATAGGCATAAATCTTTTTCAAGGATTGATTTTTTTTTGTTAACACCGGATTTACTTCCTAAAGCTAAGAAAACTAAGATATTCCCCAGGACGTTAACTGATCATAGCCCGGTGTGGTTAGAGATTGAATTAGGGAAGAGGTTAAGAAGGTCATGGAGAGTAAATGAAAATTTATTTAGATATGAAAAAAATGTTGAACTTAAAAAACATATGAAGGAATTTTTTAGCTTTAATATGAATAAAGGTACTCCTATTGAAATAGTATGGGATGCAAGTAAAGCTTATATGCGTGGGGTCCTGATACATATGAATTTTAAACATGAACAAAGCAGACAGAAAAAGAGGATGGAATTGGAAAATGAAATTAAAAAAAAGGAGCAGTTACTTATAGTAACTCCAAAAGATGTGACACTCCAGATGGCGATAAAGCTGTTGAAAGATCAATTTCAAATGCTTATATCAGAACAAACAGCAACTAACTTACAATTTGCCAAACATAATACTTTTGCCAACGCTAATAAACCTGGTAGGTGGTTGGCCTACACCTTGAGAAAGAATACGAATAATAGAATTATTGATAGAATTGAATATGGAGGGAAAACGGTATATCAGCAGGATTTGATTAAAAAATCATTTGTGGATTATTACACCAAGTTATATTTACAGGACAATATACAGAATAACTTAATAGAGGACTTTCTGGAAGGAAAAAGGGTTACTAAAATATCCGTGCTTCAAAAGGCAAATTTGGAACGTTTGATAACTGCATATGAGATTATTTTAGCTATAAACCAACTTAAATTAGCCAAGGCTCCAGGGACTGATGGTTTGACTGCAATCTACTATAAAACTTTACAATTGGAAATGATTGAATATCTTACAGAATTATTTTCCAATATTCAGCAAGGAGGTAAAATACCTCTTTCATGGAAAGTGGCTTTTATATCATTGATACCCAAAGACAAAGACGGCCCTAAGAAACCAGAGGATTACAGACCGATATCTCTTCTAAATACAGATTATAAAATATATGCTAAAGTACTTGCCAACAGATTGATGCCAGTTATCCAAGAGGTTATTCATTATGACCAAGCAGGATTTATTGAAGGCAGACATATGAAGGAGAATGTAAGGCAACTTATAGATTTAATTGATTATCTTGATAAGAATAAACAGGTCTCTGCAGTGCTGGTCTTTTTGGATGCGGAGAAAGCCTTCGATCGTGTGAACTGGAATTTTCTAACCAAGACGTTGGAAAAGATGGATATGGGACCACGATTTCGACAAGCGATTGGAGCAATTTATCAGCAACAAAACGCACAACTTATTATCAACGGAAATTTGTCTACAACTTTTGAGATACAAAAAGGTACAAGACAAGGATGCCCATTATCTCCATTGTTATTTATTTTAACTCTGGAAGTCTTGTTGAATACAATTCGGGACTCAAATTCTTTAAGTGGTATAATTATTAGGCAAAAGGAATACAGAACTAGGGCATTTGCTGATGATCTGGTTGTTACTCTTTCACATCCTTTGAACTCAATAATCCAGATTAAAAATATCATTGCAGAATTTGGCATGGTGTCTGGGTTTAAACTGAATCAAAATAAAACGAAAATGATGGTTAAAAATATGCCAGAGATTCAGAGAAAGAGACTTGTAAGTCTGGCAGGGTTCGAAATCGTTTCTAAAGTCAAATATTTAGGAATACAAATTGCAGAAGTAAATTCAAAACTTTTTTCAAATAACTATGAAGTGTTGTGGCAAAAGATACAGAAGGATCTTCAAGTTTGGAAAAAGCTACAACTATCTTTGCTTGGAAGGATTTCAGCAATTAAAATGAATATTCTACCTAGATTTATTTTCTTATTTCAGATGATACCGGTGCTTAAATCAGACAAAATTTTGTCAGAATGGCAAGCAACATTAAATAAATTTGTTTGGAAGGAGAAAAAAACGAGAGTAAAGATGAAGATTATGCAAGATACTCGTGAAAGAGGTGGCCTTAGACTCCCAAACCTTCGACTGTATTATGAAGCGGCGGCATTGACGTGTGTGGCAGATTGGTTTGGGAAAACAAAAGCTGAACTATTGAATATAGAAGGTCATGACCTTGTTCTGGGTTGGCATGCATATTTGTTTTATGAAGATAAGGTGGACAAAGTGTTTAATAACCACGTTCTCCGAAGTGCCTTGATGAGAATATGGAAGAAGCATCGGCCTAATTGGGATTATAAAATACCGCTTTGGTTGGATCTTGCAGACACCATGTGGATTACAAATACTAAGTCACTCGGGGGGTGTTTATATAAAGATGTGCTTATTTTTGATGGGGTTGAATGGCAGTTGAAAACTATGGAACAACTGTTGGACATAGGAATTACTTTAAATTGGTTACATTACATACAGTTACAGAAGAGATGGAAAGAAGACTGCAGGGTCGGCTTTATGGATAAAGAAGCTGAACTGATCAAGCAGATAAAAGAGACTGGTCCAAAACATGTTAAAAGAATATACAATGTATTGTTAGAAAGAGACTCAGAAAGCGAATTGGTGAAGGATTGTATGATTAAATGGGCTCAGAATCTTGACGAACCGGTTATGATGGATACGTGGGAAAAAATATGGGTTCAGAATGTTAAATTTACGCAGTCACAGAATTTAAGGGAGAATTTTTATAAAATGTTTTACAGATGGTATTTAGATCCTAAGAAGTTATCATGTATGTACCCAAATGTTCAACCTAAATGCTGGAGATGCGGGTGTTTAGATGCTACTTTTTTTCATGTATGGTGGACTTGCAATAAGGTTGAAGCTTTTTGGATAAAAATATGGTGGGTTATGCAAAATGTATTTAAGAAAAGAATACAATTTATCCCACAAATGTTTTTATTGGGTATAATTAAGGATTTTACTAAAGGGGAAACAAAACAGATTTTGTATATGGTTACAGCAGCTAGGTTGTTGATTGCTCAACACTGGAAAAAAGATTTCTTACCGACAAATGATCAATGGATTCAGAAAGTGGCGGGGTTTGCGGAAATGGCAAAAATTTCAGCTTTTTTAAAAGATCAGAAACAGGAGAATTATGCACAGGAATGGGCAAAGTGGATTGATTATATACAGAATAGATACTAGACCAGGAAGTACTATGTAGCCTTTAGGTAAGAATGTTTAGATTGATAGGGTGATAAGTAAGAGATACAATGTGAATAGAGCAAATATTAAATGGGATGTTTGGAATTATTAGAGTGGTGTATAGCGGAAGTCAGGGGGGTGGGTTTGAATGGGAGGTGGGGGAGGGGGAGGGTGGAGGGTGGGGAAATATATATGTATAATTAATTTAGAAGATGGGATTAAGGGGATATGGTTATGTTAAGAGAAATTCATATTATGATTTATATATGTTCAATTAATTTAGAAGATGGGGTTAATGGGATATTGTTATTTTAAGAGAAATTTATATTATGAATGTTGGGAGGTGAGGGGATACAATATTGGAATGAGAAATTTATTTTAAGACAGGGGGAGGGGAGGGGGTATAGTATTTGTATGTGATTTATATTATATGTCGGGGGGTAAAAAGGGGGGGAAATGTGTTTGAATAAAACTTTTTCAATTAAAAAAAAAACTCACATCAGCAAATGCGGTTAGCCTGAGTTCATCTGTAGGTTCTAAGTACAATGCGTGATGCATAGTCTGTTTTAAATACCTTAGTATATGTTTAACAACTTGCCAATGCCTCTCAGTAGGTTCAGCATTGAATCTTGCTAGCTGGTTTACACTATATGCGATATCAGGCCTCAACCAATTGCTGAGATAGGACAAACTGCCAATCAGCGATTGATATATGCCCTTATTGAAAATAGGACTTTGCACATTGACATTATAATAATAATAAATAATAAATTTTATTTGTTACCCGCTCTCTCTCCCCAGGGGACTCGAGGCGGGGCACAGGAAAATTAAAAAACAGTAAACACAACAGAATACATAATTTAAAATCACAATTAAACAACAAATCCTGCGCTAAAAACATCTATAAAAAACTAAAAAACTGTCCCTAAAACCCCTAAGCACTAAAACCTAAAAACCCCAGGACAAGGAGGCTATCCCAAGCCGGCCAGACGGAAAAAGTAGGTTTTCAATTTAAGACGGAAGGAGCGGAGGTCCGTGGTCGTCCTAATATCGGGGGGAAGGTCGTTCCAGAGGGCCGGGCCCGCCACAGAGAGAGCCCTTCCCCTGGGTGTCGCCCACTGACATAGTCTAGTGGACGGCACCCGGAGAAGCCCCGCTCTGTGGGAGCGAATCGGCCGTGAGGATGTATGGGGCAGGATCCGATCCTGCAGATAGCTAGGTCCCGAGCCATGAAGCGCTTTAAAGATGATAATTAACACCACATTGTTAAACTCCTGATTCATTGGAGTCTTTGATGGTTTGCATAGTTCCATTTTAAAATTCTTTAGTAAATTGTTTATTTTCTCGGTTTGCGAGAGTTTAAACCCTCCCCTGGTTTTATCAATTCGCAAATCTAGATATTGATGAATCTCTCCAAGATTTTTAATATTGAAGTGTTTCTTTAAATGTTCAATTATTCTAATAGCCTCTTACTCAGTTTTTGTAATCAAGGCTATATAGTGAGTAAATAGAAGTAACAATGAAACTACACCATCACTTTCCTTTCTAAACAGACATGGATCAGCCATGCCAGTCTTAAAACCTATCTTGGTTAATGCCTTAACTACACATTGGTTCCACTCGTATCCTGATTGTTTCAAGCTATAAAGACTTTTCTTTAACATCCAACAATCAGAGTTTCCTTTATCCTCAAACCCTAATGGCTTTTTCATGTATATGGTATGCTGCAACTGTGCATTTAGATATGCAGTTTCCACATCTAAATGGTTAACCACATACTTATGTTTAGCTGCCCATACCAAAGCCGCACACAGTGTAGTAGCCCTTAAACTTGGAGCAAATACTTCATCATAATCATTTGCTGATTAATCAAAGCCTTGTGGTACTAGGCTAGAGCCTTGTAGCCTTGTGGTACTGGTACTAGACGGAACATTACAGTTCCGTCCACACCAGTTTTTATTTTAAATATCCATTTACTTCCAATGGCATGCTTACCTGGTGGTAATATAACGTTCTCATATACACCTAGATATACACCTGCAAAGATTTAAGTTCCTTAGCCATTGCAGATTTCCATGCTTTTTGATCCTCAGTGGGAAATGTGGTCATTTCATGATATGTAACAGGAACCTTATTCACCTGATAAGCCATAGTTGCCTGATACCTGTCAGGTGGTCAAGTTACACAAGTTGACTGTCTTGGTAACTCAGGACTTACTAATGGACTCTCTTGTTTAACCTGTTCCTGTTCTATTACTTCCTCCTCCTGTGTAGACACCTCTTCCTTATTAGGTAATGCTGGTTTCTCTGCCTCATTTTTAGGTTTTATTTGAGTGTCAATGATTACCTCATTGTTAGATTCTAGTCTATTCCACCCAATATTTTCAAGAAACTTGCCATTTGCACTACAGACAACTTTGTTGAGCCTTTTTCCCAGAATCTATATGATCTATGATTAGATTCATAACCAACAAAAATTAATTGTCGAGCTCTATGTTGCCCTTTAAGTCTCACTTGTGAGGGAATATGCACCCATGTGTGAGCTCCAAATGTGTGTAGGTAACTTAAGTCAGATTTCTTGCCATGCCATCTAGTGAAGAGCAATTCACCAGTTGTTGTGTTTACTATATTGTTCAAAATATGGTTGAAATTGAAATTGAAATTGAAATTTATTAACCGCACCCTCTCCCCACAGGGACCCGGGGCGGTGCACAGGCAAAGCTAAAAACAATATACAATAAAATACAACATACATACATTAAAATAGAATTAAATAGTATTACCCGTGCTAAAAATATAAAATTAAGAACCCATTAAAATTTTGGAGTCAATAGACAGAGAGAACTATTCAAGGCCGGCCAGTCGAAAGAGATAGGTCTTTAATTTTACACGGAAGGAGCGGAGGTCAGTGGTCGTTCTAATATCAGGGGGAAGGTCGTTCCAGAGGGCCGGGCCCGCCACAGAGAGCGCCCTTCCCCTGGGCGTCGCCCGCTGACAAAGTCTAGTGGACGGCACCCGGAGAAGCCCCTCTCTGTGGGAGCGAATCGGTCGTGAGGATGTATGGGGCAGGATCCGATCTCGCAGATAGCTAGGTCCCGAGCCATGGAGCGCTTTGAAGATGATAATTAACACCTTGAAGCGCACCCGGAAGACGACAGGTAGCCAGTGCAGCTCGCGCAGGAGCGGTGTAACGTGGGCAAACCTGGTGGTCCCCATAATTGCTCGCGCGGCTGCATTCTGAACTAACTGAAGCCTCCGGGTGCACCTCAAGGGAAGCCCCATGTAGAGAGAGTTACAATAGTCCAGTCGGGATGTCACGAGGGCATGAGTGACTGTGCGAAGGGCGTCCCGATCCAATAGGGGGCGCAATTGGCGAACCAGGCGAACCTGGTAAAACGCCCTCCTGGCCACGGCTGTCACTTGCTCTTCCATAGACAGCCGGGTATCCAGGAGGACACCCAAATTGCGCGCCCCATCCACAGGGGTAAGATGTTCGCCCCCTATGGCCAGCGTTGGAGAAAGCTGGTTGAATCGGGCAGCCGGAAACCACAGCCACTCGGTCTTGGTCGGGTTGAGCCTAAGTCCGTTACTTCCCATCCAGATCCGCACGGCTTCCAGGCACTGGCACATCACCGCTACGGCATCGTTGGGGTGGTTTGGGGTAGATATGTACAGCTGGGTGTCATCAGCGTACAGGTGTTACTCTACCCCAAAACCACGGATGATCTCACCCAGCGGCTTCATGTATGCATTAAACAGGAGAGGCGAGAGGACCGACCCCTGAGGCGCCCCGCATGTGAGGGGTCTCGGGGTCGACCTCTGCTCTCCTGCCCGCACAAATTGCGATCGGCCAGAGAGGTAGGAGGAGAACCACCGTAAAACGGTGCCTCCCACCCCCAACCCCCCCAGCCGATGCAATAGGATACCATGGTCGATGGTATCGAAAGCCGCCGAGAGGTCTAATAGGACCAGGATGGAGGAACATCCCCCATCTCTGGCCCTCCAGAGATCATCTACCAACGCGACCAATGCCGTCTCGGTGCTATGCCCGGGCCGAAAGCCGGACTGGCGCGGATCTAGATAGTCAACTTCCTCCAGGTGACGGGGAAACTGTTGTGCCACCACACTCTCAACAACCTTCGCCAAAAAGGGAAGGTTGGAGACTGGACGGTAGTTGTTCAAAAGAGCTGGATCCAAAGAGGGCTTCTTGAGGAGGGGCCTCACCATGGCCTCTTTTAGGGAGGCAGGCAAGGAACCCTCACTCAAGGATGCGTTGATAACCTCTTGGAGCCAGCCTCGTGTCACCTCCCAGGATGCCAGTACAAGCCAGGAGGGGCACGGGTCCAATGAACATGTGGTGGCTCGCAGTCGCCCACGTAGCCTGTCCATATCCTCGGAAGTAACGGGGTCAAACTCCTCCCAAACAAGATCTCTCTCGTGGCATCCCATTGGGCCATGAATGGGGGCTAGCTCACTCTGTATCTGGGCGGTTTTCTCCTGCAGAAAAATCACAAATTCCTCTGCTCTACCCTGTAGCGGGGCTTCCCGCTCCCTCTGTTGAAGGAGGGAACGGGTCACCCTAAACAGGGCAGCAGGGCGGTTTTCTGCGGATGCTATGAGGGTGGCACAATGATGACGTTTGGCCACCCTCAGCGCCACAATGTAAGTCCGTAAATGGGCTCTTACCTGTGTCCGGTCAGATTCAGAGCGGCTAGCCCTCCATCTTCTCTCTAGGCATCTCTTGCGGCGTTTCATCACCCGCAGCCCCTCAGTAAACCAAGGAGCCAGGGTGGTTCGCCGCCGCGAGAGAGGCCGCAAGGGCGCGACCCGATCTAAGGCTCCCACGGCCGCACTATTCCATGCGGCCGTGAGGTCCTCCATCGGGGCGCGGGTCAGGGATACAGGAAATGGCCCAAGCGCTGTCTGGAACCCATCCGGGTCCATCAAGCGCCTGGGGCGGTACCAGATTGGTAACTCTGGTTCCGCCTCCCCGCGGAGGGGAGCAGCGGTCGGAAAGTCGAGTCGGAGAAGTGAGTGGTCTGACCATGACAAGGGTGTGATGACTATATCCCCTGTACCCAGATCACTCTTCCATTGGCCCGAGACGAAGATGAGGTCCGGCGTATGTCCACCCTCATGGGTGGGGCTTTGAATTACTTGGGTCAGGTCCATGGCCGTCATGGAAGCCATGAACTCCCGAGCTACCACGGATGATTCGCCCAACGATGGCAGATTAAAGTCCCCCATGACTATAAGTCTGGGGGTCTCCACTGCCACCGTAGCGATCACCTCCAGGAGCTCGGGCAGGGCTGCTGCTACATAGCGGGGAGCCAGGTATACAACCAGCAAGCCCAACTGCCTCCCTAGGCCCCACTTCATGCAGAGGGACTCACAGCCGGAGGTCTGAGGCACAATGGTCTCTCTCGGCTCCAGGCCTTCCTTAATAATGACCGCTACCCCACCACCCCTGCCTAGGGCCCGCGGCTGATGAAATGCGCGGTAGCCTGATGGGCACATTTCAACGAGGGGATGACCTCCCTCGTGGCCCAACCAGGTCTCCGCAATTCCTACCAGGTCCGGCTCCCCCTCTGACACAAGGTCACTAATGAGGGGGGCTTTGTTGACAACGGACCTGGCATTGCAAAACATCAGCCGCAGACCCTGGCTCTGTATTCCCTGGCCACCTAGCCTGCGGGGGTTGTGGCACCCGACCGTTTGTAACCAACGGCTGCGTGCCACCAACCGGGAGGATGAAAATTGTCTCCCCTCGGTCCTGCCCCTCCCCACGACCCTCTGAATTGGTATGCCCTCCTGAGGAACGACTCGGGTATCCCCCTTCCTTTCGCCTTCCGCTTCCCGCCGTCGACTGCTATCCTGGCCCTTACTACTGATCACTGTTTCAGTCTCCATCTGTCTATATCTTTTTTTAAACCCCTCCCCCACCCCACACATCATAGCCTCACCCCACAGTGTTTCAGGTAAACCTGAATCAGCCAACATAGATCTAACCATAGCCTGTAATGTCTGCCCTCTCTGTTCCCAAATGAGTTATGTTGTGTCCGATAAGGAGCAGAACATTTATGTTGGATTCCAGCTATCTGTAACATTGTTTGGAACTTGGTGTTAGTAAATTCAGTGCCATTATCAGTTATGATAGTAACTACCTTCAGCTTTGTTTTCCTTTCAGCAAATTTTATCCACTTTGAAAATTGCTGGAATATTTCCATCCTGTTTTTTAGCAGATAGCAGAAAGCACATCTGGAATAGTGGTCCATAATGCTTAAGACATAACAGGCACCTCCCAAACTGGGTTTCATAGGTCCAATTAAGTCAGCAAATACCACTTCTAGAGGTTTCTTAGTTTTAAAACCATTCAGCCTGTTTGCTTTTCTTCTGGTTACAAACATTGCAGTTCAGATACTTACTGCATGGTTTTAGTTTTACCCCATCTGCTAATTTGACAGTTTTCTGTAACATTTTAAAATTAATATGCCCCATTCATCTGTGTAGCAAATGGACACATTCATCATGTGGCTTAACATTTGAATACACCAAATTAGCTATATGGTAGTCAGGCATTACATACAAACCATTTTTTTAAAGTAGCAGTAACCTTAGTTCCTTAAACAGGCTCAGTGGGGAGAGGGAACAGCGGCCTGTGGGTGAGTGAGCGGGGTGGGCAGGCGGGCGGTGGAGGTTGCTGCAGCGGCACCCAGCAACCATCTCTGCCAGCCCACCCCGCTCATTTACCCACTGGCCGCTGGTTCCCTCCCCCTGTGGAGCCTCTTCAGCCCCTGGGAAGCGCAGTGGCTGCTCAATGGCCAAAGAGGAAGCTGTAACCTCCCCAACTGACATGACGGCCACTCGGCTGCTTCCCAGGGGCTGAAGAGGCTCCACGGGGGGGGGGGGGAGGAAACTGGCGTCTGGTGGGTGAGCCAGCGGGCGGGCAGGGAGGGTTGTTGGGTGCCACTGCAGCATCCTTCCCTGCCCACCCACCTGTCCTGCTTGCTTGCTTGCTCACCCACCGGCCACTGGTTCCCTCCCCCTCTCATGGAGCCTTCTCAGCCCCTAGGAAGTGCAGCAGCTGCCCCAAGGCAAAAGAGGCAGCCATAGTGTCAGTCTCGCTAGTCCCTGCTTCGCTGCCATGGAAACGGGGAGGGTGGGGGGTTTGGGGTGAATGTGTTCTGCTGGTGGACAATGTTGATGTTTCGTGTTATCTCCTGTTTAACGGACCTGCATTCCAGGATGGTGAAACCTGCCCACCTGATGTTGGAGATGGCTGCATATTGGACAATGCACAGGGGGGGTTTGGGGATTGGGATGGGCTTAAGCTTAATACTTTCTGTTCGCGCCTAAACTATTCATTCTCAGCTTTACTTGGTCTGTACGCTATCGTAACTTAGTAAAAGGAGCCTTAACATTTCAAAATAATGTCTAAGTGTGGTCTTTCCTGAGTCAACGAAGAAACAGGCCTGACATTAAGCTGAGAATCAACAAAACCAAAAACCTGCCCTGATGTCGGACCCTTCACAAGAGGAGCCTCCGTTGGTAGAGGTCCTGCCTGAAACAATTTTGGGAGCTGAAGCATCGCATCCTCCTGCTCAATCTGAAGGGATCAGGTCAGTGATGGAAGGTTTGGCTGGCCTAGATCTAAATCTGCCAGCTGAAGAATCAGTCAAACCTAAACGTTGGTCTGAAGGGGTTGGAATGAGTGGGGTAAACGTCTCCAGGCGTCGAATTTCCCCAAAGAAAGTCATTCCGGAGCTCTTAAGAGAAGAACGGGAACTAAGGGAGATGGCTCAGGACCTACTCCGCCAGGCAGATGAGAAAAGTTTAGCCCTGGAAAAAATCTGGGGGAGGGAGGCGGATCGCCCACAGCCAAGAGGTTCACAGGCAGCTCCGGGCAGACGAAGCAGGGTTTCAACACCATCCCCCCCTCCTCAGGCCGGCAGGGAATTGCGAAGAGAGGCGGCTTCTGCCAGGCAAAGCAGGAGAGCAACTCCCTCCCCCCCCCCTCAGGCCGGAAGGGAAGCCAACCCCATTAACCCCCGCCGACTTGCAAAACTGCCTCCTTTGGGTGTGAAATACAACGGAAGTGCCGACAAACTGGCGTTTTTTCTAATTCACGTCGATAATTACATGCAGTTTTACGCAGCTGATTTGGACGATGAAATCAAAATCAGAATTGTATCTATGACCCTAGAAGATCAAGCTTCTAATTGGTTGGTTTCATTACATAATTGCCGCTCACCGGCACTGCGCGATTTCGATCGCTTCATGAATGCTCTTAGAAGGCGTTTTGAAGACCCCCGTGTTGAGAGGAAAGCAAAAATGAAACTAAAAAGTTTGCAGCAGGGGGACATGTCTATTCAGGCTTACACGCAGATTTTCCAGGAGCTATCAGTGTTTATGGTTGGTTATAGTGAACAAGCCCTAATGGACATTTATATTGAAGGGCTGAATAAAGATATTTATCAAACATGTGTGAACAGATTTCGCCCCGAAACTTTGAATGACTGGATAGATCTAGCTTCGGATGTCGAATTGGATCATGCCCACTTGCAGGATCCAGTCCGCTTGGAGAAAAAAGCACAGGAAGATAGCCCCAAATCTCACCCCCCTACGAGGGAGAAACGCATGCAAAAGGGGGAGGGGAGAACAACCCAGCCTCGTTCAGGCAGCTGTTATCGCTGTGGGAAGGAGGGGCACTGGGCAGACAAATGCCGATCAAAACCACCTCCACGCCCACTTTCTTCCTTGGACCGGAAACAGCCTAGAACGCCAACTGTGCGCGCCAAACCGGCTATGAGTGGGGTGGAGCCCATCAACCTCTCTGCTGACCAGCCCACCGCTGGCCCTGACGATTGGGAGGCGTTTTCAGACTCTTCTGACGACAATCTGGTGAGTCATCGCTCCGGGCCCCTTTATATTAATTTAAAGCTTTTAGCTCCATCTACTGGCCGTACATGCAATGTGCAGGCTCTCATTGACTCTGGGTGTTCAAAATGTCTCATAAGCCAAGACATCGTGTCTTCGATGGGTTTTCACCTTAAGACCCTGAAAACTCCCATAGCCTTTTGCCAAATGGATGGTTCTGTAGCTGGGGGAACCCCAGCATCTTTTATCACCGAACCAATTCATGTTTCTATAGGCACAGGCCATACTGAGACCATCAACTTTATTGTAACTGCCATTGCCGATAATGCTGTAATTTTAGGGGTCAATTGGCTTCGAAAATGGAATCCTCTGATAAACTGGAAGGAAGGTTGGGTGCGCATTCCTTTATCCCTCCCGGAACATACCTCTCTTCCATCAGAAACTGATCAACCCCCGCACCATCACCCACCCCCCCATATTGAATCTGCTGCGCATTTATTGGATTTCCCATCACCCGAGGTCATACCAGGTGAGGAGAAAATTCCCAAAGAATATTGGGACCTAAAGGATGCTTTCAGTGAAAGATCTTGTGATTCCCTTCCTCCTCATAGGGCTACTGACTGTTCAATTGATTTTCTTCCTGGGGTTCAATTACCCAAACCTCGTATGTATTCAATGACCCCACGGGAGATGGAGGAATTACGTAGATTCATCGATAAAAACCTTCAAAGGGGTTTCATTGAACCAGCTAGGCCCCGTGTGGCTGCACCAGTTATGTTTAGAGAAAAGAAAGATGGCACTCTAAGATTAATACAGGACTATTCATATCTCAACACCATTTGTGAACACAATATTTACCCCCTTCCGCTCATGAAGGACATGCTTGCTCACCTGGCTACCGGTAAGATTTTTACGAAGCTGGACTTACGTGAAGCCTATTACAGGGTCAGGATCAAAGAGGGGGACGAATGGAAGACAGCTTTTAACTGTCCGCTCGGATGTTTCCAATTCAAAGTCCTCCCTTTCGGTCTTCAAGGTGCCCCTTCAGTGTTTATGCAACTAATAAATGAGGTTCTCCACAAGCACCTTTACAAGGGAGTTATTGTTTACATTGATGACATCGTCGTCTACTCGCAAACACACGACGAGCACGTTAAACTAGTGCGCTCCGTATTAAATAAGTTGCGTTCCGCTGAACTTTATGCCAAACTCTCTAAGTGTGAGTTTCACCAGGAAAGAATTGACTATTTGGGTTACCGTATCTCCTCTGAGGGAATTGAAATGGATCCTGCTAAAGTCAAGGCAGTGACGGAGTGGGCCCCTCCCCGTACCCGTAAACAATTGCAAAGTTTTTTAGGATTTGCGAATTTTTACCGCCAATTTATTCCGTCATTCGCTGATATTGCCTTGCCCATTACAAACCTTCTGAAAACAAAAGGAGAAGGCAAGCCTCGTCCAGGAACCCCTCTCAAATGGACGATGGAATGTCAGGCCGCTTTCGAAAAGCTTAAACGGTTGTTTGCGGCTGAGCCTGTTCTTAAACACCCAGATGTGAATTCCCCATTTGTGATTCAGGCGGATGCTAGTGATGTCGCGGTAGGCGCAGTCCTGTTACAACTCAATCAACATGGCCAATTACAACCCTGTGCTTACACATCTCGGAACCTCACTGCGTCCGAACGCGGTTGGGCGATTTGGGAAAAGGAGGCTTTTGCTGTTCGGTGGGCTCTCATGACTTGGCGACATTTTCTTGAGGGTGCCCCACATCCTTTCGAGGTCTGGACGGACCATAAAAATTTGGAAGCTCTTACCTCCTCTCGGAAATTGTCCCCAAGGCAACTTCGTTGGTCTCATTATTTCCATCGTTTCAATTTCCACCTCAAATACATTCCTGGGGGGAAAAATTTTATGGCTGATGCACTTTCCAGATTGCCTCAATATGATGTGTCTAAGCTCACCATTGTACAACCGATAATGCCACTCACTTTACCTGCTACTCCAGTATCTACTATAGCCCAAACTACTGTCCAAACTACTCCACCTGCTGACCTAATTGCTCGTATTAAGGATGAATTACTTACTGATGATTGGTATTCGACTCATTCAGGTGATTGTACTACCAGAGACGATCTTCCCTGGATTGGTTCTAAAATTTATGTTCCTGCTACATTACGTCCTTTTGTCTTGCAACGAGCACACGACTCACGTTTAGCTGGTCATTTCGGTTTCGTTAAAACTATTCATCTTATCAAGAGACAGTTCTGGTGGCCATCAATGAAGAAAGATGTTGAATCGTATATTGCCAGTTGCCCTGTATGTGCGGCTTCAAAACGTGCGCCGGGTAAGCCACAGGGTCTTCTCCAGTCTGTGGCTACCCCGGAAAGGCCTTGGAAGGAAATTTCAATGGACTTTATAGTTGATCTTCCGCCCAGTCAGGGTTATACCGTTATCTGGGTAGTTACCGATCTTTTTTCTAAACAAGTTCATTTTGTCCCCTGTACTAAAATTCCTTCTTCCAAATCTCTGGCCCGACTGTTCGTTTCCCATATCTATCGTTTTCATGGCGTCCCGCAACGCATCATCTCCGATAGAGGAACCCAATTTACTTCCCATTTTTGGAAGGAGTTTTTGAGACTGATTGGCTCCGCCCAAAGCTTAAGCTCCGCCTACCACCCTCAGACGAATGGATCTTGTGAGAGGGTTAATTCCGTCCTCGAACAGTACTTACGCTGCTTTATTAATTTCCAGCAAGATGATTGGGCTGATCTTCTCATACACGCCGAAGTTGCGTATAATAACTCTGTTCACTCCAGTACGAATATGACCCCCTTTAAAATCATCTACGGACAGGACTTTGTACCCATACCCGAACTGCCTCACGTCTCGCCGACGGTTCCCTCTTTATCTGAATGGTCCTCTCGATTATCTTCTGTTTGGCCGGTTCTCCGGAAAACTTTAAACGATGCCCATGACTCGCACAAATTGTACGCTGATAAGAAACGAGCAGTCCCTCCCTCCTACAAAGTTGGTGATCAGGTTTATGTATCTACCAAAAATTTGGATAGCCCCCAAAAATGCAAGAAGCTGGGTCCCAAATTTATTGGACCTTTCACGATCACCAAAATTATCAGCTCTGTGTCGGTCCGTTTGGATCTCCCCAAGACCTATCGGCGGCTATACCCTGTATTCCATGTTCACTTACTGAAACCTGCTCGTACCTCTCATCTCCGCAAAAGATTGCCTGATGCTCCTACACCTACCTTGGTGGATGGTCATCATCATTACGAGGTGCGGGACATTTTGGACTCCAGGATCCGCAGAAATAAAACTCAGTTCCTAGTCATGTGGAAAGATTTCCCCCCTTCTCACAACGAATGGGTGGATAAAGAGCATCTCAAAGCTCCTAAACTGGTACGCCAGTTTTATGCCAAGTATCCACACAAACCTTGACTCTTTTTCTTTCTCCTCTCCGTTGTTTTGTCTCTCCCTTCTTCTCTTTCAGGTGTAGCCTCTCGTATGCCTATTGCTGCCCTGGATTTCCCGCTGTTCCTGGAGGAGGTCCGGATGTCAGTCTCGCTAGTCCCTGCTTCGCTGCCATGGAAACGGGGAGGGTGGGGGGTTTGGGGTGAATGTGTTCTGCTGGTGGACAATGTTGATGTTTCGTGTTATCTCCTGTTTAACGGACCTGCATTCCAGGATGGTGAAACCTGCCCACCTGATGTTGGAGATGGCTGCATATTGGACAATGCACAGGGGGGGTTTGGGGATTGGGATGGGCTTAAGCTTAATACTTTCTGTTCGCGCCTAAACTATTCATTCTCAGCTTTACTTGGTCTGTACGCTATCGTAACTTAGTAAAAGGAGCCTTAACATTTCAAAATAATGTCTAAGTGTGGTCTTTCCTGAGTCAACGAAGAAACAGCCTCCCCAGCCAGCATGCCAGCCAGGCTACTTCCAGGGGCTGAGGAGGCTCCGCAGGGGTGTGTGTGTAAGGGAGAGACAGACAGAGAGAGGCCACAGAGGGAGGGAGGGAGGGAGGGAGAGAAAGATAGAGACACAGAATAAGTGATTAAGTGAGTGAATGTGAGACAGACAGACACACACACACAAAGTGACAGAGATGGGCAGATGAAGGAGAGAGAGACAGAGATACAGAGAGACAGACACAGAGAGAGAGACAGAAAGAAAAAGAGAAAGAAAGAAAGAAAGAAAGAAAAAGAGAAAGTGGGGGAGAGAGAGAGAGAAAGAAAGAAGGAAGGAAGGAAGGAAGGAAGGAAGGAAGGAAGGAAGGAAGGAAGGAAAGAACTTATGACCACAATTGAGCCCAAAAGTTTGGTTGCTAAGCAAGACCATTGTTAAGTGAGTTTCACCATATTTTCCAAGTTGGCCACGCCCACCTGGTCACATGACCGCTGAGCTACTCCCACAAAACAGGCCACACCTTCTGGCTCTCAAAAGAAATTTCAATCATTGTATTGTTGATATTTGGCTCTGTTGACTAATGAGTTTGCCCACCACTGATCTAACCCGACATCCAGAGTCTCCATTCAAAACGATCAGCATCTAACATTGCTTCCGGGTCCCTCTTATGGCTGAGTTGAGGAAGCAGCAGTCAATTACATTTCACTGTAGCATTTAAAGTTACAGATACCATTTCAATCATGACTTACATATATATTGTCAACCCAACACTAGGATTATAGTCCTAACAATCACCATCAATTTTCTAGCTGAGCCTGAATGTGACACATCCAGCCCATGGGCTGCCAATTTGCCACCCCTGGCACCACCAATTTGCCACTCCTGCCACCACCAAAAGGAGCTACCTTTGAGATCCTCCCCAGAACAGACTCAGAGAAGAAGGTCCTTTACCATATGCCCTGAACTTATTTTTTCAACAGCTTTATCTGGAAAAGGCATTATCTGTATTTGTTTTATTGTTGTTCTATAAAGACAAAGGTATTTATGGCCAATTTTATATTTTCAGTCTTATTTCTCATCTTAGGGCAACAGAAAAATAAAAAATAAATGAAGCTCTGGCTCTTAGGCAGACAAGCAAGTACAGTATGTACACACACACACACCTCAGGAAGGCAGCAACATCTTTTTTTACTTATACCTTGTTAGCATTTTGCAGTATAGGCATGCAACTCCCAACAGCTGGAGCATCTCTTCAAAACAGAGCCTCCTAAGCTGCAAAGTCCCAAGGATCTCTCTCAAAAGAGAAATGAACACACACACGAAAATCACTCACCTCCAAGATCTTGTGAACAAAAACCCACTGATAGAGATCATAGCTAACCCATTAATAATGTTTTGCTGAATTTGCATCTGGAACATAGTCAGATTCTTCCTTCTATATTAATCTGATGTGGTTTAACATTAGAAATTCTGCATGCAGCCACAATCTAGTGCACCCATATTTCCAGAGGGAAATCTTAATGACTTAGCAATGTTAACAAAAAGTACAGCATCCTAGCACCTTTCATTGAGGCCATTCTGTAGTGGGGTCTTCAGAAAGTAATAAAGCACTAAAGAAAATACTTCCTGGTAGGCCTCTATTGTTTTGGTCCCTTGAAAGTCAAGCAGGAGCTTATTTAAAGTTTCCAGCTAGGTCATACAAAAGTCAGGACCAGCTACATTCAGCTGGATTCAGAGTTTGAATGTTTATGGTGTCAATCTGAAATCCAGATAACAACAAATAACCTAAAGCCATTAACTTCCTGGCCACAAGAGAAAGTGCTTTGGCTGTTAATGCAGAGGCTGCTGGATTTTAGAGGATTTTTTTTAGAGGTCATTATCTACTCCAGAAGCTGCAGTCAGTTCCCATCACATCTAACTTCCTTCCAGGAAAGCTATGGCTGGTGTCATGCAATCAATAGCAATCTTTGGGAACATCCAGATCTTGAAGCATTTAGATCCACTGAAGACTACCATGTGTCCCCGCCCCCAAATAAGACCGGGTCTTATTTATTTTTGCTTCAAAAGACCCATTAGGGCTTATTTTCAGATGTCTTATTGGCACCACTACTAGCAGCCCTGTCCAGCAGGAGCCCATGTGCCTATGGTTGTTTTAAAAAAAAATTGCCACTAGTTTGGTAAGTGTCACTAGGGAGGTGTTATGTTCTGAGCATGCGCAGTCTGTTCTAGTTTTGGTGGAACAATTGCTAACAGCTGATAGGTGGAGCCATCTGACAGCTCTCTATAAAAGCAAGCTGTCAGACTGCAGAGCCAAGCTGTTGCTTGTCAGAAGAGCTGCAAGTTACTCGTTTCACCGTTCGTTGGAATAAACTTGCTTTGCATTGCGACTTTAAAGATCTCGACGATGCCCTGCTTGATCAGTTAGTATGTGGCCTGAGAGACTTAAAGTTGCAGCGGTGTCTGTTAGCCAAAGCTGAAGTCACCCTTCAGTCCGCCCTGGCTGAGGCACGCGCTGCGGAGCTGGCCAACCACTCCTTTGGAGCTGGAGGATTAACCGTCCATCAAGGCGATACGAGCACAGGCTCTGACTCCGATGCTCGAAATGAAATTAATCGCCTAAGGCAAAATTAATCGCCTAAGAGGCAAGAAAGTAAAAGAGCTGGCCCGGCGGCCGCAGCGTTGACAGACCAGTCTGCATGGGTTGCGGAAGCAGCCATGCCAGAGCTGAATGTCGTTTTAAGCAGGCGATCTGTCAGCATTGTGGCCAAAAAGGGCACATTGCAAAAGTATGCCGTGTTCCTCAACGCAGCAGTTTTCCACCGGCCAGGCCAGCATACCGACGACGGACAGCGGGGAGAGAAAACCATGTAGAAGACGATGTCCCTGTGGAGGTCCATGGGTCAGACCATTCCGACGTACAATCGGTACGTTCCTGTCATTCTGTCAGGCACAAGATCAATTTGACCATACTGATTGAAGGGACACCCTGTTCCATGGAAGTGGACACGGGCTCAGCCACTTCAATCGTTTCATGGAGCACCATCAAACGATTACAGCCTCAGTTGTCAAAGCGCCGTCTCTCTGGCTGCAATTTGACATTAAGAGACTATCAAGGGAACATTATTCCCGTAATTGGCTCTCAAATGGTTACCGTTCAATTTAAAAAATTCAAGGGACGGCTGCCATTAATAATTGTTGAAGGCGTTTTGCCTAGCCTCCTGGGTCTGGATTGGTTTGATGCTTTGGGGCTCCAAATCAACGGCATAAATTGCCTTCAATCATCTGAATTAGAGACCCTCATCAAAGAATTTCCTGCAGTTTTTGATGGCCAGCTGGGCACCTACAAGGGCACTCCAGTCACATTCAACATCAACCCCATGGTGCAGCCAGTCCGCATGAAGCCACGTAGAGTTCCCCTCGCACTCAAGCCCAAAGTCGATGCTGAACTCGACTGGGGTTTTAGAACCAGTGGACCATGCACGTTGGGAGACCCCAATCATGCTACCTATAAAGCTGGACAGCAGTGTGAGAATTTGCACTGACTACAAGTGTTCATTGAACCGTGCACTGCCCTCAAACATCTACCCAGTGGCAGTCGTCTATCATCTCCTCCACACTTTGGGCGAAGGTGCCATCTTTGCTAAACTTGATTTAGCCCAGGCCTACCAAAAGCTGCTGGTAGACGATGAAGCCGCAGAAGCGCAAATGATCATCACGCATCGCAGAGCATTCAAATGTAGGCGTTTACAGTTTGGTGTCAGCATTGCCCCAGTCTTGTTTCAAAGCTTAATTGAGAGGCTTCTCCATGGACTTGAGGGCGTCGTCCCATATTTTGATGACATCCTCGTATCTGCTAAAACCCTCCCTGATCTGATGTCTCGCCTGCGGGCTGTGCTCAGCCGTTTTCAGTCTGCAGGTCTTAAAGTGAAGCAGGAAAAATGCCAAATTGCGGTTCCACAAGTCGAGTTCCTGGGCTACTTAGTGGACGCCGCAGGGCTTCACCCCACCAAAGAAAAAACCAGAGCAATATTGGACGCCCCAGCAACAAAGTCAAAGACTGAACTTCAAGCCTTTCTGGGGCTCCGAAACTTTTATGTCTTATTTCTCCCCCACAAGGCATCCGTTGCTGAACCCCTGCATTGCCTCTTGGACAAATCGGCTGCCTGGGTGTGGGGTAAGCGAGAAGCCACTGCTTTCTCAGCAGTCAAACAGTTGTTGGTTTCCAATTCGGTCCTCTCACAATACAATGAGCGCCTGCTGCTCATCCTCGCCTGCGATGCTTCTCTGTATGGGGTGGGCGCTGTGCTCAGCCACCTTTTACCCAATGGTTCCGAGGTAGTAGTTGCATATTTTTCCAGAACTCTATCGGTTGCAGAACATAATTATGGACAAATAGACAAAGAGGCATTGGCCTTGGTGGCTGGGGTGAAACGATTTCACCACTACATCTATGGCTGAGAATTTCAGAGTGTCACAAATCACAAGCCACTGCTCGGATTGCTGGCCGGCAACAAGCAAACGCCACAAGTCCTTTCACCCAGGATGACCAGATGGATTGTCTTCTTAGCGGCCTACCACTACACCTTGGTCCACCGCCCGGGCAAGCAAATCGCCCATGCCAATGCCCTAAGCCGTTGCCCTCTGCCTGAAGAACTCGAGGATCCAGCCCCTGCAGCTACCGTGTTCCTGATTGCTGACCCTGATCTCCCACTCTCTGCTGTTGACATTGCCCGGCACTCAGCCAAGGACAAGGTAATATGGAAGGTGCTGGACTGGTTTAAAAGGGGGTGGCCTCCGGGTTCTTTGGCATCAGAGTTCCAGCCTTTTAAAAATTGCCAAGCGGAGCTCTCAACTCAAAATGGGTGTTTGTTGTGGGGTCACAGAGTAGTTGTCCCAACCCCTCTTTGCACTGCAGTATAAAAGAAACTTCATTGCGATCACCCGGGCATCGTCCGCATGAAAGCATTGTGCCGGAGTTACCTTTGGTGGCACAAGCTCAACCAGGACATTGCAGACTGGGTCGCTGACTGCCCCCAGTGCCAGGCTTCCTGCCTGGTGCCTCCTAAAGCCCCTCCCAAGGAATGGGAGCATCCATCCGCCCCCTGGGCTCGTATTCACATTGACCTTGCTGGCCCGTTGCAGGGCCTAATGTTCCTAATTGTCGTGGACGCCTTCTCTAAATGGCTGGAGGTGTTCAAAATGACATCCACCACCTCCGACGCAGTAGTGGGGGTGCTTTGGCGGCTGTTTGCCACTCACGGCCTCCCTGACGTGCTGGTGTTGGATAATGGTCCCCAGTTTACGTCCGCCACTTTTGAAGGGTTTTTAGCTTCCATGGGCATTAGGCATGCTCTCATCTCTCCTTATCATGCGGCCAGCAATGGCCTGGCGGAATGCATGGTGTGCTCCGCCGAAGAGGCTCTAACCAAAATGGGCCCTGCCAACTGGCAGGAGCACATTGCTACATTCTTGTTAGTGCACCACTCTAATCCCTGCCCATTGACGAATAGGAGTCCTGCCGAGTTACTCATGGGGAGGCGGCTTAGAACATGTTTAGATAGATTGCACCCATCTTACTCCCCTGAGACTCCCCTTGACTCTTCTACAGCCACTCGCCAGTTTGCCCCAGGGCACCTTGTATATGCCAGAAATTATGATGGTCACCCATTATGACTGCCGGGCTCTGTCATTGATCAAACCGGACCCTGCTCTTACAGGGTGAAAGTGGCCGACGGGCGTGTCTGGCGTCGTCACCGCGACCAACTCCGTGCAAGGAAAGGCCAGGCAGGGGCAGAGGATGCAGAGGGGACAGAAGACACGTTGGATGACACCGCAAGACACCCAGGCCCTCCGGTCGGAGGCTTACTGTACCTGGGAGGTTGGGCCAACTCCAGCCGTGTCCTGCTCCAGCCGTCAATCTCCAGCCGCGTCCTGCTCCAGCCGTCGTTCCAGGGACCGCTCAAGGGCGGAATTGATCGTCCTGGCACCGGAGGCCAGCCAGGGTTTATGGCGTTCAGGAAGAGTTAGGTGCCAATCAGTTTACCTTCAAGACTACGCTTGCACGAAGTGGTGGGAGGGGTGTTACGTTCTGAGCATGCACAGCCTCTTCTAGTTTTGGCGGGACAATTGCTAACAGCTGATAGGCGGAGCCATCTGACAGCTCGCTATAAAAGCGAGCTGTCAGATGGCAGAGCCAAGCTGTTGCTTGTCAGAAGAGCCGCAAGTTACTCGTTTGACCGTTCGTTGGAATAAACTTGTTAGCCTGTTATTCCTGCCTGCGCCTCAGTTATTCCGGCACCCACACTGAGTTCTGAGCATAGAACAGGAGGCATGTGACTGAGTAGCGTAGTCAACTTGACATCATTCATGCACACTCAGTCACATGACCCCACCACCACCAAGCCATGCCCACCGAACTGATGGTGAAAACTGCACATGCACGAAGATGGCAGCAGCTTTCTTCTTGCCAGCTGACTGAAGGAGTATTCAGCAATCTGTGGCCAGCAGCTGGCTGTAAAAGAAGCTTCTCAGCCACCTCTTTGAGAGCTGGCAGCCTGACAGGCAGCACCGCCACTTCCACCAGCTGGCCGGACAAAGGGAGTGGGCTTCAGTCTTGGTCTGGCATGGGCTGTGGGCCTGTCCTGGGGAGGCAGACAGTGGATCACCCAGGCAGCTTCTGCAACAGCTATATGAGAAGCTTCTTCCCTCTGACAGGCCTTCCCCATGGTTGCAGCTGGAGCACCCCCCTCCTACTGGCACATTGAGCTGGCTGGGCCCATTAACTAGATGAGCATGGCCAGCAGCTGGTTTGGAAGCCTCCCAGTGGGCTCTCAAAAAGGCAGCTGGGAGGTTTCTTAGCCAGCCAGCCACTTCCCACCAGTAGCGGTTGGCTGGGGGCTGCCAAAAACTTGCCTTCTGGACTCTAGACAAGCCGCCGCGGAAGGTAAGTAGCCTGAAGAATCAGGTGGTGGCTCAGAAGTGGGACTAGGGCTGAGGCTGTAGGGAGGGTGGGGCAGTGAGAGGGTGATGGCCCCAGGACAAGGCCGGAGCCATAAAATCATGCATTCACCAACCCAGCCGAGGCAGGTGGCAAGAGGGCAAGACCGGAGCTGGGGAATGGCGCATTCCTTGACACAACCAAGGCAGGCAGCAAGAGGGTGGCGTCTCCGGGGACTCGGGTAATGGTGTGTCCCTGGGGCTCTGGCCCCCAACCCAGGGTGAGCTAGCAGCATGCTTATTTACCTTTGGTGAGCTGTGAAGAGCGGGCGAGGCACGGAGGTGACTGGAGAGGTGCATTGCTGGGGGCTGGGCTGCATGGCAAAAAAATATGTAGGGCTCGGATGGGCGGGGTGAGTGTCAAGCAAGTGAGTGAGCATCAAGTGGGTGGGGCAAGCGAGCCTCAGGTGGGGTGAATGAGCAGAGGGGGGTGAGCAAGCAATGGCTGGAGGCAGGCAGGTGAGCAAGCAGTGACAGGGTGACCAGTTTGAGGGCATGGCCAGCCAACCATCACTACTGGTTCTCTGACCTCAGGGAAATGGCTGCCACCAGTTTGCGCAAACCAGTGTGAACCGGCTGAATACCATCTCTGCTGTGTGCCCATCCACCCACCCACTCTGGTAGCTCATGGCCGCAACCACTCATGGCTGCAACCACTATCTGGTTGCTCATGGCTGTAATGGGACAGGCAGCTGCATGGTGCACCACTGCCACTGTGATGAGATCACCCACACCCTGCCACTTGTGTCAGCCTCAGCTTTATTGCTTGCTTCGGCTGCCATTGAAACGGGAAGGGAGGGGCTGTGGGTATTGGACATTAAGTGCGCTGGAGGTGTTTGGAGCCAGGACTTGATATCTCCAAGGCCAATGGTCTCGCATTCCATTCTGATGATGTTCCTGGCCGTGGTGCCCACCTGGCATTGTGGATGTTTCTGCATTGGATGATATCCTGGGGGTCATGGGGTATAGGGGATGGGTAATGCCTTGATATGTATGCTTCGCGCCCAATTATCTCATTCCTTGCTTCACTTTCGCTGCTGTCTTTTCATAATCAGTAAAAGTAACCTTAAACTTTCAAAATGAGTTTGAGCATGGTCTTTCTTGATTAATGATGGAAGCAGGCCTGACAACTTGCTTATCAAGGGCCACTAATGTGGGAACTTTGGGTCATTAAAGCTGGGCCCCTGCTCTGTCATCCTGAAAGCGCCCCTCCAGGGTGGGAGCAACAGCAACTGCAGAATCAGCACCTGTCCAGGGTGGCAGCAAGCAACCCTGGAGGCATCCATCACAGCTCACCATGGCAGGGCAGCATCAGACCAGCATGCTGCCAGGAGGAAGAGAAGTGTGAGAGGAGCTCCCTGGCCAGCTGGATCCTTTTTCTGGGTGGTGAGGGCGGTCTTTGACTGCTCTTTGGTCACCCAGGTGAAGGACAAAGGGTGAGTGGCCTGGCTGCAGGGGTCGTAAGGTGCACAGGTGTGGGGTGCATGGTGCAGCTTCACCCATCCACCACCTGCCTCACCTGACCTTGTGGTGGTGGCAACAGCCCTGTTGCTGCCACAAGCAACCAGACAAAAGGACAGAATGGACTAGTGGTCATGTGGGATCCTGCTGGACAGGCTGCTGATGCTGCTACGTGAAGCGGGTGGTGTGGTGTGGGAGGCCTTGGCTGAGGGGCTGCACTGTGGTGCATGGGGCAGATCCACACACCCCAACCTGCCTCGCCTCATGGCACTTGCCCTATAGCAGCTGTGAGCAACCAGATGGGGGATGGGAGCAGCAGGAGAAGGCTTCCCTCTGGGCACTGCCACTGATGAGACAGGGAAGCTGCTTCTCTGGCCACTGCCATCAATGTCATCACCATAGGAGGGAGAAGCAGTAGTGGCGACAGTGGCCTGGCCCCCCTGCTGCTCCTGTGGGATAGTGCCATGGCAATGGGCAGGATTTCTGCTGCTGTTGCCGCTGCTTCTGTGCCTCCGCATCACCCCATCAGGATCAGGGCTCTGCAGCCCCCCCCCCCCCAGCAGTATGCTTGGCCAAGTGGCCTGCAGAGCCCTAATGCTGATGGGGTGAGGCAGTGGCAGCACAGCAGTGGTGGCAGCAGCAGCAGGAGTCCTGGCCACTGCCATGACATTCTCCACCAGGAGCAGCAGGGGAGCTGGGCTGGGTGGACCACCATCGCCCCAGCCACCTTTACCAATGGTATGGCAACAGTGACAGCAGTGACCAGAGCAGCTTTTTCCCTGTCTCACCTGTCTCACCTGGCAGCAGCAGCCTCTTGCAACCGCTTTTGTTCTACCATCAGTTGCTATGGCAGTGACTGGGATTCCTACTTCCACCACTGCTGTGCCACTGCCTCACCTCATCAGCATCAGGGCTCTGTAGGCCCTGCCTCCTCAACATTATCCTTGTCCATCTGCCCGGATGGGGCCCATGTGGAGGTGGGGGGCCTTGCTGGCGTGAGGGGGGATGTGGCTTCAGGAAGGATGGAAAGGGTCCTGCGGGAGGCAGCAGTCTTTTTCCTGGCAGGGAAGGCTGGGCAAGGCTGGCTGGCACTGCGCAGAGCAGGTTGCCTGTGTGCCCTGCTCTGTGCTCCACCCCAGAAGCAGGATATAAATGTTGGCTTTTCTCTGGAAGGGTGAAGTGACCCAGAGGACAGAAGGGTGTGACTTTTCACCTGGCACTTTCTGCCTTTTTCCTAGATGGACTTTTTCCCACACCCCGCCCACTTTCTCTTTCAGTTTGACTTACTTTTTCCCACAGGAGGTGGCAAGTGCGCATGGGCCATGATATGGCACCAACCCTGCCCTATTCCCTGCCTCACCCCACCTTGTCCAAAGGGTTCTTTTTGGGTATGTATACATATTTATTCATAATTTATATTATTATTTATTTTAAGTATTAATGTCAATAATATTTACATTCTTCATTGTTGTTTTATAATTCAGTACATCCATTATGTGTTGCAATGAACCTCTGGCTGACAATCCTAATTGGGGCTTATTTTTGGAGTAGGGCTTATATTAGGTGCACACTAAAATTATGCTAGGACTTATTTTCTGGTTGGTTTTATTTTCAGGGAAACATGGTAGTATATAGGTTAATAAACAAGCCATATATGGGATTGCAAAAGTCATCCTTCTGATCACAAATGGCTCAATGTAAGGGGAAGAAACTATTATCCCTTGAGCCTTTTCAGCTGCTATTTAAAGATTAACTAATTGTTAGTACAATGAACCTCAAAGAGTTTACTATATGCCACTCTGAAGTCTTCCTTTCAATAAGCATAGCAGCATATAGATTTGGAGAATATATTGCATATTTCAATGTTTGCATTTCACTGAAATATTCTTTTTCCACTGACAAAGATTTTGTTCATAGAACTTTCCCATAACCTGCAAGTTTCACAGTAGAGACATGTCTCAATAGGGTTCCATTTTGAAAATGTTCCTTTCATACTTTCCTCCACTTTTCTCCTTTCCCCAGGCTTTGAAATTGTTGTTTGCTTACTCAACATTTGAGCAGGAGACAATTCCCATTTTTTCATTTGTGAGCTCCCAGTACACATGAACAAAAACAAAAGTTACTTGTGCCAGTTCCTAACCTAAAGTTCCTAATTCTGAACTTTTATTTTTAATAAATTGTAATAAAAATGCCCACAGCACAGAGATATAAAATTGCAGCTGAGTGTGCTTATTACAAAAAGAATGCAAACAGAAACACAACTTCTATTAATCTTCTCTCTCTAGTTAATTTCACATTTGAATTTTATCCAAGAGCCCAGTGTAACCAACTGCAGAGGAGGCACTCCATTTGCTTGCTGTAGTTTGATCATCTCCACTTCTAGACATGCCAAAAATACTATTTTGCCAGGATGAAATACTCAACAGGCTTCCAGTTATTGGAAACAAACTGAATTAGCAAAGCTGATCTGACACTATATAGAGCAGGGGTCACCAACCTTTCGGACCTCAGGGACCACTAAACTCATAATTTTAAATCCCACAGACCACTAATACGATCTGCCTAATGACCGGCTGGGTGGGTGTGATAAGGGGGGTCATGGGCATGGTCAACTCAATGCCACTCATGTCAGGGGTGCCTTGCCAGCCTCTACTCCTCACTCCTCACCTGCCTGCCTGTGCTCCTTAGGGCCCCAACAGGAAGCAGTTGCTGGAGCTAAGAAACCATCATGACAAAGTGTTGGCAAAACAGCTGGCTCAGTTCAAATTGGATCTGACTGAGAAGGAGGCTCAGCAGAAGCACCCCACTGACTCCTTACATGATCTGCCATTCATTTGGGAGGAGGGGGACCTTGGAGTTAAATTACCAACAGCACCTACAACAACTGAGATCTACGTCTGGTTTCCTGTTGCTGGAAAGATAGCGGTCCCAACATTTCTGGAGGTATGTTTATGATAGTCATGTGGGATATCTAGCTATAATGTCAAACTAGAGATAGCCATGGGAATGTAGGGTGTATTCGATTCCCATGGCAGGAGAATCAAGGGAAATAGTTTCACACTTTGTATTGGCTAGAATTTGCATTTGGACAGAAGGGAGGGGTCATTATCAGTAAAACCCCACTTGCATAGCCTAAAGGCTTTTAGATGCTGCTTTGCCTTTAATGGATTATCATTCTGCTTAATAAAAGGTTCCTTTTGAAGAAATCGGCTTCAGGAGTTTTTACTTTTTTAAGCTAGGATAGGAACAGAGGGAAGACCTTCAGAATGCAAGGCCAGATACAGGCACCTGAAGGCTCAGCAGTCTGAGATAGTCAGCCAGTTTCAGTCCATGATGCTGTCCCACTGGAATAAGGCCCTCCAGCCTGTTGCCACCAGTGTCACTTCCCTCCAGCCTTCACCCAAAGCCCTGTGCCAGGAGGCTGAAGCAGACTCCATCAGAATTTCTGCCCCTCTCCGACCCTCACAAAAAGACTCAGAAGAGGGACACTATCTGCAACCAAACAAATGTTCATTGCATGTACCCAGCCTAGGAGTGATAGTTTGAGGACTCCTGATTTAGTGCACTAAAAAAATGCAAATAATTTTTCTGCGGACCATCAAAAGTTTCTCGTGGACCACCAGTGGTCCACAGATCACCAATTGGTGACCACTGATATAGAGGTTTTTTTGACTTTTCACTAGGATTGCTACTGCTTTAACAATAGATGCATTCGTTGTCTGAACGACATGTTGTACAAAACACGAAATGAATGATGTTTCTTTTTATTTATTTTCAATAATAAAAAATAAAAAACTTTTTCCAAAAAAAAAACGGGTTGAGCCGCGGTTGTCGCGGGCAGGCTTTTACGAGCTTGCAGACCCAGCAGCCTGTAGAGGCGTTTTTAAAAGATCGTAAATGCCTTGGACACTCCAAACTCCTCAGGAATTTAGGAGAGAGCTCGCGCTGTCAGGTTGAGCCACTTGTGAAGCTCTCCAGAAGGTTTTATAGCCTCTGGGGTGCAGGCAAGAAGAGCCCCCCTTCTCAGCTGCTTTAAGCTCCGGTCTGCTGGACTCCTCTGCTAAGGATTTAGCGGAGCAAGACACTGTAAACTGTTAG
Organism: Rhabdophis nuchalis; assembly: GCA_039707465.1. NCBI lineage: Eukaryota > Metazoa > Chordata > Lepidosauria > Squamata > Natricidae > Rhabdophis > Rhabdophis nuchalis. The sequence continues at coordinate 121,122,559 of CM077644.1, forward strand.
ATCTTCAGATCAAGGGAGTCCAGACCAGGGTTGCTCAACAAAATGCCGTTTATTTTTGGCAGCGTTATTGCGAGAGGGAACTATATACAAGAACAGAAAAAGCGCGGTAGACAGGGGCTCCCGCGTTTGACAGCTACTTATACGCGAGCTGTCAAACGGGGAGCCAATCGGACCGCAGCCAGGCCAGGTTTCCCGCCAGTCGCGTCTTGTCCAATCAGGCGCGACTGGTGGTTTGACAGGTTGTTACAGCCTGTTACCAAGGCTACTCCCGGCAGACTGGAAGACCTGCGGCTGGTCGTAAGTTGAGACCAGTCGCAGGTCGAGGACATAACATCCCTTTCCCCCCTCGGTCCGCGCATGCTTGGCTCGACTGTCAATCCAGGTAACTGGAGCATGCGTAATCCGCCAAGTAGGGTCCGCCCAGATCATCTCATTCGCTGTGGAGAGCCCGGCGAGGTGAGTTCCTGTAGAAGCTCCTCCCTTCGGGGAGTGGAGCTCCAGGCTGCAGCGTCAGAGGGGCCTACCCGAGGAGCCGGCGTTGGATGGACTGTTAAGTCGGGGCGAGGGTGCGTGGCAGTCGGGGCATAGTTCGATGGTGAGTGCCGGTTGGTTGTGGCGTTGTAGGGTGGGCCTTTAGGCGCAAAGGCCCGCATGTCCTTGTCGGCTTGAGCTAGGTATTGTAAAGTTTGCCAGAAGGCGGCATCAGTCTCAGGGAGGCCTGAGTAGGCGAAGGCCTCGCTCGTATGGGGCGGAAAGTCAGTTTGAGAGTTAACTGGCCCAACAGGGGCAATGTGGTAGGCCGGTCCCGGAGCTGGTGGCAGCAGGCGGCGCCTCAGTTGATCCAAGTGGTGCCGCCACTCGGATCCATCTGGGAGGGTGACCCTAAAAGAGCATGGGCCCGTTATTTCAGAGACAGTTGCAGGGACCCACTTTGGATCCCCTGCATAGTTACGGGTGTACACCGGGTCCCCGGTTGGAACAGGCGGGGAGGGGGAGCCCCCAGGTTGCAAGGCTGCACCTCGTTGTAGGATGGGTGCAGCCTGTCCAAGGTAGTCTGCAGGCGGCGGCCCATCAAGAGCTCAGCGGGGCTTTTCTGGGTGGCCGGGCAAGGAGTGGAATGCTGACCTAACAGGTAAGCAGCAACCCTTGCAGGCCAGCCCCCCTTGGTCATCCGTCCCAAGGCCTCTTTGGCCGAGTGGACGGCCCTCTACGCCCGGCCGTTGGAGGCCGGATAAGGGGCCACCGGCGCGTGGCGGATCCCTTGAGAGGCCAGGAATTCCTGGAAGGTGGTGGACTGGAATTGGGGCCCGTTGTCGGACACCACGATGTCCGGCAACCCATGCATCGCGAAGAGGCAACGCAATGCCCTGACCGTACTCTCCGCTGTAGTGGACGCCATCAAGATGACCTCCACCCAGCGGGAGTAGGCGTCCACGACCACCAGGAATGTCTGGCCTCAGAAGGGGCCGGCGAAATCCACGTGGAGCCTGGACCACGGGCTCCTGGGCATGTCCCACTCCCTGGGCGGCGCGACCGGAGGGGTGGGGCGGGAGGACTGGCAAGGGACACAGCCCCCAACCCCAGCTGCTACCTCCGCATCCATGCTGGGCCACCACACATAGCTCCGGGCGAGCGCCTTCATCCGAGCTATGCCGGGGTGGTCCGCATGGAGCGTCCGGAGCACCTGTTGATGGAGGGGGGGTATGATTACCCGGTTCCCCCAACACAAGCAGCCGCTGTGGAGCGAGAGCTCCAGCTGGCGTGACTTGTACGGCCGAAACTCTTCGGCCACGCTGCCCTGAGGCCACCCTCACAGGATCCAGGTGGAGACCTGGGACAGGACAGGGTCGGCCTTCGTCCGGGCAGCCACGTCCGAGGACGTCAGGGGCAGACCAGAGTCTGCCACGGACAAGACGGACAGTGCCGGCACCGGCTCCTCGTCTGCCTTGGGGAGGGGGCATCTGCTCAGGGCATCGGCCTGCCCGAGCTGTTTGCCAGGACGGTAGTACAGCGTATAATTATACGCCGCCAGGAACTCCGTCCACCTGGTCATCCTGGGAGAAAGGATGGGGGGGTCGGACGGTCACCGGCCAGAAGCCCCAAGGAGAGGCTTGTGGTCTGTGAAGACAGCAAAAGTCCGACCGTACAGGTATTGGTGGAACTTTTTAATCCCCGACACTATAGCCAGGGCCTCCTTGTCGATCTGGCTATAGTTTCTCTCAGTGGGAGACATTGTCCGGGAGTAAAAAGCGATGGGGGCTTCCGAGCCATCTGGGAAGGAATGGCTCAGGACGGCCCCCAGGCCAAAGGGGGAGGCATCGCACGCTAATGTCATAGGCAGCCTGTCATTATACTGGACGAGGACTGCCTCTGACGTAAGCGAGGCTTTGACAGCCGCGAACGCATGCGCTTCGCGGTCGCCCCAGCACCAGGCCGTGGATCGATCGAGTAATCGATGTAGTGGCTCGGCTAGCATTGCCTTATGAGGTAGAAAAGGCGCGTAAAAATTTAAGAGGCCGAGGAATGCCTGCAGCTCCGTCTTGGAGGCTGGCGTGGGGGCGTTCCTAATGGCCTCGACCTTCTTGGGGGTGGGGTGGATGCCTCGGGCATCAATCATGAAGCCCAGGAACTCCACCTCCGGCGCAGCAAAAACACATTTGCTGCGCTTCAATTTCAATCCCGCGCCCCTGAAAACACTGAGGACCTTCCGGAGTACTTTGGCGAGTTCTGAGATGCTGGAAGCAGCTATCAGAACATCGTCAAAATATGGGACCACGCCTGGGAGCCCGTGGAGCAGGCGCTACATGAGGCTCTGGAAGATCCCTGGGGCGACGGACACACCGAATTGTAAACAGCGACATCGGAAAGCCCCTCGGTGGGTGACGATGGTCTGCGCCTCCGCAGCCGCCTCATCCACCGGGAGCTGTTGGTAGGCCTGGGCCATATCCAGCTTTGCAAATATGCGACTGTGCCCCAGGGAATGGAGCAGGTCCTGTACCACTGGAACTGGATATGGGTTCGCCTGGAGCCCACGGTTGATGGTTGACTTGTAGTCGGCACAGACGCGTACCGACCCATCGGGCTTGATGGGGATCACTATTGGGGTTTCCCATTTCGCCTGGTCAACGGGCTCGAGCACGCCCTGCGCCACCAAATGGTCAAGTTCAGCCTCGACCTTGGGCTTCAGGGCGAACGGCAGCCTGCGGGCCTTGAGCCTAATGGGTGCAACCTGGGGGTCGAGGTTTAGAGAGACAGGGGTGCCCACATAGGAACCCAACTGGCCGTCAAATACATTGGCGAATTCCTCCAGAACCCCGGAGACGGGGGAGGAAGCCGGAACGGAGTGGACCCCGTGGACTGACAGGCCCAGTGACGGGAACCAATCGGCTGATGATGGCCGCTAGGGGGTCGGAGACTACCAGGATGGGTAACCTCCCACTGAAGGGCCCGTATTCCACCCTTAGGGAGGTCTGGCCTAGCGTGGGGATGGACGCCCCCTGGTAATCCCTGAGGACTGTCAGTGGCAGAGAAAGACCATCCAGGGCCAGGCCGGGGCGTAGCTTAGCTAGCTGGGCCTGAGAGATAATGGATCTCGAGGAGCCCGAGTCCACTTCCATGAGGACCCCCACCCCCTCCAGCTTCACAGTTGTCCAAAGCCACGTACGTTCGGGAACGATGTCCAGCGGGGTGGGTGCGTCCGTCAGGGCGAAGCAGCCGGACGGTTGCGGCTGCTGGTGGCGGCCTTGGCATCTCTGGGTCGATTGGCGAGGCGCTTGGGCTTGCCGGTCATCCACGGAGCGCTGCTGGCTGTCCGGAGTGGGTGGCACGTCGGCTGGCATCGCGGCGCGGCAAACGGCGGCCAGGTGGCCTTTTCGGCCGCAGCGGCGGCAGGTGGCAGCCCGGGGGTGTTTTCCCCCGCAGCCCAAGCACTGTTGCCTCCCGGCGTTGGGTGACGCCCGGGAGGTAGGCCTGCGGCCGGCTGAGCGCATGTAGGCAACCTGGTCCTCGATGTCCAGGTCGTCAATGGGGGGAAATTCCTCCACAAGGCAGGTGCGGGGCGTCGGCTGCTGTTCCTGCTCTCGGTCGAAAACCGAGGACTCAGACATCTCGAACGCTCTAGCCTCGTCCACCGCCTGCTCGAGCGTAAGCTCGGTCCTGGCCAGGAGGCGCCTTCTGAGGCGGACCTCCTTCAGTCCCCAAATGAATTGCTCCAAGAGCGATTCGCCCAGGAAGGCGGCTGCGAACTCGCACGGGATAGCCGCGGCTCTGAGGGCCTGGAGGAAGTCGGCCACCGACTGGGACGGCTTTTGCAGGCACCTCTGGAACGTGAACCTGTGAGTCATCCGTGACGGTACCGGGGCATAATGGTCCCTGAGCCGCTCCACCAGCATCTCCCAGGGAAGGTCGTACACAGCCGCTGGCGCAGCCACGGTGCGGGCGGTGGCGAATAGGTCTGGGCCACTGCAGCCCAGAAAATGTCCGAGTTTCCTGGCCGGCGGCAGCGCCCCGTAGTCGTTCGCCAACAGAAAACATTCAAAGCGGGCCATGAAGGAGGCCCAGGTCTCCTTGGCGGCATCGAAAGGGGCAAAAGGAGGAACCGATCCCATATCGATCGTACCGCGAACGAAAGAAAAAAAAATATTTTGAGAGAATTGTCTTTCTCGTTCAGATCGAGCTGTGCCTAGCCCCATCCCACCTTCGTCGCCAGTGTTAGATCTTCAGATCAAGGGAGTCCAGACCAGGGTTGCTCAACAAAATGCCGTTTATTTTTGGCAGCGTTATTGCGAGACAGAACTATATACAAGAACAGAAAAAGCGCGGTAGACAGTGGCTCCCACGTTTGACAGCTACTTATACGCGAGCTGTCAAACGGGGAGCGAATCAGACCACAGCCAGGCCAGGTTTCCCGCCAGTCGCGTCTTGTCCAATCAGGCGCGACTGGTGGTTTGACAGGTTGTTACAGCCTGTTACCAAGGCTACTCCCGGCAGACTAGAAGACCTGTGGCTGGTCGTAAGTTGAGACCAGTCGCAGGTCGAGGACATAACATAAACAACTCCTTAAAATATGCTCCAGGCAACCCATCAAAGAAGACATTTGCAAGTATTTTAATTTTAAAGTTTGAATCTCTCTAAGCGATAGTAGCGCTGAATTTGTATGGCACAGGCTTAGAACAAAGGATTCAAAATGGCGTTAATGAAAGTTTAAAGAAAGTGAAAGTGAACTGATTTGTGGATTCCAATCTCTGTTTAATCCTGGCTGACAGCTGGAGGTGAGCTATAAAGCTAAACGTATTACCTTTTACTGACTTATTTTGATACTTTGAAGAGTTTTTTTTCTTAGAAAATTGGGAAAGCTTAAAAGTATGACAAACAAACAAACAAGTATGATGGAACAAACTGGTGCAGTAACACCCCAGGACTTTAAAGATTTGATGAATTTCATAGTTAATGAAGATGTCAACATCCCGATGTTGCCATGGATCTTATCTGTTTGCCTTAACGAACTGAAAATTCTTGACATTCCTGTGGCAGGAAAGGAATCTCAGGACAGCCTGTGACTGCGCATGCATGCAATTATTTTCAATGCTAATTGGAGAACATAATTTATGACAAGCAGAGGGGAGGGGGCATAAGGGGGTAAAGTGCAGAAGCCATCCAATTATTGCCAGACCTGGCTGCAACCGAGGCTCGCCATGATGTTATATTCAATAAACGGACATTGCTTTGAACTTTTACGTGAGGCCATGAATCATTTGAAGTTTCTCATTGGGAGACAGACAGCCAGGTCTTTTAAAAGAAATCTATCAAGATTTCCGGGCTACCTGAGTCCCGCCTCCCCCAGGCAATGCCTGATAAAGAGGGAGGAGATCAGGCCATGGCAGAAAAAAGCCTCATTTCAGCTGGAGACCAGCCAACACCCCTGAACAGCGGAGCTGCAGACATCCAGCCTGTAAAACCTTTCCCAGCAACAGAAGCAAGAAAGGATAACTACTGGATGTGGGACTGGGAACAAGCTAGAAGGCCCCGGCCCCAGATGGGATCCCTGGGGGGTGCAGTAGAGAAACTGAGGGAGGATTTTGATCAAGCCACCCTTCATGACGAGAGGCCAGCCTGCCATCCGGAAGAGAGAGGAGGCATATCTGATCCTGCTGAAGGGAGGAGACGCATGCTGGAGCGCAGCCCCAGAAGCAAGCATGCTGCCAAGAGCAGGCAACTCCCTCCCTCTCCGCCTCCTAGAGCTGAAGAAGATGACCTGCCGTATCAGGCACGGGCATACAGGGGCCAGGAGGAAAACAGAGGAGGGAGGGAACTAAATGATCCACCCCGATTCAGGGGAAAGTTTGATGGTAATTCAGACCAACTAGCTCTATTCCTTGATTCAGCTGATATCCACTTAGAACGCTATGGGCACCTCTACCCATCCCCCAGAACCATGGTGAATGCCATTGCAGAGGGTTTCGAGGGGGAAGCAAAAGAATGGCTAGCAGCCCTCCATAAGCGGAGAGCGCCCCAACTGTAAGACATAGATGACTTCCTGCAAGTACTAGAGGCCAGGTTTGAAGAGGGGGAGGAGGACCCATATGCAGAGGAGGAACTCAGCAACCTAAAGCAAAGAGGCCGCCCCATCAAAGAGCACATCCATGAATTCAGAAGGATAGTTGGAAGACTACCCCCCCTACCAGAACGGTTGCTGGTGCATTTTTTCAGAATAAGCCTGGATAAACGTATTGCCCAAGTAACTGCATATCGTGACATCCCAAACCAACTCTCTGAGTGGTTCCGAGTGGCAACAAAAGTCGACAGTGGGCTACGTGCCAACGACACAAGGAAGGAACCGGACACAAAGGAGAGGGGTCAACCTAATCTGAAACCATCCCGCCAAAAGAAAGAAATGGCACCACAGCGAGACCTGAGACCAGCCCTCCCTCGAAGTTCCGTGAGGTTTTACAGATGCGGGGGAATGGGCCACATGGTAGCTGCATGTCCAACCCCAGTCCCGAAACCAAGGCTGGACCTACCACCCAGGGCCCGACAAGAACGAGGGCCCCGACGGGCCATCAACACATCCAGGAGGGCTCTTCAAGCTGCAGGGGTCTCCTCCCTCCCAGGCAAAAGCAGTGAAACTCCAGGCAATGATGACCAGTCAATTGAACCCTATGACAGCGAGGACGAGGGAGAAAATGACCCAATGGTGAGCGAATCAATTTATCCTTTCCTTTTTCCAATATGCCTCACAGCCCCGAAAACAGGAAAAAATGAGGATTTTCAAGCCCTTGTAGACTCAGGCTGCACTAGGTGCTTGATCAACTTAACCACAGTTCAGAAACTGGGGATCAGAGCGAAAAGACTGAACCACCCGATTTGGTTCGAGCAGGTTGACGGTTCCCTAATGGGAGGAGCCTATGCCACTCACCTAACTGAACCAGTGAGACTAGAATTGGCAGATCACTGGGAAATAATTCGATTCATAATAGCCCCCAAAATGACAGAGGCAGTCATACTTGGACTTTCCTGGCTAGACAAGTGGGGACCGACCATCTGGTGGCAAGGGGGCACCCGCAGGCTTAGGATATCACCTGGCCCTCAACCCCTCCCTCATGAGCAAGCAAAAATACCACTCACATTGGGAGCCCCACAAGAGAGACCACAAGAACAACTGGCAACCACGTCTGACAAAACCCCAGAGGCTGAACTGATTCCAGTGGAATACCAGGACCTCGCAGAAGTGTTCAGTGAGACAGAATGCGACATCCTGCCCCCCCACCGCGAAACAGATTGTGCCATTGAAATCATCCCTGGGGCAAAACTACCCAAACCCAAGCTGTATGCCATGACGCCTCAAGAGATGCAAGAAATGCGTGAATACATAGACAAAAACCTAGCACGAGGGTTCATTGAACCAGCCAAGCCACGGATTGCGGCACCAGTCCTTTTCAAAGAGAAAAAAGATGGAACTATGCGCCTGGTCGTAGACTTTCGAGGGATAAATGGGGTGTGCGTACACAACCTATACCCGCTTCCCCTCATGAAAGATATGCTGTCTCACTTGGCCAAGGGAAAAGTCTTTACCAAATTAGACCTCAGAGAAGCATACTACCGAATACGGATCAGGGAAGGAGATGAATGGAAAACAGCATTCAACTGCCCTTTAGGAAGTTTCCAATTCAAAGTGATGCCTTTTGGATTACAGGGAGCCCCAGCAGTGTTCATGCTCCATGGCACGGGACCTAGCTACGTGTGAGACCGCATCCTACCTCATACATCCCTGCGGCCGATCCGCTCCCACAGAGAGGGACTTCTCCGGGTGCTGTCCACTAGGCAATGTCAGCGGGCGACGCCCAGGGGAAGGGCCTTCTCTGTGGTGGGCCCAACCCTCTGGAACGACCTACCCCCTGACCTCAGAACAACCACGGACCTCCGTACCTTCCGCCAGAAATTAAAGACACTCCTGTTCCATCAGGCCAGTTTGGCCTAAGTTATCTACCTAGCCTACAGTCTGTAAAATAAATTGTTTTAATTGGGTTTGTATGGGATTATGTTTTAACTTCTAAATTTTAGCACAGGGATAATTATTTAATTTGATTTTAACTATTTATATTGTGATATTGTTGTGTTTTTAACTTCCTGTGCACCGCCCCGGGTCCCTTTGGGGAGAGGGTGCGGTGATATAAATCCAAATAAATCAAATCAAATCAAATCAAATAAACGAGGTGCTGCATGAGCACCTCTACAAGGGGGTCCTTGTCTTTCTAGATGACATCCTTATTTACACTGAGACCGTCGATGACCACATACCCCTGGTTCGCCAAGTACTGGAAAAACTTCTGGCAGCCAACCTGTATGTCAAACTATCAAAATGTGAATTCCACCGTGAGCGACTAGACTATCTAGGCTACAGAGTGTCAAATGAGGGAATAGAGATGGACCCAGCTAAAGTGCAAGCCGTCCTAAGCTGGCAACCCCCTCGCATTCGCAGACAGCTACAAAGTTTCCTAGGGTTCGCAAACTTCTACAGGCAGTTCATTCCCTCCATTGCGAAGATTGCCAAACCCCTGACAGACCTCCTGAAGACAGGGAGCCCAGGAATGAAACCTCGTCCGGGACAACCCCTACAGTGGAGCCTAACCTGCCAGGAGGCATTCGAAACACTGAAAGAAATGTTTGCAAAGGAGCCGGTACTGAAGCATCCTGACCCTGAGCAACCTTTCGTGATCCAGGCAGACGCCAGCCACATGGCCGTAGGAGCAGTACTACTCCAAAGAAACAACCAAGGAAATTTACAACCCTGTGCCTATACCTCCCGCAAACTCACAGACACGGAGAGACGATGGGCCGCATGGGAAAAGGAGGCTTTTGCAGTGCAATGGGCACTACTAACCTGGAGACATCTGCTAGAAGGGAGCCAGAAGCCGTTTGAAGTTTGGACTGACCACAAAAATCTGGAAGCTCTCAGAACCCCACGGAAACTATCACCCAAACAAGTCCGATGGGCTCAATATTTCAACCATTTCGACTTCGTACTAAAGCACATTCCAGGGCAGAGGAACTTTCTAGCTGATGCCCTCTCCCGCATGCCTCAGTACAAATGCGAACGGGAGCACGTAGTGGACGCCATTATTCCTTCTGCTCCACCAGCTGCCCAAGTAACCACCAGGTGGCAACACCGTGACCGACGGGGTCAAACCACAAGCGATCTAACCACAAGACTCAAAACTGAGCTGCTAACGGACCCTTGGTTCCAAAACAACCAACACATCTTGACGAAGAGGGATGACCTCGCCTGGAAGGGGACGAAACTCTATGTTCCAGAATCTCTACGTATCCTAGTTCTCCAGAGGAGCCACGACGCCAAATTGGCAGGCCATTTTGGGTTCCTAAAGACTTTACACCTAGCCCGGAGGCAATTCTGGTGGCCTGGAATGAAGAAAGATGTGGATAGCTATGTAAAAAGTTGCACAGTCTGTGCCACAATGAAAATACGACCAGGAAAACCCCCGGGACTACTGCAAACAGTGGCAGAACCAACGAGGCCATGGGAGGAGATTGCAATGGACTTTATAGTAGAGTTGCCAAAAAGTGGGAGAAACACAGTGATTTGGACTGTAATAGACCTGTTCTCCAAGCAGGCACACTTCATTCCCTGTAGCGGACTACCCTCGGATCACAATCTGGCTAAACTGTTTGTGAAGCATATCTACCGACTGCATGGAGTACCTCGAAGAATCATCTCAGACAGAGGGGTCCAGTTCACGGCTAAATTTTGGAGGGAGTTCCTGCGGTCCATTGGATCATCTCAGGGTCTTAGTTCAGCTTTTCATCCGAGCACTAATGGGGCAGCAGAAAGACTGAACGCCATGATAGAGCAGTACGTGAGGTGCTATGTGAACTATCAGCAGTCTAATTGGGCAGACCTTTTATCTTTCGTTGAGGTTGCATACAATAATGCTGTTCACAGCAGCACAGGACTCACGCCGTTTAAAGTAGTGAGCGGCATGGATTTCGTCCCAATGCCTGAGTATCCAAGAGACCCCCCCTCCTCAGTCAGCTTGACTGATTGGATGTCGATGCTGAAAGCAGCTTGGGAAAATGTCAAGACAGCTCTAGACAAAGCGACACAAACCTACAAGAAACAGGCAGATAAACACCGGGCTCCGCAACGGCCGTTCCAGGTGGGAGAGAAGGTTTACCTCTCCACAAAATACTTGAGACTAAGACTGCCCAGCAAAAAACTGGGGCCAAAATTTGTGGGGCCATTCCCCATAATAAAGATCATCAACCCAGTCACAGTGATATTGAAACTGCCTCGATTGCTGGGGAAGACACACCAATCGTTTCATAGTAGCCTTTTGAAACCTGTGATCAGTTCCACTCTGAGACCACTGCCCCGTGCGCCCCCAGGCCCTGTGGTCATAGGGGGCCAAACCCATTATGAAGTCCAACGAATTCTTGATTCGAGGTGGCACAGAAGGCAACTCCAATACCTAATCAAGTGGAAGGGTTATCCCCTATCGGAAGCATCGTGGGTGAAACATAGAAACATCCAAGCTGACCACCTTATAGCAAAATTCCATGCAGAAAACCCAAGCAAGCCAGGGGAGAGGGGGACGCATCCCTAAGTCATACACCTGCATTCAGATTGTTTTGTTTCCCATAGGTTGCTTTCGAGAAGTAAGGGGAGCCGGATGTCAACATCCCGATGTTTCCATGGATCTTATCTGTTTGCCTTAACGAACTGAAAATTCTTGACATTCCTGTGGCAGGAAAGGAATCTCAGGACAGCCTGTGACTGCGCATGCATGCAATTATTTTCAATGCTAATTGGAAAACGTAATTTATGACAAGCAGAGGGGAGGGAGCATAAGGGGGTAAAGTGCAGAAGCCATCCAATTATTGCCAGACCTGGCTGCAACCGAGGCTCGCCATGATGTTATATTCAATAAACGGACATTGCTTTGAACTTTTAGGTGAGGCCATGAATCATTTGAAGTTTCTCATTGGGAGCTTGACAGAAATTAAAGAACTCAAAAGAATGGCCCAGGATAAATATGATCAATCGGGGGGAAAAATGCAAGCAATGGCCAAGAGTCTGTCTGAAGTTATAATTAAAATTGATTAAAAAATTCAAAATTGGCCTCAGAGGTGGAAGTTAAAGCAAAGGAAACGGATTTGAAATTTGTGGAAATGGAGGGGAATATGTATAAATTGGATAAAGAGGTTATCATGTTACAATTTAGGTTAATGGAGTACGCTATCAGCATGAGGGAATTAATAGAAAATCCTAGAGAAGACTTAAGAAAAGTTTCTGCCGATGCTTTGGCTATATTCTTAAAAATGGATCCTGGTGAAATTTTTGCTAAGATTGATAAAATTTACAGAGCAAATTAATGTATAGCACTACAAAGGCAATTACCGAGAGATGTTGTGATATATTTTACTGAGAGAAACCTCAGAAATGATATTTTGCAGAAGTCTTCTTATTCCTCTCTTCATATAGCTGGAAATCTGATTGGTGTCTTCAAGGAGCTACCACCAGTAATGTTAAAGTTTAGAAGGGATTTTGGATTTTTGGTAGTGGAGCTGAAGAAAAGAGGGATACAGTATAGGTGGGATGCTCCAATGGATGTTATATTCAGATATGAAGGGGCGAGGTATTGTTTGAATACTATAGACAAGGCAAGAGATTTTTATTATGAAATACTGAAGAAAAGTGCAACGCCCCCAAGTACACCAATATCAGCAGATTTGGATGTTTTAGAGCAAGATATTGAGACCGAGAAGAAGCAGTTTGGAAAAGAGATGGAAGAACATACTCAGTTGGAATCTCCTGGGCCTTTTTTAAGCTCTACTTTGGAGGAATTGTCGAAGACTGCTATAGGGGGATCTGTTGGAACACCAATGTGTAAATTAGATGAGCAGTGTGAAGCCAGGTCTAGCACTAGACGAATTCAGAAACCGCAGAAGCAGAGGAGGTCTCAATCCCAGCGAGCTAAGAAAGACAAAAAGGTAAAAGGAAGAAGCAATTAGCCAACAGATTGATGCCAGTTATTTGTCTATCTAGATTAAAATATACAGATCTCTGCAATGCTGGTTCTCTTGGATGTGGAAAAGGCTTACGATGGAAAGAACTGGAACCGGAGCATTTGCAGTGGATCTGGTTGTTACCCCATCACGTTTTTGGAATTTAATAATCCTGATGAAAAGTCACTCGGGGGTTGTTTATATAAAGGGGTTGTTTTTTTTTATACTCACGGGGGCAGCTGTTTAAACTGGTATCACAAACGGCTACGGAAGGGATGGAAATAGACCTGAAGAGTTGGACTTATGAACATCGACGCGGAAAGGATTAATATCATGTTGGTGTTCTGGGGAATCACTTGGGTTGAACTTTGAAAGTTAAAAGCTAAATTTGTATAGATACAGAATTCATGGGAGAATTTTTATAATATATTTTATAGATGGTATCTAGATTCGAAGAAATTATCATTATGTATGTAACCTAATAGTTAATTAAAATGCCGGAAGGAAGAAGTTAGCAGATATGGGTGTTTACTCCAATAGATTGATGCCAGTTATTTAAGAGGGGATATAGGAGGGAGATTGCAAGGCAATTCATAGTTTTAATTGTTTATCTAGATAAAAATATGTAGATCTCTGCAATGCTGGTTTTCTTGGATGTGGAAAAGGCCTAAGAGTGAATGAACCGGAACTCTCTAATCAAGACTTGAGGGGGGGAAAAAACAAAAAAAAATGGATATGGGATTTGGACAAGGTTTATTATCTCTAATGTTATATATTTTAATTTTAGAAGTCTTGTTGAATATAATTTGGGATCTGAATCTCTTAAATGGCATAGTTATAAGGCAAAAGATTTATAGCACTAGAGCATCTGCAGTCGATCTGGTTGTTACTATAATACGTTTTTGATTTGGAATATCTGTTGGAAGAAGTTTATACTATATTTTGTAGATGGTATCTAGTTTCTAAGAAATTATCATCATGTATGTATTGAAGTAGAAATTTGTTATTTCACATATCTGCTGCATTTAAGTAGAAACTTGTTATCTGTTATGTTTTAGTATCTTATATTGTTATTATATTGTTGTGGAGATATATGTCTGCAATTTATTGCATCCTTCCTGTGAAGGATCTGAAATCTTTCTACACCACCTCTGTTTCTTTTGTGAAAGGAGAACGTAACTTTGCTCTTTTCAAATACTAGAGCAATCTTTATATCTTTTGTGTTGCTAAGTGGGCAATTAAGCAAATGGAGAGGGGAAAAATAACAAACCTTTTGAACCAGGAAGGATGCAAATTTGAGTTAGGATATATGGTCTAAGTTCTACAATGTGTTAGGTTATATGACATGGTATTTAGATTTTAAGAATTATCATGTATGTATTTTAATGTTTAACCAGAAGGTTGAAGGTGTGGGTGTTTATGATGGGTTTGTTATAAGGTTTCTAATGGATTGATTATATACAGAATAAATACTAGATTAGGAAGTACTATGTAGCTTTTAGGTAAGAATGCTTAGATTGATAGGTGAATAGAGTAAATAATATTTGGGATGTTTGGAATTATTAGAGTGGTGTATAGCGGAAGTCAGGGGGGTGGGTTTGAATGGGAGATGGGAGAGGGTTAGGGTGGAGGGTGGGGAAATATATATGTATAATCAATCTAGAGATGGGAATAATGGGATACGGTTATCCTAAGAGAGATTTATATTATGCTTTATATGTTTTACATATGTTTAATTAACCTAGATGATGGCGTTAACGGGATATTAAAGAGAAAATTATATTGTGTTTGCTGGGAGGTGAGCAGGTATAATATTTGAATGAGAAATTTATTTTAAGACGGGGTGAGGGGAGGGGGTATAATATTTGTATGTGATTTATATTATATGTCGGGGGGGTAAAAAGGGGGGAAATTTGTTTGAATAAAACTTTTTCAATAATAATAATAAAAAAACAATAGATGCATTCCATTGGAAAGTCCCACCATTGCAATCTATCAGAGGGAGTATTTAGCCAGGCATTACAAAAATGCACATATACAGACACCAATTTTGGGAAGACTGAATAATTGAATCTCTGACCTTTTTTTTTTTTGTTATTTCTTCTTTTAATGAAGATGTCATTTCATGACAAAAGCTTACTTTGCTCAATCTATTAGCTAATTCAGATGGAAAAATGATGGAAAGTGATGGAATGATAAAAATGATTTAAAGAGCTACAGATTCCCACCAATATGGACAATGACAGGGTGAAAGCAATTGTTGCTTGCAACAGAGATGAAGAATGGATCCAGCATACAGTGCTTGGGAAATCAGTTGGTGACTGAATCAGCTACAATGAGGCAGAGATGCTCACTAGGAATGGATAAAACTGGTTCATCAGTGAATGCTTGTGGTTGCATAATAAAGAGTTTATCTTGAAAAGCTGTAAAGCATTGTAAAGTGGTATATAAGTCTAAGTGCTATTGCTATTTTTAACTGCTATATTGTTTCAAAGTGCTGAAAAACACTGGAGGAAAATTAATAAATACTGAAATCTCGGTGAACAGTGGTTATATCTAACTACTTGTCTTCTATTGCTTTCTATTGCTCCTAGTTTCTTTTTTCAGGGATGCTCTAGGTATCTCTTCTGCTGCTTCATCTCTGGAGGCCCTATGAAAACCAGAGGCACCTTGGGGTCTGCATACAGAGATGATGATGTGTGCGTGCAATCTGATCTAATATCACTTACCCATTCTAAGCTCCCTTTAAAACCCAGGATGCTAAAGGCCAGAAGGGGGATGAGACACTTCCCTGAAAACAGCCCTGTCCCCTGCAATATCTCTATCAGCCTCCCTCAACTATATCAACCCTGCTTAGCCCAGCCTTATCTCTCTAAGGTTTTTGACTCCATCCAACATCCAGATTGCATCAACCATTTCCAAACTGGCTAGTCCCCCACCAAAAAATACCCCAAAACCCAACAACAACAAACCAACTTAAATTAACCTACTTGTCCTCCTTCATGATACCTACCTCAACATGCAGATTGCCACTTCTGATCCAATACCAATTGTCACTATTGGTACTACCAAACTATTGCCTGAAAGAAATATTTTATCTACAATGTATGTTGCATCTAAAGATATAAGAAATGTAGTCCAAGTCAGTCATTTCCAGCCCAAGACACCAATATCAACCACAATCCTTCAAAACCACAAAGCTAAATCTAGGTTCTCAGCTATCCAATTTCATCTAGTACAGTAATGTAAATGTAAATGTAAATAACATAAACAGCCCTGTTTGCAACACAGTTTCTCATGAATTGCTTTCTAACAAGCAGTTCGGTTTTAGAAAAAATTGTCTTGTAATCTGCAACTCCTACTGCTAAGTCTCAGACTTACTATCAAGCACTCCCATTGGCTAAAGGTCGCACTCAGTTTGGGCGGGAGAATTACAGGTTCTTTATTGGTTAATTGTCTGACAGCTGACTCTACATAAGAGCTGTCAGATGGGTGGTTCTTTGTTACAGTTTGGTTCAGTTCGGATTAAACAGTTTAAAGCAGCTCCCTGCCTCCGTGTTTTTACCTCAGAGAACAGTCTTGAGCACTGGCGACGAGGATGTTGAATGTTCCTGCGTTTGCCCCGTTTGTCCCAGAGAGAGAGTCGTGGGATGCTTTTATCGAGCATTTTGACTGTTTTATGATCGCAAGTGATCTTGGTGAGATTTCTGATGAGCGCAAGACTGGTTTTTTTCTGAGTGCCTGTGAGCCAGCTATGTTTTCTACTGCTAGAGCATTAGGAGCTCCAGCTCTTGAACATTCCCTGCCTTGGGATGTGTTGATGACTAGACTTAAAGGACATTATGCCCCCTCACCATCCCGTTTTGCCAGACGCTACGCATTTCGGTGGTGCTGTCAGAAGGAGGGCGAGTCTGTGAGCCAGTCTTTGGCATCGTTGAGGAGTGCTGCTATACATTGTGAATTTACTAATCTTGATGAGGCACTTTTAAAGCAATTGATTTGGGGCACCAATGATGCAAAATTGCAGTGCAGGCTGCTCGCTCATTCTGAATTAACGTTGCAGATTGCTGTTGATGAGGCAAGGGCGGCTGAATAATCGACTCATTCTGCGGCTGAAATTCAAAGATATCATGCTGGCAAGCCTTTGTTGCCTGTGTCTGCCCTGACTGACCAGGCATTTTGTGATTACGACAGCCATCCGAGTGAGGAGTCGGAGGTGTGCCACCTCAAGATGATGTCTGCAGCGCGGCAAGAAAGACCTTCTACCGCCTCTCAGACGGGCTGTTTCAGCTGCGGCGGGAATCATAGGTGATCTTCATGCAAGTTCAAGAACGTGCAGTGCCGTCGTTGTGGGAAGACGGGTCACCTGGCCTACGTTTGCAGGGCTCCTCTGCCTTTGCCTGAGCCTTTGGTTAGCCGACCTCCATCCCAGCAAACTGACCGTCGGAAGGACAGATCTAGGGCAAACTGTCATGACATTGAGGATTGTTCTGAGGGTGCTGACTGGGTGGTTAACACTGCTTTCACTGGGAGGTCGGGTGGTAAAAAGATGTTCTTAACAATTCTGTTAGAGGGACGCCCCTGCAAGATGGAGATTGATACCGGCTCCACTAAATCCATCATTGCATGTGGTAGCCTGAAAAAATTAGTTCCCTCTATCTCTATGGAGCGCCTGGCCCTAAGTAAATGCAGGCTTAGGGATTATCAAGGGAATGCAATTAACATACTAGGCTCTGGGGAATTTGGCATTGAGTATGGCATGTTCAAGGGTACCTTGCCATTGATTGTTGTTGCTGACCCATTGGCTACACTATTAGGGTTAGATTGGTTTGCCTCTTTGGGTCTGGCTATTTCGGGGGTCAACGAGATCCAACATTCGACCACTGTGGAAGACTTGTTCCAGGAGTTCGCTGATGTTTTCAGTGACTCATTAGGTAAATATAAAGGGTCTCCTGTTTCTTTTAATCTTGACCCATAGGTGGCGCCAGTGCGCCTTAAGGCTCGTAGAGTGCCATTCGCCCTTAGAGAAAAAGTGGACAAGGAGCTTGATAAGTTAATAGCCCAGGGGTTTTTAGAAGCGGTGGATTACGCCAAATGGGAAACCCCTAAAGTGATCCCATTGAAATCAGATGGCTCCATTAGGATCTGCGTGGACTAACGTTCATCATTAAACAGGGCGTTACAAGCTAACCCGTACCCGGTTCCAGTGGTGCAGCATCTGCTGCACTCTTTGGGCCGAGGACAGATCTTTGCTAAGCTCGATTTAGCGCAGGCGTATCAACAGCTGCCTGTTGATGATGCCACTGCAGACATCCAAACCATAGTTCCATTGCAAACGTCTCCAATTTGGGGTATCTGTGGCCCCCGGTATTTTTCAAAGTATTATGGAGCGATTGCTCCATGGCTTACTGGGGGTCCTTCCTTATTTTGATGATGTGTTAGTGGCGGCTGATTCATGGGAGGAATTAAATTGAGAGGAATTTTAGTGCATTTTAGGGAGGCGGGGCTCCATCTAAAGAAGGCCAAATGTAAGATTGGAGTTCGTGAGGTTGAATTTTAAGGATTCCAAATTGACGCTCGAGGTATTCATCCGACGCTGTCCAAGGTTGAAGCAGTTAAATCCGCTCCAGCACCAAAGTCTAAAGTTGAATTGCAGACTTTTGGGGGGCTTTGGAATTTTTATTCCATGTTTGTACCCCATAAGGCTTCTGTGGCCGAGCCGTTGCATAGACTGCTCGACAGCTCGGCAGTTTGGAAATGGGGCAGCCGTGAGGAACGCGCCTTTGCGGCTGTCAAGTCCCTTCTGACATCTTCGGCTGTTTTAATGCAGTATGATCCATCCTTGCCGCTGTTGCTGGCCTGTGATGCTTCACCATTCGAACTGGGAGCTGTCCTGAGCCACCATTATCCCAATGGCTGAGAGGTTCCTATAGCCTATTTTTCACGCTCCTTGTCCAAGGCTGAAAGGAATTACAGCCAATTGGACAAGGAGGCGCTGGCTGCTATAGCTGGGATAAAACGATTTCACCATTATTTATACAGTAGACATTTTGTGTTACTAACTGATCACAAGCCTTTGTTAGGGTTATTGGCAGGTGATCAGCCTTCTCCGGCCATTCTGTCCCCCAGAATGTCTCGTTGGACAGTATTCCTGGCCGCCTATTCATATCGTTTGGCATACCGTCCCAGTAAGCAAATGGGGCATGCCAATGCCCTCAGTAGGTGTCCTTTGTCCAAAGTGAAGGTGGAGGAGGCTCAGGAGACGGAGGTCCTCCTAATTGCTGACATGGACTTGCCTTTATCGGTGAGGGACATTGCCAGCCACTCTGCAAAGGATCCTTTAATTTCAAAGGTGTTGGGTTGGGTAAAAAGGGGGTGGCCAAGGGAGAAGGTTCTGGAGAATGTGCTGCCATACTACCGTCAGTGGTTAGAGTTATCTGAATTGAGGGGTTGACGTACCTGTTGCTCCTGACTGTCCAGCATTGGAGGCAGCCCATGATCCACCCGATGCATCACCATTGATCAAAGAGGCGGGGGAAGAATATTCATCTCCTACGGTGGCTGAGCAGACACCACGGCGTTCGGGTCGGATCTGCCATAGACCCACCCATCTGCGAGACTACGTCTGCGCAATCCAGGGGGAAGGGGTGCTAAGTCCTCAGACTTACTATCAAGCACTCCCATTGGCTAAAGGTCGCACTCAGTTTGGGCGGGAGAATTACAGGTTCTTTATTGGTTAATTGTCTGACAGCTGACTCTATATAAGAGCTGTCAGATGGGTGGTTATTTGTTACAGTTTGGTTCAGTTCGGATTAAACAGTTTAAAGCAGCTCCCTGCCTCCGTGTTTTTACCTCAGAGAACAGTCTTGAGCACCTACACTGCAGAAACATTTAAACCTCACAACTTGACCAGGCTAAAGCAATAGATGCAATTTACATAGACTTCTGCAAAACCTTTGATTCAGTGGTACACAACAAACTACTGTTAAAACTTAAAAGGAGCATTTCCAGATCCCTGCACAAGTGGATAGCCGTGTTCTTGTCAAACAGGCAACAAGTAGTCAAAATAGGAAGCAGCCTATCAAACCCGGCACTACTTAACAGTAGTGTCCCCCAAGGCAGTGTTATAGGACACACACTCTTTCTGCTTTACGTAAATGACTTTTGCGATCATATTGTAAGCAGCTGTGTCCTCTTCACTGATGACATAAAACTATTTAACACCACTGACAATGGTGGTGTTACACCATGGTGGTGCCCTACAAAGTGACCTTAATTATACCTCAGAATGGTCATGCAATTGGCAACTCCAAATCTCAACTAACAAATGCTCTGTCTTACACATTGGCAACAAAAATCAGAACACCAAATACAAGCTGGGCAAATACGAACTTGTAGATGACCCTCACTCTGTCAAGGACCTAGGAGTACTCATCTCAAAATATCTAAGCACAAGAACTCATAGTAACAGCATTGCCAAAAAGGCATTAAGAGTTGTTAACCTAATTTTGTGAAGCTTCTTCTCTGGTAACATTGTACTGCAAACTAGGGCATACAAAACCTTTGCCAGACCAATTCTCAAAAACAGCTCATCTGCCTGGAATCCACATTGTATAATGGGACATTAATACAAGTGAGCAGATCCAGAGGTATTTCATAAGAAAAGTACTCCACTCCTCTGTTCACAATAGAATCCCTTATGCCAGGAGACTCAAAATTTTGGTCTTGGACAACCTGGAACTATACCACCTACAGTCTGACCTAAGCATAGTATACAAAATTGTCTGCTACAATGTCCTACCAGTCAATGACTACTTCAGCTTCAACCTCAATAATACATGGTGAACAATGTATTATTGACCTTGATACAATGTATTATTAACCTTGATACAAACTCAAGGTTAACTGCTCCAAACTCAATTGCAGAAAATACAACTTTAGCAATAGAGTGGTCAATGCCTGGAATGCTCTACCTGACTCCATTGTTATATCCTCAAACCCACACAGTTCAACCTTAAACTGTCTACCTGGACCTCATCCCATTCCTAAGAGGGAATAAAGTAAAGGGGGCATGAATAAGTGCATCAGTGTACCTACCGTCCCTGCCCTATTGTCCCCATTTATTTGTACTCATTTCCTTTGTTCATGTCCATGTTTATACTTATACCCATTATCTTGTACAAGTTTGACAAACTAAATAAAATAAAAAATAAAATAAAAATATTGTTCTCCATGACTCCCTCTAATTAAACTTATGACAGAACAGCAACTAAGTCAGAAAAAACTGTCTCAGTTGGTCAAAAAACTTATATTGTAAGATCACAATGATGTAGCAAAAATAATGTTAGATCTGCATAGAATGGCCCTTAGAAGCTAAAATTCTTTTTCAGCTGCAAGATGATAGCATGTTTTGCCTAAGATGCTCAGTTCTGCACTGAGGCTGTCTCTGAGTGAATGTGTGTTGTGCAGTTGCTAGAATACATTAATCATTGATCAGTGTCTGCCATCTTAGAAATCCCTCAAGCTAGTATAGAGAGATGGTCATTTCACCTTCAGTCCTGCATTGCTGCCATTATTTACAGAGCAGGTACTGACAAACTCATGAACCATGTGTCATGTCATTCATCATAAGAAATGAAACCAACAAGGCATGAAGAGACAGGAGAAGGAGGCAACTCTGTCTGTCAGTTACTTTGCTATATGGGAAATGTCTATAGTTGGGACACTGCACCAATTCCAGAGAGGGGAAGTTTTCAGGAGCAGCAACCTAATGCACATTCTCATTTTACTGGCTTGAGATTCATATGTGAGCAACATCTAAGGACAAAAATAAAATCATGGACAGAAAAGCCAGGGACAGTGTTCATTAATAAATGGCAGAAAAACATTTTCTCATTGTGAAATGGCTTTGCAGGTCCTGAAAGGATAAATACACAAACTTGGAAACTAAATTCTTTATTATTCTAATAGAAAGAGAGAAAGTTGAGCAACTGGCCTAAGGTTGAGTAGTTTCTGTTGTAATAAAACAGAAGCAAATTTTATTTGAAGGGTAACTTTTGAAATGGATCTTTAGATAATGTTTGGGGAACGTCTTATCTTCCCTTTGAGGGCATCTTCTTTATCTCCCAAAAGTCCCTTTAATTTTGTTGTTTAAACTAAAACTAATAAATGTATAATCCCACAACAACTTTAAATTACCAGATATTATTCAATTTCATAAAACTCAAAAAGTCAGTTCAATGGAATAATTATCTCTAGAGCAGGCAATTGCTTTGGACACATTAGGTTTGAATTTTGAGAATCATAATTGAGAGATATGCTTATTTATTTATTTATTTATTTATTTATTTATTTTATTAAATTTCTAGACCTCCCTCTCTCCCCGAAGGGACTCAAAATAACTTGCTACCATTCCAATAAAATCTTTGTTGGTCTCAGAGCTATGTCTGCAAATAAAAGTAATGCTGGAAGTTAGCTAACATATGTTCTATTTTGTTCTGTTCTGTTATCTTTTTTCTTTTTTGAAAGTCAAGTGGGCAGGGTCCCCACTGGGCATCAAAAAAAGTTCCCATGTGCATCTGTAAGGAGGGTAGGTGAAGTCAAGTTGTATATCAAAAGCTCAAGTACTGGTGAAAGTGATGGGATACAGGTTTAAATTATTTAGATAAGATAAAATGAGTGTAAATGGTAATAATTTCCTGTTTCAGACTAAGACGACCTTAAGTACTTTACAACTGATCCCTAAAAGAAAAAATCAATAGACATAGGGTATTCTTTAGTCCTCTAGCTGTTGGTTACAATTAGAAAAGAGATTAAAAGGCCTTATTGAAACTTATGTTATGAAAGGTTAGTCCTTAGCTGAATGATTCAAGCACAGTTCTGACAGAATAAGATCTTAGCAATGCAATAGGGGAGTTACTCAAATGAATCATAACAATTTAGTTTTAAAATATATATTAAAAATATGATATGATTATATTTTAGTAACAACTTTCAAATCACTCTAGATGATACCTGATGATCACAATCATTGTTTTCCAAAGTAGTAAATTATGTAAGATTTATTGTGAGTTATTAAAACTGAAAATAAGGATGTTATATTTTGGAGAAACCGGAAGTGTCACACTGAGACCATTTGGAAAAATAATGAGCTCTGATGAGCCCCACGAAAATCCAGCCGGATAAACTACTGTCGGGTGATCTTCGGACCAAAACCATCTCATAGAGATGGGAAAGAAGGAGAGGCATCTCAGATGACCAAGAGGAACCAGGAAGTTTCTTGTTAAGTCAGAGACGGCTCTTCGGACTGACGATGGGGGGACGGCCATTTCTAAATGACCTGGGGTAACTGGACTAAGGTTTTGTGCAGGAACAGTGTTGGAACAGAGTGTTGGAACTATGTGAGTGGGTGGCCAACTCACAGGTAAAAGAAAACTTTAAATTTAGACTTAAAAAGGGTCCTGGAGCTGAAATTAGCAGGTAATTGGCATTTGGGAAGTTCCATGAAGGAAGAAGGATAAAGTGGAGGCTAAAACATCAAATCCCAAGAAGATTCTTGGTTTTACAATTGGATTTGGAGAAACTAAAAATAATAAAAAGAAAGAACCCCGAGGGGAAAGTTTTTTATGTGGATTTAAACTGTTTTTGACAGTTTTGACAAATTTGCTGGTTTGAGTGTATTGTGGATTTGAGAGAGCCATCTGCTGGTGGGAAGAGTGCATTGCAATTCTTTGTGGAAGATAGAAGAGAAAGTGCAGCTGGGAAACTTGAATGTGACTATCAGAAAAGATAATCAGGAACTGTGAGAACTTCTAAGGAGTGTTTGTTTTTCTATATTGCTTAGTTTTGATTTTCTATGGCCATGGGAGATAATACATTTTTGACTTGGATTGGATTGGACTAATATTAGAATTGGACATTAGAATCTGGAAATATTAATAATAAAAGACTGTATGGACTTTAAGTTCTAATTAAATGTGATATAATTTAAAAGTTTTTAAAAATTGCTACATTTGTTAAATTAGCAATATTGAGCCTGGGATATATGATGAATTATTTGAGATGCTTAAAAAATGTATGTAAAACTTTAAAAGGCAATAAAAAGTCAGAAATCCAGCTGAAGCACACAGAACAGGAAACAGAAGAGGAGGAGGTAAAAGAAAGCATAAATGAAGAACAAGAAAATAATATTAAAGAAAAAGGAACTAAAGTAAAAAACAGATGATTTCACTGGGATTTACAGTGGCACAAAAAGGGTAGACAGGGGGGAATGTTCCCCAAAAAAGAATCAATCAAATGGCAAAGGGGGAAATAGTGGGAAGAGATTAGAAGCCCTGGGGAAAATTACTCGAACAGTAAAATTAAAGTGAGAAAAGGATTCAGAAGAAAAGATACAATAATTATAAAAAGTGTTAGGATATTAAGCCTTATATTGGGTTGACAATATATATGGATTATGCATATGAGAGGATGTACAATAAAAGATCCAGACAACACTTTGTTCATAAAATATGATAAAAAATTTGCAATTTAAAAAGCCTTTTAAAAAACGAACATTATATTTTGTTACACCAAGCATAATGCAAGGTTTAGA
The DNA here is from genome assembly GCA_039707465.1 of Rhabdophis nuchalis. Taxonomy (NCBI): domain Eukaryota; kingdom Metazoa; phylum Chordata; class Lepidosauria; order Squamata; family Natricidae; genus Rhabdophis; species Rhabdophis nuchalis. Next base: position 121,146,671 of record CM077644.1, read on the forward strand.
AGGTGACATGAATCTTACCATGGACAAAACTTTATTTCAAGTTATATTTAATATACTGGTTTCTCTCGAAAAATAAGGCAACAAATGATAGGGATACAAAAGGGAAATATGATCTATACTAAGCATCTACATAAAGGCTAGGTATTGCTAGAAAAGAGCTGATAATAAGATTGAATGTTTGAATGGCCTTGATTGAATATGTAGTATGACTCCTTATCTAGAGCAGCTGATAAGCTGATATCCTGGTGATTCTTAACCCATTTATAGATTGTAGTGTATAAAAATATCTCCACAATACATTCGATATTTTCATTACCTTGGACATACAGATTGTTTGTTTGGAAAGATTAATCCTATAATTTGAAATCCTGATAGTATCTTATGTTGGTCTTGAACCAAATTAAATTAAATTTTAATAGATTCTGGCTGTTGCTGTTCCTTTTGATCATGTAGCCAAGCATCTTCAGTATTCCAGCAGTGACAGATGCAGTGGTGTCAAGGGACACCAACATTAGGAAGGACTATGAAAAACTGGAGAAGTACCATAGCTTGAATGAGGAACTAGAGAGGATATGGAAAGTAAAGACCAAAGTGGCCCCAATGGTGGTAGCAGCAAAGTCACAGTAGCTGTGACACCAAAGTTGGGAGAATGGCTCCAATAAATCCCAGGGATGACATCAGAAATGCCTGTCCAGAAATATACAGTGCTAGGAACAGCTAAGATACTGTGTGGAACCTTCAAACTCCTAGGCGACTAGTAGAGGACCTGAGATTGAGGAGAACACATACCTCTCACAGAGATGAGAAGGAGATTTTTTTAAATAAAATATGATATAATGTATATAATGTAATTAAGAGGTGGACATCACATGAATGTAAACATCAGAAGAACAAGACAACCTGTATCCCAATTTCATTATAGAATTCAAAACAAAATATTGATAAAACTCAGTAGCTTTGCACTTGTCAAGATGAGATGAGATTTGGAGGTTCTCTGAACTGGCCATAACATTAGCTACGGGTTCTCCTGAACCTAGAGGAACCTGTAGCGGCCCACCCCTGCTTATTCCCAGATTTCTAAAGGAGTTGGCAGATGCTATCTCAGAACCATTGTATCACATCTTTCAAAAATCTTGGAGCACCAGAGAACTACCTGAGGATTGGAAAAGAGTGATGTGGTCCCGGTCTTCAGAAAAGAAGGGGGGAAACAGAGCTGGGCAACTACAGACCAATCAGCCTAAAATCAATACCTTGGAAGATACTAGAAGATACTAGAAAAGATAATCAAAAAAACAAATCTGCAAACATCTCAAACAAAGTTATAACTAGAAGCCAGCACAGGTTTTTAAAAAACAGATTATCCCAAACCAATCTTATTTCATTCTTTGACAAAGTGACTAAATTAGTAGACCAGTGAAATGCTGTGGACATTTTATACTAAAACTTCAGTAGGGCATTTGACAAAGTAGACCACAACCTAATTTTTCCTCCTTCAATATTTGTGAAGAAGGAAATTAAATAGTGTATTTGTAGGTATAAGTTGTCTCCACATTTTTAGTTTTCTGATGATATTACAATATTCAACAGTTGCTTCTATAGCTCATAAAGTGAGTTGTGTTTTTGAACTGACTGCAAATTTTGATTCATTTACTTGAAAGGTGATCAGCACCTGTACCTGAGGCTTCTGACTTTCTCCTAAAATAATGTTTTCAGGAAAATCTATATTTTTCAGAAAGTGGCTGCTCAGCATGATTTTCCTCACTTCAACATAAAATACTCTTCACAGCTGTGGAACAATTCAAATGCAGCCTTTGAGCCCTGGTGGACTTTTGAATAAAAAGTGAGGCAGTTCTTTCTTCATTGACAAATATTCATCTATTATAACAAGAATAAACAACTTTTCCCCCTAAGTTTACTCTAATTTTATTGAGGGCCACATCAGGATGGTGGTTGACTTCGGGGGGCAGGGAGGGCTGGTGGGCATGGCCATGGTGGGCATGGCCGGCTCCCATTGCTGCTGTGCTTACTGTCCTTGGCCAAGTTGCTCATGGCGTGCGGGAGGGCAAAGTGTGTGGGTCTGAGGGAGGCCCACTCCATCTCCTTATGAGGAGATCTGGCTTTGTAACCAAAAGCATCCTCAGTGATAGGATGGGAGAACGTCAGGAGGGGTCAAGGGAATGGCAAAAGGCAGCGGGTCTTCTGGTGTTCAAATGCTAAGGCAGGATTTACCCTCACTTTCTCTCATTATAATCTTCCTTCCTTCCTTTCTTCCTTCTGTCTCTCCCTCCCTTCTTTTTCCTTCCCTCTTCATTCTTTCTTCTTCCTTCCTTGCTCTCTTCCCCTCTTTTCTTGTCCTGTTTTCCCCACTAGAAATAGCTGTTTGCAACACACAAGGTGGGGATACTTTCCTAAGAGCTCACAATTCAAGAATACCAATGTACACATGCAATATCTCAGGGTGGGGAAGGCCATGGGGGGCCTAGTGATAGAACGGGCTCTCAATGTCTCCTTGACCCACTAGATACCTCATGCTTCTCTCTCCCTTCCTGCCACAAGGACTCACTTACCTTGCAAACATCTGTCTCCTCTCTTTGTTTCTTGGTCTCTTTGTCTTTGCTTTGAGGAAGGAAGAGGAGAGTTGGCTGAGATGCTTTTTGTGCTGAGAATGGATGTTCCTAGGTGCTATAATATCATGCAGATTCAGGCACCCAACCTCTTTTGCAGAGTCAGGGGCCAAGAAACTTTTATTCTCAGTGCAAAAAGTGTTTGCCGGTCTCCTGCTCCTCCCTGTGCCCCCCCAACTACATTCTACTTTACTTAATGAGACCTTGTTATCCCACAGAGCATGCTTGCATGCAAATGGAGAGAGAGAGGGGGGGGAGAAAGCAATCCATACAGGGCACCCAAGCTCCTGGCAGCGGCACAGGCAACAGGAGCCAGCTGAGCAGTGAGGTGGGGGTGGAGTACAAAGCAAGGCAGGCGGGGTATGGAGCTTCCCCCCTCACCCTGCACCAGCTAACCTGAACGCCCTGCCAGCCAGACACTGAAGTGCCAAAACTGCCACTGCAGCAAGACTCTGTGTGTGTGTGTGTGAGAGAGAGAGAGAGAGAGAGAGAGAGAGAAAGGGAGAGAGAGAGGGAGGGAAGGAGGGAGGGAGGGAGAGAGAGAGAGAGAGAGAGAGAGAGAGAGAGAGAGAGAGAGAGAGAGAGAGAGAGAGAGAGAGAGAGAGAGATAGATAGATCCCTGCTTTAGTTGGGGCATTCAAGCTTGTGGCAGCGGTGGGTGGGGTGGGGAAGGAGCCAACTGAGCAGCCATTTTTCTCCTTGTCTTCCCCACTCAAGCAGCGCAGGCTCTGCGAGACAGCAGGGCCTCTCGTTTCTCCCCCAGCATGGCAAACTCCAGCTGCTGGCAGTGGCAGACACCTAATGATTGCCCCCTCCCCAACCAGCTAGCACCGTCTGGAAGGTGTGAACTATTTTTTTTCCATAGTCCCACAGACTACTTTAATTGCTTTGCATGTGGCGACAGAGAACTGGGCCTTGTGTGCGTGCATACCTGCTGGGATGGCAGGGTCTGGGTCAAAGTCCTCCTGTTGGAGGACCGTGGCCGCTGGTTATGGGCGGTCACGCGCTCCAACCCCCCATGCCCCCATCGCAGACTAGGTGGGCAAGAACCACAGACCCGGGGCCCTAGGCTGATGTTATGCAACGCCAGGTCCGTGGTACAAAAAGCCCCCCTCATCCATGACCTTGTGTCAGAGGGGGACCCGGACCTGGTGGGTATTACGGAAACCTGGTTGGGCCACGAGGGAGGATTACCCCTCATGGAAATGTGCCCACCAGGCTACTGAGCCTTCCATCAGCCTAGGGCCCTAGGGAGGGGTGGGGGGGTGGCGATTATGGTTAGGGAAGGTCTTGACTGGACTACTGCAATGCTCTCTACATGGGGCTTCCCTTGAGGTGCACTCGAAAGCTACAGCTAGTCCAGAATGCAGCCGCGCGGGTGATTACGGGAGCCCCTAGATGTTCCCACATAACACCGATCCTGCGCGAGCTGCACTGGCTTCCTGTGGTCTTTCGGGTGCGCTTCAAGGTCTTGACGACCATCTTCAAAGCGCTCCATGGCTCGGGGCCTAGTTATATGCGAGACCGTCTCCTGCCCCATACATCCCTTAGACCGATACGCTCCCACAGAGAGGGCCTTCTCAGGGTGCCGTCGGCCGGACAATGCCAGCTGGCAACACCCAGGAGAAGGGCCTTCTCTGTGGCGGGCCCTGCCCTTTGGAACGACCTACCCCCTGAACTCCGCACTATCACCGACCTCCGCCTCTTCCGCCGGTGTTTAAAAACACACTTATTTCATCAAGCCGGCCTAACATAGCCTCCGCTGGGACAAATATTAGACAGTTTTAAATGGGGGATTTTAATCTGGTTTTAGCGCAGGTTTCTGTCATTTAATAGGTTTTTAAATTATATTTGGTACTATTTCGTATATTGTTTTAAATTCCTGTGCGCCGCCCTGGGTCCTCTCGGAGAAGGGCGGGATATAAATTGAATAAAATAAATAAAATAAATAAATTGAGCCAAAGGAGACCACGATCCCTCAGACGACCGGGTGCGAGTCCCTCCTTGTGAAGTGGGGCCTAGGGAGGCAGTTGGGCGTGTTAGTTGTATACCTGGCTCCTCGCTATGCAGCAACAGCCCTGCCCGAGCTCCTAGAGGTGATAGCCAAGGCAGCGGTTGAGACCCCCAGACTATTGGTCATGGGGGACTTCAACCTGCCATCAGTAGGCAAAACCTCTGGGGTAGCTCAGGAGTTCATGGCTTCCATGACAGCCATGGACCTGACCCAAGTAGTTGTAGGCCCTACCCACGAGGGCGGACACACCCTGGATCTAATCTTCGTCTCGGGACAGTGGAGTAGTGATCTGGGAATAGGGGATCTAGTCATCACACCCCTGTCATGGACAGATCACGCTCTCCTTCGGCTCGACTTTCCAATCGCCGCACCTCACTGCGGGGAGGCGGAACTGGACATTCTTATATGGTTCCGCCCCAGGCTCCTGATGGACCCGATAAGGTTCCAGAGGGAGCTTGGGCCAATTCCTGTGGACTTGCCCCGCAACTCGACTGAGGACCTAGTGGCCGCATGGTTAAGTGTGGCCACGGGGGCCTTGGACCGAGTCGCGCCCTTGCGACCTCTCTTGCAGCAACGAACCACCTGGGCTCCTTGGTTTACCGAGGGGCTTAGGGAGATGAAGCGCCACAAGAGATGCCTAGAGAGCAGATGGAGATCTTCTCACTCCGAAGCCGACCGAACACTAGTGAGAGACCATATTAGGACTTACTTAGTGGCGATAAGAGTGGCCAAACGTGAGTATTGTGCCACTCTTATTGCATCCGCAGATAATCGCCCTGCCGCCCTGTTTGGGGTGACCCGCTCCCTCCTTCAACAGAGGCCGCGGGAAGCCCCTTTACAGGGTCGAGCAGAGGAATTTGGGATTTATCTGCAGGAGAAAATCACTCGGATTCGGAGCGAGCTACCCTTCATCGACAGTGGTCCAGTCGAGCGGGCCAAGGCTGCTCTTGTGACACCATCTTGGGAGGAGTTTGATTTTGTTACTACCAAGGATATGGACAAGTTGTCAAAGAGACTTAGGGCTACCACATGTTTATTGGACCCGTGTCCCTCCTGGCTTGTACTGGCATCCTGGGAGACGACACGAGGCTGGCTCCAGGGCATTGTCAACGCATCTTTGAGTGAGGGGTCCTTGCCTGCCGTCTTGAAAGAGGCGGTAGTAAGGCCCCTCCTCAAGAAGCCTTCCCTGGATCCAGCATTATTAGAGAACTATCGTCTCGTCTCCAACCTCCACTTTTTAGTGAAGGTTGTAGAGAGTGTGGTGGCTCAACAGTTTCCGCGACACTTGGAGGAAGTTGATTATCTAGACCCGCGCCAGTCCGGCTTCCGACCCGGTCACAGTACCGAGACAGCATTGGTCTCGTTGGTTGATGATCTCTGGAGGGCGCAGGATAGAGGATATTCCTCTATCCTAGTCCTATTAGACCTCTCAGCGGCTTTTGATACCATCAACCATGGTATCCTATTGCGCCGACTGGCGGGGTTGGGGCTGGGAGGCACCGTTTTGCGGTGGTTCTCGTCCTACCTCTCTGGTCGGTCGCAATGTGTGTTGGCAGGGGGGCAGAGGTCGGCCTCGAGGCCCCTCATATGTGGGGTTCCTCAGGGGTCGGTCCTCTCGCCCCTACTGTTCAACACATATATCAAGCCGCTGGGTGAGATCATCCGTGGTTTTGGGGTGGGATATCATCTGTACGCTGATGATACTCAGTTGTACATATCCACCCCAGACCACCCCAACGATGCCGTCGAGGTTATGTCCCGGTGCTTGGAGGCCGTACGGATCTGGATGGGTAGTAACAAACTCAAGCTCAACCCGTCCAAGACTGAGTGGCTGTGGCTTCCGGCACCCCGGTTCAGCCAGATTATTCCAACTCTGGCCATTGGGGGCGAAACACCGGCCCCCGTGGAGAGGGCGCGCAATTTGGGTGTCCTCCTGGACTCCCGGATGTCTATGGAGGACCATGTGGCAGCCGTGGCCAGGGGGGCGTTCCATCAGGTACGCCTGATGCGCCAATTGTGCCCCTTACTGGACCGGGGTGCCTTACGCACAGTCACTCAAGCACTCGTCACCTCTCGACTCGACTACTGTAATGCTCTCTACATGGGGCTTCCCTTGAGGTGAACCCGAAAGCTGCAGCTAGTCCAGAATGCAGCCGCGCGGATGATTACGGGAGCGCCTAGACACTCCCACATAACACCAATCCTGCGCGAGCTGCACTGGCTTCCTGTGGTCTTTTGGGTGCGCTTCAAGGTTCTGACGACCATCTTTAAAGCGCTCCATGGCTCGGGGCCTAGTTACATGCGAGACCGCCTCCTGCCCCATACATCCCTCAGACCGATACGCTCCCACAGAGAGGGCCTCCTCAGGGTGCCGTCGGCTGGGCAATGCCGATTGGTGACACCCAGGGGAAGAGCCTTCTCTGTGGCGGGACCAGCCCTTTGGAACGACTTACCCCCTGAACTTCGCACCATCTCCGACCTCCGCCTCTTCCGCAAGTGTCTGAAGACACATCTGTTCCATCTAGCCGGCCTAGCGTAACCTCCATTACTGACTTTTAGATAGTTTTAAATTTGGGGATTTTTAATTCGGTTTTCAGCGCAGGATTTTATTGAAATAAGTTTTTTAAAATTTTATATGTTTTTTGTATGTATTTTAATATTCCTGTGCACCGCCCTGGGTCCGCTTGGAGAAGGGTGGGGTATAAATATAATAAAATAAATAAATAAATAAATAAATAAAGTGACACCGTAGACCCTCACAGTTTCCAGGATGGCCATATGGACCAGATCTGGCCACATCATGGGCCGGATGCAGCCCGCAGGCCTTGAGTTTGACACCCCTCCTCTAGAGCATCATGGCCTAGCATGTTCTCAGTTGCATCAATCTGAATTGCAAAGTTTAGGAGGATGTGGTTGATCACAATCAACAACAGTCCACAACTTGCAGGGCAGTGGAATATTCCAGGGAAGAAGTTAAAGTGAAATTCTAAAAGATGAAAATGGAATACCCTGCAAATGTTTAACCTATGGCTTGTGAGCCAGATATGGCTCTTTTGATGGCTGCATCTGGCTCGCAGACAAATCTATATAAATAACATAGCCGCGCGCACGCCACACAATTACTGCCTGGAGCAGGACCACAGCCCATCTCCCAACTGGTTCTTCCTTGGTCAGAGGAAAGCTTCTGCAGAAGCCCATGTGAGTGAGAACAACTTCCCGCCGTTACGAAGTCTCCGACGCTATAATTGTATGGGCTATGTGCACGTGCCTATGTTTTCCACGGCCGGTGCTCCACGCCGTGGAAAACATAGGTGCACGCGCACAGCCCATACAATTAGAGCCTCAGAAAGTTTGCAACGGCGGGAAGTTGTTCTCACTTGCCCAACTCTGATCAAATGTTTATAGCTCCTGTGACACATGCCATCATAATAAAACAATATTGATCTTATTTTACAATATCCTATGTAATAACTTTGAATTATGATATTTCTGGGATTTACTGTTATTCTTCTAATATGCACAATGAATATTACTACCAAAAAAGCACCCAAAGTGAAATATGAAGTCAGCAACCAGTCTGCACCTAGCTCACAGAATGAAAAAGTCTTTACTGACCTATATGGGATACAGTATCTCCATCACTGGTAATGAAGTCTGTGCCAGGAATGAAAGTTTTTTCTCACAGACACACTCTATGACTGCATTACCATATATTAAACCTGGCTGTTTAATCGTATCATTCTGTATAATTTCACAATACATTGAACCATAAGGTAACCAAGTTCCCTGGATTTATATAAAATAAAAACTAAACAAGGTTAACAGTACACAAGATAGCATGTTGTTATAAATAAAGCTATGAAGTTTGATAAGCATGTATGTAAAAACTGCTTGTTACTGTTTGTGCGTTTATGTGTGTATTGCAGTACAGCAAAAATGGGACACAGTATTTTAGGCAATCTTCAAGGTCATAGAATGGCTCGTCCTACAAGTGCTAACATTTGTGTAAATTACTCTCTTCCATTTTTTGCTTATTCTTAGTAAAAAGGAATCATTTGCCATAACTAAGACAATACTCTACAACTCAAGATCAACAATATTATTTATTTCTCCAAACTAGTGATAGGATAGCAGGGTCAATTCCTTCAACTTTTTTCTCTTTTCTATTAATTATAACCACTACAGCAGAATTGTAAACAGTCAATTCTATTCCAATCAGTTCAAAAGTCCACTCAAAGAATGTGCCTTCAAGGTATCTATGATAACTGCAGCTGACCTTGTGTTTTAGGAATGAAAAATAGCTGTTAGCAATTTTGGATTCTGGAAGTAACTAACACATTTTCCAAGCTGTTCTTATGATGAGATTCCATGATAATAGCCTCTCCAGCTATTGACAAGAAGGTAGGCCAAAGAATACCTTCAACAGCTACATGGGAGCAATAGCAGGGAATGAGAGAAAGAGAGAAGGTGAATGAGATGAGGGAGACTGGACAAACCACTTTGTCTTTTATCCTGGAAATAATTATATTTTACAAATTATTTCCAATAGAGAAAGGCACAAAGTAGGTGGTGTAGAATTTCTTCTCTTCTATTATGATATGTATTTGTGTTTAAAAATTTTCATTGTTATACATCTTTTGAAAACCTTGGAATAATCTTGCTGCAGAGCTAAAGCTAAAAAACTTTAATGATCCAAAATTATAAAATAATGCTTTTAAAACCAATTTAAACATCATAATTTCCAAAAAAATATTCTGGAACTCACAACTCAGCTTTGGAGATTTTCTCTTTCTGATGTCTACTTGTTCTTCATAAAATTGTAATTTCCAAAATTATCTAGGTCAGAAATTAACAAATGGACAAATGTAAATTGGTAATAATAATTATATCAACTTTCTTTTGAGACAATTGAAAATTGTCCATTCAAATCAAATGTTCTATATGAACCAGGTTTTAAACCGTTGCATTTTTTTCATTTTCTTTTATAAATCACAAATATTTTAAAATACTAAAAACCAATAAAATACAAATACAAAAATTTAAAATACTGGAGGGGGGGGGACAACAAATCAGAAAAGGGTAATAAAGGGAGATCCGGAGTTTTGAGCTGTACAGCTGCCTGAAAGTAGGTGAGTACTGCTTCAAAATTTGACTTAGGATATTGCGGAGAGTGAAATTGCATGTGTGTGAGCATGTTTGAAGGCTCAAATCCACGAGTAGCGATCAGAATCTACTTTCTCTGCTCAACCCTCAGCCACAGCCCAGCCTGCTGCTAGTCTGAAAGGGCAGTAACTGGCAGGATTGGGAAAGCAAAGGGGTTTTTGTTGGAGCATGGAAACCTTTTTGCAAAACAGGAAACAAAATAGCTGAGCGAGCAATGAGTGAAAGTAGTGAAAGTAACAGGCAGGGTAAAGGAAATTCCAGGGAAATTGTTAAGTATAGAAAAAGGCCCCTGCAAAAGGAAGTACTCATACCCACTGCCAACAGAACCCCTCCTGGGAAATTGTGCGAAGGCAGCCAGTCCTCCCTAGTCTCTCTCCCCGGACTTGAAAACTGACGGCAAAAAGTTCCTGCGAGTTAGGGCACAAAAAGTCCCTGCGAAGGACGTGAAATTCAAAGGAAAGAGGGGAGCAGGTAACAGCAGGCCCAGCTGAGCCAAAGTGAGCCCCACATCTGAGTGGGATCATGGAAAGCAGCAGCTCGAGGGTGGCCACTGAAACTTGGGGAACTATTGGGGGCTTGGGACAAAAAACAAATGCCCGTCCTAGCCCTTATGAAAAAGAAAAAAGCAAAAAAAAATGTGAAAAGTGGGCTTTACTTAAGGATGAAACTGGGAGACCAATTTGGCCAAGAAGTAGTTCATTAAATTTTAAACTTTTGAAAGCACTTAGACCTAGGATTGAACCCAGCCACATACCACACTGGTACTGTTGGGCTGAGCTAGCTAGGATTAAAGACCCCTTGATGGGAAAACCAGCAGAGAAAATAGAGGACCAGCCTGAAGAGGGAAGAACCGGGGTACATTTTATGGCCCCCTTGCTAAGCAAGCCGGTGCCAGGAAGAAACATGGGTCAGTTGGTGTATGTGCTAACACATACACCCTTTTCCACCTCAGATCTAGTCATCTGGAAGAGGGACACCCCCACCTTCAGGTCTGATCCCCAAATGGTGATATGGACTCTAAAGTCCATAATAGAGAGTCACAACTCCTCATGAGGAGACATGATTCAGTTGTTTCACATCTTCCTAATGAAAGGCAAGCTTCTTAAACTATTCAAAACAACTGAGCTAGTGGCCAAGCGACCCATCATAGCAGCACCTGGGCAAGTAGCCCAGCCACGAGTTGTTTGGCCCTTACACTGCCCAAATTGGGACTACAATGATGCCAATCATTGGAACAAATACAATAGGGCAAAGAATAATCTGCTAGAAGCCCTAGATGAAATAGGAAAGAAACTGTTAAATTGGACAGAATTCCAGAGGGTAACCCAGAGAGAAGTAGATAATACAGATGCCTTTTGGGTGCGCTTATTGGAGGCAGCCGTTGCATATGCCCACCTAGAACTCAACTGCCAGAAAGACCAAAAGATATTAGCCTCGGCGTTTATCAATCAATCGGTTAATGACATATGTGAGCATTTCAATCATGTTGTTTCGAATTGGTCCACATTAGAAATCTCAGAGTTACACACGATCACACACTTCATATATGACCAAAGGGAAAGGTTAAAGGAGGAGGAAAAGGAAAGAAAAGAAGAGAAAAAGGAGAAGGAAAGGGATAGGAAAAGGAGAGAAGAGAAGCAGGAAGCACTGCAGATTTTTGCCGCCATAAATAATAACCCAAGACCCACCAAATACCGATTCCCTGAACACTGTCATAGGTGCCAGCAATGTGACTGGGAAGGACAACCACAGGAACAATGCCCCCACTGTCTGCAGTGCGGGGCAAAAGGACATATAAAGTGGGACTGTAGACAGAATTGTACCCACTACCGATACCAAGGCCCTCCTAGAGCTCTCCTCTCAAGGGACTGCTCATTTAACCAGTGCGAGTAGAGGCAAAATAACGAGTCTTCATGGGAAACGGGGAGGGAAAGCAAGCCATCAGCCTTCTGACTAGGGGATAAAGGCATGGAATTCTCAGCAACCCACTGCAGGTTAGCAATTCCCTAAGGAATGGCCCCGAAGGAGAGCCTATGATTTCTCTCTCAATAGGGGGAAAGCCATATAAGTGCTTAGTAGACACCCAAGCCACTTCTTTGTTAATCACAACACCCCCTTCAAAAAACTCAATCGCCCCAGGGGCCCACAACGAAATAATGGGAGTGGAAGGGAGAACTATCCCAGTAGAATTTGCCAAAGAAATAACAATCAGTGTTGGTCCACTCTCTCTAACACATGCCTTCACAATCTGCCCCCAGTCTACTCTCTCCCTACTGGGCAGAGACCTCCTGTGTAAGTTGGGGGCCACCATCAAGTGTGGGGAGAAGGGTTTGAGGTTGGATATCCTGACAAGAAAGATCCATATGGTTGTTACAGAGGCCACCTCGCTGCATAAGGATTTAAAAGACTTACCCCCTTCTCTATGGGGTTGGGATGTCATGGAGGTAGGACTGTTAAAAGGAGCCTCCCCAGTAAGAATCACAGAAAAGCAAGAAGCCCTGCCATACGCCCCATAGTATAAGATCCAGGCTGAAGCCATTGAACCTATCTGGAAGCTAATAAAAGCGTATCTAGAGCAGGGGGTCCTCTGTAAATGCACCTCACCATGCAATATCCCCATCTTCCTGGTAAAGAAACAAATGGTAGACCAGGAGGGAAACTCCATCTTTAGATTTGTACATTACTTAAGGCTCATTAATAACCATGTGATAACCCGTGCTCCGGTAGTGCCTAACCCTGTGACTATTGTTACGGAAGTCCCTGCTTCAGCAAAATATTTTTCTGTCATAGAGCTGTGTTCCGCATTTTTCAATATCCCAGTAAACCAGGCTTCCCAATACCTTTTCGCTTTCACCTGGGAAGACCAACAGTATATATGGACTCACCTGCCACAGAGCTACACAGAGTCACCCACTTTATTCTCTCAAATCTTAAAAGCAGATCTCTCTTCTATTTCATTACTGTACCAATCAACCCTGATACAATATGTGGACGATTTATTACTGGCATCCGAAACGGAGCTTGCTTGTAAATTAGACATGATACAACTGCTCAGGATAGAGGACACAAGGCGTCTCCCATCAAATTACAATATTTGAAACAGGAGGCGACATATCTAGGTTACATTATAGCACCAGGAATAAGGAAGCTAGCCCCCAGCTGGGTACAGACCATTCTAAGCATGAAGCCACCTCAAACAAAACAGCAAGTCAGAGCCCTACTGGGTGTACTAGGCTTCTGCCGCCCATGAATCCCGTCATTCAGAGAAGAAATAATAATAATAATAATAATAATAATAATAATAATAATAATAATAATAATAATAATAATAATAATAATAATAATAATAATAACAACAACAACAACAACAACAACAACAACAACAATAATAATAATAATAATCTTCATTGTCATTGTAATAAGATTGTAATAAAATTACAATGAAATTGGTTAGAATTAGCTAGATCCCTGATACAATTAACAGAAAAAAATATGCCTGATTCCATTGAGTGCTCAAATTCCCTAGACAGAACTCTTCAAACAAACATTAGCCTCAGCTTGGACTCCCAGATTACAAAGAGCCTTTCATTTTGTTTATTCATGAGAAGTCAGGTGTGGTCTCAGGAGTTTTAACGCAGGCATTTGGCCCCTCATGCCGACCGGTTACTTATTACTCAGTAACACTTGACCCAGTGGCTCCTAGCGGCCTGTGAAGCCGCTAGGAGCCAGTCTACCAATCTGTACACTGATTCCAAATATGGGTTTGGGGTCTGCCACACTACAGGAACCTTATGGAAACAATGGGGGTTTCTAACATCAGCTGGCCATCGAAAAGCCCGCACTATCCTAGTTTCCAAGCTACTAGAAGCCATCCAATTGCCGGAATCCATAGCAGTCATCCACTGCACAGCTCACCAAACAGATGACTCCTTAGTCACAAAAGGGAATAAATATGCTGATGCCACAGCCAAGTGGGTAGTCACAAAATCTCTCCCTCATAATATAGTGGCACCAACTATAAGAGCTGACCCCATAATTCCCTATGCAGATCTTTTAGAGGAAGGGGAAGAAAGAATGTGGGAAGAGAATCTAGGTGCAGTCTTTACTGAAGGGTTCTGGAGAGTCCCAAATGGCAGGTCAATAGCCCCACGGTGCCTCATAAGGCTAATCATGCCAGAGGCTGGATGCAATGTGTTGTGACTCACTAGCAAAACAAACTGGAATACAAATTGTTGTTTATTATTTCCCTACATTGTTCTACATCTATAACTAATTCACATACATATAAGAAATCTGGTGAATTGTCTGTTCAGTTTTGTGAGACCTATCTCAGCTTTTGAAATGTGCTGATGGATACAGCCCATGGGTCAAATCCCACACATTGCATGCCTGTGTTTATACAGCCTGCAGGGCTAAAAAGGGACAGTCAGTTTGGCAGATTGTCAGGCCTGAGCATCAGCTGTACTCAGAGTGAAAAGTAGGGCTGAGTCCAGGGACAGGGTACCCTGGGTGGTCTCCTTTAATGTAATTAAAATATTTTATATTAGAACATTTAGAACTGGGATGTATCTATGATTTACTTACTATGTACTATGTGCTTGTTGAAATGTTGCATGTTATAGTAAACTGCTTTCTTTTTCTGCAGTATATTAGAGAAATACTAATGCTTAAGAAATGGTATATTTACATCTTAGGTTAGCTACATTCTTTTCATTTGAGGTTCAGATCTATACATAAAAAACGAGATTATAAAAGCCCAGTCTAGCACAATACCAATGAAGAAGAAAAATAACAGCTCCCAAAAGGAACCAGCATGGCTGCATAAAGAACTCTGACAAATTGAAAGACAAAAAAGATAAGTATAAAAAGTGGAAAGAGGGGCACATAACTAAGGCAGAATATCAGCTAATAGCCTGAGCGTACAAAGATGAAGTGAGGAAAGCTAAGGCTCACAATGAAGAAAGGCTTGCCACAAAAGTAAAAAAATAACAAAACAAGCTTCTTCCAACCTGTTAAAAACAAGAAAAAGGTTAAGGAAACAATTAGTCCATTGCTGGGAGTAAGTGGCAAGAAGGTGACAAGCAATAGGGAGAAAGCAGAACTATTTAACTCATTTTTTGCATCTGTCTTTACACAAAGGGATAAAACAGTCCAACCTATCAAAAACAGCACCACAAAAATCAGATTAGGAACACAAGTTGAAATAGGAAAGAAAATTGTAAGAGAGCACCGGTCTAACATAGATGAGTTCAAATCACCAGGACCGGATGGATTACACCCCAGGGTTCTGAAGGAACTGGCAGACAAGATCTCAGAACCACTGAACTATACCTTTCAGAGATCCTGGAGCAGTGGGGGACTGCCAGAGGACTGGAAAAGAGCTGATGTGGTTCCCATCTTCAAAAATGGTTAAAAAAAAATAGATCCAGGAAACTACAGACCTATCTGCCTGACCTCAATACCAGGGAAGATTCTGGAAAAGATAGTCAAGAAACAAATTAGCAAACACCTAGAAGTAAACAAAGTAATAGCCAAAAGCCAACATGGGTTCATGAAAAACAGATCATGCCTGACTAATCTTATTGCATTCCTCGACAGAGTGACCAAACTAGTGGACCAGAGGAATGCTGTCGATATAGTTTACTTGGACTTCAGTAAGGCATTTGAAAACCAACCGCACTCAACGTGTAGTCCTCAATGGAACTGCATCTACATTGAGGGAAGTATGCAGTGGAGTACCCCAAGGCCCAGTACTCTTCAACATCTTCATCAATGATTTGGATGGGAATAAATGGGAACTCATCAAATTTGCAGATGACACCAAGCTGGCAGGAATAGCCAACACTCCAGAAGATAGGTTTAAAATACAGAACAATCTTGACAGACTTGAACATTGGGCACTATCTAACAAAATGAAATTAAATAGTGAAAAAAGTAAGGTTCTACATTTAGGCAAGAAAATGCACAGGTACAGTATAGGTGGTACCTTGCTCAGTAGTAGTAACTGTGAGAGGGATCTTGGAATCCTAGTGGACAACCATTTAAATATGAGCCAGCAGTGTGCAGCAGCTGCCAAAAAAGCCAACACAGTTCTAGGCTACATAAACAGAGGGATAGAATCAAGATCATGTGAAGTGTTAATACCACTTTATAATGCCTTGGTAAGGCCACACTTGGAATACTGCATTCAGTTTTGGTGGCCAAGATGTAGAAAAGACGTGGAGACTCTAGAAAGAGTGCAGAGAAGAGTAACAAAGGTGATTAATAATAATAATAATAATAATAATAATTTTATTTTTAAACCGCACCCTCTCCCCACAGGGACCCGGGGCGGTGCACAGGCAGAATAAAAACAGTCAAAAAATACATACATTTCATAAAAAACAATTAAACCAACCCTGTGCTAAAAATTCGCTAAAAATGTGCTACCCCATTAAAAACCCCAAAGACAGAGAGACTATCCTAGGCCGGCCAGACAGAAGAAGTGTGTTTTTAGCTTGAGACGGAAGGAGCGGAGGTCAGTGGTCATCCTGATATCGGGGGGAAGGTCGTTCCAGAGGGCCGGGCCCGCCACAGAGAGAGCCCTTCCCCTGGGAGTCGCCCGCTGACAGAGTCTAGTGGACGGCACCCGGAGAAGTCCCTCTCTGTGGGAGCGGATCGGCCGTGAGGATGTATGGGGCAGGATCCGATCCCGCAGATAGCTAGGTCCCGAGCCATGGAGCGCTTTAAAGATGATGACTAACACCTTGAAGCGCACCCGGAAGACGACAGGTAGCCAGTGCAGCTCGCGCAAGAGCGGTGTTATGTGGGTCGACCTAGTGGTCCCCATAATTGCTCGCGCGGCTGCATTCTGGACTAGCTGAAGCCTCCGGGTGCACCTCAAGGGGAGCCCCATGTAGAGAGAGTTGCAATAGTCCAGTCGGGATGTCACGAGAGCATGAGTGACTGTGCGAAGGGCGTCCCGATCCAATAGGGGGCGCAATTGGCGAACCAGGCGAACCTGGTAAAACGCCCTCCTGGCCACGGGACTGGAGATTAAAACATATAAAGAACGGTTACAGGAACTGGGGATGTCTAGTTTAATGAAAAGTAGGTCTAGGGGAGACATGATAGCACTGTTTCAATATCTCAGGGGGTACCACAAAGAAGAGAGAGTCAAACTATTCACCAAGGCACCTGAGGGTAGAACAAGAAGCAACGGGTGGAAACTAATCAAGGACAGAAGCAACTTAGAACTGAGGAGAAATTTCCTGACAGTTAGAATAATTAATCAGTGGAAGTTTGCCTTCAGAAGTTGTGAATGCCCCAACACTGGAAGTCTTTAAGAAGATGTTGGATAGCCATTTGTCAGAAATGGTATAAGGTTTCTGCCTAGGCAGGGGGTTGGACTAGAAGACCTCCAAGGTCCCTTCCAACTCTGCAATTTTATTGTAAAAATCATGCTTGGTCACTTTGCTAAATAACCTTCATATGGAGAGCAGTTGTTTATTCTTTGTTGCTGGTTATTGTTTCAGCAACTTCTGAAAATGTTGATTGCAATATTACTGCATGTGGTGTTGTGAGTTGAAAGCAAGGGTCGGGCTTCTAAATGCAAGTTCATTTTAAAGATTGTCTCAAATAACCCATTGAAATTAAGACACATTTCCCAGGTTCTGACCTTCCTCCAGGGCTATTCAACAGCTTCAAGAAATCAACCTGAAGTAAAATTTCATCTGTATCTTGATATCTATATACTGCTAAAACTCTTGTATCAGTTTATCTGTTTGTTACCTTGAAACAGTGCAACAGTGCATCATGGGATGATGCACTGGTTGGGGCATGAGGGAGGTGTTCCCCTCGTCGAGATGTGCCCACCAGGTTACCTAGCACTTCATCGGCCCAGGGCCCAGGGTAGGGGTGGGGGTGGCGGTTATTATTAAAGAAAGTCTTCAGCCAAGGGAGGCCACTGTGCCTCAGGTAGTTGGGTGTGAATCCCTGTACATGAAATGGGGACTTGGGAGGCAGCTGGGCCTGCTGGTCTTGTACCTGGCTCCCCGCTACGTGTCAGCGGCCCACGACTCGACCGAGGACCTAGTGGCCGCATGGAATAATGTGGCCGCGGGGGCCTTGGACCAGGTCGTGCCCTTGCGGCCTCTCACGCGGTGCCGATCCACCCTGGCCCCTTGGTTCTCCGAGGAGTTAAGGGTAATGAAGAGACGCCTAGAGAGCAGGTGGAGGTCCACTCGTTCTGAATCCGACCGAACACAGGTGAGGTCCTACTTAAGGACCTACTTAGTGGCGATAAGAGTGGCGAAACGCAGTCATCTCGCCACTCTTATCGCATCCGCAGATAACCGCCCTGCCGCCCTGTTTAGAGTGACCCGCTCCCTTCTTCAGCAGGGGCCACGGGAAGCTCCTTTGCAGGGCAGAGCAGAGGAGTTTGGAAGTTATCTGCAGGATAAAATCGCTCGGATCCGGGACGACTTGGCCTCCAACCCGATAGATCTGGGCGGACTGTCCAAGGGGGGGTCTTGAGACCGTATTATGGGACGAGTTCGACTTTGTTACTTCCGAAGACATGGACAGATTGCTGAGGCAGCTGAATGCCAGCACATGTTTATTGGACCCGTGTCCCTCCTGGCTGGTACTGGCCTCCTGGGAGGTGACACGAGGCTGGCTCCAGGAAATAGTGAACGCTTCTTTGAGTGAGGGGTTCTTGCCGGCCTCCCTTAAAGAGGCAATGGTGAGACCCCTCCTCAAGAAGCCTTCCCTGGACCCAGCATTGTTATCTAATTATCGTCCAGTCTCCAACCTTCACTTCTTGGCGAAGGTTGTTGAGAGTGTGGTGGCACAACAGTTCCCTCGACATCTGGAGGAAACTGCCTATCTAGACCCACGCCAGTCCGGCTTCCGCACTTGGCACAGCACTGAGACGGCATTGGTCGCGTTGGTGGATGACCTCTGGAGGGCCAGGGACAGAGGTTATTCTTATATTCTGGTTCTGTTAGATCTCTCAGCGGCTTTTGATACCATCGACCATGGTATCCTATTGCACCGGCTGGAGAGGTTGGGATTGGAAGGCACTGTGTTACAGTGGTTCTCTTCCTACCTCTCCGGTCACTCGCAATTTGTGTTGATGGGAGGGCAGAGGTCGACGGCGAGGCCCCTAACCTGTGGGGTGCCTCAGGGGTCGATTCCCTCCCCCCTCCTATTCAACACATACATGAAGCCGCTGGGCGAGATTTTATTTATTTTTATTTTTCATATTTATAACCCGCTCCCATCTCACAACAAGGGACTCGGGGCGGCGATCATCCGTGGTTGTGGGGTAGAGTACCATCTGTACGCTGATGATACTCAGCTGTACATATCTACCCCCAACCACCCCAACGATGCCGTCAAAGTGATGTCCCGGTGTTTGGAAGCCGTGCGGCTCTGGATGGGAAGTAACAAACTTTGGCTTAACCCGTCCAAGACCGAGTGACTGTGGTTTCTGGCGTCTCGGCATAGCCAGCTCATTCCATCGCTGGTTATTGGGGGCGAATCATTGGCCACCGTGGAAAGGGCTCGCAACTTAGGCGTCCTCCTGGATTCGCGGCTGTCCCTGGATGACCATGTGGCGGCCGTGGCCAGGGGAGCATTTTACCAGGTTCGCCTGGTATGCCAGTTGCGTCCCTTTCTGGACCGAGATGCTCTCCACACTGTCACTCAGGCACTCGTGACGTCTCGCTTAGACTATTGCAACGCTCTCTACATGGGGCTCCCCTTGAGGTGCACCTGGAGGCTCCAGTTGGTTCAGAATGCGGCCGCGTGGGGGATTCTGGGAGCTTCTCATTACTCCCATGTAACACCTCTCCTGCGCGAGCTGCACTGGCTACCGGTAGCCTTCCGGATGTGCTTCAAGGCGCTTGTTACCATCTTCAAATCACTCCATGGCTCGGGGCCTAGCTACTTGTGGGACCGTCTCCTGCCACATACCTCCCTGCGTCCGATACGCTCCCACAGAGAGGGCCTACTGAGGGTACCAACGCCGGCTAGCGGTGCCCAGGAGTAGGGCCTTCTCTGTGGCAGGGCTGTCCCTCTGGAATGACCTACCCCCCAAACTTTGCACTATCACGGACCTTCCCCTCTTTCGCCGTTCACTCAAAACATACTTTTTTCAGCAAGCTGGTCTTGCCTAATCGTTTAGATTTTATTGTTACATAACTTCTGCCAAATACGTAAATGGACGTTGGGTTTTTAGTGGGAATTTTAGCGCAGGCTTTTATTTAATTCTTTTTATCTATTTATTGTATTGTTTATTATTTGTTGGTTTTAATTTCCTGTGCACCGCCCTGGGTCCATTTCGATGGAGAAGGTGCGGTATATAAATCAAATCAAATCAAATCAAATCAAATTTTGGGCCAATCACTCTTTCTCAGCACAACTCTCTTCACAGAGTTGCTATTGTTGGGAAAATAGGAAGGAATATTGCGTGTGTCTTTGCTGTCTTGAGTTACTTAGAACATAGACTCATAGGGCTGGGATATACTCCTACTCTATTTCTCTCAATCATCTAAGCAGGATTAACTGTGCAGGCTTTAGACTTTTCTCTGGATAGAGTGGACTTGATATGCGTCAATAAGCTGAATTCTAAGAAGCTAGAAATATAGCAGCTTAGCAGTTTTCTTATTCAGGTTTAAAGAGGGTTGAGTAGGATTGTTTTCCCCTTGAAAGAGCAAATGCATACTCTGGAATATTTCTACACTCATCTGTATCGAGGGTGGCACACATTTTAATGAGGAGAGTCTATTCTCCTCATCATTTAGCCAACTGGGAAAATAATGGGGAAAGTTTTGCAGGCTAATTCTGCCCACTGCCAGGAGTTCAATCCTGACAGGCTCAAGGTTGACTCAGCCTTCCATCCTTCCAAGATTGGTAAAATGAGGACCCAGATTGTTGGGGGCAATATGTTGACTCCATAAACTGCTTAGAGAGAGCTGTAAAGCACTGTGAAGCAATATATATGTCTAAGTGCTATTGCTATTGAGGTCTAACTGGCCTACCAACTACAGCTGTTTCTGGGCAGAAGTAACCTTACCACACTGATCAATGTATTAATAAAACTAGAAATGGCCCTTGTTTAGGAAAATATGGTCTGAAAGTTAAAGTTCACACCTACTTTTTGCTGTTTCCTCAAACGTGGTAGATTTTTAAATGGAGTGGTTCTACTAAATTCCATAGCCTCACACCTATTTCTGTGCTACACAATAGTAAACTATAAAAAGAAAATAATAAAACAATCCTACAACTACAAAATTAAAACATAAGAAATATTTTAGCAGCATTAATAGAAACCTTTTATTCAGGATTTTTGAAAAAGTAGCTGCTTTTCACCACTGATGCCACATTTGAAGCATTGCATTCAACCTCTTCTTCTCTTTCTAGACTAGATATCTGCACCCAGGAATTTTAGACAGGCCTTTTGCACTTTGGCTGACATTCAAAATGATCATGCCTTTGTGCAAATTAACTTCAAGGGCTCTGTCATTTCTCATATTTAAAATGTTATTACTGAGAATCAACACAGCTTGCCAAAGGCAGCTGAAGGGACTGATTGTGACTGCATGTACAGTGTATTTACATCTGCTCACAGAATCACTGTTGTCACAATCATGTAGAAATCCACATAGATAGCCCCTTGGCTCTGAAAAGCTGAAGCTCATAACAGTCAAACTTTTCATTAAAAATTATCTCCTGAAAAACAACTTTGGGATTATTTACTTGAGTGGAAGAATACTATGGAA
The DNA here is from genome assembly GCA_039707465.1 of Rhabdophis nuchalis. Lineage (NCBI taxonomy): Eukaryota > Metazoa > Chordata > Lepidosauria > Squamata > Natricidae > Rhabdophis > Rhabdophis nuchalis. Next base: position 121,168,237 of record CM077644.1, read on the forward strand.
TACTTTTGCCACACAATTATGTGTATAACCCCCCCCCCCCAACTTATTTAAAACTTCACCTTGAAAAATATTCAATTATTGCAGACTCAAGAGAAATTAATATTTCCTCATTCTATTCTGTACAGAAAATAGCACCCATCTATGCATGTTCTGGCATACAGTAGGACACATTACTTCATGTTGTGTGCATTCAGTTTGGCTAAAAATACAAATTCCTTAAAGGAAAAACTAAAAAAAGTGCAAGACCGAAATTCTTCCACTTGAAACTCTGAAGTTCAAAAACTAGAGGGTTAAATAAGGTAAGAATTCCTACAACTAAAGAAACGGTACCCAGCCACTACATTGCTATCAAAGCAATAATGAAATCTACAGTATTGTAATAAAAAACCCAGGATTGCAGCTAAGCCAGAAGTAATTCAGCTCAGGCCTTGAGCACCTGGCATGTGGAATCACAGAGCTCTGCAGGGTCCTATGGAGGAAGTGGTGATAATCCATTCTGGGAAATTATGGCTTTGATTTCAGTTTCCAGTTGCCAATATTTTGAGTGAGTAGAAATATCATCATTCTAGATGCTTCCTCCTCTCCATTTATATGGTCCTATCTTTTACTGAAAAAGTAACCATTTCAGTAACTTCGTGATAGGATGTACACACTCATACAGATGCTTCCTCCTGTCCTTAACAATCAAAAGTGTAGTTGGGCATTTTGCCCCCTTAAAAGACTAGGAATGCACTCCTTTATAGTTAATTTCTTGCTTAAATGGGGTATACAATTTTTTCACACAAAGCTCTTTGGCTGCACTCTCATGTCTGCAACAAGCAGAAGCATACATTGAAAAACTGTTCTGTTGGCGGGGGGCAGAGACACATGCACACACATTTTTGGAACACCCTCAGTGACACTTTCCCCGTTTTTTTCCCACTTGGATAAAAAAAATTCAAATATTATGCATATCTGCTCAGTCCCTTTCAGTAATACTTCTGAAAGGTGAAAAATTGAATAAAAGGTTCCAGAACAAATAGGATTGGAACGTGACAGAGCCCACATGCCGAGCAAGCAATGGACAAAGGGAATGAACTGTACTTTCCCTTGGGGTCTTGCCCCCACAGTCAGCCCTCTTCTTTGCTACATTTTTCCTTAGCTCAGGGAGTGTCTGCTTGTCCACAGAAACACTGTTCAAGGGTCTGTTAAAACACTCGGGCTTGAAATGTCCTCCTCCAGCAATAAATATATAAATGGAAGAACGTCATGCCTCTTTCTTAGGCATGGAAAAGAGGAAGGGGGAACTTTTCTCCCGCAGCCCACATGGGCTCCTTGGATCGGCAGAGCACAAGGTGAAAAGTCACAGGAAGGACAAGCTGACTGATGGAGTTCAGGTTGGAGGGTCAGCACAAGGCGTCACGCTGGGGACTCAGACAGAGCCATTTCCTCTGTGATTTTTATCTTTCGTCTGTTCACACATCAGGCCACCTGGATTTCATTCCCACAGAGATGAACTTTTTCCACCACCACCACCCATCCCACCCCCGGCACATCTTAACCCTTTCCCTGCCTTGCTGTGCAGTGTCTCTGTAGCAGAGCCCTGCCCTTGCCTGCCCACCTGGCAACTGGAGACCTGCCTTTACAGGTGGTGTAAATAATGTAACAAGTCACCTATAAGAAAGAAGAAAAGAAAGCCTCTGTTTCATTGACTTAGTAGAAAAATATATATGAATTTAAAGCACATTATATTTGAGAAACGTCATAAAGTTTATAGGATAGAAAAGGAGGAAAAGGAAGATTTATTTAACAGTGATGAAATACTGTAATTCAGAATAATTTACCACCACAAATCATTTATATATTATTTATCTCTTTAAAATTCAGCATTTGCCACTTTTAAGATATTTCAACACTTTTGAACAATGTGATGAATCCTATCTCATAGATAATATGATCTCTTTCTGGCTCTCTTTTAAATTCAATTTTATTTTCTGTTGGCTGAAACAATAAACATACAAATGGTGAAAAAAGATATTCTTTGTAATTTGATCTGAATTTGCATTATTTGTTTAGTATTAAGGATAAATGATTAAATGATGGGTATTTATGTCATTCTTGCAGAATGACATAAGTAAGAGGACCAAAAATATCAAATATTCAAAATGCAAACAGTCAGTGGCTGATTGTTTTGCCAAAGCAATGGTCTTGTGGGAAGCTGCTCGAACATTTTCTGCAGGGTCTGAGAGAAAAACACAGATACCTTTCTTCTACATCTATGGAACTTCCATTGGATGACTTTTGGTGTCAAATTTAAAAAATGGGATGAAATTCAGTGAAGCAGACAGGCCAGCCATCTTGCCTGCACCCTGCCATTTAGCCCAAACACTTAGAATTATGAGGAAATAATCAGAAGTCTCACCGCAACAGGGAAGCATAAAACCCCAGAATGCCATAAAACTCCAGTGGCTACTTTCACAACTAGTTAAAATGAGAACGTTACAAGTAAATCATAACTCAGGCCACAGGCAGAGCCAGGAAAGTTGCTACTTGTACTTGTCTGAGGTGATAAAAATAAGAAGACTTACCTAAGTCTTCTATTTTGTAAACAAAAAAGTATTGCTTGTTTATGAATATTTTCAATATATTTCAGATAAAGCTTGCTACACTTCTCAGAAGAATAGATTTCGAGACAGTGAGAAGCAGGCTACTTTATGTCATGGTTGCCAAGATTTTGAGTCAAGAACTAAATAAGACTCTGTTTAAACCTTATAAATATACTAAATATAGATTGTTGCCTCTGAACCTACATTTTCTACCTACAGTGAAAAAATGAAATGCTATACAATACTGTATGGACCTTTAGAGCTGAAATGAAAGAATTTATAGTAATAATAATTAGAACAGTTTACATTCTATGACAATATCTTTAATTTTATCAAACAACATCTATATATCCCAGGTCCTTGGGGAAGAACTCATAGTTGGACAAAAATGCCAAATCCATTATAAACATCTAGCTGAGTATGTCACCCACCATAATAATTTGTTATTGTTTGCCCAACTTCAGGCTGATCTACTGAGATTTTTTTATAAGTCTTAATGCAGCACCACAAAATAGAATAGTTGCTTTGGCTCAGCCCTTTGAGGTAGACCAAATCTGGAAACAGACTCCACCAAAAGACTGAGATTATATTTTTTGAGATTGGCTTTAATAACAGAATCTTGCAACGTTGATTGTACTTTACCTCCTCTCCCTCTTCTAGCCCAATGAATCAGGATAGAGCCACCTTAGTCTTCTCCAAACTATCTTTTTTTCCCAGGACATAAGGAAGGTTCTAGCCCTTTTTCCTGATATATTTCTTCTTGCCTAAATCCTTCAAAATCATCTCCCTCATTGTCTACATCTGGGTAATAATTATGCAGTCTTAATTGCAAAATTATGCAATTATGAGATCTAATTTGGAATTTTAAGGAGAGAAGTCTAGTCATTTTAGGAAGGAGCTAAGGGAAAATAAGAATAGAGCTGGAAGGGACCGTGAAGGTCTTCTAGTCCAGTCTCCTTATACCATTTCAGAGAAGTGACTATCCAATCTCTTCTTAAAAACTTTCAGTAATGAAGTACAGCTTAAGGCAAACTATTCCACTGGTTAATTGTTTTTATTATTAGGAAGTTTTTCCTTAATTCCAGGTTTATTTATTTAATTTATTTATTTATTTTATTTATTTTATTAAATTTATACCCCAACCTTCTCCTAAAAAAGGACCCAGGAGCAAGGAGGTTGCTTCTCTCCTTGATTAGTTTCCATCCATTGTTTATTGTTCTGTACTCTGGTGCTTTGGGAAATAAATTGACCCCCCTCCTCTTTGTTACAGCCTCTGAAATATCAGAATACTACTATGATGTTCCTCCAGCCCTTCTTTTGTTTATTGGATTTGTATCCCGCCCTATCTCCCCGAAGGGACTCAGGGCAGCGCACAGGCAAATATTAAAACAATACAAACAATACAAAATACAATATAGTTACAATAAAAATATATTAAATTAAACCCCGTGCTAAAAACATATTTAAAACCATCTAAAAACCCTTAATAAAATCCCCACAATTTATTAATAAAGTCTAAACCAGGCCAGCCAGATGAAAAAAGTGAGTTTTAAGCTCCCGACGGAAGAGGCGCAGGTCCGTGATGGTGCAAATGTTGTGGGGTAGGTCGTTCCAGAGAGCCGGACCCGCCACAGAGAAGGCCCTTCCCCTGGGGGTCACCAGCCAGCATTGGCCAGCAGACGGCACCCTGAGGAGGCCCTCCCTGTGCGAGCGGACAGGACGGAGTGAGGTTTGTGGTAGGAGGTGGTCTCGCAAATACCCAGGTCCTGTGCCATGGGGCGCTTTAAAGATGGTTATCAATACCTTGAAGAGCACCCGAAAGGCCACAGGTAGCCAGTGCAGCTTGCGTAGGAGTGGTGTTACATGGGAGTATCGAGAGACTCCCAAGATCCCCCACGCGGCTGCATTCTGTACTAGCTGGAGCCTCCGGGTGCGCCCCAAGGGGAGCCCCATGTAGAGAGCATTGCAGTAGTCTAGGCGGGATGTCACGAGGGCTTGAGTGACTGTGCGAAGGGAGTCCCGATCTAGAAAGGGGCGCAACTGGTGAATCAAGCAAACCTGATAAAAAGCCCCCCTGGCCACGGCTGTCACATGGTCATCCAAGGACAGCTGCGAGTCCAGGAGGACACCCAAGTTGCGAGCCCTTTCCGCGGGGGCTAATGACTTGCCCCCGATAGCCAGCGATGGAGCCAGCTGGCTATATCGGGACGCCGGAAACCACAGCCACTCGGTCTTGGACAGGTTGAGTCGGAGCCTGTTCCTCCCCATCCAGACCTGCACAGCCTCCAAACACTGGAACATCACATCAACAGCATCGTTGGGGTGGTTAGGGGTAGAGATGTACAGCTGGGTGTCATCAGTGTACTGATGGTGCTCTACCCCCAAACCACGGATGATCTCGCCCAGCGGCTTCATATAGGTGTTGAACAGTAGAGGTGAGAGAACCGACCCCTGCGGCACCCCACAAGTGAGGGGCCTCGGTGCCGATCTCTGCCCCCCTGCCAACACAAGTTGCAACCGGCCGGAGAGATAGGAGGAGAACCACCGCAAAACGGTGCCTCCCACTCCTAACCCCCCCAGTCAGCGCAACAGGATACCATGGTCGATGGTATCGAAAGCCGCTGAGAGGTCTAATAGGACTAGGATAGAGGAGTGACCTCTATCCTGTGTCCGCCAGAGATCATCAACCAACGCGACCAATGCTGTCTCCGTGCTGTGTCCAGATCAGAAGCCGGACTGGCGCAGGTCTAGATAGACAGTTCCATCCAGGTGCCGGGGAACTGATATGCCACCACACTCTCAACAACCTTCACAAGGAAGGGAAGGTTGGAGACCGGACGATAATTACTCAACACTGCTGGGTCCAGGGAAGGCTTCTTGAGGAGGGGCCTCACCACTGCCTCTTTCAAGGCGGCCGGCAACAAACCCTCACTCAAGGGGTTGGCACAACAGTTTCCCCGTCACCTGGAGGAGATTGATTATCTGGACCCACGCCAGTCCGGCTTTTGGCCCGGACACAGCACTGAGACGGCATTGGTTGCGTTGGTTGATGATCTCTGGAGGGCCAGAGATGGGGGCTGTTCCTCCATCCTGGTCCTATTAGACCTCTCGGCGGCTTTTGATACCATCGACCATGGTATCCTATTGCATCGGCTGGAGGGGGTGGGGGTGGGAGGCACCGTTTTACGGTGGTTCTCCTCCTACCTCTCTGCTCAATCGCAATTTGTGTTGGCAGGAGGGCAGAGGTCAACCTCGAGGCCTCTCACTTGTAGGGTGCCTCAGGGGTCAGTCCTCTCGCCGCTCCTGTTTAACACATATATGAAGCCGCTGGTTGAGATCATCCATTGTTTTGGGGTAGAGTACCATCTCTATGCTGATGATACGCAGCTGTATATATCTACCCCGAACCACCCCAATGATGCCGTCGAAGTGATGTCCCGGACAGACTCAGACTCAACCCGTCCAAGACCGAGTGGCTGTGGCTTCCGGCATCCCGGTACAACCAGTTTACTCCATCACTGGCCATAGGGGGTGAACATCTAGCCACTGTGGATGGGGCACACAACTTGGGCGTCCACCTGGATACCCGGCTGTCCATGGAAGATCAAGTGACGGCCGTGGCCAGGGGGGCGTTCTACCAGGTTCGCCTGGTATGCCAGTTGCGTCCTCTATTGGACCAGGATGCCCTTCGCATGGTCACTCATGCCCTCGTGACATCCCGTCTAGACTACTGCAATGCTCTCTACATGGGGCTTCCCTTGAGGTGCACTCGAAGACTGCAGCTAGTTCAAAATGCGGCCGCGTGGGCAATTCTGGGAGCCCCCAGGCACTCCCACGTAACACCGCTCCTGCGCGAGCTGCATTGGCTGCCTGTGGTCTTTCAGGTGCGCTTCAAGGTGTTGATCACCATCTTCAAAGCGCTCCATGGCACGGGACCTAGCTATCTATGAGATCGCATCCTGCCCCATACATCCCTTCGACCAATTCGCTCGCACAGAGAGGGACTTCTCCGGGTGCCGTCCACTAGACAATGCCAGCGGGCAACATCCAGGGGAAGGGCCTTCTCTGTCGCAGGCCCTATCCTATGGAACGACCTACCCCCCCGACCTCAGAACAACTCCGGACCTCTGCTCCTTCCGCCGAAGACTCAAAACTTATTTCTTCCAGCAGGCCGGTCTATCTTTCCAGCCTCCAGTCTGTATATTCAAATTTTTAATTGGGTTTTTAGGGTTTTTTAGTGTTTTAGGATTTTAGGTTTTAGCACAGGGTTATAGTAGTTTAATCTGATTTTAGATATTTATATTGTTTTATGTTTGTATGTTTTATTATCTCCTGTGCACCGCCCCGAGTCCCTTTGGGGAGAGGGAGCGGTATACAAATAAAATTTCATTCATTCATTCATTCATTCATTCATTCATTCATTCATTCATTCATTCATTCATTCAAGGAAGCGTTCACTATTTCCTGGAGCAAGCCTTGTGTAACCTCCTTGGCAGCCAGTACCAGCCAGGAGGGACACGGGTCCAATAAACATGTGGTGGCATTCAAGTGCCCCAGCAACCTGTCCATGTCATCTGGAGTCACAGGGTTGAACTCTTCCCATAAAACGGTCTCAAGACCTGCCTCCGTCCACACCCCCAGACTAACTTCACTGGAGGGCAACCCGTCCCAAATCTGAGCGATTTTCTCCTGCAGATACAGTCCAAATTCCTCTGCACGACCCTGTAAAGGAGCTTCCCGCTGCCCCTGTTGGAGAAGGGAGCGGGTCACCCTAAACAGGGTGGCAGGGCGGTTATCTGCGGATGCAATGAGGGTGGCCAGATAGTTACGTCTTGCCACTCTCATCGCCTGATGTAGGTCCTCAAATGGGACCTAACACGTGTTCGGTCGGATTTGGAGCGAGTGGATCTCCAGATGCTCTCTAGGCTTCTCTTACGGCACTTCATCACCCTCAGCTCCTCGGAAAACCAAGGGGCCAGGGTGGATTGGCGCCATGTGAGAGGCCGCAAGGGCGCGACCCGGTCCAGGGCCCCAGCAGCCACACTGTTCCATGCAGCTACTAGGTCCTCAGTTGAGTCGCGGGTCAGGGGCACAGGCATTGGCCCAAGCTCTGTCAGGAACCTCTCCAGGTCCATCAGGCGCCTGGGGCAGAACCATCTAGGAGTCTCCGGTTCTGCCTCCCCACGGTGGTGTGTAGTGGTTGGAAAGTCCAGCTGAAGGAGAAAGTGATCTGTCCATGACAGGGGTGTAGCGACTAAATCCCCTATTCCCAGATCGCTAGTCCACTGGCCGGAGACAAAAATTAGATCCAGCGTGTAACCCCCGGTGTGAGTGGGACCGTGAACTACTTGGGTCAGGTCCATTGCCGTCATGGAGGCCATGAACTCCTGAGCCACCTCCGATGTTTCGCCTGCCTATGGCAGATTGAAATCCCCCATGACTAAAAGCCTGGGGGTATCAACTGCCACCTCGGCTATTACATCTAGGAGCTCGGGCAGGGCTGCTGAAGTGTAGCAGGGAGCCAAGTACACAATCAGCAAACCCAACTGCCTCCCCGGACCCCACTTCACAAACAGGGATTCACAGCCAGCTGTCTGCAGCACAGCAGTCTCCCTCAGTTCTAGGCTCTCCTTCAGAATAACCGCCACCCCCCCACCCCGACCCCAGTCCCTAGGCTGATGAAATGCTCGGTAGCCCGGTGGGCACATTTCAACGAGGGGGACTTCCCCCTCGTGGCCCAACCAGGTCTCCGTAATACCCGCCAGGTCCGGGCCCTCCTCCAGGACCAAGTCATGGATAAGGGGGGCCTTTTTGGTGATGGACCTGGCATTGCATAACATCAGTCTAGGGCCCGGGCCCTGCGCACCCAAACCTCCTGGGATGCGAGAAATGCTCTGGGGACCGGAGCGCGCGACCACCTGTAAACAGTCTTTTCTCTAGACCAGTGGTCGGCAAACCGCGGCTCGCGGTTTTGGCCTCTTGAATGTGGCTCTTTGGCCTCTTGAATGTGGCTCTTCAGTCTCTCTCTGATTCCCTCCCTTCCTCCCTCTGTCTCTCTGTCTCTTTCTCTCTGTGTGTGCCTCTCTCTGTCTGTCTGTCAGTGTCTCTGTCCACAGAATACCACGTGAAGCAGCGGCAAGTCTGCGCTGCCGGCGAGGCCATCCACGAGGTCCCCCTCGCATTCCTCGTCTTCCCCGATGACGTCTGGAGTGATCAGCGGCCGTGCAGAAACTTGCCACTTTTCCGCACTGTGGAAAAGATAGGTGCGTGCACGTCCTGTGGAATTACAGAGGAACTTTCCACCGCTACGAAGTCTCGGAGACTGTAATTGGGCGGGGCATGCACGTGCCTATCTTTTCCACGGCATGGAAAAGTGGCAAGTCTCTGCGCAGCTGCGGATGGTTCCCTCCTTCCTCTCTGTCTCTGTCCCCTCTGTTTGTCTGTCAGACTCTGATTCCCTTCCTCCCTCCATCTCTCTCTCGCTCTGTGCCTCTCTCTGTCTGTCACTGTATCTGTCCACAAAATACTGCGTGGAGGAGCGGCGGGCTCTGTGGTGACGGCGAGGCCATCCGCGGGGAGGTGTCCCCTTCACGTTCCTCATCTCCCCGGATGCTGTCCGGAACCATCAGCAGCCGTGCAGAGACTTGCCTCTTTTCCACACTGTGAAAAAGATAGGCGTACGCATGCCCCGCCCAATTACAGTCTCTGAGACTTCTTAGCGGTGGAAACTTGTGCTGTAATTGTGCGGGACATGCACACGCCTATCTTTTCCACGGCGTGGAAAAGCAGCAAGTCTGCGTGGCTGCTGATGGTTCCACATGGCATCCGGGGAGACAAGGAACGTGAAGGGGACACCCCCTCCCCCTGCGAAAGGCCTCGCCGTCACCACAGAGCCCGCCGCACCTCCATGCAGTATTTTGTAGACAGAGACAGTGACAGACAGACAGAGAGAGGCACAGAGCGAGAGAGAGATGGACGGAGGGAATCAGAGTCTGACAGATACACAGAGAGAGAGACAGAGGGGAAGGAGGGAGGGAGAAACAGAGAGAGACAGGGAGGGAGGGAGGGAGGGAGGGAGGGAGAGAGCCAAAGAGCCAAAGAGACAGACAGACAGACAGACACAGAGAGGATGACAGACAGACACAGAGAAGAAGGGTGGGGAGAGAGACACAGAGATAGAGAGGGAGGGAGGAGAGCGAGACAGAGAGACAGACACAGAGAATGACAGAAAGAGACAGAGAGGGAGGGAGAGAGATAAAGAGCCAGAGAGAGAGAGACACAGACAGACAGACACAGAGAGACAGAGAGAAACAGAAAGAGAGAGAAAGAGAAAGAAGGGAAGAAAGAAAAGGGAAAAAAAAGAAAGTGGGAGAGAGATGAGAGAACTTATGACCACAATTGAGCCCAAAATTTTGGTTGCTAAGCAAGACTGTTGTTAAGTGAGTTTCACCACATTTTCCAAGTTGGCTATACCCACCCAGTCACATGACCGCTGAACCACTCCCACAAAACAGGCCACACCTTCTGACTCTCAAAAAAATTTCAATCGTGGTATTGTTGATATTTGGCTCTTTTGACTAATGAGTTTGCCGACCACTGCTCTAGACTATCCAAACCCAAATCCTGTTACCATTCTTCATATGTTCTAGTTTCTATGCCTTTAATTATCTTAGTTGCTCTTTGCACGTTTTCCAAAATCTCAACATCTTTTTTTGTAATGTGACCAAAACTGGATGCAATATTTCAGGTGTGGCCTTACTAAGGCTTTATAAAGTGGTACTAATACTTCATATGGGTTAGATTCAATGCCTCTGTTTACAAAACCAAGAATTGTATTAGCTTATTTTGCTGCTGCCATCATTGCTGGCTCATGTTTAAGTGATTGTCCACTAGGACTCCTTCTCACAGTTACTGTTTTTGAGCCAGTTTTTGTCTAATCTGTACTTGTAGTTTTGGTTTTTCTTGCCCAGGTGTAAAATCATTCTTTCCTCCACATTAAATTTCATTTTGTTGGATAATGCCCATTGTTCAAGTTTGTCAAGATCTTTTTGGATCCTGAGCTTCTCTTCTGGGGTGTGGGCTATTCCTGCCAGCTTAATGTCATCTGCAAATTTGATGAATTTCTCTTCTATTCCCTCATCTAAGTCATTGATGAAGATACTGAAGAGTACTAGTTATAACTTCATTTCTAGATGTTCACAGATTTTTTTAAATTATTTTTTCCAGTATCTTCCCAGGTATTGATGCTAGGCTGATTGGTCTGTACTTTCCTCTGTGTCTTTTTTTTCCTTTTTTTAAAAAACATGATGGAATGCTGTAGCACTTCAGTGGAATAACTGAGAGAGAGGTTCATTGGGATGGAGATACATGGAGGCAGTATCAATGCACCAAGCAACACTGGCAACACTTAATGTATGCCACTTCGGCATGAGGTAACAGCTCAGCCCAATTATCCTGCTGGTAGTTTATGAAACAACGAATATACTGCTCCAAAACAGAATTAGTCCATTCACAAGCCCCATTAGTCTGAGGGTGGTGGGCGGAGCTTAAACCCTGGGTGGAGCCAATCAACTTCAAGAACTCCTTCCAGAAGTGGGGGGTGACTTGAACCCCCCTGTCAGAAATTATGCATTTCTATACACCATGCAACCGATAGATATGCGAAACAAACAGCCTAGCTAATGCCTTAGCTGATGGCATTTTGGAACAAGGTATAAAATGAGCTTGTTTCGAGAACAAGTCAGTAACCACCCAGATAACAGTGTAACCAAGGCTGTTAGGTAGATCTACAATGAAATCCATAGATATTTCTTTCCACGGGGCCTCAGGATGCGCAACAGTCTGGAGGAGGCCTTGGTTTGTTAATCCTTGGGTTCCACTTCTGCAACCAAGGCAAACCCAGTATGAGGGGATGATCCATTCCAGGAGCAACTATGAAAGTTTCTTGGTGACTTCCCATCCACATATCAATAGGTTCAGTCATAAACTGAGTGGGGGCTCCCCCTGCTATGGACCCATCCAGTTGGGAAAAGGCTATGGGTACTTTTAAAGTTATTAGTCTTAAGCCCATCTGTTCCACTATGCTAGGGCTAATAATGCAACGAGTGCAACCTGAGTCCAACAGAGCTAATAGTTTTGATTCAGCACCAGTAGAGGGCACTTTAAGTTCTACCGGAATAGTCATGGGCCCGGAGTGGGAACTCACCAGACGATCGTCGTCATTGGAAATGGTTTCGCTTTCATCTGACGGGTCATAGGCTCCCTCCTCCTCTATTCCTGAGGGGCGGACTGCTGCTGGCTCCACTCCACTCATAGCGGCGTCTCTCTGTTTTCCAGGATTTTTATCGATCTTCTTCCTGTCTCCTGTCGGCTGAGTTCAAGGCCCTGCCTTCACTCGGCAATTCGCAGCCCAGTGCCCCTCCTTTCCACATCAGAATCATGCAGTGGAGTGAGGCTTGCTTGTAGACCAGCTTTTCCCCCCTCTCGGGGTTCCTCCGGGAGGGGGAGGGGGGCTTTTCTCTTTTTCACTCACTTCAAGGCATTTATTTCTAAGTAGATCAATTTCCACATCTGCAGCCAGCTCATACCAGCCCTGAAGGGTGCAGGGAGCCCGTCTGTTTACACAACTCTGATATATTTCCTGGTTCAAACCCTCTCTATAGATGTCTATCAGGGCTTCTTCAGACCATCCTCTCATATACACCGATAACTCACAAAACTCCTGTGTGTATTCTTCGACTGGATTTTTTCCTTGTTGCAGGGTCTTCATTCCAAGTCTGGCCTTTTGCTCAATGAGAGGGTCATCAAAGCGTCTTCTCAGGGCAGCTATAAATCTATGGCTCATAGTCATTTTTATTCAAAGACACCATCCAATCTGCCGCTTTTCCATCTAACGCTAGCGTAACTACTCTCACTTTCGCTTCCTCATTTAAGAGATCTTGTTCAAATTGTCTCATATAATTGCAGACTTGGACCAAAAAGAATCCCAGACCTTTTGGGTCTCCCCCATACCTCAACCCAAGGGGGGGGACTTTTGCCATCCAGCACCTGCAGGCTGCCCCATCCCCCCTTGGAATGGCTCTCTCTGCTGCTGCTCCTGCTGCCGCTGCGGCTGGCTGGGCCCCTTCATCTTGGTCAGTTTTGGCCTCTGCCCCTAGGGGCCCCCCCTGGGCAGGCGTCTTCCTCAGCTCTTCTCACCTTTGGTTCATGGAATTCAACTTCTCTTTCATACCTGCTTTCTCTCGAACGCCATCTTTCCCAGGCCTCCTGGAACATCTCCATAGCCTGATTAATCAGGAGATTCTCTTCTTCGGCTTCTTGCCAGGCAGCTGGGGTCGTCTGCGTCTGCTGGTTGTAACTCCTGGTGGAATCTCTGCAAGTTCTCCTTTTTGTCCAAACTCTATCGACCAGCGGGGATGAACCAATCCTTCTTCCAAATTCAGTTCCGCCAAAAGCTCCATTTCAGGGAAGCATGATGATCCAGCAGCCCCCCTGTCCTCCTCTTGATTGCTGCCAGGAGTGGAAATCTCTTTGAAGTTTAGTTATATTGCACTCCCTTCTGAAGGTGTTAGCTCAGAGATGAGTGTGAAGTGAGACCTTGCTTAATGTCAGGTCTGCTTCTAACGATAACCAATCCACTCAACTCCATTTGGAAGGAATTAAGAGTACTTTTACTGGTTATGAAAAGAACAGCATAGATGTAAAGCAAGGTCTGAGACTTTTGCGCATGAAAGCATACATATCAACATATGTCCAACCACCTTTTCCCAATAACCCCCACTCCATTGTCCAATGCGCAAACCCCTAGGTGTCATGTGGGTTGAATCTTCAGGAGCATCATCAGGATGGCATGCAAAACCATTGACCTTGACCACCGCATGACCCCAGCCACTGGTAAGCGAAGTAGATGGTGAGAACATACTCCCTTCTCCAAATCTCCCTCCTACACATTATAGTCCCATGCCCAAATACCAAAGCCCCTCCCTCCCTGTTTCAATGGCAGCTGAAGCAAGCAGTAAAGCGGAGGCTGACAACTGGGACCAAAGATGGGGAATAAATATGCCCAAACTGCCACAAGGCCCTCGCCTTCCCAGTCCAAGCCCAGGATGATGGGATCAGTAACTCAGGGAATGGCAACTTCCCAAGGGACAACTATCCCTCCTTCAGGGGGTCCGGAGAACTCCCCAGCGCTTCAGGCTGTGGGGGAGAAACAGACATAAGCGATCTCCCAAGTGATCCCATAGGCAATGGGAGTGCCATCAGGCTATATGCTGGTATGGAATAACCAAAACCCCCTCCCCTGAGGGCAGCCTTCAATAGGAAGCTAGAGAAATTAGTTTACCTCCTAAACCAAGTGTGGAACTACTTGGTCTAGTATTGGGCCAACTATCTCAATGACATGGCATGTATAATAATAATAATAATAATAATAATAATTTTAATTTATAAAACCGCTCTCTCTCCCCGAAGGGACTCGAGGCGGTGCACAGGGAATTTAAAAATACATACATAAAACCAACAAGCATAAATACAATTAAAATAAATTAAACTAGACCCTGCACTAAAATCCCAAACTGACTAAAACTGGAGCCCAAAAAGTCCCTAATAAAACAATTCGATTACCCCAAGTCAGCCAGGCAGAAGAAATGAGTTTTCAGTTTTTGACGGAAGGAGCGGAGGTCCGTGGTTGTTTTAATTTTGGGGGGAAGGTCGTTCCAGAGGGTCAGGCCCGCCACAGAGAAGGCCCTTCCCCTGGGCATCGCCCGCTGGCATAGCCTAGTGGACGGCACCTGGAGAAGTCCCTCTCTGTGGGAGCGAATCAGCCGCAGGGATGTATGGGGCAGGATGCAATCCCGCAGATAGCTAGGTCCCGTGCCATGGAGCGCTTTGAAGACGATAACCAACACCTTAAAGCGCACCCGAAAGACGACAGGCAACCAATGCAGCTCGCGCAGGAGCGGTGTTACATGGGAAAACCTCGAGGTTCCCATAACTGCCCGCGCGGCTGCATTCTGGACAAGCTGCAGTTTTCGGGTGCACCTCAAGGGGACACCCATGTAGAGAGCATTGCAGTAGTCCAGTCGGGATGTAATGAGTGCATGAGTGACTGTGCAGAGGGCATCCCGGTCCAATAGGGGACGCAACTGGCGGACCAGGCGAACCTGCTAAAACGCCCTCCTGGCTACGGCCGTCACTTGATCTTCCATGGACAGCCATGCATCAAGAAGGACGCCCAAGTTGCGAGCCCCATCCATAGAGGTTAGATGTTTGTCCCCTATGGGCAGTGATGGAGTCAACTGGTTGTACCAGGATGCCGGAAACCACAGCCACTCGGTCTTGGACGGGTTGAGTCTGAGTCTGTTACTTCCCATCCAGGCCCGCATGGCTTCCAGGCACTGGCACATCACCTCTACGGCATCGTTGGGGTGGTTTGGGGTAGATATATACAGCTGCGTATCATCAGCGTAGAGGTGGTACTCTACCCCTAAACCACGGATGATCTCACCCAGCGGCTTCACATATGTGTTGAACAGGAGTGGCGAGAGGACTGACCCCTGAGGCACCAACAAGTGAGGGGTCTCGAGGTCGACCTCTGCCCTCCTGCCAAACAAATTGCGATCGACCGGAGAGGTAGGAGGAGAACCACCGCAACACGGTGCCCCTCACCCCCAACCCCTCCAGCCGATGCAATAGGATACCATGGTCGATGGTATCAAAAGCCGCTGAGAGGTCAAATAGGACCAGGATGGAGGAACAACCCCCATCTCTGGCCCTCCAGAGATCATCCACCAACGCGACTAATGCCGTCTCGGTGCTGTGCCCGGGCCGGAAGCCGGACTGGCGCGGGTCCAGATAATCAATTTCCTCCAGATGATGGGGGAACTGTTGTGCCACCACACTCTCTACAACCTTCGCCAGAAAGTGAAGGTTGGAGACCGGACGGTAATTTACCAACAATGCTGGGTCCAGAGAGGGCTTCCTGAGGAGGGGTCTCACCACCGCCTCTTTCAAGACGGTAGGCAAGAACCCCTCACCCAAGGAAGCATTCACTACCTCCTGGAGCCAGCCTCATGTAACCTCCCAGGATGCCAGTACAAGCCAGGAGGGACACGGGTCCAATAAATATGTGGTAGCTCGTAGTTGCCCATGTAACCTGTCCATATCTTTGGAAGTAACAGAGTCAATCTCTTCCCACAAAACTGTCTCAAGATCTGCCTCGGGGCATCCCACTGGACCACTTTCAATGGAGGCCAACTCGCTCCGAATCTGAGTGATTTTATCCTGCAGATATTCCCCAAATTCCTCTGCTCTACCCTGCAAAAGGGCTTCCCGCGTCCTCTGTTGAAGGAGGGAGCGGGTCACCCTAAACAGGGCGGCAGGGCGGTTATCTGCGGATGCAATGTATGAACACCATCACTGCAAGCCTGGAAGGGGAAGTGGCAGACTGGTTGATATTTCTCCATGATGAGGGAGCCCCAGAGTTGGGGAACATTGATAACTTCATGGAGGAGCTCTGGGCTTTATTTGGGGACCTTTGTAGACCCGCAAACCTGAAACAGAGTTCCAGACCATATGACAAGGAGCTAGACCAGTGGCCAAATACATCCAAGAATTACAAGGCCTGATTGGGAAGCTGAGAGGGTGGCCAGAGTGATTGCTGGTCTATCAAATCTGAGATGGGCTGAGTCAGGAGCTGTACCAAAACTGCATACCCTGAGTAGTTCCATGTGAGCTCCATGCCTGGTACTAACTGGTGACTGCTGTGACATTAGACCTGGTGGAATATAAGTGGCATGTTGGACTTGAGAGCCAGGAGAGACACTCCCTGGGATGGAGGTCCTTGGGAGCCCTCACCTCAGCCCCAAGGGAGAACTCATGACACCCAGTGGGAATTTGTTGTGGGAAAGAGAGCCATTGGGCCATGACTTGCCCAACACTACAACCGCTAGCATTCCAGAGAGCCACAAGCCCACTGAAGACCTAGAACACACTGAAGAAGGTGAAGGAGAAAATGCAGGTGGCACATAGGGGACTGGAGATTACAACATATGAAGAATGGTTACAGGAACTAGAATGGCTAATCTAGTGAAGAGAAGGATCAGAGGAGACATGACAGCAGTGTTCCAATATTTGAGGGGCTGCCAAAGAGAGGAGGGGGTCAAGCTATTTTCCAAAGCATCTGAAGGCCAGACAAGGAATAATGGATGGAAACTGACCAAAGAGAGATTCAATCTATAAACAAGGAGGAATTTTCTGACAGTGAGAACAATCAACCAATGGAACAGCTTGCATTTGGAAGTTGTGGGAGCTTCATCACTTGAGACTTTCAAGAAGAGATTGGACTGCCTTTTGTTGGACTAGATGACCTACAAGGTGCCTTCCAACTCTGTTAATCTGTTAAAGTTTTCTCTCCTCCATCCAGCAGAGGGAAGGAAACTCCAACCCCTGTCTGGCCCAGCCTCGGTTTCTATGAGAGTGACAGTGAAGAGGGAAAAGACCCAATGGTAAGTGGAACCATTGCGCCTTTCGCTGCCCAAGTGGAGATCATGGTGCTCTACTCAGGAATCTAGGGGGATTTCAATGCCCTGATAGACTCAGGTTGCACCTGATGCTTGGTCAGTTTGCAGATGGTAGAAAAACTAGGCTCAGACTAAGAAAGCTGAGGCAGCTGAAATTTGAAAAAGGTTCCCAGTTTCCCATAGTAACTACCGTATTTTTGGAGTATAAGATGCACTGGAGTATAAGACGCACCCAGTTTTGAAGACGCAATTTTTTTAACAAAGTAGGTAGGTAGATAGAGGGCTAGAGAGGGAGAGAAAGGAGAGAAATACAGTAGGTAGGAAGGGAGAGAGAGAGAGAGTAGTTAGGTAGGTAGGTAGATAAAGGGATAGAGAGAGAGAAAGAGAGAGAGAGAGAGAAATACAGTAGGTAGGTAGGGAGAGAGAGTGTAGCTAGGTAGGTAGGTAGAGGGAGAGAGAGAGAGAGAAATACAGTAGGTAGGTAGGGGGAGAGAATGTAGATAGGTAGGTAGGTAGAGGGAGAGAGAGGGAGATAAATACAGTAGATAGATAGGAAGAGAGAGTAAGTAGGTTGGTAGGTAGAGGGATAGAGAGAGAGAAATAGAGAGAAATACAGTAGATAGGTAGGGGGAGAGAGAGAAAGAGTAGGTAGGTAGGTAGATAGGTAGCTAGAGGGAGAGGGAGAGAGAAATACAGTAGGTAGGTAGGGGGAGAGAGAGAGTAGGTAGGTAGGTAGATGTTTCCAGGTGTATTTATCCATTTGCTGGAGAAGGAAATTGCTGACAACCTGTGGCACCTAAAACTTTGTTTCTGCTGGGACAGCACTTGATCAATGTAATTCTCATCAACCACTCTAATTAAACAGCTTTCCGAAAGGGGAAAAATGTTTTGCACTGCGCAAACCTCCCCAAAACGGCCCATTTTTCACAAAAATGGGCCCTTTTTTTAAAAAAAGGCATGAATAGCCGGGGGGCTTGCAGAGTGCTCCTGGGGGGTGGGGGGCAAAAACAAGCAAAAATGGCTCATTTTTCGTGAAAATGGGCCATTTTTTTGTCAAAGAATTGCATGCATAGCCTTATGGAGGCTTATAGAGTGCTGCTGGTGGCAGGGAAGGCAAAACAGACCATGTTTTGCTTATTTCTGCCCTCCCCAGCCCCCAGGAGCTGTCTGAAAGCCTCCATAAGGCTATGCATGGCCATTTTGGTGAAGGGGCAGAGCTTCAGGAGGCAAAAAAATGCTGTATTCGGTGTATAAGATGCACCCAGATTTTTAGAGGAAAAAAGGTGCATCTTATACTCCAAAAAATATGGTATATTTGAATATGTGGCATGCTTCAGGCCCTATCCCCTCAATGGCTTCCAAATCTGACAAGCCCAATCACAGACCAGAGGGGAAGGGAGGGCTGAGCAAGTCAATGCCTTAGTTGAAGCCAGGTCTGGGAAGCTAGACATCCCAGCCAACTACAGGGATCTAGCAGAAGTGTTCATTGAGAAGGAGACTGACATGCTCCCGCCCCATTGTCCCACAGACTGCAATTGAGATATTACCAGGGTCAAAACTATCTAAGCCCAAGATGTATGTAATGACCCCTTAGGCAGATGGAAGAGCTTCTTGGGCTTTGCCAATTATCCCAGCAGTTTATTTCGCCTTTTGTCCAAATTGCTGTGCCAATCACCAAATTGCTAAAAATGAATGAAGAGAGAGTGCAGATCAAGCCTTGTCAGCCACTGAACTGGACCATTGAGTGCCAAGTGGCCTTTGAGAAGCTCAAGCTGTTGTTTGCAGCCGATTGAGTCATTAAACACCTGAACCCAGACAAACAATTCATCATGCAACCTGCCCCCAGTGACATAGCAATGGGGGCTGTCTTACTTCAAAAGGACACCAAATGTAAGCTGCAGCCATGTGCCTACACCTCCCATAAACTCACTGACACAGAAAGATGTTGGGGACTTCCGGTTCCGGCTCCAGTGGCGACGAGCGAGCCTAGGGCTCGCTCGCCGCTTTGTTTCTTTTCCTGCCCCCCCACGGGGGCGAGACGCCCCGTTTTTGGGGGTCTCCCATAGGGCCGGCTTGCCTGGGTTGCTCCCCCCCACGGCAGTGGGGAAGCGACCCTTGTCTTTGGCTCAGGTGGAGGAGGACATGCTGCGGGGGGGTTTCCCTTCGCCAAAGGAAGACGGCATCGTTCACGAACATGGAGAGAGCTGATCGGCTGAGTTGGAAGGCTTCCTGGGGCTTCGGCTGCGAGGGGGAGAGTGAGTGATTTAAAACTTTTTTTTCTTTGCTGTCAGCCTGGCTGAAAGAACTTGGAGGGGGGTGCTTGCTTGTTAAACCCCCCCTCGGATTTAAAGCGGCACCTGAAAATGGCTCCTCGTTGTGAGGAAGCGGATATCTTCAATCCGGATTGCAACTAGGGAAAGTGATCTGCGGTTTGCCTTGCAACAAAGTTTCTAGGTCTGGCTGGCTTGAAACAATTTTTTTTACCACTCTCTCCTTCTGGCTTTGAGCTTGGGCGGTGGAAGATGGCTTCTCTTTGTCCCTGAATGACTATTTTACTTATGAAAAATTCCCAGCGTCTCTTTGTGATTTGGACTTCCTCTTGTTACTAAAGAAGAAATTATTTTTTTTGGGATTTGTGATCTCTTTTCTGGAGTGCCTTCGTTATTATAATTATTGATCTGGAAAACTGTTTCTCTCTTGGTTCCTGAACTTTACAATCCTGATTTGAACTTTTGGCTCCTGATTTGCCTCAACAGCCCCACCCAAAAAACGACATTTTAGTGGCATTGACTTTAACAGCTAATCATGGCACAAGAATCAGCACTGGCAAGCTTGGAATTAAGGATGGCTTCTCTTGAATCTGTTATACTAACTTTGGTACAAGAAATCAAGGCCCAGAGAGAAGAAAATATCAAGTTTAAAAAGGAGTTATTGGACACACGGAAACAAATGCTGGAGAACACACAGAAGAATGAAGAGTTGGAAGGGGGGCTGGTGGGGGCTAAGGGAGAGATTAAAAATGTTACTAATGAGGTTGTGGAAATAAATGGGCATGTGTCTAGGATTGATATGGAAAGGATGACATATTTTTTGAGATTTCAGAATGTTTCTGAGGAACTTGGTGAATGTCTCCCTGAACTCATGAGCACAATTATAGCAGACTATTTACATAAACCTAAGGATGAGATCAGGGGGGACATTGACCTAGCCTACAGAATAAACTCTGCATATGCCAGGATAAATGAAGTACCCAGAGAGATACATGTTAAATTTGTTAGAAGGTCAACCAGAGAGGAAATCTTGAAAGTGCAAAGAGGAGGTCCGTTAATTTACCAACAAAAGGAGGTTGCCATCCTAAAGCAGATCCCAAGAAAGATTAGAGAAGCAAGAAGGAAATTTTCCTTCTTGTCCAAAAAATTGTTTGATTACGGGATCTGGTTCAGGTGGGTGACGCCCGAAGGGATGCTGGTGTTCTGGGAAGGAGGAAGAGTGAGGATTAAAACAGTTGCTGAGGCGGAAGCCTTTCTTAAAAAACATTCCTCTGTCCTGGGGGAAGATCCAGGGGGGGCAGGGGGGGCCACGGCCCCGCCCGCTGGGGGCCTGGAAGGAGAGATAGAAGATACAATTGCCAAGAGACTTAGATCTAAAAAATAACTTTACCTTGATTTTCTGAGTAATATTGTATAACATGTGTATCTGGATTTTTGTAAATGACTGACAGCATAGAACTGAGAACTGAGAAATATGTACTTGCTTTCACTTTGTAGTATATGAAAAATGTTTTTTGTTTATGATCTATTTTGATGTCCCGGAAGGGCCGACGACTTTGACGTGAATGCTCTCAAAATTTCTTTGTATCCCTTACCCTACCCTATTGAAAAACTGTAAAACCAATAAAACTTTTTCAATATATAAAAAAAGAAAGATGTTGGGCAGTGTGGGAGAAGGAGACTTACATGGTCCATTGAGCACTACTGACCCGAAGTAGTTCTTAGAAGGAAGCAAAATTCCATTTGAAGTATCAACAGACCACAAGAATTTACAGCCACTAATGACCCCGAGGACGCATTGTCTAAAGTAAGTGCAATAGGCTCAATACTTTAACTGATTTAACTTTATGCTTAAGTACTTGCCTGGAGGGAAAAACATTTTGACAGATGCCAAAAACTCTCCTGGATGCCCCAATTCAAAAGCACCTGGGAGGAGATAGTTAACTCTATTATTACCTCCAAACAGCTAGCAGCAAAAGCCTCTGAGAGGCAGCGGCCCCTGGGCACCTCCCAGGTTCCTGATGAGGAATTGACTCATCAACTGAAAGAAGGAGTTGTAAGAAGGTCCTACAAGAGGATGCGTGACTTAAAGCCCATTGAGAGGAGATGATGATGGAGAATCTGGCCTGGAAAGAGGAAAACTGTACATCCCAGCCAATCTGAAAACCAGATCCTACACTGAAACTGTGACATTAAATCAGCCGGCCACTTTGGTTTCATAAAGACTCTCCACCTAGGCAGAAGACAGTTTATTTATTTATTTATTTATTTATTTATTTAATTAATTAATTTGTATACCGCCCTCTCTCCCGTAGGGACTCAGGGTGGTGCACAGAGATAATAAAAGGTATATCTAAACACAATAGATAAATTTAAAATTAAAATTAAATTGAGTAAACAAACTTGAATTAAAATAAATAATTAAGAAACCCTATTAAATGATGATAAAAACAAGCTATGCCAGGCCGGCCGCATGAAAAAAGTAAATTTTCAATGCTCGATGGAAGAGGCGAAGGTCCATGGTAGTGCAAAGGTCGGGGGGCAGGTCGTTCCAGAGGACTGGGCCCGCTACAGAGAATGCCCTTCCCCTGGGAGCCGCCAGCTGGCATTGTCCAGTGGACGGCACCCTGAGGAGGCCCTCCCCCTGGGAGCCGCCAGGTCGGATGGGGTTATGTGGGAGGAGGCGGTTCTGCAAGTAACCAGGACTCATGCCATGGAGCGCTTTGAAGATGGTTACCAAAACCTTGATGCGCACCTGGAAAGCCACAGGCAGCCAGTGCAGCTCGCGCAAGAGAGGTGTTATGTGGGAATGTCTTGGTGCTCCCAAGATCCCCCGCGCGGTCGCGTTCTGCACTAACTGGAGCCTCTGGGCACACCTCAAGAGAAGCCCCATGTAGAGAGCATTGCAGTAGTCTAGGCAGGAAATGACAAGAGCTTGCGTGACTGTGCACAGGGCGTCACTATCCAGAAAGGAGTGTAACTGGCATATCAGGTAGACCTGATAAAAGGCCCCCCTGGCTATGGCTGTCACATGGTCATCCAAGGACAGCTGAGAGTCCAGAAGGATGCCTAAGTTGCGAGCCCTCTCTGCAGGGGCTAATGACTCGCCCCCGATAGCCAGGGATGGAGTCAACTGGCTATGTTGTGGCGCCGGAAGCCACAGCCATTTGGTCTTAGACGGGTTGAGTCGTAGCCCGTTTCTCCCCATCCAGACTCGCACGGCCTCCAGACATCGGGACATCATTTCAACAGCATCATTGGGGTGGTTAGGGGTAGAGATGTACAGCTGGGTGTCATCCGCGTACAGATGGAACTCTATCCCAAAACCACGGATGATCTCACCCAGCGGCTTCATGTAGATGTTAAACAGGAGAAGCGAGAGGACCAACCCCTGCAGCACCCCACAAGTGAGGGGCCTCGAAGTCGACCTCTGTCCCCCTGCCAACACAAATTGCGATCGGTCGGAGAGGTAGGAGGACAACCACCGAAGTACGGTTCCTCCCAACCCCAATCCCTCCAGCCAGTGCAATAGGATACCATGGTCGATGGTATCGAAAGCCGCTGAGAGATCCAACAGGACCAGGATAGAGGAGCAACCCCTATCCCGTGCCCTCCAGAGATCATCCACCAACGCGACCAATGCCGTCTCCGTGCTGTGTCCGGGCCGGAAACTGGACTGGCGCGAGTCTAGATAGGCAGTTTCGTCCAGGTACTGGGGGAATTGTTGTGCCACCACACTCTCAACAACCTTCGCTAAAAAGGGAAGGTTGGAGACTGGACGATAGTTGGATAATAGAGCTGGGTCCAGGGAGGGCTTCTTGAGGGGGGGCCTCACCACCACCTCTTTCAAGACGGCCGGCAAGAACCCCTCGCTCAAAGAAGCATTTACAACTCCCTGGAGCCAGCCTCGTGTAACCTCCCGGGAGGCCAGTACGAGCCAGGAGGGACACGGGTCCAATAAACATGTGGTGGCCTTCAACCGCCCCAGTATCCTGTCCATGCCATTGAGGGTCACAGGGTCAAACTCATCCCAAACAGTGGTCTCAAGGCCTATCTCTGTCATTCCGCCCAGACTAGTCCAATTGGAGGTCAGCTCGCTCCGGATCTGAACGATTTTATCCTGCAGATAAGATCCAAATTCCTCTGCACGGCCCTGCAAGGGAGCCTCCCGAGGCCTCTGGTGAAGGAGGGCGCGGGTCACCCTAAACAGGGCGCCAGGGCGGTTATCTGCGGATGCGATGAGGGCAGCGAGATGGTCATGTTTCACCACTTTTATCGCCACTAGGTAGGTCCGCAAATGCGACCTTACTTGTGTTCGGTCAGATTCGGCGCGGATGGACCTCCAGATGCTCTCTAGGCGTCTCTTCTGGTGTTTCATTTCCCTCAGCTCCTCTGAGAACCAAGGAGCCAAGGTAGATCGATGCCGAGTGAGAGGCCGCAAAGGCACGACCCAGTCCAGGGCCCCCACGGCCACCCTATTCCAGGCGGCCACTAGGTCCTCAGTCGGGTCACGGGTCAAGGATTCAGGTATTGGCCCAAGCTCCATCTGGAACCTTTCGAGATCCATCAGGCGACTGGGGCGGAACCATATTGGTATTTCTGGTTCCGCCTCCTCGCGGTGGAGTGTAGCAGTTGGAAAGTTAAGTCGGAGGAGAGAGTGATCTGACCATGACAGGGGTTCGATGACTAATACCCCTAATCCCAGATCACTCGCCCACTGGCCGGAGGCAAAAACAAGGTCCAGAGTGTGTCCCCTAGTGTGTGTGTGGGGCCATTAATTACTTGGGTCAGGTTCATGGCCGTCATGGAGGCCATGAACTCCCGGGCCACCTCAGATGTCCCGCCTACCGATGGCAGGTTGAAATCCCCCATGATTAAAAGCTTGGGGGTGTCAACTGCCACCTCAGCGATCACATCAAGGAGCTCAGGCAGGGCTGCTGAGACGTAGCGAGGAGCCAGGTACACAATCAGCAAACCCAACTGCCTCCCATGACCCCACTTCACATAAAGGGACTCACAACCAGCTGTCTGCGGCACAGAGGTCTCCCTCGGCTCAAGACCTTCCTTAATAATAACCACCACTCCCCCACCCCTACCCTGGGCCCGTGGCTGATGGAATGCCTGGTAACCTGGTGGACACAGTTCTGGTAGCCTAAGATGAAAGAGGACATAGAGAGCTGTTCTGACCCCCCTTTCTCCGACTAATTACAAGACTGGCTGCTTGCCTGAATGACTCTTGGCTGCTTGCCTGAATGACTCTGAACAGCTACGAAGCTTCTTCAACTCAACTAGACACAAACACGAATACACCCGAATCTAGAAATCACACGTTGTCCTCCTCAAGAAGTTTCTTAGCAAGGACTTCCTTTTAAACCCTCTTGGGAGGGGCCAGTCATTAGGCAGCTGGGACTAATTCACATCCTCCACGTTCGCTTCTGCTGCAATTGAATCCTTCTTTTTTCAGCCCTTCTTAATCGAGCATCAGGGACAAACTGGCCTTGATGCTCCCCATTACTCCAAGACCCAGATGCCTCCTGATGACCAGCCGGGCTCTCTGCTCTCTCAAGGTCACCCTCCTCCTCCAGAGCAGACTCATAGGACTCCTCACTAGAGGAGTCCATCAGCAGCTCATCCCGAGCCGGCTGGGCCACAACAGAGAGCTATGTGATGAACTGCCCAGTGTGTGACGTCAGGAAAAGTGTGGGGAAGAAATCTATAGGGTTCAATATGACATAGGTCCACTGTGCACTGTTCTTGAGCTACTCTGAAGGCCACATGAAGTTTGGAGGTCTGTAGCGATTGACTCTGCAGAACTTTGGCGACCTCTTCGCACTATGCGCCTCAGCATCCGCTGACCCCACTTCGTCAGTTTATGTGGCCTACCACTTAGTGGCTGAGTTGCTGTTGTTCCCAAACACTTCCATGTTCTTATAATACATCTGACAGTTGACTGTGGAATATTTAGGAATGAGGAAATTTCACGACTGGATTTGTTGCACAGGTGACATCCTATCACTGTTCAATGTTGAGCTCCTGAGAGCGACCTATTCTTTCACAAATGTTTGTAAAAACAGTCTGCATGCCTAGGTACTTGATTTTATATACCTGTGGCCATGGAAGTGATTGGAACACCTGATTGATTATTTGGATGAGTGAGCAAATACTTTTGGCAATATAGTGTATGTTAAAGATGGGATAAAGACACATTTAATTTATGCTGACCCATAGGGAAGAATATTAATGATAGCGATATGGATAAACCAAAAATCAGTACTACTGGTAGCAATATATGCCCCAAATAAAAATCAGAAGGACTTTTATAAAAAATTACACGAAAAAATTAGAGAAATTGGATTGAGGAATATTTGTAGATTATAATGACATAGTGGACAGTAAAAAAAGATTACATAAATGACAAAAAGACAAAAAATAAAAAGAAAGTACTACCAACAACTTGCTTTGAGATGATGGAGGAGTTAAATTTAATAGATATTTGGAGAAAAATGGAACCATAAAAAAAACAATTTACCTTTTACTCCAATCCACATCAGTCCTGATCACAGTTTGACATGGCATGGATGAATGGAGAAATTGAGGCAGAAATACATACAATTGAAATATTACCAAATCCATGTGCGGATCACAACCCCATTAAAATAATTTGAAAAGAAGAAAATAGACAAAAGTGGATGTTAAATTTGCAAATATTAAAAGAAAAAGAATTTATTCAAACATGTAGAAAGGAATTGGAGTTATTCCTTAAGGAAAACACAAAAGAACAGACATCTATACAAAATGCATGGGACTCCATGAAAGCTTATTCCAGTGGAATTATTATAGCATATACAGCAAAAAGGAACAAAGAGAAATGGGCACAGCAGAAGATATTAGAGGAGGAAATTAAAAATTTAGAAATAGAATTACAAAATAAGTCACAAAATGACAAAATTAGAAAGGATTGGATATTAGTAAAACATAAATTAAATATATCAGACCAGGAAGAAATGGTAAAGGGCCTAAAACTAACAAAACAAAACTTCTTTGAGCAAGCAAATAAACTGGGGAGGTGGTTGTCATACGGATTGAGAAAAGAAAGACAAAAAAAATTAATATATCAACTTCAAGAGGAAACTGGTGAATTACAACATACAATGAAAGGGAAGAAAAAGAAACCCCATCAATAACAGAAGACATGAAAGAAATGTTGTCAAAAAAAATAACAAAACTAGAATTGAAACAGGCGATCCCAAAACAGAAAAATAATAAAACGCCAGGCCCAGATGGATTTCCAGAGGAATGGTGTAAAATAATAGATGAATTGAATGAATTGATAGAAGCCTTGATGTTGGAGATGTATAATGAGGCACTGATGAAAGCAAAAATACCGGATTCATGGAGAGAAGCACATATTACATTAATATTTAAAGAAGGTGCAGATAAAAAACAGATTCTAAACTATAGGCCAATCTCGTTGTTAAATGCCGACTATAAAATATTCACAACAATAATAGCGGAGAGATTGAAAAAAACTATTAAATGACTAGATACATCCAGACCAAAATGGATTTCTCCTAACAAGACAAATTAGGAATAATACCAGAATAATAGCAAATATCTTAGAGTACTATGAGGTGCAGCCAGAGAAGCAAGTGGCACTTGTCTTTCTGGATGCACATTGCAAATTGCATTTGACAATTTAAATTGGGAATTCATGTTCCAACAAATCAAGAATATGAAATTAGGGGACCAATTTGAAAGATGAATAGAAATGATATACTCCACCCAAAGGGCAAATATATTATTAAATGGGGAAAGTACAGACACCTTTAAAATAATGAAAGGAGTAAGGCAGGGTTGCCCTCTGTCACCTCTGCTCTTCATCCTGATGCTTGAAAGTCTCTTAATAAGAATTAGACAAAATTCGGAGATAAGAGGAACTAAAATTAAAAGAGAGGAGTATAAAATTCAGGCCTTTGCAGATGATTTAGTATTCATTGTAGAAGACCCACTAGAAACAGGTAATAGCTTAATGCAAGTATTAGAAAAATATGGAAATGTAGCAGGGTTAAAGATTAATAGAGAAAAGACTAAAATGATAGCTAAAAATTTGAAGGAAGAACAAAATAAAGAATTAGAAAGAATAATAGGACTGCAAGTGACAAAGAAAGTTAAATATCTTGGAATATGGCTAACTGCAAAGTGCTCAACTATAAAAGAAAATAATTATACAAAATTAGTGCAACAAATAAAAAAGATCTAGATTTATGGGGGAAACTACAATTATTATTATTATTATTATTATTATTATTATTATTATTATTATTATTATTATTATTATTATTATTATTATTATTATTATTATTATTATTATTATTATTATTATTATTATTATTATTATTATTATTATTATTATTATTATTATTATTATTATTATTATTATTATTATTATTATTAAAAATAGCAGCGATAAAAATGAATGTATTACCGAGACTATTATACTTATTTCAAACAATCCCCATAAAATTAGGAGAATTTTTTTTTTATTGAATTGAACAAGATTATATTAACATTTATGTGGCAAGGGAAGAAAGCCAGGGTCAAGTTGAAAGCTCTACAGGATGACAGAAGCAGAGGTGGTATGGGATTAGAGAATTAATTAGAGAAAAATACTACATGAAAATACTGACATGGCTTTCCACTATGGAAGCCATAACACATCCCAATACACTAGATCTATCAAAAAATGGTTAGATATAGTGAAATTTTAGACATCCAAGGAAATTTGAAAACAAATCAGGAGTTAAAGGAGAAAAATATAAATATAGACTGGTGGTCATATCTCCAACTACAATCGAGGTACAAAAAAGATGTAAAAGAATATGGAATATACACAGAATTACAACAAATAGATAAAATTTTAATTGGCCCGGAAAATAAATTCATAACAAAAATTTACAAATATTTATTAGAAGTAACATTAGAAGAAGAAAAAGTTAAAGGTTGCATGATTGTGTGGGCCAAAAACTTTGGACAAAAGATAGATCTAGTGGATTGGGAAAGAATTTGGAACACAAATTATAAATTAACACGATCAGTAGCACTTAAAGAAACTATGTATAAAATGTTTTATCGTTGGCATTTACCATGAAGGAGATTGGCTAAAATGTATCCAAACATGAATCCAACCTGCTGAAAGTGTAAAAAAAATACAAGGGACTTTCTATCACATATGGTGGACCTGCCCGGAAACTCAAAAATATTTGACAAAAATTTGGAAATGGGTGCAAAAAATTACAGGAGAACAAATAAAATACAAACCTGAACTCTTTCTGCTGGGAATAATCAAAGGGAAATATATAAAGAAAATTAAGTACATATTAACATATCTGCTGACCACAGCTAGAATAGCATTTGCTCAATGCTGGAAAGAAAATAATATCCCCTCGGACGAATTAGTGATACAAAATTTTTTTGATTGTGCAGAGATGGACAAATTAACACTAAAATTAAGAGACAAAGAAGAGTCGAAATATTATGAAATTTGGAACAATTGGTACAAATGGTTGCAAAACAAGAATAAAACTAATTAAGCTGAAAAACTGTGTGTGTGTGTGTCACAAATGCTTGCTTATTTATTTATCAGCATAAATGTAAATACACATACACATACACACATACACATATACATACATACGCGCACACACACACATACTGTAGAACTGTGTATAAAGATTTATAAACATAGAAGTGAAATAATATATACCTGTATGGGTATGATGACATAATAATGTTAATATAATGACTGTAAAGTGTTGTAGAAGGAAAAATAATAATAAAAGATCTGCTAATAAAAAAAAGAAAAGAATGCCAGGGGAAACTCCTGGGCTTGTACAGCAGGTGATTGACCTTAGCCAACCTTGGGAAATGATCACTATGGATTTTACTGTGGAATTGCCAGGGAGAAGGAGAAGCAAGATGATTTGTATCATAGTCAACTTATTTTCAAACAAGCCTATTTCATCGCATGCCCCAAGCTTCTCTCAGCTCAGAAGTTAACCAAGCTGTCTGTACAACACATCTATGGACTACACGGAGTTCCAAAATGCATCATCTCATGCGTTTTGCAGGGCGTGCAGTTTACTGCAAAGTTCTGGTGCGATTTTTTGAGGCTGATAAATTCCTCCAAAGGGCTTAATTATAGGTTTCATCTGAGCACTAATTGGATGGCAGAACTGGCCAGTGTGATAGTTGAGCAATATATACTGTATGTTGTAATGTGAACCATCAGCAAATGAACTGCGCGGGACCTCTGCCATTTGCAGAGGTAGCCTATAATAATTCAGTTCACAGCAGCACTGGTTCACTCCATTCAAGTGGCCCCAGGGGTTGAATTTGTACCCATGCCTGAGCTCCCAAGAGACCCCCCCCCTTCAGTAATACTAACGGAGTGGAAGGACAGGTTAAAAGAAGCTTGGAGAAATGTGCAAAAAGCTTTAGCAAAGTCAGGCATAGCACAGGTTATGTAGACAGTAAACACATGGTCAATCAAAATGGACTCAAATGTCTATACACCAATGCACAGAGTATGAGGAATAAAACAAAATGCACAGGTACAGTATAGGTGGTACCTGCTCCCTAGTAGCAACTGTGAGAGGGAACTTGGAGTCCTAGTGGACAACCATTTTAATATGAGCTAGCAGTGTGCAGCAGCTGCCAAAAAAGCCAACACAGTTGTAGGCTACATGAACAGGGGGATAGAATCAAGATCATGTGAAGTGTTAATACTACTTTAAAATGCCTTGGTAAGGCCACACTTGAAATACTGCACTCAGTTTTGGTTGCCACGATGTAGAAAAGATGTGGAGACTCTAGAAAGAGTGCAGAGAAGAGAAACAAAGATGATTAGGGGACTGGATACTAAAACATATGAAGAACGGTTACAGGAACTGGGGATGTCTAGTTTAATGAAAAGAAGGACTAGGGGAAACATGATAGCAGTGCTCCAATATCTCAGGGGTTGCCACAAAGAAGGAGTGAAGCTATTCACCAAGGCACCTGAGGGTAGAACAAGAAGCAATGGGTTGAAACTAATCAAAGACAGAAGCAACTTAGAACTGAGAAATTTCCTGACAGTTAGAACAATTAGTCAGTGGAACAGCTTGCCTCCAGAAGTTGTAAATGCCCCAATACTGGAAAACTTTAAGAAGATGTTGGGTAGCCATTTGTCTGAAATGGTATAAGGTGCCTGCCTAGGCAGGGGGTTGGACTAGAAGACCTCCAAGGTCCCTTCCAACTCTGCTATTGTATTGTATTGTGTTGTATTGTAAAGGGGGGGGGGGAGTCACAGAAAAAACAAGCAAATCTGAAGAGGGCCCCAAAGAGGGAATTTAAGATTGGGGATAGAGTGTATTTATCCACAAAGTACTTGAAACTAAGGCAAACCTGTAAAAAACTGGATCTTAAATACATAGGTCCTTTCCCAGTTGTACATTGGGGATGGACATCGGTTGGAGGACCGTGGCCGCTGGCTACAGGCGGTCACGCGCTCCGACCCCGCATGCTCCCATCGCAGACTAGGTGGGCAAGAACCACAGACCCGGGGCCCTAGGCTGATGCTATGCAACGCCAGGTCCGTGGTACAAAAAGCCCCCCTCATCCATGACCTTGTGTCAGAGGGGGACCCGGACCTGGTGAGTATCACGGAAACCTGGTTGGGCCACGAGGGAGGACTACCCCTCGTGGAAATGTGCCCACCAGGCTACCGAGCCTTCCATCAGCCTAGGGCCCTAGGGAGGGGTGGGGGTGGCGATTATGGTTAGGGAAGGTCTTGAGCCAAAGGAGACCACGATCCCTCAGACGACCGGGTGTGGGTCCCTCCTCATGAAGTGGGGCCTAGGGAGGCAGTTGGGCATGTTAGTTGTATACCTGGCTCCTCGCTATGCAACAACAGCCCTGCCCGAGCTCCTAGAGGTGATAGCCGAGGCGGAGGTTGAGACCCCCAGACTTCTGGTCATGGGGGACTTCAACCTGCCGTCGGTAGGCGAGACCTTTGGTGCAGCTCGGGAGTTCATGGCTTCCATGACAGCCATGGACCTGACCCAGGTAGTTTTAGGCCCTACTCACGAGGGTGGACACACCCTGGATCTCATCTTCGTCTCGGGACAGTGGAGTCGTGATCTGGGAATAGGGGATCTAGTCATCACACCCCTGTCATGGACAGATCACGCTCTCCTTTGGCTGGACTTTCCGATCGCCACACCTCACCGCTGGGAGGCGGAGCCTGATATTCCTATATGGTTCCGCCCCAGGCTCCTGATGGACCCGGTAAAGTTCCAGAGGGAGCTTGGGCCAATTCCTGTGGACTTGCCCCACGACTCGACTGAGGACCTAGTGGCCGCATGGTTAAGTGCAGCCACGGGGGCCTTGGACCGAGTCGCGCCCTTGCGACCTCTCTTGCAGCAACGAACCACCTGGGATGCACAGAAATTTTGTAACCAACCATCACACTTACTACAATTTGTAATGGAAGATGGTTTTTATATATTTTTTTATTTTAAAAAATTAAAAAAGTGTGTTTTTTTTTAAAAAAAGTGAACAGTTTTCAAAACAAAAGGACAATTCATAATTGGGCAATATGACCAACCAAGGGTGGGGAAGAAAGAAGCTAGTGTTTAACTATGCTTGCATTAAATAAAAAAAAACAGAATTGGTTTTGATTCTTCAGTATTGAAATAAAGTTTTACTTTTGGGATTTCAATGTTTCTGAAAGTGCCTACTTTTCTTGGGTTCACGAGTCAGATGGTTGACAGTGGTATTGTGTTGGACTGGGCTTTTACGATCATATTTTTCAGTGTTTCCTACACTTTCATCCATGAAATTTTGCTTAGGCTCTCTCTGAGTTTGTTAAAATCAGCTCTTCTAAAGTTAAAGACATTATATTTTATTGTTTGTGTTTGCGTTATATTGAATTCCAGTATGACATGGTCACTCTCACCCAAGTTCTGGAAACTTCAACTCTCTCTATCACTTCTTCTCTATTAGTAAGAATTAGGTGCAGTATAGTTTTTCCTCTAGTTCCCTCCTCTATCTTTTGGATGACAAAGTTTTCAGCCAAGTTTATTAGGAATCTGTTCGATCTTTCACTTACTACAGAGTTTGTCTCCCTGTTGATGTGAGGGTAGTTAAAGTCTCCCATTACTATAGTGATATGTTTCCTACATACATTTGTTAATTGATTAGCAAAGAGCTCATCTATTTCTTCTGCTTGGTTGGGTCGCCTGTAGTATACACCTATAGCAATGTCATCCCCGCCCCCTTTTATATTGACCCATATCGATTATAGGTGATTTTCATCCTTGATTTTGTGTATTTCTGTAGAGATGTAGTGATCTTTTATATGTAAAGCAACTCCATCTCCTCTTTTCTTAGGTCTGTTTCTTTTGAATAGTTTGTATCCTTCCATCAGTACATTCCAATCATGAGTTTCATCCCACCAAGTTTCAGTAATGGCAACTGTATCATATCTGCCTTCATGCACTAATACTTCAGGTTCACCCTTTGTTCTCTAAACTTTGTGTATAGCGGTCCTGGGTATGTTCCTTTAGTGGTCTTGGGTATGTTTCTTATATCTCCTACTTTGTAAATGGCATTTCCATTCTTTTCATCACTCTTTATTTCATTATGTTTTTCTTTTTTTATTTCTTTTTTTTCTCTTTACTCCCTTCCTCCTTATAGGATTTGTTATCTAGTTGTTTTTGCTTGGAATTAGATTCTATAGGTCATGAAGATCCCCCCCCCCCCCACAATTTTAGTTTAAATCCCTTTGCATAAGATGAGTCAGTCATTTTCTGAATGCATTGTTTCCTGTTCTTGTGAGGTGCAGTCCATCCCTTGCCAGTAGCGCTTCATCTAGGTAATGGAGATCATGGTCTAGGACAGTGGTCGGCAAACTGCGGCTCACCACAAGCAGCTCTTTGGCCTCTCAAGTGCGGCTCTTTCTCCACCCTTGCCAACGGCGGGGCTCCTGGGCACCGCTGCAGCAACCCTCCCTGCCTACCCACCCGCTTGCTCACACACTGGCTGCCGGTTCCCCCCCCCCCCCCCATGGAGCCTCTTCAGCCCCTGGGAAGCAGCCCAGTGTCTGGCATGTCAGTTGGGGAGGCTACGGCTGCCTCTTTGGCCTTTGGGCAGCCGCTGCACTTCCCAGGGGCTAAGGAGGCTCCGTGGGGGGAGGGAGCGGTGGCCGGTGGGTGAGTGAGTGGGGTGGGTGGGAGGGAGGGCAGGGAAGGTTGCTGCGGTGGCACCCAGCAACCCTCCCTGCCAGCCTGCCCCACTGCTTTACCTACCGGCCACCAGTTCCCTCCCCCCGCGGAGCCTTCTCAGCCCCTGGGAAGCGCAGCAGCTGCCCAAAGGCCAAAGAGGCAGCCATAGCCTCCCCAGCCGACATGACGGCCACTCGGCTGCTTCCCAGGGGCTGAAGAGGCTTCATGGGGGGCAAGGAAACTGACATCTGGTGGGTAAGCCAGCAGGGCGGGTGGGCAGGGAGGGTTGTTGGGCACCACTGCAGCAACCTTCCCTGCCCACCTGCCTGCCCCACTTGCTCGCTCGCTCACCAACCGGCCACCAGTTCCCTCCCCCTCTCATGGAGCCTTCTCAGCCCCTGGGAAGTGCAGTGGCTGCCCCAAGGCCAAAGAGGCAGCAGTAGCCTCCCCACACGGCATGCCGGCCAGGCTACTTCCAGGGGTTGAGGAGCCTCTGTGGGGGGGGGGTAAGGGAGAGATAGACAGACAGAGAGAGGCACAGAGACAGAAAGAGACAGAGAGACAGAGAGACAGAGAGGGAGGGAGGGAGAGAAAGAGAGACAGAGACACAAAATGAGTGATTAAGTGAGTGAATGCGAGACAGACAGAGATGGGCAGACGAAGGAGAGAGAGACAGAGATACAGAGAGACAGACAGAGAGAGAGAGAGATAGAAAGAAAAAAAGAGAAAGAAAGAAAAAAGAAAGAAAAAGAAAGTGGGGGGGAGAGAGAGAGAGAGAGAGAATGAGAAAGAAAGAAAGAATGAACGAACTTATGACTACAATTGAGCCCAAAAGTTTGGTTGATAAGCAAGACCATTGTTAAGTGAGTTTCATAACATTTTCCAAGTTGGCCACACCCACCCAGTCACATGACCACTGAGCCACTCTCACAAAGCAGGCCATACCTTCTGGCTCTCAAAAGATATTTCAATCGTTGTATTGTTCATATTTGGCTCTGTTGACTAATGAGTTTGCCCACCACTGGTCTAGGAAGTCAAAGTTCTGTTGATGACGCCAGTTTTTAAGCCAGTAGTTCATTTCTGAAATCCTTTGCTCCTTCATTGGATGTTGGCCTTTTGTTGGAAGTATAGATGAAAACACCACTTGTGCTCCTAATTCTTTAACTTTCTACCCTGCTATTTGTAATCTCTTGTTATTGTTTTCAGATTGGTGTTGTGTCATTGGTCCCTACATGTAGGAGAAGAAAGGAGTAGTAATCCATGGGGTTGATTTTTTTAAATAATGTATTCAGTTACATCTTCGATTTTTGCTCCAGGGAGACTATGTACCTCCCTAGAGTGACTGTCTGATTTACAGACTGTAGTTTTTTTTCTCCTAAGAATTGAATCTCCTATCACCAATATGTACCTTTTTCCCCCTAGGGAAGTCTGGAATATTTCTCTTTCTTTCTCAGGAATGCTGGTTTGTGTCTCTTTTTTAGAAACTATTGATGAATGCTCCTTTGTGAGTGTCTGTATATTTTTTTCCAGGGGGAGGCTATGAAAGAGATTGTTCAGTTCTAGAGGGGCTTCATTGGAGTGGGCTAGGATAGATAGTAGGGGCTTTGTTCTTGGTTGTTGTTTTTCTTTTAAGAGTACATGTTTCCATTGATGTTGCTCTTTGGGCTCATATGTAGGCTCATTTTTTACAGAAAACATTTGTTCCATATTGTGTTCTATTTGGATGCATCAGTTTTCTTCTTTATGTTCATATATGAGTCATCATTTTTTTAGAAGCTGTTTGCTCCTTATTGTGTTTTATTTTGATGTAGTCTTCTTGTTTAGGTTGGGATTTCTTTTTTTTTTTTTAATTGAAAAAGTTTTATTGAGTTTACATTTTTTGTGGGGTAGGGTAAGGGTTACATAGAAATTTTGAGAGTGGTCACGTCAAAGTCGTCGGCTCCTCCGGAACCTCAAATTACATTATTAAAAAGAAAGAAAAGAAACATTTCACATAACACTACAAGCTGGGAGCAAGTACATATTCCTAAATTTTTCAGTTATATACTGTCAGTCAATTGCAAAAATCCAGATTACAAATATCATACAATATTACTCAAAAGAAAAACCAGGGCAAAGTTATTTTTTAGATCTAAGTCTCTTGGCAATTGTATCTTCCCCCTTCTCCCCCGGGCCCCCAGCGGGCGGGGCCATGGCTCCCCCTGCCCCCCCTGGATCTTCTCCCAGGACAGAGGAATGTTTTTTAAGAAAGGCTTCCACCTCAGCAACTGTTTTAATCTTTACTCTACCTCCTTCCCAGAACACCAGCATCCCTTCGGGTATCACCCACTTGAACCAGATCCCATGATCAAACAATGTTTTAGACAAGAAGGAAAATTTCCTTCTGGCTTCTCTAATTTTTCTTGGAATCTGCTTCAAGATGGTAATCTCCTTTTGTTGGTAAATCATAGGACTCCCTCTTTGCGCCTTCAAGATTTCCTCTCTGGTTGACCTTCTAACAAATTTTACATGTATCTCTCTGGGTACTTCATTCATCCTAGCATATGCAGAATTTATTCTGTAGACTAGGTCAATGTCCCCTCTGATCTCATCTTTAGGTTTATGTAAATAGTCTGCAATAATTGTACTCATAAGATCAGGGAGACATTCACCATCCATCTCAGAAACATTCTGAAATCTCAAAAAATATGTCATCCTTTCCAAATCAATCCTAGTCACATGCGCATTTATTTCCACAACCTCATTAGAAACATTTTTAATCTCTCCCTTAGCCCCCTCCAGCCCCCCTTTCAATTCTTCATTCTTCTGTGTATTCTCAAGCACTTGTTTTTGAGTGTCCAATAATTCCTTTTTAAAGTTGACATTTTCTGCCCTCTGAGCCTTAATTTCTGATACCAAATTTTGTATAACAGTTTCAAGGGCAGTCATTCTTTGTTCAAGGCTTGCGAGCGTTGCTTCTTGTGCCATGTTTAGCTATTAAAATCCGTGCCAGTAAAATGGCGTTTTTAGGGTGGGGCTGGTAAGGCAGATCAGGAGTCCAGAGTTCTCAAAGTTGTACAGCTGCAAAATTCAGAAACCAACAGAGAAACGCTTTTCCAACTCCATAGGTATAATAACGAAGGCAATCCAGAAAGGAAAACACAAATCCAAAAAAAGAAAATTCTTCATCAATAATTAGAGGAAGTCCAAGTCGCAAAGAGACACTGGTAATTTTCCATAGGTCATAGTCAGTCGGGGACAAAGAGAAGCCATTTTCCGCCCAAACTCAGAGCCCGAGGGAGAAAGCGGTTAAAAAGCAAAAAAGAAACTGTTTCAGCCAGACCTCGAGACATAATTGCAAACAAGCCACAAAGTACTTTCCCTTGTTAGAGACCATCCAGATTAAAAGTTTCCGATTCCTCTCAACGAGGCATTTCCGAGTGCCGCTTTTAGTCCAAGGGGGGGTTTTTAGAAACAAACGCCCCACTCCAGTCCCTTTCAGCCCGGCTGACAGTACACAAAAAAAAGTTTTAAACGCTCACTCTCCGCTCGCAGCTGAGGTCCCGAAAAGCCTCCCGACTCTTCCGATCTTCTCTCTTCATAGAATTAAATGGTGCCGCCAACCTTTGGCGAAGGGAAGACCCCCCGCAGCATGTCCTCTTCCGCCTAAGCCGAGGAGCAGGGTCGCTCTCCCCACTGCCGCGGGGGGGGGGGGGGGGGCTTCCCTGTCGAGCCGGCTTTACGGGCCCATCGCCGCCGGAGCCGGAACCGGAACCGGGATTTCTTTATTTGCTCATAGAGTTTCAGAATGACTAGAGTTGCCTCTAAACACTTTATTTTTTTCCTAGTAATTCAAGTAGTTTACTTTTGATACATACATAGTTTGGGTAATCTATGGGCATAAGTTGAAACATATGGCATATTTTGCAAGTCACTATAGTGTCAGTCTCTATCTCCATGACTTTATTCTTTGTTTTCTAAAAAAAAATTAAAATCAAAAATTTAAATATTTTCCATGTTGCGAAGTGTCCATTTACAAGAGTTTACAAGAGTTCTTGATTTTGTACTCTGTCTTGAAAAATTCATCACTATGTTCCCTATTTTAAATGTCTGTCTCTTTTTCTTTGGTTTTTAATTTTTTTCCTCCTAGATCATTAAGAATTTTAAAAATTCTAAATAATTAAAAGAAGTAAACTTTTGCCCAAAAGTTCAGTTGAAAAAAGAAATAGAAAAATTCAAAAAAGAATTTTAAAATTAAAAAAGAATTTAAAATTAAAAATGATATTTAAGAGTTGAAAAAAGATTAAATATTGGAAGAACAAATTTAAAATTTGAAAAAAGACATTTAAAAAACTGAAAAGGGATTTTTCTTAAGAAAGGAAAATTAGAGATTTTAAGAATTTAAGAAATTACAAGAGTTTTTGGCCCTTTGTGAAGTAATATGCACTTTTTTTGTTGTTGGATGTCTCAGACTATTTCCACCCTGTCCACAAGTGTTTTGTACTTATCCCTTTCTCCTATTTTCTTGCCCTTCAATTTCCTGGCCACTGCCAGCATTTTCAGGTATGATATGCTGATGTGGGCACTCTGCTTAACTGGTCCAACACACTGCTCTCAACTGCTGCTGGCCTGCCACACTGTCTCAGACACTGCTGTGGGTGGTGTTAAGTCCTCAGGTCTACGACCGAGCCAGCAAGTCTGGTAAACTCTGAGTCACCGCATTCTGGAATGGAGCCAGCAGCTGCGTCTGATTGGCTAAGACGCAGCTGGCCGGATTCTGTCTAGAAAATAGATACAATGTTGCAGCTTGCTTGCTAAAAGGTTCCCCGCCTTAAAGCTGTATATAAGCAGCTGTCAGACAGGGAAACCTTGCCAGTAATGATCCTAGTGTATTGTAAATAGTTGTGAATAAACGTTCCTGTTGTTTGACCATGCCTGAGTCGGAATCCTTTGTCTAATCCAACACTGGCGACGAAGGTGGGATCCAGGCCTTGTCACTAGACACAACGGGGAACGAAGCATCAACTGTCCAAGTGCAGAGCGCCCACCACAGCCTCGCCATGGCGACAATGCCACCGTTCGCTCCGTTCGACCCGGTGAAGGAGCAATGGGCTTCCTTCTTAGCTCGCTTCGAGTGCTTCCTGATAGCAAACGATTACGGCGAGCTAGCACCAGCCAGAAAGCTGAGCCTTTTTCTCCAGTGCGGCGGCCCGGAATTGTTCACCACCGCGCGGACCATCACAGCCCCAGCGGCTGTGCACGAAGTTCCGTGGGACGACCTCCTCGGCCGCCTGAGGGCACACTATGCACCCATGCCCTCAAGCATAGCGCACCGCTATGCATTCAGACAATGTGTGCAACAACCAAAACAATCGGTGGCCGAATTCCTACAAAAATTAAGAGCCACCGCGATTCCGTGTGAATTCCCCGCAGCCTTCCTGGAGGAATCGCTGCTGGAACAATTCGTATGTGGCGTGAAAGACATCCGCCTCAAACGCCGCTTGCTCTCCAAAACTGTGTTGACTCTAGAGCAAGCGGTGGAAGAAGCCCGCGCGGCGGAATTGTCAGAAATATCAACGTCGGACATGGGCCGTGCACACCCTCCTCTCTTCCCCACACCACGAGCCTGTTTGGTGGACGAGATAGCCCCGCTAGACGAGATGTACAAAGAGGAACAAGGGGAATGCATGAGGGTGACTGGACGCCAGCCCAAGCACTCATTTACGCCCCAGCCAATGACCGGGGCCTGCCTGGGTTGCGGAGGTGCCCACCAGAGACCCGACTGCCCCTTCAAGGCATCCATATGCCCTCAATGCGGCAGAAAAGGACACCTGGTGGCCGTGTGCCATGCCGCCGCCCCAGCGACAGCTCCAGCCGCTGCCTCCAGAGCCTCTCCGACCGGACAACAAGCGGCTCAGAAATGGACGAGATGCCGCCGGCCACAGCCGACGGACTGCTTCGCGCTGTCAGAGATGCCCCCAGCTCTGAACTACGACCTGGCAGAGAGTACGAGACTGACCACGGTGGTTTGTGTAGAGGGGGTGGGAGTCAAGATGGAAGTAGACTCTGGGTCCTCTAGATCTCTCATTTCGTGGGCACACTTAGCTAAGTTGTGCCCAAAACTCCGTAAGCAGGACCTCACCCCTGCGACAACTGTCCTAAAAGATTATCAGGGCTCGGCCATCCCCATTCTAGGGCAGCACAGGGTTAGGGTAGACTACGGCCCTTTCCATGGGTCCCTTCCCGTCCTGGTAGTGGCCAATTCCCTAGCTGCCTTGATCGGACTGGACTGGTTTCCAGCCTTGGGACTGTCAGTCCAAGGAGTGAACAGCATGCCCACCAGTTCTCCGGTAGATGCCGTATTCAAAGAGTTCGGCGATGTCTTTGATGACAGCCTAGGAACGTATAGGGGCACCCCAGTTTCCCTGAACCTAGACCCTCAGGTTGCTCCTGTCCGCTTGAAGGCCTGCAGGCTGCCATTCGCACTAAAGCCCAAGGTTGAAGTGGAATTAGATCAATTAGTGACGCAGGGCGTGCTCGAACCCGTCGATCAGGCGAAATGGGAGACCCCGATTGTGGTCCCCATTAAGCCCGACGGGTCCGTGAGGATCTGCGCTGACTATAAGTCGACGATCAACCTCGGGCTTCAGGCGAACCCATACCCGGTTCCGGTAGTACAGGACCTGCTCCACTCATTGGGGCAGGGACGCGTGTTCTCGAAACTGGATATGGCGCAGGCCTACCAACAGCTCCCGGTGGACGATGAGGCTGCGGAGGAGCAGACTATCGTCACCCACCGTGGGGCTTTCCGCTGTCGCCGCCTCCAATTCGGCGTGTCCGTGGCCCCGGGGATCTTCCAGAGCCTCATGGAGCGACTGCTCCATTGGCTCCCTGGAGTTGTGCCGTACTTTGACGATGTCCTGATTGCTGCTTCCAGCATATCAGAACTCGCCAAGACGTTGCGGAAGGTCCTCAGAATTTTCAGGGGCGGGGGTTTAAAATTGAAGCGCAGCAAATGCACATTTGCTGCGCCGAGGGTGGAATTCCTGGGCTTCATGATTGATACCCAAGGAATTCACCCAACCCCCTCAAAGGTCGAGGCCATCCAAAAGGCCCCCACTCCTGCCTCCAAAACGGAGCTGCAGGCATTCCTCGGCCTTTTGAATTTTTACGCGCCTTTTATTCCCCACAAGGCATCGTTAGCCGAGCCGCTGCATCGGTTGCTCGACCGATCTGTGGCCTGGCGCTGGGGCAGCTGCGAAGCGCATGCGTTCACGGCTGTCAAAGCCATGCTCACGTCAGACGCGGTACTAGTCCAGTACCATGACAGGCTTCCTCTGACGCTTGCATGCGACGCCTCCCCTTACGGCCTGGGAGCTGTCCTGAGCCACGTCCTTCCGGACGGTTCAGAAGCCCCCATTGCTTTTTACTCCCGGACAATGTCTCAAACTGAAAGAAACTACAGCCAAATCGACAAGGAGGCTTTGGCTGTAGTGTCCGGGATTAAGAAGTTTCACAATTACCTCTATGGGCGGACCTTTTCAGTCATCACAGACCACAAGCTGCTCCTTGGGCTGTTGGCCGGTGACCGTCTGACACCCCCCCCCATCCTTTCTCCCAGGATGACCCGTTGGATGGAGTTCCTAGCAGTGTATGACTATACGCTGCTATACCGTCCTGGCAAGCAGATAGGGCATGCCGATGCCCTAAGCCGCTGCCCTCTTCCGGGGACGGATCTGGCCCCCGTGCCTGCCCTCTCCGTCCTGACGGTGGCGGAGTCGGACTTGCCCTTGTCCTCATCCGCCATCGCCGCTCACACCCGCGCAGACCCCGTCCTCGCCCATGTTTGCCGTTGCGTGCTGAGGGGGGTGGCCTTCGGGCAGCGTGGCCGAAGAGTTTGGCCTTACAAGTCACACCAAATGGAGCTCTCGCTCCATTGTGGGTGCTTGTGTTGGGGAGATCGGGTCATCGTTCCCTTCCCCCTGAGACACATGGTCCTTCAGTCGCTCCATGCCAATCACCCAGGCATAGTCCGCATGAAGGCATTGGCCCGGAGTTATGTCTGGTGGCCTGGCATGGACGCTGAAGTGGTGGATTGGGTGGCCGCCTGCCCCACCTGCCAATCTTCCCGCCCTGCCCCGCCGATCTCCCCGCCGAGGGAGTGGGACATTCCCAGGAGCCCGTGGTCCTGGCTTCACTTGGACTTCGCGGGTCCCTTCCATGGCCAGAATTTCCTTGTTGCAGTGGATGCGTTCTCCC
This sequence comes from Rhabdophis nuchalis, assembly GCA_039707465.1. Taxonomy (NCBI): domain Eukaryota; kingdom Metazoa; phylum Chordata; class Lepidosauria; order Squamata; family Natricidae; genus Rhabdophis; species Rhabdophis nuchalis. The sequence continues at coordinate 121,210,110 of CM077644.1, forward strand.
GCTGGGTGGAGGTGATTATCATGGTTTCCACCACAGCGGAGAGCACCGTGCGAGCATTGAGCCACCTGTTCGCCACCCACGGGTTGCCGGACGTCATTGTGTCCGACAACGGACCCCAATTTCAGTCCTCCACCTTCTTGGACTTTCTGGCCACCCAAGGTATCCGCCACGCACCGGTTGCCCCTTATCACCCGGCATCTAATGGATGCGCCGGAACGAGCTGTCCGCTCGGCCAAGGAAGCCTTGGCCCGTTTGGATAAAGGGGACTGGCAGGCAAGGGTGGCTGCGTACCTCTTGGGACAGCATGTCACACCTTACCCGGCCACAGGGAAAAGCCCCGCGGAGCTCTTGATGGGTCGTCGCTTGCGGACCACCCTGGACAGACTGCACCCCGATTACGACGGGGTGCAGAGGAGCAACCTGCAGGCCCCCTCCCCTCGCTTGTTTAAAACTGGGGACCTAGTCTGGGCAAGGAACTTCTCAGGGGAGCCGAGATGGGTTCCCGCAACCGTCTTGGACTTAACCGGCCCCTGTTCTTACAGGGTCAGCCTACGCGATGGATCCGAGTGGCGGCGCCACCTGGATCAACTAAGACACCACCTGCCAGAGACGGCCTTCGCCACACCAGGCCGTTCCTGCCCGTTGGCCCCCGTTGGGCCGTTGTTGCCTGTTCAAGCCGAACTGCAGATTGTAACTTCAGAGGCTTTTGCCAGTCCAGGCCTCTCCTCATCTGACACCCCGGGTGGAACCCCTCCGGACTACTCCACTCAAGCCAACACGGAATTGTAGGCCTCTCCTCTCGGAGGCCCTCCCTATCAAGCCGCTGACTGCCAGCAACCTTCAAGAACCTCAAACCCGGTCGCCATGCCCCCTCGCCCGGACTTACCATTATCGCCGCTACCAGCCACGCCGACTCCACCTCCGAGGGCAGGCCGCGGTGACGTAAGTGGAAGCTCCACTCCCCGCAGGGAGGAGCTTCCCCAGGAACTACTTACCTCGCCGAGCTCTCCGCAGCAACTGAGGCGTTCGGGGCGGGTCCGACATCGCCCCGCCTATTTGGACGAGTACGCATGCGCTTACACTTTGATGGACAGAGAGACTGGACACATGCGCACTGACTATGGGGGAAGGAGTGTTAAGTCCTCAGGTCTACGACCGAGCCAGCAAGTCTGGTAAACTCTGAGTCACCGCATTCTGGAACGGAGCCGGCAGCTGCGTCTGATTGGCTAAGACGCAGCTGGCCGGATTCTGTCTAGAAAATAGATACAACGTTGCAGCTTGCTTGCTAAAAGCTTCCCCGCCTTAAAGCTGTATATAAGCAGCTGTCAGACAGGGAAACCTTGCCAGTAATGATCCTAGTGTATTGTAAATAGTTGTGAATAAATGTTCCTGTTGTTTGACCATGCCTGAGTCGGAATCCTTTGTCTAATCCAACACCTAAAATCACCAAAATAGAAGGCCTTAGAATATGTAGAAATCATTGGGCAAAAGCTGGTGGCAAAGTAAATCTTGGCCACAAGAAATATCACTACCACTTTGTCAGTAAGAAAATAGATTTTAGGACTAAGGTTAAAGCTCTTCCAGAAAGGGATGAACTTTTTTTTAAAAGTGCAACTTCTCAGTCAGGGAGAGTTCTTAATTTTTTTTTGCTATCAGTTATATATCCTTTGCTATCTTTTGTCTAATCCAACAGGTGGTGCTCCTCAGTTGGTCCTCTGTGCTGCTTTCAGTCACTGTTAATCCACTGTGCTGCTGTTAGTCACTGCTAAGGGTGCTTTATTCCTCCACCTCATAGCTCTGCACCATTGCTGCTCAAGATCTGTTGTGCTGCTCACAGCTGCTGGTCTTCTGCCACCTAACTCGATTTCACTGCTGCTCAGTGGCCTCTGCTTGCACCTCACTGGCTCCACTCAAGTATCAGATGGGTCACTGGGCTGCCTCTCTGTCTCTCAGCATAGCTGTCTCTCCTTACATAATAGACATAAAATAATTAATTATTTATATAATCATTAATTATTGATAATCAATATTATACAATAATAATTAGGCAGACATAAAATACTTAAGAACATAACATAAGAACATAAGAACATAAGAATAGCCTTGCTGGAACAGGCCACAGCCCATCCAGTCCAGCATTCTGTCTCACACAGTGGCTCACCATTTGCTTCAGGGTATTCCCAAGCAGATGTCTTCACCTGCTTATGATTCCTTGCAAATGGCATTGAGAGATATCCTGCCTATCTCTCCAACCCGGAGGGTGTCCTTAGGCATCCATAATTATAGCCATTGATACCCTTGTTCTCCATGAACTCATCTAATCCTTTCTTAAAGGTGTCGAGGCTGACAGCTGTCACCACTTCTTCTGGCAGGGAGTTCCATAGATCAGTGATCCTCTGGGTGAAAAAGTACTTCCTCTTATTTGTTTGAGGTCTAGTTATCAAAAATTTCATGGATTGCCCCCTAGTTTTAGTGTTGTGCGATAGGGAAAACAGTTTTTCCTTTTCTACTTTGTCCACGCCATGCATGATTTTATAGACTTCAATCAGGTCACCTCTCAGGCGCCGTCATTCTAGAGTGAAGAGGCCCAGCCATTGCAGGCCTCAGATGGTAAGGAAGGTGTTCCAGCCCCCTAATCATTCTGGTTGCCCTCCTCTGCACCTTTTCCATTTCCATAATATCCTTCTGAAGGTATGGTGACCAGAACTGTACACAATACTCCAGATGGGGCCTCACCATAGATTTATAAAGAGGCAGAATGACACTTGCTGACTTATTTTCTATACCCTTCCTAATGATCCCTAGCAATGAGTTTGCTTTTTTCACTGCTGCGGCACACTGGGTTGACACCTTCATTGAGCTGTCCACCAGGACACCAAGGTCCCTTTCCTGGTTAGTTGCAAGGAGTTCAGACCCCATCAGTTTATAGATGTAGTTGGGTTTTTTTGCCCCAACGTGCATCACTCTGCACTTACTAATGTTGAAGCTCATTTGCCACTGGGTTGCCCACTTCCCCAGTGTCAAGAGATCCCTCTGGAGCTCCTCACACTCTCTCAGTTTTTACTATCCTGTATAATTTAGTGTCGTCGGCGAATTTGGCTACCTTGCTGTTTACTCCTACTTCTAGATCATTTATGAAAAGGTTGAAGAGCAGGGGTCCCAGTACTGAACCTTGGGGGACCCCACTCTTTACTTCCCTCCACTTGGAGAAGTATCCATTTAATGCTACTCTCTGTTTCTGTCCCTTAGCCAGTTGCTAATCCCGGACAAGGCCTGTCCCTTTATTCCATGACTGGCAAGTTTATTTAAGAGCCTTTGGTGCGGGACCTTGCCAAAGGCCTTCTGAAAGTCCAGATAAACAATGTCAACTGGATCTCCCTTGTCCACGTGCTTGTTGACACTCTCAAAAAATTCCAGCAGATTAGTGAGGCATGATTTGCCCTTGCAAAAGCCATGTTGGCTCTCCTTCAGCAGTGCCTTCTCTTCTACGTGCCTATTAATTTTATCCTTTAAGATGGTTTCCATCACTTTACCTGGGACACTTGTCAAGCTGACTGGTCGGTAATTTCCTGGATCACCTCTGGATCCTTTTTTGAAGATAGGTGTTATATTCGCTACCTTCCAGTCATCCGGCACAAGGCCTGATTTGAGGGAAAAATTATATATTTTGGCAAGGACATCAGCAATTTCATCTTTAAGTTCCTTGAGAACTCATGGATGGATGCCATCTGGTCCTGGTGATTTGTTAGTGTTTAGTTTAACAAGACATGCAAGGACCTCCTCCCTGGTTATTTCTATCTGGGTTAATTCCTCAGTTTCCCTCCCTACAAAGATAGGCTCTTTTTGGGGCATGTGATCTCTGTCTTCTTCAGTAATACTGAAGCAAAGAATTCATTGAGTCTCTCTGCAATCTCTGTTTCCTTCTTAATAATCCCTTGCCTTCCATTGTCATCTAATTGTCCAATGGCCTTCCCAGTTGGGTTCTTACTTCTAATGCACTTAAAGAAGTCCTTGTTATTTCCTTGAGTGTTTTTAGCAAAACGCTCCTCAAAGTCTTGCTTTGCTTTCCTGATTGTTGCCTTGCATTTGTTCTGCCAGAATTTATGTTTCTGCCTGTTGTCCTCGTTTGGAGAAGCCTTCCATCTTTTAAATGAGCTTTTTTTGCTTTTGATCACTTCCTGAATAGCTCCTGTAAGCCACATTGGAGTCCTCTTGAACCTGGCGGTGCCCTTTTTCCTTTTACGTATACATTCCAATTGGGCCTCTGTTATTGTTTTTGTTTTGTTTTTTGTTTCAAACAATTTTATTGGTTTTTACAATTATATAGGAAAAGGGGAAATGATAGGGTTCAACGATAACATTTTAGGATTTCCGTGTCGGGGTCGGTGGTCGCCTCCGGGAGTTCATAAAAATACATTATATATATATATATATATATATATATATATATATATATATATATATATATATATATATATATATATATATATATATATATATATATTTGTTTTCGTAGGTTTTCACGGGTATAGGTATGTAGATTTTGGTTTATTCGGGTCTTTTCCCGTGTAAAATTAAAGGTGTTTTTGCAACGTTTCGATGGGATCACCCCCATCATCATCAGGCTTTGGCTTCTGCCTTTTGCAAAATAATATTATTTTTTTGCAAAAGGCAGAAGCCAAAGCCTGATGATGATGGGGGTGATCCCATCGAAACGTTGCAAAAACACCTTTAATTTTACACGGGAAAAGACCCGAATAAACCAAAATCTACATATATATATATATATATATATATATATATATATATATATATATATATATATATATATATATATATATATATATATATATATATATATATATATAGGTGAGAATTATATATATCATATTACATTTCATACATTCAATCATTTTTTTTAAGCATCCATCTTAGTTATAGTGAATTTCAAAACATACTTATTTTTGAGATCTAAGTCTCTTAGCAATTGTGTCTTCTTGCTCCTTCTCTTCAATAGGTGGAGCCGTGGCTCCCCCTGTTCCGTCTCTTTCTTCTAGGAGTCGGGAGTGCTTTCTAAGAAAAGCACTCCCTTTTTTACTAGTTTCCTCATCTTCGGGAAATTTCCTTTATGAAAATTTAAGGTCTCTGTATTAGATCTTATCAGTGATTTGCAGTGTATGATTAAGTTAAAAATAATTGTGTTGTGGTCACTGTTCCCTATTGGATCAGTCACATTAACATTTTGCACCAGATCCTGTATATTGCTCAGAACCAAGTCAAGGACCTCTAGTTGGGTCTTCAACCATCTCTTCCAAGGAACAATCATCTAGGAACTTTATCTCTTTGTCATGTGCTGAACAACAGTTCACCCAGTCTATGTGAGGGTAATTGAAATCCCCCATTATAACCAGGCTTCCCTTTTTTGATGCCTCCTTTACAACATTCTCCAACTGCCAATCTCTCTCGGGGGCTTGGGTCGGAGGCCGATAACATATGCCTACTGTTAGACCATTCTTTTGGCCTGATAGTCTTACCCACAGAGTTTCTTGTGGTGACTCTAAATCACCTCGATATGCCAATTCATATGACTTTATTTCTTCTTTGACATACAAGGCTACACCACCTCCCGTTTGTCCCTTCCTGTCCTTCCTGTACAGTTTGTAGCCTGGGATGACTGTATCCCATTGGTTATCATCTGTCCACCAGGTTTCAATGATACCAATAATATCAATATTTTTGTCTATTGCTAAGTATTCCAGCTCCCCTATTTTGTTCCAGAGGCTTCTGGCATTTGTATACAGGCATTTATACAGGCAGTCTTTTGAGTCCAGTTGCATCCTTAGACTGCTTCTTGCATCCTTCTGCTAGAGTGCTGGTGACTGGCTCCTCGCTCTGCTCAGTAATTATTGCATCCTCCTCACTACTCAAGTAAACACTTTCCCGAACCGGATGCTTCCCAGCTTCTGTCGGCTTTCCCCCAGTTATCAGTTTAAAAGTTGTTCTGCAGCCTTTTTGATGTTGAGTGCCAGCAATCTTGTCCCATCATGGTTCAAGTGCAACCCATCCCCCCTGAACAGGTTTGGCTTGTCTCAAAATATTATCCAGTTCCTGAAGCCCTCCTCCTGACACCATCGCCTCATCCACGCATTGAGGCTTCTGAGCTCTGCCTACCTGGTAGGTCCTGCACGAGGAACAGGCAGCACTTCTGAAAATGCTACCTTGGAAGTCCGGGACTTCAATCTTCTTCCTAGCAACCTGAATTTGGCTTTCAGGACTGATTGCTTTGCCTTCCCAACATCATTGGTACCAACGTGTACCATGACCACTGGCTCCTTCACAGTTCTCTCTAACATCTAGATTTCTAGACTATCTAGATTTCTCGTGATGTCTGCAACCGTGTAGGCAAGTCACTACACGGTTGTCATGCGCATCACAAATTCATCTCTCTGTGTTTCTAATAATTGAATCACCTAGTACAAGGAGCCTCTCTCCTGCAGTCTGTTCATCTTCATTCACTTCATCAATTTTATTAAGGGAGAGGTCTTCAGTTTGTTCCTGTTGTTCTTCTTCCTGTATCTCATCAAGTGTGATGAAGGATAGATCCTCAGGTGAGACCAGTTGTTCGTCTGTGCATTCCTCATCAGGTGTGATGGGGGAAGGAGCCTCAAGTTGATTCTGTAAATTCAGACTCTCAGAGCGATCCCTTGTTCTTCTATTTCTTCGAGTGACATTCCTCCATGGATCTACCTCTTGAGTTAGTGAAATGACTTCTTCCTGAGAGCTGTGCCCTGTCTCTTCATTGTCCAGGATAGTCTGCTCTGCCCTGTCCAAGAACAGCTCAAGCTCCTTAATTTAGATATACATGCCTCCAGCTGCTGGACCTTCTCTTCTAGCAGTGCAACCAGCTTGCACTTACTGCAGGTGTAGTTCTCCACGCGCTTGGGCAAAATCAGAAACATGGCACAAGTGTTGCAGATAACTACAGCTGCTCCCTCAGACTCCATTTTAACGATTGCAGTATTCAGTGCTCACTTGTTCCTGTTGGTTTGGCTCTCCTCAACAGCAGCTCAGTCAGAAAAGGTTGGAATAGCAGTCTTCCAGGCTGGCCCCATTTGGCCCGGTAAGTCACTACTTACTGTTCCTGTTTTGTGTCTTTAAATCCCCCCTCCAAAAGCACCTCCAATCAGCTCCAGGAAAAGTTCAAATGAAACAGTCACTACTTACTGTTCCTTACTTGAATTCCCTTATTTCTATTATATCAGATCTTGCTGGCATGATGAGGAATAAAAAGTTCAAGAACAACTCCAGATAGTATGACTTCAGGTAGAGCCAATAAACAATATCAAACTGATATATTTAGTGACCTTGAAATATCAAAAGAGTACTAAACTTGTAAAGTATATGGCAGAACAATTGCAATTTTTTGATAGGCTGGAATAGTTACCAACCAAAATAAATGTTAATTTGGTTCAAAAGAGAATCCTTGCAAACTGTAAAAATATTTAACATTTCTACCACCCAACATATTTTTCAGATTTCAAGATATGCAATATTCTCAGAGGGTGGGGAGGTTAAAAAAAATTAAAGGAAGAAAAAAAATGATATTTCTCATTAATGATCTTCCTACTGTTCCAGGTTTTTTTTTACCTAAAGTACTTAATATTTTAATATACAGACTAACTGCAGAGAAGAGCAATTTTTACCAGGAAAGTACAGATGCTATGATGATAATAGCATTTCTAGTGATAATGACATTACATAAATATTGGGAAAGATGCATTTTACAACTCAATGAGAAGCAAAAAAGCAACATTTGCAAATAAGCTTGCAATTATTTTGTCGGCAATTACTTGTTGTGCTGCAGATATGGAACATAAAGTGAGTAGATGACAAGTCTGAATGACATCTCACTGAGGAAGACAGCCAGAATTTAGACTGCACAGAGAAGAGTTCAAAGGCAAGTATAATGGTAGAATATTACATATAGCAAACACCATTTTACCATTTAGAGCAATGTCACTCACAACAAGCAGTAGTACACTGAGAGGCCACACCATCTCCTTTTTTCTTTGTTTTTTATTTCAAATCAGCTCAGAAGAAAATCTGAAGAATCCCTATTATTTCTACAAGGTGATCCGTGTCCATAAGGGTATCCTAAGTTTATCTATACAGTTCCATTTTCCTGGAGACAAGTAAAAGCCAACTAGCAATTAGAATTAAATAGATGTACACTCCAAATATTTTCATTTGCATTATTGAAGGCAAAAGTGTCAAACCTCCAAGTAACATGTCCCCAAAAATAAGGTTCAAAGTATCCATCTTCTTTTCAAAGTCTCTTTATTAGGTACACATTAAATTGGCAAGGGCATGATGTAATTCCGACTCTGGACAGGATCCAGAATTACACTCAATAAAAGCAAAAGTATGAAACTTCCCCCCCAGTCACAATCTCTAATCAATCCTCAGTCCAATAGTCCAGTAACTCCAAAATCCACCTTCTCTGTTCCCATGAGAAAGGAATGCCACCTAGACATAACATTCCCCCTTTAACTTTACAAACCACCCCCCTTTACAGTTAGAAAGTGGCAAGCCTGAAGTATTATTAAATTCATTTACTTACAAACCTAAAAGCTAATTTAAAAAAGCATACAAAGGCTACAATAAAATATGGCTACACTCATGTCATCTTCAGAGTCGACAAAAAGTAACAGATGAACAGATTTCAAAACATCAAGTTATTTACATTAGTGTGATAGAGACAATCGGATCCTCTATAATGTAATTGGGAATATTGTATATTTAAGAGATTTAATTTCTATTAAAAACACCTGTAACTATCTCCAAATATCGTATGGTTAGTGCATCTGATCATTTCTTCAAATGCTTTAAATAAAGCATTTTTTATTGGTTGCTTCCATCCAAAGTCTTTTTGTCAGTTCAGAAACATCTCTGGACCTCTTTGATCTTGTGACATCAGCTAAAACATATGAGCAGAATCATTTTACTGCTAGCTCATCTCTTTTCAGTTGAAATGATACATTCTGAGGAATTTCAGATACATTGTTCTCCTATTGGTGGAAATGATTATCTCCCCACCTTTTCCCCTTCTTCTGTGTATGCTCAAAGCTTCAGCTGCCATAACATTGTTCTTGAGGTCAGCAGTAATGAAGATGAACATTGGCTGATTTAAACTATATTTGAGAAATTGGGAAATAGAAGCATGGGACCTTTTTTGGGTGCCACTGCACACTGCTGGCTCATATTTAGCTAAGACTCCAAGATCCCGGTCGCAGTTACTGCTATTAAGCTTGGTTTCACCCAGTTTATATGTGTACTTTTGGTTTTTACTTTTCTCTACATTGAATTTCATTTTGTTAGATAGAACCCAGTGTTCAAGTCTGTCAAGAGCCATCTGGATCTTGAGCCTATATTCTAAATGTTAGCTATTCCTGCCAACTTAGTATCATCTGCAAATTTGATAAGCTCTCCTTCTATTCTCTCATCTAAGTCATTTATAAAGATATTGAAGAGTCCTGGGCCTAAGATGAACCTTGTGGTATCCCCCTGCTTACTTCCCCCTATGTAAACCTAGATCCATTAAGGGCTACTTGTTGAGTACAGTTTGTCAGCCAGTTGCGAATCCATCTGGTGGTGATGCTATCTATCCCACTTTTTCTAGCTTACTAAGAAATAGGTTGTGGTCTACTTTGTTCAATGCCTTGCTGTAGTCTAAGTATATTATGTCCACAGCATTTCTCTGGTACTAATTTAGTCACTAATAGAATGGCAATAGGAACTGGCAATAGAAATACGGAGACAAAGTGCTCCTTGTCCAGTTTCAGTGCTGAGAGAATGGCCTAGAAAAAAAAATTGTAAGTCAAATTGTGAATATACTCCTCAGCTTTTCATTAAAACCAGACTTGTTTTTATTCAAAATGCTTATAAATGTATCACTGTTGTTTTCCCTTTATTTTATTACTAGCTGATGACCCGGTGTTGCCCGAATATTTATAGACATTGAAGCATTTGTATGACAGGGAGCCATTGAGAGGGGCCTTTCATTCCCCTGCTCCCATGCCCACCATCCCTGCCCTCTCTCTTCCCCCTACTCCTATGCCTATCATCCCTGCCCTCTCCCTTCCCCCTCCCATGCACTCCTTTTTCTCGCCCTGTCTACAATCCTGGCACTTTATAGACCTCCTGTATGAGGGAGGCCTAAGCCTTAAAGTCCCACTGTGTGTGGGAACCTGCTCAATCAAAGGCCTCTGTACTGGCCTAATCAGGCTCCCTTCCCCCTCTCATAACATCATGAACAATTGCTGCTCTCCTAAAAGGCCCAGGCTTTCCAGTGTTATGCTGGAACACACATGCATACAAGCACACACACACACTCTCCTAAAAGGCCCAGGCTTTCCAGAGTTATGCTGGAACACACACGCATACAAACACACACACACACTCTCTCTCTCTCCTAAAAGGCCCAGGCTTTCCAGAGTTATGCTGAAACACACACGCATACAAACACACACACACACACACACACACACATCGGGGTGTCTTAACACACACACCCAACGGTATGGAAGAAAACTTAATAGATATTTTGGGTTTGTCTATACAAGCATTTATGTATGAGGCATGTTTTAAGTTGACAGAAATGTAATTGCAAATATTGCAAACATTAGAGTAGCTTTGTTAAAGTAGAAATGTTCAAAATATTTCCTTTTAAAATTTTGATAGTGTATTTTCTAAAGCTTTGCTTGCAATTAATTGAATATATTCTATCTATAATGCAGCTAAATTTATTTTAGTAATTCATACCTACTCACTGAGATCTTAGGAATTTATGCTTGCTGGTAAACAAGTATTACAGATTATTTATTTATTTATTTATTTTATTAAATTTATACCCCGCCCTTCTCCTTGTTAGGACCCAGGGCGGCGCACAGGCATTATTTAAAAGACACAAAATACAATAAATATCACTTAAAATGTATTAAATTAACAGACCCGTGCTAAAACCCCATCTCATATTATTAGGAAGTAAATGCTAAGGTAATTTTCAAATACCTTTCCAAGAAACATTTCTCACTTCAACCTGTTTATCAATGAACCTCTGTAAATTGTTGAAGATTCTGAGCTTATCCTAGGGTGCAAACTTAGTTCATATGGAGCCATCCGTGTGCTGGAATTCATCCGTCACGAACTGAGTCTGCCAACAAACACACTCAACATTCCCTTGTGACTACACCATCAGAGGAAGATTAGTAGCAGTACTTAAGAAGCAGTCTTTCGTGGGAGCTTGTTGCCATTACTGAACTGAACCCAGAGTGACCTAGATGACAGGAAGAAAAGTACTTCATGTATCATATTTGAGGGCAGCTATGGTATATTATTTAATATAATTGCAAAGGATATGCTTGCATTTTCAATTTATTGTATGTTATTTGATAGATAACATGCAGTTGTAATTAGTATTGGATAGCCTGCCAGATGTCATAATGGAAATTGATCACAATCAAAACAGGTCACAAATATTGAATATTTGATATTAATACAGTATTTTTTTTAAAAAAATCATTCAGGTTAGTGTGAATTTTGTCTTTTTATAAAAGCATTAGTGGAAAAATGTTGAAATTTTGAATATGTTTTATGGCCTGGTTTCCCTTGCAACATTTTCTAGGTTTTGCAGAAATATCAGGAAGCTGGGACAGGATGAAAAATGCTATATAATTTAGTGCAGGAATATGGTGGAATCTCCTAAGTCCTCATAGTTATAACCAGGTGACATCAGTGAGGGCAGTGCTCATTGGTTGAGATGCGCCAGCTGGCAGGCAGGAAATTTAATAGGCAGGTTTATTTAATAGTTTTTTAAATTATATTTATTGTATTTTGTATTTTGTATGTTTTTAAATTTTCCTGTGCGCCGCCCTGGGTCCTTTGTGGAGAAGGGCGGGATATAAATTTAAATAAATAAATAAATAAATAAATAAATAAATAAATAAATAAATAAATAAATAAATAAATAAATTGCAGCCACCCAATTAGTCACCTGTCTGACAGCTCCTGTATAAATAGCTGTCAGATGGATAGTTGGTGCTGGATCTCATTCTTGTGGCTTTGTTGATTATTAGTTGACTGACGGAGTTGCTTCAGTTCCTTCCTCAGTGGCTCACAATAGAGCACTGGTGATGAGGATGGGATTCAAGGCCCTTGAACAAAGTTACCGTTCTGTTGGAACCATATCAGGCAATAAGACAATCTCCTCATACTAGCCGATCCAGTCAGGATTGCTGTGATTCTCAATTTTGTGGCATTTAGCCCAGCAAATGAGTCATGGGAAGCTTATTTGGAGCAGTTTGAATGTTTCTCACAGGCCAACGATTTCACAGAACTGTTGAGCGACCAGAAAAGGAGCTATTTTTTGAGCTCTTGTGGTCTGGAGATGTTCGGTAAAGCTCAAGGCCTGTCAGCCCCGATGCCTGTCTACACCGTTCCATGGGACACCCTCAACTTCCATCCTCCAGGTTGAGGACACAGAACCGTTGGTTGCAAACGGTGAAGTGCCTCAACCCCCGCAGGCTAGGTGGTCAGGGAGTACAGAGCCAGGGCCTGATGTTTTGCAATGCCAGGTCCGTGGTCAACAAAGCCCCCCTCGTTCATGACCTTGTGTCAGAGGGGGAGCCGGACCTGGCAGGAATAGCGGAGACCTGGTTGGGCCACGAGGGTGGACTCCCCCTCGTTGAAATGTGCCCACCAGGTTACCGTGTTTTTCATCAGCCCCGGGCCCTAGGCAGGGGTGGTGGGGTAGCGGTTATTGTAAAGGAAGGTCTTGAGCCGAGGGAGACCGTTGTGCCTCAGACCACCGGTTGTGAGTCCCTCTGTGTGAAGTGGGGCCTAGGGAGGCAGTTGGGCTTGCTGGTTGTATACCTGGCTCCCCGCTATGTAGCAGCAGCCCTGCCCGAGCTCCTGGAGGTGATCGCTACGGTGGCAGTGGAGACCCCCAGACTTTTAGTCATGGGGGACTTTAACTTGCCATTGGTGGGTGAATCATCCGAGGTAGCTTGGGAGTTCATGGCTTCCATGATGGCCATGGACCTGATGCAATTAATTCAAGGCCCCACCCACGAGGGTGGACACACACCGGATCTCATCTTTGTCTCTGGCCAATGGAAGAGTGATCTGGGTATAGGGGATATAGTCATCACACACTTGTCATGGTCAGACCACTCACTTCTCCGGCTCGACTTTCCAACCGCTACTCCCCTCCGCGGGGAGGCGGAGCCTAAGTCACCAATTTGGTTCCGCCCCAGGCGCCTGATGGACCCTGATGGGTTCCATGTGGCGCTTGGGCCACTTCCTGTACCCCTGACCCGCGCCCCGATGGAGGACCTCGTGGCCGCATGGAATACTGCGACCACGGGAGCCTTGGATCGGGTTGCACCCTTGCGGCCTCTCTTGTGGCGGCGAGCCACCCTGGCTCCTTGGTTTACCGAGGAGCTGAGGGTGATGAAACGCCACAAGAGATGCCTAGAGAGAAGATGGAGGTCTACCCGATCTGAATCTGACCGGACACAGGTAAGAGCCCATTTACGGACTTACATTGTGGCGCTGAGAGTGGCCAAATGTCATCATTGTGCCACTCTCATAGCATCCGCAGACAACCGCCCTGCCACCCTGTTTAGGGTGACCCGCTCCCTCCTTCAACAGAGGGTGCGGGAAGCCCCGCTACAGGGTAGAGCAGAGGAATTTGTGACTTTTCTGCAGGAGAAAATCGCTCAGATACAGAACGAGCTAGCCCCTATTGATGGTCCAGTGGGATGCCACGAGACAGATCTTGTTTGGGAGGAGTTTGACTCCGTTACTTCTGAGGATATGGACAGGTTACGTGGGCGACTGCGAGCCACCACATGTTTATTGGACCCGTGTCCCTCCTGGCTTGTACTGGCATCCTGGGAGGTGACACGAGGCTGGCTCCAAGAGGTTGTCAACGCATCCTTAAGTGAGGGTTCCTTGCCCGCTTCCCTAAAAGAGGCTATGGTAAGGCCCCTCCTTAAGAAGCCCTCTTTGGATCCAGCTTTATTAACCAACTATCGTCCAGTCTCCAACCTTCCCTTCTTGGCGAAGGTTGTTGAGAGTGTGGTGGCACAACAGTTTCCCCGTCACCTGGAGGAAGTTGATTATCTAGACCCGCGCCAGTCTGGCTTTCAGCCCGGGCATAGCACCGAGACGGCATTGGTCGCGTTGGTTGATGATCTCTGGAGGGCCAGAGATGGGGGTTATTCCTCCATCCTGGTCCTATTAATCCTCTCGGCGGCTTTTGATACCATCGACCATGGTATCCTATTGCATCGGCTGGGGGGGTTGGGGGTGGGAGGCACCGTTTTACGGTGGTTCTCCTCCTACCTCTCTGGCCGATCGCAATTTGTGTTGACAGGAGAGCAGAGGTCGACCTTGAGACCCCTCACATGTGGGGTGCCTCAGGGGTCGGTCCTCTCGCCTCTCCTGTTTAACACATATATGAAGCCGCTGGGTGAGATCATCCGTGGTTTTGGGGTAGAGTACCACCTCTACGCTGATGATACTCAGCTGTATATATCTACCCCAAACCACCCCAACGATGCCTTAGCGGTGATGTGCCAGTGCCTGCAAGCCGTACGGATCTGGATGGGAAGAAACGGACTCAAGCTCAACCCGACCAAGACCGAGTGGCTGTGGTTTCCGGCTGCCCGATTCAACCAGCTGACTCCATCGCTGGCCATTGGGGGCGAACATCTTGCCCCAGTGGATGGGGTGCGCAACTTGGGTGTCCTCCTGGATGCCCGGCTGTCCATGGAAGATCAAGTGACAGCCGTGGCCAGGAAGGCGTTTTACTAGGTTCGCCTGGTTCGCCAGTTGCGCCCTCTATTGGATCGGGACGCCCTCCGCACAGTCACTCATGCTCTCGTGACATCCCGACTGGACTATTGTAACTCTCTCTACATGGGGCTCCCCTTGAGGTGCACTCGGAGACTTCAGCTAGTCCAGAATGCAGCCGCGCGAGCAATTATGGGAACCTCAAGGTTTACCCATGTAACACCGCTCTTGCGCGAGCTGCACTGGCTGCCTGTCGTCTTCTGGGTGCGCTTCAAGGTTCTAGTTATCATCTTTAAAGCGCTCCATGGCTCGGGACCTAGCTATTTGCGGGATCGGATCCTGCCTCATACATCCACACGGCCTATTCGCTCACACAGAGAGGGACTTCTCCGGGTGCCGTCCACTAGACTTTGTCAGCGGGCGACGCCCAGGGGAAGGGCTCTCTCTGTGGCGGGCCCAGCCCTCTGGAACGACCTTCCCCCCGACATTAGAACTACCACGGACCTCCGCTCCTTCCGTCTAAAACTAAAAACATATCTGTTCTGCTTGGCCGGCCTAGGGTAGTCTCCCTTCTATGGGATTGTTAATAATTTTAGATGGGGATTTTAGTAATTTTTAACTGGGAATTTTTAGCGCAGGGATATCATTTAATCTGTTTTTATTATGTGTGTATATTTATTGTTTTATTTGCCCTGTGCACCGCTCCGAGTCCCTTCGGGGAGAGGGAGTGGTCAACAAATTAAATTTATTATTATTATTATTATTGTGAAATAGAAGAACCATTATGCCCCTGCTCCCTCACATATCACCCAGAGGCATGCATTTAGACAATACACTCAAAGGAACAGGAAAACCATCAATCAATACATGGCTTCCCTCTGAACAGTGGCCATTCACTGTGAGTTCCGTGACCTCGATGAGGCGCTGCTAAAGCAGTTGGTCTGCAGGATGAGGGACATGAGGCTCCAGTGCTGATTGCTTGCCTGCTCAGAACTCACTCTACAGATTGCCAAGGACGAAGCCTGGGCATTGGAGATATCAGACAGGTCTATGGTAGGAATATAGAGATTTCAGCCAGCTGGAGTCACTGCCACCAAACCAGTCATGGTGAACCAACAAGACATGGATGATCTGGATGAGATGAAAGAAGATGATGATGTCAGCCACCTCAAAACAAACCCCAGCAAGCATTGGGGTTACTATGCTAAATCACCTTAGGCAGGGTGCCTGGGCTGTGGCCAGAACCGCCTCACAGCAAAGTGCAAATTTAAGGCGGCCATTTGCAGGAGGTGTGGGAAGAAAGGCCACTTAGCCAATGTTTGCCAAGCAACCCTGCCATCTACTGACCAGCCATCTGATCACTCCATTGGCTCCAGTAATGGGAAGCGCCTCATTCCAGGTGGAGCATGCCACCTTCAAAGGCCATTTACCGCTAAATCATTGTATCTAACCCATTACCCAGATACTGGGGTTAGACTGATTTGGTGCCCTGGGCATCTCAGTTACTGGCATTCACACAACAACCACCAACAATTTTGACAAACTGGCCAGGGAGTTCGCTGATGTTTTTTGAGGACTCTCTGGGTAAATATAAGGGAACCCTATATCATTTAACCTGTATCCCCAAGTGGTGCCCATCCATTTAAAAGCCTGGCAGGTTCCCTTTGTCCTACAGGCTAAAGTAGAGGCAGAATTAGATAAATTAATTGCCAAAGCGTACTGGAATCCATCGACCATGCTAAATGGAAAACACCCATTGTCATACCAATTAAAGCCGACAGGTGCATTAGGATCTGTGCAGACTATAAGTCAACAATAAATAAAGCTCAGCAGGCCAACCCCTATCTGGTCCCCATAGTTCAACACCTCCTGCACTCCCTAGGATGAGAAAGTGTCTTTGCAAACCTGTATCTGGCACAAGCATATCAGCAGTTTCCGGTTTATAGGGCAACAGCTGATGCACAAACTATCGTTATGCATAGGGGTGCATACAGGTGCTGCCATCTCCAATTTGGGGTAAGCGCGGCACCAGGGATTTTTCAGAGCCTCATGGAGCGGCTGCTCCATGGGCTGGCTGGGGTTGGGCCCTATTTCGATGATGTTCTGATCACCACTAACAGCCAGTCAGAACTCATTGAAAAGCTGAGGAACATTTTGTCCTGGTTTCAGGGGTCTGGGCTTAAGTTAAAGTGCAACGAATGTAGGATTTGGGTTCCTACAGTCTAATTTCTTGGTTACCTAATTGACACCCAGGGGTTATGTCCAAAATCGAGTGGCTATGGCTTCTAGCGTCATGATACAGCCAGCTGGTGCCATCTCTGGCTATTGGGGGCAAATCACTGGCCCCCACAGAGAGGGCTTGCAACTTGGGTGTCCTCCTGGACTTTCGACTGTCATTAGACGATCATATGACAGTCGTGGCCAGGGGGGCTTTTTATCAGGTTCGCCTGATTCACCAGTTGCGCCCCTTTCTGGATCGTGATGCTCTACGCATGGTCACTCAAGCCCTCTTCATCTCCCACCTGGACTATTGCAATGCTCTCTACATGGGGCTGCCCTTGAGGTGCACCCAGAGGCTCCAATTAGTGAAGAATGCAGCCGCGCGGGAGATTCTGGGAGCCTCGAGATGCTCCCATGTAACACCTGTCCTGCGCGAGCTGCACTGGCTGCCTGTGGCTTTCTGGGTGCGCTTCAAGGTGCTAGTAACCACCTTTAAAGCACTCCATGGCACGGGACCTGGCTACTTGCAAGACCGCCTCCTGCTGCCAAATACCTCCCACCGATCAGTTCACTCCCACAGAGAGGGCCTCCTCAGGGTGTTGTTGGCCAAACAATGTCAGCTGGCGATCCCCAGGGGGAGAGCTTTCTCTGTGGCAGCCCCTGCCCTCTGGAATGACCTACCCCCCGACCTACGTACGACCACTGACCTACACCTCTTCCGTCAGGCCTTGAAAACGCATTTACTCCGTGCGGCTGGCCTGGCGTAGTTTTTAATCGATTTTAATCAATTTTATTTAGGAGTTTTATTTGGATTTTAGAACAGGCCCCCAATTTAATGTCACTTTAAAGTATTTTTATATATTGATGTTCTTTGTAGTTTTTATTGATGCCTGTTCACCGCCCTGAGTCCTGCAAAGGAGAAGGGCGGTATACAAATTTAATAAACTATAACTATAACTCTCTAAGGTAGAGGCTATCAAGAAGGCCCCGACTCCAGCCAATAAGGCAGAGTTACAGACGTTCCTGGGACTGTTATATTTTTACATGGTAGTTTTACCGCACAAGGCTGAGCTCCTGCACAGGCTGCTGAACAGCTCAGTAACCTGACAGTGGGGCAAACGTGAAGTGCATGTGTTCATGGCTGTCAAAGACCTGCTGACATCACTGGCAGTCCTCATCCACTGGATTTAATGAAGCAGAGGAAGGTCCTTGGAGGAAGAGTGGAGAGGTGCTTGAAGTGTAGTGTGAAGTTTCCACAGTCTGTGTTGATTTAGGGAGCCATGTCATCTGCTGGTGTTGGTCCACTGTACTTCATTAAGTCCAGTGTCAATGCAGCTATTTACCAGGAGATTTTGGAGCACTTCATGCTTCCTTCTGCAGATGAGCTTTATGGGAATTTTGACTTCATTTTCCAGCAGGGCTTGGCACCTGACCACACTGCCAAAAGCACCAAAACTTGATTCAATGACCGTGGGATTACTGTGCTTGATTGGCCAGAAAACTCGCCTGACCTGAACCTCATAGAGAATCTATGGGGCATTGCCAAGAGAAAGATGTGAGACATGAGACCGAACAATGCAGAAGAGCTGAAGGCCGCTATTAAAGCATTCCGGTCTTCCATAACACCTCAGCAGTGCCACAGGCTGATAGCTTCCATGCCATGCCACATTGAGGCAGTAATTGCTGCAAAAGGGGCCCAAACCAAGTACTGAGTACATTTGCACGCTTATACTTTTCAGAGGTCCAATATTGTTCTATCTAATCCTTGTTTTATTGATTGCATGTAATATTCTAATTTTCTGAGATTATGGATTTGGGGTTTTCATGAGCTGTATGCCATAATCATCACAATTATGACAAATCACAGCTTGAATTATCTTGCTTTGCATGTAATGAGTCTTATCACATATTTTATTGTGATAATAAATTAATATTAGTTTCACCTTTTAAGTTGCATTACTGAAATACACGAACTTTTGCATGATATTCTAATTTTTTGAGTTTTGCCTGTATGCTGCTGGGTGCTCTACTCCTGGAGGTTTTCAAGACAAGAGTGGACATTCGTTTGTCCAGTTTGGTAGAAGAACTCTGGGGTTGGACTTAGAAGACCTCCAAGCTATGGAACTATGATTCTAGTATAACACAACCCCATCAGATTTAGTTGTATCAGACAGCATTACTGTGTACTAAAGCAATAGTCTTGTTTCTGAGGTATGAGGATGAAAATGATGGTGATGCCCACAATTTTCCTTTTTGATCTTCATCATTATCTATAAATAGACTCATAAGAGGAAATAACCATTAATAATTATTAATTGTGACGGTTAATGTAAGAGGCAGAAAAATTGGCTTTGATATCCCAGAAAAATATCCCAGAGCTATAATTGCACTCAACAATGAACTAAAGGGCCACCATCAGTGAGCTATTGGACAGCACTACTTGTGTTGTGTTGATGCTTGGGTGGTTTAGGGGCGGGGAATTTTTTTGGTGGGTAGGGGTGTGTTTGGGGATTGTTATGTGTGTGGGGCCTGGTATCTGGGTGTTATGTGAATTTTGTTGTATCTGTATACTCTGTGTGTGTGTGTGTGTGTATGTGTGTGTGTGTGTACAATGGCAATAAAGTAAAGTAATGTAAGAGGCAGAAAAATGCCTTGCCAGAGATATGCAAGCTCTATTACCAATGCAACAAGGGGGAAACAACTTGTAATCTAAATAGATAGAGAATTGGTAGAAGAAGCTCAGACATATCCCTAATTCACAGGAAATAAAGTTATGGCTCAGACTTGCAAGATGCTGATATTTTAGCTATTCTCAATAAAAATAATTTTAATTTTCCTGCGGACTTGAGTTCCCTATCTGATCTACCTGATGGGGCTGACAGTTAAGTACTCCCGGACAAGCAGTGGAATGACTCTCAAACTCAAATGTTAGTTTATCAACTCTGATCTCCAAGAATTTGACTTGAGGAACAGAACAATATTTCCTCCAGGCAGAAGACAATTGGAAACCTCCATCAAAAATGTTATATAACAGTTTGTACTTACCTGCTCACTGGATATTGGTGGGGAATAATGTGAATATTAAAAATGCAATTCAGCATTATTCTGATCTCCTATAGGAGGTTATTAAGAACTGTGAAAGAGATAACAAGTACATGTTACTTTTAAAACAATATTGCACCCTTATTGGTATCCCCTATCTCTCTCACATGCTTTCATAACATTTAGGTACCCTTGCTCTCTGGTCTCTCCATTCTAATCATGTTTATTGCTGTCCATTCCCATCAGTGGCACAGATTCATGTGAGTATCGTTAAAAAGACACATGGTTTCCTTACTCATTAGCATATCCAGCTGTTAGTTTTCCTTCTCCCAATATTTCAGGCTCAGTAGCCATTTGTCAAGAATAACCCCCATTCAATAGAGGTTGAGGGATATTATGAAAACAAAGCTTTTTCTTTAAGTATTCTGTACAGAATCTGGTTAGAGACAGGGGGGAATCTAACAATAGGATGGGCAGGAAGATTCAAAGCTTTTACTTAAATATATATGTTAAAATGTGAAATGTTAGTTTATTAATTGGATGATATTACATTAGGAACAATGAATCATAAAGTTTCTTCTCAATATTTTAAACCAACCCAACATCAACAACTTTAATCATTCACGTCCTATTCTTAACATCCATCAGGTGCCCAGACTCTGGCTGATTGAATTAAAATGAGCCAGCTTGGGAATGATTGGCTCCTTTTCCCTGGAGGGTTAAGAGCGGTCAAGAAGAGATAACATAAGTGCCTGGTAAGACTGGTCACTCAAGTGATTGGGTTGTATTTGCATTCCATAGGCTAGGCTGCCTGGCAGTAGCATTAGAACAGATCAACAGTTTGTATACTTATCTGTTGTGGCCCAGCCGGCTCCGGATGAGCTGCTGATGGACTCTTCTAGTGAAGAGTCCTATGAGTCTGGCCTGGAGGAGGAGGGAGACCTTGAGAAAGCAGAGAGTCTGGTTGGCCACCAGGAGGCGCTTGGGTCATGGAGCAGTGGGGAGGATCAGGGCCAGTTTGTCCCTGATGCTAGATTACGCAGGGCTGAGAAAAGGAGGCAACAGTTAAGTAAGAGGCAAGCTTGTAAGACCTGAATTGGAACCAGCTGGTTATTGAGTGGCCTCTCCCAAGAGAGCTTATAGGGAAGGCTTTGGGAGGGGCCATTTGCAGGAAACAACAGTTACAAATCCTCATTGGAAATATCTGGTTGTTCAAGTTGTGTCTTCCAGTCTCTGAGTGTAAACGTGCTACAGTATTTGTAACGTGAGTCTGGGCTGCAGCCAAGGAGATAGTGGCAAGCAGCCAGCCTTGTGTGTGTCCATCTGTGGGGCAAAACAGTTATCCTATCAGATTCCAAACCTGCTCTCAGAAGCCCCAACTGCCATTTACACAATGTTATTTAGCCAATGTATGGCAAGTGATGTACTAGGTAATCCTTACTAAGCCCTGTAAGATACCCAACTAGGGACTTCCGGTTCCGGCTTCTGGCGGCGACAGATGAGTCCTGGGACTCGTCCGCCATTTTGTTCTTTTTTCTGCCCCTAACGGGGCGGGGTGCCCCCCCTTTTTTGGGGGGGGACCCTCCGTAGGACTGGCTTGCCTGGACTTCCCTTTGTTCCTGAATGACTATTTCTTTGGAAAATTACCAACATCTCTTTGTGACTGGGACTAGCTCTCTCTACTAATGAAAAAAAATTTTTTTGGGATTAATTGATTCCTTCCCTGGAGTGCCTTCTATGTTTTAATAATTGACTGTGAAAATTGCTTCTCTTCTGGGCTCTACAACTTGTTGCAATTTTGATTTGAACTTTCTTGCTCCAGCGGCCGCACCCAAAAAACGCCATCTTAGTGGCACTAACTTTAATAGCTCACCATGGCTTCAAAAAAACAACCAGAAAATCCAGGATTGGAACAAAGGATGACAGCTATGGAAGAAGTGTTACACTCCTTGGTGCTTGAAATTAAAGCCTTGAGGAAAGATCATTGCAGCTCTAAGCTTGAACTTTTGGAAACACAGAAAAAATTGATGGAGAATACACAGAAGACCGAGGAGTTGGAGGTGGGGTTGGCTGGGGCAAAGGGAGAACTGAAAAATGTTAACAGTGAAATTGGAGATTTGTCTGGTCATATGTCTAGGATGGATTTTGAAAGGATGTCATATTTTTTAAGATTTCAGAACATTTTGGAGGAAACTAGTGAATGCCTTCCTGATCTCATGAGTACAATTTTAGCAGACTATTTACAAAAACCCAAAGATGAGATCAGGGGGGATATTGACCTAGTTTACAGAATAAATTCAACATATGCCAGGATAAATGAAGTACCCAGAGAGATACATATTAAATTTGTTAGAAGGTCGACTAGGGAGGGAATTTTGAAGGCACAGAGAGAGGGCCCGTTAATTTACCAACAAAAGGAAGTCGCTATCTTGAAGCAGATCCCAAAAAACATTAGAGAGATGAGAAGGAAGTATTCCTTCTTATCCAAAAAATTGTTCAGCCACGGGATTTGGTTTAAGTGGGCGATGCCAGAAGGGATGTTGGTGTTCTGGGAAGGAGGAAGAGTAAGGATTAAAACAGTTGCTGAGGCGGAAGCCTTTCTTAAAAAACATGCCTCTATCCTGGGGGAAGATTCAGGGGGGGCAGAGGGGGCCACGGCCCCGCCCGCTGGGAGCCAGGAAGGAGAACAAGAAGACACAATTGCCAAGAGACTTAGATCTAAAAAATGACTTTGCCTTTTTTATTAAAACTGTAAAACCTTTTATCTGGATGTTTGCACATGATTGCCAGTAGAGAATTTAGAATTTATGATGTATGCATTTATTTTCACCTTGTAGTATTATTGAAAAATGTATTACCAATGTTTTATTATGAAGCCCTGGAGGGGCCACTGATCTCGACGTGAAAGTTCTCAAAATGTTTCTATATCACCGTACCTTACCCTATTTGGAAAAATTTGTAAAAACCAATAAAACTTTTGCAATAAAAAAAAAAAGATACCCAACTAGGAGGCTCAATTTAGAATAGCTTTGGCTTGTTTAAAGCCTAACTTTAATAATTAGATTATTGAACATTTTACTTCCAAAATTACTACTCTATTAATTATCCCAGATATTAAGTTCCAAGAAGCAAACATTTCACTTGGATATTAGGAAAACAGCTTTCTGATAATTATGGGACAAAAGTAGAACCAGTTACAAAAAAAGGTAGGGGGGTCCTCTTTATAGATTATGTTCAGACAATGCTAGATAGTCATCTGCCTGGGAAATATTCACTTAGATTCCTGCGCTGAGCAAGAGATTGGACTTGTTGGCTTAGTGAATTGTTCTAATTGTTTCAATTCATGGATCATTTCATTTCTTTTAAAAAAATATTTTTATTGAGGATTCTAATTACATATTAAATATAAATACAAACTAATTTCAGAGAAGGGGAAATAAAATAAAAAGTACAAAAATGAAAAAATAAGGATAGAAAAAAATATTTACAGAAGTGATTTCTGATCTACATTGTAAGTACAACATAAACAAACTTAATATCTTGAGTAGGGGAGTGTCTTGATGTCGCGATGCCACAGCAAATATCTCTGTTTGCTGGATGGTCTTTTGGACCTAAAACCATTCTGAAGGAATGGTGATAGAGAAGAGCATGTCCTGCCGATCTCAGAAACATCACAAAGTCCCTGAAAGATCCAGGAGAAAGCTCTTTTCGCCGGCTACAAGAGAAGTAGTCAAGATGGCTGCAGGAGGTTGGGACAAGCCTCTGAAACAGAAGCAGCACAGGAGAGAGAGTGTGTCAAAATGGTGAGAAGATCTTTTATTATTAGAGAAGAGAAAACCCAAAAGATTTGGAGTTAAAATAAAATTGAAGACAGAAGAATGTTAGGGGCAAATTAACCTGGTTTAAAACTATTGTGTTATCTTTTCTACTTTAATTTTGTTTTCTATGGATGGACCTTTTACAAATGCCTCTTACTTTTAAACTGGACTGGTCTCCCCCCCCCCTTTCTTCTTCTATACTTTTCCCATTTTTTGCATTCATGAATTAAAAGGGTTTTTTTGCCTCGTAAGGCTTGAATCATAATCTTTAAATATTTCCCCCCCTCCTCTTCTCTTCTGGAGTTTGAAGTTTCTCAGAGTAAGACAAAAACAGAGGGAAAAAGAGGCAACACTGCCATCTATAGGCTAAAGGCTGGAGGTTTGGCAACCTCTGATATCATAAAGCTATAGGCTTTGTTTACTGAAGGCGCTACTGGAAAATCTTTGTTTATACAGGTGTCCCTTTAAGTTTAAAGGAAAGAGAAAGCCTTGAGCTGAAAAATCTCATTGAACTTGTTTGAAGCCTAGTAAAAGTCTTGGATGTTTGGCAGTGTTTATAATTTGGAAAAATGGTGTAGTATGAAGAAGAAAAGGAGCCAACTTTGCAAAGAATTTAGTCAGGAATTCACAAGCTTTTAATAACCACAGAGAGAATTGAAAAGAATTTTGAAATTATAGATCAAAATACAGGAAGTACAGAGACAACAATGAAGTTTGAGGACAGAGCTCCAAAAACCACAGAGACATATGAAAGTGATAAGAAAATTGTTGACACTGACAGCAAACTGAGAGTGGAGGGAAATGACAAGTGTGAAATATGGAAAAGAGAGATCAATGAACTGGAACTTTATTTCAGATACCAAAACATAGATGAAGAAAGGAGAGAAAATTTGGCAGAATTAATGAGAGTAATCTCGGCAGAGGCACTAATGATAACAAAAGTTAAGCTGATAAAAGGAGCAGATGAAGGGTTTCAAATTCTTATAAGACATGCAATGAACAAGTTCTTAAGAGAAGTCCACATAAGACATCAAGAAAATACCTAGAATACAGATTCTACAAATGGTAAGACTACACTATTTCCAGAAGGATAAAGGATGATGAAATGAAATGTCACAATCAAATCTAGTTAAATGTAGTTAAATTTTAAGTGCTAAGTGCAAAGTAATAATAGTTATAGTTAAATAAATGATCAATAATGATAATGAAAAATTTATATATATTAGATTGATAATATGAAATTTTAGACATACTGTAAGTGAGTGTTATGGAGATGATGTTGGAAAGCTTTTTTTATAAAAGATAAATAATCCTCTATAGAATAGAATATAAAGATGTAATATTATTGGATGATTTCAGGATGATGTAATGAAATACCATAATATAAATTTACTTTAAGTTTAATATGTTTTATGCTGAAAGGATGTAATAATAGTCAGGCTCAATGGCTGTTTAATAATTATAGTAATTTGTATACATGCATAGTAGATGGATGATACTAATAATGGAAAAAACATGGAATTGAAAATTATTAGAGAATGTCATCAATACTAAAATAATAGAATGACAGAACAGAATGATGATGATGATGATGATGATAATAATAATAATAATAATAATAATAATAATAATAATAATAATAATAATAATAATAATAATAATAATAATAATAATAATAATAATAATAATAATAATAATAATAATAATATTGTGATTGGAGTCCTTGGAGCAATACCTAGGGGACTGCCTCCCTATGTGGAGGTTGTAGGTTTGCTGGACTTGAACATTCTAACTCTACAAAGGGCCACCCTGCTTGGAACTGCTTATATCCTCCAATGTTATCTTGACAGTTTCTAGGTCCTTGGTTAGGACTCGAGCTGTTGAGCTACCAACCAGCCCCAAAGGCTGTGAATCTCACCAAAGATTAACCACAGAATAATAATAATAATAATAATAATAATAATAATAATAATAATAATAATAATAATAATAATAATAACAACAACAACAACAACAACAACAACAACAACTCTTTATTATTGGATATTTAGAAGATAGTATAAGAAATCATTTTAATATAATGGTTATATATTTAGAATACCTTTTTTAAAATGGAGAAACAACAGTGATAATCAAACAAAGAAAGCATAATAACAATGTATACAAAGATATTTGATTGACAATATTGGGGGATATCTTTGTTGGGAGACAGAAAACTTGTGCATCGGAATATGCAGCTAGAGAAATGTTGCTAGTAAACCACACAAATAGTATCTCAGACACTGTTAGTAAAAAAAACAATTAGCTTTACTGGTGTTGTAGAACTAAACTACTGCTTCACAAGCAGTGATAGTAAAGTGAGTCAAACAACGTCAGCAAACCACAATTCTTCCTTCTTCCTTCTTCAAACACAGTCAGTCGCAGCACATGAGCAGATAGCAAACAATATAGATATCAGCAAAGAGAGCAATTAGCAGAGAGAGCATGCGTTCTGCTGACTTCCTCTTATAGTGGAGATAATTACAGTCTTCCTTTACAGTCTCTAATTGCATTCCAACAGTCTTAAAACCACAATGACCATTTGTCATCAGGGTATTAGATATTGACTACCCAACACTAGGAGTATACTCCTAACATACAATATGTGAATTTTGATAAAGTTGAAGCAATGACTATGGAAAGGACGCAGAAAGACCCTGTAACCAATCAACACACTGTATGTAGTTGAAGAGGTTTTTATGTTATATGTGTTGTGTGTTTGTGTTGGTTTGAAAATAAAAAAATTATTTTAAAAAAACCTTAATATCTCTTCACCTACAATAAAATTACAAACATCTCTTCTTCCCATAATAGTATGGCAATAGTATTTAGGCTTATAAACTGCTCCATAGCTCTTTACATCAGTTTACAATTTAATAATGCATTCCTTATCTAAATGCAATCTATAAATCATCCAACATTTCAGTCCTGACGTCGGCAAAAAAAGCCCATAAAGGGTTACCAGAATTTTACAGAATAGTGTCTTATTTTAACATAACAGAACAGCCAACTTTTATATTGTTTCTTTTTAGTTTTGATGATCTTGATCTTTTTCAGATGTCATTGTAGGATTTGGTCCCTCTTCAGTTTTTCTTTTTCCCATACCAAAGGCTTCTTTAAGGCTTTAACAAATCTCTTTTGTAAATCCAGCAAAAAGTCATTCCCTTAGTTTACCATTTGTATTTCCACTTTAATTGTCAAATTTTTAACCAACTCCTTTTATATATCCAGAAAATTCTTATTGAGGTCACGCTCTTGGTTTGTGGTTTGTGTGCCATTTTAGCTGTCTTATAATTCTTACTTTTTTTTAATTATCCAGTATTTCTGATTCTAGTATTTCTGCATCAAGAAATATTTTTCCACATATCTCATTCCTTCATTAGTATCATAATCTATCCACAGAAGCAGACATCATTGCTAGCATTCTAACCACTAATTTCTGGCCCCATTCTTTAAAAAATATCTTGGGGGTATTTCAAATGTTGTAATATTTGTGCCATTTTATAAATCCCTACACCAAAAACCAAAGGCAGATTTATACTTTTTTTTCTTTTCCCTTTTCTGTCTGGAATCTTTAGACAAAATGGCAAACCTATGGCACACGAGCCGTCGCCCAGGACAGTTCCACTGTGTATGTGTGTAAGCCTCCTGCTGGCCAGCTGATTTTTGGGTCTCTTCTGGGAGAAGCGCACACACACATGGGGGATTCATGCACACATGCAAGAGGGTAGGGGAATGTGGCAACCCCATGCTCCATTTTTGGTTCAGGAGGCCTCAGAGTAGTCTGCTAGCATCAAAATGGGAGGTTGCATGTGCATGCATGGGGGTGGGGCCTGGGGGGGGCATTGGATTATGGCATGCATGTGCACACTTTTAGCACCCAAGGGAAAAAAGATCGCCATCACTGCTTTAGTGTATTCTAAGATCCAATTTCTGATATCATAACCTTTCAAATCTCTGATCACATTCCCATGAAAAGCTATTTATTTTATATCATTATTTCCAAAATCTTATAATAAAAGTCTCAATATTACATCTGGACCCTTCATTCAGTTATAACTTTCTCTTTGATAATTTTCTTAGATCAAAGTCTTATGTAGCTTTTTGCTCTTTGTTTCCAATCCTTTAAATCCTTAGATTTAATTATGATTAATTTTTCTTTGTGGATGCAGTGGCTCAGTGGCTAAGACACTGAGCTTGTTGATCAGAGAGGTCTGCAGTTTGGCAGTTCAAATCCCTAATGCCAGGTAATGGAGTGAGCTCCCGTTACTTATCCCAGCTTCTGCCAACCTAACAGTTCAAAAGCATGTAAAAATGCAAGTAGAAAAATAGGAACCACATTGGTGGAAGGTAATAATGTTCCATGCGCCTTTGGTGTTTAGTAATGCCAGCCATATGACCATGGAGACATCTTCAGAGAATGCTGACTCTTTGGCTTTGAAACGGAGATGAACACTGCCCCCTAGATTTGGGAACGACTAGCACATATGTGCGAGAGGAACCTTTACCTATTTTTTCTTTTTTCAAGAATGAAGCTAAAATAACTTGGTGGCTGTTCAAACCTGCTACTGTGAAGGTTTCTAATAGCCTTATGATAGAAAATGATTAGAAAGTCAAATTAGCGAACACTACTATCAAACCTGAACACTCTGTATAACATGTATATGCCAGTATATACCATCCACTATGCATTGAGCAACACTATGCAATGGACAGAAAAGGATTAATAAATAATAGCAAACAAAATTAAATATGCTTCCACTTTTCATCCATTCTTATTGGATATTAGTGAGATTAATAAATCTCATAATATGTTTTCATATAAGACTGACACATTTTCTTCTACAAGTCATTTCAAAAATAGGCAGCACATATTTTAGGATATTGAACATTCTGTTCATTATGCAATAAACACATTCAATTTAAGGGTTAAATGATATTGTTTAAATGGAAATTAATCCTTTTAGGAGCAGATTTGGAATCTGAGAGGGCAAATAGACAAACCTTTTGTAAGGTTTGAGAGTTGGAGTGGGGTATTATACAATCAGATGAATGGTAAAGTTAAAAGAAAAGAAAAAAATGAGATATGGCTTCAAGGATTTTGATTGAAATATTAGAGAAGGTACTGAATTATTGAAAATGTTCATTCTTGATGAAGAGAAAGGTCATTCCTTTCTATAATTTTTTGTTTTCCTTTCCTTAATTTGTACTAGTTTTTTAATCTTTGTTTTTTAAGATTTCAATAAAAGGTGTTTAAAAAAAAAAGAGTAGTATACATATCAACATGTGTGCAAAATTGAGCTATAAGACCTGACAATTAATCAGTGGAACAGCTTGCCTTCAGAAGTTCTGAGTGTTTAGGTGTGGTAGGGACGATGTCCATCTCCACAGGGCTCCATGGAATTGCACTGAATTCAACCTGCCAGGATGTTCTGAGGGATCCCAATCACCCTGGAGGGGTGATGAAGACAGAGAGGACACTCTGCTGATCACAAGGAGACCACATAATCCTTGTTTGATGCAGAGGAGTTCTAATCCAGTGAGAAGAAAAAGATGGCTATTGCGTGCCTGACCGAAGCTGGGACAGCCAACCGATGTAGCAAGTATAGAAGTTGTGAAACAGTGTGACCTATCTGGGTGAGATTTTTCCAATTCCCATTGTAGAATTTACCCCCTAAAAAGGCATGGGAGAAAGTTGGACTCAAAGAAGAGGAGTTAGAATTTTTTGTTTTCCACCCCCAAGAATAGTGGCAAGCAAACATGTGAGCTATTTATAGAACTGGGAGTAGAGAAAAGATATTTTTAAAAAAAGGGGGGGGAGTGTCAGGCCTGCTTCTTCGTTTGCTTAAGAAAGACCACACTTAGACATTATTTGAAATGAATAAGGCTCCTTTTACTAAGTAACGATAGTTAACAGACCAAGTAAAGCTGAGAGTGAATAGTTTAGGCGCGAACATAGAGTATTAAGCTTAAGCCCATCCCAATCCCCAAACCCCCCCCCTTTGCATTGTCCAATATACTTTCTTCTCCACCATCAGGTGGGCAGGTCTTCACCAGCCTGGAATGCGGGACCGTTAGCCAAGAGATAACACCGGCCATCAACATTTTCCACCAGCAGAACATTTGTATCCCAACGCCCCCCACCCTCCCCGTTGCCATGGCAGCTAAGCAGAACTAGCGATGCTGACATCCGGACCTCCTCCAGGAACAGCGAGAAATCCGGGACATCTTGCGGAACACGAGAGGCTACACCTGGAAAACAGACAAGAAAAGACAAAACGACATATAGGAGAGAGGGAAAGGGTTAAGGTTTGTGTGGATACTTGGCATAGAACTGGCGTACCAGTTTAGGAGCTTTGAGATGCTCCTTATCCACCCATTCGTTGTGAGAAGGGGGAAAGTCTTTCCACATGACTAGGAACTGAGTTTTATTCCTACGGACTCTGGAATCCAAAATATCACGAACTTCATAATGCTGGTGACCGTCCACCATGGTAGGTGCAGGGGTATCAGGCAAAGGTTTGCGGAGATGTGAGGTGCGTTCAGGTTTCAGTAAGTGAACGTGGAACACCGGGTACAGGCGCCGGTAGGTCTTTGGGAGATCCAAACGGACGGACACAGAGCTGATGATTTTGGTTATAGTGAAAGGACCAACAAATTTGGGGCCCAGTTTCCTGCATTTCTGCGGGCTATCTAAATGCTTTGTAGACACATAAACTCTATCACCAACTTTGTAGGCGGGGGGAACCGCTCGTCTCCTGTCAGCATACAGTTTATGCGAATCATGAGCATCGTTCAAAGTCTTGCGTATGATTGGCCAAACCGAAGACAGCCTAGAGGACCAATCGGCCAAAGAGGGAACCGTCGGCGAGTCATGAGGCAATTCGGGGATGGGCACAAAGTCCTGTCCATAGATGATTTTAAAAGGGGTCATATTTGTACTGGAGTGAACGGAGTTATTATAGGCCACCTCGGCATGTATCAGGAGATCAGCCCAGTCATCTTGTTGAAAATTGATAAAACAGCGCAAGTATTGTTCCAAAACGGAATTGGCCCTCTCACAAGAGCCATTCGTCTGGGGATGGTAGGCGGAGCTTAAGCTTTGGGCGGAGCCAATCAGTCTCAAAAATTCTTTCCAAAAAAGAGACGTAAACTGAGTGCCTCTATCAGAGATGATACGCTGTGGAACTCCATGAAAACGATAAATATGGGTAACGAATAATCGAGCCAACGTTTTGGAAGAGGGAATCTTCGAACAGGGGACAAAATGAACCTGTTTGGAGAAAAGATCGGTAACGACCCAAATGACGGTATAGCCTTGACTGGGCGGAAGGTCAACTATGAAGTCCATTGAAATCTCCTTCCAAGGCACCTCTGGTGTCGCCACGGACTGGAGGAGGCCACGCGGTTTTCCCGGTGCACGTTTAGAAGCCGCACAAACAGGGCAACTAGCAATATATGATTCAACATCCTTCTTTAGCGAGGGCCACCAGAACTGTCGTTTAACAAGGTGCACAGTTTTAATGAAACCGAAATGGCCAGCCAATCGTGAGTCGTGCGCGCGTTGCAAAACAAAAGGCCGTAAAGTACTAGGGACATAAATCTTAGAGCCAATCCAGGGAAGATCGTCTCTAATAGTACAGTCACCTGAATGTGCGGAATACCATTCATCAGTAAGCAGTTCATCCTTAATACGAGCAATCAGGTCTGCAGGTGGAGTAGTTTGGACTGTGGAATGGCTTCTAGTAGATACTGGAGAAGCCGGTAAAGTGAGCGGCATGATGGGCTGTACAATAGTGAGTTTGGAAACATCATATTGCGGTAGTCTGGAAAGAGCATCAGCCATGAAATTCTTGCCACCAGGAATATATTTAAGATGGAAATTGAAGCGATGGAAGTAGTGAGCCCAACGAAGTTGTCTTGGGGACAATTTACGAGAGGAGGTAAGAGCTTCCAAATTCTTATGGTCAGTCCAGACCTCAAATGGATGGGGAGCACCCTCGAGAAAATGACGCCAAGTCATGAGAGCCCAACGAACAGCAAAAGCTTCCTTCTCCCAAATGGCCCATCCACGCTCGGTTGTAGAAAGTTTCCGAGAGGTGTAGGCACAAGGTTGTAATTGGCCACGGTGGTTGAGTTGCAACAAGACCGCACCCACAGCGACATCACTGGCATCCGCCTGAACCACAAACGGGGAATTAACATCGGGGTGTTTAAGAACAGGTTCTGCTGCAAACAAACGTTTAAGCTTCTCGAAAGCGGCCTGGCATTCCATGGTCCATTTGAGGGGGGACCCTGGACGAGGTTTACCTTCCCCCTTCGTTTTAAGGAGGTTCGTAATGGGTAAGGCAATGTCGGCGAACGACAGAATAAATTGGCGGTAAAAGTTTGCAAATCCCAAAAAGCTCTGTAGTTGTTTACGAGTTCGGGGAGGAGCCCAATCCATCACCGCTTTAACTTTAGCAGGATCCATCTCAATTCCCTCCAAAGAAATGCGATAACCCAAATAGTCAATTGTTTCCTGGTGAAACTCACACTTGGACAGTTTGGCGTATAGTTCAGCGGAACGTAGTTTGTTTAGGACAGAACGCACCAGTTTAACATGGTCGTCAAGTGTTTGTGAGTAAACAACTATGTCATCAATATAGACAATAACTCCTTTGTAAAGGTGTTTGTGGAGAACCTCATTGATCAGTTGCATAAACACAGAAGGCGCACCTTGAAGACCAAAAGGGAGGACTTTAAATTGAAAACATCCAAGGGGGCAGTTAAAAGCGGTTTTCCATTCGTCCCCCTCTTTAATCCTGACTCTGTAATAGGCCTCACGTAAGTCCAGTTTAGTAAAAATTTTACCAGTAGCCAGGTGAGCAAGCATGTCTTTCATAAGCGGGAGTGGGTAGACGTTGTGTTCACAAATGGTATTGAGATAAGAATAGTCTTGTACTAGCCTAAGAGTGCCATCTTTCTTTTCCCTAAACATAACAGGTGCAGCTACACGTGGCCTCGCTGGCTCAATGAAACCCCTTTGAAGATTTTTATCGATGAACTTACGCAATTCCTCCATCTCCCGTGGAGTCATGGAGTAAAGGCGAGGTTTAGGTAATTGAACCCCAGGGAGGAAATCAATTGAACAATCAGTTGCTCTATGAGGAGGAAGGGAATCACAAGATCTCTCACTGAAGGCCTCCTTTAGGTCCCAATATTCTTGGGAATTTTCTCC
The DNA here is from genome assembly GCA_039707465.1 of Rhabdophis nuchalis. Taxonomy (NCBI): domain Eukaryota; kingdom Metazoa; phylum Chordata; class Lepidosauria; order Squamata; family Natricidae; genus Rhabdophis; species Rhabdophis nuchalis. The sequence goes on from CM077644.1 coordinate 121,243,305, forward strand.
TCGCCTGGTATGACTTCAGGTGAAGGAAAATCCAACAAAGGCCCAGCGGGTTCAGTTATAAGAGGCGAGTTACTGGGTGGTAAGTGATTATCTTCAGATGGTAGAGAGGTATGTTCAGGTAATGATAAAGGTATGCGTACCCAACCCTCTCTCCAGTTTATTAGAGGATTCCATTTACGAAGCCAATTGACCCCCAGAGTTACAGCATTTTCGGAAATGGCAGTCACGATAAAATTGATGGTCTCAGTATGAGCTGTGCCAATAGAGACATGAATTGGTTCGGTGATAAAAGATGCCGGGGTTCCCCCTGCTACAGAACCATCCATTTGGCAAAAGGCTATGGGAGTTTTTAGGGTCTTTAAATGGAAACCCATTGAAGACACTAATTCTTGGCTTATGAGACATTTTGAACAACCAGAGTCAATGAGGGCTTGCACATTGCAAGTACGTCCAGTAGATGGAGCCAAAAGCTTTAAATTAATATAAAGGGGCCCGGAGCGGTGACTCACCAAATTGTCGTCAGAAGAGTTTGAAGACGCCTCCCAATCATCAGGGTGGGTGCTGGGCCGGTCAGTAGAGAGGTTCAGAGGCTCCACCCCACTCATGGCCGGTCTACTGCGCACATTCGGAGTCTTTGGAGGCTTTCGTTCCGAAGAGGGATGTGGGCGTGGCGGTTGCCTTGATCTGCATTTGTCGGCCCAGTGCCCCTCCTTTCCGCAGCGATAACAACTGCCTGAGCGAGGTTGAGTTGTTTTCCGGCCCCCCCTTTTGAAGTGGGAATCTTTCTCTGGGGAGCGAGATTTGGGGCTGCCTTTCTGTGGTTTTTTTTCAAGATGGACTGGATCCTGCAAGTGGGCTTGATCCAGTTCAACGTCTCCAGCGAGATCTATCCATTCATTTAAAGTTTCGGGGCGAAATCTGTTCACACATGTTTGATAAATGTCCTTATTTAGCCCTTCAACATATAGGTCCATCAAAGCCTGGTCACTATAACCAGTCATAAACACCGATAACTCCTGAAAAATCTGCGTGTACGCCTGGACCGTCATACTCCCCTGTTGTAAGGTTTTCATTTTCATTTTAGCTTTCCTTTCAACACGGGGATCTTCAAACCGCCTTCTAAGAGTATTCATGAAACGATCGAAATCCCTCAACGCGGGTGAGCGGCAATTATGCAGGGAAACCAACCATCTGGAAGCTTGATCTTCCAGAGCCATAGAGACAATTCTAATTTTGATTTCATCATCTAAATCAGCTGCGTAAAACTGCATGAAATTATCGACGTGAATTAGAAAAAACGCCAGTTTGTCGGCACTACCGTCGTATTTAACACCCAGGGGGGGGGGAGTTTTGCAAGTCGGCGAGGGGAGGTGGGATTAGCTTCTCTCCGCAATTCCCTGCTGGCTCGGGGAGGGGGGGATGGTGTTGAGCTCCTGCTTTGTTTGGCAGCGGCTGAATGCATTTCTTTTAACTGTCTGCGTTCCTGCTCCCTCCCCCTGAGTTTATCCAGAGCCTCCCGCTTCTCATCTGCCTGGCGAAGCAATTCTTGGGCCATTTCTTTTAACTCCCTTTCTTCTCTTAAGAGTTCCGGAATGATTTTCTTGGGGGAAAGGCGACGCCTGGTGACGTTTACTCCAGTCATTCCTACCCCTTCGGACCAACGTTTCGGTTTGACTGAATCTTCGGCTGGTAGATTAAGATCTAGGCCAGCCAAACAGTCCATCACTGACCTGGTATCATCAGATTGAACAGGAAGGTGCGATGCCTCTGTTCCCATATCAGTTTCAGGGAGAACCTCCACCAACGGAAGCTCCTCTTGTGCAGGGTCCGACATCAGGTGCGGATTTTGTGACTCTCAGCTTTTTGTCAGGCCTGCTTCTTCGTTTGCTTAAGAAAGACCACACTTAGACATTATTTGAAATGAATAAGGCTCCTTTTACTAAGTAACGATAGTTAACAGACCAAGTAAAGCTGAGAGTGAATAGTTTAGGCGCGAACATAGAGTATTAAGCTTAAGCCCATCCCAATCCCCAAACCCCCCCCTTTGCATTGTCCAATATACTTTCTTCTCCACCATCAGGTGGGCAGGTCTTCACCAGCCTGGAATGCGGGACCGTTAGCCAGGAGATAACACCGGCCATCAACATTTTCCACCAGCAGAACATTTGTATCCCAACACCCCCACCCTCCCCGTTGCCATGGCAGCTAAGCAGAACTAGCGATGCTGACAGGGAGAAACTGAAAAGCTAGAAAGTTGGACTGGAGATTTAAAATACAAAATAGACAGACTAAGTTGAAACTTTTTGGGAATATGAAATTTGGACCCCTGGGACTTTTAAAAAGCTTTGAAGCAGATGATACAATTTAAGCTAAAAGAAAGGAGAGAAATAAAGCACCAGTGATACTTACTGGGAAAAAATGCAGAGAAGCAAAACTAATGAAAGTACTTTGAAAGTATGACCTTGACTGGCTATTGAAGATAAGCTTGTTAGCCACAATAACATCTGCTCTAGCAAATTGTTTATACCAGATAGCAGAGACAGAGAGTGAAATACTGTAACATTTTAAACTGTGCAGCTCTTTGAATGTAGCTGAAAACCAAACAGTTAAAGTAAATAGAAGCTGGGAAATAGCAAAGAACTTTCTTTTTTCCTTCATGTTTGAACTTTTTTGATAGAATGGAGAACATTCAACAGACAATAATGAAAAATGAACAAAGGATGCAGAAAATAGAAAAGAAATCAGAACAAACTGAGAAAGTAAATGGAAGAGATGGATGATAGACTTACACAGGCAGACAAAAATTTTGAGAGAACAGTAACCGTGTTGGAGATGGATAAACCTGAATACTTCTTGAGATTCCAGAATATTGAGAAAGAAAAAGGGGGAAACCCTGCAGAGATAATGGCAGAATTGTTGGTGGATGCCATGGAGGGGGACAAGCAAGAGATGTTTGTTGGGTTGGATGAAATATTTAGAGTATATAGAAGATATGTGTCAAGAAATAAATTAGCTAGAGTGTCAGGTAATGAGAATTTTATAGCTGCCAGCTGATGAAAGGTTGTAAGATGTAATTTGTAAACTGATGCAATGAGAATGATTCAGCAACACAGGTATCGTCTCTTTAAGACTTTGGTGGGGTCCATATACAGGTGCCCATTAGAGGGCAATTCTCTTACTGTGTATCTCATTTCCTCTCTTTGTGTTCATAGCTGAGTAGTAAGAGATCTATCTCCATGTGTATGTTTGGATATATTTGTATATAAACCACTATTAATTGGCTAAAGGCTCTGTATGCTCTGTGCTGTGTGCTGTGTTTTGCTCCTGGGTTTATCTCATAATAATAGTCATGCTGCCAAAAAAACTTTGACAGGTTATGGGCCCAGTCAAGAGAGAGGGCCAGAGTGACTAGAGAGCTTAGAGAGAGAAGTAACCCAGTATGAGCTTGCACGAGAGTAAGTAATGGTTAGCAGGCAGCATGGCCTCCATCAGTGTAATGGGAGGAGGTTTTCTGGTATCTCAGTTAAATGAGACAAACTACCTCTCCTGGATTGTGAAGATGGAGATGTACCTACAAAGGGAGGAGTTGTGGACAATTGTTACTAATCCACCAGCAGTCCTGGATGATAGTGACCAAAGAAGAAATAAAAAAGCATTAGTCAGCATACGTTTTGCTTTAGAAGACAGTCAGATGCTACATGTGAGAGGTCTCCAGACTGTGAAAGATTGTTGGGAGGCATTGTGCAGTGTGTATTTGAGAGATTTGTTGGCAGTAAGGTGTTGCTGACTAGGAAACTATATAAGGCACAGCTGAATCCGGAAGAGTGTATGTCCACACATTTGCAGAATATGACAAGGACATTCTTTGAGTTGGAAGAAAAAGGAATAACATTTACTGAAGCACACAAGGTGTATGTAGTGCTTAGTTCCTTGGACAATTCATGGGATGTTCTTGTGACTAGCCTAGAGTCCATGCAAGAACAGTTTTAACCTTGGCAAATTTAACTGGTTGTTGGAGGAGGTGCAGAAATGGCTGGAGAGGAAACCAGGAAAGGGGGGAGAGAGTGTTCAGCATAGACCAGAATCTGCAACAGTCCAGGATGGCAGCAGAGCAACTGAGAGATGCTACACTTGTGGTTCTACTGAGCACATCCAGAGATGATGTCCTGTGAGGAGGAACAGAGGAGCAGCAAGACAAGGGTGCAGATCTAATCAGCAAATGTGGAGCAGTGTTTTCCAGTGCTTTCGCGTGCATACCCTGAAGGCGAGAGTTGCCGGCCGCTTGGAAAGGGACCGTCGGAACGGGGGGACAGGACGGGGAGGGTGCCTGGAGTGCGGGAGGCATAAAAGTGGATGGTGGGTGTGCAAGGGAGGAGGAGGCAGAGGAAGGCAAAGGAAAGCAAAGGAGATCCCGGTCAAGGGGGAAAGGCGTCTTGCCATTAAGGATTTTGGGCGGAGGGGACTTAAGGGGGTGGATGGGTGGGGGGCACAAAGGGTCCCTTGACGAGGTTGCTCACATGTGGATCATCTCCAGTTACCTTTCGTTGCACTGTAACCCGAGGCGGCTTCTCTTGGCCGATTACATCGGCCCAAGAAACACGAGAGTTTCAGAGGGGAGGACGAATGCTTCTCTGGACTTGCTCCGCGCCTGCCTCAAAACTCTTCAGTCCGATCCACTGTGCATGCCCAAGATGGAGGCAGCAAATTTTTGAGATGTTGAAGGAACTGGAGGAATTCCCAGCCGTATAGGGGGGCTGCCTGGCCAATTTTTCCATCTTTTGGCCTGGCCCAGCAAGCGAATCATCCTGCCGCCCCAATGAGGGTCTTCTTCCCTCACAGGTACAATAGGCACTGAGCAGCAGTTGGATGAGGATGAGGAGCTGGGAGTGGATGGCGCAGCGCCGATTTCATCAGCAGTGTGGCGGTGGCCCGGAGCGGCGGCGGTGGTAGTGCGGCTGTGGCAACGGCAACGGCGTCACAGAGGAGCTCGTTGGGACCCGAGAAGTGAGAGGCTCGGGCAGACAAGGTGGGCAAAGATGCAGGGCTGCTGGCCGGGGCTGCAGCGGCACGGGCATTGACGGCGGCTGGAGATGGCTGGAGGTGGCTGGGACGGCGCTGGCCATTTGTTATCATTGTTTGCACTGCTTGCCCTGTCTGCCCTGTTGACCATCATGGAGGCCCTCCTGTGACCATCTTACATGAGCCGCTCCATTGGGGACCTTGCAATCCATCCGCCTGAAGGCTAAATCAAGATCTATTTTCACATCAATCTCTAACATCCAGGACTTCTCTGACTGTAGTCTACGATGTCTTGCTGTCGGGGGAGGTTATTCCTCTCCGGGACCTTTGCAGCAAACTGGACCCCACAGCCGGGGGATTCTATTCTATTCATATGTACTCAGCAGCTGACCTCCTTGCCCTGCGGGAGTCCCCCCTCTCGCAAGTGTGGCCCTCAGCTTTAACGAGGGCCCACCTCGATGATGGGTTTGTTAACCATGAGAGGTGGCAGAAGCGGAAGTTGAGGGGATTTTAGTTAAATTTTTAGTTTATGTTTTAAGGGATCCCAGGGAGGGGGAGGGTAAATTTGGAACTAGGGTGGTGAGTGAGGGGGAAAACCCACTGGGGAATGTTTTTAGACCGGCTAGGGGCCTTGATGGGGGGGTGTAGGGTCTAGAATTGGGGAGGGGGTGGAGGTCTGTCCAAAAGAGGGCTACTCCATCTGTACTGTGAGTGGGAGGGGCAGGTATGGTGAGAGCCGAGGGCCATATCAGGTTAGGGGGGGTGCACTCACTGTCTTCAAGCGGTGGCACCCCCTGGCCTTCATGGCTCCTCTTGCGGCCCAGGGGGTTTAGGACCTCAGGGCCTGGGTCTTCGGCTGTTGTTGTTTAATGCCAGGTCTGTGGTCAACAAAGCCCCCCCCCTCCATGATCTAGTCTTGGAGGGGGGCGCGGACCTGGCAGGTATTACGGAGACCTGGTTGGGCCAAGAAGTGGGGGTGCCCCTCGTGGAAATGTGCCCTCCAGGTTACCATTCATTCTACCAGCCAAGAACCCAGGGTCGAGGTGGGGGGGGTAGCAGTTGTTTTAAAGGAGATCCGAGGGAGACCACTGTGCCTCAGACAGCCGGATGTGAGTCTCTCTGTGTAAAGTGGGGTCATAGGAGGCAGTTGGGCTTGCTGATTGTGTACCTGGCTCCCCGCTACGTATCAGCAGCCCTACCCGAGTTTCTCAATGTGATAGCCGAGGTGGCGGTTGGTACCCCCAGGCTGTTAGTCATGGGGGATTTCAACCTGCCATTGGTAGGCGAATCAACTGAGATGGTGCGGGAGTTCATGCAATTATTTTTCCGCTCTTGTTGCATCTGCAGATAATCGACCAGCCACTGTGTTCAGGGTGACCCCCTCCCTTCTTCATTTGAGGGTGCAGGATACTCCCTTGCAGGGTCGAGCGGAGGATTTTTTTTATCTCTGCAAGATAAAATCGATCAGATTAGGGACGGGTTGGCCTCCAACTGGACTAGTTCTGATGGGCTGATGGAGGCAGGTCTTGAGAATGTCATCTGGGAGGAGCTTGATCCTGTGACTCCTGAGGACATGGACAGGTTGCTGGTGCGACGGAACACCACCACATGTTTATTGGACCCGTGTCCCTCCTGGTTGGTACTTGCCTCCCGGGAGGTTACACGAGGCTGGCTCCAGGGAATTACTAATGCTTCCTTGAGTGAGGGCTTCTTGCCGGCCGCCTTGAAAGAGCCGGAGGTGAGGCCCCTCCTCAAGAAGCCCTCTCTGGATCCGGCTGTTTGGCCAACTACCGTCCTGTCTCCAACCTTCATTCCATCGCGAAGGTTGTTGAGAGTGTGGTGGCCCGACAGTTCCCTCAGCACCTAGATGAAGCTGTCTATCTGGACTCGCACCAGTCCAGCTTTCGGCCTGGGTACAGCACGGAGATGGCATTGGTCGCGTTGGTTGATGATCTCTGGAGGGCCCGGAATAGGTGTTGTTCATCTATCCTGGTCCTGTTACATCTCTCAGCGGCTTTTGATACCATCAATCATGGTATCATGCTGCACCGTTTGAGGGGCTTGGGAGTGGGGGGCACTGTTTTACGGTGGTTCTTCTCCTATCTATCAAACCGGTCGCATGTTAGACAGGCAGGGTAATGAAATAGTATTTGCTGGGGGACTATATACCATTAAGAAAAATAGACAAGTATGTGCACAAGGGGTTAAAAAGGATGGTCTATATGTTCTGGGAAAGCAAGAAAATAATTGTCGCAGCAAGTCTCTCTGGCTCAGCAGGCAATGGGATGCACATGCATGGCCGGCGTAAAGAATAGGGCAGCGATAGCAGTGGCTTTTTGGCCCCCTCCAGTAGTTTTTGGCAGCATCCAGCCAGCCACTGATGCTGGGAAGCAGCTGGCAAAGAGATGGAGGTTTGGAGGCTTCTCACAGAAGAAGACAGCTTGCCTTCTGGAGTCTGGACCAGCTGCTGTGGGAAAAAGGTAAGCAGCCTGAAGAAAGAGGCAGCCAAGGGGGAGGAAGCAGGGCTGGGGCTGGGGCCTCTGAAGGAGGAGAAATAGGTGATGCATGCAACAGGTGAAGGGCAAGTGGACAGCAGGCAGGCAGCAAGTGGGCAGCTGCTCTGGGGAAAGGCTGGAGCTGGGAAATATATTATATTTATTCAATTTATACCCCGCCCTTCTCCAAACGGACCCAGGGCGGCGCCCAGGAAAATTAAAATACATACAAAACATCATATAAAATTTAAAAAACTAATTCAATAGAACCTGTGCTAAAACCAGATTAAAATCCCCAAATTTAAAAACTATCTAAAAGTCAGTATAGGGGGCTATGCTAGGCCGGCTAGATGGAACAAATGTGTCTTAAGACACTTGCGGAAGAGGCGGAGGTCAGAGATGGTGCGAAGTTCAGGGGGTAAGTCGTTCCAAAGGGCTGGACCTGCCACAGAGAAGGCTCTCCCCCTGGGTGTCGCCAGTCGGCATTGTCCGGCCGACGGCACCCTGAGGAGGCCCTCTCTGTGGGAGCGTATTGGTCTGAGGGATGTATGGGGCAGGAGGCGGTCTCGCATATAACTAGGCCCCGAGCCATGGAGCGCTTTAAAGATGGTCGTCAGAACCTTGAAGCGCACCCGAAAGACCACAGGAAGCCAGTGCAGCTCGCGCAGGATAGGTGTTATGTGGGAGTGTCTAGGCGCTCCCGTAATCACCCGCGCGGCTGCATTCTGGACTAACTGCAGCTTTCGAGTGCACCTCAAGGGAAGCCCCATGTAGAGAGCATTACAGTAGTCGAGTCGAGAGGTCACGAGGGCCTGAGTGACTGTGCGAAGGGCAGCCCGGTCCAGTAAGGTACGCATCAGGCGTACCTGATGGAAAGCCCCCCTGGCCACGGCCGCCACATGGTCCTCCATGGACAGCCGGGAATCCAGTGAGGACACCCAAATTGCGCGCCCTCTCCACGGGGGCCGGTGTTTCGCCCCCAATGGCCAGAGTTGGAATAATCTGGCTGAACCGGGGTGCCGGAAGCCACAGCCACTCAGTCTTGGATGGGTTGAGCCTGAGTTTGTTACTACCCATCCAGATCCGTACGGCCTCCAAACACCGGGACATGACCTCAACGGCATCGTTGGGGTGGTCTGGGGTGGATATGTACAACTGAGTATCATCAGCGTACAGATGATATCCCACCCCAAAACCACGGATGATCTCGCCCAGCGGCTTCATGTATGTGTTGAACAGTAGGGGCGAGAGGACCGACCCTTGAGGTACCCCACATACGAGGGGCCTCGAGGCCGACCTCTGCCCCCCTGCCAACACATATTGTGACCGACCAGAGAGGTAGGACAAGAACCACCGTAGAACGGTGCCTCCCAGCCCCAACCCCCCCAGTCGGCGCAATAGGATACCATGGTCGATGGTATCCAAAGCCGCTGAGAAGGGCGCCCTCCAGAGATCATCAACCAACGCGACCAATGCCGTCTCGGTGCTATGCCCGGGTCGGAAGCCGGACTGGCGCGGGTCTAGATAATCAACTTCCTCCAAGTGTCGCGGAAACTGTTGGGCCACCACACTCTCAACAACCTTCACTAAAAAGTGAAGGTTGGAGACGGGACGATAGTTCTCTAGTAATGCTGGATCCAGGGATGGCTTCTTGAGAAGGGGCCTTACTACCGCCTCTTTCAAGACGGCAGGCAAGGACCCCTCACTCAAAGATGCGTTGACAATGCCCTGGAGCCAGCCTCGTGTCGTCTCCCAGGATGCCAGTACAAGCCAGGAGGGACACGGGTCCAATAAACATGTGGTAGCCCTAAGTCTCTTTGACAACTTGTCCATATCCTCGGTAGTAACAAAATCGAACTCCTCCCAAGATGGTGTCTCAAGAGCAACCTCGGACCGCTCAGCTGGACCACTGTTGATGGAGGGCAGCTCGCTCCGAATCCGAGTGATTTTCTCCTGCAGATAAATCCCAAATTCCTCTGCTCGACCCTGTAGAGGGGCTTCCCACGGCCTCTGTTGAAGGAGAGAGCGGGTCACCCCAAACAGGGCGGCAGGGCGGTTATCTGCGGATGCAATAAGAGTGGCACAATACTCACGTTTGGCCACTCTTATCGCCACCAGGTAAGTCCTAATGTAGGTTCTCACTAGTGTTCGGTCGGCTTCGGAGCGAGAGGATCTCCATCTGCTCTCTAGGCGTCTCTTGTGGCGCTTCATCTCCCTAAGCTCCTCGATGAACCAAGGAGCCCGGGTGGATCGTCGCCGCAAGAGAGGCCGCACGGGCGCGACTCGGTCCAAGGCCCCCGTGGCCGCACTTAACCATGCGGCCACTAGGTCCTCAGTCGAGTCGCGGGGCAAGTCCACAGGAATTGGCCCAAGCTCCCTTTGGAACCTTACCGGGTCCATCAGAAGCCTGGGGCGGAACCATATAGGAATGGCACATTCCCCAACCTGGCCAAGGCAGGCAGCAGCTCCAGGGCCTTGGGAAATGGCATATCCCTGGGGCCTCAGGCCCCGACCCATGTTTTCACTGACAGGATTGCAGGAGGCAGTCGCAACTGAAAATGGAGCTTGGGAGCCTGTTTTCACTGACAGGATGCTTGGGCCACCACAGGCACTCCCGACATGAGTGACGTCTAGCTGGCCATACCCCCCTGGCCATGCCCCCCACTCTGCCCCCCCCCGAGGTCAAACACAACCCTGATGTGGCCCTCAATGAAATCAAGTTTGACACCCCTGCCTTAGAACAATTATCTGAAGCAGAAAATTATTGCATTAGTATTGAAGGATTGTAAATGGAATTGAGGCAAAGAATAGGGTTCTTGGATTCATATATCCAGTATGTTAAACTGTCTTCATTTCCATTCCATCAGATTTTTTTAAAAATAAATTTTAATAAAGAAATTTAAATTAAAAAAAGAATATGTACATATAAAACATCCTCTTTCTATATCATTGAGAGGTTTTGTATATATTTTGTGCGATACATATGTTCTTAAACCATTTTAAACAATTATCTATAATACTGTCAGAGGTATATTAATATTCCTGCTGAAGCTTTTTAATGTAAATTTCTCTGATGCTTTCATTTTATCTGTCAATTTGCACAGTCTTGAAGCAAATAATATTTTTTTTGTAAGAAAGGGATTTTATACAGATTTGTTTTTAATCAGAGAAAGGTTAGTGATGCAAGACCTTTCTTTGAGCTCTGTCTTCTCTTTCACAACAGAGCATGGTATGTTTGGGCAGATCCTGCAAATTTATTCCCTTAGAAATCAGTGAGAGATTAATTAATTAATTAAATTAGCTGAGAAGGTAAATATGGGTGCTTATCAGGAGTTACTTTGTGAAGAGGGAGAGAGATTTGCAGAACTACTTTGCTGATGATATCTATTTTAACATTTATTAATATAGGCCAGATCTAGGCACCCCACAGGCCAGATTCAGGCTGTGGGCCTTGAGTTTGATACCTCTGTTCTAAGGGTTACTAAGATAGTTTATGGGCATATTTTGAAAATTTGGAGGAATACATCTTAAATATTATATTGTCAAATGTCAAATATTAATTGCCAAAGACTGCTAAATTTCAAATATTTTTTCCAATTTTAAATAGTATAATCAAGGGGTGGGTTGCTGCCAGCGTTACTGCTGGTTCGCAACCCGTGTGCAATGTTGAACATGTGCAGAACAATTTACAGTGAACTATACACACACAGTCACTAAAATTCAAAATGGTGGCACCCAAGCGGCAACAAGGGAACCAGTTTGGGGGCATGTCACACCTGGATTGCTTCCAGTTCTGTGACCCAGGCCTGAATTTCACTACCAGTTTGGCTGAACCGGGCTGAACCAGCAGCAACCCACCTCTGGCGTAATCACATATTGTTAAACCTCAAGAACTGATATCAGTGAAAATCTAGTCAGTGAATATCTCACCTCAAAAGTGTTGGTGAGGGTCCCTTAATTAATCTCTCTTCATAAAATATTGTAGGGAACATTAAACCTATACAAAAAATGGAAGCTATTTGCTTGGGTCAGAGTCAACCAGTGTAAAACCAGCCTGCCATCCTCCATTAGTAAACAGATGGTTAAAAACTAAAGAAGAGCAGATTTTTATTATTATTATCATTGTTAGGATATTCAGCCTTATATTGGGTTGACAATATATATGAGCCTATGTTCTTCAGAAGTTATGTAACTTTAAGAACTGTGTTTGACTTTGATTGGCTGTGAGTATCAGCTATGCTATGTAATCAAGGTCAGGAATGCAGCTCATTCCCTGTTCGATTCCTTGTGATCCTGTGTTTTTCCTGATTGCCGTTGACGACGAAGAAGGAGGTTTTGTTTGCATCACTGTAAGATAAACTCTGTTTGATGTAGGACTGTTATCATTGTTTGAGAAATTAGTCAGAAGAAGCATTTTAGTTGCTACAAAGTAAAGACTATTTTCTTACTATCACTATTTTAGAGTTTGTTTGTGGTTTACAGCAATGTATCTCATTACTGTCCGGTGAATTACACTATTCTGCATATTTTAGCTAACATTGGTTATGGGACCAGAGTTCTAATACTGGTTCTGAACCCAGAGTTGCTAACAATTAACCAGAAGCAGTCTTTACTTGGTACCAGGAATGATGGCCTTTCAACTGTTTCTATGGCAGAAATTCTGTACCCAACAAAAAAGTAGCTTTCTGCCAGAGCAAAAAGACAGCACTGAAAAATGTGGTACAGCCAAAAGACAAAGACAAAACAATTCACAAACAAGGTGGCGAGCGTCAGAGGACACCTGGAGTTCTTCATCCCAATTCTATTATCCTGCTTCTCTAATCTGATAGGTTTAAATTCTTCATTATGCCACTTTTCCTTCAATTCCTTTTGCTGACTGAGAAAGATCAAAAACTGAAAGATCAGCAACTGAGCACTAAGAATAGCAGTGTGCCCAAGTCATATAAGGAACCTTCTTCTGATAGAGCTTAAATATGGAAGCAAGCATAAATGCCAAAAAAGAGAAGGAGCTTCTTTTTCCCCCCTGGAATTGTCAAAAAGTCCAGTTAATCATAATTCCATTCAGCTCCTCTACTTTGCTTAAATCCAGATGAGATTATTGCTCTTAGGAAAAACCAACATTTGATGTCAAAGAAGCAAGAAACAATTGCTGGACAAGTGTTCTGCTGCCTCGGAAAGACAAACAGCCATGAAGGCATAGAACCTAATAGCTGATTAGACTAATCAAAGCTGAGCTCCAAAGATTCTTTTCGTTAAAATGTCCACATGGGGACATGCCCACATGGGGAGAAGAAATGGCAAACTAAGTAGAGCTCATGTCAGATCCCTAATGTGATACTGCCATTCAATTGGGAGGAGGGGGGCTTTGGAGTCAACTTACTAGCAGTACCTGTAACAACTGTGATTTACAACTGGTTTCCTGTTGCCGGAAGACTGAAGATCCCAACACCTCTGGAGGGATGTTTATGATGGCCATGTGGGATATCTTACTCTAATGTCAAACTAGAGATAGTCATGGGAATGTGTAGTTTATTCGGCTCTTAGGGCAGAAGAGTCAAGGAAACATTTTCACACTTGTGCATTGGTCAGAATCTGCATTCTGACATAAGGGGAGGGATCATCAATTTAATCCCACTTGCATTGCCTAAATGGATTCAGATGCTGCTTTGCCTTTAATGGTTACCATTCTGCTTAATTAAAGGTTCCTTTTGAAATAATCCATTTCAAGAGCCTTTACTTTCTTAAATTAGGAGAGGAGCCATTACAGCTCCATTAAAGGTAGAGCCAATGACCACTGCAGATTATTTATTTATTTTATTTATTTTATTAAATTTATACCCCGCCCTTCTCCTAAAAAAGGACCCAGGGGGGTGCACAGGCATCATTAAAATCATACAAAAATACAAAAATATAAAAGTCCAAAATAGTTAAAAGCTAATATTCCCTGTGCTAAAATTAATAATACTCTAAAAATTTAAAAATTGTCCCTATAAAAGTCAGAAACGGGGGTTATGCTAGGCTGGCTTGTTGGAATAGGTAGGTTTTAAGACGTTGGCGGAAAAGGCGGAGGTCCACGATGGTGCGTAGATCGGGGGGAAGGTCGTTCCAGAGGGCAGGGCCCACCACAGAGAAGGCTCTCCCCCTGGGCACCGCCAACCGGCATTGCCCGGCCGACAGTACCCTGAGAAAGCCCTCTCTGTGGGAGCGGATCGGTCGAAAGGATGTATGGGGCAGGAGGCAGTCGCGAATATAGCTAGGCCCCGAGCCATGGAGTGCTTTGAAGATGGTCGTCAGCACCTTGAAGTGCACCCGAAAGGCCACAGGTAGCCAGTGCAGCTCGCGCAGGAGAGGTGTTATGTGGGATTGCCTTGCGGCACCCATAATTACCCGCGCGGCCGCATTCTGGACCAACTGCAACCTTCGAGTGCACCTCAAGGGGAGCCCCATGTAGAGAGCATTGCAGTAGTCCAGCCGGGATGTCACCAATGCCTGAGTGACTGTGCGAAGGGCTCCCCGGTAAGTAAGGGGCGCAACTGGCGTATCAGGCATACCTGATAGAACGCCCCCCTGGCAACGGCCGACACATGGTCCTCCATGGTCAGCCGGGAATCCAGGAGGACACCCAAGTTGCGCGCCCTCTCCACAGGGGCTAGTTGTACGCCCCCAATGGCCAGTGTTGGACTTACCTGGCTGTATCGGGGTGCTGGGAACCACAGCCACTCGGTCTTGGACGGGTTGAGCCTGAGTTTGTTGCTACCCATCCAGCCCCGTACGGCCTCCAGACACCGGGACAGCACCTCGACGGCATCGTTGGGGTGGATTGGGGTGGATATGTACAGCTGAGTATCATCATCGTACAGATGGTACTCCACCCCAAAACCACGGATGATCTCGCCCAGCGGCTTCATATAGGTGTTAAACAGAAGTGGCGAGAGGACCGACCCTTGCGGAACCCCACATGTGAGGGACCTCGGGGCCAACCTCTGCCCTCCTGCCAACACTCATTGCGACCGACCAGAGAGGTAGGATGAGAACCATCGCAAAACGGTGCCTCCCACCCCCAACCCCCCCAGTCGGCGCAATAAGATACCATGGTCGATGGTATCGAAAGCCGCTGAGAGGTCTAATAGGACTAGGATAGAGGAGCAGCCTCTATCCTGAGCCCTTCAGAGATCATCTACCAACGCGACCAATGCCGTCTCGGTACTGTGACCGGGCCGGAAGCCGGACTGGGGTGGGTCTAGATAATCAACTTCCTCCAGGTGTCGAGGAAACTGTTGGGCTACCACACTCTCGACAACCTTCGCTAAAAAGGGAAGGTTGGAGACTGGACGATAGTTTCTAATAAAGCTGGGTCCAGGGATGGCTTCTTGAGGAGGGGCCTCACCACCGCCTCTTTCAAGACGGTAGGCAAGGACCCCTCACTCAGAGATGTGTTCACAATGCCCTGGAGCCAGCCTCGTGTCACCTCTCAAGATGCCAGTACAAGCCAGGAGGGACACGGGTCCACTAAACATGTGGTAGTCCTAAGGTTCCTCAACAACCTGTCCATATCCTCAGTAGCAACAAAGTCAAACTCCTCCCAAGATGTTGTCACAAGACCGGCATCAGGCAGGCCGACTGGGCCACTTTGAGTGGAGGGCAACTCGTTCTGAATCTGAGTGATTTTGTCCTGCAGATAAGCTCCAAATTCCTCTGCTCGCCCCTGCAAAGGGGCTTCCTGCGGCCTCTGGTGGAGGAGGAAGCGGGTCACCCCGAATAGGGCGGCAGCGCGGTTATCTGCGGACGCGATAAGGGTGGCACAATACTCCCGTTTGGCCACTTTTATCGCCACTAAGTAAGCCCTAATATGGTCTCTTACTAGTGTTCGGTCAGCTTCAGTAAACATCTGGAAGTAGACTGGCTAACTATTAGGAATCTTTGGATCAACTGGTTTTAGAGCACTGAATGAGTTTCCTTCAATCCTTAATGAAATACATTTAAAATACAAGTCTGTGATTTTTTTAAAAAGGGGGAGGACAAGGAGAGAGAATAAAAATCAAAAAGTTATTAGAATTGTGTTTTTAAAATTTTACAAGTTGATTAAGGATTTGTGCTGTCTCACTCACTCACGCACCACATGTAAGTGTGGTTTAGCGAGTTTATTAATGTTCCCCATCAATTCCCTTTACCCATGCTCAGAACTATCCCAAATAAATCAAGCCAAAAGCAGGCCAAGGTTAATCCACAAGGCAATGGCCAATAGTCCATAAAACAATGGAAAATTGTTCTAATAAATAAATAAGTCCACCAACCAAAATTAAATCCACCAAACCAAACTGAAATACACTGAGAGCTCAATTGTTAAGAGAAGTTCAAATTCTCCAAAGCATGAAATCAAGCAGGAAGCACAAGGATAACCCAGCCAGAAACCAAACACGTTGTTCCCAGCCGCCTGCTGTCTGCTGAAAAAAATAGCTTTCTGGTCCAGCCAATCAAGACAGATGGGGCCTTCTCCTGAGTAATCTGGCAGATCTCTGTTGCTTTTGACTTTTCTCTGCCCTGCATGCTCTTCGATCCATCAGGAAAGGCAGCTCCTCCCCTCCTCCTTTTCACTGACCATCCGGCCAAGAGCTATCCCCAGCTGAAGCCTCCTGTAAATCTCTTTTGGCTGGCCATTCACAGTCATTAATTAACCCAGTTCCTCACCTGCCAGAAATGAGCTCATCCACCCTTGAGCTGACCTCCAAGGGAGAATCCAAGGAGTCATCCAAGGGAGACATCACAGGGTTGGAAATAAAACTTTAGAATTAATTACAAAAATCCTTCCTGTGGGAAATTGTTTTTGTTTTATTTTTTTTAATGATAGGGTGGGACTTTGGTTAGACACCAGGGGGAAGTAACAAGGAACTAAGGATCACAATTAAAAGAGAACAGTTAAATTTGACTTACTAATACGGAATGGAGCATTTTATATTTTATTTATATTTGTTGCAATGTAGGAGGAAGTAATTCTTTAAATATTTTCTTTTTCTTCATTGTACTTTTCTTTATTCATTTGTTCTTTTCAATTTTTTCTGGACCTATTTTTTTTCTTTTTTTAAAGTTTGTATTAGTTTTCATCACTGTAAGCATAATTTTTAATTAATTTACTATTTTAAACAATCCCCACATGGGAGGTTTCTCTGAGTTATTGTTAACTTGATGCTTTACTCAACCAAGCGGCATGGTCCTTTATGAATGTCTGAACAATTATGTTCACCATCATGCTTCCTTTTATATATCCTGGCAGATACAGAACTCTGCTAAATTTCAGGATATTTGCAACATTCCTGTTTCCTGTCTATTGCTTCTGTATGCAAACAAGCTGAGGTTAAGATGCAAAGCATCAGATTGCAAAGTATATTTGGAGCATTTGCAGAACAAGAATTTACTTCCCAAAGGACAAGTAATACTATGAATGTTCATAATCAGTTTTCAGTAGATTTTTAAAGCTTGTTTTCTCTTTGGAGAAAGGAACTCTACAGTCTTCAGCAGCACTCAAAATATATTTGCAAAAAGAAAGGGATAGGTCTAATTTCTGGTTATACTCTATTTTTCGGAGTATAAGACGCACCGGAGTATAAGATGCACCAAGGTTTTGAAGACGCAAATTACAAAAAAAAGTAGGTAGGTAGGTAGGTAGGTAGGTAGGTAGAGGGAGAGAGAGGGAGAGAAAGAAAGAGAAATATGTAAGGTAGGTAGATAAAGGGATAGAGAGAGAGAGAAATCGAGAGAAATACAGTAGGGAGGGAGGGAGAGAGTAGGTAGGTAGGTAAAGGGATATAGAGAGAGAGAAATAGAGAGGGAGAGAGAAATACAGTAGGTAGGTAGGTAGGGAGAGAGAGTGTGTGTGTAGGTAGGTAGGTAGAAGGATAGAGAGAGAAATAGAAAGAGAGAGAGAAATACAATAGGTATGTAGGGAGAGAGGGAGAATGTGTGTGTGCTGTAGGTAGGTAGGTAGGTAGAAGGATGAGAGAGAAATAGAGAGAGAGAAATACAGTAGATAGGATGGAAGAGAGTGTGTGTATGTAGGTAGAAGTATATATAGAGAGAAATATATATATATATATATATATATATAGATAGATGATAGATAGATAGATAGATAGATAGATAGATAGATAGATAGATAGATAGATAGATAGATAGATAGAGATATAGATATATAGATATAGATATAGATATAGATATAGATATATATATATAGAGAGAGAGAAATACAGTAAATAGGGAGGGAGTGTGTGTGTGTGTGTAGTTAGGAAGGTAGAAGGATAGAGAGAGAGAGAGAAAGGGAGAAATACAGTAGGTAGGTAGAGAGAGAGACGGAGAGAGATTAGGTAGGTAGGTTGATGTTCTCAGGTGTATTTATCTATGTCCTGCAGAAGGAAATTGCAGACAAACTTTAAACTTCGTTTCTGCTTGCTCAGAAAAAGTTAAAGAGCCTTCCGAAAGGTGGGGGGGGGAGCCTTTGCACTCAGCAAACTTCCAAAACAGCCCTTTTCTCCGTGAAAATGAGGCTGTTTTTTTTTTAAATAAAAAGCATAAGTAGCCTTGGGGGGGGGCTTGCAGAGTGCTCCTGGGGGTGTGTGTGTGAAAAATGAGCAAAAAACCCGCCCCGTTTACCTAGGAGCTGCCTCCATAAGGCTCGGCACAGCCAGTTTGGTGAAGGGGGCGGGGTTCCAGGAGGCAAAAAGGGTTTTTTTGCGCTTTGCATACTTCTTCCAAATGCTTTTTCTCCGCGAAAACGGGGCCGATTTTTTTCAAATAAAAAGCATAACTAGCCTTGGGGGGGGGGGGCTTGCAGAATGCTCCTGGGGGGGTCGGGGGGGGGGGGAAACCGCCCCATTTATTGCGAAAACGGGCCATTTTTGGGTCAAATAAATTGCATGCATAGTCCTATGGAGGCTTATAGAGTGCTGCTGGGCGAGGGGGAAACGGCCCGTTTGAGGCTAATTTCTGCCCTCCCCAGCCCCCAGGGGCTCTCTGGAAGCCTCCACAAGACTAGGCACAGCCAGTTTGGTGAAGGGGGTGGGGTTCCAGGAGGCAAAAAATGCTGTATTCGATGTATTTACTTTATTTCAATTTATATACCGCCCTTTTCACCAAAAAAAGGGACTCAGGGCGGTGCACAGAAAGATAAAACCCCACAATATACAAAATAAAAAAAACAATTAAACCAGTAGAGCTGTGCTAAAATTTAAATAAATAATTAAAACCCATAAATAACGAATTAAAATATTCCCTAATCTATGTCTATCTATGTATAAGACGCACCCAGATTTTCAGCCTCTTTTTAGAGGAAAAAAGGTGCGTCTTATACTCCAAAAAATACGGTATGTGCTATATTGTAACATCTAATTCCATTTTGCATGTAGAGTGTATAAATGTCTAAATCTATAAGATTTTTGGAAACATGAACTTTTATTTTGTAATCCCAGCATAGCAGGCAGAGTTGAAACAATAAATCTGCTGTATACTAGAAAACAATACACTGAGTTTTGGGAAGCAGATGTCATCCCATCACCAGACTATAGCAAAACAAATGTTATGCCTTGAAAATATAAGCTCTGTTGTTCCTTATCCTAACTATGAGGGCTCTATAATCCTCATAAAAGTTATCATAATAAATCCATGGTGTAAAAAAAATCATCTTATGCAGATGAAGAGAGATAATAGAAAATCATCTAGGATAGAATTAGGCCTATCCAATCAAAATATCAACCACTGAACCAACGACTGCCTGGTGCGCCAATACTTAAATCTTCAGTCTATGTCAGGGATATCAAACTCGATTTCATTGAGGACCATATCAGGGTGTTGTTTGACCTGGGGAGGGGGTAGGCATGGTAGGGGTGGGTGTGGTGAGGGTGGGAGTAGCCAGGGTAAGAGTGGCCACCTTGAAGTCACTTGTGTCAGGGAGGATGTATCTGTGGTGGCTAAGTGCTAAGGCAGGACTTTCCTCAGACTCTCCCTCACTCTCATTATAATCTTCCTTCCTTCCTTCCCCCCTTTCTTCTTTTTCTTTCCCTCTTCATTTTCCTTTCTTCTTGCATGCTCAAATGCAAAAGGGGAAACATTTTGTTTTGTTTGTTTTGCTAGCCCTCTGCCAGCGAAAATGGAGCTCGGGGTGTGTGTGCAGCCTCCTTTGCCCCATTTTTAGCCAGGATGGCCTTCTGCAACCCTCTGCCAGTGAAAACAGAATCCAGCAGGTCCTTTTTCACTGGCAGAGGCATTGCAGGCCAGTCCTTTGCTGTTTCCAGGACATCCCCATGGGCCAGATCTAAGCACCCCGTGAACCGGATCCAGTTTGTGGGCCTTGAGTTTGACACCCTAGTCTATATAATCCTGAAAGAACTGAAACTGAACATGATACACAAATCTGCAGAATCTACAGAGGACAAGATTTGCCAAAAATCTCTGCCTGCTTTTGCCATCAAAGCAGATACATGTATGGTTGGGAGCTTCATGCCCCTTCTCAGTCTGCTCTTTCCAATTAGGAGGTGGGTGGTAAAAAATACCCTCACTATGAATGCTAGAAAGGATATTATCTCCAGTAAATGGTTAAAATTCTTTTGTCCCATGGATTTTCACTCAAAATATATAAACAATATCTGTAAATTATATAGAGCTCTGTTTATAGCAAACAAAGTCCAGCTAGGATATCTTTTCCAGGGAGCTGACAAGAGGAAAAGGCAAGGAAGGTCTGCGGGAGAGTCTATAGAGAAAGACCTATTCTGCAATCATTTTGGAAAATACTCCATTAATTTTCATAGCCCAGTTTTAATTGCACATACTTGCATATATCAGCCTTCTTATTTTCTACACCTGTCATAGCTGACACTTTGTTTTGTGTGCTTGTCATTGCCAGGACTAATTAAAGGGATTTGAAGTTGCTGGGGAGGTTTTTTTGTGTGTGTCATTCCAAACTATTTAATTCTTCTCAAATCCATATGAACAAAGCAGTAAACCTGACAATTAGGGCACAAACTAATAATAAAACCTAAACCTAGTGCTCAAAATAAGTTTATATGTATGGTGGTGGTGATGGGTGTATGATTGTATGTGTGTGCCAGAGGTGCGTTTCTGCCAGTTCGCCCTGGATTGGGCAAACTGGTAGTGGCGGTGGTGGGAGGCTCTGCCTGCCTACCCAGATGCTTCTGCGCATGTGCAAAAGCATCACATGTGCACGCAAGCATGCACATGCAATCTGTTACTAAAATAAATTGAAACCCATCACTGGTATGTGCATGTATTTTGCAGGCAAATTTCAAAAGATTGAAGGGTCTGTTAATTAATACACTAGAATATTTACAATATATACACAAATGTTGTTGTTGTTATTATTATTATTATTCTTCTGTGGTTAATCTTTGGCGAGATTCACAGCTTTGGGGGCTAGTTGGTAGCTCAACAGCTCGAGTCCTAACCAAGGACCTAGGAACTGTTAAGGTAACGTTGGAGAATACAAGTAGTTCCAAACAGCGTGGCCCTTTGTAGAGTCAGAATGCTCAAGTCTGGCAAACCTAGAACCTTCCTATAGTGAGGCAGGCCCCTAGGTATTGCTCAAAGGGCTCCAATCACAATCAGGACAACACACGACTTTCTCTTCCACAGTCGCTCATCTTCAATTTGCAAGTCCCAATATTTTGTGATTTTTTATTGCTGCTTATTTTCAATTCGTGCATCACCAGGTATTGCAATGTAATAATAATAATAATAATAATAATAATAATATTTAATTTATAGACCGCTTCCTCTCCCCAAAGGGACTCGGAGTGGTGCACAGGGAAATTAAAAAATACAGACATAAAAATACATATAGATAGATAAAATAGAAAATTAAACAATTTATCCCTGCGCTAAAAACCCACAATACTAAAAAGCTAAACCCCTTAAAAACCCAATTAATAAATGGAAGACTAACCTAGGCCAGCCAAGCAGAAAAAGTGTGTTTTCAGTTTTTGACGGAAGGAGCGGAGGTCCGTAGTTGTTCTAATTTCGGGGGGAAGGTCGTTTCAGAGGGTTGGGCCTGCCACAGAGATGGCCCTTCCCCTGGGCGTCGCCCGCTGGCATAGCCTAGTGGACGGCACCTGGAGAAGTCCCTCTCTGTGGGAGCGAATCGGCCGCAGGGATGTATGGGGCAGAATCCGATCCCGCAGATAGCTAGGTCCCGTGCCATGGAGCGCTTTAAAGATAATGACCAACACCTTGAAGCGCACCCAAAAGATGACAGGCAGCCAATGCAGCTCGCACAAGAGCGGTGTTACGTGGGCAAACCTCGAGGTTCCCATAATTGCTCGCGCGGCTGCATTCTGGACAAGCTGAAGTCTTCGGGTGCACCTCAAGGGGAGCCCCATGTAAAAGAACCATACTTTTTTCTTTTCAATTATTGTGATATGAGGTGTGTTGTAGGACAAGTGCCTGTCAGTCTGAATTCTGAAGTCCCACAAGATCTTGACTTTCTCATTCTCTAAAACTTTCTCAACCTGATGTTCCCAATGATTTTTGCTGTACTCAAATCCAAACTTCTGGCACAATTTCCAGTCAATGATCTTAGCAACAAGGTCATGGCGTTGTAGGTATTCAGTTTGTGAATTTTTGCTGCACCCCTTGATCAGGTGGTCGACTGTCGCATCTTTCTCACTACAGAGGCGACATTTGCTGTTGGTGGTAACATGTTGAATTTTTGCCTTCATGCAGTTTGTGGCTAAGGCTTGTTCTTGATCTGCCAAAATGAAGCCTTCTGTTTCTTTTTTCAGTACTCCTGATCTTAACCAGTTCCAAGTTAATTTTTGGTCAGCTTTGCCTTCAATACTTTTCAAGTATTGGCTATGCATAGCTTTGCTTTTCCAATTTTCAGCTCGTTTCTCAATTACTTCTTTCTTATATTCAGCTTTTGACTTAGTTGTCTTTAAAAGGCCTCCTTTATTTACTTCCTTAATCATTGGTTCTTCATTTTTCTGGATGTAATCATTCAAGCTGTGTTTTTCTTCTTCCACAGTCTGCTTTACTTGTAGGAGTCCTCAACCACCTTCTGCTCTTGGTAGATATAATCGGTCAACATCACTTTTAGGGTGCAAAGCATGATTCATTATTATTATTATTATTGTTGTTGTTGTTGTTGTTGTTGTTGTTGTTATTATTATTATTATTATTATTATTATTATTATTATTCAAAACTAGAGTCATTGACAGACCAAATGAAAGATGGCCATAAAAGAAAGATGATGAAGTACAGGATATGGGAGGTAAAAGTCCCTTCAAATGCTGCAAATATTCAGAGCTACCTGTTATTTATTTATTTATTTATTTATTTATTTATTTATTTATTAAAGTTATATCCCGCCCTTCTCCAAGAGGACCCAGGGCAGCACACAGGAATTTAAAATACATACAAAATAATACAAAAAAATTAAAAACCAATTAAATATCAGTCCTGTGCTAAAATCAATTAAAACCAATTAAAATCCCCAAATAAAACTATCTACACTAGTCCCAGTGGAGGTTATGTTAGGCCGGCTTGATGAAAGAGGTGTGTTTTTAAACACTGGCAGAAGAGGCGGAGGTCAATGATGGTACGGAGTTCTGGGGGTAGGTCATTCCACAGGGCAGAGAAGGCCCTTCCCCTGGGTGTCGCCAGTCAGCATTGTCCGGCTGACAGCACCCTGAGAAGGCCCTCTCTGTGGGAGCGTATCGGTCTAAGGGATGTATGGGGCAAGAGACGGTCTCGCATATAACTAGATCCCGAGCCATGGAGCGCTTTGAAGATGGTCGTCAAAACCTTGAAGCGCACCCGAAAGACCACATGAAGCCAGTGCAGCTCGTGCAGGAGCGGTGTAATATGGGAGTGCCTCGAAGCTCCCGTAATCACCCGCGCGGCTGCATTCTGAACTAACTGTAGCTTTCGAATGCACCTCAAGGGAAGCCCCATGTAGAGAGCATTGCAGTAGTCGAGTCGGGATGTCACGAGTGCCTGAGTGACTGTGCGAAGTCCAGTAAGGGGTGCAATTGGCACATCAGGCATACCTGATGAAACGCCCCCCTGGCCACGGCCGCCACATGGTCCTCCATGGACAGCCGGAAATCCAGGAGGACACCCAAATTGCGCGCCCTCTCCACGGGGGGTGGTGTTTCGCCCCCAATGGCCAGAGTTGGAATAATCTGGCTGAACCGGGGTGCCGGAAACCACAGCCACTCGGTCTTGGACAGGTTGAGCTTGAGTTTGTTACTACCCATCCAGATCCGTACGGCCTCCAAACACTGGGACATCACCTCGACGGCATCGTTGGGGTGGTCTGGGGTGGATATGTACAGCTGAGTATCATCAGCGTACAGATGATATCCCACCCCAAAACCACGGATGATCTCACCCAGCGGCTTCATATATGTGTTGAGTAGGAGGGGCGAGAGGACCGACCCCTGAGGGACCCCACATAAGAGGGGTCTCGAGGCCGACCTCTGCCCCCCTGCCAACACATATTGCGACCGACCAGAGAGGTAGGACGAGAACCACCGTAAAACGGTGCCTCCCAGCCCCAACCCCCCCAGTTGATGCAATAGGATACCATGGTCGATGGTATCAAAAGCCGCTGAGAGGTCTAACAGGACTAGGATAGAGGAATGTCCTCTATCCCGCGGCCTCCAGAGGCGCTTTTGTTTTGTTAGTTGTTTAATTACTTCTTCATCTCATTCCTTAATGCTACATCTAAATTGATGGACTAAATAAGGGCTTATTTGTTATAGTTACTCATTGTAATCTGTCTGGAGACATGATACACACTAGGGCCACCCTTGGGATAGAAAAGTGGCAAGTTTTCTTTGAAAATGTAAAAAATATGTTTCATTTAATTGGGCTTGCTAGGTAGTGGCAGTGGTCCTATGTGGTATGTTTCTTGTAGGCAAAATAATGGCTTTTAATTATTCCAGGCATCTAGTGATGTATCATCTCCAAAAACTGTTGACATCAACATTTTAATTAAGACATTTTTAACCTCAGCTGATATTTTGTCAAATATTAATTAGAAGGTTTTTTTATATTTCCAAGGTACTATTGAAAAGGTGCTACAAAAGGAGAATGCATCTGAATGCCTGTCAGTTATCTGATTGATAAAAGTGTGGGAATTTGAGGATGATAATGTCGCTCTCATTTCAGGCTGGAATTAAATATATAGTTTTAGCAAGTCTTTGTTAATGTTTTCTTTCCCCTACAGTAAAACGAAAACTCTTGATTTACTTGTTTGTGCAGGAGATGACTAGGCTGAGCCTGAGGAAGGGGTCAAACGTATCATGTCAAAAGTCCCTGCATGCCTGCAAGAGATCTAAGTCCAGCTGACCTTGCATGGCTCTCTTATCTCCCTTGACCACTTTACTATATCTGTAACAAAGTATGACATCATCAAAGTAACATTTTAATGATGTCATTGTGCAAATCACACAGCCATATGATGAAGTTGTGAAAATTACACAACTATATTTATGCACTAAACAAGTGCATAAGTCACATACTTTGTGTGATGATGTTATGATGCATTTCGAAGCATTCTCCCCCTCCTTGGTCTTCCCTGAAGTGATCCATAAAGGATATTCTATGCAAGCTTAATTATCGAAATGCTTTATGAGTTGACAATGATACTTATTCCTCAGCAAGGGAGCTGTGCCAATTCCAAACAATCAATCAAAATAGAATTGGAAGAGACCTTGGAGATCTTGCAGACCAACCCCCTGCTCAAGCAAAAGACCCTATATTTCATATTTAAGACAAATGATTGTCCAGTCTCTTCTTTAAAAACTTAAGTACTAATACTTCACATGATTTTGATTTTATGCCTGTTTATACAACAAAGGATTGCATTAGCTTTTTTGGCTACTGCTGCATGCTACTGGCTCATATTTTAAGTGATTGTCCACTGGGACACCAAGGTCTCCCTCACAATTACTGTTTTTGAGCCAGGTTTCACCTAATCTGTACTTGTGTTTTTGGTTTTTCCTGCCTAAGTGTAAAACCTTGCATTTCTCCACATTAAATGCCATGTTGTTGCATAGGGCCCATTGTTCGAGTCTGTCAAGATATTTTTGGATCCTGAGCTTGTCTTTTTGAATATTGGCTATTTCCGCCAGCTTATTGTCATCTGCAAATTTGATGAGTTTCCCTTCTATTCCCTTATCTAAGTCATTCATGAAGATATTGAAGAGTAACTGGGCCTAAGACAGAACCTTGTGGTACCCCATTGCTTACTTCCCTTCATGTAGATGTAGTACCATTAAGGCAGCTTATCAGCCAGTTACAGATCCATCTGATGGTGATGCTATCTATCCCACTTTTTTCTAGCTTACCAAGAATTAGGCTGTGGTCTACTTTGTTGAATGTCTTGATGAAGTCTAAGTATATT
Organism: Rhabdophis nuchalis; assembly: GCA_039707465.1. Taxonomy (NCBI): domain Eukaryota; kingdom Metazoa; phylum Chordata; class Lepidosauria; order Squamata; family Natricidae; genus Rhabdophis; species Rhabdophis nuchalis. The sequence continues at coordinate 121,269,229 of CM077644.1, forward strand.
ACGTCCACAATATTTCACTGGTCTACTAATTTAGTCATGATGTTGAAGAATGAAATAAGATTGGTTTATCTGTTTTTTAACAAACCCGTGCTGACTTCTACAGTAATTATAACTTTGTTTCTAGATGTTCACAGATCTGATTTTTAATTATCTTTTCCAGTATCTTCCCAGGTATTAATGTTAAGCTGATTAGTCTGTAGTTTCCTCGGTCTGTTTTTTTTCCCCTTCCTTTTTTGAAGATGGGAACCACAACAGCTCTTTTCCAATCTTCTCCAAGTGATTCCCTGGTGTTCCAGAGCTGTTGAAAGAGATAATATCTACCAGCTCTTTTATAACTTTGGGATGTAATCCATCAGGTCCTAATGATTTATATTTGCTGATACTCTGCCTTAGTTATGTATCCCTCTTTCTATTTTTTGTAATTGTCCTTTTTATCTTTAAGTTTATTAGAAAGATCTAATAATTCTGGTTTCTTCTTGGATTTCTTGTTTTTCTTTTTCAGTAGTATTGTGCTACATTGGACTTTTATGATCATATTTTTCAGAGTTTCCCATGCTTCTTGAGTTGTTTTCCCCTTTAGTATTTTCATCCATGGAATTTTTCTTAGACTTCCTCTGAGCTTGTTAAAAACAGTTCTTTTAAAGTTTAAGACACTGGCTGGATTTAAATTCCAAATGCCCACTAATCAAAACCAGGAGTAAGCTCCTGAGAGGTATGCAGACCTGAGTGCATTCCAAATATTCTAATCTCTATATCAGAGACTATGAAGCTGACATCTTGAATGCTGGGTCTAATCTAATGTTTAATTACAGATAAGGAATGCTGAAATTTCAAAGCCTCTTTAGGGACAATCACAAATTAATTGTAAATGGACTAATCTACTCCATAATCCCTGACCCTGCCTACCCTCCAAGACAGCCCAAGATAAAGACAGCAATCATAGTTTTCACTGGTACTCATGGTTACCACCTTCCTTCTGCCTCTATACCCAATCAGGGACATAGGAATGAGGCTAAAAAAAGATAAAGTGTTTCTCCCTTTTTGCTAATAAAAGAAAGCACAGAAAGTATAATCTTGACTAATAGATAGACAATTTCCATAGGCCTAGAGCATCTCCAATTCTCAAGTCAAAAAGTGGGACCAAAATATTCTGTTGCTGTATTAGAAAACATGCAATAGTAAGAGGAAAACAGATGAGTAGCTGGATTTTGAGAAAAAGGTATGTAATTGGTGGTCAGAAGTATTAAAAGGAAAGTAATTATGATGGAGAATGTGATAGAAAATAGAATTAGAAAAGTCGGACAATATAAATATATGTTGACTTAGAAGGGACTGTTACATCAGAATGAATAAGAGAAGAAAGAGAAGAAAGAGTGAAACAGCTACAAGAGCAATTACAGAGGCCAATAAAGAGGAATTCTATATCAGTGGCAGCTAATTGTTCAGTTCAGTGATCTGCAGATAGCTGCTAATACAGAGCCAGTGGCAGTTGGTGGAAGTTGGGGAAGTTGGTGCTGGATGAAGGAAAGAAATGCTATGCCTAGTGAAGATTATTAAATCACACAATAGTTCATTGAGTTACTGTGACCAGCAACACTGTTTGAATTTAAGGACAGCATGCTGGAGGAAAGGGAAAAAGAGTTGTAAGTGTAGAAGGCAAAAGTTGAAAATCAAATGTCTTCTCACTGGGAGTCATAGGTAGAGTCCACACCCACTTGAGTGAGAGTTGAGTCTTATAGAGAGTGAGGAAGCCTTGGGAGTTGTAAGGGTTGCTAATAGATGGGATGTGAAAGCTTACAGTGATGGCTACAAATTTTATGCTGCAGGTTTATACCTAACTATAATTTCATTATGGGCAGATCTGGCATAAGTTACTGCTACCTGGATTGACATAAGGACAGGGAGGCTCACACAGAGAGAAATGCCTATCTAGTTTTCAGATCTTGCATCAAACAACTCCATGGTAGAGAAGATAGGGTGGCAAATATTACACAACACTTTCCAGGTTACTAGACACACTATTCTGCAGGTAAATGTTGCTATTTGTGAGGTTAGGCATCAGAGACAAGTTATGGGTATTGTTGTATGAATCTCCTTACTCCATATCCCTCTATCCCTATTTTGCTGGTTTTCTATTAGATTGTTGGTTGTGAAGACTTCAACTTATCTACTCTGGGGATGGAGGAAATGGATAATTATTTTGTGGCCACCATGACAACTATGGGCTGTCTTGGGTGATTTCAGGTCCAACCCACATAGGCATTTTTATAATTTGCTTGTCTCAGAGTAACTGAGACACAATCTGAGGGTGGGCAGCATTTCTATGAGTCTGTTGTCAAATCACTCTCTACTTCTACGAAATTAAACAGTGTCACAAGTTTTAGGAAGCCCTTTCCTGCTGGGTCTTGAATAAGAGCTCAACTCCAACTCTTGACAAAATTGCTCCTGAGTGTTCCTGCCTGCCAATCATAGCAAGTTGTTTGGATCACTGAGGAGCTCTGAGAGAAGCAGAAATATATTGGTATAAAATCAAGACTCAACATGGGTAAGAGCTGAAGTTCATACCCATGTCTTTTATTGCAATGGCATGACCATTTTTTTAAGGTAAAGGAAAGCCCACTACTTCCCAAAGCAGCCTGCCATTGATGAACATCTCTTGCTGTTAGGAAACCATTTGTGATGTCTGACCAAAATCAAAAACCATGTAACTTAAAAAAACATTGTTTCTTGTTCTGCCTTCCTCCTCACCACTGCTGTTATTGGCAACATTCCAATGTGGCATATTCCATTGATCTAACTGACCCCAATTTTTCTCTTGTATCCTTCAACTGCCACCACCACTACTGTCACCTATGCTCAACACAGCATATCCCATAAGCTTACCCCCTACCCCCCAATTTCCTGCATTTTCCTCTCCTTTCCTCATTCTGCTGCCAAATCTGACTCATGCCCCTTTGGTATCGTCTATTTTTAAAGTGCTATTTCTGGCCCATTGCATTACCTTCCAACATTTGCATTATCCACTGTGACCATTGGACAGAAGAAGGTAATCACAAAAGCCTATCACATGAATAATGACACTAACTGCAGACCAGGGAATGAATGAAGGCCCTCTACAACTCCCCTGCCCCCCCACCCCCAATCGCATCGCAATAATTTATTCTTCTTCTTTTCCTTTTCTAGTTCTCTTTGTCCCTTCCTTCATGTCCGGTGCTTTTTCCATTCTTGCCTCCTCCTGATTCCCTACCACCAAACCTGCCAGATCTTGCCATTCCCAAGGAATTTTCTTTCTGGCATCTTTCCCTCAATTTTTTCAGCATCATTCTCTCAGATCTCACAACACTGATCCAACATTTAAAATTTTCCACCTAAATAACTATGCATATATATGTTGTTATAAATTAAATTTATGGAGATGATGATGAATAAATGGAGTAAGTAATTGAAGAGGAAGTGTTGGAGTAAGTTAGAAATTGGGAAGTTAATTGCAAATAACCTGCTGCTCAACCACTAAAGGTAATGCTAATGAAACAACCTTGCCTGCTTTTTTGTTTAGTCACATGGATTCAAAGGAATCTCTGATTTTTGAGATGATATAGAAATGGAGTACACATTAATTGCAGCATTTCTATTTATTTATGGAAATTTAGGTGGCTTTACCTTTGCTGGACTGTAAATCAAATCTAGTAATTGTAATTTGGCAAGCTAGATATAAATTGAGCATGAACATATTTTATGTATACTTTCTTCCTAGACTTTTCATATGCTCTTGAATACAACAAGGGCTACTTGCTGTTTCCGTGTTCCAAAGAATGGATCTAATTTCTGAACACAGAATGTTCTTAAGAGTTTCCTTAAGTACAACCATGTTATTGTACCTTCATCTGCCAATTCTGCTTGACCCCAACTATGAGACCCTGCGAAAGACCATTTTTCAACAATTTTCTTAATTTTGACTGGACCCATTTTATTGTATTTTATAAACACCCCAGGTATATAGAGGCTATATCTAAATTCCAGACCAGACCAGTCCTGTCAATTGTTTTTTTTTTAAATCTTATTCTGAAAATAAGAACATGGAAATCAATTTTCCCCATTTCTGTTATGGCTAGGAACCCATCACTTTCAGCTCAGCTACAGGATTAATCTATTGAAGAGTTTGCAGGAGTATTGCTGACATGTAAGCATTTTCAGAATATATTACATTGCTTCCCTCACAACAGCACTACTTTATAAAAAGAACTCTGCCTTTGTCTCCTGACACTCAGCAAGGAGGAGGAGGAGGAGGACATGATGATAATCTTGGGGATCTTCTAGTCTAACTCCCTACTTACACTGGAGTCCTTGTACCATTCCATACAAATGTCCAATCTATTCTTGAAAACTTCCAGAAATGAAGCACCCACAAGGCAAGCTATTTTATAAGAAGCACAAACATAATCAAACAGAGCTTTTTCTCTCTGCAAGTGGTATACATTATGAGCAGCTTGACACCAAAGACAAAAGTCAGTTTAAATCCAGTATATTCTTCAGAAAAGAGTCTTTAGACCAGGGGTGGGTTTCTGGGGGTTCGCCTGGGATCGGGCGAACCCTTTCGTAAAATTTCCGGATCCCGAGCGATCCCTTTGGATCGTGGACCCGGAAGTAAGTCGCCGCTGCTAACTGCTGCTCCCAGCTGGGGCGGGCAGGCAGGAAAGCAAGCAAGGCGACTGCGCTGTCTTCTTTTTCCCTCAGCGAAGCGCCGCCTCCTCCTCGCCCATGCTTCGCTGAGAGAAAAAGAAGACAGCCAGGCCGGCTCTCCGAAGGGGTCCTCCTTTCCCCTTCTCCATGGGGGTGGGTGGTGGGGGTGGGCCGCTCACCTCGTCGCCCCACAACCTGCTGCCGCTGCTGCCATGACAACTCCGAAGAGCAGCGCTCGGGCCAGGAGCCGCAGGCCAAAAAAAAAGAAAGCACACACACACACACACAACCTACTTCAGGCGGCGGGAAACACGCAAGGAGAATCCACTCCCAGCTGTCTTCTTTTTCCTTCTGCGAAGGGTACTGGCCGCTGGCAAAGCGGGAGGCTCGGGAAGGCGGCGGGAGCGCCTTTCCCCCCCCCCCCCTTCCCTTTGCTCAGCCACCTCTTCCCCCCTACGCCTAACCGCGAGTGGATTCTCCTTGCGTGTTTCCCGCCGCCTGAAGTAGGTTGTGTGTGTGTGTGTGTGTGCCGCCTTCCCGAGCCTCCCGCTTTGCCAGCGGCCAGTACCCTTCGCAGAAGGAAAAAGAAGACAGCTGGGAGTGGATTCTCCTTGCGTGTTTCCCGCCGCGGGTAAGGAAAGTTGCTGCGCGCCCCAAAAATCCTCTGGTCCGCTGGCCGCGGTTGCTCGCTCGCTCGCTTGCTCGCTCACCCATCGGACGCCAGGTTCCTTCGTCCGGTGGATGGGTGAGAGAGAGAGTAAATACAGCCAGCGGGTTCTCTGGCTCTCTGGTTCCCCCCTCCCTCCCTGTCTCTCTGTGTGTCTGTCTCCCCTCCCCCCCAAACCTCCTCAGCTCCTGGAAGTAGCCTGACCGGCTACTCTCGCTCTCTCTCTCACCCATCCACCGGACGAAGGAACCTGGTGTCCGATGGGTGAGCAAGCGAGCGAGCAAAGGCTTTTGAAGCAAAGGCTTCAAAGGCTGCCGGCTAGGAACAGCGCGCTACGCTGCGCGAACCCCCGCCCCACCCCCTGCCAGTCGCGCTAACAGGGAAAGTTTTGCCGCGACTGGGGGGGGGGGTTCGCGCAGCGTAGCGCGCTGTTCCTAGCCGGCAGCCTTTGAAGCCTTTGCTTCAAAAGCCTTTGCTCGCTCGCTTGCTCACCCATCGGACACCAGGTTCCTTCGTCCGGTGGATGGGTGAGAGAGGCTGAGGAGGCTTGGGTGGGTGGGGGGAGACAGACAGAGAGAGAGAGGCACAGACACACAGAGAGACAGGGAGGGAGGGGGGAACCAGAGAGTGACAGACACACAGAGAGAGAGAGAGTGGGAGGGAGAGAAAGATAGACAGACAGAGAGAAAGAGAGAAAAAGAAAGAGAGACAGAAAGGAAAGAAAGAGAAAAAAGAGAGAGAGAAAGAGAGAAAGAAAAGAGACAGAAAGAGAGAAAGAGAAAGAAAGAGAGAGAGAAAGAGAGAAAGAAAGACAGAAGGAAAGAAAGAAAAAGAAAGAGAGAGAGAGAGAGAGAGAGAGAACTTATGACCACAATTAAGCCCAAAAGTTTGGTTGCTAACCAAGACCATTGTTAAGTGAATTTCACATTTTCCAAATTGGCCACTCCCACCCGGTCACATGGCTGGCAAGCCACTCCTACCCGGTCACATGGCCGGCAAGCCACTCCCACAAAGCAGGCCACACCCACAGAACCTGTTCCAAAAATTTTGAAACCCACCCCTGCTTTAGACCCTATCAATACTTGTTCAGTTCATTTTAGGGCTCAGGTCTAAAATGAGATCTTATCTGGGTAAACAGGAAACAACTGGAATTTTTAAAATGTTCTTTTTTTTTGAATAAAAGTTTTTATTGATTTTACAATTTTATAATATTAGGGAAGGGTAATTAGAGTTTATATTATACATTTTATAGCTTCCATACCAGAGATGGTGACTGCAATCGGGTCCTCATACAATATCATGTTAAGCAAGTAGTGTTAGGAGATATATACATTTGGCACATTTTTAAGATTCATACATTCAATCTTTAGTTTTACATTTTCATCCGTTTCAAGAATTACAATAGTTCAAAATTATACACTATAATACAATAATACAATAGCAGAGTTGGAAGGGACCTTGTAGGTCTTCTAGTCCAACCCCCTGCGTGGGCAGGAACCTTATACCATTTCAGACAAATGTCTATCTAACATCTTCATAAAGACTTCCAGGGTTGGGGCATTCACAACTTCTGGAGGCAAGCTGTTCCAGAGGTTAATTGTTCTAACTGTCAGGAAATTTCTCCTTAGTTCTAAGTTGCTTCTCTCCTTGATTAGTTTCCACCCATTGCTTCTTGTCCTGCCCCCAGGTGCCTTGGAGAATAGTTTGACTCCCTCTTCTTTGTGGCACCCTCTGAGATATCGGAACACTGCTATCATGTCTCCCCTGGTCCTTCTCTTCATCAAACTAGACATACCCAGTTCCTGCAACCGTTCTTCATATGTTTTAGCCTCCAGTCCCCTAATCATCTTAGTTGCTCTTCTCTGCACTCTTTCCAGAGTCTCCACGTCTTTTCTACATCGTGGCGACCAAAACTGTATGCAGTATTCCAGGTGTGGCCTTACCAAGGCACTATACAGTGGCATTAACACTTCACGTGATCTAGATTCTATCCCTCTGTTTATCCAGCCTAGAACTGTGTTGGCTTTTTTGGCAGCTGCTGCACACTGCTGGCTCATATTTAAATGGTTGTCCACTAGGATTCCAAGATCCCTCTCACAGTTGCTACTATTGAGCAAGGTACCACCTATACTGTACCTGTGCATTTTGTTTTTCTTGCCTAAATGTAGAACCTTACTTTTTTCACAATTGAATTTCATTTTGTTAGATAGTGCCAAATGTTCAAGTTTGTCAAGATCCTTCTGTATCTTAAGCCTGTATCTTCTGGAGTGTTGGCTTTTCCTGCCAGCTTGGTGTCGTCTGCAAATTTGATGAGTTCCCCATTTATCCCCTCATCCAAATCATTAATGAAGATGTTGAAGAGTACTGGGCCTAAAACAGAGCCTTGGGGGACTCCACTGCATACTTCCTTCCATGTAGATGCAGTTCCATTGAGGACCACACGTTGAGTGCGGTTGGTCAGCCAGTTGCGAATCCATCTGATGGTGATGCTGTCTAACCCACATTTTTCTACTTTATCTAATAGTAGGTTATGGTCTACTTTATCAAATGCCTTACTGAAGTCCAAGTAAATTATATCAACAGCATTCCTCTGGTCCACTAATTTTGTCACTTTGTCAAAGAATGCAATTAGATTAGTCTGGCATGATCTGTTTTTGACAAACCCATATTGGCTTTTGGCTATTACTTTGTTTGCTTCTAGGTATTCGCTTATTTGTTGCTTAATTATCTTTTCCAGAATCTTCCCTGGTATTGAGGTCAGGCTGATGGGTCTATAGTTTCCTGGATCCATTTTTTTTCCTTTTTTGAAGATGGGAACCACATCAGCTCTTTTCCAGTCTTCTGGCAGTTCCCCGGTGCTCCAGGATCTCTGAAAGATATAACTCAGTGGCTCTTGAGATCTCATCTGCCAGTTCCTTCAGAACCCTGGGGTGTAATTCATCCGGTCCTGGTGATTCTAGCTGTCCAGGGCAGACAGATGCTCACTTACCATTTTCTTCCCTATTTCAACTTGTGTTCCTAATCTGATTTTTGTGGTGCTGTTTTTGATTGGTTGGACTGTTTTATCCCTTTGTGTAAAGACAGATGCAAAAAATGAGTTAAATAGTTCTGCTTTCTCCCTGTTGCTTATCATCTAGGGCCCTAGGGAGGGGTGGGGGGGTGGCGATTATGGTTAGGGAAGATCTTGAGCCAAAGGAGACCACGATCCCTCAGACGACCGGGTGCGAGTCCCTCCTTGTGAAGTGGGGCCTAGGGAGGCAGTTGGGCGTGTTAGTTGTATACCTGGCTCCTCGCTATACAACAACAGCCCTGCCCGAGCTCCTAGAGGTGATAGCTGAGGCGGCAGTGGAGACCCCCAGACTGTTAGTCATGGGGGACTTTAACCTGCCGTCAGCAGGCGAAACCTCTGGGTTAGCTCGGGAGTTCATGGCTTCCATGACAGCCATGGACCTGACCCAAGTAGTTGTAGGCCCTACCCACGAGGGCGGACACACCCTGGATCTGATCTTCGTCTCGGGACAGTGGAGTAGTGATCTGGGAATAGGGGATCTAGTCATCACACCCCTGTCATGGACAGATCACGCTCTCCTTCGGCTCGACTTTCCGATCGCCGCACCTCACTGCGGGGAGGCGGAACCGGATATTCCTATATGGTTCCGCCCCAGGCTCCTGATGGACCCGATAAGGTTCCAAAGGGAGCTTGGGCCAATTCCTGTGGACTTGCCCCGCGACTCGACTGAGTACCTAGTGGCCGCATGGTTAAGTGCGGCCATGGGGGCCTTGGACCGAGTCGCGCCCTTGCGACCTCTCTTGCGGCGACGAACCACCTGGGCTCCTTGGTTTACCGAGGGGCTTAGGGGGATGAAGCGCCACAAGAGACGCCTAGAGAGCAGATGGAGATCTTCTCGCTCTGAAGCCGACCGAACACTAGTGAGAGACCATATTAGGACTTACTTAGTGGCGATAAGAGTGGCCAAACGTGAGTATTGTGCCACTCTTATTGCATCCGCAGATAACCGCCCTGCCGCCCTGTTTGGGGTGACCCACTCCCTCCTTCAACAGAGGCCGCGGGAAGCCCCTTTACAGGGTCGAGCAGAGGAATTTGGGATTTATCTGCAGGAGAAAATCACTCGGATTCGGAACGAGCTACCCTCCATCGACAGTGGCCCAGTCGAGCGGGCCGAGGCTGTTCTTGTGACACCATCTTGGGAGGAGTTTGATTTTGTTACCACCGAGGATATGGACAAGTTGTCAAAGAGACTTAGGGCTACCACATGTTTATTGGACCCGTGTCCCTCCTGGCTTGTACTGGCATCCTGGGAGACGACACGAGGCTGGCTCCAGGGCATTGTCAACGCATCTTTGAGTGAGGGGTCCTTGCCTGCCGTCTTGAAAGAGGCGGTAGTAAGGCCCCTCCTCAAGAAGCCGTCCCTGGATCCAGCATTATTAGAAAACTATCGTCCCGTCTCCAACCTCCACTTTCTAGTGAAGGTTGTTGAGAGTGTGGTGGCTCAACAGTTTCCGCGACACTTGGAGGAAGTTGATTATCTAGACCCGCGGCAGTCCGGCTTCCGACCCGGGCGCAGCACCGAGACAGCATTGGTCGCGTTGGTTGATGATCTCTGGAGGGCACGGGATAGAGGATATTCCTCTATCCTAGTCCTATTAGACCTCTCAGCGGCTTTTGATACCATCGACCATGATATCCTATTGCATCAACTGGGGGGGTTGGGGCTGGGAGGCACCGTTTTGCGGTGGTTCTCATCCTACCTCTCTGGTCAGTCGCAATATGTGTTGACAGGGGGGCAGAGGTCGGCCTCAAGACCCCTCATATGTGGGGTTCCTCAGGGGTCGGTCCTCTCACCCCTCCTATTCAACACATATATGAAGCCGCTGGGTGAGATCATCCTTGGTTTTGGGGTGGGATATCATCTGTACGCTGATGATACTCAGTTGTACTTATCCACCCCAGACCACCCCAACGATGCCGTCGAGGTTATGTCCCGGTGCTTGGAAGCCGTACGGATCTGGATGGGTGGTAACAAACTCAGGCTCAACCCATCCAAGACTGAGTGGCTGTGGCTTCCGGCGCCTCGGTTCAGCCAGATTATTCCAACTCTGGCCATTGGGGGCGAAACACCGGCCCCCGTGGAGAGGGCGCGCAATTTGGGTGTCCTCCTGGATTCCCGGCTGTCTATGGAAGATCATGTGGCAGCCGTGGCCAGGGGGGCGTTTCATCAGGTTCGCCTGATCCGCCAATTGCGCCCCTTACTGGACCGGGGTGCCTTACGCACAGTCACTCAAGCACTCGTCACCTCTCGACTCGACTACTGTAATGCTCTCTACATGGGGCTTCCCTTGAGGTGCACCCGAAAGCTGCAGCTAGTCCAGAACGCAGCCGCGCGGGTGATTACGGGAGCGCCTAGACACTCCCACATAACACCTATCCTGCGCGAGCTGCACTGGCTTCCTGTGGTCTTTCGGGTGCGCTTCAAGGTTTTAACGACCATCTTTAAAGCGCTCCATGGCTCGGGGCCTAGTTATATGCGAGACCGCCTCCTGCCCCATACATCCCTCAGACCGATACGCTCCCACAGAGAGGGCCTTCTCAGGGTGCCGTCGGCTGGACAATGCCGACTGGCGACACCCAGGGGGAGAGCCTTCTCTGTGGCGGGCCCAGCCCTCTGGAACGACTTACCCCCTGAACTCCGCACCATCTCCGACCTCCGCCACTTCCGCAAGTGTCTGAAGACACACCTATTTCATCTAGCCGGCCTAGCGTAACCTCCATACTGACTATTAGATAGTTTTTAAACTTGGGATTTTAATTCGGTTTTTAGCGCAGGGTTTATTTATTAGAATAAGTATTTTAAATTTCATATATTTTATATATTTTGTATGTATTTTAACATCCCTGTGCGCCGCCCTGGGTCCTAACAAGGAGAAGGGCGGGGTATAAATTTAATAAAATAAATAAAATAAATAAATCTTCTTGCCATTTTCTCCCAGCAATGGACCAATTGATTCCTTAACTTTTTTCTTGTTTTTAATATGTTGGAAGAAGCTTTTTTTGTTATTTTTTACTTTTTTGGCAAGCCTTTCTTCATTGCGAGCCTTAGCTTTCCTCACTTCATCTTTACAGGCTCAGGCTATTTGCTGATATTCCACCTATTCCAACTAGCAGGCCTTGCGTAGCCTCCAATACTGACTCGTAGATAGTTTTAAAATGGGGATTTTAATTCGGTTTTAGCACAGGCCTTTAGTTGAATAAGTTTTTTAAAAAGAAAAAGTTTTTATATGTTTGTATGTTTTTAATGTTCCTGTGCGCCGCCCTGGGTCCGTTTGGAGAAGGGCGGGGTATAAATTCAATAAATAAATAAATAAATAAATTCATGCCTTTTAGTCTCAGATCTTGCTTTTCTTTCACTGCTTTCATTTCATATCCAGTAAAAGTACCTTTATCTCTACTCAAATGGAGTTAGGGGTTTTCTTTCTTGGTTATTGAAGGAGGCATGCCTGACATTTTTGAGTCATAGGCCTGTTGAAGGACAATGCCTTTTAGACTAGCAGGAACATATAACTTGGCTTCTACTCATGCAAGGCCATCCTTCATGGTGCACTCAACAGAGTGTAGATTGAACCATTCATCAGATGCAAGGCTTTCTCTAAGCCTTTTCATCAAGTCAACGGGCACCTCCAAATCCACTTTCTCCTGGTGACTACAGGAGCAGCTACGTTTTTAGCTGGAATGACTGAATGAATCACCACTGATCTGGCACTGTTGTACTGGGGTAGCCTGGACAAGGCATCAGCCATAAAGTTATTTCCCCCAGGGATGTATTTTAGTGTAAAGTAAAATCGGTTACAATGTTGTGCCCAGCAAACTTGTTTAGACAATAATTCTCATGGGTTTTTTAATGCCTCAAAGTTTTTGTGATAAGTCCATACCTCAAATGAGTGCTTAGCCCCCTCAAGGAAATGCCACCAAGTTAGCAAGGTCCATCGGACCGCAAAAGCTTCCTTTTCCCAAATTGCCCATCTTCTTTCCATTTCTGTTAGTTTTCAAGAGGTGTAGGCGCAAGGTTGAGGATTTCCATCTTTGTTTATTTGGAACAACACCCCCCCCACAGCCACGTCACGTACATCTGCTTGGACCACAAAGGGTGCATCCATATCAGGGTGTTTTAAAACAGGTTCAGCTGCAAACTGCCATTTCAACCTCTCGAAGGCAGCTTGACATTCCATAGTCCATTTCAAAGGCTTACTAGGCCTTGGTTTTGCTTCTCCCTTTTATTTTAGGAGATTAATAATTGGCAGCGCAATATTACTAGCAAATGAGGAAATAAAATGTTGGTAAAAGATAGAAAATCCCAAAAAACTTTGTAGCTGCTTGCATGTGCGAGGAGCCACCCATTGTGTAACAGCTCAGACTTTCTCTGGGTCCATTTCGATACCCTCATGAAAAATGCGGTACCCCAAATAGTCAATTTTCTCCTGGTGAAATTCACACTTAGACAATTTGGCATAAAGGTCAGCGGCTCAGAGTTTTTTCAGAACTGAGCGCACAAGTTTTACATGTTCCTCAATTGTTTCCGTGTAGATGAGGATGTCATCAAGGTAAACTAACACCCCCATGTACAGCTGTTCATGCAGCACCTCATTAATCAACTGCATAAAAATGACTGGCACCCCCCATAGTCCAAATGGGAGTACTCTAAACTAGAAACACTCCAGAGAGCAATTGAAGGCAGTTGTCATGTACCCTAACGATGCCTGCTTCATAATAAACGACCCAATATTATGATACAAAAAGTGATTTATTAACAGTTTCATTAGGCATTCCTCATTAGGCATTTCTTATTTGCAGCCATCTTTTTTGCTTTCTTTATCTGCTTCTGAACTTTGCCCCCATTACTGTCCTCCCTTCAACTTTTCGTCATAAATCACATTAACCAATGAGAGATGGTAGTTTAGACATGCGCATTCACAGGCCAGCTTGAGATTCCTTTCTGACCACAGGTATGTTTGGAATGCTTCTCTCTATGGCAGTTTGATAGTAGTCATAGAGATGCCTTACAAAATGACAGCAGTCTTCCTTTCTTCTCTCTCTTTTATTCAGACTCTGTAGTAGGCCTCCCTTAAATCTAATTTAGTGAAAGTTTTCCCCTTTGCCAAGTGAGCTAACATGTCCTTCATGAGGGGTAAAGGGTACACATTTTCCATGCAAATGGCATTCAGGTTTTTATAGTTCACACACAAGTTAAGAGAGCCATCTTTTTTCCTCTTGGAATAAGACCGCACATGGCCTAGCAGGTTGGATGAACCCCCTCTTTAAATTGTTATCAATGAAATTGCGTAATTCCTCCAATTCACATGGGACCATCTAGTAAATCTGTAGTTTAGAGAGTTTCTCCCCTGGGAGGATTTCTATGCTGCAATCTGTGCCACGGTGGGGGAGGGGGAGCTTGTTGGAAGGCCTTTCACTGAAAACCTCTTTGAGGTCCCAATATTCTTTCGGAATTCTTTCTTCTCCCTCAAGTTTCTCATATGTAACAACTGCTAAGTATGTTACAGCTTTGGCTAGGTGGGAAGTCTTCCCCCCCACCCTCATTGGCTTAGCCAAATGGATGCATAGCCACTCTTTCCACCAGGTGACATGAGGGTTCCATTTCTGCAGCCAAGGTAATCCCAGTATGAGGGGCCATTCCATCCTTGGCACCATGATAAAACTCGGGGATTCTTGGTGGTCCCGGAGATGAAACAGCCTGACAGGTAGAGGGATGTTCAAGAAGAGGTTAGACAATAGACAGCCACTTGTCTAGAATAGTCTACTGCTTGTGGAGGGACTCTCAAGGTCCCATCCAATCCCATTATTCAAAGGTCTAAGAAAGTAGTTGAAAGTAATCAAATAAGTGCAATCCACAAGTAATGGGGGAGGGGACAAGTAGTGATCTCCCTCCCATAGGCTATCCCTCTTGCCTTGTTATAACTGTAATGCCTATTTTCCCAGTTATCCTAATAACCTTTTGGCCCAGATATATGGTACAGCTCCATGATACTATTAGGCTTCTAACCATGTTTACACACATGCCTTCAATTAACCAAACAGTAGTAGGAAAATTCTTCTGATAGTTAAGGATCCAAAACTGGGAGAGGGCACATGGATCATTCATGTTACCCCTGTGTCATCACATCATTTTTCACTTGAACTGCCCCCTTCATTAATTTATCACAACAGATGCTTATCATGAAGTCTTAATATGGTGGGCTGATATAAAGAGAGAGATATTTCCAACTATTTGGAAACCAATCCATTTAAGACTTTTAAGACAAGCCAAAATTGGCACAAGGAGTCAGGAAAATCTCACAAAAGAAGGACAAATACAAAGTCTCCAGGCAACAGATTGCTAAACTATTTACAGAAATCTAAAAAGATAATAGTTTTTTTTTCTTACAGCTATTGTTTCTTGTATTAAATGTCATCAGTTAGGCTATGAATAGCATTGTTCAATGGTTTTCTTAAAAATTATATCATAAACACAGTATTCTGGAAGTCATATTCTTTAGGTTCTTTAATTTGACACTTAAAAGTTTCAAATCAGTTTCAAGGATAGTCTCATAAACTGCAATTATATAGTCAGAAAGTACCAAATATCAAAGCTACAGTATGCAATGCATATTTGCACACAGTTGTTCCATTTTTAGATACTTTTAGACTTTACTGCAGATTGTATGATGGGTAGAACAACTTTTGCACATTAATTTTTGCATATTTTAAAATAGAAATTGAAATGGCAGCACTCTTTCATGGTTCTAAAATTTATTTTAGTAAACTTTGGTGTCATCCTCTAGAACTCCAAATTGATATTTCATCCACATTGAACTGCCTGGTTGAAGGAATTTCTCCTTGTATTCTGTTTTTAATAGTGGCCAGCCAGATGTCTTTTCCTTAATTTCCTCTGAAAAACAAAGTTTTGCTTCCTCTTCCTCGACACTCTTTTAACTCTTTTACAAAGTGGCCCCAATTCTCCTCCACCTTCTAGTTTTACATAAGCATAACTGAGAAGCAGGCCTCTGTGATCTATCTCACATTCTTCCACAATAACAGATGCACCTTATATTCTCCTTAAATTGGCATATCATTTTCTTTTGCCCTTTCTCTTTTTTGTAGCTAGATTTGCATATATATGTCAAGGCCTATTCATACATCTCCATAAACAAAAAGAAAAACATCTGCTTGCTGTTTTCACACTTGGTGGGAGATGCCTTTGCCGGATTAGATCACAGATTAAATGGAATTTTCACTGTTTTGTGTGCTGCAGAGCCACCTCTTGGCTATAAGGAAAAGAGCATACACTCCTGAAGTCTAGCTGGCTTTTCACCTCTGCTACAGATTGGATATATATCTTGTTTAAATGTGTGGTGTTTTTTTTAAAAAAAAAAACTGTTTTCAATTACTTTCTCTCTAGAATGAACAACATGTTATAAGACTGTGTAGGCTTTCTTGAAGGAAAGGCAACTACCCACCTGCATACTGTATAATGTTCACAGAAATTATGTAACAAATCCTAGCCTGTACTATTCCAGATCTCATCCCCCAGAAAAAAAAAATGTCACCAAGATTCTGGAAATTCATATCACTCCTTGAGATTTTCTGCTAACATTAGTGGCCCTCAAGACAAAGAAGAGAAGAAGGTTGTGAAAATTTGAACGTTGAAGGAAATAACTTAAGAGCATTAAAATGGCTTTTTATATCCCCAATAAAATTTCTGTCTACTTGTCCTGGACAGTGTTCCAATTTAGCACACAGATATTTCCTGAAAATATAAGTTGCTAAAACCCTGTTTAGGATTGACATACTTAAAAGAATAATGAAAGGAATAATCCTCCTTTCTTGGAGGAAAACATTTATAAATGTTTTCATTTCAATTTAGTTTGTGATTTTGGTTGGGACAAGACAGCTTGATTATCCTGAGCATTCACATCCTATATGCAAAAGTTGGGAATATGATGTTGATTCTTGATCTCTAGGTCATTTCTTTTTTCATTTTTAATAATATTTTTATTAAATGTTTTATGCACAATCATAAAAGATGAATGGGAAAAAAAGAAAGAAAGAAAGAAAGAAAGAAAGAGGAGTTCAAAAAAGAAAGAAAAAATAGAGAAAGAAAAACTAAGAAAGCAACTTCCAACCCTCATCACAAGTTTAAACAATTTCACTAATGAAAAAAATGACCAAAAGGTTGATCTCTACTATTTCAGTCCAAATCTCCAGATTCCTTGTCCCAGCATTTTCATATAACTACAATCATTCATAATAAAGGTCAGGATGACATATTGGGGTACCCCATGGGCAATATTGCAAGTCATCACTTTGTATTGAAGACTTTTTGCACTGCCATTCTCCAAGACTGACCTTTCAGTGACTGCAAATGAGGCCTCTCAGGCCTATTCTGTCATGATGGTACTTAAGGATTTTCATGTTGTGAAAGGTCTAGGGGAATTAGCTAAATCAATTTCTGCTTCCCCATCTTCCCATGTATTTCAATTCCCGAGTGACCAAAATAACTAACCCTAAACCAAAATAAAAGTCAGATAAAAATGGATCTAAATGATTCTGTCCAAAGAACATGAAAGTAGGGTCATTGCAACATGCTCTAACATCTTAACAAAATAAAGTAGGTTTAATATAAAGCACTATTTTTATGAAACTAGCTACATTTGACTCTGTGTGTGTTCAGACCCACAGGTCTCAGTCTAGAACCAGGAGCCATGCACTCAGGACCTGCAACTGATTTATTAATTTGTGTGTATTAAAATCAGGTGAT
Source organism: Rhabdophis nuchalis (assembly GCA_039707465.1). Lineage (NCBI taxonomy): Eukaryota > Metazoa > Chordata > Lepidosauria > Squamata > Natricidae > Rhabdophis > Rhabdophis nuchalis. The sequence continues at coordinate 121,286,404 of CM077644.1, forward strand.
CTAAAACAGACACATGCCTAATATTAAGATATCAAAAGGGCATCCAAAGTGCTGGATACACGTGTGTAGTCAGATTCTAACATAAATTGAAACCCCAGAGAGTACCCAAGAACAAAAGTAGACGCTTAGGGAACCATTGCATAAAGCAAGGTCTACATGTTCCTCATAGAAGCCTACTTCTAATGCTTATCATGCTTTGGCTACTGCACAGTAACTAGGGAAGTATCTTTGTGTACTACAGCTCATGACTGTATTTACAGATACCTGGAAAATTGTACATATCTTGGATTATCATAATAAAGGTTTTTAAAAGCCTAATCATATTAATAATAATTAATAATAATTTATTAAATTTATAAACCGCTCCCTCTCCTCAAGGGGACTCGGGGCGGTGTGCAGGAAAATTAAAAAAGCATCTAAAAACATGCAATACATACAAAATTAAAAACGAATTAAATTACCCTGTACTAAAATTTATAAACATTACAATTACAACCCATTAAAACCAAATAAGCAATTTGAAATTACAGACTGGGGCGAGAGCGTGAATTAGGCCAAGCCGGCCTGATGGAACAAATACGTTTTTACTTTTAGGTGGAAGGCGCGGAGGTCCGTAGTCGTTCTAATATCCGGGGGTAGGTCGTTCCAGAGGGTCGGGGACATCACAGAGATGGGCCAGCTGGCACTGCCTGGTGGATGGCACCCAGAGAAGTCCCTCTCTGTGTGAGCGAATAGGCCGAAGGGATGTATGGGGCAGGATACGATCCCGCAAATAACAAGGTCCTGTGCCATGGAGCGCTTTAAACATGATAATTAACACCTTGAAACGAGCCTGAAAGGCCACAGGCAGCCAGTGCAGCTTGCACAGGAGTGGTGTTACATGAGAGTATCTAGTAGCTCCCATAACTACCCACGCGGCTGCGTTCTGGATCAGCTGTAGCCTTCGAGTGCATCTCAAGGGAAGCCCCATGTAGAGAGCATTACAGTAGTCCAGACGAGATGTCACAAGCGCATGAGTGACCGTGCGAAGGGCGTCCTGGTCCAATAGGGGCCGCAACTGGCGTACCAGGCAAACCTGGTAAAATGCCCCCCTGGCCACGGCTGTCACATGATCTATTGACAGCCGAGAGTCCAGGAGGATGCCTAGGTTGCGTGCCCGCTCCACGGGGGCTAGATGTTCGCCCCCTATGGCCAGTGATGGCATCAACTGGTTGAACCGGGGCGCCGGTAACCACAGCCACTCAGTCTTGGACGGGTTGAGCTTGAGTCTGTTCCTTCCCATCCAGATCTGCACGGCTTCCAGACACCGGGACATCACTTCGACGGCATCGTTGGGGTGGTTTGGGGTGGAAATGTACAGCTGGGTGTCATCTGCGTACAGATGGTAATCCACCCCAAACCTACGTATGATCTCACCCAGTGGCTTCATATATGTAATGAACAAGAGAGGCGAGAGGACCGACCCCTGAGGCACCCCACAAGTGAGAGGCCTCGAGGTCAACCTCTGCCCCCCTGCCAATACAAACTGCGACCGACCGGAGAGGTAGGAGGAGAACCACCGTAAAACGGTGCCCCTCACCCCCAGCCCCTCCAGCCGATGCAATAGGATACCATGGTCGATGGTATCAAAAGCCGCCGAGAGGTCTAATAAGACCAGGATGGAGGAACAACCCCCATCTCTGGCCCTCCAGAGATCATCCACCAACGTGACCAATGCCGTCTCGGTGCTGTGACCGGGCCGGAAGCCGGACTGCCGTGGGTCCAGATAATCAATTTCCTCCAGATGACGTGGAAACTGTTGTGCCACCACACCAGGGGTAGGTTTCAAAATTTTTGGAACCTATTCTGTGGGTGTGGCCTGCTTTGTGGGAGTGGCTTGCCGGCCATGTGACCGGGTGGGAGTGGCTTGCCGGCCATGTGACCAGGTGGGAATGTTAGCAGCTGCTGGAATTATGTTTGTACAACAGTGGAAAAACAGATATGAAAATGAATAAATACTACAATGTGCAGGAATAAATAAAGTGACAATTAAAATCAAGAAGGCTTTGAATATTTTTTCACGTGGGATTTGTTTTAGCAATTGCTAAGTAACAGAAACAGAAAATAGAAATCCAAAAGTATGAAAGACAACACCAATTATGTAAGGAATGGTCACTAAAATATATCATTATTAATGTGTACAACTACTGCAGGACATAACACACCCAAGCAAACTATGACAGTGCCAGGAAAACACCAAAAAATAGAATCCCTCCTACAAAAGGTTGAAAATGAAACCAGTTTTTTCCCCCTAACCTTAGGGACAGGAGAGACAAAGCCACTGGAATAAAAACCATCAAGGCATTGTGGAAAATTATAAAGGACACACAAGCTCACAGAACCAGCAACCACCTAAGAATTACTTAGACAACCAAGATGAAACACACTCTTTCTGGCAAAGCTGCCTTGCACCAACCTGGCAACCCATAGAAAAGCAGCCACTTTATAAACCTGGTCTGAACACTTAAAAGCAACATATTGCATCTCAAAGAAAACATTTGCAAAAAGGAATAACATTTCATGTAGTAAATATATTTTATAAACAATTAAAAAATAAAAATTCCCTAAAATAATGTAAAAAATATATATTCTATAAGGTTGATACAGGTTGTTGCCAACATCCTAGGTATCAATTACATCCTCAATTACCATTCTTAAACTTGTAAGTGAAGTCAAGTTGAGCTCCACTGCTTATGACATGTGTGGCACATCCCTATAGTTTACTTGGCAGCATTACAGAAGTGGTTGTCACTGTTTTATTTTATTTTTTTAATTGCCTAGCCACTTATAGGCCTGTTCTTTTGTAGTGACTTCCCAATCAAATACTAATCAAATGCAACTTACATTTTTTTCCAATCAGCCGAGGGCCACTGACTTCCAGATAAAAAGTGATTTCTTATGCATAAATATACCTTTAACTGTCTATTTTTAAGAAAATATATGTAGAATAATACTCTGAAAATTTACCCTGAAAAAGGTCAACATAGATTCTACTGAATAAATATTTTATGATTTTATAATTAATTGTATTATCCCAAGCAACAATATTTTATTGGGCAAAGAAATATAAAATAACATTAAAAAGGTGTTAGATTATGTATATAAAGTCATAATAAACTATAAGCCACACAGAGTCACTGCATCAGTGAGATGGACAGCATAAATGTTTAAAAAATAATAATATAGTATTAAAATTATTAATAGTATAGTATAGTATAGTATAGTATAGTATAGTATAGTATAGTATAGTATAGTATAGTATAGTATAGTATAGTGCACAATACAGTATAATAAAATTAAAACAAGGCAAATAATGTATCAAGGTAAAAAAAAATACTCCAATTCTATTTTTGATATTAAAAGCAGATTCCCAGATATGAAGTGCTGGAAATTTACATGTCTTTTATAAGCTTGCAAAGTGGATAGCAAGCATAGTATGCAGGTGAAGGATACCAGATGTTTTATTATTCATGGGGAGGGGGGTTGCAGCGTAAAAACCAATCAATTTGCTAAAGAGGAAAGCCCTGAAATAATTTATAAGGTAAAACTGACATATTTTTCTCATTTAATTTAATCGGTAAAAGTTCAGAGTCCCAGTCCCAAGTAAGGTGGCCACATAAATCATTTAAATAAACAAGCAACATTCAATGATTTACTTACAAATAAGAATGTAAGTCCTCAATACAGCAGTGGCGTATACAGAAGCGGCGGTGGGAGCTTAGGGGGTTTTTATGTAAATTTTTATGTAAATTTTTAATTCGGCTTTTAAGGGGTTCTGGGGTGGGGGGAGGGTTTATTCAGCCAGAGGGGGGTCAAGATATAGGGCCGGCTGGCGGAAGTAGGATAAAGGAGGGGTCCACTAGGGAGGGGGGATCGGGGGTCGTTTCTGTTGAGGGCCGTCCCATTCGGTTGGTCTTGGGGAGGGGCAGGGGAGGTGGGAGACAGGGGCTCGTGGTCGCTGGTTACGAGCGGTCGCTTGCCCCAACCCCCTGTGCTCCACTCATGGGCTAGGCGGTCAGGGACTACAGAGCCGGGGCCCTAGGCTGATGTTCTGCAACGCCAGGTCCATGGTGAACAAAGCCCCCCTCATAAATGACCTTGTGTCAGAGGGGGACCCGGACATGGTGGGAATCACGGAGACCTGGTTGGGCCCCGAGGGGGGTTTACCCCTCATGGAAATGTGCCCACCAGGCTACCGTGCATTTCATCAGCCTAGGGCCCTAGGCAGGGGTGGGGGGTGGCGGTTATTGTTAAGGAAAGTCTGGAGCCGAGGGAGACCACTGTGCCTCAGACGACCAGCTGTGAGTCCCTCTTCGTGAAGTGGGGCCTAGGGAGGCAGTTGGGCTTGCTGATTGTATACCTGGCTCCCCGCTATGTAACAGCAGCCCTGCCCGAGCTGTTCGAGGTGATCGCCACGATGGCGGTGGAGACCCCCAGACTGGTAGTCATGGGGGACTTTAACCTGCCATCGGCGGGCGAAACATCCGAGGCAGCCCGGGAGTTCATGGCTTCCATGACGGCCATGGACCTGAGCCAAGTAGCTCAGGGCCCCACTCACGAGGGAGGACACACGCTGGATCTGATTTTTGTCTCTGGACAATGGAGAAGTGATCTTAGAACAGGGGATTTAGTCATCTTACCCTTGTCATGGACAGATCACTCTCTCCTTCGGATGGACTTTCCAACCGTCACACCCCACGGCGGGGAGGCGGAACCGGAGACACCGAGGCGGAACCGGAGACCCCAGGCGCCTGATGGACCCTGAAAGGTTCCAGAGGGAGCTTGGGCCAATACCTGTGTCCCTGCCCCGCGACTCGACTGAGGATCTAGTGGCCGCATGGTATAGTGCGGCCACAGGGGCCTTGGACCGAGTCGCGCCCTTGCGGCTTCTCATGCGGCGTCGAGTCACCCAGGCCCCTTGGTTTACCGAGGAGCTTCGGGAGATGAAACGCCGCAAGAAACGCCTAGAGAGTAGGTGGAGATCTTCTCGGTCCAAAGCTGACCGAACACTAGTGAGAGACCATAGTAGGACTTACTTAGTGGCGCTAAGTGTGGCCAAACGTGAGTATTGTGCTACCCTTATCGCGTCTGCGGAATACTGCCCTGCCGCCCTGTTTGGGGTGACCCGCTCCCTCCTTCACCTGAGGCCGCGGGAAGCCCCTTTGCAGGGTCGAGCAGAGGAATTTGGAGTGTTTCTGCAGGACAAAATCACTCAGATTCAGAACGAGCTGCCCTCCACTGAAAGTGATCCAGTCGATTTGTCCGGTGCTGGTCTTGAGATAACACCTTGGGAGGAGTTTGATTTTGTCACTACCAAGGATATGGACAGGTTGCGGAGGAACCTTAGAGCCACCACATGTTTATTGGACCCGTGTCCCTCCTGGCTTGTACTGGCATCCTGGGAGGTGACACGAGGCTGGCTCCAGGATATCGTGAATGCGTCTTTGGGCGAGGGGTTCTTACCTACCGCCTTGAAAGAGGCGGTGGTGAGACCTCTCCTCAAAAAGCCTTCCCTGGACCCAGCATTGTTGGTAAATTACCATCCGGTCTCCAACCTTCACTTTCTTGCGAAGGTTGTAGAGGGTGTGGTGGCTCAACAGTTTCCTCATCACCTGGAGGAGATTGATTATCTAGACCCAGGCCAGTCCAGCTTCCGACCCGGTCACAGCACTGAGACGGCATAGGTCGCATTGGTTGATGATCTCTGGAGGGCACGGGATAGAGGTTGCTCCTCTATCCTAGTCCTATTAGACCTCTCAGCGGCTTTTGATACCATCGACCATGGTATCTTATTGCACCAATCGGGGGGGGGGGGTTGGGGCTGAGAGGTACCGTTCTGCGGTGGTTCTCGTCCTACCTCTCTGGTCGGTCGCAATGGGTGTTGGCAGGAGGGCAGAGGTCATCCCCGAGGCCCCTCACATGTGGGGTTCCTCAGGGGTCGGTCCTCTCGCCACTTCTGTTCAACACCTACATGAAGCCGCTGGGTGAGATCATCCGTGGTTTTGGGGTGGAATACCATCTATACGCTGACAACACCCAGCTGTACATATCCACCCCAAACCACCCCAATGATGCTATCGAGGTGCTGTCCCGGTGTTTGGAGGCAATGGACCTCAAGCTCAACCCGTCCAAGACCAAGTGGCTGTGGTTTCCGGCACCCCGGTTGAACCATCTTCAAATCGCTCCATGGCTCGGGGCCTAGCTATATATACGACACCGCCTCCTGCCCCATACATCCCTTCGTCCGATCCGCTCCCACAGAGAGGGTCTTCTCCGGGTGCCGTCGGCCAGGCAATGCCAGTTGGCGACACCCAGGGGAAGGGCCTTCTCTGTGGCAGGCCCGGCCCTCTGGAACGACCTACCCCCCCACCTACGTACTATCTCGGACCTCCGCCTCTTCCGCCAACGTCTTGAGACGATTCTATTCCAACAGGCCGGCCTAGCATAGCCCCCCGTTTCTGACTTTTTATGTACAAATTGTAATTAGGCAGGGTTTTAAATGGGTTTTTTAGCACGGGTTTAAATAATTTAATATGTTTTTAACGATGTATATTGTTTTATTGTAGTTTTAATAATGCCTGTGCGCCACCCTGTGTCCTAACAAGGAGAAGGGCGGGGTATAAATTCGAAAGAATAAAAAGAATAATGGTCCGGGGTGCAACGTGGAAGGGCAGTGGGGACGGACCACGGCGCAACAAGAAGCAGCGAGGGGGCATTCCTGACAACCACCGATTTTAGCGCCGGGCAGCGCCGTGAAGCCCTGCGCCATGCGGCCTTTGCAGCCAGGCCGGCAAGCAAGTTTAGCGATGGCCAGTCTGGCCCCAAAGGCAGCAGGGTGCCGGGCTTCCCCCCCCGCACCCGGCGCTTTGAACTTTTGAGCTAAGCTCCCTGGCCGGCAATGAGAAACTGAGAGGCGTGGGGCATGTGCAAAGTTGCCCCGCGCCTCTCCATTTCTTCCACGGCTCGGCGCTAAGCTCCCTGGCCGGCAATGAGAAACGGAGAGGCGTGGGGCAACATGCAAACTTTGCACACACCCCGCGCCTCTCCGCTTCTCATTGCCGGCCAAGGAGCTTAGCGCCGGGCCGCGGAAGAAACGGAGAGGCGCGGGGCAACTTCGCAAACGCCCCGTGCCTCTCCGTTTCTCATTGCCGGCCAGGGATCTTAGCATCAGGCCGCGGAAGAAACGGAGAGGCGTGGGACAACTTCGCACACGCCCCGTGCCTCTCCGTTCCTCATTGCCGGCCAGGGAGCTTAGCGCTGGGCTGCGGAAGAAACGGTGAGGCGCGGGGCAACTTCGCACATGCCCCCACCTCTCCATTTCTCACGTGGCCCGGCGCTAAGCTCCCTGGCCGGCAATGAGAAGCGGAGAGGCGAGGGGCAGCATGGGAACTTTGCACACGGCCCGCGCCTCTCCGTTTCTCATTGTCGCTTGGCACTAAGCTCCCTGGCCGGCGGTGAGAAGTGGCATGGAGAGGCGATCTTCGCACGCATCCCGGGCACCCCTCCGAGTTCCAAGCTCCCGGCGGCCAGCGATTTTAGCGTTGGTTGGGCGGGGGGGCAGGGACAAGTGCGGAGGACTTACTTCCGGGTCCACCGGTCCAACCGGATCGCTCTGGATTGGTAAATGTGACCAACCGGCTTGCGGGAGCCGGTGCGAACCGGTAGGAACCCACCCCTGCACCACACTCTCTACAACCTTCGCCAGAAAGTGAAGGTTGGAGACCGGACGGTAATTTACTAACAATGCTGGGTCCAGGGAAGGCTTCTTGAGGAGAGACCTCACCACCGCCTCTTTCAAGACGGTAGGCAAGAACCCCTCACTCAAAGAAGCCTTCACTATTTCCTGGAGCCAGCCTCGTGAAACCTCCCAGGATGCCAGTACAAGCCAGGAGGGACACGGGTCCAATAAACATGTGGTGGCCCTCAGTCTCCTACGTAACCTGTCCATATCATCAGAAGTACCAGAGTCAAACTCCTCCCAGAATGGTACCTCAAGACCTGCTTCCGACGCCTCCTCTGGACCACTTTCGGTGGAGACCAACTCGCTCCGAATCTGAGTGATTTTGTCCTGCAGATACTCTCCAAATTCCTCTGCTCTGCCCTGTAAAGGGGCTTCCCTTGGCCTCTGGCGGGTCACCCCAAACAGGGCGGCAGGGCGGTTATCTGTGGACGCGATAAGAGTGGCACAATATCAACGCTTGGCCACTCTTATCGCCACAATGTAAGTCCTCAAATGGGATCTTACCTGTGTTCGGCCCGATTCAGAGCATGTGGATCTTCATCTCCTCTCTAGGCGTCTCTTGCGGCGCTTCATCACCCTCAGCTCCTCGGAGAACCAGGGAGCCTGGGTGGTTCGCTGCCGCAAGAGAGGTCGCAAAGGCGCAACCCGGTCCAAGGCCCCAGTGGCCACACTATTCCATGCAGCCACTAGGTCCTCCATCCGGGCACGGGTCAGGGCTACAGGTAGTGGCCCAAGCTCCGTCTGGAACCTTTCCAGTTCCATCAGGCGCCTGGGGCGGAACCATCTTGGATATTCTGGTTCTGCCTCCCCACAGTGGGGTGTAGCGGTGGGAAAGTCGAGCCGGAGAAGTGAGTGATCTGACCATGACAGGGGTACGATGACTAAATCCCCAGCTCCCAGATCACTCATCCACTGGCCAGAGACAAAAATGAGATCCAGTGTGTGTCCTCCCTCGTGTGTGGGGCCCTGAATTACTTGGGTCAGGTCCATGGCTGTCATGGAGGCCATGAACTCCCAAGCTGCCTCGGATGTCTCGCCTACCGATGGCAGGTTAAAATCCCCCATGACTAACAGTCTGGGGGTCTCAACCGCCATCTCAGCGATCAAGTCAAGGAGCTCGGGCAGGGCTGCTGATACGTAGCGGGGAGCCAGGTACACAATCAGCACACCCAACTGCCTCCCTGGGCCCCACTTCACACAGAGGGACTCACAACCGGTTATCTGTGGCACAGTGGTCTCTCTCGGCTCAAGACCTTCCCTAACAATGACTGCCACCCCTCCACCCCTGCCTAGGGCCCGTGACTGATGGAATGCACGGTAACCTGGCGGGCACATTTCCATGAGGGGAAGTCCCCCTTCGTGGCCCAACCAGGTCTCCGTAATTCCCGCCAGGTCCAGCTCCCCCTCCGACACAAGTCATTAATGAGGGGGCCTTTGTTGACAATGGACCTGGCATTGCATAGTATCAGTCTAAGGCCCTGGATCTGTGGGTCCTGACCACCTAGATTGCAGGGGTTGGGGCATGTGACCGCTTGTAACCATTGGCCACGTTCGCCCAACCGGTGATGGGATCTTAAACTACCATCGCACCTGCCCCTCCCCACGACTGTTTGGATAGAATGACCCTCTTCTGGAATGTCCCTAGTCCCCCTCTCCTTAATAGACCCATCCACTTCCTTTTTAATTCCGCCCGTTGGCTTGGTTTTGGTCCCACCCTCAGCCTGATTAATCCCACTCCCCTCCCTGGAACCCCCTAAAATCCGAATAAAAAAATTCATTAAAAACCCCCTAAAACTGCGTTTCGCCCACCTCTCTTGATTTAAAAATCCCTCATCAAGGTGGGCCCTCGTTAGCGCGGAGGGCCAAACCTGCGAGAAAGGGGATTCCCGCAGTAGAATCAGGTCTGCTCTAGAGTACAGCATAATAAATACAAATGGATATAAAAGGTATAAGAGGTCATAGGAGTTGCAAGTAAGGGCATGAAAGTTGCATGGATGTTATACTAGAATGTTAAAAGTATTATAAATAGATGTTATAAATATTAATTCAAGTCAACCCAGGAAGCACTATAGTCCGGCTCTAAGTTCGAAATAGTCGTAGGAGGTGGAGAAAGTTTGTCCATGTGTGTGGAGCTGTGGCTGGAGGGCTGGTCCGGCCATCTAGCAGTAGTCCAGTTTCGGCCTGTGATCTTCTATAGTCCAAGTCCAGCTGTTAATCGGCCTCCTCCAGCCCCACCACACCAGGCATCTCAAGGGCCTCGGCTACAGATATTAATTTAGTCGAGGCCAATTCTTCCCGGCCTAAGGCCTCGGGCCTCCACTACCAACCTCTTGAGGCCTCAACGCAGCTGTTCCCCGGCCGGCCTCTCGGTTCAGCCCCCGGACCGGCCAGGCCCCAGCCCCGGCACGACCCCAGCATCCACCAATCGTCCTTCAGCCTACCAGGCAAGGTGTTCTTCGGCCCGGCCCAGGGTGTCCTTCAGCCTACCAGGCCAGTTGTTCATTTGGCCCAGCCCGGCCATACAGCCTCCGATGTTGTCAGGCCCGTCCCCGTCCGGCCTCCCCAGCCTTACCGGCCTTCTCCAGTGTCCGGCCTCCCCATCCGGCCTTCTCCAGCGCTGATGATGCCGCATCTTCCGCCCGGCCATCCCGGCTCTGCTCCTCCACGCCGCCGCTGCTAAAAGCCTCGGCGCGGCATTCGCTCCGCTCCTCCACGCCATGCCGCTAGAAGCCTCGGCGCGGCATTTGGCGTTAGGTGTTCGGGGCCCTCAGCCGGCGCCACTCCAAACGGCCTATGTGAGCCACCAGCCCACCCCGGGAGATCGTCCTGGCCTCTAAAGGCTGCCAGGGTGGGCGGCTCACTGGCCCTGGCCCTTAAAGCTGTTAAACGGGCCAAGCGACATGCCCTAGTTTGCTTTCAGCCCCCATGGCCCTCATCGAGCTTGGCGGCAGACCACCATTCCTCACGCATGCGCAGTTAAGACTTATAGTTAAAGAGCATCTAAAGAATACAGGTAATCCTCAATTTACAACATTTAGTGACCATTCAAAGTTACAAGGCACTGAAAAAAGTGACTTATGACCATTTTTCACACTTATGACTCTGGCCATAATTTACCAAGCATCATGGTCTGATGCTTGGCAATTGGTTCATATTTATGACAATTGCAGATTCCCAGGATCATGAGATTATATTTTGTGATCTTCTGGCAAGCAAAGTCAATGGAGAAGCCAGATTAACTTAACAACCATGTTGCTAATTTAACAACTGCAGTGATTCGTTTAACAAACATGGCAAGAAAAGTCATAAAATGTAGCAAGAAAAGTCATAAAATTGGGCAAAACACACTTAACAAATTTCTCCATTTGGCAACAAAAATTCTAGGCTCAATTGTGGTTGTAAGTCGAGGACTGCCTCTAGTCTTTCTGTCACTGCTTACAAAACATAAACAAGATGTTATGCTATCTTAATGCCATTTTAGGAAGGTTTTAGGAAGTAGCAAAAACAGAATGAGAGGCCATGTAAGCCACTCAGTGCTGGCAATACATATTGCTAGCCATCTCCCAACTTTTCTGATTCCATTTTAAAATGCAGATTGGATGTTTGCAAGACTACATAGATCCGTGATGGCGAACCTATGGCACCGGTGCCACAGGCGGCATGCAGAACCATTTCTTAGGGCACCCGAGGAGTTGCCCTGTCAGCTCCAGCACTCTTGTGTGCGCTGGCCAGCTGATTTAGGCTTTCTTTTGAAGCCATTTTTCACCCTCTGGAGGCTTCAGGGAAGCTCTTGAAGCAGTGGTGGGTTTCAAATTTTTTTAGAACCTACTCTCTAAGTGTGGCCTATTTTGTAGGCATGGCTTGGCAGTCATGTGACAGGGTGGGAGTGGCCAACTTGTAAAATGTGGTGAAACTCATTTAACAATGCTGTTGCTTAGCAACCAAAATTTTGGGCTCAATTGTGATGATAAATTCTCTTTCTTTTCTTTTCTTTTCTTTCCTTTCTTACTTTCTGACTTCCTTTCCTTTCCTTCCCATTGGGTTACTGGCAGTGGCAGGCCAGACTTACTTCTGGGTCCGCCGGTGGAACCCCCTCTCACCGGCTCTCTAAATTTCACCATCCGGCTTTTGCGAGTAGGTGCGAGCCTGCAGAAACCCACCACTGTCTTGAAGCCTCTGGAGGTGGGGAGGAGGCTGTTTTCACCTTCCCCAGGCTCCGAGAAAGCCTCTGGAGCCTGGGGAGGGCGAAAAAAGCGCACCAAAAGCAGGGGGTCAGGCACATAGCATTATGGGTCTGCACATGCGCGAAAAATGGTGGCATGCCGCCGAGCTCCGTGTGGGCCGCGGGGCCCGTTGGTGAAAAGGAGGTGCCACCCGACCCCGTTATCACCAGCGGGGGTCGGGTCCGGTAGGAGGACCACCCTGGCTTTCTATTGAGACCCTGGCGGTCTGCCAGGGTGGGTTTTTTGGCAGCAGGACCGGGTGAGAAGAGGAAGCCGAGGCCCAAGCCGAAGGGCTGAAGCCAAAGAACTATGGGCCGGGAGCCGGGAGTCGGAGGCCGAGAGGACTCCCGGGAGGCCGGAGAACCCCCCAAGGGGCCGGAGGAGATCAAGAGGAGAAGGGGAGGAGCGGAGGCCGGCCGATCGGGTGGAGGAGCGGAGGCCGAGCGAAGGCCGGATGGAGGAACGGGGGCCGAGCAGAAACCGGGCGGAAGACTGACGGAGGCCCAACAGAGGCTGAGCGGCAGCCTGAAGCGTGAGGGCATCTGGAAGAGCGGAGGCTGAGCGGAGATAGAGAAGAGGCCGAGCGGAGGCAGAGCGGAGGCCGTGTAGAAGATCGAAGGAGGTCAGGGTTCGCAATGCCAGGGCCCCAGGTTGATGTTATGTAACGCCAGGTCCGTGGCCAATAAAGCCCCCCTCATTTACGACCTTGTGTCGGAGGGGGAGCTGGACCTGGTGGGGATCACAGAAACCTGGTTGGGCCACGAGGGGGGTTTACCTCTCGTGGAAATGTGCCCACCAGGATACCGTGCATTTCATCAACCTCGGGCCCTAGGCAGGGGTGGGGGGATGGCGGTTATTATTAAGGAAAGTCTGGAGCCGAGAGAGACCACTGTACCACCACAGACTACCGGCTGTGAGTCCCTCTACATGAGATGGGGCCCTGGGAGGCAGTTGGGCTTGCTGCTTGTGTACCTGACTCCCCGCTACGTATCAGCAGCCCTGCCCGAGCTCCTCAAGGTGGTCGCCGAGGTGGCGGTTGAGACCCCCAGACTTTTAGTCCTGGGGGACTTTAACCTGCCATCGGTCAGCGAATCAACCGAGGCAGCTCGGGAATTTATGGCCTCCATGACGGCCATGGACCTGACCCAGGTAATTCAGGCCCACACACACGAGGGTGGACACACGCTGGATTTGATTTTTGTCTCTGGTCAGTGGATGAGTGATCTTGGTGTAGGGGAGTTAGCCATCATACCCCTGTCATGGTTGGATCAGTCACTTCTCCGGCTCGACTTTCTTACCGCTACACCTCACCGCGGGGAGGCGGAACCAGAAATTCCCAGATGGTCCTGCCCCAGGCGCCTGATGGACCCTGAGAGGTTCCAGACGGAGCTTGGGCCATTACCTGTGACCCTGACCCGCGCCCCGATGGAGGACCTAGTGGCCGCATGGAGTTCTGCGGCCACGGGGGCCTTAGATCGGGTCGCGCCCTTGCGGCCTCTCTTGTGGCGGAGAGCCACCCAGGCTCCTTGGTTTACCGAGGAGCTGAGGGTGATGAAACACCACAAGAGACGCCTAGAGAGAAGATGGAGATCCACACGGTCTGAGTCTGACTGAACACAGGCAAGATCCCATTTGAGGACTTACATTGTGGCGATAAGAGTAGCCAAACGTCATCACTGTGCCACTCTTATCACGTCCGCAGATAACCGCCCTGCCACCCTGTTTGGGGTGACACGCTCCCTCCTTCAACAGAGGCCGCGGGAAGCCCCTCTGCAGGGCAGAGCAGAGGAGTTTGGAGAGTATTTGCAGGATAAAATCACTCAGATTGGGAGCGAGTTGGCCTCCACTGAAAGTGGTATAGAGGGATTGTCAGGCAGGTCTTGAGACAACATCTTGGGAGGAGTTTGACTCTGTTACTTCCGATGATATGGACAGGTTATGTAGGCGACTGAGAGCCACCACATGTTTATTGGACCCATGTCCCTCCTGACTTGTACTGGCATCCTGGGAGGTTACACGAGGTTGGCTCCAGGAAGTAGTGAATGCTTCTTTGAGTGCAGGGGGGCAGAGGTCGACCCACGAGACTCCTCATATGTGGGGTGCCTCAGGGGTCGGTCCTCTCGCCGCTCCTGTTTAACACGTATATGAAGCCGCTGGGTGAGATCATCCTTGGTTATGGGGTAGAGTACCATCTGTACGCTGACGACACTCAGCTGTACGTATCTACCCCAAACCACCCCAACGATGCCGTCGAAGTGATGTCCCGGTGTCTGGAAGCCATGCGGGTCTGGATGGGAAGGAATAGACTCAGACTCAACCCGTCCAAGACCGAGTGGCTGTGGTTTCCGGTGCCCCGGTACAACCAGTTAATTCCATCACTGGCCATAGGGGGTGATAGGGCACGCAACCTGGGCGTCCTCCTTGATACCCGGCTGTCCATGGAAGATCAAGTGACAGCCGTGGTCAGGGGGCGTTCTACCAGGTTTGCCTGGTACGTCAGTTGTGGCCCTTATTGGACCGGGTCACCCTCCGCACAGTCACTCATGCACTCGTGACATCCCATCTGGACTACTGCAATGCTCTCTACATGGGGCTCCCCTTGAGGTGCACCCGAAGACTGCAGCTAGTCCAGAATGCAGCCGCGCGGGCAGTCCTGGGAACCTCCAGGTTTACTCATGTAACACCGCTCCTGCGCGAGCTGCACTGGCTGCCTGTGGCCTTTCGGGTGCGCTTCAAGGTGCTGGTCACCATCTTTAAAGCGCTCCATGGCACGGGTCCTAGTTATCTGCGGGATCGCATCCTGCCCCATACATCCCTCCGGCCGATTCGCTCCCACAGAGAGGGACTTCTCTGGGTGCCGTCCACTAGGCAATGCCAGCGGGTGACGCCCAGGGGAAGGGCCTTCTCTGTGGTGGGCCCTACCCTCTGGAACGACCTACCCCCTGAAATCAGAACAACAACGGACCTCCGCTCCTTCCGCCAGAAGTTAAAGACTCACTTCTTCCATCAGGCCGGCCTGGCGTAACTTATCATACCTAGCCTGTAGAAATAAATTGTTTAATTGGAATTTTAAGGGGTACAACTGTTTAGGGTTTTAAGGGTTTTAAAGTTGATATTTTAGCACAGGGGTAATTTAATTCGGTTTTAATATTTTGTATATTGTTGTATTTATTTGATTTTTAATTTCCTGTGCACCGCCCCGAGTCCCCATGGGGGAGAGGGGGCGGTCTATAAATTTAATAAAATAAATAAATAAATAAATAGTACGACATCCCCCCTGCCTTCCCCCCACTTTTGGCACACAAGCCAAAAAAGGTTAGCCATCAGTGACATAGTTCACAGAAAACAAAATGCAGTTGCCTTTTGAAAAAACACCTTTGGCACAATCATGACCTGAATGACTGAGAATCTTCATAGACAGTCACAGAAAATAGTTAATTAGCAATTTCTCTCACCAGTCAATAACAGAGCATAGAAGAGGTGCCAGGTACTAACAATGCCACTTCCTTCCGCTCCTTCAATTTTGTATTTAAATACCTTTTCTTTCTCACCCCCCTCCCCAGCATCTACTATTTTAAATGGTGCTTCCTCACCAGCAGATAGAATTTCAGAAAATATCCTAATGATAAGCACATGTGGTAGAACCTGGCTGAAATTAGCTGATCTCAGAAAGCTGAGAAGGATTGTACTTTGTATTGTACTTAGATGGAAAACCACAAGGGAACCCCAGGGTTGCAGGATAAACATGCAATGATGTACCGTAACAGGTCCTTGTAGGTTTCTTGGGACACAGCATAGATATGGTGACCAGAAACAAATAATTTTGCTTTAAGTATCCAGTTACAGATTTATGTGATCAGCAGAGAACCCATTTTATACTGTTACTGGAACTGCTTGTGGCCCAGTACTCTTCAACATCTTCATCAATGATTTGGATGAGGGGATAAATGGGGAACTCATCAAATTTGCAGACGACACCAAGCTGGCAGGAATAGCCAACACTCCAGAAGATAGGCTTAAGATACAGAAGGATCTTGACAAACTTGAACATTGGGCACTATCTAATAAAATGAAATTCAATTGTGAAAAAAGTAAGGTTCTACATTTAGGCAAGAAAAACAAAATGCACAGGTACAGTATAGGTGGTACCTTGCTCAATAGTAGCAACTGTGAGAGGGATCTTGGAATCCTAGTGGACAACCATTTTAATATGAGCCAGCAGTGTGCAGCAGCTGCCAAAAAAGCCAACACAGTTCTAGGCTGCATAAACAGAGGGATAGAATCTAGATCACGTGAAGTGTTAATGCCACTGTATAGTGCCTTGGTAAGGCCACACCTGGAATACTGCATACAGTTTTGGTCACCACGATGTAGAAAAGACGTGGAGACTCTGGAAAGAGTGCAGAGAAGAGCAACCAAGATGATTAGGGGACTGGAGACTAAAACATATGAAGAACGGTTGCAGGAGCTGGGTATGTCTAGTTTGATGAAGAGAAGGACCAGGGGAGACATGATAGCAGTGTTCCGATATCTCAGAGGGTGCCACAAAGAAGAGGGGGTCAAACTATTCTCCAAGGCACCTGGGGGCAGGACAAGAAGCAATGGGTGGAAACTAATCAAGGAGAGAAGCAACTTAGAACTAAGGAGAACTTTCCTGACAGTTAGAACAATTAACCTCTGGAACAGCTTGCCTCCAGAAGTTGTGAATGCCCCAACCCTGGAAGTCTTTAAAAAGATGTTAGATAGCCATTTGTCTGAAATGGTATAAGGTTCCTGCCCACGCAGGGGATTGGACTAGAAGACCTACAAGGTCCCTTCCAACTCTGCTATTGTATTGTATTGTACATTTATCAGCTTACGTCTATTTCAATATTAGCTTTAATTACTTTCAGATTACAATTCTATATGTATTTATCTTAGAGTAAACACCATTGAATGCCATTAATTTCTGAGTAATTCACTGCACCGTTAGTCAATGCATTGACATTCTATCTGGCTCAAGGTTGATTCAGCCTTCCATCCTTTTGAGCCCCATCCTCACCTTTCTAAACCCTGCACCAGTTTCTTTTAACATTGTGCTGCAGGATCTGTTCTCACACTACCCCACTGCCTTATCAGCCTCAAGATGACAACAGTCCTCCTGTGATGTAAACTCCCATCTTATGTTTCAGCATGTTGACCTGACAATGTGCCACCAGAATTTTAACAATATGGCTCTAAAAACCTTTCTTCCTGTCAACAAATATTTGAACTTGAAGTGAAGTCAGCAGCTGAGAGGAACAAAATGGAAAGGTAATTACCTACAATCTCCTCCAGCAGATGACAGAAAGCATGTTACTTGCAACTTGGTGGTTCATAGGCTGAGCTCAGCTTATTACAGCTACCCCTCAAATGCAAGCAGCACATTTTGAACAGTTCTGATATTCAGTCACAATACCAGAAAAATCAAAGCCATCCACCATCTATTAGCTAGCTACAAAGTGAGCATCTTTCCAAAAGCCAGAAATCTGCATATTCCAAAGAGAAAGGTTTTGTATTGTATGTGTGTGACTGTATGTTTGATTAAGATTTTGGAAATATTACCTTTTCCAAACCAGTTAGCCAAGATCAGTTCTACAAATTAGAGTCTTCTTGGGCAATAGTGATTCTGAGTTTCCTCCCAAATAACTTGTGAGATATGTTCACATAAACTCCTGTGCTTTTGACATGCAATAGGGCTTGTGAAAGTCAGAATGGAAAAATCAGAGGGGTTTAGAAGAAATAGAAGCTCATAAAGTTGTTATGTATATCAAATTTCAGATACAGGATCCAGGTTGCTCAGGGAAATGTTGCATTTTTTTGTGAGCCAGACTTGTAGTAGTTTCTCAGACCAAATCTGGAATTATGGTAAGAACTCACTATGAGGCTTCTCATTAAACCTTGACAACTCTGGGGTTTGGGGAATAAATTTTGAAATTGCTAACAAATATGAAAGATGAAGGAATTCTGTCAAAAAGCAAGACAGGGAAACTCATTGAAAAGATCTCCCAGAAAGCAAATTCTTGTTCATCCTCTTGCCTCCCAGATGTCTCATGCAATTTGCCAAAGGCCTCTCCCAATGGAGATGGCACTATATAATGGAGGCTATAGGTGATCCATAGGTTTTGCTTTGCTTGGCAAAATAGATTTTTAAATGTATGCATGAAGAGGGTATACACATACATACTAACACTAACACACATATACATTCTCACACATTTGTGGAGGCGCTACGTATAATCAAATGTTTATGGTTGTAATTACATAAAAAATATGTGTTTAAAACATCAAAATCAGAGATGGCATTCAGCGGGTTCTGACCAGTTCTGGAGAACTGGTAGCAGAAATTTTGAGTAATTCAGAGAACCAGTAAACACCATCTCTCACTGGCCCCACCCCCATCTATTCTCTGCCTCCCAAGTCCCAACTGATCAGGAGGAAATGGGGATTTTGCAGTAACCTTCCCCTGGAGTGGGATGGGAATGGAGATTTTATAGTATCCTTCCCCTGCCATGCCCACCACAGAACCGGTAGTAAAAAAAATTGAATCCCACCACTGATCAAAATGCACATATATGCAGGCATAGCAACTCTTCTCTTCTTTCCATCTTGATCTCCTTTTCTCAGAAAAATTTCTTGGGGTGCTGCGAGTGAAACCCATGTCAGAAGACTTAAAAATGGTTCAGCCCTAAACATTTTTTAAAGAAATAAAAATCCAATAGGAGAACTAGTTGCTAAGGAAAAGAAAAAAATAATCACATACATACATAGTTGTCCCTTATAGTTCTATGAATAAGCCTCGGTGCAAATAAAGGAGCAATCCTACTTCTGTGAAGTAGCAAACTGAAGCATGCCAAGCCAAGCAGAGAGTATTTGAGGTGGCATAATAGAAAAAGTGTATGGAAATGGAGCAGAATAACACATCCCGGGATCTCTTTGAAGGAGATAGGTGGAGTAATTGTGGTGCGTAATCCATTTCTTCCCTCCAGAAATGATTGTCTACATGCTCTGGCAATGTGGCAACTAGGCAGTGTGGATTTTGAAGATATTCTGTTAGGTATCTTGACTTATCCCAAACTTTCTGTTGGCAGACTATTTCATGGAACTTGGTGCACCAGCATTTTTAGACTAATAAACTGATTTAGGAACTGTAAAATTTGAAATGCAAATTCACACTTTTCAGCACTTTGCAACACTATCTGTAACTCAAAAATACAGACATTATAAATATATTATTATAAATTATAATTATAAATATATACAGGTCATTATAAAGCACATACACAAATAGGCTTGCCAATTCAGCTGTTCCACAAATGTGCAGCCTTCCAAAAGGGACCAGGAATTAAAGGACTATTGGTTGAAAGTCTATGGAGATTCTCTGGATGATTCTCTGGATGATTCTCTGGATGATTATCCAGATTATGTTTCTCTAAAAGGTAACTGGAGTTTCTTGTTTTTTTCCTTGAAAGCATTTTGCTTCCCATCCAAGAAGCTTCTTCAGTTCTGACTTCAGAAAAATACCAAGAAAGTCCAGTTGCCTTTTGGAAAAGCAACTTTGGAATATTGGCTGAAAGCTACTTAGTCTGGTTTCTCTCTTATGATACTATTTAGTCTGGTTACTCTGTAATGAGATAGGATCTATCTATCTATCTATCTATCTATCTATCTATCTATCTATCTATCTATCTATCTATCTATCTATCTATCTATCTATCTATCTATCTATCTATCAAACCATTGCATTAGAAAAAGAATAACAGAATAAGTGAGTTAGAAGGGACCTTGGAGGTGTTCTAATCCAACCCCTTGCTTAAGCAGGAGACCCTATAGTATAGGGCCTATACTATTCTGGACAAATGTCTGTCCAATCTCTTCCTAAAAACCTCCTGTGATGATGTACCCACAACCTCTGAAAGCAAACCTGTTCCATTGATTAATTGTTCTCCCTGTCAGGAAATTTCTTCTTAGTTTTTGGATCTCTTCTTGAGATCCATTACTTCTTGTCTTGCCCTACATACTTTGGAGAATTGCTTGTCCCTCTCTTCTTTTTGACAGCCCTTCAAATATTGGAAGACTACTATCATGTCACTCCTAGTCCTTCTCTTTATTAGACCAGATATACCCAGTTCCTGCAATCATTCATATATTTTAGTTTTTAGCTCTCTAATCCTTTGTTGCTCTTCTCAGCAACTTTTCAGAGTCTCAATATCTGTTTTTGTATAATGGTGACCAAAGTGGGATGTAGTATTCCAAGTGCAGTTTTACTAAAACTGTTGTGTTCTAAGTTCTCACTCCAGTCCACCATTCTGGCGGGAGTCAAGCTTGCAGCTGATTGGTGCAAGCTTGACTCCCGCCAGAATGGTGGACATTTGACAGCTCCATATAAAAGGGCTGTTGCCTGTCACTGAGCCAGTTGTATTGTTAGCACTTGCTAGAATAAACATGTTAGCTTTATTACTCTGTCTGGCCTCAGTTCTTGGTGACCATCGTCTTGTTCTCAGTATGGAACACTGACAATGAGGATGGGATTGCCAAACTGAGGCAAGAGAATAGCTGGTCACAATTCAAGAGCTGAATGTCAAGAACCAGAGCTCAGTCATGAACGACAAGACATCATAGCAACCTTGCCTGACAGGAATGGCCACCCTCACATTTGCACCATTTAGCCTAACCACAGAGACTTGGGAGTCCTATGTAGAATGTTTTGAATGTTTTGTATGCATGAATGATTATATGGAACTGTCCAGTGAGAGAAAATGTGCCTATTTTCTGACCGTCTATGGGCCAAAGATGTTCGATATGGCAAGGGCCCTCACCCATCCCTCTCTTTATCCACACAGTAAATTTAAAATCAGTCTGTAATTTTAAAAACACACTTTGCCAGTGTTGCAGGTAAAAGGGTCACCTTGCCAGGGTATGCCAAGCAGTTCAACACATGTTCTCCTGGCCATCGAGACCATCCTTCGGTAGGCAACCACCACCAAAAAAATTCAACAATGGGGGATGACTGCCATACCATTTGTGATCAGCCAAACCTAGAAATGATCATCCATCAATCTAATAACCTGCTCAAGAAAAAGATTCACCTTATGGTCCAAATTGAAGGGACTCCTGCCAGAAGGAGGTCAGCAATCTTCATCATATCTTGGAGCGAGTGACTACTGCCCTGGCTATCCAAAAGACACTTGCAGAGCTGCACCTGACTCTACGAGACTATCAGGGAAATAATATCCCTAATCTTGGAAGCAGAAAATTCAGAGTCCAGTTCAAAGGGTTCAGCAGTTGGCTGTCTTTAATCATGGTTGAAGAGTTTTTGCCAAGTGTCCTCGGCCTTGACTAGGTTGAGTCCTTGAGGCTCAAGATCAGCGGAATCAACTGCATTACCACCTCAGACTTAGAAACATTGACTAGAGAATTTGCCACTGCTAGGCACCTACAAGGGAACCCCTGTTTCCTTCAATTTGGATTCCAAGGTAGCTCCAATTCGCATGAAGCTCAGGCATGTTCCATTCACGTTAAAGCCTAAAGTGGATGCCAAACTGGACAAGCTCCTTTTCCAAGGCATCCTGGAACTGGTGGACCACACAAAATGGGATACTCCCATTGTCATCCCCATTAAACAGGATGGCTCAATCCCCATATGTGCAGATTATAACTGCACCCTGAACTGTGCCCTGCAATCCAATGCGTACCCAGTGCCAGTGGTTCAGCACTTGCTACATTTGCTGGGAGAAAGCATCCTCTTTGCTAAGCTGGACCTGGCCCCAGCCTACCAACAATTGCTGGTAGATGATGCCACAGTGGAGGCTCAGACTATCATCACCCACAGAGGTGTCTTCAAGTGCCAGCGCCTGCAGTTTAGGATAAGTGTGGCTCCTGAGTATTTCCAGAACCTGATGGAACATTTACTGCAGGGGATCAAGGGCATCATCCCATATTCAGATGACATCATCATCTCCACAACCAGCCACTCTGAACTTATGACCAGACTAAGAGCCATGCTCCAGCGTTTCCAACAATACAGCCGCAAAGTAGGATGCAACAAGTGCCACATTGCAGTTCCCCAGGTGGAATTCCTCGGGTATCTCATCAACACAGCTAGCCTTCACCCTACAGCCACCAAGACCAAAGCCATCCAAGAGGCACCAATGCCAACCAACAGGACAGAGCTCCAAGCTCTCCTAGGACTACTTAACTTTTATGCCATGTTTCTTCCCCACAAGGCATCTGTGGCTGAGCCCCTGCATTGTC
This sequence comes from Rhabdophis nuchalis, assembly GCA_039707465.1. Taxonomy (NCBI): domain Eukaryota; kingdom Metazoa; phylum Chordata; class Lepidosauria; order Squamata; family Natricidae; genus Rhabdophis; species Rhabdophis nuchalis. The sequence goes on from CM077644.1 coordinate 121,308,679, forward strand.
TTTTAGACCATAAGGCACCATGGGTGTGGAGAAAGAGACAGGAGCATTCCAAGCTGTCAAACAGTTGCTGACTTCTAACACTGTTCTCACTCAATACAGTGAAAATCTTCCTCTAATCCTGGCCTGTGGTGCTTCCCCATATGGGGTAGCTGCAGTGCTGAGCCACCGGCTACCCAACAGCACAGAGGTTCCAATCACTTTCTTTTTGAGGACCTTGGCCTCCACTGAACAGAATTATGGATAAATAGACAAAGAGGCATTGGCGATAGTGGCCAGCGCAAAGCGGTTCCATAACTACCTTTATGGCTGCCACTTCCAAGTCATCATGGATCACAAGCTACTCCTGGGACTCCTTTGTCTATCAGGAGATAGACAAATGCCACAGGTACTATCCCCATGGACCATGTTCCTAGCAGCCTACGACTACACTCTAGCTCACCAGCCATGAAAACATCTGGAGCATGCCAACACGTTAAACCGCTGCCCTCTCCCAGCCACAGTCAAGGATCCAGCCCCAGCATCTTCAGTCCTCATAATCGAAGACCTGGACCTTCAAGTCACCACAGCTGACATTTCCAGGCATTCCGCATGGGATCAAGTAATTTCCCAAGTGCTAAACTGGGTCCAGAGGGGATGGCCACCTGGAACCATGGGCCCCAAGTTCCAACCATACAAAGCCAGCCAGCATAAGCTCTCCACTCTGTGGGGCTGCCTGCTGTGGGGACAGTTAGTAATATTGCTCCCTCTCCTCAGAAATGCAGTTTTAAAGAACCTTCATGACTTCCGGGTTGAGCTGCGGTTGTCGCGGGCAGGCTTTTACGAGCTTGCCGACCCAGCAGCCTGTAGAGGCGTTTTTAAAAGATCGTAAACGCCTTGGACACTCCAAACTCCTCAGGAATTTAGGAGAGAGCTCGCGCTGTCGGGTTGAGCCACTTGTGAAGCTCTCCAGAAGGTTTTATAGCCTCTGGGGTGCAGGCAAGAAGAGCCCCCCTTCTCAGCTGCTTTAAGCTCCGGTCTGCTGGACTCCTCCGCTAAGGATTTAGCGGAGCAAGACACCGTAAACAACTCCTTAAAATACGCTCCAGGCAACCCATTAAGGAAGACATTTGCAAGTATTTTAATTTTAAAGTTCGAATCTCTCTAAGAGATAGTAGCGCTGAATTTGTATGGCACGGGCTTAGAACAAAGGATTCAAAATGGCGTTAATGTAGATGAAAGTTTAAAGAAAGTGAAAGTTAACTGATTTGTGGATTCCAATCTCTGTTTAACCCTGGCTGACAGCTGGAGGTGGGCTATAAAGCTAAACACATTACCTTTTACTGACTTATTTTGACACTTTGAAGAGTTTTTTTCTTAGAAAATTGGGAAAGCTTAAAAGTATGGCAACGGAACAAACTGGTGCAGTAACTCCCCAGGATTTTAAAGATTTTGATGAATTTCATAGTTAATGAAAGTAAAGAACTCAAAAGATTGGTCCAGGATAAATATGATCAATCGGGGGAAAAATGCAAGCAATGGCCAAGAGTCTGTCTGAAGTTATAATTAAAATTGATAATAAAATTGAACAATTGGCCTCAGAGGTGGAAGTTAAAGCAAAGGAAACGGATTTGAAATTTGTGGAAATGGAGGGGAATATGTATAAATTGGACAAAGAGGTTATTATGTTACAATTTAGGTCAATGGAGTACGCTATCAGACTGAGGGAATAAATAGAAAATCCTAGAGAAGACTTAAGAAAAGTTTCTGCGGATGCTTTGGCTATATTATTAAAAATGGATCCTGGTGAAATTTTCGCTAAGATTGATAAAATTTACAGAGCAAATTCACGTATAGCATTACAAAGGCAATTACCGAGAGATGTTGTGATATATTTTACTGAGAGAAACCTCAGAAATGATATTTTGCAGAAGTCTTCTTATTCCTCTCTTCATATAGCTGGAAATCTGATTGGTGTCTTCAAGGAGCTACCACCAGCAATGTTAAAGTTTAGAAGGGATTTTGGATTTTTGGTAGTGGAGCTGAAGAAAAGAGGGATACAGTATAGGTGGGATGCTCCAATGGGTGTTATATTCAGATATGAAGGGGCGAGGTATTGTTTGAATACTATAGACAAGGCAAGAGATTTTTATTATGAAATACTGAAGAACAGTGCAACGCCCCCACGTACATCTACACCAACATCAGCAGATCTGGATGTTTTAGAGCAAGATATTGAGATGGAGCAGAAGCAGTTTGGAAAAGAGATGGAAGAACATACTCAGTTGGATTCTCCTGGGCCCCTTTTAAGCTCTACTTTGGAGGAATTGTCGAAGACTGCTATAGGGGGATCTGTTGGAACACCAATGTGTAAATTAGATGAGCAATGTGAAGCCAGGTCTAGCACTAGATGAATTCAGAAACCGCAGAAGCAGAGGAGGTCTCAATCCCAGCGAGCTAAGAAAGACAAAAGGATAAAAGGAAGAAGCAATTAGCCAACAGATTGATGCCAGTTATTTGTCTATCTAGATAAAAATATACAGATCTCTGCAATGCTGGTTCTCTTGGATGTGGAAAAGGCTTACGACGGAACGAACTGGAACCGGAGCATTTGCAGCAGATCTGGTTGTTACCCTATCACGTTTTTGGAATTTAATAATCCTGATGAAAAGTCACTCGGGGGTTGTTTCTATAAAGGGGTTGTTTTTTTTATACTCACGGGGGCAGCTGCTTAAACTGGTATTACAAACGGCTACGGAAGGGATGGAAACAGACCTGAAGAGTTGGACTTATGAACATCGACGCGGAAAGGATTAATATCATGTTGGTGTTCTGGGGAAAAACTTGGGTTGAACTTTGAAAGTTAAATGCTAAATTTGTATAGATATAGAATTCATGGGAGAATCTTTATAATATATTTTACAGATGGTATCTAGATTCGAAGAAATTATCATTATGTATGTAACCTAATGGTTAATTAAAATGCCGGAAGGAAGAATTTAGCAGATATGGGTGTTTACTCCAATAGATTGATGCCAGTTATTTAAGAGGGGATATATGAGGGAGAATGCAAGGCAACTCATAGTTTTAATTGTTTATCTAGATAAAAATATGTAGATCTCTGCAATGCTGGTTTTCTTGGATGTAAAAGGCCTACGAGCGAATGAACCGGAACTCTCTAATCAAGACTTGAGGGGGGGGAAATGGATATGGGATTTGGACAAGGTTTATTATCTCTAATGTTATATATTTTAATTTTAGAAGTCTTGTTGAATATAATTTGGGACCTGAATCTCTTAAATGGCATAGTTATAAGGCAAAAGGTATATAGCACTAGAGCATTTGCAGTCGATCTGGTTGTTACTATAATACGTTTTTGGTTTGGAATATCTGTTGGAAGAAGTTTATACTATATTTTATAGATGGTATCTAGATTCTAAGAAATCATCATCATGTATGTATTGAAGTAGAAATTTGTTATTTTACATATCTGCTGCATTTAAGTAGAAACTTGTTATCTGTTATGTTTTAGTATCTTATATTGTTATTATATTGTTGTGGAGATATATGCCTGCAATTTATTGCATCCTTCCTGTGATAGGATTTGAAATCTTTCTACACCACCTCTGTTTCCTTTGTGAAAGGAGAACGTAACTTTGATCTTTTCAAATACTAGAGCAATCTTTATATCTTTTGTGCTGCTAAGTGGGCAATTAAGCAAATGGAGAGGGGAAAAATAACAAACCTTTTGAACCAGGAAGGATTCAAATTTGAGTTAGGATATATGGTTTAAGTTCTACAATGTGTTAGGTTATATGACATGGTATTTAGATTTTAAGAATTATCATGTATGTATTTTAATGTTTAACCAAAAGGTTGAAGGTGTGGGTGTTTATGATGGGTTTGTTATAAGGTTTTTAATGGATTGATTATATACAGAATAAATACTAGATTAGGAAGTACTATGTAGCTTTTAGGTAAGAATGCTTAGATTGATAGGTGAACAGAGTAAATAATATTTGGGATGTTTGGAATTATTAGAGTGGTGTATAGCGGAAGTCAGGGGGGTGGGTTTGAATGGGAGGTGGGGGAGGGTTAGGGTGGAGGGTGGGGAAATATATATGTATAATCAATCTAGGGATGGGAATAATGGGATACGGTTATCTTAAGAGAGATTTATATTATGTTTTATATATGTTTAATTAACAGAAGATGGCGTTAATGGGATATTGATATACTAAGAGAAATTTATATTGTGTTTGCTGGGAGGCGAGGGGGTATAATATTTGAATGAGAAATTTATTTTAAGACGGGGTGAGGGGAGGGGGTATAATATTTGTATGTGATTTATATTATATGTCGGGGGGGGTAAAAAGGGGGAAAATTTGTTCGAATAAAACTTTTTCAATAAAATAAAAAAAGAACCTTCATAGCAGCCACCCTGGCATAGTGTGCATGAAAGCACTGGGCCATAGCTACCTTTGGTGGCTCAAGTTAGATCGGGCCATTACTGAATGGGTCTCTATCTGCACCTAATGTCAGGAGACATAAGCCTCTCTACCAAAATCACCACCATGTGACTGGGAAACCCCAATGGCACCCTGGTCCTGCATTCACATAGATTTTGCGAGACCCTTTCAGTGACAGGTATTCCTAGTAGTGGTTGACACATTCTCTAAATGGCTGGATATAGTGTTAATGATGTCAACCATATCAGAAGCCATAATAAGGATTATCCAAAAAATATTTTCCAACCATGGACTGCCCGATCTCCTAGTATCTGACAATGGCCCCCAGCTAATATCCATTGTGTTCAAAATGTTTCTAGCAGGGTTGGGAATCCGCCATGCCATAATCTCACCTTTCCACCTGGTAAGTAATGGCCTGGCAGAGACAATGATGTGCTCATCGAAAGAGGCACTTGCAAAAAGGGGACCCAGCAGTTGGCAGGAAAGGATAGACACTTTCCTGCTAGCCCAACAAACAACACTGTGCACAGTAACAAATAAGACTCCTGCTGAACTATTTATTTATTTATTTATTAAATTTATATCCTGCCCTTCTCGAAAAGGACCCAGGGCGGTGCACAGGAATTTAAAATACATACAAAATAATACAAAAAATTTAAAAACCAATTAAATAACAGTCCTGCACTAAAACCAATTAAAACCAATTAAAATCCCCAAATGAAACTATCTACACTAGTCCCAGCGGAGGTTATGTTAGGCCGGCTTGATGAAAGAGGTGTGTTTTTAAACACTGGCGGAAGAGGCGGAGGTCAGTGATGGTACGGAGTTCTGGGGGTAGGTCGTTCCACAGGGCAGGGCCCGCCACAAAGAAGGCCCTTCCCCTGGGTGTTGCCAGTCGGCATTGTCCGGCCGACGGCACCCTGAGAAGGCCCTCTCTGTGGGAGTGTATCGGTCTAAGGGATGTATGGGGCAGGAGACAGTCTCGCATATAACTAGGTCCCGAGCCATGGAGCGCTTTGAAGATGGTCGTCAAAACCTTGAAGGGCACCCGAAAGACCACAGGAAGCCAGTGCAGCTCGCGCAGGATCGGTGTAATATGGGAGTGCCTCGAAGCTCCCGTAATCACCCGCGCGGCTGCATTCTGAACTAACTGTAGCTTTCGAGTGCACCTCAAGGGAAGCCCCATGTAGAGAGCATTGCAGTAGTCGAGTCGGGATGTCACGAGTGCCTGAGTGACTGTGTGAAGGGCAGCCTGGTCCAGTAAGGGGCGCAATTGGTGCATCAGGCGTACCTGATAAAACGCCCCCCTGGCCACGGCCGCCACATGGTCCTCCATGGACAGCCGGGAATCCAGGAGGACACCCAAATTGCGCACCCTCTCCACGGGGGCCGGTGTTTCACCCCCAATGGCCAGAGTTGGAGTAATCTGGCTGAACCGGGGTGCCGGAAACCACAGCCACTCGGTCTTGCCCGGGTTGAGCTTCAGTTTGTTACTACCCATCCAGATCCGTACGGCCTCCAAACACCGGGACATCACTTCGACGGCATCGTTGGGGTGGTCTGGGATGGATATGTACAGCTGAGTATCATCAGCATACAGATGATATCCCACCCCAAAACCATGGATGATCTCACCCAGCGGCTTCATATATGTGTTGAATAGGAGGGGCGAGAGCACCGACCCCTGAGGGACCCCACATAAGAAGGGTCTCGAGGCCGACCTCTGCCCCCCTGCCAACACATATTGCGACCGACCAGAGAGGTAGGACGAGAACAACCTTAAAACGGTGCCTCCCAGCCCCAACCCCCCAGTCGGTGCAATAGGATACCATGGTCGATGGTATCAAAAGCCGCTGAGAGGTCTAACAGGAGTAGGATAGAGGAATGTCCTCTATCCCACGCCCTCCAGAGATCATCAACCAACGCAACCAATGCCGTCTCGGTGCTGTGACCGGGTCGGAAGCCGGACTGGCGCAGGTCTAGATAATCAATTTCCTCCAGGTGTCGCGGAAACTGTTGGGCCACCACACTCTCAACAACCTTCACTAAAAAGTGAAGGTTGGAGACTGGACGGAAGTTCTCTAATAATGCTGGGTCCAGGGACGGCTTCTTGAGGAGGGGCCTTACTACCACCTCTTTCAAGACGGCAGGCAAGGACCCCTCACTCAAAGATGCGTTGACAATGCCCTGGAGCCAGCGTTGTGTCGTCTCTCAGGATGCCAGTACAAGCCAGGAGGGACACGGGTCCAATAAACATGTGGTAGCCTTAAGTCTCTTTGACAACCTGTCCATATCTTCAGTAGTGACAAAGTCAAACTCCTCCCAGGATGGTATCTCAAGAGTAGCCTCGGACGATCCGACTGGACCACTCTCGATGGAGGGTAACTCATTCCGAATCCGAGTGATTTTATCCTGCAGATAAATCCCAAATTCCTCTGCTCATCCCTGCAGAGGGGCTTCCCGCGGCCTCTGCTGAAGGAGGGAGCGGGTCACCCCAAACAGGGCGGCAGGGCGGTTATCTGCGGATGCAATAAAGGTGGCACAATAGTCACGTTTGGCCACCCTTATCGCCACTAAGTAAGTCCTAATATGGGTTCTCACTAGTGTTCGGTCGGCTTCAGAGCGAGAGGATCCCCATCTGCTCTCTAGGCGTCTCTTGTGGCGTTTCATTTCCCTCAGCTCCTCGGTAACCCAAGGAGCCTGGGTGACTCGTCGCCGCAAGAGAGGCGGCCACCAGGTCCTCAGTCGAGTCGCGGGGCCAGTCCACAGGCATTGGCCCAAGCTCCCTCTGGAACCTTACCGGGTCCATCAAGAGCCTGGGGCGGAACCATATAAGAATATTCGGCTCCGCCTCCCCGAGGTGAGGTGCGGCGATTGGAAAGTCTAGCCGAAGGAGAGCGTGATCTGTCCATGACAAGGGTGTGATGGCTAGATTCCCTATTCCCAGATCACTGCTCCACTGTCCCGAGATGAAGATTAAGTCCAGGGTGTGTCCACCCTCGTGAGTAGGGCCTAAAACTACCTGGGTCAGGTCCATGGCTGTCATGGAAGCCATGAACTCCCGAGCTACTCCAGAGGTCTTGCCTACTGACGGCAGGTTGAAGTCCCCCATGACCAATAGTCTGGGTGTCTTAACCGCCACCTCGGCTATCACCTCTAGGAGCTCGGGCAGGGCTGTTGTTGCATAGCGAGGAGCCAGGTATACAACTAACACGCCCAACTGCCAGTACAAGCCAGGAGGGACACGGGTCCAATAAACATGTGGTAGCCCTAAGTCTCTTTGACAACTTGTCCATATCCTCGGTGGTAACAAAATCAAACTCCTCCCAAGATGGTGTCACAAGAACAGCCTCGGCCCGCTCGACTGGGCCACTGTCGATGGAGGGTAGCTCGTTCCGAATCCGAGTGATTTTCTCCTGCAGATAAATCCCAAATTCCTCTGCTCGACCCTGTAAAGGGGCTTCCCGCGGCCTCTGTTGAAGGAAGGAGCGGGTCACCCCAAACAGGGCGGCAGGGCGGTTATCTGCGGATGCAGTAAGAGTGGCACAATACTCACGTTTGGCCACTCTTATCGCCACTAAGTAAGTCCTAATATGGTCTCTCACTAGTGTTCGGTCGGCTTCGGAGCGAGAAGATCTCCATCTGCTCTCTAGGCGTCTCTTGTGGCGCTTCATCCCCCTAAGCCCCTCGGTAAACCAAGGAGCCCAGGTGGTTCGTCGCCGCAAGAGAGGCCGCAAGGGCGCGACTCGGTCCAAGGCCCCCATGGCCGCACTTAACCATGCGGCCACTAGGTCCTCAGTCGAGTCGCGGGGCAAGTCCACAGGAATTGGCCCAAGCTCCCTTTGGAACCTTATTGGGTCCATCAGGAGCCTGGGGCGGAACCATATAGGAATATCCGGTTCCGCCTCCCCGCAGTGAGGTGCGGCGATTGGAAAGTCGAGCTGAAGGAGAGCGTGATCTGTCCATGACAGGGGTGTGATGACTAGATCCCCTATTCCCAGATCACTACTCCACTGTCCCGAGACGAAGATCAGATCCAGGGTGTGTCCGCCCTCGTGGGTAGGGCCTACAACTACTTGGGTCAGGTCCATGGCTGTCATGGAAGCCATGAACTCCCGAGCTAACCCAGAGGTTTCGCCTACTGACGGCAGGTTAAAGTCCCCCATGACTAACAGTCTGGGGGTCTCCACTGCCGCCTCAGCTATCACCTCTAGGAGCTCGGGCAGGGCTGTTGTTGTATAGCGAGGAGCCAGGTATACAACTAACACGCCCAACTGCCTCCCTAGGCCCCACTTCACAAGGAGGGACTCGCACCCGGTCGTCTGAGGGATCGTGGTCTCCTTCGGCTCAAGACCTTCCCTAATCATAATCGCCCCCCCCCACCCCTTCCCAGGGCCCTCGGCTGATGGAAGGCTCGGTAGCCTGGTGGACACATATCTATGAGGGGTAAACCCCCCTCGAGGCCCAACCAGGTTTCCATTATACACACCAGGTCCGGGTCCTCCTCTGACACGAGGTCACGGATGAGGGGGGCTTTGTTCACCACAGACCTGGCATTGCATAACATCAGCCTAGGGCCTTGGTTCTGTGGTCCTTGCCCACCTAGTCTGCGATGGGAGCACGGGGAGTTGGAACGCGTGACCGCCTGTAGCCAGCGGCCACGGTCTCCCAACCCAATCCGTTTCCCACCGCCCCTGCCCCTCCCCAGAACCGAACTGATAGGCAAACCCTCAGTGGAAATGACCCCCCCTCCCCTTCCTCCGTTTCCTCACTTCCGCCGGCCGACCTAGTTCCATCCCGCCCCCTAGCTGGACTATCCCTCTCCTCCTCGAATTAAAAATGTACTTAAAACCCCCCTGAGACTGCGCCTCGCCCACCTTTCTGGATTAATTAATCCCTCATCAAGGTGGGCCCTCGTAAGAGCGGAGGGCCAAACCTGCGAGAGGGGAGACTCCCGCAGTAGGAGAAGGTCTGCCCTTGAGTACGTAGCAGGTCAAAATTAATTACAGGGCATCAGTTGGTTTTGAGGGATGATTAAAGGGTGTTAAAATAGATGTTACAATATAGTTAATTTCCAATAAGCCTATAGTCCAGCTCACAGAAGATAGAGTCTTAGGGTAATAAAATACGATAAAATACTCCAAATAAGGTTGCAATGTCTCGAATATGGGCTTAGAAAGTCCAGTCCGGGGTCTCTCCAGCCTCAGGCCTTGGCCTACGGTGTCAAGTCTCAGGCCTCAGCCCAGTTCTTATTAGGTGGCCTGGCCTCCAGCGCTCCACTCTGTATCCTTCCCGGCCTACCTGGCCTCCAGCGCTCCACTCTCCATTCTTCCAGCCTCTGGCCTCCAGCGCTCCTGGCCTCGACATCTCGGCCTCCAGCGCTCCGCTCTTCCTGGCCTCTTGGCCTCTGGCCTCCGGCGCTCCTGGCCTCCAGCGCTCCTCACAGCTCTTCCCGGCCTCCGACGTTCCCGGCCTCGGTATCCGGCCTCTGGAGCTCTCCGGCCTCCAGCGCTCCTCTCGGCTCTCGGTTCCTCTCGGCTCCTCTCGGCTCTTCCCAGCCTCGGTCTCCTGGCCTCCAGCGCCCACACGCCCTTCTGCCCGGCCTCCGGTACTCTGCTTGTTCCCAGCGCCAATCTTCAGCGCCGCCTGACATCTAGGCCAATGCCCGGCCTCCGGCGCTCCGCTTGCTCCCAGCGCCGATCTTCAGCGCCGCCCGACACCTCCAGCTGGCTGGCACCTTCCGGCCAGCACAACCCATTCTGAGCCATCCGCCCACCCTGGGGGGGGTGGCATTCAGGCCGCGGTGGAACACCAGGGTGGGTACTTACTGGACCCCGACCCGCAAAGTTGGTAAATCCCCCTCTGCCAATGAGCCCCGCAGCCCGCGCAGAGCTCAGCGGCAGACCGCCATCTCCCGCGCATGCACAGCTTCTCTTGATGGTAGACATTTATGAACTACATACCTTAGATAGATTACACCCCAATTACTCTACAGACAAGTCCCAGTGCACAGAGGAGTATTACAATGCTGATCCAGCCCTTGAAGAAATCCAGTTTGACACTCCTGGTCTAGATCATTTTGGATCTTGAGTTTATCTTCTAAACTGTTGGCTATTCCTCCTATCTTGTTGAAATCTGATGAGTTTCCCTTTTACCCCTCATCTAAATCATTTATGAAGATGTTGAAGAGTACTAGGCATAAGACAGAACCTTGGGTTCTGCATATTTCTCTCCATGTCGATGTAGTTCCATTGAAGATTGCATGTTCAATGTAGTTTGTCAGCCAGTTATAAATCCATCTGATGGTGATACATCTATCCCTCATTTTTCTATCTTACCAAGAAGTAGATTGTGATCTACTTTGTCAAATATCTTACTGAAGTCCAATTATAGTATGTCCACAGCATTTCGCTGGTCCAGTATTTTAGTCACTTAACAAAGAATGCAATAAGATTTTTTTTGCATGATGTGTTTTGACAAACACATATTGGCATTTTGTAATAACTTTCTTTGCTTATAAATCAGTGATGGCGAACCTATGGCACACGTACCACAGGTGGCACGCAGAGTCATTTGTCAGGGCATGCGAGGCGATGCCCTGTCAGCTGGCCAGCGTGCATGCGTGCGCTGGTCAGCTGAATTTTTTCATGCTTTTTTCACCCTATGAAGCCTTTGGAGCCTGGGGAGGGTGAAAAGAAACCCCCCCTCGCCCCGCAAAGGCCCTCCAGAGGCTTCATGAACTTCCCTGAAGTCTCAGGAGCACTCAAAATGACGCTGCAAGCAATCGGAGGTCACTTCCGGTGTTGGTGGAGCGTCATTTTGAGTGCTCCGGAGGCTTCAGGGAAGCCTCCTGAAGGTTGCTGAAGCCTCTGGAGGGCCTGGGAAGCCTCTGGAGCACTCAAAATGATGCACCGCCAAAACCGGAAGTGACCTCCGATTTGCTTGCAGCATCATTTTGAGTGCTCCAGAGGCTTCAGCAACCTTCAGGAGGCTTCCCTTAAGCCTCTGGACCACTCAAAATGATGCTGCAAGCAAATTGGAAGTCACTTCCGATTTTGGCGGCACATCATTTTGAGTGCTTCGGAGGCTTCCCAGTCCCTCCGGAGACTTCAGCGACCTTCGGGGGGTTTCCCTAAAGCTTCTGGAGCACTCAAAATGATGCGCTGCCGAAACCGGAAGTGACCTCCAATTGCTTGCAGCGTCATTTTGAGTGCTCCCAAGGCTTCAAGGAAGTTCATGAAGCCTTTGGAGGGCCTCAGGGGGGGGAGGGAGGCACTTTTTGCCCTCCCCAGGCTCCTATAAAGCCTCTGGAGCCTGGAGAGGGCGAAAAGAGCATGTAAAAAATAGGGGGGGATCTGTAGTGCATGCATGCACACTGTGGGGTCGCGCATTGCATTATGGGTGCGGCACGCCCGCACACGACCTCCCTGCGCTCCCCCCCTTATGGCATGCGAGCCTAAAAGGTTCGCCATCACTGTTATAAATGTTCCATTGCTTAGCTTTTCTAGGATCTTTCCAGGTATTGCTGTTAGGCTAATTAGGTCTGTAGTTTCCTGGATTCATTTTTTTCTCCTTTTTTGAAGATGGGGTTTATCAGCTCTTTTCCAGTCCTCCAGTAGTTCCCCAAATTGAAGCATATCTCTCACTAAGCTAATAACCTCTGTTGAACTTCCACACCTGAATGATCTTCCATACAAATATTGTGTAGATGGGTTCTTCTCCCTGATCTATCTACCTTGCCATAAATGGAAGATTTTACTAATTTTATGAGCCCTCTTCTGAGGGCACAAGGTGACCTAATGAGTGACAATAAACTCTGGCATGTATGTCCAAGGAAAGGAAGAGGCTGAAGTGTTGGGAGTTTTCCAACCTCCTTTCTAATATCTTGAAAATGTCTTTGCTAAAGCCCAGTAGACAACCTCAGCTCTCAGTCACTAAGTGCCATGTCTCCGAAGTGTCAGTGTCAGTCACAAGTTCTCTCTTTATCCACATATCAGACTGCAGGGGAGACAGCCCTGCTCAGAGCTTCCAAGCACTCTTTCAGTAATAGCCGTAAGACCTGACCTTTGTAGATCTGGTGGTCCCTGGGGAGACCAAAGTAATTCAGAATCCATTTTCATTCTGTCCAGCGTTGTGGCTGTCAGTCTTGCAAAGAGGTGCCTACGTGGACTGATTGTGAAAACCCTTGGTGATGAACTGGTGGCTGTCCATTGCTAACAAAATCAGCCTATGTATTGAGCTTGCAGAACCAATTTCACATTGAAAGTGAGATGAATAAGGAATGTTTTTAACTTCCAGCAAATGTGATGCTTATAAGCAGGAATGGATGACAGTGTCGGTGATAGAAAATACGTTTTGCAGAGTTTAAGAATAACATCCTCTTTCACTGGTTGAAATAAAGATCCTCTACATTCCCTCCATCATCATTTCAACTGTGAAAACATTTCCTTTTTGCCTCCCAATTGCTGTGATTATTTCTCTGTAGGACAGACCCAAAGCTTTTCCTGTGAAATGGAGCAGCAAATGTAAATGCTTCTTCATGTGCCTCCATGCAAAGTTCCAGGTACACAAGCCAGTAAAGTTATTCACAAACTCTCGCCTCCATCAATATTTATTTTGGGGAAAAAAGTCTTAAATTAATTAACTAAGGCTTGCTGTCCTTGCATGACATCCATAATGAGCTGCTGATACAATCATCCATCTTATTTTTAAGGACATGATTACAGCAGTAAAGTGCTCATTGTATGGTCATCCAATGTTGGAGAAGCCAAAAAGCTTGCAGGCATGAAGAAATGCTGAATATACATTCAACTCATACTCAGGTACCAAAGGAGTTGTTTTTCCTAATTCTCCTGCTATCTATGGGAAAACAGGGACAGCAATGTTGTTGATCCCAGTTCACCCAATGTTTAAAATTCCCTCCAAAGTGGCAGCAGCAATTGCTACCATTTCCCTTCCCTGTGGGCACTTCTGTAATAGGGTACTGCAGCTCTTCTGCAGGAGTACCAGGCATTGATAAACTTCTTGAATGTTAATGCTGTAGTGCTGATCTTATTCTTCAGGAAGGGAGTTTTAACAGAAAAGGTTTAAGTTTGAATCCCCTTTAATTCCATCTTGATAGGAGTTTGGACATGCTTGCTTGTTTGCTTGCCTGCCTGCCTGCCTGCCTGATTGATTGATTGATTGATTACCCTCCCTTTATTCTTTTTTTATAAATAACCCAAGGCATAGTAGCCATAGCACTTAAACTTATATACTACTTCACGGTGCTTTACAGTTCTCTCTAAGTGGTTTGCAGAGTCAGCACATTGCCTCCAACAATCTGTGTCCTCGTTTTACCAACTTCAGAAGGATGAAAGGTGAGCGGATGAGAATTGAACTACTGAACTGCAGGCAGCTGGCAGGCAGCAGAAATAGCCTGCAGTACTGCAATCTAACCACTGCACCACCACAGCTCTTTAATACTCCTTCCTCCACCTTATGTTCCCCACAATAACAACCCTGTGATATGAGTTTGGCAGAGAGAGAGACTGACCCAAACTCACCCATCTGGTATGTGTCCTCTCTACTGGTATGCTTTAATCAGATTTTGTTCTAAGCAAATCATCGTACTTCATTTTTATCTTATTTTGCCTTAAAGCAGTAAAATAGACTACACTGGGAAGTTGGAAAACATCCCAGAAAAAGACCATGTTGAACTGCTTCTGAACTGTTACTCCAAAATTGCAGGGCCGGGGTCACCAGGAGCTGAGCATGATCTGGAAGCATCATTACATGTATCTCCAGATAGTACCATACTTACTTATACTTATTTTATTTTTAAAATAAAACATATGCAACTGAAATCCATCTGGCAACACAACATGAAAATGCATTAAGTATATAAACCAATTCACCAAGAATAGCTAAAAAGAACATTGTAAAAGTTATAATGAGACATCAATAGTGAAGCTGATTAAAAATATTTATTTATTTTATTTATTTATTTATTTATTTATTTATCTAATTTCTAGACCGCGCCCTCTCCCCACAGGGACTCGGGGCGGTGTACAGGAACAATTAGAACATCTAAAAGCACGACAATACATACATAATTAAAATTGGATTAAATAACCCTGTACCAATTTGTAACACATTAAAACGATATCCCATTTAAAACCAAATAGAACAATTTAAGTTAACAGACTGGAGCGGGAAGAGTAAATTAGGCTAAGCCAGCCTGATAGAACAAATGAGTCTTAAGTTTTTGGCGGAAGGAGCGAAGGTCCGTGGTAGTTCTTATATCGGGGGGTAGGTCGTTCCACAGGGTCGGGCCCATCACAGAGAAGGCCCTTCCCTGGGCGTCGCCCTCTGGCATTGCCTAGTGGACGGCACCCGGAGAAGTCCCTCTCTGTGGGAGCGAATCGGCCGAAGGGATGTATGGGGCAGGATACGATCGAATCGAATCGAATCAAATTTTATTTATAACCCGCTCTCTCTCCCCGAAGGGACTCGAGGCGGGGCACAGGGAATTAAAAACAGTTAGAAAGAATACAAAATTTAAAACAATAAACGTACATAAATACTAACTAAAAGGCATATTAAACAGAAAACCCTGCGCTAAAATTCCCAAATATTTACTAAAAATCCCTAAACAATCAGAAGAGACTATCCTAGGCCGGCCAAGCGAAAAAGATGTGTTTTTAATTTCCGTGGTAGTTCTAATATCGGGGGGAAGGTCGTTCCAGAGGGCTGGGCCCGCCACAGAGAAGGCCCTTCCCCTGGGCGTCGCCCGCTGACAAAGTCTAGTGGACGGCACCCGGAGAAGTCCCTCTCTGTGGGAGCGAATCGGCCGTGAGGATGTATGGGGCAGGATCCGATCCCGCAGGTAGCTAGGTCCCGAGCCATGGAGCGCTTTGAAGATGACAACTAACACCTTGAAGCGCACCCAGAAGACGACAGGCAACCAGTGCAGCTCGCGCAAGAGCGGTGTTACGTGGGTGAATCTAGAAGCACCCATAATTGCCCGCGCCGCTGCATTCTGGACTAACTGAAGTCTCCGGGTGCACCTCAAGGGGAGCCCCATGTAGAGAGAGTTACAATAGTCCAGTCAGGATGTCACGAGAGCATGAGTGACTGTGCGAAGGGCGTCCCGATCCAATAGGGGGCGCAATTGGCGAACCAGGCGAACCTGGTAAAACGCCCTCCTGGCCACGGCTGTCACTTGATCTTCCATGGACAGCCGGGCATCCAGGAGGACACCCAAATTGCGCACCCCATCCACAGGGGCAAGATGTTCGCCCCCTATGGCCAGCGATGGAGTCAACTGGTTGAATCGGGCAGCCGGAAACCACAGCCACACGGTCTTGGTCGGGTTGAGTCTGAGTCCGTTACTTCCCATCCAGATCCGCACGGCTTCCAGGCACTGGCACATTACCGCTACGGCATCGTTGGGGTGGTTTGGGGTAGATATATACAGCTGAGTGTCATCAGCGTAAAGATGGTACTCTACCCCAAAACCACGGATGATCTCACCCAGCGGCTTCATATATGTGTTGAACAGGAGAGGCGAGAGGAATGACCCCTGAGGCACCCCACAAGTGAGGGGTCTCGAGGTCGACCTCTGCTCTCCTGCCAACACAAATTGCGATCGGCCAGAGAGGTAGGAGGAGAACCACCGTAAAACGGTGCCTCCCACCCCCAACCCCCCCAGCCGATGCAATAGGATACCATGGTCGATGGTATCGGAAGCTGCCGAGAGGTCTAATAGGACCAGGATGGAGGAGCAACCCCCATCTCTGGCCCTCCAGAGATCATCCACCAACGCGACCAATGCCATCTCGGTGCTATGCCCGGGCCGGAAGCCGGACTGGCGCGGGTCTAGATAATCAACTTCCTCCAGGTGACGGGGAAACTGTTGTGCCACCACACTCTCAACAACCTTCACCAAAAAGGGAAGGTTGGAGACGGGACGATAGTTAGTTAAAAGAGCTGGATCCAAAGAGGGCTTCTTAAGGAGGGGCCTCACCATAGCCTCTTTTAGGGAAGCAGGCAAGGAACCCTCACTTAAGGATGCGTTGACAACCTCTTGGAGCCAGCCTCGTGTCACCTCCCAGGATGCCAGTACAAGCCAGGAGGGACACGGGTCCAATAAACATGTGGTGGCTCGCAGTCGCCCACGTAACCTGTCCATATCCTCGGAAGAAACGGAGTCAAACTCCTCCCAGACAAGATCTGCCTCGCGGCATCCCACTGGGCCATCAATGGGGGCTAGCTCGTTCTGTATCTGAGCGATTTTCTCCTGCAGAAAAATCACAAATTCCTCTGCTCTACCCTGTAGCGGGGCTTCCCGCACCCTCTGTTGAAGGCGGGAGCGGGTCACCCTAAACAGGGCGGCAGGGCGGTTGTCTGCGGATGAGAGTAGCACAATGATGACGTTTGGCCACTCTCAGCGCCACAATGTAAGTCCGTAAATGGGCTCTTACCTGTGTCCGGTCAGATTCAGATCGAGAAGACCTCCATCTTCTCTCTAGGCATCTCTTGCGGCGTTTCATCACCCCCAGCTCCTCGGTAAACCAAGGGGCCAGGGTGGTTCGCCGCCGCAAGAGAGGCCGCAAGGGCGCGACCCGATCCAAGGCTCCCGTGGCCGCAGTATTCCATGCGGCCACGAGGTCCTCCATCGGGGCGCGGGTCAGGGGTACAGGAAGTGGCCCAAGCGCCGTCTGGAACCCATCAGGGTCCATAAGGCGCCTGGGGCGGAACCAGATCGGTGACTCTGGTTCCGCCTCCCCGCGGTGGGGAGTAGCGGTTGGAAAGTCGAGCCGGAGAAGTGAGTGGTCTGACCATGACAAGGGCGTGATGACTATATCCCCTATACCCAGATCACTCTTCCATTGGCCTGAGACAAAGATGAGATCCGGTGTATGTCCACCCTCATGGGTGGGGCCTTGAATTACTTGGGTCAGGTCCATGGCCGTCATGGAAGCCATGAACTCCCGAGCTACCCCGGATGATTCGCCCACCGATGGCAGATTAAAGTCCCCCATGACTAAAAGTCTGGGGGTCTCGACTGCCACCGTAGCGATCACCTCAAGGAGCTCGGGCAGGGCTGCTGCTACATAGCGGGGAGCCAGGTATACAACCAGCAAGCCCAACTGCCTCCCTAGGCCCCACTTCACGCAGAGGGACTCACAACCGGTGGTCTGTGGCACAATGGTCTCTCTCGGCTCAAGACCTTCCCGTAAGTAACTAGGTCCTGTGCCATGGAGCGCTTTAAAGATGGTGACCAACACCTTGAAGCACACCCAAAAGGCCACAGACAGCCAGTGCAGCTCGCGCAGGAGCGGTGTTACGTGGGAGTACCTGGTAGCTCCCAAAACTGCCCGCGCGGCTGCGTTCTGGACCAGCTGTAGCCTTCAGGTGCACCGCAAGGGGAGTCCCATGTAGAGAGCATTGCAGTAGTCTAGACATATGCCTAAAATCACATAATTGAAGGGACTGTTACATTTGTCAATGTGACTAAATGATTCAACAAAATGTACATGGTAAATGTCATGGTATGAAACTTTGGGTAGGGATCCAGTTCAGAGGTGGGTCCCTAATGGTTTGGCCCAGTTCATCTGAACTGGTAGTGGTATGCTGGACTGGGTTGCAGGACCTGCAGTGACCCAGACTGTCCATACCCCCGAACTGGTTCCCCAGTTGCCACTGTCACTGCCACCATCTGTTCTTTTTAGTTCTGTGCATGAACAGAACTATTTCCATTAAACTGTGCATGTGCGTGTAATGCACATCCAGCATGCACCCGAGTGAACCAGCAGTAATGCCGGCCGAAACCCACACCTGATCCAGTTCCATATTGTCTTTATTAACAGCTAAATATCCCTTTACCCATTAAACAAGAAAGCAGTTGATACCTCCTATTACTAGAATTTTACTCCTTTATTTTTCTCCCTCAGAAATGTATGAATAATAGCTCCTGGGTTTTTGGAACTTGGCAGGTGGTTTTGTTTTTTCTTGTGTTTTTTTTTAGCTATTGTATGTGAGCCCAGCTCAAGCATCTATTTTTGTTTCTTTTTTCTTTTTTAACTTTGCCTGCTTTAATAGTGTTAATGGTTTCTATACATTGAAGTAACAGAATTTCCCTAAATAGTCAGCTTCCCTTCAGAAACTAGTTTCATAGCTGCTATATGACTTTTTAAAATTTCTAGGATGTAGAGATTAGTTATACTGCATTCCAGTGAATGCTTCAGACTCAGGTTGTATTGAAGTGTTTTCCAGGGTCTAAGAAATTATAACCATCTCTCTGAGGTGACTATCTCATTCTTGCATAGAAATTCTTCAGTTCTTCCTGTCTAGCTGGGCTTGTGAATAGAATATTTATTGAATGTATTCAACTTTTAAATCCAAAACTTTATCACATCTAGATTTATGGGCCAACTAATTTCAGTCCTGCTTGTCCATTCCAGCTCTACAATGCAATTTCCATCTTTTTCATCTCAGGAAGATAAAAAGGTTTTTGGGTACAGTATCATCAATACGCTGATGATACCCAACTTTTCATCTCTACGCCAAACCACCCTAATGATGCCCTCGACATGATGTTCCAGTGCCTAGAGGCTGTGCGAATCTGGATGGGGACAAACAGGCTCAAGCTCAATCCGTCCAAGACTGAGTGGCTGTGGTTCCTGTCATCCCGATTTGTGTATCACGTACCATCTTTGATGATAGGGGGTGAAACTTTGGCCCCCTCAGAGAGGGCCCGCAATCTGGGAGTTCTCCTGGATACATGGCTTAGTTTAGAAGAACACCTCACGGCTGTGACCAGGGAGGCCTTTTACCAGGTTCGCCTGGTACACCAGCTGCACCCCTTTCTGGATCAGGATGCCCTGTGCACAGTCACTCATGCCTTAGTCCTCTCTCACCTGGACTACTGTAATGCTCTCTACATGGGGCTGCCCTTGAAGAGCACCTGGAGGCTCCAGCTGGTCCAGAATGTGGCCACGCGGGTTGTCTTGGGGGTACTTAGGTGCTCCCATGTTACACCTCTTTTAGGCAGCCTGCACTGGTTGCAGGTTATCTTCTGGGTACGATTCAAGGTATTAATTATGATCTTTAAAGGGCTCCATGGCTTAGGCCTGGGTACTTGCAAGACCACCTACTGCCACTGGTAGCCTACCACCGTCCATTACGATCCCACAGAGTCAGCCTCCTCAGGCTGCTTTCGGCCAGGCAGTGTCAGCTGGCAACCCCCAGGGGGAGAGCCTTCTCTGTGGGAGCACCTTCCCTTTGGAATGAGCTGCCCCTGGAGCTTTGCATAATCCCCAAGCTCCGGTCCTTCCAGTGTGCCCTAAAAAGTTGGCTTTTTCAGCAAGCCGGCCTGGCATGAATAAAACAAATTATTAATTTTAATGGTTAATGTTAATGTAATTTTAAATTTAAATTTAATTGTTAAATGGGTTATTGGGTTTTTTTATTTAATCTTTTAATTTTTGTAATGTGTGGAGTTTTTTTGTGTTGTACGCCGCCCTGAGTCCTTAGGAGAAGGGTGGCATATAAGTCCAATAAAACTAAAACTAAAACAAACTCACATCTAAGATAAAGTCTTAATCGGGTCAATTTGCCCATTTTAAATGTTTTGTGAGATAGTTGAGAGTATTCTTCTATATTTTATCTACCTAGTAGATACATCCTAAATAGCAATGCTTTGCCAATGCACAACAGTTTAATAAGATTGGATGTTCTTTGCTCAGCTACAATCAACTCTAACAATACTCTGACAATAACTGCATCACTGCTGGTTCTTCTGCCTATATATACACTGCTGCTGATAGATATCACCCACTGGAATAGCAGAATCAGATTGACTTCTGAAGACTTATGGACAAATGTTTCCAAGGACATTGCATACTGTATTCCTTTGATCCTGCCTCTCCATTTTATCATTTACTTACCTGAAACTTGCCAACCATGATAGTTTTTTCTAATCTAACATCTGCTCATATCATATGCCAAATGTATGTAGGGTTTTGTTTGCTGATCAAAAGAGAAGTTAATTTATTTGATCCGTGATTGGTAGATTTGTTCTTAATATTTCCTTACTAATTGTCTCCAAATCCGAAATTCAAATACATCTATCTTTCTTCTTTTGCTTTTTCACAATGTCTAACTTTCACAATCATACATTGCCATTGAAAATACCATTGCTTTAACTGTTCTGTTCTTTGCTGTCATTGAGATGACCTCATACTTTGTGAACTTGTCTAAATTTGTCACTGTCTTTTTCCTAAGATTAATGTCTTATCTGTTTCTTCAGCAGAAGACTTTTATCTCTTCCTGAGCCCAAGAAAACAATCCACAAACTTCACCCTTGCATCACTTATTGTAAGTTCAGTAAGCATACAGGTTGATGTTTCCTTTGCTTTCTTAATATGCAATATTAACCCAATAACTAATACTATTTTAAGGGAAACATATTTGTTCTTATTCCTGATGGTTTCTTCTCTGTGCCTGTTTTTTCTGGGAGTTTTACCAAATCAGAAATACTAATCTAAAATAGTTCATCTTTTTAGTAGAGAACTCTATAATTACTTTTGTGTATCTCACTAACTGTCAGTCTGCCATCTTTGGCTTGGTACTTTGCTGGCATCCTGCCATCAAAGGCTGGGGGGGGGGGGAGGGGCGATGGGTGAATGACTAAATGGGCAATAAACCATGTGATGAGAAATAGGGAGGGGGAAATGACAGTTGAGAAAGACCAGGATGTTTGAACCAGTTTATGCTGGCCTTCAAGGACACCAAGATGCCAGAGTCCTGCACCTGTAGGTCATTTACCCCTTCATGTTTTAGAATGCTCAGAACTACTTGCTTGAATAATTGTGCCTCAGGAGAGATGTGTGGTTGCACACTGGATTATTCCTCCCTCCAGGTAACATAATACCTCATAGTCTTGGAGGCTTCTCATTTCCAGAATCAGAGAAATAGGGATGGTGGGAAGTACTTAAATGCTTATGTTTGCCAGATGTCCTGCCTTCTGATTAAGTCTCATGAAATAAATGAAGAGACTCTTCTCTTCCATCGTACCTTCACTTTATATCTAGCTTGATCATGAACGCCCATTTCAAGTGCAAGATTTGGATAGGTAAATTTTTCAGACATTGAGAAATATATATTGTATAGCCCAGTGTGTGTTGGGCACCAGGAACTATGGTATACCAAGGGTATTACAAATTAAAAAATAAAAATATTTGTTTAAATAAATATACATACTGTATAAGTCATTAAATTTGTAAAAAATATTTTAATACCAAACTTACAATACTTAATTATTGTATTGTACAATAATTAAGTATTGTAAATATAATTTGATTCCTTTTTGTTAAAAGCTAGGTTTTGCTTTCCAGATCATTTCTAATTAGTGGGACCTTCGGATTCTTCTTCTACTGAAATGAAGGAAAGTTACTTTAAATGGCTTGGATTAGGCCATAGAAGAATCACATTTTATAATAAATAAAAATCTACCTTATTTTGAAATTATGTATATTCAGACCATATATGTGAGCTGCACAATACAGACATTTTGACATTTCATTCCTCTTTGATAGATCATCCATTATCATGATCCCTACCTACTCTGGAGATATTTCAATAACATGAAAGGTTGTAATTCAGAAATTCATCATAGGAAAAACAAGTTGTTCCTGAGGAATTGTTTTCCTTTTTCCTCCATACTCCTGCTTAACTCAAAGTTCCCTATTTTTTAAGCCTGCCAAAGAGATATGGAAGAAGAGTGTGTTCTGTTATTGAGTATAATACTTCATTTGCATCAGATCAATCACATACTCAAAACTGAAATTAGAAGGGATTATATTGTATGGACAAATAATGAGTGCAGAACAAAGAACATTTGAAGACAGGGATGTTTCTAAGAGAAAAGTGTTAGATTAGACAAAGGAGTCTGACTCAGGCATGGTCAATCAACAGGAACATTTATTCAGCAACTATTTACAATACACAAGAATCACTACTGGCAAGGCTTCCCTGTCTGACAGCCCTTTATATAGGCTCTGCAACATTGTAGCTTTATATAGGCTAGCTTTATATAGGCTAGCTGCAACATTGTATCTATTTTCTAGACAGTCTCCTGCCAGCTGCGTCTTAGCCAATCAGACGCAGCTGCCGGCTCCGTTCTGGAATGTGGTGATTCAGAGTTCACCAGACTTGCTGGCACTGTCGTAGACCTGAGGACTTAACACTCCTTCCCCCAAGATCAGTGCGCATGTGTCCAGTCTTTCTGTCCATCAACGTGTAGGCGCATGCGTACTCCTCCAAGTAGGCGGGGCGGTGTCGGGACCGCCCCGAACGCCTCAGTTGCTGCGGAGAGCTCGGCGCGGTAAGTAGTTCCTGGGGAAGCTCCTCCCCTTGGGGAGCGGAGGCCCCACTCACGTCACCGCGGCCTGCCCCCGGAGGTGGAGTCAGCGTCGCGGGAACCGGCGATAATGGTAAGTCCATGCGAGGGGGCGTGGCGGCCGGGCTTGAGGTTGTCGAAGGTTGCCGGCTGGCAGCTGGTTGGTAGGGTGGGCCTCCTAGCAGCGAGGCCCACAATTCCGTGTCGGCTTGAGTGGAGTAGTCCGGAGGGGGTCTGCAGAGTGTGTCCGATGACGAGAGGCCGGAACTGGCAAAAGTCTCCGGAGTTACCTTCTGTGGCTCGGCTTGAACAGGGAACAGCGGCCCAACAGGGGCCAACGGGCAGGAATGGCCTGGTGTGGTGAAGGCCATCTCGGGCAGGCGGCACCTTAGTTGATCCAGGTGGCGCTGCCACTCAGATCCATCGCGTAGGCCAACCCTGTAAGAGCAGGGGCCGGTTAAGTCCAAGACGGTTGCGGGAACCCATCGCGGCTCCCCTGAGAAGTTTCTTGCCCAGACTAGGTCCCCAACTTGAAATAGGCGAGGGGAGGGAACCTGCAGGTTGCTCCTCTGCACCCCGTCGTAATCGGGGTGCAGTCTGTCCAGGATGGTCCGCAAGCTTCGGCCCATCAAGAGCTCCGCGGGGCTTTTCCCTGTGGCTGGGCAAGGTGTGACATGCTGTCCCAAGAGGTACGCAGCCACCCTTGCCTGCCAGTCCCCTTTATCCAAACGGGCCAAGGCTTCCTTGGCCGAGCGGACTGCTCGTTCCGCGCGTCCATTAGACGCCGGGTGATAAGGGGCAACCGGCGCGTGGCGGATCCCTTGCGTGGCCAGAAAGTCCAAGAAGGTGGAGGACTGAAATTGGGGTCTGTTGTCAGACACAATGACGTCCGGCAACCCGTGGGTGGCGAACAGGTGGTGCAACGTGCGCACGGTGCTCTCCGCTGTGGTGGAGGCCATGACAATCACCTCCACCCAGCGGGAGAACGCATCCACCACCACAAGGAAATTCTGGCCATGGAAGGGACCTGCGAAATCCAAGTGGAGCCTGGACCACGGGCTCCTGGGAAGGTCCCACTCCCTCGGTGGGGAGACCGGCGGGGCTGGCCGGGACGATTGGCAGGTGGAGCAGGCGGCCACCCACTCTGCCACTTCAGCGTCCATGCCAGGCCACCAGACATAGCTCCGGGCTAAAGCCTTCATACGGACTATGCCTGGGTGATTGGCATGGAGCGACTGAAGAACCATGTGTCTGAGAGGGGAAGGGACGATGACCCGATCTCCCCAACACAAGCACCTGCAATGGAGCGAGAGCTCCAGCTGGCGTGACTTGTATGGCCGAAAGTCTTCAGCCACGCTGCCCGAAGGCCACCCCCTCAGCACCCAACGGCAGACCTGGGCGAGGACGGGGTCTGCGCGGGTGTGAGCGGCGATGGCGGAAGAGGACAAGGGCAAGTCTGACTCCGCGACCGTCAGAACAGAGAGGGCCGGCACAGGGGCCGGATCCGGCCCCGGGAGAGGGCAGCAGCTTAGGGCATCGGCATGCCCTATCTGCTTGCCAGGACGGTATAGCAGCGTATAGTCATACGCTGCCAGGAATTCCGTCCAACGGGTCATCCTGGGCGACAGAATGGGGGGGGTTGGACGGTCACTGGCCAACAGCCCAAGGAGCGGCTTGTGGTCCGTGATGACAGAAAAGGTCCGGCCATAAAGGTAGTTGTGGAACTTCTTAATCCCGGACACTACAGCCAAAGCCTCCTTGTCGATTTGGCTGTAGTTTCTCTCCATTTGAGACATTGTCCGGGAGTAAAAAGCAATGGGGGCTTCCGAGCCGTCTGGAAAGACGTGGCTCAGGACAGCCCCCAGGCCAAAAGGGGAGGCATCGCATGCAAGCGTCAGAGGAAGCCTGTCATGGTACTGGACTAGTACCGCGTCTGACGTGAGCATGGCTTTGACAGCCGCGAATGCATGCGCTTCGCGGTTGCCCCAGTGCCAGGCCGCGGATCAGTCGAGCAACTGATGCAGCGGCTCGGCTAGCGATGCCTTGTGGGGAATAAATGGTGCGTAAAAATTCAAAAGGCCGAGGAATGCCTGCAGCTCCGTTTTGGAGGCAGGGGTGGGGGCCTTTTGGATGGCCTCGACCTTGGAGGGGGTGGGGTGAATTCCTTGGGCATCAATCATGAAGCCCAGGAATTCCACCCTCGGCGCAGCAAATGTACATTTGCTGCGCTTCAATTTTAAACCCGCGCCCCTGAAAACTCTGAGGACCTTCCGCAACGTCTTGGCGAGCTCTGATATGCTGGCAGCAGCAATCAGGACATTGTCAAAGTACGGTACAACGCCAGGGAGCCCATGGAGCAGTCGCTCCATGAGGCTCTGGAAGATCCCCGGAGCCACGGACACGCCGAATTGGAGGCGGCGACAGCGAAAAGCCCCTCGGTGGGTGACGATGGTCTGCACCTCCGCAGCCTCGTCGTCCACCGGGAGCTATTGGTAGGCCTGCGCCATATCCAGTTTCGCGAATACTCGACCCCGCCCCAGAGAGTGGAGCAGGTCCTGTACTACCGGAACCGGGTATGGGTTCGCCTGAAGCCCGAGGTTGATCGTCGACTTATAGTTGGCGCAGATCCTCACGGACCCGTCGGGCTTAATGGGGACCACAATTGGGGTCTCCCATTTCACCTGATCGACGGGTTCGAGCACGCCCTGCGCCACTAATCGATCTAATTCCGCTTCAACCTTGGGCTTCAGTGCGAATGGCAGCCTGCGGGCCTTCAAGCGGACAGGAGCAACCTGGGGATCCAGGTTTAGGGAAACGGGAGTGCCCTTGTACGTTACTAGGCTGCCATCAAAGACGTCGCTGAACTCTTTGATCACTACGTCTACCGGAGAACTGGCTGGCACACTGTGTACTCCTTGGACTGACAGTCCCAAGGCTGGAAACCAGTCCAATCCGATCAAGGCAGCTAGGGAATTGGCCACTACTAGGACGGGAAGGGTCCCATGGAAAGAGCTGTAGTCTACCCTCACTCTATGCAGTCCTAGGATGGGAATTGGCGAACCCTGATAGTCTTTTAGGATCGTCACCACAGGGCCGAGGTCTCGTTTCCAGAGATGGGGGCACAATTTAGTTAATTGTGCCCAGGAAATGAGGGATCTAGAGGACCCGGAGTCTATTTCCATCTTGACTCCCACCCCTCTAAACAAACCACCGTGGACAGTCTCATACTCTCTGCCTGGTCGAAGTTCAGAGCTGGGGGCATCTCCGACAGCGCAAAGCAGTCAGTCGGCTGTGGCTGGCGGCGTCTTGATCGTTTCTGAGCCGCTTGTTGTCCTGGTGGAGCGGCTCTGGAGGCAGCTGCTGGAGTATTTGTTGGTGCGGCGGCATGGCACACGGCTGCCAGGTGTCCTTTCCTGCCGCATCTGCGGCACACCGATGCCTTGAAGGGGCAGTCGGGTCTTTGGTGGGCACCTCCGCAACCTAGGCAGCTCCCGGGGTTTTGCTGAGGGGTGAATGCGCAATTAGGCAAGCGCCCGGTCACCCTCATGCAGTCTCCCCTTGGTCTTCATCCTCTATCTCGTCTAGCGGTGCTATCTGGTCCACTAGACATGCTCGCGGAGTGAGGAAAAGAGGAGTGCGAGCGCGGCCCATGTCAGACGTGGAAATCTCTGACAATTCCGCCGCGCGGGCTTCTTCCACCGCTTGCTCGAGAGTCAGGACAGTTTTAGAGAGCAAGCGGCGCTTTAGGCGGATGTCTTTGACGCTGCACACAAACTGCTCCAGTAAAGATTCCTCCAGGAAGCCTGCGGGGAATTCGCAAGGAATTGCGGTGGCTCTCAGTTTCTGGAGGAACTCAGCTACAGATTGCTGCGGTTGTTGCACACATTGCCTGAATGCGTAGCGATGTGCTATGTGAGATGGCACAGGCACGTAGTGTGCTCTCAGGCGGCCCAGGAGATCGTCCCATGGCACTTCGTGT
The DNA here is from genome assembly GCA_039707465.1 of Rhabdophis nuchalis. NCBI lineage: Eukaryota > Metazoa > Chordata > Lepidosauria > Squamata > Natricidae > Rhabdophis > Rhabdophis nuchalis. The sequence continues at coordinate 121,335,488 of CM077644.1, forward strand.
ACCGCTGCGGGGGCTGCTATGGTTCGAGCGGTGGCGAATAATTCTGGACCGCCACACTGGAGGAAGAGGCTCAGCTTCCTTGCTGGTGCGAGTTCGCCGTAATCACTTGCGATCATGAAACACTCGAAGCGTGCTAAGAAGGAAGCCCATTGCTCCTTCATCGGATCGAACGGCGCGAACGGTGGCATTGTCGCCATGGTGCGGCTGTGGTGGGCACTCTGCACTTGTATAGTCGAAGCTTTGTTCCCCGTTGTGCCTAATGACAAGGCCTGAATCCCACCTTCGTCGCCAGTGTTAGATTAGACAAAGGAGTCCGACTAAGGCATGGTCAATCAACAGGAACATTTATTCAGCAACTATTTACAATACACAAGAATCACTACTGGCAAGGCTTCCCTGTCTGACAGCCCTTTATATAGGCTCTCAGACAGGAACCCTTGCAGCAAGCTAGCTGCAACATTGTATCTATTTTCTAGACAGTCTCCTGCCAGCTGCGTCTTAGCCAATCAGATGCAGCTGCCGGCTCCGTTCTGGAATGTGGTGATTCAGAGTTCACCAGACTTGCTGGCACTGTCGTAGACCTGAGGACTTAACAAAAAGGTCTGATTAGATTTAAACTTGGCGAATATGACATAATGTCCAACAAGCCTTGGAAACCCAAAAAAGGGAGGAAAATAGTTAAGGGAGGAAAAAGTATCATTATAAATGGGAAGTTTGTGGCCAAGGAAATGGAGAAGCATGAGAAAGAGATTCAGTGTAGTGTAATGTTTTGTTCATTATTCTGGGGTTCAGTCATATGGAAGAAATATTCTGGTAGATATCAAGATTCAATTTCATTACCTTACTAACAATAAAAATCTTACCAGAAATCCAACTGTTTTTGTTTCCTAAGCTTGCAAGCTCAGACGTCTTAACTGCTAACTCTGTATTATAAATTGACACTGAACTGAAATTAAAATTTGTACTTGAACACCAAAGCTGTGGTCTATATTTTAAACATTGCCAGTACGGCTATTAGCAAAAGTATTCTTGTTCATATCAACTGACCTCTGCTCTGTACATCTTACAGTATAGTGAGGGGGACTCCAAAACATATAAGACTCAAACTAAGCCATCACCCCCCTCCCCCCCATATACAGTAATAATACTCTGTCACCTTTTTTGAATGGAAAAAATGGCTGGATTTTATATGACTTGGCTTGAGTTTATTTGACAATTGAGCTATTTTCTTTTGTAATTGTTCACGTCAGTGAATGGGTGGCTTACATAGGGAAGCTCAGAAGCATTCCCAACTTAATGACACTAAGTTGTGATTCATCCCGTCCTTTCATTTCCTTTGCTAGACCATAACTCCCAAACAAATATGAATACTAGACCTAAGCATATTGAAATCTATATGTATATGTATCCTAAGTTGTTGTATATTTTCATAGCACAAAGCCATTATTCTGTTTAAAATAGAAGTTACTCATTAATGTTAATCAGATGAGCAATGACTTCCAAACTTGACAAAGTCTATAAGCCTGATTTATCTCACAGTATAGAACAGACTTCCCTTTGCTGCAAATATGCTTATCCATATTGTATTGTACATTGTGTTTTTAAATGCCTGTGCGCCACCCTGGGTCCCATCGGAGATAGGTGTGGGATATAAATTTAATAAAATCAAAATCAAAATATTAAAGTGGTTATTTATACATTGAAAAAAAAGTGCCTCACCTAAAAAGAAACCACAACTTTAAATAATAACGTCATTTTAAGTAATAATTTCACATAATCAAAATTTAAAATATTTGCCACAATTCAAATAGAATTTCCTTCCATAATGATTATGATAAGATAACTTATCCAGTTGTTCAATACTGATGAGCATCTTTAAAACCTCTTTTCTTCCTTTAATATTTTCAACTTTAGTCTAGAATTGCATTAGATAGATCTTTGAAGAAATGCCTATTATATGAAGAGGAGGACGGATGACCGGTCTATCAAACACTGACATTTCAACATTAAAATCAAAGCTGACCCCAAACGGTTTCCATTCTACATCCAGCCCCCTATATTTCTCCATATAGATCGCAAAACAACCTCTCTTGCTGTATGGTATGGCCTGCCCTGGGGGCGGGGAGTGGGGGAGAAAAGAGAAGTCTGATTCACTCTCAATTGTTCAGGAGAGCAGAGCAAGCAGAAGATTGATTATGCTCTCTGGGTGTAAGATCTCCTACTTGTGAAGGCTGCTTATGAGGCCTGATAGACTTGTCATCTCTTAATAAACATCACTGATATGTTGGAGAGGGGAGTGTGGGAACAAGGGGAGGACATGCAGAAAGTGGCTAATGATTTACTTGCTGCCACATTCTCCCCTATCCTTTTAAAAGAAAAAGAGGTTGCTTATTTTCATTCAGTGCTGATTTTCTATTCTCTAAAATCTAAAGCTAGAAATCAAATCCTAAAATCTGAATAGGGATAACACCACCTTATTTTTATACTGTTTGTCTCATTTAATCTTAGATAACTAATGTGATTCCCTCAGATGCCAACATGCATTTCCACCTTGCCAGCTCTATATTCCAAGACTAGATTAAAAAATAATAAAAATGTGATGCTCACATATTATGGAGCATATACCAATCACTAGAATTACCTTGCTTTCCAAAAATGCCTCCCCTATAAACATGAGAGGGAAAGACAGATAGAAAGGGAGAGGGAGAGGGAGAAGAGAGAAAAAGAAAAGAAAAAGGAGGGGAGGGAAGGAGAGGGGAGGGGAAGAGAAGAGAGGAGAGGAAAGAAAAGGAGAGGAAAGGAATTAGTGGTGAAATTCAAAGATTTTTACTACCAGTTCTGTGGGTGTGGCTTGGTGGGCATGGCAGGGAAAGGATACTGCAAAATCTCCATTCCCACCCCACTCTGGGGACAACCACAGGTGGCATTTGTCAGTTCTCTGAACTACTCAAAATTTCCACTACCGGTTCTCCAGAACCTGTCACAACCTGCTGAATTTCACCATAGAATAGAATAGAATAGAATAGAATAGAATAGAATAGAATAGAATAGAATTCTTTATTGGCCAAGTGTGATTGGACACACAAGGAATTTGTCTTTGGTGCATATGCTCTCAGGGTACATAAAAAGACATGAAAACATACATTCGTCAATAATCAAAAGGTAAAAACTTAATGATAGGTATAGGGTACAAATAAGCAACCAAGAAACAATCAATATCAATGTAAATTGTAAGGACACAAGCAACAAAGTTACAGACCTGCAGTCATAAGTGGGAAGAAATGGGTGATAGGAATGATGAGAAGACTAATAGTAATAGTAATGCAGCCTTAGTAAATAGTTTGACAGTGGTGAGGGAATTATTTGTTTAGCAGAGTGATGGCATTCGGGAAAAAACTATTCTTGTGTCTAGTCTTGGTGTGCAGTGCTCTATAGCAGTTATGGCTAACCTTTTTGGTGCCGAATGCCCAAAGCACGTGCTTATAACTGCAAAATGCAATTCATGCACTCTGCCTTGTGCATGCACTGCACCCTCCCACAAGTGTGTGCACCAGGGGTGGGTTTCAGATGTTTCGTCCAGTGCACGTGTATCAGATGGTCAAATTCAGCGGGCATTTGCATACCCATTGCATACCCATTGGTCCGGTGGCACCGTACCAGAACACTTCCTCCCCTGGGCTGCCCCCCCTTGCTTGCTTGCCCCCCACCCGCCCATCTGGTTGCTGCTTGCTCATTCGGTCGCCCTGCCCATTCAGTCACCGCTCGCTCCCCCCATCCATCCGCACTATGCTTGCCCCGCCCGCTGCTCACTGATTGGCTGGCTCACAAATTGCCCCATCTCTAAGAGCCCTATTTAAATTGCAGTGCGGACGGCCTTTTTTTCTGTTTTGCTCTTGCATCGTCACTCACTAGATGATCAGATCCTCACTTGCCTCCACTGCTGCTATTGCCACCTCCCTCAGGTAAGTAAGCTGCAACTAAGTGCAGGGTGGGGGGGAGGCCCTGCACTATAAGCAAGTCTAGTGATTTTTTGCAACCTTTGCAAGGATCCCGGGCTCGCTTATAGTGTAGGGTCGCATGACCGCCAGTAAGCGCGGGGGTCAGGGGGTGGCGGCAGCAAGCCAGCTGAAGCGGCCCTGTACTATAAGCGAGTCTGGTGATCTTTTGCGGCCTTTGCAAGGATCCCAGGCTTGCTTATAGCACAGGGCTTCATGGCCACCAGTAAGCGTGGGGGTGGGGGGTGGGAGCAAGCCAGCTGGAGCAGCCTGGCAAGGCCCTGCCCTATAAGCGAGTCTGGTGATTTTTTTGTGGCCTTTGCAAGGATCCCGGACTCGCTGATAGTGCAGGGCCTTATGGCCCCCAGTAAGCACGAAGGGGTGGTGGCAAGCCAGCTGGAGTGGCATGCTGCGGCCCTGCACTATCAGTGAGTCCAGTGATCTTTTGCGGCCTTTGTAAATATCCTGGGCTCGCTTATAGTGCAGGCCTCATGGCCCCCAGTAAGTGCAGGGGGTGGCGGCAGAGTGGTGGCAGCGGCAAGCCAGCTGGAGCGGCCTGCTGTGGCCCTGCGCTCTGGGCAAGCCTGGGGATTCCTTGCAACCTTCATTCCAGCAGATCCCTGAGCTCACCTAGATTATAGGATTGCCTGGTGCTCGGCTAAGGTCTTTCTTGCCACCCCCTCACCCAGTCCCCAGCCTTGCCTGGCTGGCTAAGCCTGCCAGGTGGGTCTAGCTGACTGGGTTGTCCCTGTGTCCCTCCAGTCCAGCTTACCTGCTGTCTGGTTCACCTGCCTTTTTTTTTTTTTTGAACTTCTTGAGGCTAGAGGGAGGAGCTTTTGGCTTTGAGGAGGGGGGCAAGGAGAAACAGAACTACAAGAGAGTAAGCTACATTATTTCCCCATTTTGAACTTCTTGAGGCTAGAGGGAGGAGCTTTTGGCCGTGAGGAGGGGGGCAAGGAGAAACATAGAACTACAAGAGAGTAAGCTACATTATTTCCCCATTTTGAACTTCTTGAGGCTAGAGGGAGGAGCTTTTGGCCGTGAGGAAGGAGGCAAGGAGAAACATAGAACTACAAGAGAGTAAGCTGCATTATTTCCCCATTTTCAACTTCTTGAGGCTAGAGGGAGGAGCTTTTGGCCGAGAGAGAGGGGAGGCCAAGAAACACAGAGGTCTAACATATCTATAAAGCAAAAATAGAAATAATACATTCTAGATTTGTGCGCTTAAGACTGTAATTGTATTTTATTTCAAAATGACTGGCTTAGTTCAATGTAATAACTGTTTTGCACCTGTCTTCCGCAGTACTCTTTTCAAATTTGGATACTGCCCCTTTGCAGACAAATTAATAGATTACATAGACACATCACATATCTTGAATCTGTAATTTGTGCTCTCCAGGCAGAAATTAAGTGTCCAATTCGGCCATTCCACCCTGTGGAGATGCCACACTACCAGCTTCCTGTGGAGATGCCACACTACCAGCTTCCTCTACCGCAAAGATCCCACAGAAGAAGAGCAGTATGGACAACTGTGGGATCTGGCAGGGTGAGAGCTGTGAACCACAAACACATAACTTTTGCTGTGTCCCAGCATAACGGGTGTGAGTCCCTCCTCATGAGGTGGGGTCTAGGGAGGCAGTTGGGTGTGTTAGTTGTATACCTGGCTCCTCGCTATGCAACAACAGCCCTGCCTGAGCTCCTAGAGGTGATAGCCGAGGCGGCGGTTGAGACCCCCAGACTTCTGGTCATGGGGGATTTCAACCTGCCATCGGTAGGCGAAACCTCTGGTGCAGCTCGGGAGTTCATGGCTTCCATGACAGCCATGGACCTGACCCAGGTAGTTTTAGGCCCTACCCACGAGGGTGGACACACCCTGGACCTTATCTTCATCTCGGGACAGTGGAGTCGTGATCTAGGAATAGGGGATTTAGCCATCACACCCCTGTCATGGACAGATCACACTCTCCTTCGGCTGGACTTTCCAATCGCCGCACCTCACCGCGGGGAGGCGGAGCCTGATATTCCTATATGGTTCCGCCCCAGGCTCCTGATGGACCCGGTAAAGTTCCAGAGGGAGCTTGGGCCAATTCCTGTGGACTTGCCCCGCGACTCGACTGAGGACCTGGTGGCCGCATGGTTAAGTGCGGCCACGGGGGCCTTGGACCGAGTCGCGCCCATGCGGCCTCTCTTGTGGTGACGAACCACCCAGGCTCCTTGGTTCACCGAGGAGCTTAGGGAGATGAAACGCCCTAAGAGACGCCTAGAGAGCAGATGGAGATGTTCTTGCTCCGAAGCCGACCGAACACTAGTTAGAACCTATATTAGGACTTACTTAGTGGCGATAAGGGTGGCCAAATGCGAGTATTGTGCCACCCTTATTGCATCCGCAGATAACCGCCCTGCCGCCCTGTTTGGGGTGACCCGCTCCCTCCTTCAACAGAGGCCGCGGGAAGCCCCTCTACAGGGTCGAGCAGAGGAATTTGGGATTTATCTGCAGGAGAAAATCACTCAGATTCGGAATGAGTTACCCTCCATCGACAGTGGTCCAGTCGGACGGTCCGAGGCAGTTCTTGAGACACCATCTTGGGAGGAGTTTGACTTTGTTACTACCGAGGATATGGACAAGTTGTCAAAGAGACTTAAGGCTACCACATGTTTATTGGACCTGTGTCTCTCCTGGCTTGTACTGGCATCCTGGGAGACGACACGAGGCTGGCTCCAGGGCATTGTAACAGACTCAGACTCAACCCGTCCAAGACCGAGTGGCTGTGGTTTCCGGCCGCCCGATTCAACCAGTTGACTCCATCACTGGCCATAGGGGGCGAACATCTTACCCCTGTGGATGGGGCGCGCAACTTGGGTGTCCTCCTGGATACCCGGCTGTCCATGGAAGATCAAGTGACAGCCGTGGCCAGGAGGGCGTTTTACCAGGTTCGCCTGGTACGCCAGTTGCGCCCCCTATTGGATTGGGATGCCTGTCAGACCTGTTTCTTCGTTGACTCAGGAAAGACCACACTTAGACATTATTTTGAAATGTTAAGGCTCCTTTTACTAAGTTACGATAGCGTACAGACCAAGTAAAGCTGAGAATGAATAGTTTAGGCGCGAACAGAAAGTATTAAGCTTAAGCCCATCCCAATCCCCAAACCCCCCCTGTGCATTGTCCAATATGCAGCCATCTCCAACATCAGGTGGGCAGGTCTTCACCATCCTGGAATGCAGGTCCGTTAAACAGGAGATAACACGAACCATCAACATTGTCCACCAGCAGAACACACTCATCCCAAACCCCCCACCCTCCCCGTTTCCATGGCAGCGAAGCAGGAACTAGCGAGACTGACATCCGGACCTCCTCCAGGAACAGCGGGAAATCCAGGGCAGCAATAGGCATACGAGAGGCTACACCTGAAAGACAAGAAGGGAGAGACAAAACAACAGAGAGGAGAAAGAAAAAGAGTCAAGGTTTGTGTGGATACTTGGCATAAAACTGGCGTACCAGTTTAGGAGCTTTGAGATGCTCTTTATCCACCCATTCGTTGTGAGAAGGGGGAAAATCTTTCCACATGACCAGGAACTGAGTTTTATTTCTGCGGATTCTGGAGTCCAAAATGTCTCGCACCTCATAATGATGATGACCATCCACCAAGGTAGGTGTAGGAGTATCAGGCAATCTTTTGCGGAGATGGGAGGTACGAGCAGGTTTCAGTAAGTGAACATGGAATACAGGGTATAGTCGCCGATAGGTCTTGGGGAGATCCAAACGGACCGACACAGAGCTGATAATTTTGGTGATCGTGAAAGGTCCAACAAATTTGGGACCCAGCTTCTTGCATTTTTGGGGGCTATCCAAATTTTTGGTAGATACATAAACCTGATCACCAACTTTGTAGGAGGGAGGGACTGCTCGTTTCTTATCAGCGTACAGTTTGTGCGAGTCATGGGCATCGTTTAAAGTTTTCCGGAGAACCGGCCAAACAGAAGATAATCTAGAGGACCATTCAGATAAAGAGGGAACCGTCGGCGAGTCGTGAGGCAGTTCGGGTATGGGCACAAAGTCCTGTCCGTAGATGATTTTAAAGGGGGTCATATTCGTACTGGAGTGAACAGAGTTATTATACGCAACTTCGGCATGTATGAGAAGATCAGCCCAATCATCTTGTTGAAAATTAATAAAGCAGCGTAAGTACTGTTCGAGAACGGAATTAACCCTTTCACAAGATCCATTCGTCTGAGGGTGGTAGGCGGAGCTTAAGCTTTGGGCGGAGCCAATCAGTCTCAAAAACTCCTTCCAAAAATGGGAAGTAAATTGGGTTCCTCTATCGGAGATGATGCGTTGCGGGACGCCATGAAAACGATAGATATGGGAAACGAACAGTCGGGCCAGAGATTTGGAAGAAGGAATTTTAGTACAGGGGACAAAATGAACTTGTTTAGAAAAAAGATCGGTAACTACCCAGATAACGGTATAACCCTGACTGGGCGGAAGATCAACTATAAAGTCCATTGAAATTTCCTTCCAAGGCCTTTCCGGCGTAGCTACAGACTGGAGAAGACCCTGTGGCTTACCCGGCGCACGTTTCGAAGCCGCACATACAGGGCAACTGGCAATATACGATTCAACATCTTTCTTCATTGATGGCCACCAGAACTGTCTCTTGATAAGATGAATAGTTTTAACGAAACCGAAATGACCAGCTAAACGTGAGTCGTGTGCGCGTTGCAAGACAAAAGGACGTAATGTAGCAGGAACATAGATCTTAGAACCAATCCAAGGAAGATCGTCTCTGGTAGTACAATCACCTGAATGAGTCGAATACCAATCATCAGTAAGTAATTCATCCTTAATACGAGCAATCAGGTCAGCAGGTGGAGTAGTTTGGACAGTAGTTTGGGCTATAGTAGATACTGGAGTAGCAGGTAAAGTGAGTGGCATTATCGGTTGTACTATGGTGAGCTTAGACACATCATATTGTGGCAATCTGGAAAGTGCATCAGCCATGAAATTTTTGCCCCCAGGAATGTATTTGAGGTGGAAATTGAAACGATGGAAATAGTGAGCCCAACGAAGTTGCCTTGGGGACAATTTCCGAGAGGAGGTAAGAGCTTCCAAATTTTTATGGTCCGTCCAGACCTCGAAAGGATGTGGGGCACCCTCAAGAAAATGTCGCCAAGTCATGAGAGCCCACCGAACAGCAAAAGCATCCTTTTCCCAAATCGCCCAACCGCGTTCGGACGCAGTGAGTTTCCGAGAGGTGTAAGCACAGGGTTGTAATTGGCCATGTTGATTGAGTTGTAACAGGACTGCTCCCACCGCGACATCACTAGCATCCGCTTGAATCACAAATGGGGAATTCACATCGGGGTGTTTAAGAACAGGCTCAGCCGCAAACAACCGTTTAAGCTTTTCGAAAGCGGCCTGACATTCCATCGTCCATTTGAGAGGGGTTCCTGGACGAGGCTTGCCTTCTCCTTTTGTTTTCAGAAGGTTTGTAATGGGCAAGGCAATATCAGCGAATGACGGAATAAATTGGCGGTAAAAATTCGCAAATCCCAAAAAACTTTGCAATTGTTTACGGGTACGGGGAGGGGCCCACTCCGTCACTGCCTTGACTTTAGCAGGATCCATTTCGATTCCCTCAGAGGAGATACGGTAACCCAAATAGTCAATTCTTTCCTGGTGAAACTCACACTTAGAGAGTTTGGCATAAAGTTCAGCGGAACGCAACTTATTTAATACGGAGCGCACTAGTTTAACGTGCTCGTCGTGTGTTTGCGAGTAGACGACGATGTCATCAATGTAAACAATAACTCCCTTGTAAAGGTGCTCGTGGAGAACCTCATTTATTAGTTGCATAAACACTGAAGGGGCACCTTGAAGACCGAAAGGGAGGACTTTGAATTGGAAACATCCGAGCGGACAGTTAAAAGCTGTTTTCCATTCGTCCCCCTCTTTGATTCTGACCCTGTAATAGGCTTCACGTAAGTCCAACTTCGTAAAAATCTTACCGGTAGCCAGGTGAGCAAGCATGTCCTTCATGAGCGGAAGGGGGTAAATATTGTGTTCACAAATGGTGTTGAGATATGAGTAGTCCTGTATTAATCTTAGAGTGCCATCTTTTTTTTCCCTAAACATAACTGGTGCTGCTACACGGGGCCTAGCTGGTTCAATGAAACCCCTTTGAAGGTTTTTATCGATGAATCTACGTAATTCCTCCATCTCCCGCGGGGTCATTGAGTACATACGAGGTTTGGGTAATTGAACCCCAGGAAGAAAATCAATTGAACAGTCAGTAGCCCTATGAGGAGGAAGGGAATCACAAGATCTTTCACTGAAGGCATCCTTTAGGTCCCAATATTCTTTGGGAATTTTCTCCTCGCCTGGTATGACCTCGGGTGATGGGAAATCCAATAAAGGTGCAGCAGATTCAATATGGGGGGGTGGGTGATGTTGCGGGGGTTGATCAGTTTCTGATGGAAGAGAGGTATGTTCCGGGAGGGATAAAGGAATGCGTACCCAACCTTCCTTCCAGTTTATCAGAGGATTCCATTTACGTATCCAATTGACCCCCAAAATTACAGCATTATCGGCAATGGCAGTTACAATAAAGTTGATGGTCTCAGTATGGCCCGTGCCTATAGAAACATGAATTGGTTCGGTGATAAAAGATGCTGGGGTGCCCCCAGCTACAGAACCATCCATTTGGCAAAAGGCTATGGGAGTTTTCAAGGTTTTAAGGTGGAAACCCATTTTAGACACGATGTCTTGGCTTATGAGACATTTTGAGCAACCAGAGTCAATGAGAGCCTGCACATTGCATGTACGTCCAGTAGATGGAGCTAAAAGCATTAAATTAATATAAAGGGGCCCGGAGCGATGACTCACCAGGTTGTCGTCAGAAGAGTCAGAAGACGCTTCCCAATCATCAGGTCCTGGGGAGGGCTGGTCAGCAGAGAGGTTGATGGGTTCCATCCCACTCATAGCCGGTTTGGCGCGCACAGTTGGCGTCCTAGGCTGTTTCCGGTCCGAGGAAGAAAGTGGGCGTGGAGGTGGTTTTGATCGGCATTTGTCTGCCCAGTGCCCCTCCTTCCCACAGCGATAACAGCTGCCTGAACGAGGCTGGGTTGTTCTCCCCTCCCCCTTTTGCATGCGTTTCTCCCTCGCAGGGGGGTGAGATTTGGGGCTATCTTCCTGTGTTTTTTTCTCCAAGCGGACTGGATCCTGCAAGTGGGCATGATCCAATTCGACATCCGAAGCTAGATCTATCCAGTCATTCAAAGTTTCGGGGCGAAATCTGTTCACACATGTTTGATAAATGTCTTTATTCAGCCCTTCAACATAAATGTCCATTAGGGCCTGTTCACTATAACCAATCATAAACACTGATAGCTCCTGGAAAATCTGCGTGTAAGCCTGAATAGACATGTCCCCCTGCTGCAAACTTTTTAGTTTCATTTTTGCTTTCCTCTCAACACGGGGGTCTTCAAAACGCCTTCTAAGAGCATTCATGAAGCGATCGAAATCGCGCAGTGCCAGAGAGCGGCAATTATGCAATGAAACCAGCCAATTAGAAGCTTGATCTTCTAGGGTCATAGATACAATTCTGATTTTGATATCATCGTCCATATCAGCTGCGTAAAACTGCATGTAATTATCGACGTGAATTAGAAAAAACGCCAGTTTGTCGGCACTTCCGTCGTATTTCACACCCAAAGGAGGCAGTTTTGCAAGTCGGCGGGGGTTAATGGGGTTGGCTTCCCTTCCGGCCTGAGGGGGGGGGAGGGAGTTGCTCTCCTGCTTTGCCTGGCAGAAGCCGCCTCTCTCCGCAATTCCCTGCCGGCTTGAGGAGGGGGGGATGGTGTTGAAACCCTGCTTCGTCTGCCCGGAGCTGCCTGTGAACCTCTTGGCTGTGGGCGATCCGCCTCCCTCCCCCAGATTTTTTCCAGGGCTAACCTCTTCTCATCTGCCTGGCGGAGTAAGTCCTGAGCCATCTCCTTTAGTTCCCTTTCTTCTCTTAAGAGCTCCGGAATGACTTTCTTTGGGGAAAGTCGACGTCTGGAGACGTTTACCCCACTCATTCCTACCCCTTCAGACCAACGTTTAGGTTTGACTGATTCTTCAGCTGGCAGATTTAGATCTAGGCCAGCCAAACCTTCCATCACTGACCTGATCCCTTCGGATTGAACAGGAGGATGCGATGCTTCAGCTCCCAAAATTGTTTCAGGCAGGACCTCTACCAACGGAGGCTCCTCTTGTGAAGGGTCCGACATCAGGGCAGGTTTTTGGTTTTGTTGATTCTCAGCTTAATGTCAGACCTGTTTCTTCGTTGACTCAGGAAAGACCACACTTAGACATTATTTTGAAATGTTAAGGCTCCTTTTACTAAGTTACGATAGCGTACAGACCAAGTAAAGCTGAGAATGAATAGTTTAGGCGCGAACAGAAAGTATTAAGCTTAAGCCCATCCCAATCCCCAAACCCCCCCTGTGCATTGTCCAATATGCAGCCATCTCCAACATCAGGTGGGCAGGTCTTCACCATCCTGGAATGCAGGTCCGTTAAACAGGAGATAACACGAACCATCAACATTGTCCACCAGCAGAACACACTCATCCCAAACCCCCTACCCTCCCCGTTTCCATGGCAGCGAAGCAGGAACTAGCGAGACTGACAATGCCCTTTGCACAGTCACTCATGCCCTCATGACATCCCAACTGGACTATTGTAACTCTCTCTACATGGGGTTCCCCCTGAGGTGCACCCGAAGACTTCAGCTGGTCCAGAATGCAGCCGCGCGAGCAATAATGGGGACCTCTAGGTTCACCCATATAACACCTCTCTTGCGCGAGCTGCACTGGCTGCCTGTCATCTTTCGGGTGCGCTTCAAGGTGCTAGTTGTCATCTTTAAAGCGCTCCATGGCACGGGACCTAGCTATCTGCGGGATCGGATCCTGCCCCATACATCCCTGCGGCCGATTCGCTCCCACAGAGAGGGGCTTCTCCGGGTGCCGTCCACTAGGCTATGCCAGTGGGCGATGCCCAGGGGAAGGGCCTTCTCTGTGGTGGGCCCGGCCCTCTGGAACGACCTTCCCCCCGAAATCAGAACAACCACGGACCTCCGCTCCTTCCGTCAAAAATTGAAAACACACTTTTTCTGCTTGGCCGGCCTAGATTAGTCTTCCGTCTTTTGATAGGGTTTTAGGGGTTTAGCCGTACAGATCTGGATGGGTAGTAACAAACTCAAGCTCAACCCCTCCAAGACTGAGTGGCTGTGGTTTCCGGCACTCCAACACTGGCCATTGGGGGCAAAATACTGGCCCCTGTGGAGAGGGCGCGCAATTTGGGTGTCCTCCTGGATTCCCGGCTGTCCATGGAGGACCATGTGGCGGCCGTGGCCAGGGGGGCGTTCCATCAGGTACGCCTGATGCGCCAAAGAGCCTTCTCTGTGGCGGGCCCAGCCCTTTGGAATGACTTACCCCCTGAACTTCGCACCATCTCCGACCTCCGCCTCTTCCGCAAGTGCTTAAAGACACATTTGTTCCATCTAGCCGGCCTATCGTAACCTCCAAATGACTTTTAGATAGTTTTAAATTTTGGGAATTTTAATCTGGTTTTAGCGCAGGGTTTTTTATTAAATAAGTTTTTTAAATTTTTTATGTATTTTGTATGTATTTTAATATTCCTGTGCACTGCCCTGGGTCCGTTTGGAGAAGGGCGGGGTGTAAATTTAATAAAAACAAACAAACAGATATAGCGCCCTTGCTGATCTTAATGGGGACACTAAAGTGACAAGTCAAGGTAATAATGACGACTCAAATAAGCAGGGGATTGTGGTCCAAAGTGAAGAACTTACTTCAGAAATGCAAAAGTGTGAATCAGGGATCATACATCAGTCACACAACAAGAGCAAGGTACCCAAAAAGAGAAGTCACCTTCTGATTGGTGACTCAATCGTAAGGGATGTAAACTTAGGTAAGGATATGGAGGTTTTGAAAGAGGTCAGATGTTTGCCGGGTGCTACAGCCAGCAGAGACAAGAGGCGTATTCTTAAGATAGTCAAGAATGCAAGTAAGGACTGTGAAGTTGATGCTATTATACATCTTGGCACAAATGATCTGTCCCAAAAAGATGTAGTTTCTGTGCAGAATGATTTCCAGAGTTTGGGGTACGAACTTAGTAGTACAGGTTGTAGGCTTATCTTCCCAGAGGTTATACCAGTATACAAGGAACAAAAAGGAAAGGGCCAGTGCATAGCAGAGTTTAATGTGTGGCTAAAGGAGTGGTGTAAAAAGGAAGGCTTTGGTTTTATTAGTCATGATGCTGGTCCAATGATAAACTGTACAAAAGAGATGGTTTGCACCCATCCAAGAAAGGGACTGAGTTACTTGGCATTAAATTCACAGATTTCCTGGCTAAACATTTAAACTGAATAGTGGGGACAGAGAATCAATAGATAAAGAACATTTCTGTCTCCAGCAAACTAAAATTCATAGGGTTATCAGTGCATATAACATAGATGTTTGTGCGGGTAATATTATCACCACTGCTGTCAAGCAAAACCAAACAATTAACAGTGAGTGCCATACCATGTGCATGAACCATACAAGTGGCAAAGAAATAGGGGCAAAGAGAACCATAGTCAGGCATAACACAGGTTACGTAGACAGTAAACACAGGGTCAATCAAAATGGACTCAAATGTCTATACACCAATGCACAGAGTATGAGGAATAAACAGGGTGAATTAGACATTCAAGTAAATGAGGGCAGATATGATATTGTTGCCATTACAGAAACTTGGTGGGATGAAACCCACAAATGAAACATACAGCTAGAAGGATTTAAATTATTTAAAAGAATAGACCAAATAAAAGAGGAGGTGGAGTTGCACTATATATAAGAAATAATTACATCTCTACAGAAATAGAGCACAACAATGATGAGAACTATCTTGAATGTATTTGGGTCAATATTAAAGATTGGGGGGGTGATATTGTCATAGGTCTATACTACAGGCCACCCAACCAAGCAGAGGAAGTGGATGAACTTTTTGCTAACCAGCTAACTAAGGTATGTAGGAAGCACACTACAATAGTAATGGGAGATTTTAACTATCCTGACATCAATTGGGAAACAAACTCTGCACCAAGTGGAAGATCCAACAGGTTCCTAACAAACCTAGCAAACAACTTTGTTTCCGAAAATGTAGAGAAGGGAACAAGGGGATCAGCAATATTGGACTTAATTCTCACTGAGAGGAAATGATAGAAGGTGTAGAAGCTACAGGAACTTTGGGGGCAAGCGATCATGAAATACTGGAATTCAACATTATGCAAACAAAAGTAGTAGAACAAAGTCAAACTAGAGTCTTAGACTTTAAAAGAGCTAATTTCAAAAAACTTAAGAGAGAGCTTGGGAAGGATTCCATGGATGAGAATCCTCAAGGGGAAAACAACTCAAGAAGCTTGGGAAATTTTGAAAAATGAGATTATAAAAGCCCAGTCCAGCACAATACCAATGAAGAAGAAAAATAACAGTTCCCAAAAGAAACCAGCATGGCTGCATAAAGAACTCTCTGACAAATTGAAAGACAAAAAGGATAAATATAAAAAGTGGAAAGAGGGGGACATAACTAAGGCAAAATATCAGCAAATAGCCCGAGCCTGTAAAGATGAAGTGAGGAAAGCTAAGGCTCGCAATGAAGAAAGGCTTGCCAAAAAAGTAAAAAATAACAAAAAAAGCTTCTTCCAACATGTTAAAAACAAGAAAAAAGTTAAGGAAACAATTGGTCCACTGCTGGGAGAAAATGGCAAGAAGATGATAAGCAACAGGGAGAAAGCAGAACTATTTAACTCATTTTTTGCATCTGTCTTTACACAAAGGGATAAAACAGTCCAAACAATCAAAAACAGCACCACAAAAATCAGATTAGGAACACAAGTTGAAATAGGGAAGAAAATGGTAAGTGAGCATCTGTCTGCCCTGGACGAGTTCAAATCACCAGGACCGGATGGATTACACCCCAGGGTTCTGAAGGAATTGGCAGATGAGATCTCAGAACCATTGAACTATATCTTTCAGAGATCCTGGAGCACCGGGGAACTGCCAGAAGACTGGAAAAGAGCTGATGTGGTTCCCATCTTCAAAAAAGGGGAAAAAATAGATCCTGGAAACTATAGACCCATCAGCCTGACCTCAATACCAGGAAAGATTCTGGAAAAGATAATTAAGTAAAATTACAAAGTAATAGCCAAAAGCCAACATGGGTTTGTCAAAAACAGATCATGCCAGACTAATCTAATTGCATTCTTTGACAAAGTGACAAACTTAGTGGACCAGAGGAATGCTGTCGATATAATTTACTTGGACTTCAGTAAGGCATTTGATAAAGTAGACCATAACCTACTATTAGATAAAGTAGAAAAATGTGGGTTAGACAGCATCACCACCAAATGGATTTGCAATTGGCTGACCAACCGCACTCAACGTGTAGTCCTCAATGGAACTGCATCTACATGGAAGGAAGTATGCAGTGGAGTCCCCCAAGGCTCTGTTTTAGGCCCAGTACTCTTCAACATCTTCATCAATGATTTGGATGAGGGGATAAATGGGGAACTCATCAAATTTGCAGACGACACCAAGCTGGCAGGAATAGCCAACACTCCAGAAGATAGGCTTAAGATACAGAAGGATCTTGACAAACTTGAACATTTGGCACTATCTAATAAAATGAAATTCAATTGTGAAAAAAGTAAGTTCTACATTTAGGCAAGAAAAACAAAATGCACAGGTACAGTATAGGTGGTACCTTGCTCAATAGTAGCAACTGTGAGAGGGATCTTGGAGTCCTAGTGGACAACCATTTAAATATGAGCCAGCAGTGTGCAGCAGCTGCCAAAAAAGCCAACACAGTTCTAGGCTGCATAAACAGAGGGATAGAATCTAGATCACGTGAAGTGTTAATGCCACTGTATAGTGCCTTGGTAAGGCCACACTTGGAATACTGCATACAGTTTTGGTCGCCACGATGTAGAAAAGACGTGGAGACTCTGGAAAGAGTGCAGAGAAGAGCAACCAAGATAATTAGGGGACTGGAGACTAAAACATATGAAGAACGGTTGCAGGAGATGGGTATGTCTAGTTTGATGAAGAGAAGGGCCAGGGGAGACATGATAGCAGTGTTCCGATATCTCAGAGGGTGCCACAAAGAAGAGGGAGTCAAACTATTCTCCAAGGCACTTGGGAGCAGGACAAGAAGCAATGGGTGGAAACTAATCAAGGAGAGAAGCAACTTAGAACTAAGGAGAAATTTCCTGACAGTTAGAGCAATTAACCTCTGGAACAGCTTGCCTCCAGAAGTTGTGAATGCCCCAACCCTGGAAGTCTTTAAAAAGATGTTAGATAGCCATTTGTCTGAAATGGTATAAGGTTCCTGCCCATGCAGGGGGTTGGACTAGAAGACCTACAAGGTCCCTTCCAACTCTGCTATTGTATTGTATTGTATTGTATTGCCTGCTGCCTGCATCCATTGCATCAGAGAGCTGCTGATTCTGCCTACTGGTAGAAAAAGTGGGGCTTTTTTTCTTTATGCTTTTAATGTTTTTTTAAAGGATATTTTATTTATTGTCTGTAGAATATTTTTAAATCATTTTTTTAAAATGTATTGTCTATAGAATATTTTTAAATGGTTTTTAAAATGTATTGTGTATAAAATATTTTAATGGTTCTTTTAAATGTATTGTTTGTAGAATATTTTTAAATGTTTTTTAATGTATTGTTATAGAATATGCTTTTTAAATTGTTTTTAGAAAATGGTTTTTTATTGTTTTCAGAAAATGTTTATTACAAGAAATGTTATTGCTTTTTGGAAATATTTTATTTGGGATGCTAATATTGCTTTGAAGTGCGGAGGTTGGTACATGGTTTGGGAGATTTGTGTGTTTCTGTAGTGAATTCACTACAGAAATAAAACAAAATCTTGCAAAGCTGCCTTGCACCTTGCCTGCCCATAAAAAAGCAGCTACTTTGAGGCATATAAAATTTACATGCCTCAAACTGGCTGCTTTTCTATGGTGCAATCGAGGTTGGTGCAAGGCAGCTTTGCGAGATTTTGTGTGTTTCTGTGGATACCTGGTTGGTGAGGTAATTGTGATATGTATGGTTGCTTCTTGCAGCAATAACCAAGTGACTCCATGGCTGTTTTCATATGTTGAGTTCTGTGCTGCTTTGTGAGCTCCTGCAGCTTAATGGGTTTTGATGGTTTCTCATTTCCCTGCTTTTGTTTTCCTGGGTTAATCTTGGTCCCAGGTCTTTTGTCTTTCCTATCTGGGGTGGTGGTGGTTAGTTCTGTCAGGAAACAGGAAAAGGGGAGCCAGGGGAGCTGTTTGTCTTAATGGGTGTATTTAAAATTTACCTTTCAACTGGTGTTTTGTCTGGTAGTTTCTGGTTCTGTGAGCTTCCTGGCACTGTCCTTTATAACTTCCCACAATGCCTTGATGGTTTTTATCCCAGTGGCTTTTTCTTTCCTGTCCTTAGGATTACGGGAAAAACTGGTTTCATCTGCAGTCTTTTGGGGGAAAACTGTAATTCTTTTGGTGTTTTTCTGGCGCTATCATAGTTTGTGTGTGTGTAAAATGTTGTAGGTTTCAGAAATCCATCATAGCAGTGATGTCCAACACAGAGTTTATTTGACTTTTATACAGTTTTAACAAGAAAATCAAAAGCAGGGTACATTCTCTCTTATTTCCCTTGTCAATCTTTTAAGACCATCTCAGCCAAGATAGATTCTCCACATATCCAGAAGCCCTAGGTACTACCTGGTTCTAATAAACAATTGAGGTCATAGATGTTGAGGTAATCGGTCACTGAGATCACTGGCCATTTACTGCACATGTCTGTACATAACCTTTCTTCTCTTCCCACATCTGGTTCTTCTAATTAGGTGAGCTCATAGGTATTCAAGGTAACTAGTTACTGAGATCATAGTATTTTACTACACATGTCTTTACGTAGCCTTACTTCTATTCCTTCAAAATGTCCTGCAGTTATATACACATTAATAATGATCAAGTGCTAATAATATTTCCTTATACATTTTAGTGACCTTTCCTTACCTAATTGGTGTTTTCTTTCATACTTTTAGATTTCTAATTTCTGTTTCTGTTAGTTAGCCACTGGTAAAACAAACCCCACGTGAAAAAGTATTTGAAGCCTTCTTGATTTTAATTGTCAGTTTATTCATTCCTGCACATTCATTAGTGCACATTCATTTTCATATCTTTATTTTTCCACTGTTTTTTATTTTTTATTTTTTTTATTTTATTCAAATTTATACCCCGCACCTTCTACAAAAAGGACCCAGGGCGGCGCACAGGAAATTTAAAACAATACAAATATAACAAAAATACAAATTTTAAAAAGCTATTACATCCATGCCCTGTGCTAAAATAGTATAAAATCCCCCGAATTAAAATCTATCTAAAAACAGTCAAAACGGGAGATTATGCTAGGCCGGCTTGTTGGAAAAGGTGCGTTTTAAGATGCTGGCGGAAGAGGCGGAGGTCTGAGATGGTGCACAGTTCGGGGGGCAAGTCGTTCCAGAGGGTAGGGCCCGCCACAGAGAAGGCCCTTCCCCTGGGTGTCGCCAATCGGCATTGCCCGGCCGATGGCACCCTGTGGTAGCGGATCAGTCGAAGGGATGTATGGGGCAGAAGACGGTCTCGCATATAACTAGGCCCCGAGCCATGGAGAGCTTTGAAGATGGTCGTCAAAACCTTGAAGCGCACCTGAAAGGCCACAGGTAGCCAGTGCAGCTCGCGCAGGAGAGGTGTTATGTGGGAATGCCTAGAGGCTCCCATAATCACCCGCGCGGCCGCATTCTGAACTAGCTGTAGCCT
Source organism: Rhabdophis nuchalis (assembly GCA_039707465.1). Taxonomy (NCBI): domain Eukaryota; kingdom Metazoa; phylum Chordata; class Lepidosauria; order Squamata; family Natricidae; genus Rhabdophis; species Rhabdophis nuchalis. Next base: position 121,355,376 of record CM077644.1, read on the forward strand.
TCGAGTGCACCTCAAGGGGAGCCCCATGTAGAGAGCATTACAGTAGTCAAGCCGGGATGTCACGAGTGCTTGAGTGACTGTGCGGAGGGCAGCCCGGTCCAGTAAGGGGCGCAATTGGTGCATCAGGCGTACCTGATAAAACGCCCCCCTGGCCACGGCCGTCACATGGTCCTCCATGGACAGCCGGGAATCCAGGAGGACACCCAAATTGCGCGCCCTCTCCACGGGGGCCAGTATTTTGCCCCCAATGGCCAGTGTTGGAGTTACCTGGCTGAACCGGGGTGCCGGAAACCACAGCCACTCAGTCTTGGAGGGGTTGAGCTTGAGTTTGTTACTACCCATCCAGATCTGTACGGCCTCCAAACACTGGGACAACACCTCGGCGACATCGTTGGGGTGGTCTGGGGTGGATATGTACAACTGAGTGTCATCAGCATACAGGTGATATCCCATCCCAAAACCACAGATGATCTCGCCCAGCGGCTTCATATAGGTGTTGAACAGGAGGGGCAAGAGGACCGACCCCTGAGGAACCCCACATAAGAGGGGTCTCGAGGCCGACCTCTGCCCCCCTGCCAACACACATTGCGACCGACCAGAGAGGTAGGATGAGAACCACCGTAATACGGTGCCTCTCACCCCCAACTCCCCCAGTCGGTGCAATAGGATACCATGGTCGATGGTATCAAAAGCTGCTGAGAGGTCTAATAGGACTAGGATAGAGGAACATCCCCTATCCCGCACCCTCCAGAGATCATCCACCAACGCGACCAATGCCGTCTCTGTGCTGTGACCGGGTCAGAAGCCAGACTGGCGCGGGTCTAGATAATCAATTTCCTCCAGGTGTTGCGGAAACTGTTGGGCCACCACACTCTCTACAACCTTCGCTAAAAAGTGAAGGTTGGAGACTGGATGATAATTTTCCAACAATGCTGGGTCCAGGGAAGGCTTCTTGAGGAGGGGCCTCACCACCGCCTCTTTCAAGACGGCAGGCAAGTACCCCTCACTCAAAGAAGCATATTGTGCAAACACAATTCCAGCATGTGTTAATATGTGTAAAAGTAAATATGTATTGCATTCCCTTTGAAATACCCAACAAAATATTTCTGGTTTTAAATCCATACCTTGCTTTACCATTGCTTCTAACCATGACACTACTAACTCTTGAATAGTTACTTGGACTGATCTAAACACTGAACCTAATTCATATATTCCTGTTTTTTGAACTGAGGAATAAATTTCAGAAAAAGAAATCTGTATTGCTCTGTGAATCTATCTATGAAATGCTTCTTCATCTAACTTCTTAGATGAAAAACTGTATCTTTCCTGTTTGTTGGGGGACATCTTTTCTGAAAAGACTGTACATTGTTGGGTGAAAACAATGACTTCCGGTTGAGACGCGGATGCCGCTGGCAGGCTTTTTCGAGCTTGCCAACCCAGTAGCCTGTAGAGGCGTTTTTAAAACATCAAAACACCTCGGAAACGCCAAGCTCCCAAGGATTTTGTGAGAGAGCTAGCGCCGTCGGGTAGAGTCCCTTGCGGAGTACCCCAGAAGATTTTTTTTTTGCCTCTGGGGTGCGAGCAAGGAGGGTTCACCCTTTAAGCAGCTATAAGCTCCGGACTTCTGGGAACCTCCGCTAAAAACTAGCGGAGCAAGGCGCCGTACTCAACTTTCAATCCACACTCCAAGCAACCCAGTTTTAATCGCAAGTATTCAAAGTCTGAATTTTCTAAACAATAGCAGTGCTGAAACTTGAATGGCATGGGTTTAGAACAAAGGATTTAGAACAAAGGATTTAAAATGGCGTTAATCTTCAGTTGAAAGTTGAAAGGAAACGAAAGTTAACTGGTTTGTGTATTCAAGTCTGTATCTAACCCTGGCTAAAGGCGGAAAGGGAAAGCAGCTAATATATAATTTGATCTATTTTGAAGAGTATTCTGTGAGAAAGTTGGGAAAAAGTTTGTTTAAAAGCATGGCAACAGAGCAAGGGGGAGATTCCCCAGCTGGTGCAATGAGTCTTCAGGATTTGAAGAACTTTATAGGTAAAGAAATTAAAGAGGTCAAAGGAATGGTCCAGGATAATATGAATAAATATGATCAGCTTGATAAAAATATACAAGCAATAGCAAAGGGTCTGTCTGAAGTGGTACTGAAGGTTGATAATAAAGTTGAAGAACTGGCTTCGGATTTGGAAATCAAAACGAAAGAAATTGATTTGAAATTTGTGGAAGTTGGGAGAATGCAAAGAATGGATAATGAAATAATTATGATACAATTTAGATCAATGGAGTTTGCTATCAGATTGAGGGGAATAAGAGAAAACCCTAGAGAAGATATTAGAAGAATTTGTGCGGACGCTTTGGCTACCTTATTTAGACTGGATAACTCTGATGAGATTTTTTTTAAGATTGACAAAATTTACAGAGTAAACTCACGTGTAGCACTACAAAGACAGCTACCAAGAGATGTGGTCATATATTTTACAGATAGAAACCTTAGAAATGATATTTTGCAGAAGTCCTTTTACTCTGCTCTTCAAATAGATGGAATCCAGATTGGTGTTTTTAAGGAGTTACCACCAGCGATGTTAAAGTTTAGAAGGGAATTTGGATTTTTGGTAGTGGAGCTGAAGAAAAGACAGATATAGTATAGGTGGGATGTTCCAATGGGCGTAATACTGAGATATGAAGGTGTGAGATATCGTTTGAATACCTTAGATAAGGCAAGAGAATTTTATTATGAAATACTGAAGGCAAGTGCTACACCTCCACGCACATCCACACCAACAGATATTGAGATTGCAGAGCAGAGGCTGTTTGAGAAAGAGACAGAAGAACAAATAAGGCAGCTGCAAAAAGAAAAGGAAACCCAGGCTGCTGCAGGTGGCCCTCAGGCGGATCCTTTTGGACCTCTTTTAAGCTCTTTTCTGGAGGAACCGTCAAAGACTGTCACAGAGGGAATTGCTGAGATGCCACTACTTAAATTAGATGAGCAACGTGTAACCAGATCTCTCACCAGACAAATTCAAGAAACTCAGAAGCAGGGGAAGCCCCAAACGCAACGAGTCAAGAAAGACAAAGGTAAGAAGCAAGGTGAAGCCATGGGAGGAGCAGGACCGAAGATTAGTCTCGTGGAGAAAGAACTTCAGCAAATGCTCTCAACGCTTCAGATTAGACCAAAAGTTGCTTAAATTTCTATCCTGGAATGTGAATGGTTTGAACTCTCCACAAAAAAGGAAAAAAATATTTTACTATTTGAAGCAATTTAATAATGATGTTGTTTACCTTCAAGAAACTCACATTAGGCTGCAAGATCAGAAGTACTTAATGAACTCAAGATTGGGAACACATTTTGCAGCCTTTAATTTGGAAAAGAAAATGGTGTGGAGATATATATAAATAAAAGACTTTCAGCTAAAACTATAGAAGTGGATGATTGTGGCAGATATATAGCAATTGAACTTGATACAGATTATGGTTCTATTTTGGTGGTAGGAATATATGCACCAAATCAACAACAAGGAAGCTTTTACAAGATGCTCCATTCAAAAATCTTGGACTGGAATTTTAAGAGTATTCTAATTATGGGAGATTGGAACGGAGTGATTTCTCCAAGGATAGATAAAAAAACTTCAATATTCAGTAATTTTTCCTCTGTTAAGTTAATCCAATCCGTAATTGCTGAGAGGGCCGCAGCTTCATAATACAATCTTATATTAGGCATCTTAAGCCCACCTCTTTCTCTGGTATCTTGCATTATCTTTTGATTAACTCGGGGTTTCTTCCCCGCCCACACAAACTTGTTTATACCCTTCTGCCATTCCTTCAAATTTTCATCTTTTTTAAGTATAGGTATCATTTGAAAAAGAAATAAAAATTTTGGCAAAACATTCATTTTTACAGCTGCTATCCTTCCCAGTAAGGACAATTGTAACTTTTTCCATTTTTCCATCTCTATCTGAATTTTTTTCCATAGCAGTTCATAATTATACTGATATAAATTCATGTTTACTGGCATAATATGGACCCCTAAGTATTTAACCTTCGTAACTAGTTCATATCCTGTTAACCTTTCTATCTCTTCTTTCTGGCTTCCAACCATATTTTTAGCAATTATCTTTGTTTTAGCTGAATTTATTTTAAAACCAGACACTTTCCCATATGAGCAGATTGTTTCAGTCAAAGCTGTAATTGATTTTACCGGTTGGGTTAAGGTAACAACCAGGTCATCCGCAAACGCCCGTAACTTATACTCATGTTGTTTTATTTTAATTCCCTTTATTGCATCCATCCTTCGTATTTTATTTAGTAGAATTTCCAATGTCAGAATAAACAATAGTGGTGACAAGGGACAACCTTGCCTTGTTCCCTTCTCTATATTAAAATTTTCTGTCAAACCACCATTGATTACTATTTGTGCTGTTTGTTTTTGATAAATTGCCTTAATGGATTTTATAAAATGTTCTCCGAATTGCATTTTTGCTATTAATTTTAATAAAAATTGCCAATTCAGTCGATCAAAAGCCTTTTCAGCATCTAAAAAAACCAACACCGCAGGGACCTGCTTGTTACCTCCTAAATATTCTATTAAGTTAACAATTTGCCTTACATTACTTTTCATTTGTCTACCATGTATAAAGCCAGTTTGATCTTCATGAATCATTTGTTGCGTAGTTATCATTAATCTATTTGCTAGAATTTTAGCAAAAATCTTATAGTCTGTGTTTAGAAGTGAAATCGGCCTATAATTTTTAGGATCTGCATGATCTTGCCCATCTTTTGGAATCAACGAGATAAATGCTGTCTTCCAAGATGGAGGTACATCTCTCCCCTGTTGTATGTTATTAAATAATTCCTTCAATGGTTCCACCATTTCCTCCTGTAAACTTTTATAATATATAGTTGTCAAACCATCCGTACCAGGAACTGTACCCATTTTTAGTTGCTTAATAGCAGACAAAATTTCCTCAGAAGTTATCAGTTTGTCTAAACTTTCTTTCTGTTCGTTGGAAATTGTAAGAATACTCTCTCCCTGCAGATACTTGTCTATATCTGTATCTTGAATTTTATCAGCAGTGTACAACTTGGAGTAAAACTCTAAGAATGACTTTTTAATCAATTCATATTCAAAAACAGCTTTACCTTTATAGTTAACTTTTTCTATTGTCCTTGATTTTTGCTTTTTTCTCAGCAAGTATGCTAGCCACCTGCCTGGTTTATTAGCGTTACAAAAAGTATTATGTTTTGCATACTGTAAATTAGTTGCTACCTGATCTGCCATTAGCATATTAAATTGGGCCTTCAGTAAATTAATTGCCTCTTTAGCTTTCTTATCCATTGGGTTTGCTATTAAAATCCGTTCCTGTTTACTAATCTCATCCTCTAGTTCTTTCCTCTTCTCCACCTGTTTTTTCCTGTATTTATTATTTAAGTATATTAAAACACCTCGCATATATGCTTTGCTTGCATCCCATACCATTTCCATAGATGTACCTTTGTGCATGTTCATAACAAAAAACTCTTTCATAAATTTTTTACACTCTTTTACATTTTCTTCATACCTAAACAAATTATCATTCAATCTCCAGGACCTCCCAGGACCTTTCCCATTCCCCAATTCCATCCAAACTGGACTGTGATCTGACATCGTTCTTGAACAAATCTTCGTTTTCTTTACCCTGATTAGAAGATTATTAGTAATTAGTATAAAGTCAATTCTTGAAAAAGATTGATGTCTATCCGAAAAGAAGGTAAAATCTTTTTCTCCTACATTTCTTTCACGCCAGATATCCCTCAACTCCCAGTCCTCCATCATATCCCAGAATGGTTTGGGCAATTTAGCTCTTGATAAGATAGTTTGCTTAGGCCCCTTCTTATCTTTTTCCACGTCCAAAACACCATTCCAATCGCCCAATAGGATGCAAGATTTATATCCCCATTGTATCAACTTCCGATGTAATAAGTTATAAAAATTTTCTTGTTGCTGATTCGGAGCATATACTCCAATTACAAGAATTTTTTGTCCATTGATTACAAGTTCAATCGCTAAATATCTTCCTTGGTCATCTGCTTCAATTAATTTCCCTATTAAGTCTCTTTTCACATATATAACTATACCATTTTTCTTCTCTGATGCTGCTGCAACATAGTGTATACCCAGTCTCGTATTTATCAAGTATTTTTGATCTTGTGTCCTAATATGTGTCTCTTGCAAACAGATTACTTCATTTCTAAATTGTTTAAGATAGTGAAATATTTTTCTTCTCTTCTGCGGAGAATTCAAACCATTAACATTCCAGGTCAAAAATTTAGTTCCCATTTCTGGGCTTCTGAAGCTTTTGAAGCAATTCCTGGTGGCCTTGTCTCAGCTGACCTTTAGGTCTTGCTCCCCCCACAGCTTCTGTTTTGGTAGTTTCCTGAATTATCAACTGATGTTGTTGTTGTTGATGTATTAATTCTTTACGCTTAGCTGCTGCCGCTCTAGTCTGTCTTTTGGGTTCGTCTGATATATCAATTATCTCTTGTACAGTCATCTGAGTGTGCAGCTTCTCTTCTTGACCCACTGGAACCACTTCCTTCTGTTGTTCCCTTCTTTCCTTCTTTCCTTTTTCTGCTGGTGATTTTGATGTTTCAGCCTTCAATACATTGGCATAGAAATCTCTTGCCTTCCCTATTGAATTAAGTTGATATCTCTTTCCCATATGATTCAGCACTAAGCCAACTGGCACCTCCCATCTGTACTGCAGCTGACGTTTTTTCAATTCTTCCACCAGAAAGGCATATTCCTTTCTGGCTCTCAACATCCTGGGGGGGATTTCTTTCAGTGTCATCACCTCCTGATCTCCCACCTGAAGCTTGGTTTGGAAAGTAGCCTGCAAAATTTGGTTCCGTACAGTCCTTGTGTTAAAGTATATTACAATATCTCTTGGTAAATGCTTCTGTCTGGCCACCCAGGAGTTAACACGATAAGCCTTATCAATTTGCCAGCCCATTTCATTTTTTGTCTCCCCGAGCAGCTGTGCCAGAACCTCTGACATCAGTTCCTTCAAGTTCTCTTCTTTGTTTTCATTCAGTCCACGAAATCTTAACGCAAATTCCATATCCCTATATTGTATCATCGTTACATCCAGTTCCGCTCTTTCAACTCTATTTTGAGTCTCCTCCACTTTACCATCCAAAATTTTTGTAACCTCCGTCAACTCGTCGACCTTCTCACCGACCAGTTCGATATCTCCTGCCAAACACTTAAAAGCCAATAATATATCCTCTCTAATTTCCCGGTTCCTAATTGCAATCTCTTCTGAGACAGGCTGTATTTTTTCATTAGTTTCAGCAATTTGTCCATTGGTCTCATCAATTTTTTCATTAATTTCATTAATTTTCACACTAAACACCACTGCCATTTTTTTTATTTGAAGCTTCCAAGGCTGATTGTAACATATCCAACGTTAAGCTCTGTGGCTCTGTTGAAAGGGCAGGAGAAGAAACAGTCTCAACAGGTTTCGAAGCCATTTCAAATTTAAACTTATTTTTCTCTTGTAATCTTGTAATCAAAAGCCAGAAAGAGAGAAGTCTTTCAACACTTCAACTGTTTCAAAGTTTTAAAATCCTCCTTCTTCCACTGGGAAACTTTCCAGGCTAAAGGCTGATCAGAAAGTGAAACCTTCTCAGTTTTCACTCTTACCACACCCATTCGCCATTTTTTATTGCAGCTTCTAATGTGTTACTTCCAAAGAAGGTTACAGGTTTAGGAGTTAAATGTAAGTACTTGCAGTTAGGATTCTCCAGGCTTGTCCTGTCTGCTTTCATTCATTCTTATGTAAAGTCCTTCCCTTTGTTCCCAGCAGAATTGGTCGTGGCTTCTAGCTCCGTTATTGCGGAGTCGTCCCTGGCCCGGAGCAAATGACAGGCTATTAGGGAGTTCACACCTTCCGTGCTCCAGGATTATTCCTGGGACACCACGGGGACTCTACCTTCGCCTGCCGGCTCTTCTCCCTCTCCTTTACATGGGGAGAGGGTTTTCAAACTGCCAGACAGCTGTTTTCTTGCTGTTCTGGCAGCTTTACGATGCCAGGGATCGGGCGCCCATAAAAGAGCGTCTGCGAAGCTCACGGAGCCAACCAAGGATATGGTCTGGTCTACGGCTGGCATGCTTACTTAGTGTACGATAAGAAAATAGATAAAACTTTTAAAAGTCATATACTAAGAAATGCTCTATTGCGAGTCTGGAAAAAGTATAAATATAAGTTAAATGATAAGATACCAATATGGACAGTACCCAGACACGTGATAGAGAATATAAATGTGGAGCCAAAGCAAGAGAGGATTACTTATAAGGAACTCCTTTACAAAGAAGGAGTTAAATTACAATTAAAATCTAGAGAGCAACTAAGAGAAGAAGGAATTATCAGGACTTGGTTTCAGTATGCACAGCTGCAGGCCAGATGGAGAAAAGACCAAACAACTGGTATCTTGCAACAGGATGAGAACCTGGTAAAGCAGATAAGGGATAAAGGTCAAATGCACATAAAAAGGTTGTACAGTGCATTGGTGGAAATAGACTCAGAAACTGACCTAGTTAAAGATTGCATGATAAAATGGGCGCAAAATATAGGTGAACCAATAATGTTGGAGACTTGGGAGAAGATATGGGTTAGTAATGTAAGATTTACACAAGCTCAAAATTTAAGAGAGAATTTTTATAAAATGTTTTATAGATGGCATTTAGACCCAAAAAAGTTATCTTGCATGTATCCAAGTGTACAACCTAAATGCTGGAGATGTGAATGTGAAGATGCCACATACTTCCACATATGGTGGACGTGTAAAAAAATTAAGGCTTTTTGGATTAAGATATGGTGGATTATTCAAAATATCTTAAGGAAAAAAATTAAATTTACACCACAGTTCTTCCTGTTGGGAATTGTTACGGATTGTACAGCAATAGAAATTAAGTTGATTTTGAACTTGATAACAGCTGCCAGGTTGCTGGTGGCACAGTATTGGAAGAAGCAAGATCCACCTACCACAGAGGAATGGACTTTAAAAGTTGTGCACCTGGCTGAGATGGCAAAAATTTCATCGTATCTTAAAGATCATTCAAATGAAAGATATATATTAGAATGGAGAAGATGGATCGATTATATGCAAAAAAAATATTCAAATAAGAAGGTTTATATAGCATATGAATGAAATATTTTTTAAAGTAGTTTATGTCTATGATGTTTTGAGTTATAGTTAGAGAATTAGGGATAATGTGTATGTATCTTAGTTTTATGTTCGTGAAAGTTATACCCTGTGCTTGTTCTGGGAAGTCTGGGGAGGGGGGAGGGAGGAAGAGGTTGGGGGGAGGGGGGGAGAAACTGTTTGTAATCTTTATAAAATCTTCTAATAAAAAAAAAACGATGACTAAATCTACTATTAAATTACCACAGGCCTTTTTTGAATTACAAAAAGGCTTGGAACTGAAAGATATTTGGAGAATACATAACCCAAATGAGTTGGATTTTACTTTTTATTCAGATAGACATAAATCTTTCTCAAGGATTGATTTTTTTTTTGGTAACAACTGATTTACTTCCTAAAGCCAAGAAAACAAAGATATTTTCCAGGACATTAACTGATCATAGCCCGGTGTGGCTAGAGATTGAATTAGGGAAGAGGCCAAGAAGGTCATGGAGAGTAAATGAAAATCTATTTAGATATGAAAAAAATGTCGATGAACTTAAAAAATATATGAAGGAATTTTTTAGTTTCAATTCGAATAAGGGTACCCCTATTGAAACAGTTTGGGATGCAAGTAAAGCTTATATGCGTGGGGTCCTGATACATATGAATTTTAAACATAAACAAACCAGACAGAAAAAGAGAATAGAACTGGAAGAAGAAATAAAGAAAAAGGAACAGCTACTTATAGCAACTCCAAAAGATGGGTCACTCCAGACGGCGATAAATTTCAAATGCTTATATCAGAACAAACAGCAACTAATTTACAATTTGCTAAACATAATACTTTTGCTAATGCTAACAAACCTGGTAGGTGACTGGCTTACACCTTGAGAAAGAATACGAATAACTGAATTATTGATAGAATCCAGTATGGAGGAAAAATGGTGTATCAACAAGATCTGATTAAAAAATCTTTTGTGGACTATTACGCTAAGTTATATGCACAGGATAACATACAAAATAAACCAGTAGATGAATACCTGGAAGGAAAAAGGGTTACTAAAATATCCTTGCTCCAAAAGGCAAACTTGGAACGTTTGATAACTACTGATGAGATTAGCCTAGCCATAAGGCAACTTAAACCAGCTAAGGCTCCAGGGACTGATGGTTTGACTGCAATTTATTATAAAACTTTACAAATGGAGATGATTGAACATCTTACAGAATTATTTTGTAATATACAGCAAGGAGGCAAAATACCCTCCTCAAGGAAAGCGGCCTTTATATCGCTGATACCTAAAGATAAAGATGGTCCTAAGAAACCAGAAGATTATAGACCAATATCTCTCTTGAACACAGACTATAAAATTTTTGCTAAAGTATTAGCCAACAGATTGATGCCAGTTATTCAAGAGGTAATTCATCATGACCAAGCAGGATTTATCGAAGGTAGACATATGAAGGAGAATGTAAGGCAACTTATAGATATAATTGACTATCTAGACAAAAATAAACAGATCTCTGCAGTGCTGGTCTTCTTGGACGCGGAAAAGGCCTTTGATCGAGTGAATTGGAACTTTCTAACCAAGACTTTGGAAAAAATGGATATGGGGATTCGGTTTCGACAGGCGATAGGAGCAATATATCAGCAACAAAATGCACAACTTATTATTAATGAAGGTTTGTCCATGAGTTTTGAGATACAAAAAGGTACAAGACAAGGTTGCCCATTATCTCCATTGTTATTTATTTTAACTTTAGAAGTCTTGTTGAATACAATTCGGGACTCGAACTCTTTAAGTGGTATAGCTATAAGGCAAAAGGAATACAGAACTAGAGCATTTGCGGACGATCTGGTTGTTACCCTATCACATCCTTTGAACTCAATAATCCAGATGAAAGACATTATAGAAGAATTTGGCATGGTATCTGGGTTCAGACTCAACCAAAAAAAATGAAAATGATTGTTAAAAACATGACAGAGATTCAAAAAAAGAAACTTGCAAGTTTGGCAGGTTTTGAAATAGCTGCTAAGGTCAAATACTTAGGTATAGAAATTGCAGACTCAAATATAAAACTTTTCCAAAATAATTATGAAGTGTTGTGGCAAAAGATACAGAAAGACCTACAAGCATGGGAAAAGTTACAATTATCTCTGCTTGGAAGAATTTCAACAATCAAAATGAATATTCTACCTAGACTCATCTTTTTATTTCAGATGATTCCGGTGCTTAAATCTGATAACATTCTGTTAGAATAACAAGCAACATTGAATAAATTTGTTTGGAATGAGAAAAAACCAAGAGTAAAGTTGAAAATAATCCAAGACGCTCGTGAAAGAGGTGGCCTTAGACTCCCAGACCTTCGATTGTACTATGAAGCAGCTGCATTGTCACAAATAGCAGAATGGTTTGGGAAAACAAAAATTGAATTGCTGAATATAGAAGGTCACGACCTTGTTTCGGGATGGCATGCATATCTTTTTTACGAAGATAGGGTGGACAAAGTGTTTAACAGTCATATTCGCCGAAATGCCTTGATGAGAATATGGAAGAAGCACCGGCCTAATTGGGATTACAAGATAATCCCGCTTTGGTTGGATCTTGCAGATACCATGTGGATTATAAATACTAAGTCACTCGGGGGTTGTTTATATAAAGATGTGCTTTTTGCTGATGGGGGCAGTTGGCAGCTAAAAACTTTGAAACAACTGTTGGAAGAAGGAATTATCTTAAATTGGTTACATTATAATCAGCTACAGATGAGATGGAAAGAAGACCAAAGAGTCGGATTTATGGATAATGAAGCAGAACTGATTAAGCAGATAAAAGAGACGGGCCCAAAGCATATCAAAAGAATATATAATGTATTGTTAGAAAGGGATTCAGAAAGTGAATTGGTTAAGGATTGTATGATTAAATGGGCTCAGAACTTTGATGAACCTGTTATGTTGGAGACGTGGGAAAAAATATGGTTTCAGAATGTTAAATTTACACAGTCACAGAATTTAAGGGAGAACTTTTATAAAATGTTTTATAGATGGTATTTAGATCCTAAGAAATTATCATGTATGTATCCTAATGTTCAACCAAAATGCTGGAGGTGTGGGTGTTTAGATGCTACATTTTTTCATGTATGGTGGACCTGCAATAAGGTTAAAGCTTTTTGGATAAAAATCTGGTGGGTTATGCAAAATGCATTGAAGAAAAGATTACAATTTACTCCGCAAATGTTTTTATTGGGTATAATTAAGGATTCTTCAAAGGGGGAAATGAAATTGTTTTTGTATATGGTTACAGCAGCTAGGTTACTGATTGCTCAGCATTGGAAAAAAGATTTTTTACCTACGATTGATCAATGGATTCAGAAAGTGGCGGGGTTTGCGGAAATGGCAAAAATCTCAGCTTTCTTAAAAGATCAGAAGCAGGAGAATTATATACAGGAATGGGAAAAATGGATTGATTATATACAGAATAAATATCAGACTAGGAAGTATCATGTAGCTTTTAGGTAAGAATGTGTAGATTGATAAGGTGATAAGCAAGGGGTACATTGTGAACAGAGTGAATAATATATGGGTTGTTTGGAATTACCAGAGTGGTGTATAGTGGAAGTCAGGGGGGGTGGGTTGGAACGGGAGGTGGGGGAGGGCTAGGGTGGAGGGGAGGGAAATATATTTGCATAATTAGTTTAGAAGAGGAGGATAATGGGACAATGTTATTTTACGAGAAATTTATATCATGATGGATGGGAGGAGGGGGGTACAGTACTGGTATTTGATTTATATTACATGTATGGGGGGGGGAAGGGGAAAAATCTGTTTGTATAAAACTTTTTCAATAAAAAAAACAGAGGTCTCTTCTGTTACCTGTAGTCCTCAGCTTACAACCACAATCGAGTCAATAAAACAATATTGATTTATTTCTTTTGCAGTTAGTATTATTTAACAGGATGAAGAAGAGGCAACAGAGTATGACCGCTTTCTTCTCCAAAAAACTGAGAGGAGCAGTCAGCTGATCTGCAACAGTCACCAGCACCAACACCACCAGCACCACCAGTGCCAGCACCAGTACCACCAGTGCCAACACCTGCACCACCAGTACGACCACTTCCACCACTTGAAGTTGGAGAAAGCAGCAAGTCCATCTCCACCACTGAAGTTCCAAAACTTCCTGACTGCTGGAATTTGCAGCAATACAGAAACTTCAAGGGGAAGTATCATGGACTGGTAGTATCCGACAAAAAGTTAGGTTGTGAGTACTGTGTGAAATTTCCAGGTTGACGCTGCAGGGACAACTAAGGAGAATCAGCAATCCTCTCTCAGAAAAAAATTGAAGGAACATTTTCAATCAAAAGCACACCTTATTTGTAGAGAGAAAGGGAGCAGGATGCCTTAACCAAATCCATAGATAAGTCAACTGACAAACATTTATCCAGTACTTGTAAAATATTTTTTACTGGTTTTTTTTTTTTTACTGTTTACAATCTGGCATAAAGATGCAAACCATTCTCAGACATCGAAGGGCAGGTAAATTTGCTAACTACAGTTGGAGTAGATGTGGGAGTAGGCTTGCATTCACGGAGATCAGCAATGAAAATAGTTGAATTAATTGCAAACAAAATTAAAACCACCGTGTTTTCCAGGATTATTGCAAAGAATCTAAAGGTGTGCTTAATAATCAATGAAGCCTCAATGCTGTCAATGAAAGCAGTTCTGATGGTTTTTGTTAAGGTTGATTCAGAATGCCCAGCAATCATTTTTGTTGAGCTGTTGGAATTAAAGAAACAAAATGTAGAGACCATATGTTCTGCAGTGATGGGAAGCTTACGTAAAGTTGGGTTTACCACTGAATATCTGCAGAAGAATTTAATAGCTTTCTGCTCCGATGGCGCCAACATTATGCTTGGGAGAAAATCTGGAGTCAGCACCAGAATAGCTCAAGACTTCCCAAACATCATAATCTGGCACTGCTTGAACCACTGCCTCCAACTTGTGCTGGATGATGCAATAAAAGAAATAAAACAACACAACGATTTCAAGATCTTCCTTGATAAAATACACACCACTTTCCCGAAATGCTGCAAGAGTCAGAATGACCTTTTCCAAATCTTTGAACAACTGGGCATTGAAATTGTGAAGATTGGCAGAGATTTTTGGACCAAGATGGGCTGCCTGTAGTTTAAGGTCAACCATAGCTGTGTGGCATGCTTATCCAGCACTACATCAGTTTTTTCTGGGCAATAAAAAGATTCCCAGGCATGGCTTCCTGTTTTGAAAAGTTAAATTTTTGGCCCTCATGATCGATATTCTAAATGAGATTTCTCTTCTGTCAAATGCCCTGCAGGGGAGAAACACAGATACCATCAAGGCCGAAAAATTAGTATTGCGATCAATTAAAACACTTGAAGTGCTTAGATGGGGAAAGGGCACATATGAAAAAAACATTGATGCAATGCTAGCTTCAGAAGCCTTCAAAAACATAAAATTAGTTCCCAATCAAAAATTTGTTGCCCTTCCTCGTGAAAACCTTTTGGCAAGCATCATCACCAATTTGAATAAAAGGCTGATAGATTGCGACCATCTAAAAACAGGTAGCCAATTGCCAGACGCAAACAAATTACACTTTATCACATATTTGGAGCCCGATTACTGGAACATTGAGGATGTAGTCATTCCATGGGCAGAAGCAGAGGCAGCATTGATTGAATTTGGTGAAATTTTTAATTATGAAATTGATTTGAAGGACTACAGAGATTTTTTGGAAAATGTGCTCAAACATCCAAAGACCTACAAAATTCCTGACAGTATCAAAAAAGCTAGAGGCATTGTAGGACAATTGTTGTTAATTCAGCAGAGGTAGAAAAGAGGTTCTCAAAATGAACTTCATATGTTCAGAGCAAAGAACCCACCTAATTGTTCCAAATGTAAGTAATCTGATGATGATAAGTGTTGTTGGCATGCCTTTTGTGAGATGGGACCCAATTCCTGCAGTGAAAAAGTGGCTCAGAGCACACCATCACACAACTGATGATCCATTTAGCTGATTTAGTTTAGTTAGAAGAATGTCCAGTATGATGATATTGAATGCTGAATTAAAGTCTACAAAGAGGACCCTTGCGTAGGTCTTTGGAGATTCAAGATGTTGTTAGATGTAGTGCAGAGCCATATTAGCAGCAGCATCTGTCAATCTATTAGCTTGGTATGCAAACTGCAGTGGGTCCAACAGTGGATCCATGATGGTTTTCAAGTGGGACATCATTAGCCTTTCAAAGGTTTTCTTAACTACAGATGTTAGAGCAATTGGTTTGTAGTCATTCAGTTCCTTGATGGAGGGCTTCTTCGGCACTAGGATCATAGTGGAGCATTTGAAGCAAGAAGGAACATGGCACATCTGTAGTGATTTGTTGAAGATTCAGGTGAAGATGGGGGCCAATTGGTCAGCACAGACTTTTAAGCAAGAAGGAGTTATCTTGTCTGGGCCTGGTGCTTTCCCTTACTTTATGTCAGGCCTGCTTCTTCCATTATCCAAGAAAGACCACACTTAAGCACAATTCAAATGATTAAGGTTACTTTTACTGAATAAGAAATGACAGCAGCGAAAGTTAAGCAAGGAGTGATTACTTTAGGCGCGAAGCGTACATATCAAAGCATAAGCCAACCCCAACAACCCATGACCCCACAGTAATGTCCAATTTAATGTCAGGCACGATGTCAGATGGGCAACACGTCCACAGCGGTCATCAGAATGGAATGCTATACCGTTGGGCCTGGCGATATCACCCCCTAGCTCCATCTTCCTCCAGCACACATAATGATCACCCCCCCACCCTCCCTGTTTCCATGGCAGCTGAAGCAGGCAGTAAAGCGGAGGCTGACTGTCATGACTGCTTCTACCTCCATTCAAGAAAGACCACGCTTAAGCATATTTCAAATGATTAAGGTTACTTTTACTGAACAGGGAAAGGACAGCAGCAAATGTTAAGCCAGAAGTGGCTACTTTAGGTGCGAAGCATACATATCAAAGCATAAGCCAAACCCCAATCACCCATGACCCACACCCCAATGTCCAATACAGTGTCTTCCACAGTGTCAGATGGGTAGCACGTCCAGAGCGGTCATCAGAATGGAATGTGATACTGTTAGGCTTAGCGATATCACCACCTAGCCCCTTCTTCCTCCAGCACACTTTCTAACAACATCCCCCCACCCTCCCCGTTACTATGGCAGCCAAGCATGCAGGAAAGCGAAGGCTGACATCCGGCCCTCCTTCAGAAGAAATGTGTTCAACCCTGTAAAAGAGACGCAAAAGACAAGAACACATAACAAGACACACAAAAAGACAAAATAGAGTTCAAGGCTTATTGGGATACTTGGCATAAAATTGTCTCAGTAACTTCGGGGCCTTAACGTGGCACTTATCAACCCATTCATTATGGGAAGTGGGAAAGTCTTTCCAAACTACCAGGTACTGTACTTTGTTCCTATGCATTCTTGAATCTAAAATGTCTCGAACCTCATAGTGTTGTTCCCCGTCAACCAACACAGACTTAGGAGAACCAGGGTATGGTTTGCGAAGATGTGACAAGCGTTCAGGTTTCAATAGGTGGACATGGAAAATTGGGTAAAGGCGTCTATAGGATTTAGGAAGATCCAGCTTAACGGAAACAGAACTTATTATCTTGGTGATCGTAAATGGACCCACAAATTTAGGGCCTAACTTCTTGCACTTCTGAGGACTATCCAAATATTTAGTAGAAACATAAACTCGATCACCAACTTTGTACGTCGGAGGTACTGCTCATTTCTTATCGGCATACAGCTTGTGCGATTCATGAGCATCATCCAATGTTTTCCGCATAATAGGCCAAACAGCCGACAGTTTACCAGTCCAATCAGAGAGGGAAAGAATTGTAGGACGTTCATGAGGAAGCTCAGGGATGGGCACAAAGTCCTGACCATAAATCACTTTGAATGGGGTCATACCAGTACTACTATGAACTGAATTGTTATAAGCTACCTCAGCATGAATAAGGAGATCAGCCCAGTCATCCTGCTGGAAGTTTATAAAACAGCGCAAATATTGCTCCAGAACCGAGTTAGCCCTCTCACAAGCCCCATTCGTCTGCGGGTGGTGGGAGGAGCTTAAGCCTTGGCCGGAGCCAATCAGCGTCAAAAATTCCTTCCAGAATTTTGAACTAAACTGAACACCCCGATCAGAGATGATGCGCTTCGGGACACCATGCAAGCGATAAATATGAGTCAGAAACAGTTTTGCCAAAGTCTTAGCCATCCCTGCGGCCGATTCGCTCCCACAGAGAGGGACTTCTCCGGGTGCCATCCACTAGGCAATGCCAGCGGGCGACGCCCAGGGGAAGGGCCTTCTCTGTGGTGGGCCCAACCCTCTGGAATGACCTACCCCCCGGCCTCAGAACAACCACGGACCTCCGCACCTTCCGCCAGAAATTAAAGACACTCCTGTTCCATCAGCCCGGTTTGGCCTAAGTTATTTACCTAGCCTGCAGCCTGTATTATAAATTGTTTTAATTGGGTTTGTAAGGGATTATGTCTTAACTATTTAAATTTTAGCACAGGGATAAACTATTTAATTCGATTTTAATTATTTATATTTTGTATTTGTTTGTTTTAAATTTCCTGTGCACCGCCCCGGGTCCCTTCGGGGAGAGGGTGCGGTTATATAAATTCTATAAATAAAATAAATAAATAAATAAATTAGCCGATGGTATCTTTGAGCATGGTACAAAGTGAACTTGCTTGGAGAATAAATCTGTAACAACCCATATAACAGTAAAACCTTGGCTACTTGGAAGGTCAACAATAAAGTCCATAGAAATTTCCTTCCAAGGAGCGTCCGGCCTTGCTACAGATTGGAGAAGACCGTGAGGTTTGCCAGGGGGACGTTTCGAAGCAGCACATGTTGGGCAACTGGCGATATAAGATTCAATGTCTTTTTTCAGCGAAGGCCACCAGAACTGGCGTTTAACCAAATGCATAGTCTTGACAAATCCAAAATAACCAGCCAATCTGGAATCATGCGTCCTCTGTAAGACAAATGGTCGAAGCGTTGCAGGGACATAAATTTTTGAGCCAATCCAAGGTAGACCATCCCGTAGGGTGCAGTCCCCCGAGTGGGCGGAATACCATTCATCGGTGAGAAGTTCCGTTTTAATTCTGGAAATCAACTCAGGCTGCGGGTCAGTTTGTAGGACGGAATGACTCCTGGTCACCACTGGGGTGGCCATGCTATACAACGGAAGAACAGGTTGAACAACTGAGAGCTTGGAAGTGTCATATTGAGGAAGCCTGGATAAGGCATCAGCCATAAAGTTTTTTCCTCCTGGGATATATTTTAAAGTAAAGTTGAAATGATTGAAGTATTGAGACCAGCGTACTTGTTTCGGAGATAGCTTACGAGATGTCGTCAGGTACTCTAAATTCTTGTGATCAGTCCAAACCTCAAACGGGTGAGGGGCACCTTCCAGAAAATGACGCCAATAATAATAATAATAATAATAATTTTAATTTATATCCCGCTCTCTCTCCCCAAGGGGACTCGAGGCGGGGCACAGGCAATTAAAAATACAAATAAACCACAAACAAATACAAAATACAGAGTTAAAAATAGATTAAATAGACATAGCCAAGACATGAGCGCCCAACGAACCGCAAACGCTTCCTTCTCCCAAATCGCCCACCTCCTCTCAGTATTGGATAACTTACGAGAAGTGTAAGCGCAGGGTTGTAATAGACCTTGTTGGTTATATTGTAACAAAACAGCTCCAACCGCCACGTCGCTAGCATCTGCTTGAATGACGAAAGGAGAATTAACATCTGGGTGTTTGAGTACAGGTTCTGCTGCAAATAAGCGCTTTAATTTCTCAAAAGAAGCTTGACACTCCATAGTCCAGTTGAGAGGAGAACTTGGCCGAGGCTTGGTTTCCCCGTTGGTTTTGAGCAGGTTTGTAATAGGCAGAGCGATACTCGCAAAAGAAGGTATAAATTGGCGGTAAAAGTTAGCAAAACCTAAAAAACTTTGTAATTGTTTCCGGGTACGAGGAGGGGCCCATTCTGTTACAGCTTTGACTTTTCCAGGGTCCATCTCAATACCCTCAGCTGAGATACGATATCCTAGATAGTCTATTTTATCTTGATTAAAAGATAATCTGGGATTTATCTGCAGGAGAAAATCACTCGGATTCGGAATGAGCTACCCTCCATCGACAGTGGTCCTGTGGGACTGTCCGAGACTAGTCCTGAGGTTCCTTCTTGGGAGGAGTTTGACTTTGTTACCACCGAGGATATGGACAGGTTGTCAAGGAAACTTAGGGCGACCACATGTTTATTGGACCCGTGTCCCTCCTGGCTTGTACTGGCATCCTGGGAAACGACACGAGGCTGGCTCCAGGGCCTTGTCAACGCATCTTTGAGTGAGGGGTCCTTGCCTGCCGTCTTGAAAGAGGCGGTAGTGAGGCCCCTCCTCAAGAAGCCGTCTCTGGACCCAGCTTTATTAGAGAACTATCGTCCGGTCTCCAACCTTCACTTTTTGGTGAAGGTTGTCGAGAGTGTGGTAGCCCAACAGTTTCCGCGACACCTGGAGGAAGTTGATTATCTAGACCCGCGCCAGTCCGGCTTCCGACCCGGTCACAGCACCGAGATGGCATTGGTCGCGTTGGTTGATGATCTCTGGAGGGCGCGGGATAGAGGTTATTCCTCTATCCTAGTCCTATTAGACCTCTCGGTGGCTTTTGATACCATCGACCATGGTATCCTATTGCACCGACTGGGGGGGTTGGGGCTGGGAGGCACCGTTTTACGGTGGTTCTCATCCTACCTCTCTGGTCGGTCGCAATATGTGTTGACGGGAGGGCAGAGGTCGACCTCGAGGCCTCTCTTATGTGGGGTTCCTCAGGGGTCGGTCCTCTTGCCCCTCCTTTTCAACACATATATGAAGCCGCTGGGTGAGATCATCCGTGGTTTTGGGGTGGAGTACCACCTGTACGCTGATGACACCCAGCTGTACATATCCACCCCAAACCACCCCAACGATGCCGCCGAAGTGCTGTCCCGGTGTTTGGAGGCCGTACGGATCTGGATGGGTGGTAACAAACTCAAGCTCAACCCTGCCAAGACTGAGTGGCTGTGGTTTCCGGCACCCCGGTTCAGCCAGATTACTCCAACTCTGGCCATTGGGGGCGAAACACTGGCCCCTGTGGAGAGGGCGCGCAATTTGGGTGTCCTCCTGGATTCCCGGCTGTCCATGGAGGACCATGTGGCGGCCGTGGCCAGGAGGGCGTTTCATCAGGTATGCCTGATGCGCCAATTGCGCCCCTTACTGGACCAGGCTGCCCTTCGCACAGTCACTCAAGCTCTCGTGACGTCCCGACTCGACTACTGTAATGCTCTCTACATGGGGCTTCCCTTGAGGTGCACTCGAAAGCTACAGCTAGTCCAAAACGCAGCCGCGCGGGTGATTATGGGAGCCACTAGATGCTCCCACATAACACCGATCCTGCGCGAGCTGCATTGGCTTCCTGTGGTTTTTCGAGTGCGCTTCAAGGTTTTGACAACTATCTTTAAAGCGCTCCATGGCTCGGGGCCTAGTTATATGCGAGACCACCTCCTGCCCCATACATCCCTTAGACCGATACGCTCCCACAGAGAGGGCCTTCTCAGGGTGCCGTCGGCCGGACAATGCCGACTGGCGACACCCAGGGGAAGAGCCTTCTCTGTGGCGGGGCCAGCCCTCTGGAATGACCCACCCCCTGAATTACATACCATCCCCGACCTCCGCCTCTTCCGCCAATGTCTTAAGACATATTTGTTTCAACAAGCCGGCCTAGCCTAACCTCCCATGGGGACTTTTAGGTAGTTTTAAATTGGGTTTTTAAAATTTGGTTTTAGCACAGGATAGGTTTATTTAATAGTTTTTTAAATTATATTTATTGTATTTTGTATGTTTTTAAATTTCCTGTGCGCCGCCCTGGGTCCTTTGTGGAGAAGGGCGGGATATAAATTTAAAAAAATAAATAAAATAAAAATAAATTCACACTTAGAAAGTTTAGCGTAAAGTTCGGCTGCCCTTAATTTATTCAAAACAGAGCGGACTAGTTTTACGTGTTCCTCACGTGTCTCTGTGTATATGACGATATCATCAAGATAAACGATAACACCCTTGTACAGGCGCTCATGCAATACTTCGTTGATTAGTTGCATAAAAACTGATGGTGCCCCCTGCAGGCCAAAGGGCAACACTTTAAACTGAAAGCACCCTAAAGGGCAGTTAAATGCAGTCTTCCACTCATCGCCCTCCTTAATTCTTATCCTGTAATAAGCCTCTCTGAGGTCAAGTTGGCCTGTGGCCAAATGCGCTAACATGTCCTTCATGAGAGGTAAGGGGTAGACGTTGTGTTCGCATATTGTGTTCAAAAATCTGTAGTCAGTCACAAGATGAAGAGACCCATCTTTCTTCTCTCTAAGCATCACAGGGGCCGCTACCCGTGGTCTAGCGGGTTCAATGAAACCTCTTTCCAAATTTCTATCAATAAATTTGCGAAGTTCAACCATTTCACGAGGTGTCATAGAGTAAATACGTGGTTTAGGAAGTTGTACCCCAGGGAGGAAATCAATAGAACAGTCAGTATTTCGGTGGGGCGGAAGTGTGTCAGAAGATTTTTCACTAAAAACATCCTTTAGGTCCCAGTATTCCTTAGGAATTTTTTCTTCCCCTGGTATAACTTCCAATATGGGAACAATTTGGCCTGTGTTGACAGGTTCCTGGATAAGAAGTGGTTCATTCAGAGAATGATTGGGGGGGCATTGTGTAACTGGTTCCGCTTCAGGGGTAAGTGGCATAGGTGAAGGGATGCAAACCCAACCTTCTCTCCAGTCAATTAATGGGTTCCACTTCCGTAGCCAATTCAAGCCCAATATGACTGGGTTATCAGCAATTGGGGCAACAATAAAGTTAATGAATTCCTGATGGTAGTCGCCAATAGACATTTGAATTGGTTCTGTTACAAATTGTGCAGGGTTACCACCCGCTACGGTACCATCCATTTGGCAGAAAGCTATGGGAACTTTTAGATTCTTTAGATGAAAACCCATATGCTGTACTAAATCTTGGCTAATAAGGCATCGTGAACAACCAGAATCTAAAAGTGCTAGTACTTTACAATTACGTCCACTAGAGGTAGCCAAAAGCTGCAAAGGAATATTAAGGGGCCCTGAGAGGGGACTCACCCAGTTCTCGTCATTTGAGTCCGAATCCTTCTCCCAATCGTCCGGCGCCCTCTGCTGGTGATGATCGGTGGTGAGATCCAGGGGCTCAGCTCCGCGCATCGCTTGCTTCATATGCATGCTCGGGTTCTTCGCGCATTTTTTCACTTCCGCGGACGGTTGCGGGCGGGGTGTTTCCTTCACTTTGCAATCATTGGCCCAATGCCCCTCCCTTCCACAGCGGAAACAAGCATTTGATCGGGGAGAAGTCGGTTTTCCTCTTCTAATTCCCTTCTGGTAATCACGACCAAAACCGGGTGGGGGGGGATTTCTTTCTTCCTTTCCCTTTCGATCTCAGGCAGTGCATTGTTACGCAGCAGATCTATCTCAACATCAGCGGCTAAATTAAACCAATCATCTAGGGTTTCAGGCGTATTTCTGTTAATACAGCTTTGATACAAAGTGGGGTTCAGGCCTTCAGTATATTCATCAATAAGGGCCTCCATGCTCCACCCCCTCATATAACATGCAAGTTCATGAAAACGTTGACTATAATCTTGAACTGGTCTGTTCCCCTGGCGCAAAGTTTTCATTTCAAGCCTTGCTTTTCTATGAAGGAGAGGGTCTTCGAACCGTCTTCTTAGAGCGGTCATAAATCTATCAAAGTCTCTCATTAATGGCGAATGATCATTATGTAGGGAAACTATCCATTCTGCTGCCCTCCCCTCCAGAGCCAGAGAAACAATTCTTATCTTAGATTCATCACTTGGTAAATCGCAGGCAAATTCTTTCATGAAGTTGCTAACTTGCAGTAGAAAAAATCCCAGCTCTTTAGAGTTCCCTCCAAACTTAATTCCCGGGGGGGGTCTCTTTCTACGTGGCGCTGGACTTGGTTCTCTCTGTTGAACAGGCCCTAGGCCTCTTTCTCTTGGTGTTTCAACACGTGGGGGTGGCTGCTCTCTCTCCTTGGCCTGGGGGGGTGTCTTCCGCCCGGGGTCCTTCTGCTCCCAGTCTGAAGGGCTAGGGTCCCTCCCTTCCTTTTGTTCTCTTAAACTCTTTATATCATCAGCTTGGCGGAGTAATGATCTAGCGGCTTCTCTTAAATGGTTCTCTTCCTCCCACTGATCCCACACGGAGGGGGAGGGGGCCCATCTGCGTCGGGTGGTGGTTACCCCAGGGGCAATTTCTTTAAGGGTGACTTCCTTCATCCCCACTCCCTCAGACCAGCGATGGCGAACTGATGTATCTTCGGGTTTCGAGTCCAGAGTAACATCAGCCAATAATTCCATTACTGACCTTGTGTCTTCTGTCAGGCATGTCTGGTCGAGTGCGGTTGCCCCCAGCAATTCCTCTTTCCTTGGCTCCGACATTTGTCTTCGGTTTTATTGTTTTATGACACTTACTGCTGAAATTGTTAATTCAGAGTTAAGTGTGAAGTGACGTCTGGCTTTCTGTCATGACTGCTTCTACCTCCATTCAAGAAAGACCACGCTTAAGCATATTTCAAATGATTAAGGTTACTTTTACTGAACAGGGAAAGGACAGCAGCAAATGTTAAGCCAGAAGTGGCTACTTTAGGCACGAAGCATACATATCAAAGCATAAGCCAAACCCCAATCACCCATGACCCACACCCCAATGTCCAATACAGTGTCTTCCACGGTGTCAGATGGGTAGCACGTCCAGAGCGGTCATCAGAATGGAATGTGATACCGTTAGGCTTAGCGATATCACCACCTAGCCCCTTCTTCCTCCAGCACACTTTCTAACAACATCCCCCCACCCTCCCCGTTACTATGGCAGCCAAGCATGCAGGAAAGCGAAGGCTGACATCGACACCCTGGCTTCTATCTATGAAATAGATCTTGCACTTCCCTTTTTGTGATCACCAGAGTGTCAGCGTTCCAAATATCATCCAAAATTAAATCAGAGTCCAAGGCAAAGTACCACCCATCCAGTTCCGGTCAGGTGCAGAGGTGCAGAGATAAAGAATGACCTTGGCTTTCTAGAAAGGATTTTTTTTATTTTGACAACAACACATTCTATTCCTTACTATTCCCCCTCCCAATTCCCCACTAATGAAACAGCATAGTAAAATAAGAGAGTGTGTGGCAGGCCAAAGATCGTAAAAGGTACCTGACTGCAGGCCTGACACAGAGGTTGTGAACCCGATGGGATCGGGTCAGTCTGGGATGGGGGTTGTGGAAATAGGTGGCTGTAGTTTCTTTTCAAACCTGCAGTAAAACATATTCAGCCCATCTGCCAGTGGTTGATTTCCTTCAGCCTGGGAAGGAGGTTTGCTGTAACCGGTGATATTTTTAAGAGTTTCCACATGTTTGCTGGTTCATTTGTTGAGTGCTGATTCCTTAATTTTTCAGAGTAGATTCTTTTTTTTTTGAAATTTTTTTTATTGGTTTTTACAATATGCATGGGAAAAAGGGTTATAGGGTATGTAATGACATTTTAGTGGCTTCCATGTCGGGGGTGGTGGTCCCCCTCAAAACTCCATACAAATACATTTTTTTTTACCAAAAAGCAAAGGGCAAGTATATTTACCTTGCATAATTCATACATTCAATCTTGTTTTCCCTTACCATCCCTTTTCAGAAATCACAGTAATAAACTCAAACAAACTTATTTTTGAGACCTGAGTCTTTTTGCTATTGATTCTTCTTCTTCCTTCCCGCCGATGGGCGGGGCCGTGCCCCTCCCGTTCCCTCTTCTTCGTCTCCTAGGAGTGAAGAGTGCTTCCGCCTCTCCTATTGTTTTAACTCTAATTCTACCTCCCTCCCAGAAGACCAACATTCCTTCAGATAGTAACCATTTGAACCAAACTCCTTTTTTGTATAATTTTTTGGACAAGAAGGAATATTTCCTTCTTATCTCTCTAATTTTTTTTGGAATTTGCTTCAAAATGGTAATTTCTTTTTCTTGATATTTCAATGGGCCTCCCTGCTGTGCCCTCAATATCTCATCCCTTGTGGACCTTCTTAGAAATTTAATATGAACCTCTCTTGGTACATCATTTATTCTAGCATATGCTGAGTTAATTCTATAAATCAGGTCCATATCCCACCAGAGGTGTTCTTTACTTCTCTTAATATAATCTGCTAAAATTGTACTCATCAAATCTTTAAGATCTTCTCCTTCTATCTCTGGTACATTCTGGAGCCTGAGAAAAAAAGACATTCTTTCAAACTCCATCTTAGACATATAACCTCCCATTTCTGTACTTTCTTTCCGAATTTCCTTTATCTCTTCCTTTATGTCAGCTGTTCTTCCCTCTAATGCCTCAATTTTTTGTTTATTATCCATTGTACTTCTTTGTGCTTCCAACAGTTCAATTTTAAGCTTATCAGATCTTTTCACATTTCCTGTACAGTTTTCATTATATCCTGGAGCATCTCGTTTGTTGACAGCTCCTGAGCACTCTCACCAGTCGCTTCTTTTTGCAACATTGCTATGATCTTTGGCTGTTGCAGACTTGGGCTGGATCAGGTTGAAGATGAAGCGGAAAAGGACTTTCCAGTGGGTGGTTTTTTAGAAGCCATTGCCGTGGTTGTAAGTTCTTGTAAAAGAAATGGCGTCGGAAGATCAGGCAGCCAGTGAAGTCCAAGATATCGGAAACAGCTCAAGTAAAAGTTCACTACAGGTGTTATAAAGAACCAAGGAGAAATAACTATATTGTCAAAGTCCAAGTGGCCACATATTGGGAGAGATACTAAAGGCTTCTCGAGGAGAAGTTAAAGTGAAAATTTGGTGCCTTACAATCTTAAGCACTGAAGGAATAGTTCGTAGACAAAGAGAAAGTTTTCCGGCAGAGAACAAAGAGGAGCCATTTTCCCCACCTCCTCACAGGAAGGAAAGTAAAAGTTTCATTTCTTGTTACAAAAAGGCTCTGATATTATGTTGCAGCCGCGATCTTGTAGATACAATTTTTTTTTAACTGCAGTTATTTCAGATGATAGTTTAATCCTCTTTTTCTCCCCATTCCTGGGGAGAATTTGTTCGATTGCTGCCTTGTTGCGAGGGGGGGTTAAAATGGATAAACTCCCCCATCCATTCTTTGTTTAAAATTGATTGAATGTAAAACTCACAGTACTTGTTTGCCCCTCAAATTCAAGCCAGGAGATTCGGTACAGTCCTCCATCCCCAGCACTCTAGCCAGCTTTCAAATCCTTCCATTGTTTCCGGAGTCCATCGGCGAAAGGGCAAAGCCCCCCCCTTTCTGCTTCCTGGCTCCTGGGGCGAGGCTGGAAAGACACCCCACCGGCCGCCGCCATACGGCAGGGGGTTCCTCCAAAAATCCCTGTGCCCCCCCCGGGGGGGGGGGCACCAGGACAACATGCGGTCGACGTGTATCAAACACGTCCGTCACCCACAAAAACTGGAAGTGATCTCCCAGAGTAGATTCTTTTTGCTGCTCTGAACTTCCTTGATAATATGTTTCTGGCCTGATTGTACAGCATTCTATCACCTTTCTGTAGACTTCCTTTTGGAACGACATAGCTGCTTAAGTTTAGCTGTGAACCAAGGTTTATTGTTACTATTTGCAAGTTCCTGGTCAGTATACATAGGTCTTCACAGAAGCTGACATATGATGTTACAGTATCTGTGAGTTCATCCATGTCTGCAGAGGTTTCTTCAAAAATATTCCAGTCAGTGCAATCAAAGCAAGCCTGTAGTTTTAACTCCTCAGTCCAAGTCTTCACTGATTTAATTGTTGGTTTCGTAGCTTTAAGTTTTTGTCTGTAAGCAGGTGCAAGGTGAATCATACAATGATCAGAGTGGCCCACAGCTGCTCATTGTAAGGACCAATAAGCATCTTTTAGTGTTGTATAGCAATAGTCTAAAGCAGAGGTGGGTTCCAGCAGTCGCTACTGCTGGTTCGCTCATGGCTGTCCCACACACACACATTTGATGCACACAATGCATGCATGTGCAGTGCAATAAAAATTGCTCTGCACATGCACAGAAGCAAAAAACAAGAAAACCAGTTCAGGGGCATGGCAGGCCTGGGTTGCTGCCAGTTCTAGCAATCCAGGCTGCCAAACAACTACTGGTTCAGCTGAACCAGTCCAAACCAGTAGGTATCCATGACTGGTCTAAAGTATTCTTGCCTCTGGTTGGAAAATTGACATACTGAAAATATTTTGGAAGCTCTTTCCTTAAGTTGCCTTTGTTGAAATCACCTAGAATAATGGCTAGTGAATCTGGGTATTTGGCTTCCGCCTCCATAATCTGATCAGCTAGAGTTCGTAATGCCTTGTTTACACAAGCTTGTAGAGGCACATACACAGCAATTAGGAGAAATGAGGAAAACTCTGTGGAGAATAAAAATGTTTGCAGTTGATAAGTAAAGATTCTAAGTTTTCATCACAGAATGTATGTATACATAAGCCTCCTCCCTTCTTTTTACATGATGATTCTGCAATCCTGTCTGCTCTAAGTATATGAAACCCTGGTATATGCATGCTGTTGCCATCAAATTCCTTGTTTAGCCAGGATTCAATAAAGCATAGGACAGATGTGTTGTAAAAATCAGAATTGCATCTGTTTAAAAGAAGTATTTCATCCATCTTATTAGCAAGTGAATGTAAATTAGTCAGAAAAATTGAAGAGAGCAGGGTTTTAAAAAATTCTCCTATTCCTTAGTCTGTTTAAAATTCCCACCCTTTTACTTTGCCGACAGCGTCTCCTGCATTTGCTTTTGGTGAGCCATAGTTCCAGGGAAAGAAAAGGAAAGGTTATTGACAGCTACAACCAAGGTGCTTTGTCATGGACCACCTGTCCAGAGCAAAAGCAGGGACAGTATGGAATTTCTTACATTAATGCTGAAATAGAGTGAATATGAATATTAGTAAAAACAGTAAAACACTTATATTTTAAACAATTTTTCTCAGCTTGTATTTATTGTGAAAGGATGTCGAAAAAATGTAAATTGATAAAAATTGTAAGAATTGTAAATTCTCAAATTCTTTTGAGCAGTATTTCTAATATTGTCTTTTTTTGTATAACTTATTAGC
Source organism: Rhabdophis nuchalis (assembly GCA_039707465.1). Classification (NCBI taxonomy): domain Eukaryota; kingdom Metazoa; phylum Chordata; class Lepidosauria; order Squamata; family Natricidae; genus Rhabdophis; species Rhabdophis nuchalis. The sequence continues at coordinate 121,383,804 of CM077644.1, forward strand.
ATTTGAGTGCCTTCTTTTTTTAAAAAAATGTCCCTTAAAGATTTAGAAATGTAAAAAATATTTTAATCTTACATTTTTACTGTTTCCCCTTTTTCTTTAAAAAAAGCAAAAACATCAAAAACCTTATTTTTAACTTTAAAAAATAATCAAAATAGATTTTTAATGAATATTGGATATATGGAAGGTTTTAATCACTTGAAGATAATGCTGAAATAATATTTGAAATTGCTAGCCCTGAGCTCCTCTTGTAGCTGAAGTGAAGTAAAACAGTTTATACTCCTCAGAACCCTCTTTTGGATAGTGTTGAAATGAAATTGTCTGTACTCCTCAAAAGGAAGAGGAAAAAATAAAGAGAAAAATAAAGAGGGAAATATGTATGTATATGCCTATGATGACGGTTAATGTAAAAGTATAGAAACATAATAAATTAGTCCTTCAATTCCTCATTCCTTTATTTCTTCCATTTTGTGTGCTTCGCTGCACGCTGCCACCATTCTCAGCTGCCACGTTGTGCATGTCAAATATGCCACATTTGGAGATGTCCTCACATCGCCTTTAGTTATATTGATACAGATGGCTGTAACCGAAACTTTGCATAAAGGGGAGCTGAAACTTCTGGTTATATTTTTTCTTCTTTAGAGATGTTAAGAAATTTATTTCTCTTCCACATTAGTACATTTCTGGACTCTTTAAAAATGAATTTTTTTCTTTAGCAGGCAAGCACATTGATAATACCCTTCAATTTTGTGCTAGTGTTTGTGAAACCCATTGTGGTAGCTTAAAGAAATCCCACCAATTCCAAGTCAACATGACATTTTGAGTATGCAGTGCAGCATTTCCTAACATATAGAAAATTCACCTTATTATCTGTAAGATCCAAATTTCTAAAGTATTATTAACCCAGAACCTTCTCAGAACTGACAAAATACTTTTTGTTGCATTGGCAACAAAGATGGATGCATCTTGAAGTATTCCTGCCTCAAACTCTGCATGTTCATACCAGTGCTGGGATTCAAAAAAATTTATTATCGGATCTGTGGGCATGGCTTGGTAGGCGTGGCAGAGGAAGGATACTGTAAAATCTCCATTCCCTTCCCACTCCAGGGAAAGGTTATTGCAAAATACTCATTCCCTCCCAATCAGCTGGGACTCGGGAGGCACAGAATAGATGGGGGTGGGGTCAGTCAGAGGTGGTATTTACCAGTTCTCCAAACTACTCAAAAGTTCCACTACCGGTTCTCCACAACTGGTCAGAACCTGCTAAATACCACCTATGGTTCATACCACTGTCTAAACAGAGCCTCATAAACATATCCAGATCTGAATGTGATATTAACATCTGAATATATTAATGACTCTGTTTAAACAGTGATATGAAAAGGCAGAGTTTGAGTGTGAATACTTCAAGATGCATCCATCTTTGTTGCCAATGTAACAAAATAACATAAAGAACTCTTGGGCAGACATGAAAGGTCCTACATTGGTAGAGCTCAAATGGACAGTTTCTTAAGAGAAATTGCCTGATTATATAAGATGGCAACAAGATTACACTGAATAGTGTTGCTCATAACATACCCTTCCACCTCGTATCTGCATGTATATTGCACATAGGTGCAAGGAAGGGTCCTTCAGCTATGCAACAGTGTAGGCAGCATGGTCTTGACAGCATCCAGGAAGACCCATGAGAGGAATTATATGAAATGCTGGGTTGAAGATAGTCTATGTGACCCTCTCTTTGCTCATGTGTTTTGATATTTACTTTTAAGAATGCTTGCACAAGGTTGCTAGTCTTTCTAACTTGTGAGAAAAAGTCAGGTTTGATCTACCCCTCCCCACCAAGTTCTGCCATGCTGAGATGCTCCTGGGAAGGATGGGAAAGGAAAACCAGGAATGTATGCCAAGAGTCCCAGCCAGATGTTCAGGTTGGATGACACTCAACAAGCAAAGGAGGAAGAGCTGAGGATTTTTCAGAGTATTAATGGAGTTTATGGCCACATTAAATGTTTAGGATGTCTGATTGCTAATGTTATCATAGAGGGGGGTGGGGAACTAAAACTGCAAAGACAGAGGAACATGAAACATAAGAAGCATCAATTTGGGAAAGCTGAATACAATGAAAGATGAAATGAATTGACTATAAATTGACATTTTAGCCATCACTAAATTGAAATAGAATGGAATTTGATGTTTTCAGACAAAAGATAATATTGCTTACTACTTAGGACATGAAAACAGAGAAGGAATAGCATTGCTTTCAGTAGATAGGAATGAGGCACAAATGACCAGATTCAAATGGTCATATTTTGGACATGTGATGACCTGATTCTCATGAAAAGTCTTTAATGTTAGGACATGTAGGAAGAAAAGGACAAAGAGGAAAGCTAGCAAAAAGGTAGATAGACTCATTTGCAATGGCAATGGATACTTGGTTAGAAGACAAAAAATACCAGATTTGGCACAAAACGTATTGAAGAAAATCTCCAAGAATCAGCACCAACTTGTTAACATATAATCACAGTATCCTAACCTTCCCCTGCGGGAGGTTCCTCTCTTGCAGGCCTGGCCCCCTAGTCTAACACGGGCCCACATCGAGGAAGGATTGATAGATCCAGAGAGGTGGGCGAAGCGGAAACTCAGGGGCTTTTTATCAAAAAATTTAATCCGGATTTTAAGGGGTTCGAGGGGGGGAGGGTTTATTCAGTTAGAGGGGGGTCAAGGTACAGGGCTGTCTGGCAGAGCTAGGGAAAAGGATAGGTCCATTAAGGAGGGAGGAGTGGGGGTCGCTCCTAGGGAGGGTTTTCCCATTCGATCGGTCTTGGGGAGGGGCAGGGGCGGCGGAAGACAGGGTGTCCATCATGAGTTGGGGGATCGTGGCCGCTGGCTACAAGCGGTCACCCGCACCAACCCCCTGTGCTCCCCTCGGGGGCTAGGCAGTGAGGGATTACAGAGCCAGGGCCCCAGGCTGATGTTCCCGCAACGCCAGGTCCATGGTGAATAAAGCCCACCTCATAAATGACCTTGTGTCAGAGGGGGACCCGGACCTGGTGGGAATTACGGAGACCTGGTTGGGCCTCGAGGGGGGTTTACCCCTCGTGGATATGTGCCCACCAGGCTACCATGCATTCCATCAGCCTCGGGCCCTAGGCAGGGGTGGAGGGGTGGCGGTTATTGTTAAGGAAGGTCTTGAGCCAAAGGAGACCACTGTGCTACAGACAACCGGCTGTGAGTCCCTCTATGTGAAATGGGGGCTAGGGAGGCAGTTGGGCTTGCTGATTGTATACCTGGGTCCCCGCTATGTAACAGCAGCCCTGTCCGAGCTCCTCGAGGTGATCGCCCAGATGGCGGTTGAATCCCCCAGACTACTAGTCGTGCGGGATTTTAACCTGCCATCGGCGGGCGAAACATCCGAGGTAGCTCGGGAGTTCATGGCTGCCATGATGGCCATGGACCTGACTCAAGTAGTTCAGGGTCCCACACACATTGGAGGACACACGCTGGATCTTATCTTTGTCTCTGGCCAGTGGAGAAGTGATCTTGGAATCGGGGACATAGTCATCTCACCCTTGTCATGGACAGATCACTCCCTCCTTCGGCTCGACTTTCCAATTGCCACACTCCACCGCGGGGAGGCGGAACCGGAGACACCTAGATGGTTCCGCCCCAGGCGCCTGATGGACCCAGAAAGGTTCCAGAGGGAGCTTGGGCCAATACCTGTATAACCTGCCCCGCGACTCGACTGAAGACCTAGGGGCCGCATGGTATAGTGCATCCACGGGGGCCTTGGACCGAGTCGCGCCCTTGCGGCCTCTCAGGAGGCGTCGAATCACTCAGGCTCCATGGTTTACCGAGGAGCTGAGGGGGATGAAACATCGCAAGAGATGCCTAGAGAGTAGGTGGAGATCCTCTCGATCCAAAGCTGACCGAACACTAGTAAGAGCCCATATAAGGACTTACTTAGTGGCGATAAGAGTGGCCAAACGTGAGTATTGTGCCACCCTCATCGCATCCGCAGAGAACCGCCCTGCCGCCCTGTTTGGGGTGACCCGCTCCCTCCTTCATCAGAGGCCGCGGGAAGCCCCCTTGCAGGGTCGAGCAGAGGAATTTGGAGTGTATCTGCAGGATAAAATCACTCAGATTCGGAACAAGTTGCCCTCCACTACAAGTGCTCCAGCCAGACTGTCCGAGGCTGGTCTTGAGACAACATCTTGGGGGGAGTTTGACTTTGTCACTACCGAGGATATGGACAGGTTGTCAAAGAGACTTAGGGCCACCACATGTTTATTGGACCTGTGTCCCTCCTGGCTTGTACTGGCATCCTGGGAGGTTACACGAGGCTGGCTCCAGGATATTGTGAATGCATCCTTGAGTGAGGGGTACTTGCCTGCCATCTTGAAAGAGGCGGTGGTGAGGCCCCTCCTCAAGAAGCCTTCCCTGGACCCAGCATTGTTGGAAAATTACCGTCCGGTCTCCAACCTTCACTTTTTAGCAAAGGTTGTAGAGAGTGTGGTGGCCCAACAGTTTCCTCGGCACCTGGAGGAAATTGATTATATAAACTGGCGCCAGTCCAGCTTCCGGCTCGGTCACAGCACTGAGACGGCATTGGTCGCATTGGTGGATGATCTCTGGAGGGCACAGGATAGAGGTTATTCCTCTATCCTAGTCCTGTTAGACCTCTCAGCGGCTTTTGATACCATCGACCATGGTATCCTATTGCACCGAATGGGGGGGGTTGGGGGTGAGAGGCACCGTTTTACGGTGGTTCTTGTCCTACCTCTCTGGTCGGTCGCAATGTGTGTTGGCAAGAGGGCAGAGGTCGGCCCCGAGGCCCCTGACATATGGGGTTCCCCAGGGGTCAGTCCTCTTGCCTCTCCTGTTCAACACCTATATGAAGCTGCTGGGCGAGATCATCCGTGGTTTTGGGGTGGAATACCATCTGTACGCTGATGACACTCAGTTGTACATATCCACCCCAAACCACCCCAACGATGCCGTCGAGGTGTTGTCCCGGTGTCTGGAGGCCGTACAGGTTTGGATGGGTAGTAACAAACTCAAGTTCAACCCGTCCAAGACTGAGTGGCTGTGGTTTCTGGCAGCCCGGTTCAACCAGGTAAGTCCAACACTGGCCATTGGGGGCGAAACTCTGGCCCCCATGGAGAGGGTGCGCAATTTGGGTGTCCTCCTGGATTCTCGGCTGTCCATGGATGATCATGTGACGGCCGTAGCCAGGGGGACGTTTTATCAGGTACGCTTGATTCGCCAATTGCGCCCCTTACTGGACCAGGCTGCCCTTCGCACAGTCACTCAAGCACTCGTGACGTCCCGGCTGGACTACTGAAACGCTCTCTACATGGGGCTCCCCTTGAGGTGCACTCGAAGGTTGCAGTTAGTTTAGAACGCAGCCGCGCGGGTGATTATGGGAGCCACAAGGCAATCCCACGTAACACCACTCCTGTGCGAGCTGCACTGGCTACCTGTGACCTTTCGGGTGCGCTTCAAGGTGTTGACGACCATCTTTAAAGCACTCCATGGCTCGGGGCCTAGCTACATACGAGACCGTCTCCTGCCCCATACTTCCCTTCGACAGATCCGCTCCCACAGAGAGGGCCTTCTCCGGGTGCCGTCGGCCGAACAATGCCGGTTAGCGACACCCAGGGGAAGAGCCTTCTCTGTGGCGGGCCCTAACCACTGGAACGACCTGCCCCCCGAACTACGTAACATCTCGTGTTAGATGGCCGCAATGAGAGTCCATACTGGCAGGATTCGTTAAGCCGTTTATTGGCAAACACAACAGAACAACAGCAACTATTTACAAGAAGCGCGGTGAGTCGGTAGATAGGGGCTCCCCTGCCTGACAGCTATTTATACTCGAGCTGTCAGGCAGGGAACCAATCAGCGCGCTCAGCACTCCCGGCTTCAGCCAGCCGCGTCTTAGACAATCAGATGCGACTGGCTGTTGCCGGGCTATTCAAGCAGACGTCAGGTCTCAACACCCCTTCCCCCCTGGCGAGTACGCATGCGGGCCCATTAGCATACATACTCGCCAAGGTAGGCGGGGCGACGCCGGACCCGCCCTGATCATCTCAGAGTCGTTGAGGAGCTCAATGAGGGAGGACGCGCCCATGGTAGCTCCTCCCTGACAGGGGTGTAGCTCCAGGCAACGTCATCGGGGTTTGTGCTTTTGCCGGAAGCCTGCGAAACTGGTAAGTGTATGCGAGGGGGCGCGGCGATCGGAGTGGAGATGGCTGATGGTTCCCGGAAGGCGGGGACCGGGTAGGATAGGCCTGAATGGCTGAAGGCCTGAGGAGGCATGTCGGGTTGCTCGGATGGAGGTCTGAATTGCCGGGAGGCGGTGTCCTCGCAGGGTAGGCCTGTCTGAGCAAAGGCCTCTTGTTGTTGGGAGGCGGTGTCCGTGCGTGGCGGGCCCAGTTGTGGGGGGACACCTTGTTGCCGAGCGGGTGGATGGCATTGCTGGTCTGGATCCTGCAGGGCCGGAGTTGGAGGGCGGCGCCTCAATTGATCCAGGTGGTGCCGCCACTCGGATCCATCTGGCAATCCGACCCTGTAAGAGCAGGGGCCGGTTAGTGCTAGGACGGTAGCGGGGACCCACCTTGGATCCCCCGTGATGATCCTAGCAAAAACCGGGTCCCCCGCTGCGAACAGGTGGGGAGGGGGAACCCCCAGGTTGCAGGGCTGCACCTCATTATAGAGGGGTTGCAGCCTGTCCAAGGTGGTTCGCAGGCGGCAGCCCATCAGCAGCTCAGCGGGGCTTTTCCCTGTCGCCGGGCAAGGTGAGGAATGCTGACCCATAAGGTAAGCAGCCACCTTTGCATGCCAATCCCCCCTATCCATCCTACCGAGGGCCTCCTTGGCCGAGCAGATGGCCCGTTCTGCCCGGCCATTGGCGGCAGGGTGATAGGGAGCGGTTGGTGCATGGCGGATCCCCTGGGAGGCCAGGAATTCCTGGAGGGTGGTAGAGTGAAATTGTGGCCCGTTGTCAGACACCAGGGTGTCTGGCAACCTGTGCGTAGCAAAGAGGCGCCGGAGTGCACGCACGGTACTCTCCGCCGTGGTGGAGGCCATCAGGATGACTTCCGCCCAGCGGGAGTAGGCGTCCACCAGCACCAGGAAGGACTGGCCGTGGAAGAGACCCGCGAAATCGACGTGTACCCTGGACCAAGTGGCCTTGTTGACGTCCCATTCCCGGTGCGCAGCAGAAGGTGGGGCGGGGCGGGAGGACTGGCATGCCTGGCAAGCACCCAAGTCGTCCATGCAAGGCCACCAGACATAGCTCCGGGCAAGGGCCTTCATACGAGCTAGGCCTGGGTGGTTCGCATGGAGGGATTGGAGTACCTGTTGGCGGAGAGTTGGGGGAATTATGACCCGGTCCCCCCACAGCAAACACCCGCAGTGGAGCGACAGCTCCAGCTGGCGGGCTTTGAACGGCCGACAGTCCTCGGGCACCGCGCCTGTGGGCCACCCTCGCAGGACCCAGGTGGAGACCTGGGACAGGACAGGGTTGGCCCTAGTTAGCGCAGCCACGTCGGAAGAGGTCAGGGGAAGGTCAAAGTTGGCCACGGAGAGGACGGACAGGGCCGGAACCGGCTCCGGATCCGTCTCTGGGAGGGGGCAGCGGCTGAGGGCGTCTGCGTGCCCCAGCTGCTTGCCCGGATGGTAAAACAGTGTATATTCGTATGCTGTCAGGAATTCCGTCCACCTGGTCATCCTCGGGGAGAGAATGGGCGGGGTGGGCCGGTCGCCGGCCAAAAGCCCAAGGAGTGGCTTATGGTCGGTGAAGACGGAAAAGGGGTGGCCATACAGGTACTCATGGAACCTTTTGATCCCGGACACTACAGCCAGAGCCTCCTTGTCAATCTGGCTGTAGTTGCGCTCCATAGGAGACATAGTCCGGGAGTAAAAGGCAATGGGGGCTTCTGAGCCATCAGGCAGGACATGGCTCAGCACGGCCCCCAGGCCAAAGGGGGAGGCATCGCATGCTAACGTCAAGGGCATGCTGTCAGAATACTGAACCAGCACCGCCTTTGACGTCAGCATGTTTTTGACAGCTGCGAACGCATGCGCTTCACGGCTGCCCCAGCGCCAGGCCGCTGATCGGTTGAGCAACCAATGAAGCGGCTCGGCTAGCGATGCCTTGTGGGGGATGAATGGGGCGTAGAAGTTCAGAAGGCCGAGGAACGCCTGCAGCTCCATCTTGGAGGCAGGTGTGGGGGCATTTCGGATAGCCTCGACCTTGGAGCTGCGAGCTGCACTGGTGGATTCCCTGGGCATCAATCAAGAAGCCCAGGAACTCCACCCTCGGCACAGCAAATTTACATTTGCTGTGCTTTAATTTAAATCCCGCGCCCCTAAAAACGGTGAGGACCTTCCGGAGTACTTTGGCAAGGTCTGAGAGGCTGGAAGCAGCTATCAGGACGTCATCAAAGTACGGTACAACACCAGGGAGCCCGTGGAGCAATCGCTCCATGAGGCTCTGGAAGATCCCCGGGGCCACGGAAACGCCGAATTGGAGGCGGCGACAACGAAAAGCTCCTCGATGGGTGACGATGGTCTGCGCTTCAGCCGCATCGTCATCCACCGGGAGCTGATGATAGGCTTGTGCCATATCCAGCTTCGCGAAGATGCAGCCCTGCCCCAAGGAATGGAGCAGGTGCTGCACCACTGGAACCGGATATGGGTTCGCCTGAAGCCCGCGGTTGATCGTCGACTTATAGTCGGCGCAGATGCGTATGGAGCTGTCAGGCTTGATGGGGACCACAATGGGGTTCTCCCATTTAGCCTGGTCGACAGGCTCCAATACGCCCTGCGCCACAAGACGATCAAGCTCCGCTTCAACCCTGGGCTTCAAGGCGAACGGCAGCCTGCGAGCCTTGAGCCGAATGGGTGCAACCTGGGGGTCAAGGTTAAGAGAGACCGGGGTGCCGGTGTAAGTCCCCAGCTTCCCGTCAAAGACATCGGGGAAAGCAGATAGAACTTCGTCCACGGGCGAGCTGGCTGGCACCCGGTGAACCCCTTGGACGGAGAGCCCCAGGGGAGGGAACCAGTCTAGGCTGATGAGGACCGCAGGGGGCCTTTGGACCACTAGGATGGGTAGCTGGCCGTTGAAGGGGCCATAGTGCACCCGCACGGAACACTGTCCCAAAGTAGGGATGGGGGTTCCCTGGTAGTCTTTTAGAATAGTCTGGGGTGGGGAGAGGTGTCCCACCTGCATGGAGGGGCATAGGCGGGAGAGCTGGGGCCAGGAAATGAGGGATTGGGAAGACCCCGAGTCAACCTCCATTTCCACGGGCTGTCCTTCAAGATAGAGGGTGGTGGAGATGTGCCTACGGTCAGCCGATGCCTGGGCGATGGTCTCTTGCAGCTCGGACAGGCCGAAGCAACCCACGGCAGGCGGCGGGCGACGAGCCGGGCGTCGTTGGGTGGCAGCAGGGCGCGATGTAGGTGGCGGAGCTGATGAGTGCGGTGCCGGTGGTGTGGCTGGTGCAGGCAGGGAGGCCTGGCAGACTCGGGCGATGTGGCCCTTGCTGTTGCAGCGGCGGCAAATTGTGGTGCGGAAGGGGCAGTCGGCCCTGAGGTGGGAGCCGCCGCACCCGAGGCAAGCCGAGGCAGGTTGGTGAGGAGGTGGGCCCCTGAGACTTCCCCGGCCGGTGACTCGTAGGCTGGCGACATGGTCGTCCACGTCTGGGTCGTCGAGTGGGTCTAGCAGAGCCAGCTCGTCAACCAGGCAAGCCCGGGGAGAGGGTAGCGGTTGAGGGGCTTGGCCCCGGAGCATTTCGGCGGCCGAAGCTTCGGACAGCTCCGCTGCCCTGGCTTCTTCCACCGCTTGCTCCAAGGAGACCTCCGATTTGGCCAGCAGGCGCCGCTTCAGTCTGACATCCCACACGCCACATACAAATTGCTCCAGGAGGGAGTCCTCTAGGAATTGCACGGGAAAGTCGCAATGCATGGCGGCGGTGCGCAAAGTCTGTAGAAAGTCCGCTATGGACTGCGAGGGCAGCTGCTGGCATTGGCGAAAAGCAAAGCGCTGTGCAATGCGGGATGGAGCCGGGGCATAGTGAGCTGCAGGCAGGACAGCAGGGTGTCCCAAGAAAGGTCATAGACTGCCGCTGGCGCTGCAATGTTCCGCGCCACGGCAAATAAAGCGGGGGCCCCGCACCCTAAGAAGTAGCTAAGCTTTCTGGCAGGTGTAAGCTCCCCAAAATCACTTGCAATCAGGAAGCATTCGAAGCGGGCTAAAAAAGAAGCCCACGATTCAGCAGTGGCGTCATATGGCGCGAAAGGTGGTAGGGTCGCCATTTTCATAGTCGTTCAGCCGCGCGGTGAGGTGGGCTGAGGAGAAAAGTGAGACGAATTCTTTCGTTCCCGCAGGGAGAAACGATGGAGATGAGACGAAGACGAATCCTGGACCGAGTCCCCAGTCCTCGTCGCCAGTGTTAGATGGCCGCAATGAGAGTCCAGACTGGCAGGATTCGTTAAGCTGTTTATTGGCAAACACAACAGAACAACAGCAACTATTTACAAGAAGCGCGGTGAGTCAGTAGATAGGGGCTCCCCTGCCTGACAGCTATTTATACTCGAGCTGTCAGGCAGGGAACCAATCAGCACGCTCAGCGCTCCCAGCTTCAGCCAGCCACGTCTTAGCCAATCAGACGCGACTGGCTGTTGCCGGGCTATTCAAGCAGATGTCAGGTCTCAACATCTCAGACCTCCGCCTGTTCCGCCAGCGCCTCAAAACGCTTCTGTTCCAACAAGCCGGCCTAGTATAACCCCCGATACTGAGTTTTAACATTGTAAATTTTAATTAGAGATTTTATAAGTTGGTTTTAGCACGGGATTATTATTTAATAGCTTTTTAATATGGGTATTTATATGTATGTTTTGGTTTTAAATTGCCTGTGCACCGCCCTGGGTCCTTTTTTAGGAGAAGGGCGGGGTATAAATTGGATTAATAAATAAATAAGAGTGATTACGAAGATTAGTTGTTGTGTCTAAGGTATCTTTCCATTTCCAATATCCTAGTTCTAAAAGAAATAAAGTCCCTAACTTCTAATCTCCTCTTCTAATTCCACTACAATATTATAAGAGCCAGTGTGTTGCATTACCTATCTTCCCAGAAGCTAAAAGCAACAAGGACAGCACCAATGGGCTGATTGTTCTTTGGGAAGAAAAGGGAAGTAATAATCTCTGTTTAGAAAGAAAACCTAACATCATACAAATAATTAAAAAAAACAAGAACCAAAGAACATTCATTCATTTCATTCATTTATTAAATTTATACCCCGCCCTTCTCCAAATGGACCCAAAATTGGTACTGCTCAGAACTTAGTGTTCTTCTAGAAAGAGAATGAATTACAGATTGAGTAGAGTGTTTTTAGGTGAAATTGGCCAAAACAGCTTTAGGCTGTAAATTCTTAAGAGAACTCTGATGGGGAAATAGTCTGTTGTTTTCAGATTTCTTATTAGTTCTTATCTGGCAAATATTTAGACGTAAGGGCTCTAAATTCACTCCATAACTATTCTAACATATTAATGTTACCTATTCTGTTGAATTTTTGTCAATTTAAAAAAGGGAATGCCATATTTAAGATTGTACTTCTCCATAATCATCACATACTATAGATTTGTTGCATGCCAAACTAACGTATTTAACCCTCCTCACACAGAGAGATAATTACTTGTGAATTGACAGGGGACATGTTTATATAGTTGCTGAGAAGAATATAAATGCTATTGAAAACAGGCAAGTAAAGGAGCAAAATGACTTCAACTAAAAAAAGGTGCTCTGGAATATTGGTGGTTGTTTGCAAAGGACCACTTGCTCACAAATTTTAATCCATGTTTTATAAGCCATTTTTAAGAGGCTTTTCTCACTTCTTCTTTACTTCTATAACCAGGCACCTCTTCACTTAACTTCATCCTGATTTATTTCTGGTTTAATTTAAAAAAATAAAATAAAAGCAAGAATGGCAAACATTAGTAGATACCCTGCATCCTTGCTTTCCATTCCACAGTAGAGCCCTCTAATTTGTATGTATGTATGTATGTATATATGTATGTATGTATGTATGTATGTATGTATGTATGTATGTATGTATGATGTATGTATGTAAGAGAGAGAGAGAGAGTTTTAAAATATATGGTGGAGATTTTTTTGTCTTTCTTTCCCAAGGAAAAAGACAGAATAGTTGCACAATATCTGATAGGCATCCCTAGGAACTGTCCTTCTGAAGATTTCTACATTAAATGAAGAAACAGATTCATTCACACAGCATTGAACAGTCTTAGTTCACCCTTATTTCTTCAACAAAATGTGTCAGGCATGGACATAAAGTGATGGGGAAAGCATATGGAATAGGCAGCTTATTTTGGCATCCAGTATTGCCTTAGTGGTACAGTAGATTTCTTTCTGGACTGATAGCACTAGAAAAATACTGAGGCAGATATAGTGTAAAAATATTTGTAATTGCCATTTTTAATTGCTTCTATGTCCCTGTCACATAAAAATATCAAGCATGATTAATCCTCAATGTGTTTCTCATTGCTGTTACAGAGGATTGGTGACATCATTCACAGTAACACTGTGTTCTCACCCCCCCCCTCCCCATCCTTGCCCAACTAGAATTGGTTGCCTCCTCTTTATGTTAAAAATATGTCCTGTAGCTTTAACTGCAATCGAAAAGTTGATTCTCCTGGTATTGAGATAAAGTGAAAGGAAAAATCTGGTCAGCTCAATTTTGGCATGTCAATCTGTTATTAAAAGCACAGGAGCAGAACCATTTTTAAAAGTTCCCATCAACAGTAAATTGCATCCTCTTTCTTGTTGTGCTAAGACTTTAATGTTCATTAACATTTTCTGACATTACAGCAGCTCAACAAATAATGAAATCTTTTTTAGCTCAATAAATAATAAATCATGTATTGGTTCAGGTGCTACAGCTCCTGTTTTTGCCTTGAAGCAGACAGGCATATTCTGAAGACTTTTAAAAGAGGTCTTCTGCTTCTCCACTTCTCTTTCAGAATCACAACTCCTTTTCAACTCTGGCAAATGTGATAAAATGTAACTCTAAAATCTTGCTGCAATTCATTATTTAAAATAAATGGCAAAATTGCAGTGATGCTAGTGCAACTGTTTGAAAATTAGTTATGGTTTTTGGATTCTGAATTTGGCCTTTTGGTTTCAGTTTAGAAAAAAAACATCAGTTCAATCAAGAATTCAAGTACATAAAAAATTTGCTGCTTTTTATATGGAATCATGTTTGCATATGAGCAAAATGTTCACTCATCTAAATATTAAAATATATTGTGGATTTCCTTTTGTCTTTTAACTGGATGACACTGACAAGTTTCTCTTTTTAGCTCTAGAAAGAACAGTAAAAATACTGTTAATTTTTTCACTATTCATCAAAAGATATGCCCAAGAAGGCATTTGGCACTTGTTTTTCTGGCAGGAATGGGGAAAAGAAGCAAGGAAATTCACCAAACGGGGACCACATTTAATCCAATAGTCTGGACAGAACACCTGGTTAACACTGTGACCAAAGTTGGGGAAAGGGTTGAAATCCCGAAAAGGCTTTCCTAAGAGGCTTTATTTCTAGCCTGTTCTTGAAGGAGGAAGAAGCAGCTGAAGGTTGCAGTGTGGGAAAGCCCCCAGAAAGCTAATGTGGAATATTAGACTTTAATTGTATGATCCATTTATGGTCCCCCTCAAAAATGAAGCTCAAGTAGATGATTACGGTATAGGCTGGGTACTCCCTCTCTATCAAGTTTATGTACAAGTATGAAAATAACTTTCACAAAGTTGTTGTAAAAATAAAAGTTTATTGCTCTGAATTTTGAAGGAAAAAAACGAGGTATAATAATTTTATTAGATTTTTTTTAAAAAGAAAGGCTAATTAACTGAAGATTTAAAAATAGTCACTTTATACTTTGCATGTTGTGATTAACAAATGTGAAAAACATTTACAGATCAAGAAGCTTCTGAAGAAAAGCTACATTATAAAAGAGAAATACCGTATTTATTCGAGTATAACGCGCACACGTGTATAAGGCGCACCCCCTAATTTTCGATTTAAAATCGGTATAAATTTTTGTTTCACTTTTTCTCGGCTCAGACCAAGCATTGTAAGTGACAAACGTTGTTGAACACGTGCGGCCATGATAAAAATCGTTTATAACGTGCACCCTCGTTTATAACGCGCACCCTCGTTTATAACGCGCACCCAAACTTTGAGTTCTTTTTTTGGTAGAAAATTTTGCGCGTTATACTCGAATAAATACGGTACATGCAAATATCACACATACAAGAGAAAACATTACTTTATTTTTGGAATTCTGTATCTGGCAAAGTGAGAGGCTATACAGAGAGAATCTGCCATCCACATGAGCAAAGAAGAACTGGAAAATTGCAAATCCTCTCAGCTGTTGAAGAAAGAAAATTGCCTTAATAAAATATGAGAAGGGATACCAGCAATTTTCTGTATCCCTCCTTATTCAGGCCATATTACTATGTACTCAGTGGTGGGTTGCAGGAGGTATGCCCTGGTATGGGTGTACTGGAGCCAGCCCAGATCACCAGATACCATTCCGGTACAGTGCTCTGGAGGACCGTCCGGCTGCCCTCGCTCCTTACCTGTGTTTTAAAGCTTCTGCACTGCTGCGCACACACATGGTGCATACAGCGCCTGCCAGCTGCTCCGTGCATTGCAGGGCGTGGTGGAGGCGCTAAGATGCATGCATGTTGCCAGCCCCATTCCAACCATACCAGTTGGAACTGGATTTGAAACCCACCACTGTATGCACTATACTAAAACGCTACTTTTCAGAGGAATCCCACAGTGAAAGTGGAGGTCACAAAGTACCCTTCTGAAATGAATTTTGTTATCTTTGCAGCCCTTATTCATTTTCTCCTGAGGGAAAGACAACACATTAGCAGGCTGTGATCTGCCTTCAGAATGTAGGCTGATTTTGTAGGGCTGCACATTTGCTGTGCACCTATTTAACCCCACACATCATGCTAGAAGAACCTGGCTACCAGTTCTCTTCTTACATTCTGTGCTTACTAAACCAAGATTGTTTTTTCACCTTCAATTCTCCAAGCTAAATTGGATTACAGACCGAAATGCCTTTTTGGCACTGGCTGAGAGGAGGTAGGTCAGGGAAGATTGGTAGTAAAGTTACTTTTTATTCACAGTTTAGTACTGTTTAGTAAATGATCACTAAACAGGACAGTCACTAAATGAGGTCTATCTGTATTGTTCACATTTTGCCTTCCTAATTCAAAAGCAATTTCTTTCTGATCTCTTATTTTTGGAAGGGCTGAAGCTGAGAGAATGTTTATCCTTGACCCCGGAAGGCTTCTGAAAGGCTGCTTCCCATCATCTTGCAATGGAGATTAGGTGGGTGAAGCAACTAAGCCCAAAGTGGACTGAAGAAGGAACTTTGGCCAGTAGAGGGAGCCCTCTTGTTCAAAGAAACAGCTGAGGTGGGACCACCACCCTTGAATTTGCTGGCCACAGTTGAACCCAGCTGGAGTAGTGGGATTCTATCAAGATCTTACTCTTGAAATCCAATGGATGCAAAAAAAAAGGAAAGGTGAAGGCAGTGGTAGTGGCAGGAACTGGATCAAGAATTGAATTCCCATTTAAATGAAATGCCAAAAGGCCGTCAGTGGAAGTGACATTTATGGTGTTACTACAAATGCATTCAGTGGGAAAACTGAGTAGCAGGGGGGAGAACAAGCTATAGTAAAAACTGCCATCTGTATATTGTGCCCCATTTTTAATATTCTGTATTCTCATAAAAAGTGTTGTTTCTGTCACTATTCAATCTCACAAACTCACACAGAACACTGTTAAAAGTCAGCAGTGTGTGAAATGGTATTTTAAAATAAATGAAACCAGCTCACAGAGCTGCGGAGGAATATTGCAAGACTGGGGTGCTGACAGACAGGCACTGAAAAGTAACAACCGTTATCATCTTAAAGCAAAGCGGATTAAATAAAAACCCACAGCTAGTGGTGCATTACCAAGTCTGATATTGACACAGCTGCTGGGGTGGTTATTTTTCATTGTCTCATCAAGACAAAGCATCATGGGATATCAATCTTCCCTCTGTCAGGCCAAGCCCTGTATAAACTTCATTGTTGTTGTTGTCATCATTGTTGTTTATATTTTCATTTGCTCCTTTTATCGTAGGAGCCAGTAATTTGCTATTTGGGGAAGGGAGGGGAGGCAGGAACCAGGGATGTGGGGGCCAGGGTGTTCAAAGCAGGGTGATTCCTTCAAGGTCAAGGGGTCTTTTCTCCCCCCACCCCCATCCCCAATCAATTATGCAGAGGAAGCGGGTGGCTGCTTGAGTTTAGGCGAGAGATTAACATCTGGGCAAGAGTAGGCTGGGAAATAGGGTAGAAGGTAAAAATGACTTATTTTGCATCTATCAGCCAGAGATGAGGTTTATTGCCTGTTGGAAAAAAATCTTGTTCCCTCAAAGCTAAAAAGAGCTGAGAAATATGATTAATGGTCCTCCCCCCTCCTCCCATCGACTTGCCTTTTCTGTAACCAGCTTTAGTTCACAATGAGCTTGGCTGGCCTACAAAATGTAATTGAGGTTGTAGTGAATTATTTCTCATATCGTACCTGTTTGCAGGTACACATTTTCTCTTCCACCATGTGGGGGAAATTCTGACTGGTTGATAACTCTTTCTTTTGCATCATGGTTTACAGAGTGAGAGGCTGTATCCACATGTTAATGAGCCTCTTCTGCACGAACCACAACATAATCATTTTTTATCTGCAGAGGCACCGGAGCTATCATGTTACCTTCTACAAGAGATGGGGAATTGATCACAAAATCATACAGTACAATACTATAGTGTATTGGCTAAAAGTGCAGAAATGTCAGAAACTTTATAAATACTTATTTAATTGCTTTGAGTATTAAGATAGATTTTTAAAAATCTTATTTTAACAGATTCCTGACCTTTATTTAGGTAAAGGAAGTATTATATGTTATCCCATTCTGGAATTCAATATAATGCAAACACAAGCAATAGAAAATAATCCAACCTTAAAGGATAAAGAAAAGTCTGAATACTATGAAATTTGGGATAATTGGTATAAATGGTTGCATAATAGAAATAAAGTTAATCTAGCCAAGAAGCAATAGAGAAATGTATAGAACTGTAAATGAATATATATAAATATAGAAGCGATATATGATTGATATATAAAGGTATGATGACACAACAATGTTAATGTGATGATTGTAAGTTGTTATAGATGGAAAAAACAATAAAAATTTGATCAAAAGAAAAAAAAGCAAAGAATCCAACCAATGTCTTAAACTTTAGAAGAGCTGGTTTTAACACACTCGGAGAGAGCATAGGAAAGATTCCATGAATAAAAATCCTAAAGGGGAAAATAATTCAAGAAGTGTGGGAAACTCTGAAAAATGTGATCATAAAAGCCCAGTCAAGTACAATACCACTGAAAAAGAAAAAGAAATTCAAGAAGAAACCAACATGGCTGCCCAAAGATCTCTCTGACAGACTGAAAGACAAAAAGAACAAGTACAAAAAATGCTAAGAGGGACAAATACTGTGTTTCCCTGAAACTACGCCCTACCCTGAAAACAAGCTGTATTCTGATTTTCATGCCTGCACCTAATATAAGCCCCACCCCAAAATTAGGCCAAGTGAAGCCCCACCCACCATCTGGTTGTACAAGATGGGGCGAGGCACAGGTGTAAAAATCAAGCTAGGCTGGGAGTGGGGGTGGAGCTTCTCCCTGCACCCTGCATCTGCTTAGATACCTTAGACAACCAGGCCTCCCATGCCCTGATACCTGTCACACCACTACCCAACATTTTCTTCAGCCACTTGCGACCTCTTGAGGTTAGATGTCATATGGCACATCACGCCAGTACTGCCACTCGCAGCAGAATGTAGCAACCCTCATCATGCCAGTGCTGCCACTCATGGCAATACGCCACAAGTCTCATCATTCTGATGCCACTGCTCTCATGTGGAATAGCACAATGCACCACAGGGTCTCTTGCTACAGGCAGCAACACCAGCGCAACAAGTCTTGCAGCATTCTTCCACAAGCGGCAGCACCAGCACAATGCACCATGTGGAATCCATCTACAAGTGGCCACAAGCAGCTGCAGAAGAAGTTGAATAGTGGTGCTGTTAGGATATTCAGCCTTATATTGGGTTGACAACACTGGTTCTGAACCCAGAGTTGCTAACAGGTGCAACAGGCATTGGAGCATAGGAGACCTGGGTGGGGCAGGCCTAAGGTAAGTGGGTAAGACATCCCAAAAAATAAGACCTAGTACTTATTTTGGGCCAAAAAGAAAATAAGACCAGGTCTTATTTTGGGAGAAACCTGGTAACTAAGGCTGATTATAAGCTGATAGCCAGAACATGCAAAGATGAAGTCAGGAAAGCAAAGGCTCAGAATGAACAAAGACTTGCAATAAAAGTCAAAGATAATAAAAATAGTTTATTTCAACATATTAATAACAAGGAAAAAGTCAAGGAAACAGTAGGTCCACTAAAGAGAGATGACAAGGGAGTAACATGCAGTAGAAAACGCAGAGCTGCTTAACTCATTCTTTGCATCAGTCTTCATGTAAAAAGAAATTATAGCCCAACATAGCAAAAAACCCTACTATAAAATACAAACTAGAAATAAAAATTAAAATAAGAAAGAAAATGTTATGAAAACACCCTTGACAAATATAAATCACTGGGACCTGACAGATTACATTCCAGAGTTCTAAAGGAGTTGGTAGATGTTATCTCAGAACCATTGTACCATATAGCTTAAGAATCCTGGCGCACCAGAAAAGTACCTGAGGATTGGAAAAGGGCTGATGTTCCCATCTTCAAGAAGTGGGGGGAACAGACCCAGGAAACTAAAAACCAATCAGTCTAATGTCAATACCAGGGAAGATCCTAGAAAAAATAATCAAAAAACAGATCTGTGAACAACTAGAAGCAAATAAAGTTATAATTAATAGCCAGCATGGGATTGTTAAAAACAGATCATGCGACTTCCTTCCAGTTAGCCGGAGGCGACGGTCGGGTCTTGGACTCATCCGCCGCTTGGTTGCTCCGGCGGCGCATTCGGGGGCAGGGGGCTCTTGCAAAGAGCCCCCACTGCACGGGCGGCTCGTGGTGAGTCCCCCCACCTCGACGGCGGTCGGGGGGTGGCTCCCGCCTCGCCCTAGGCGCCGGGGAACGAGTCGCGGGGGGGAAGTTCCTCTTTCGTCCTCTTCGCCAATGGAGTGAGCTTGCGCATGCGCGACATGGCGGTCGCGCTCTGAGAACTGGAGAAGCCCAGGGGGTTGTTTTCACCCCCAGGAAGATGTCGCCAGCCCTCACTTACCATTGCGGAGGGCTGGTTTGACAAGCCGAACCTCCCGTCGTCGCGCTGAGCCGCCCGGAGTCGAAGGGCGAGCCGTGCGGGCGATGGGAGAGCATAGAGATCGGCTCGGCCTGTTTGCGGCCTAGAGCGTCCCGGCGCGGCCAGAAGGAGAGAGGTAGGCCGCAAAGCCGGGACACAGATTACAAGCTATGAGCTGCAAGATGGGCCCAGGCCAGGAGAGTTGCCACCGGGCCGCACGACTAGTGGCAGGTCGTGCGGTCATACCCTGGTCCTGGGCCCGAAATACCCACCACCCACTGGTATGGACTGCTCTTAAGAGAGGAAGGATGGAAGAAAGCAGAAGGTGGATGAGAGAAGGTGCGGAGGTATGGAAGGACGGAGGTGTTGGAGGAGTTGGAGGAAGCAGAAGGAGAAGGAGGAGGAGAAGGTGAAAGAGAGAGATTGAGAGGGAGAGAGAAGGAGAGAGAAGGAGAGAGTTGAAAGGAGATGGAAGGAGATGGAAGGAGAGAGAGGTGAGAGACGGAGTGAGATGGACGGAGAGAGACGGATGGAGAGAGACGGAGAGAGATGGATGGAGATGGCGAAGAGATGGAGATGGGAAGGAGCTGGAGACGATGGAAAGGGAAGAAGGAGAAGGAGAATGATGATGGTGAGATGGAGAAGAGCTGGTGATGGAGGAAGGAGATGGTGAAGGTTGATGATGTTGAAGGAGAAGGAGAAGGTCGGAGAAGAAGGAGTATGGAGTATGGATTGGTTGAATGTGGTATGTTGGCTTGAGCAGCCTGGCGTGAAACACCTGCAGCCGGTTGGGGAACGGTGGATCTGGCTGAGGACGATCCAGGAAGATCTCAAAGACCTTGGAGTGAGAGTGCGGGATTGGGAGGAGGTAAATTGAACCATTTGAGGGCTGCATCTTCATCAGGCCGCATGATGGATTAACTAGTCATGCGGCACTAAATGCGAACTATGCCCATTTGGCCAGAAAAAAGCCAGATGGATGGGGCCTGCAATGGGACTGGACTCGATCTCCCCATCCATAAGACTCTGTCTGACTTTACCCCCCATCCCGAAAACCATTTCTGCACTAATTCACTTTACTTTCGGACTTGTGTTTGCCTTCCTGGACTTGGACTACCTCTGGGGCTTTCACCATGTACTCTAGGCACGACCTCCTTGGCCTGCGGGAGTCTCCCCTCTCGCAGGCCTGGCCCTCCTCAATATCAATCAATCAATAATTTAATTTATAGACCGCTCCTCTCCCCGTAGGGACTCGGAGCGGTGCACAGGGAAAACTAAAACCACAATACAATAAATATACAAATATAATTAAGAACAAATTAAATCTGGGCCTGTGCTAAAATCCCCTTAACATACTAAAATACCCAATTAAAACAGCTAGACCCTATAGAGAGAGGCTACCCAAGGCCGGCCAAACGGAAAAGATGAGTTTTTAATTTCAGACGGAAGGAGCGGAAGTCCGTGGTTGTTCTGATGTCGGGGGGAAGGTCGTTCCAGAGGGCTGGGCCCGCCACAGAGAGAGCCCTTCCCCTGGGCGTCGCCCGCTGACAGAGCCTAGTGGACGGCACCCGGAGAAGTCCCTCTCTGTGGGAGCGAATCGGCCGTGAGGATGTATGAGGCAGGATCCGATCCCGCAGATAGCTAGGTCCCGAGCCATGGAGCGCTTTAAAAATGATGACTAATACCTTGAAGCGCACCCGGAAGACGACAGGCAGCCAGTGCAGCTCGCGCAGAAGTGGAGTTATGTGGGCAAATCTGGAGGTACCCAAGATTGCCCGCGCGGCTGCATTCTGAACCATCTGAAGTCTCCGGGTGCACCTCAAGGGAAGCCCCATGTAGAGAGAGTTACAATAGTCCAGTCGCGATGTCACGAGAGCATGAGTGACTGTGCGAAGGGTGTCCCGATCCAATGGGGGCGCAACTGGCGAACCAGGCGAACCTGGTAAAACGCCCTCCTGGCCACGGCTGTCACTTGATTTTCCATGGACAGCCGGGCATCCAGGAGGACACCCAAGTTGCGCGGCCCATCCACAGGGGCAAGATGTTCGCCCCCTATGGCCAGCGATGGAGTCAGCTGGTTGAATCGGGCGGCCGGAAACCACAGCCACTCGGTCTTGGTCGGGTTGAGCCTGAGTCCGTTACTTCCCATCCAGATCCGCACGGCTTCCAGGCACTGGCACATCACTGCTACGGCATCGTTGGGGTGGTTTGGGGTAGAAATGTACAGCTGTGTATCATCAGCGTACAGGTGGTACTCTACCCCAAAACCACGGATGATCTCGCCCAGCGGCTTCATATATGTGTTGAACAGGAGAGGCGAGAGGACCGACCCCTGAGGCACCCCACATGTGAGGGGTCTCGAGGTCGACCTCTGCTCTCCTGTCAACACAAATTGCGATCAGCCAGAGAGGTAGGAGGAGAACCACCGTAAAACGGTGCCTCCCACCCCCAACCCCCCCAGCCGATGCAATAGGATACCATGGTCGATGGTATCAAAAGCCGCCGAGAGGTCTAATAGGACCAGGATGGAGGAACAACCCCCATCTCTGGCCCTCCAGAGATCATCAACCAACGCGACCAATGCCGTCTCAGTGCTATGCCCGGGCCGGAAGCCGGACTGGCGCGGGTCTAGATAATCAACTTCCTCCAGGTGACAGGGAAACTGTTGTGCCACCACACTCTCAACAACCTTCGCCAAAAAGGGAAGGTTGGAGACTGGACGATAGTTCTTTAATAAAGCTGGGTCCAAAGAGGGCTTCTTAAGGAGGGGCCTCACCATAGCCTCTTTGAGGGAAGCAGGCAAGGTACCCTCACTTAAGGATGCGTTGACAACCTCTTGGAGCCAGCCTCGTGTCACCTCCCAGGATGCCAGTACAAGCCAGGAGGGACACGGGTCCAATAAACATGTGGTGGCTCGCAGTCGCCCACGTAGCCTGTCCATATCCTCGGAAGTAACGGAGTCAAACTCCTCCCAAACAAGATCTGTCTCGTGGCATCCCACTGGGCCATCAATGGGGGCTAGCTCGTTCTGTATCTGAGCGATTTTTTCCTGCAGAAAAGTCCCAAATTCCTCTGCTCTGCCCTGTAGTGGGGCTTCCCGCACCCTCTGTTGAAGGAGGGAGCGGGTCACCCTAAACAGGGCAGCAGGGCGGTTTTCTGCGGATGCTATGAGAGTGGCGCAATGATGACGTTTGGCCACTCTCAGCGCCACAATGTAAGTCCGTAACTGGGCTCTTACTTGTGTCCGGTCAGATTCAGAACGGGTAGACCTCCATCTTCTCTCTAGGCATCTCTTGTGGCGTTTCATCCCCCGCAGCTCCTCGGTAAACCAAGGAGCCGGGGCGACTCGCCGCCGCAAGAGAGGCCGCAAGGGCGCGACCCGATCCAAGGCCCCCGTGGTCGCAGTGTTCCATGCGGCCACGAGGTCCTCCATCGGGGCGCGGGTCAGGGGTACAGGAAGTGGCCCAAGCGCCGTCTGGAACCCATCCGGGTCCATAAGGCGCCTGGGGCGAAACCAGATCGATGGTTCTGGTTCCGCCTCCCCGCGGAGGGGAGTAGCGGTCGGAAAGTCGAGCCGGAGAAGTGAGTGGTCTGACCATGACAAGGGCGTGATGACTATATCCCCCATACCCAGATCACTCTTCCATTGGCCAGAGACAAAGATGAGATCCGGTGTATGTCCACCCTCGTGGGTGGGGCCTTGAATTAATTGGGTCAGGTCCATGGCCGTCATGGAAGCCATGAACTCCCGAGGTGCCACGGATGGTTCGCCCACCGATGGCAGATTAAAGTCCCCCATGACCAAAAGTCTGGGGGTCTCAACTGCCACCGTAGCGATCACCTCCAGGAGCTCGGGCAGGGCTGCTGCTACATAGCGGGGAGCCAGGTATACAACCAGCAAGCCCAACTGCCTCCCTAGGCCCCACTTCACGCAGAGGGACTCACAACCGGTAGTCTGTGGCACAATGGTCTCTCTCGGCTCAAGATCTTCCTTTATTATGACCGCCACCCCACCACCCCTACCTAGGGCCCGGGGCTGATGAAAAGTGCGGTAGCCTGGTGGGCACATTTCAACGAGGGGAAGTCCACCCTCGTGGCCCAACCAGGTCTCCGCTATTCCAGCCAGGTCCGGCTCCCCCTCTGACACAAGGTCATGGATGAGGGGGGCTTTGTTGACAATGGACCTGGCGTTACAAAACATCAGCCTCAGGCCCTGGCTCTGTATTCCCTGACCACCTAGTCCTGTCTAACACGGGCCCACCTCAATGACGGATTGATTATTCCTGAGAGGTGGGCGAAGCGCAAGTTGAGGGGGTTTTTGGGGAGGTTTTTAATTCGGTTTTTAGGGGGTTCCAGGGAGGAGGGGAAAAATAGTCCTGGGAGGGGACAGCAAATGAGGCCGGCAGGCGGAAGTAGGGTAACGGAGGAAGGGGAGGGGGGTCATTCCTACGGTGGCTTTTTCCATCGACTCGGTCTTGGGGAGGGGCAGGGGTGGAGGGAGACGGAATGGTCATCATCGGTTGGACGACCGTGGCCGCTGGATTCAAACGGTCACGTGCTCCAACTCTCCGCTCTCCCATCGCAGACTAGGTGGGCAGGAATCACAGACCCGGGGCCCTAAGCTGATGTTATGCAACGCCAGGTCCGTGGTTCAGAAAGCCCCCCTCATCCATGACCTTGTGTCAGAGGGGGACCCGGACCTGGTGGGTATAACGGAAACCTGGTTGGGCCACGAAGGGGGTTTACCCCTCGTGGAAATGTGCCCACCAGGTTACCGAGCCTTCCATCAGCCTAGGGCCCTAGGAAGGGGTGGGGGAGTGGCAATTATGGTTAAGGAAGGTCTTGAGCTGAGGGAGACCACAGTCCCTCAGACAACCGGGTGTGAATCTCTCTGCGTGAGATGGGGCCTAGGGAGGCAGTTGGGCGTGTTAGTTGTATACCTGGCTCCTCGCTATGCAACAACAGCCCTGCCCGAGCTCCTAGAGGTGATAGCCGAGGCGGCAGTTGAGACCCCCAGACTAGTAGTCATGGGGGACTTTAACTTGCCGTCGGCGGGCGAAGCCTCTGGAGCAGCTCGGGAGTTCATGGCTTCCATGACGGCCATGGACCTGACCCAGGTAGTTTTATGCCCAACTCACGAGGGGGGAAACACACTGGATCTGATCTTTGTCTCGGGACAGTGGAGCTGTGATCTGGGAATAGGGGACCTAGCCATCATTCCCTTGTCATGGACAGATCACGCTCTCCTTCAGCTGGACTTTCCAATCGCTACACCTCACCGTGGGTAGGCGGAACCGGATACTCCTAGATGGTTCCGCCCCAGGCTCCTAATGGACCCGGAGAGGTTCCAGAGGGAGCTTGGGCCAATGCCTGTGACCCTGCCTCGCGACTCGACTGAGGACCTAGTGGCCGCATGGTTAAGTGCGGCCGCAGGGGCCTTGGACCGAGTCGCGCCCTTGCGGCCTCTCTTGCGGCGATGAGTCACCCAGGCTCCCTGGTTTACTGAGGACCTTCGGGAGATGAAGCGCCACAAGAGACGCCTAGAGAGCAGATGGAGATCCTCTCGCTCCAAAGCCGACCGAACACTAGTGAGAACCCATATTAGGGCTTACTTAGTGGCGATAAGGGTGGCCAAACGTGAGTATTGTGCCACCCTTATTGCATCCGCAGATAACCACCCTGCCGCCCTGTTTGGGGTGACCCGCTCCCTCCTTCATCAGAGGCCGCGGGAAGCCCCTTTGCAAGGGCGAGCAGAGGAATTTGGGATTTATCTGCAGGAGAAAATCACTCGGATTCGGAATGAGCTACCCTCCATCGACAGTGGTCCAGTCGGATCGTCCGAGGCTACTCTTGAGATACCATCCTGGGAGGAGTTTGACTTTGTCACTACTGAAGATATGGACAGGTTGTCAAAGAGACTTAAGGCTACCACATGTTTATTGGACCCGTGTCCCTCCTGGCTTGTACTGGCATCCTGGGAGATGACACGAAGCTGGCTCCAGAGCATTGTCAACGCATCTTTGAGTGAGGGGTCCTTACCTGCCGTCTTGAAAGAGGTAGTGAGGCCCCTCCTCAAGAAGCCGTCCTTGGACCCACCATTATTAGAGAACTATCGTCCGGTCTCCAACCTTCACTTTCTGGTGAAGGTTGTTGAGAGTGTGGTAGCCCAATAGTTCCTGCGACACCTGGAGGAAATTGATTATCTAGACCCGCGCCAGTCCGGCTTCCGACCCGGTCACAGCACCGAGACGGCATTGGTTGGTCAATGATCTCTGGAGGGCGCGGGATAGAGGTTATTCCTCTATCCTAGTCCTATTAGACCTCTCGGCGGCTTTTGATACCATCGACCATGGTATCCTATTGCGCCGACTGGGGGGGTTGGGGTTGGGAGGCACCGTTCTGCGGTGGTTCTCATCCTACCTCTCTGGTCGGTCACAATATGTGTTGACGGGAGGGCAGAGGTCGACCTCGAGGCCTCTCCTATGTGGGATTCCTCAGGGGTCGGTCCTCTCGCCCCTCCTATTTAACACATATATGAAGCCGCTGGGTGAGATCATCCGTGGTTTTGGGGTGGAGTACCATCTGTACACTGATGACACTCAGCTGTACATATCCACCCCAAACCACCCCAACGATGCCGTCGAAGTGCTGTCCCGGTGTTTGGAAGCCGTACGGATCTGGATGGGTGGTAACAAACTCAAGCTCAACCCTGCCAAGACTGAGTGGCTGTGGTTTCCGGCACCCCGGTTCAGCCAGATTACTCCAACTCTGGCCATTGGGGGCGAAACACTGGCCCCCGTGGAGAGGGCACGCAATTTGGGTGCCCTCCTGGATTCCCAGCTGTCCTTGGAAGACCATGTGGCGGCCGTGGCCAGGGGGGCGTTTCATCAGGTACGCCTGATGCGCCAATTGCACCCCTTACTGGACCGGGCTGCCCTTCGCACAGTCACTCAAGTTCTCGTGACGTCCCGACTCGACTACTGTAATGCTCTCTACATGGGGCTTCCCTTGAGGTGCACCCGAAAGCTACAGCTAGTCCAAAATGCAGCCGCACGGGTGATTATGGGAGCCACTAGATGCTCCCACATAACACCAATCCTGCGTGAGCTGCATTGGCTTCCTGTGGCCTTTCGGGTGCGCTTCAAGGTTTTGACGACGATCTTTAAAGCGCTCCATGGCTCGGGGCCTAGTTATATGCGATACCGCCTCCTGCCCCATACATCCCTTAGACCGATACGCTCCCACAGAGAGGGCCTTCTCAGGGTGCCGTCGGCCGGACAATGCCACTGGCGACACCCAGGGAAAGAGCCTTCTCTGTGGCGGGCCCAGCCCTCTGGAATGACCTACCCCCTGAATTATGTACCATCACCAACCTCCGCCTCTTCCGCCAATGTCTAAAGACATATTTGTTCCAACAAGCCGGCCTAGCCTAACCTCCCATGGGGACTTTTAGGAAGTTTTTAAATTGGGTATTTTAAATTTGGTTTTAGTACAGGATAGGACTGTTTAATATTTATTTTAAATTATATATTTATCTTTGTATTGGTATGTTTTTAAATTTCCTGTACGCCGCCCTGGGTCCTCTGTGGAGAAGGGCGGGATATAAATTTAAATAAAATAAAATAAAAATAAATAAAATAAAATAAAGGAGAGCCGGAACAGCTGCTGCAATCGAAGATGGGCAGAAAGCCGGGGCTGTAGGCAACACTGAGGCTCCGTTATTACTGCAAAGTGGATCGTGAGTGATTTAAAACTATTGCTTTCAACTTTTGCTTTAAAAGAAGAAGGAGGAGGGAGTTTGTAAAACCCCTCCTCGGAAGGGAAAAAAAAGCGGCGTTTCAAAATGTTCCCCAGGCTTGGGGAGATGGAGAAATCAACATCTGATTTTCAAACAACAATGAAAGTCTTTTACTTTAAGATTGACAGAAACTTTGTATCTCTGTCTTGCAACAATTGATATTCACTTTCACTAGCTCTCCGCGACTTCCAGAGGGGCGGGGAAGATGGCACTCCTTTGTTCTCAGCAAGAAATATTTCCTTTTTAAAATGTGCTGACATTACCTCGTCTTTATGGGGCTGAACTTTTCACCACTGAATTAAGGCAATGGACTTTTAGGATTCCTCCCAGATGTGCCTTCTTTTTTTCTTTTATTTGATTGCTTTAAAAAAAATTCTTTTCTCTCTGGATTGCAAGCAAAGTGTATTCTAAATTTGGATTTTGACTCTTGTTCTCTCCTCACCTCACGGACTACCTCTCCAACAGATGCCATATTAGTGATAAGAACTTAATACTTTCATTATGGCTTCAAAAAAGCAGCCACACCAACCTAAGATTACTTCAATGTTATCCAAAGAAAAGGAGGTGGAAGCTACACAGCTATCAGCAATAGAAGAAACTCTTCAAAACATTATGAAAGAATTGAAAGAGATCCGGAAAGACAATGTCAGCTCAAAATTGGAACTTTTGGAGACACAGAAAGCACTAATGGAAAACAAACAAAGAATTGATGAACTGGAGTTGGGGGCATCCGAGATGAGAAGGGAAATAAGTAATTATCAAAAGGAAATAGGGGATTTAGCTGGTAATATATCTAGGATGGATTTTTAAAGGATGTCTTACTTTTTAAGGTTTCAAAATGTTTCTGAAACTGTCTCTGAAGATTTAAAAGATTTAATGTGTACGATGTTAGCAGATTACACTAAAAAGAGCAAAGAAGATATTTGGGGGGATATCGATCTGATTTATAGAATTAACTCAGCATATGCCAGAATAAATGAAGTACCCAGAGAGATACATATTAAATTTGTAAGAAGGTCAACGAGGGATGGGATCCTGAGAGCACAAAGAGACGGTCCCTTAATATACCAACAGACTGAGATTGCCATTTTGAAACAGATCCCGAAAAAGATTAGAGAAATAAGGAGGAAATATTCCTTCTTATCAAAAAGATTATTTAAAAAGGGGGTCTGGTTCAGGTGGTTGATGCCCGAGGGAATGTTAGTGTTCTGGGAAGGGGGGGAGAGTAAGAATTAAAACAATTGCAGAGGCGGAAGCCTTTCTTAAAAAACATTCCCCAATCCTGGAGGATGAAAATGGTGGAACGGGAGGGGCCACGGCTCCGCCCACTGGAGGTCGGGGAGAGGAAGACACAATTGCTAAAAGACTCAGATCTCAGAAATGACTTTTTTCTATATAGTATAACCTTTATTTGGATGTTCATAGAAACAAATGATTGATTGCATGAATATAAAATGATATATTTGTATCTCTTTCCACTTTGTAGGGAAATGAAAAATGTATTGTATTTCCTTTTTTTCTGTATGAAGCCTCGGAGGGGGCCGACACCTCCGACATAGATGTCCTCAAAATATCTTTTTAATACCTTATACCCTTTACCTGTTTTTAAAAAAATTGTAAAATCCAATAAAACTTTTTTTTCATAAAAAAAAAAAAAACAGATCATGCCAAAACAATCTTATTCATTCTTTGATAGACTATATTAGTAGACCAGCAAAATGCTGTGGACATAGTATTCTTAGATTTCAGTAAGACATTTGACAAAATAGATCACAACCTACTTCTTGGTAAGCTAGAAAAATGTGGAATAGACAACATCACCACCAGATGGATTTGTAGCAGGCTGACAAACCATACTCAACAAGTAATCTTTAATGGTACTACATCCACATGGAGAGAAGTGTAAGGACTCCTCTCCTAACTTAAGAAAGTGAAGACTCTTGAAATGGAGTATTTCAAAAGGAATCTTTTGTTAAGAAGAATGGAAGCCATTAAAGTCAAAGCAACATCTGAATCCCCTTAGGCAATGCAAGTAGAATTAAAGCAATAGAGACCCCTCCCATTTGTTAAAATGCAGATTTTAGCCAACACACAAGTGTGAAGATGTTTCCTTTATCAAATGCTCTAAGAGATGAATAAACATACATTCCCATGGCTATCTTCCATTAGACATTAAAGTGAAACATCCCACATGGCCATCATAAACATTCCCCCAAAAGGTGATGGGATCTCAGGCATTTCAGCACTAGGAAACCAGTTGTAAAATATTAGTTGTCACAGGCACTGCTAATAAATTGATTCCAATACCCCCCTCCTCCCAAATGAATGGTAGTATCACTTTTAGGGATCTGACAATAAGTGAGTAGTGGAGTACCACAAGGCTCCATCTTAGGCTCAGCACTCTTCAACAAATGATTCAGATGAGGGTATACAAGCAGAACTCATTAAATTTGCAGATGACATTAAAATGGCAGGAATAGCCAACACCCCAGAAGACAAGCTCAGGATCCAAAAAGATCTTGACAAACTTGAACAATGGGTCCTAGCCAACAAATGAATTTTAATGTGAAGAAAAGCAGCGTTTTACATTTAGGCAGGAAAAATCAAAGGTATAAATACAGATTAGGCAAGACCTGGCTCAAAAACAGTAACTGGGAGAGGGACCTTGGAGTCCTAGTGGATGATCACTTAAACTGCTAGCATTGTGCAGCAGCAGCCAAAAAAAACTAATAAACATAATCCTGGGTTGTATAAACAAAGGCATAGTATCAAGATCATGTGAAGTATTAGTACCACTTTATAAAACTCTAGTAAGACCAACTGGAATAGTACAACCAATTTTGGTTACCATATTAGAAAAAAGATGTTGTGACTTTGGAAAAAGTTCAGAGAAGTACAGCTAAGATGATCAAAGAAGGCCTAAAGACTAAAACATATGAAGAACGGCTGAAGGATTTGGGATTGGCTAGTCTAAATAAAAGAAGAATTAGGGGAGACATGATAGTAGTATTCCAGTATTTGAGGGGCTGCCACAAAGAGGAGGTCAAATTATTCTACAAAGAGTGGAAGAAATGGTTGGAAACTAACCAAAGAGAGAAGCAACCTGAATTAAGGAGGAACTTCCTAACAGTGAGGACAATTAACCAGTGGAACAGCTTGCCTTCAGTAATCGTGGATGCTCCATCACTGGAGGTTTCTAAGAAGTGATCAGTCACTTATCTGAAATGGTATAGGTCCATGATGGTGAACCTATGGCACACGTGCCAGAAGTGGAACACAGAACCATCTTTCTCGGCATATGGAGCTGTCGCCTGTTGCTCTTCCAGGTGCCAGAGCACCAGTCAGCTGGTTTTCCTGCGCACCGGTGCACCTGAAAGTGGAAGAATAGCGGTCCATTGCTCATGTGCACTCCAGGAAGATGATCTTCCCATTTCCAACATGCGCATGGGCATCAGCCACTTGGTCTCCTAGTTTCTGGCATGAATGCATGCATGAAGACCAGCAATGCCAATGGCAATGGCCAGGTGGCACACTGTCTCTGACGTTCCTTCTGTGCTGCTCCAACACCCCAGAAGAGCAGCAGTGGTGGTAGCTGCAGGGAGAAAGGCAAAAGTGACTGGCCAGCTTGGGCACTCAGAGGAGTAGGGCTGTGCTTTTGGCCTGCAAGGTGCGGCCAGGAGGAGGAGGCACCACCACCACATAAGATAAAGGTGGCTGGCAGGGTTGGGAGCCAAGCTGATGGGCAAGCCAGTTTGCAGTCCCTGAGAGGGACAGGCCGCACCTGCTGGGCTGCACCTGCTCATTGGCACTGGTGTGGCAGGTAGCAAATTGTGGCTCCTCTAGTGCAGCCAGAGCAAAAGTGCGCAGCCCCCGCTTGGGTGCCGCTGGACTGTACTTTGGGTCTGGAGGAGGAGCCACTGCTGCCCCATAAGGTAAGAGCACCAAGGCTGAGAGGACAAAGTTGGGGGCATTAGACCTCAGGGGGGCAACAGCTTACTGCCACTGCCACCATTGCTGCTGTGAAACATGTGGGTGTCTCCCCAGTTCCCTGTGGGCCCCAGGCCTCTCACGGGCAGCAGCCGAAGTGTGAGGAGAGCTCCTCTCACAAGGATGCTGGGGGCGGGGGGGTAGTACATACTTCCCCACTCCTGGGGTGGGGGAATCAACAAACCTAATGTTTTTCCAGAGGCTGCCGGAGCTCCAGCTTTCCTCCCTCAATCCTTTCCCCTCTTCCTCAAGTGAACAAGCTGCTCTGAGCCATTGGTTGAAACTAGGTTGTGTGAACCAATCCAGCTCCGAGTGTTTACCCTGTCTCAATAGGGGCTGCTGCCTCTTAGGTATTATGAGAAGGGGGAAGGGAGAGAGTTTGGATCTGTTTCCTGCCCCCCCCCTCCAGCATTCCCATCTTTTCCCCTGCTCAAGAAGGGGCTGCAAGAGGAGTTCAGTTGGCTCAGATAGGATTAGCTACCAGACTGGGGAAGATGCTCAGGCATCTTGCCATCATGAATTCCAGGTAGCAGGCTGGCTGGGGTAGGGCAGGTAAGAGAGCAACTCAGCATTTCGCATTTCTGCAGCTGGGAGGGAGAATGCAGGTATGGTGGCATGGGGCTCTGAGCATGTGAAAGAGAACAGCCATCAGGAAAAATGTTTTTCGGGCAGCAGCGCAGAGCCGCTTTTACTTCCAGCAACTGGAGGAAGGCGTTTTTGTCAGCTGCCATGCGAATCAACCAAGATTGTTCTTCGCAGTGCTCCTGGCCAACAAGTCTCCTTTTAGACCTGTAATCATGTGAGAGAGCAAGGCTGCTGCCAGGCAAACCTGAAAGTGGAACCATTTTTTCCACACCTGAAACACCTGCAATGTAATTAAAGTTATCTTGGGAAGAGCCCTTTTTACTCTCCCCCCCCCCCCCGGGGGTCATGTGGCAGCGGGGAAGCAGTTGCAAGAGGCAGACACTTGAGAGACCAGGATGCCTTGGTGGGCCAAAAGGGGTTTGCTTCTTGGCTGCGAGATGCCTTCCGGGAAACTGGGCCAAAGGAAGGCACAAGCGTGTGTCAGACTGCCTGAACAGCTGCACTGCGCGCTTCCTCACACTATCTTTTCGTCAACTCAGCTCGGTCAGTACCAAGAGTTGTGGCACAACCAAGGGGAAGTCGCCACCACGGTGCAGCAGCAAGCTGTGAGGCTCGCTCCTCCACAGTCCTGCCAGCTGACATGGCTGGCTGGCTGACTGGCTGGATGCTGCCCATATCACAAGGCTGGCAGGCAGAGAAGGAGCTGCTGCTGTTTCTGCAAAGGCATGCCAGCAAAGTTCATGCCAGCAAAGATTAATCCAAAAGGGATTAATGCGCATGCATAGGCATGTGGGGTGCACACATGCGCAGGGATGGGCAATGCATTATGGGTGCTGGCATGTGGAAGCACTGCTGTGCACATGCATGTGCACATGCATGTGCACTTTCAGCATGCAACAACAAAAAGGTTAGCCACCACTGGTATAGGTTTTCCTGCTTGAGCAGGGGGCTGGACTAGAAGACCTCCAAGACCCTTTCCACTCTATTCTATTCTAAATTCCATACGACCCAGTCATTAATTTCTATTTGACATTTTCATTTTACAATAATATTCTGTAACTCAGAATCCTAATTTTTGTTTCTTTTCTTCATTCACTGTCCAATCATTCTCCATTTTCCATCTTTCTCTCTTCTGAAAAAAAATAATTGTGGCAAATAGAAGAGCTATACCAAAAAAGGCACTCTGCACATGCTCAGATTTCCTGTCTTGAGAACTTTTTATTTCTGTGCTTAGCCCTGGCTTTGAACAGGAACAGAGGCATTTGCTTCAGGAACTTAGATTATTCTGTCAAGCATGTAGTTTTGGCATTGCAAATGAATACTGTACTAGCAAACTCACACCAAACAATTATAAAATGGGGCAGAACAGTCTTTCACTTTCACCAAACTTGGAATGGACTGTTCCAACTCATTGAAAATGTTCCAGAACATTCATCCTTCCTTCTCCAGAATACTCAAAACAGATCAAAATGGTTTATTCTGATAATAGGACATGCATCATCATCATTAAACTCCTATACCACTCTATTCTCTGTGAAGGAAAATTTTGCAACCCCCCAATGATTGTATTCTGATTTTTTCTAAGTTTTAGTACATAAAAACATTTTTTTAAAATGCCAAAGTGGCATTTCTCTTTTTGCTCTTTAATTGATAAACCATGATCTGATCACTGCAATACAGTTCTGTCTTGTATATTTTTATCTCCCTATTCTTGAGGAGAATATTGATTGGTTGACTTCCATGATGACCATGCAGCCTCACCCCTACTTAGAACAATGAAAAAAAAATACTATTTCTTTGAAAGCACCCCATGAAGATTTAACTGAATCATGTTTAGAAGAAGTAGCAGCACAACGGAGCTGACCTAGGCAAAGTTTTCATGAGGGAAGATGCATTAAAAAGAAAAAGTAAATCCACACACAACCAGTTCTGGAGAAATTCAGGCAAGGACACAATCATACCCTAAACAATACTTTCATAGTGCACTTTGCTAAAGTAGGTGAAGAAGGTGGTGCTTAAGGCCTGGCCAATCCAGTATTCTATTTCAGAGGTGGGTTCCTACCAGTATGGTCCGGTTGGGCCAAATAGGTAGTAATAGGTAAGTAGTGGACCCATGACAGTACTGGTTCTATCCTCGGTGGTGCCATCTTGGTTTTCTGCTCTGCACATGAACAGAACAATCTTCATTGAAAAAATGTATTTCCCCCCTTTTTTAGTGTTGTGCGCATGCACAGACCATTTTATAAATTTGCTGTTGGAATTGAGAGAGTCATAAATGAAAGGTAGTAAAGCTTGTGCCCCCTTCTTGAATACAATTTGCAATACAATATATATATATATATATATATATATATATATATATATATATATATATATATATATATATATATATATATATATATATATATATATATATATATATATATATATATATATATATATATATATATATATATATATATATATATGTCATCCCTCTCTGCCCTTCGACTCAACCCAGAGTTCATCCATTAAGTCTCCTCCCCTTAAAGGGACCTCTGAACAGGAGCTGTGATAATTATTCTACATTTAAGAGTCCTGTAAATTGGCTGATATAGCAGGGATACCAGATAATAATAATAATAATAATATTTAATTTTGTATACCGCATCCTCTCCCCAAGGGGACTCGGAGCGGTGCACAGGGAAATTAAAACATATAAAAATATATACAAACAATAAATACAATAAATAAAAGCAGATTAAATTGATCGTCCCTGCGCTAAAAACCCCATTAAAACTAAATTCCCTAAACACCCCAGAGGTAGAGACTAACCAAGGCCGGCCAGGCAGAAAAAGTGTGTTTTCAGTTTTCGACGGAAGGAGCGGAGGTCCGTAGTTGTTCTAATGTCGGGGGGGAGGTCGTTCCAGAGGGCTGGGCCCGCCACAGAGAAGGCCCTTCCCCTGGGCGTCGCCCGCTGACACAGTCTAGTGGACGGCACCCGGAGAAGTCCCTCTCTGTGGGAGCGGATCGGCCGTGAGGATGTATGGGGCAGGATAGCAGATAGCTAGGTCCCGAGCCATGGAGCGTTTTAAAGATGACAACCAGCACCTTGAAGCGCACCCGAAAGATGACAGGCAGCCAGTGCAGCTCGCGCAAGAGCAGTGTTATATGGGCGTACCTTGCGGTCCCCATTATTGCTCGCGCGGCTGCATTCTGGACCAGCTGAAGTCTTCGGGTGCACCTCAAGGGGAGCCCCATGTAGAGAGAGTTACAATAGTCCAGTCGGGATGTCACGAGAGCATGAGTGACTGTGCAAAGGGCATCCCGATCCAATAGGGGGCGCAACTGGCGGACCAGGCGAACCTGGTAAAACGCCCTTCTGGCCACGACTGTCACTTGATCTTCCATGGACAGCCGGGCATCCAGGAGGACACCCAAATTGCGCGCCCCATCCACAGGGGCAAGATGTTCGCCCCCTATGGCCAGCGATGGAGTGAGCTGGTTGAATCGGGCGGCCGGAAACCACAGTCACTCGGTCTCAGTCGGGTTGAGCCTGAGTCCGTTACTTCCCATCCAGATCCGCACGGCTTCCAGGCACTGGCACATCACCGCTACGGCATCGTTGGGGTGGTTTGGGATAGATATATACAGCTGAGTGTCATCAGCGTAGAGATGGTACTCTACCCCAAAACCACGGATGATCTCACCCAGCGGCTTCATGTATGTGTTGAACAGGAGAGGCGAGAGGACCGACCCCTGAGGCACCCCACATGTGAGGGGTCTCGAGGTCGACCTCTGCTCTCCTGCCAACACAAATTGCGATCAGCCAGAGAGGTAGGAGGAGAACCACTGTAAAACGGTGCCTCCCACCCCCAACCCCCCCCCAGCCGATGCAATAGGATACCATGGTCGATGGTATCGATAGCTCAAGGCATAGAGATCTTGCCTCAAATGCTGGAAAGCCCTGGTTGAAATCCCAGTAGAAGGAGTATGGCCAGCTGAAGAAGGCTAATAAGCCTGAAATGGATCCATCCTGGTCTCTTTATTTTCAGCCCTTAAAAATCTAACATATATATATATATATATATATATGTTAGATTATTAAGGGCTGAAAATATATATATATTGTATTGCAAATATATATATATATATATATATATATATATATATATATATATATATATATATATATATATATATATATATATATATATATATATATATGCTATATATACCGTATTTTTCGGAGTATAAGACGCACCAAGGTTTTGAAGAGGCAAATTACAAAAAAAAGTAGGTAGGTAGATAGAGGGAGAGAGAGAAAGAGAAATACAGTAGGTAAGTAGGTAGGTAGAG
This sequence comes from Rhabdophis nuchalis, assembly GCA_039707465.1. Lineage (NCBI taxonomy): Eukaryota > Metazoa > Chordata > Lepidosauria > Squamata > Natricidae > Rhabdophis > Rhabdophis nuchalis. Next base: position 121,419,936 of record CM077644.1, read on the forward strand.
AGAGTAGGTAGGCAGATAAAGGGATAGAAAGAGAGAGAAATAGAGAGAAATACAGTAGGGAGGGAGGGAGAGAGAGTGTTTGTGTGTAGGTAGATATGTAGGTAGAAGGATAGAGAGAAAAATAGAAAGAGAGAGAGAGAGAAATACAGTAGGGAGGGAGGGAGGGAGTGTGTAGGTAGGTGGGTAGAAGATAGAGAGGATAGAGAGGATAGAGAGAAATAGAGGGAGAAATACAGTAGGTAGGGGGAGAGAGAGAGAGAAAGAGAGAGAGAGTAGGTAGGTAGGTAGGTAGATGTTTCCAGGTGTATTTATCCATGTGCTGGAGAAGGAAATCTCTTTAGTACCTAAATCTTTGTTTCTGCTGGCACAGCACTTGATCAATGTAATTCTCACCAGCCACTCTAATTAAACAGCTTTCCGAAAGGGAAAAAAAAAGCTTTTGCACTCTGCAAACCTCCCCAAAACAGCCCTTTTTTGCAAAAATTGGCCCGTTTTTTTCAAATAAAAGACATGAATTGTCTTGGGTGGGGGGCTTGCAGAGTGCTCCTGAGGAGATGGGGAGTCAAAAAAGAGCAAAAACAGGCCGGGTTTTTTTTCCAGATAAATTGCATGCATAGCTTTATGGAGACTTATAGAGTGCTGCTGGGGGCTGGGGGGGTCAATCAAATGGCCTGTTTTATGCTCATTTTAGCCCTCCCCAGCCCCCCAGAGGTCTCTGAAAGCCTCCATAAAGGCTATCATGGCCATTTTGGTGAAGGAGGCAGGGATTCAGGAGGCAAAAAAATGCTATATTCGATGTATAAGACACACCCAGATTTTCAGCCACTTTTTAGAGGAAAAAAGGTGCGTCTCATACTCTGAAAAATACAGTAGATACATTTTATGACTATAAGCCACCCAGTTACCTTATAGTAAGATGAGCAGCCAATAAATTTTATAAATGAATAAATAAATGTTCAATAGAATAGAAGAGAACAGAAGAGTTAACTTTGGGCTAATTTACATCCATTATTGTCTGACGTTGATATTTGGTTTTTTTTTCTTTGCTCAAAATTCTTTCTGAACTATTGTAGAAAACCAGTGAAATGTTTCAGAACTTTATCAGGAATTTACATTTCTATATTGTTCTTTCAGACAAGCACTGTCAAAATGGCAACTTAATCAGAGGACTCAGTCTTTATGTCTGTCTGACAGCCTTATAAACTGAATGGAGACTCAGTCTGAAATAAGAAATTGAAAAGGTTGGTAATATATTTATTAGAACTACAAGTATCAAAACTGTGTGTGTGTGTGTGTGTGTTAGTTTTTTATTATTATTATTATTTTTTTGTAAAACAAAAATACAAAAAGGAAAAGTCAGCATTCTACATTATATTCTTTGGAAAGTATGTTGACTGGTTACACACAACTCTTGTGCATTTCTAGAATCATTATTATTCATGAATAATCTCATTTTATAAATTTTAAAGCCAAAGATTCATTATATATTTTTATATCATTACACCAGAATTCTCCTCTAATATTCCTTATTTGGTCTATCTTCTTCTTCAAATATGTCTTACTTAAACATAACCACATAATGGCATCCATTGTCTATTCCAAACATACATGTATATATGCATACACCTATATCAATATATCATCTATAATTACTCTGTTACTTTTATTATAACTCATTATTTATTATCTAGTGGTTCTTCAGTCATAATCTAAAACAGTCTTCAATTTGCTAAAATTCTCCCCCATTTTGCTAAATTACATCCATCAACATTCCTACGAAATAACAGCCTTATTATTTATATCCAATCTCATACTCATACATTTCTACACATACATAGATACATAGATATATATCACGGAATTATAACATTATTATTAATTACTCTTATTGTAAATAATTATTAAGTAGCTAATAATCCTTCAATGATATTCTAAAACAATCTAACTAGTTATTAATCATCAAAGGATAACAACTTTTCTTATCAGCCAGTGTCTTTCCAGTAGCGAATTGGACTTATCTCTCTTGCCATTTGTGGCCCCCGTCTCTTTTTATTCTTCTTTCCATGTTTTTTATAAACTTCTTTTCACACTTTATTGTCCAGTATAACTCTCAAATAACACCGCTGCCCAGTTTCTATCTTTACATGTTGTTTGTCTTTGAATGTCAGACGTATTTCTGAAGAGATTTCTCCTCTTTCATCCATCTTCAATTTTTCCCTCCCTCTTTTCCTTGATAACCAAAATGAGGCTCACATTCCTCAAATTCTCTTTGTAGAATTTCCTTCTTTATATTTTCTCCCACATTTAATCCGTTGGTAAAGTTCTCTATTATTGTATCTTTATCTTCAACTAAAATGAATATCTCTTTCTCTTTATCTTCAACGTTTTCTTCTTTTTCTTTAATTTCTGGAGCTTCCAACTGCTGATAGCTTGATGTAACAGACAACAGTTTGTCCAGTTTTTTATCAGTTCTTCTTCTATTTTGTTTCAGTAAATTTAAGATTTCAGCCAGAGCATTCTGATTTTCTAAAGTATCCTCTTCTAAATATGGAACCATGTTGACAAATCAAAAAAATAATGGCGTTTGGTTCTCACTGCCACCCTGGTCTCAGGCCTATTTTATCTTTTGGTATTTTGCCAAAGAAAATATTGTTGCCAGTTATCAAAAAGCACCTGTTGTAAACAATTCATGCCTTGTGACCTTTACAACAACTTCAAATGAGAAAGAAAATAAATTGTCTCATAAAGACCAACCAGTGACCTCCAGTGGCAATGCAACAGATTTTCACTTTTTAATATATATTTTTCTTTGTTGTTAAAAAAAGTAGAAAGTATAATTCTTGTTTAATTTAAAAAAAAAACCAGCAAGTCTTCAGAAGTAATTATGAAAATTGTCCCAAATTCAAAATTTTAAGTAACAAAAAATAGAAAGAAAGAAAAAAGAAACAGTCTGTCAGCCTCGCTAGTTTTTCTGCTTAGCTGCCATGGAAACGGGGAGGGTGGGGGGCGTTGGGATGAGTGTGTTCTGCTGGTGGACAATGTTGATGGTTGGTGTTATCTCTTGGTTAACGGACCTGCATTCCAGGATGGTGAAGACCTGCCCACCTGATGTTGGAGACGAAAGCATATTGGACAATGCAAAGGGGGGGTTTGGGGATTGGGATGGGCTTAAGCTTAATACTTTCTGTTCGCGCCTAAACTATTCACTCTCAGCTTTACTTGGTCTGTAAGCTATTGTTACTTAGTAAAAGGAGCCTTATTCATTTCAAAACAATGTCTAAGTGTGGTCTTTCCTAAGCCAACGAAGAAGCAGGCCTGACAAGAAGCTGAGAGTCACAAAAACCGTTACCTGATGTCGGACCCTGCACAAGAGGAGCTTCCGTTGGTGGAAGTCCTGCCTGAAACTTCTATGGGAGCAGAAGCATCGCACCCCCCTGTTCAATCTGAAGATACCAGGTCAGTGATGGACTGTTTGGCTGGCCTAGATCTTAATCTGCCAGCCGAAGATTCAGTCAAACCAAAACGTTGGTCCGAAGGGGTAGGAATGACTGGGGTAACCGTCTCCAGGCGTCGTCTTTCCCCAAAGAAGGTCATTCCGGAGCTCTTAAGAGAAGAAAGGGAGTTGAAAGAAATGGCCCAAGATTTGCTCCGCCAGGCAGACGAGAAACGGGAGGCCCTGGATAAGCTCTGGGGGAGGGAGGCGGAACGCAAACAGTTAAAAGAATCACATTCAGCCGCTGCCAGCCAAAGCAGGAGTTCAACACCATCCCCCCCTGCTCGGGCCAGCAAGGAATTGCGGAGAGAGGCCAATCCCTCTTCCCCCCGTCGACTTGCAAAACTTCCTCCCTTGGGTGTGAAATACGACGGGAGTGCCGATAAACTGGCGTTTTTTCTAATTCACGTCGATAATTTCATGCAGTTTTACACAGCTGATTTGGAGGATGAAATCAAAATCAGAATTGTTTCTATGACTTTAGAAGGTCAAGCTTCTGGGTGGCTGGTTTCACTGCATAATTGCCGATCACCCGCGCTGCGGGATTTCGATCGTTTTATGAATGCCCTTAGAAGGCGTTTTGAAGACCCCCGTGTTGAGAGGAAAGCTAAAATGAAACTGAAAACCTTACGACAGGGGAGCAATAGTGTCCAGGCGTACACGCAGATTTTCCAGGAATTATCGGTGTTTATGACCGGATATAGTGAACAAGCTTTGATGGACATTTATGTTGAAGGGCTAAATAAGGACATTTATCAAACTTGTGTGAACAGATTTCGCCCCGAAACTTTAAATGAATGGATAGATCTTGCTTCAGATGTTGAGTTGGATCAAGCCCACTTGCAGGATCCAGTCCTTCCTGAGAAAAAACCACAGAAAGACACCCCCAAATCTCACTCCTTTGAGAAGGATGCCCACTTGCAAAAAGGGGGGGGGAAACAACTCAACCTCGCTCAGGCAGTTGTTATCGCTGTGGAAAGGAGGGGCACTGGGCAGACAAATGCAGATCAAGACAACCTCCACGCCCGCCCCCTTCTTCGGATCGGAAGCATCCAAAGACACCAATCGTGCGCACAAAACCGGCCATGAGTGGGGTGGAGCCTCTCAATCTCTCTACTGACCAGCCCAGCACCACACCTGATGACTGGGAGGCGTCTTCAGACTCTTCTGACGACAATCTGGTGAGTCACCGCTCCGGGCCCCTTTATATAAATTTAAAGCTTTTGGCTCCATCTACTGGTCGTACATGCAATGTGCAGGCTCTCATTGATTCTGGTTGTTCAAAATGTCTCATAAGCCAAGAGACGGTATCCTCTATGGGTTTCCACTTAAAGACCCTAAAAACCCCCATAGCCTTTTGCCAAATGGATGGTTCTGTAGCAGGGGGAACCCCAGCATCTTTTATCACCGAACCAATTCAAGTTTCTATTGGCACTGGTCATACTGAGACCATCAACTTTATTGTAACTGCCATTGCCGAAAATGCTGTAATTTTGGGGGTTAATTGGCTTCGGAAATGGAATCCTCTAATAAACTGGAAGGAAGGTTGGGTACGCATACCTTTATCCCTACCTGAACATACCTCTCTACCATCAGAAGCTAATCGCCCACCCCCCAGTAACCCACCTCTTTTAATCGAATCTGCTGCACCTTTGTTAGACGTTCCGTCACCTGAAGTCATACCAGGCGAGGAGAAAATTCCCAAAGAATATTGGGACCTAAAAGATGTTTTCAGTGAAAGATCTTGTGATTCCCTTCCTCCTCATAGATCTACTGATTGTTCAATTGATTTCCTCCCTGGAGTTCAATTACCTAAACCTCGTTTATACTCCATGACCCCACGGGAGATGGAGGAATTACGTAAATTCATCGATAAGAACCTTCAAAGGGGTTTCATTGAACCAGCTAGGCCACGTGTAGCTGCGCCAGTTATGTTTAGGGAGAAAAAAGATGGTACTCTGAGATTAGTACAAGACTACTCCTATCTAAACACCATTTGTGAACACAATATCTACCCCCTTCCGCTTATGAAGGACATGCTTGCTCACCTAGCTACCGGTAGAATCTTCACTAAACTGGACTTACGTGAGGCCTATTACAGGGTCAGAATTAAAGAGGGGGACGAATGGAAAACCGCTTTTAACTGCCCACTTGGATGTTTTCAATTTAAAGTCCTTCCTTTTGGTCTTCAAGGTGCCCCTTCTGTATTTATGCAACTAATAAATGAGGTTCTCCACGAGCACCTTTACAAGGGAGTTATTGTCTATATTGATGACATAATGGTTTACTCACAAACACATGACGAGCATGTTAAACTGGTGCGCTCGGTATTAAACAAACTACGTTCCGCTGAACTTTACGCCAAGCTCTCTAAATGTGAGTTTCACCAGGAAACAATTGACTATTTGGGCTACCGCATCTCTTCTGAGGGAATTGAAATGGATCCTGCTAAAGTCAAGGCAGTGACGGAGTGGGCTCCTCCCCGTACTCGTAAACAACTACAGAGTTTTTTGGGATTTGCAAATTTTTACCGCCAATTTATTCCGTCATTCGCCAACATTGCCTTACCCATTACAAACCTACTAAAAACAAAAGGAGAAGGTAAACCTCGTCCAGGATCTCCACTTAAATGGACCATGGAATGTCAAGCCGCTTTCGAGAAGCTTAAACGTTTGTTTGCGGCTGAACCTGTTCTTAAACACCCCGATGTAAATTCCCCGTTTGTAATTCAAGCGGATGCCAGTGATGTCGCTGTGGGAGCGGTCCTATTACAACTCAACAACCGTGGCCAATTGCAACCCTGTGCCTACACCTCTCGGAAACTCACTACGTCCGAACGTGGTTGGGCGATTTGGGAAAAGGAGGCTTTTGCTGTTCGTTGGGCTCTCATGACTTGGCGTCATTTTCTTGAGGGCGCTCCCCATCCATTTGAGGTCTGGACGGACCATAAAAATTTGGAAGCTCTTACCTCCTCGCGGAAATTGTCCCCAAGGCAACTTCGCTGGGCTCACTACTTCCATCGTTTCAATTTCCACCTTAAATATATTCCGGGTGGAAAGAATTTCATGGCGGATGCGCTTTCCAGATTACCACAATATGATGTTTCTAAACTCACTATTGTTCAGCCCATCATACCACTCACTTTACCAGCTTCTCCAGTATCTACTAGAAGTCATGCTACAGTCCAAACTACTCCACCTGCAGACCTGATTGCTCGTATTAAGGACGAACTACTTACTGATGAATGGTATTCCGCACATTCTGGTGATTGTACCATTAGAGACGATCTTCCCTGGATTGGCTCAAAGATTTATGTACCTGCTACATTACGTCCTTTTGTCTTGCAACGCGCACACGACTCACGTTTAGCTGGCCATTTCGGCTTCGTTAAGACTGTACATCTTGTCAAAAGACAGTTCTGGTGGCCCTCACTGAAAAAAGATGTTGAATCTTATATTGCCAGTTGCCCCATATGTGCGGCTTCCAAACGTGCGCCGGGGAAGCCACATGGACTCCTCCAGTCTGTAGCTACGCCAGAGAGACCTTGGAAGGAAATTTCAATGGACTTTATAGTTGACCTTCCGCCTAGTCAGGGCTATACCGTTATTTGGGTCGTTACCGATCTTTTCTCCAAACAAGTTCATTTTGTCCCCTGTACAAAAATTCCTTCTTCCAAATCTCTGGCTCGATTATTCGTTTCTCATATCTATCGCTTTCATGGCGTCCCGCAACGCATCATCTCTGATAGGGGTACTCAATTTACTTCTCTTTTTTGGAAAGAGTTTTTGAGACTGATTGGCTCCGCCCAGAGCTTAAGCTCCGCCTACCACCCTCAGACGAATGGCTCTTGTGAAAGGGTTAATTCCGTTTTGGAGCAATACTTACGTTGCTTTATTAATTTTCAACAGGATGATTGGGCTGATCTCCTCATACATGCCGAAGTGGCATATAATAACTCCGTTCACTCCAGTACGAATATGACCCCTTTTAAAATCATCTACGGACAAGACTTTGTACCCATCCCCGAACTGCCTCATGACTCGCCGACAGTCCCCTCGTTAGCCGAATGGTCCTCTAGGCTATCTTCTGTCTGGCCAGTTCTCCGGAAAACTTTGAACGATGCCCATGACTCGCACAAATTGTACGCTGACAGGAAACGGGCGGTTCCCCCCTCCTACAAAGTTGGTGATCAAGTTTATGTATCTACCAAGAATTTAGATAGCCCCCAGAGATGCAGGAAACTGGGTCCCAAGTTTGTTGGTCCTTTCACAATAACCAAGATCATCAGCTCTGTGTCGGTCCGTTTGGATCTCCCAAAGACCTACCGGCGATTATACCCTGTGTTCCATGTTCACCTGCTGAAACCTGCACGTACCTCGCATCTCCGCGAACCTTTGCCTGATACACCTGCACCTACCATGGTGGGTGGGCACCAGCACTATGAAGTCCGTGATATTTTGGACTCCAGAGTCCGCAGAAATAAGACTCAGTTCCTAGTCATGTGGAAAGATTTTCCCCCTTCTCACAACGAATGGGTGGATAAAGAGCATCTCAAAGCTCCTAAACTGGTACGCCAGTTTTATGCCAAGTATCCGCATAAACCCTGATTTTTTTCCCCTCTCCTATCTGTTGTTTTGTCTGTCCTTCTTTGTCTTTCAGGTGTAGCCTTCCGTGTTCCGCATGCTATCCCGGATTTCCCGCTCTTCCTGGAGGAGGTCCGGATGTCAGCCTCGCTAGTTTTTCTGCTTAGCTGCCATGGAAACGGGGAGGGTGGGGGGCGTTGGGATGAGTGTGTTCTGCTGGTGGACAATGTTGATGGTTGGTGTTATCTCTTGGTTAATGGACCTGCATTCCAGGATGGTGAAGACCTGCCCACCTGATGTTGGAGACGAAAGCATATTGGACAATGCAAAGGGGGGTTTTGGGGATTGGGATGGGCTTAAGCTTAATACTTTCTGTTCGCGCCTAAACTATTCACTCTCAGCTTTACTTGGTCTGTAAGCTATTGTTACTTAGTAAAAGGAGCCTTATTCATTTCAAAACAATGTCTAAGTGTGGTCTTTCCTAAGCCAACGAAGAAGCAGGCCTGACACAGTCCAATCACTTTCAAAGGAGGAAAAAAACCCTCATTCTAACGCTTCAATCCACAATTTCAGAGAAATAAGAAAAAAAAGGAAACCTCCTAATTCAAAGCGTATTAGATCAATTCCGCCACTTGTTTCATAATTAAAGGCTTTAGTTTATTAAAACAAAAGTTTCTTTAAGCAAAATGTTTCAAAAAAAGATAAAATACCTTCCCGGTCTAGCACTTTTCCTTTCAGCTGCTTCCTTCCTTCTGGAGCTTGCCGCCGCCTTTGTCAGCCGATGGGGACTGCCTGTTTGCTGCCCTGCAGAAGTTCTTCCCTTGGGTCAAACAGGGGTTTTGCGGTACCCCTGTGACCAGCAAGGCTTTGTCTTCCTCGTCACCGTCCCTATAGGACAGTTTAGGTCCAAATGGACCAAGGGGCAGCAAAAGTTCAATGGAGGTCTCAGAGTGCTGAGACCCCATGTTGTGTTTGCGTGGCGCAGCTCTGCCCTCCTTGTGTGTTAGGTTTTGAGCTGATAAATAAATAAACAAGGGAGACTAGGATAGATCTATTTCGAGCTATTTAGCTCTCTCAGCTAGCCATACCCTTACCACTAGACCACTGGTTCTGATCCTGATCAGCTGAGACAGGGGAATAAGTATATACTTGTGTTACAACACCCTGGTAAGCCCAAATTAAGGGAGGAAGCATACTGCTTTCCTTTTCTGTCTTTCGGCTCATCACCAGAGACCATGCAGACAGAAAGCTATTTGTTCTTATCCTGATCAGCTGAGACAGGGGAATAAGTATATATCAGACCACTGATAAGAAACAGTGGTCTAGTGGCAATTACAACTGCCTCACATGTAATACTTCCTTGGTTCGAATCCCAGTAAGGGGAATGGCTAGCTGATGAGAGCTAAATAGCTCGAAATAGATCTATCCTAGTCTCCCTTGTTTATTTATTTATCAGCTCAAAACCTAACACACATGTAAACAAAAGACAATGAAACAAATAGCTTTCTGTCTGCATGGTCTCTGGTGATGATCCGAAAGACAGAAAAGGAAAGCAGTATGCTTCCTCCCTTAATTGGGGCTTACCAGGGTGTTGTAACACAAATATGTGTGTGTGTGTGTGTTAGGTTTTTTGTTTCTAAAAGTTTTTTATTTTTTATTATTGAAAATAAATAAAAAGAAACATCATTCATTTCGTGCTTTGTACAACATGTCGTTCAGACAAACGCTCTGCGCGCCAGTGCTTAATCTCACAAAGATATTAATCTATATATATATCTCACTTTTGTATCATACAGTAACATTTCCATTTATGAAATAAATCTTTATCCCCTAACTCTTCAATATATAAACAAGATATTAAATAGAAAAAAAACCAACAGAATAAGAACAGAAAATCTTCGCATGTTATACCATTGTTTTCTAGAGGTAATTTTATCATACTAAAATAAATTATTTTATCCTTCTAAAGACAAAAATTTCTTCAAGTTATATAATAATATAATGTGTATTGTTATATCCCTTAGTTTCCCCTTTTTTCCAGCCATTGATAAAATTTATTCCATATTTCATAGAATTGTTCGCTGTCTTGCTCTCTAATTTCAAACGTTAATTTACTCATCTCTGCACATTCCATAATTTTATAAATAACTTCTTCCTGTGATGGTAATTTATCATTTCTCCAATTTTTTGCAAACACGATTCTAGCGGCTGTTAAAATATTTACAATTAGGTATTTCAAATTCTTGTCAAATATTTCTAATGTAAGTCCAAGCAGGAAGAGTTCGGGTTTAAAATCTATATGTTTTTCTGTTATTTTCTCCAACCATGTGTGGATCATACTCCAATAATTTTTGGCCTCCGAACAGGTCCACCACATATGGTAGTAAGTACCAGGCGTCTGATGGCATTTCCAGCATTTTTGGGATTTGTTCTTATTCATTTTTGCGATTCTCGATGGTGATAAGTGCCACCTGTAGAACATCTTATACAAGTTCTCTTTGTAAGCTGTTGACATCGTCATTTTATAGTTTTGTGTCCACAATTTTTGCCACTTATCTAAGTCGATCCCATGCCCAAAGTTTTCCCCCCATGTTATCATTGTTTCTTTCACTTGCTCTTCCTGGAGTTTAAACTCTAATAAGTAGGCATAGAGTTTTTAAATTATTTTTTCGTCGACGCCTGTTAATATTTTATCTAATTCCGTCATTTTGTCATAGACCCCTTTTTTTTTGATCTTCCTTATATCTTGAATGTATTTGCGTGTATGTATACCAATTAATATCCATTCCTTCTTGTTTTAATTCCTGAATAGTTTTAAGATCACCCCTTGAGTTTAATAGATCCGAATATCTGGTCGTTTGTTCCTTTTTGTGTATTATTGCGTAAGTGAATGCTTCAGTAATTGATACCCAGACTGGTATTTTAAAATAGTGCAATTTCTTGATCTTCTCCCAGTTTACAATCAAAAATTCTCTTATGTAGTGCCTTCTGAAAAGACCATGTTTCCTAGTGTTTCTATACCATAGAGCTGCGTGCCATCCCGATGACAAATCATGTCCCTCTAATTCTAATAATCTAGTGTTTCTTAATGTAATCCAATCTTTAATCCACATCAAATTTGCAGCTTGATAGTATAGTTCCCAATCAGGCAATCCCATACCTCCCCTTATTTTAGTATCTTGTAAAAATTTTAATCTTATTCTAGCTTTTTTCCTTTGCCATATAAACTTTAAGACCATTTTCCTTAATTTTTCAAAAAAGTCCTTGCCCAATCTAATTGGGATTGTCTGGAATAAATATAATACTTTAGGCAAAATATTCATTTTTATCGTGGCTATTCTCCCTAATAATGATAGTTGTAAATTCTGCCATCTCGTAAGATCTGCTTCTATTTGTTGTGTGAGTTTAGAATAATTCTCCTTTTTAAGGGTGCTGCATCTCGACGTCAAGTAGATTCCTAAATATTTAAGCTTATTTGTAATTTGAATTTTCAAGATTTCTGTTAATTCTTCTTTCTGTCTTCTTGTCATATTCTTTGTCAAGATTTGTGTTTTATCTTTATTTATTTTCAGACCTGTTATTTTTCCATATTCCTCAATTTTCCCTATCAGTTTGGACGCGGTTTTAAGTAGTTCCTCGAGGATAAAAACTAGGTCGTCTGCAAAAGCTTGTAATTTATATTGTTTTTTCCTAATTGTCATTCCCTTTATTTCTTTGTCTTCTCTTATCTTTCTATTTAACACTTCTAGCGTTAATATAAAAAGTAAAGGTGATAGTGGGCAACCTTGTCTTGTACCTCTTTTTATCTGAATGTTATCTGAAAGTTCTCCATTTATTATTATCTTAGCTGTTTGGTTGTGATATATAGTACTTATAACATGTATAAAGTTTTGGCCAAATTTCATTTGTTCTAGTTGTTGCAACATAAACTTTCAATTCACGTTATCAAAGGCTTTTTGTGCATCAAGAAACATCAAAGCCATTTGTTTTTCAAAATGTGCTTCATAATATTCCAACGTGTTCAAAATTATTCTCATGTTATCTTTAATTTGTCTCTGGTAAGAATCCATTTTGATCTGGATGTATAAAATTGTTTAAGTATTTTTTGAGCCTTTCTGCTAGTATTGATGCAAATAATTTATAATCCGAGTTTAACAATGAAATTGGTCGATAATTCTTTACCTGCAGGAGATCTGTTCCTTTCTTTGGTATCAGTGAAATATAGGCTTCTGACCAGGAATTCGGCATTTTACTACCAGACATAATTTCATTCATCAATTCTAATAAGGGAAGCGATAGTACTTCCTCCAAAGTTTTGTAAAACTCTCCTGAGAGGCCGTCCGGTCCCGGGGCTTTCCCATTTTTTTGTCTTTTAATAGCTTCAGTTAATTCCATCATCGTTATCTGTGCATTTAGTATCTTTCTTCTGTCATCCGATATAACCGGGAGGTTTGCCTCTTGTAAGTAGTTTTTAACATCCTGTTCTAGTATGTTTTCTTTTTCGTATAGTTTTGTATAATATTCCTGAATAATTTTTTTCCCCTTATTTAAATAATGTATTTGTCCTTGTTCATTTTTTAATTGTTGAATCTTCCTTGCCTCTCTTTCTTTCTTTAATTTGTACGCCAACCATCTTCCAGGTTTATTTGCATTTTCAAAATAATTCTGTTTTGCAGATCTTATCTTCTGAGCCAATTCTTCTTTTTCTAGAATATCCATTTTATGTTTAATTAGATCCATTTTCATTCTAATATCTTTTCTCTGTGGTAATTTCTGTAGTTCTTTTTCCAGTGTTTTATATTCCTTCTCTAAGTACTTTTAGGTACTTTTAGGTAGTATTTTTTAGGTACTTTTAGGTAGTTTTAAATTGGGTTTTTAAAATTTGGTTTTAGCGCAGGATAGGTTATTTAATAGTTTTTTAAATTATATTTATTGTATTTTGTATGTTTTTAAATTTTCCTGTGCGCCGCCCTGGGTCCTTCGTGGAGAAGGGCGGGATATAAATTTAAATAAATAAATAAATAAATAAATCTAATCTTTTCCCTAGCCCTCTTTTCTCTTTATTTCTTTTTCTTGTATAATCTATTATTAAATCTCTAGTAACTGCTTTCATTGCATCCCATGTATTCTGAATAGATGTATCTTCTTTTTTGTTTTCTTTAAAGTAACACCTCAGTTCTTTTTCCATTTTACTTACGAAGTTTTTCTCTTTCAATATTGTATTATTTAATGTCCATCTGGATGTAATCTTTGACCCTTTCCATTTAATTATCATTGGATTGTGGTCTGCCCAAGTACTGGCTTCTATTTCCACTTCTTGAACTAGGTCACTTAACTCTGAAGAGAGCCAAATCATATCTATCCTTGAGAATGATAAGTGTCTATAAGAATAATACGTGTATTGTTCTTTATTTGGATTTCTTTCTCTCCATATGTCTTTTAAATTCATTTCATCTGCCATCTTAAAAAAGGACTTCGGTAATATTTTTATTTTTATTTTAGACATCCTAGTTGCTTTATAGTCTCTACTTTGGTTTGGAATTCCGTTAAAGTCTCCTATCATGCAAATGTCTGCATATTCTAACTCCAGAATCTTTTCATGAAGTTTCTTAAAAAATTCATCCTGTTTCTCATTAAGTGCATAGATTGCTATTAAGAGTATTTTTTGTTATTGTCCGTAATTTCAATAATCAAGATCCTTCCATCTTCATCTGCATAGATTTGCTTGGTTGGTATGTTATCTTTAACGTAGATAACCACACCTCTTTTTTTAAAGTCTGCCAATGAGGAAATTTTTTTCCCAAGTTTGGGTTGTATTAATAAATATGCATCTTTCTTTCGAATATGTGTCTCTTGTAAACAAATGATTTGTGTTTTTATTTTTTCTAGTTTCTGGAATACTTTTTTTCTTTTAACTGGGGAGTTAAGTCCATTTATATTAACTGAGAAAATTGAGTTTTGTTCCATATCTTATGTTTTATATTGAGGATTTATAGCTCTAGTTGTTCTTATTTCTCTCTGTTCTCTAGTTTCCGGTCCTGGTATAGCCTCTTCTTCTGTGACCACTCCACCTACTGCGCCTTCTAATGGTCCCTCTGATCTTATTAACAATGAATGCTCTTTCTCAGTCGTTCCATTGACATGTCTTCTGTAAAACTCTTCTGCTTTTTGTATAGTATCTAATCTATATCTCTGTCCTTCCCATGTAAATATCAAACCTTCCGGTATGAGCTATCTAAACTGGGTTCCTTTTCTTATCAAAAATGTAGATAGAAACTGGTATCCTCTTCTCTTTTCCCTCACTTTTCTTGGGATTTGCTTTAACACTGTGATTTCCTTTCCTCTATATTCCAGTTTTTTGTCTCTTGTTTTCTGTAGTATTTGAAATCTCAGGATCTTTTTAGTGAACCTTACGTGTATTTCTCTTGGTAATGCATTTCTGGTCGCATATCTCGTATTCACTCTGAACGCATCATCTATTCCATCCCGTACTAATTCCTGTGGAGTTTCTAATATCTCTGTTAACATTTCTGATATTATTATAGGGAGGTCCTCTCCTTTCTCCTCAATAACATTTTGGAACCTTAGAAAATATTCAACCTTGTCTGTTTCCCATCTTAGTCCCATACTCTCTTTTTCCATATTGCTCAGCCTGGAATCCAACTCTTCCTCTTTTTCATCTTTTTTGTCCAATCTTCCTTTCATCTTGTTTATGGACTTTTCTTGTTTTTCCATAGCTTCTTCCTGTTTTATCATCCATTGCTGTATCTTTTCCATTTTCCCTTCTGTCAAGGCTGTTTTAGTTTCAATATTCTCTATTTTCTTATCGAGTGCTTCTAGTTTTGCCTCTAACCTCCGCTCTGTATTTTCCATTTTTGCCTCTAGTCTTTGTTCTATGTTTTCAATTTTCTGCTCCATACTCTCTCTTACCATCCTTATCTCTTGCAGTAGTGTATCAAGTGTTACCCCCTTTTCCTTTTCTTGCTTTTCTTTTTCTTGGTGGAGCATTGTTTGTATTGTTTTTTGTCCCCCTGTTAAGGAGGATGTCGGGGTCCCTATTGATGAGCCAGCCGGAGTTATCTTCCTGCTCATGTTTGGATTCTATCCTTTCTCTTTTCCTTTCTTCTTTAGAACACTCTTTAATTTACCGGTGTAAATTTAGTAAATTTTAGAAAAGATATCAGAAGTTAGTATATTGGTAGTGCTTTATATCAAGAGAAGAACAGGATAAAATAGAATTAACAGGGGTGGAAGATAAAATAAAAAAAAGAAAAACAGGAGAGAAGAAAAAGGAGAAATAATAGAAAAGAAGAATATCAAAGGAAGAATAAAGAACGAAGCAGTAAAGGGAGAAAAGATGAGTAAGACAGAAAAAAAAATGAAATGAGAAGGATCCCCTATAGAGAAGAGGGGTATAAGCTAGGTTTTTTGAGCTGATAAATAAATAAACAGGGAGACTAGGATAGATCTATTTTGAGCTATTTAGCTCTTATCAGCTAGCCATACCCTTACTGGGATTTGAACCAGGGAAGTATTACATGTGAGGCAGTTGTAATTGCCACCAGACCACTGGTTCTATTCTGATCAGCTGAGACAGGGGAAATAATGTATGTATGTATGTATGTATGTATGTATGTATGTATGTATGTATGTATGTATGAATGAAATGAAATGAAATTTATCCAACAAGGTAGCGTCTTGACTTTCTAAAATTTCAAATACATATTTTTCAAATAGTTTAAAAATGATATTGTGAAAAATCTAAGCATAAGATTTGTTTAATATAGGGGTCCCCAACCTTTTTTGCACCAGGGACCGGTTTCATTTTAAAGAAAATTCTGCAGACCGGCTGGCGTAGAGGAGCGGGGGGTGGAGGGGGAACAGGCGGCGCATGTGCACGCGGGGTGGAGGGGGAACAGGTGGTGCATGCGCACACAGGGGGGAGGGGGAACAGGCAGTGCATGCACACACGGGGGGAGTCGGCTCACTCAGCCCTAGGGCCTCCAATGGTGCGAATGGCCGTGCATGCGCATTCACATGCAGGGGAGAAGTCGGCTCACTCGGCCCTCTAGGGCCTCCAACGTCGCAAACAGCCACGTCTGCGCATGCGCATGCGGGGGCGAGTCAGCTTACTCGGCCCTCTAGGGCCTCCAATGATGCGAACGGCCGCGCCTGAACTCTGCTGCATACGGTGTGCGCTCTGCCCAGGGGGCTGCTCCCTCCTCCTCCTCTCTGGTCCTGTGGCTCAGTTCCTATCAAACCACGGATCGGGACTGGTCCACGGCCCGGGGGTTGGGGACCCCTGCTCTAGGGCCTTCAATGGCGTGAACAGCCGCACCTGTGCATGCGCACGCAGGGGGGAGTCAGCTCACTCGGTCCTCTAGGGCCTCCAACAGTGCGAATGGCTGCGCCTGTGCTCTGCCACATCCAGCACGTGCTCTGCCCAGGGGGCTGCTCCCTCCTCCTCCTCTCTGGTCCTGCGGCCCGGTTCCTATCAAGCCATGGACCGGCACCGGTCCACGGCCCGGGGGTTGTGGACCCCTGGTTTAATAGACTGCTGGTGACATCTTGTTATTTTCATAACCCAATCTGAAACAGAGAACAATCATTCTGCAAAATTCGTGTTCTCCAGAAAATGGCAGAAACTGTAATCTTAATTATCCCCATAGAATAAAGTCCACATAAAAGGAGATTTAAGTGTTGCTATTTAATACACTAAATTATGATAAAAAGTAGAAACTCATAAATACAATAGAATAAAACAGGCTGGGATTGGATAGGATAGGATAGGATAGGATAGGATAGGATAGGATAGGATAGGATAGGATTCGGATTCGGATTCGGATTCTTAGCCAGTGTTCTTTGCCGGTGCAAAAGCTCTCAGTGTATATGCAAAGCAACAGAGTAATCATCATCATCATCATCATACTAATAAGAGGAGGTAGTAAAGAAGATAAGAAGGATAATAGACATTCGAAAGTACAGTGAGAATTAGGTGTACAGCAAAGTGATGGCACAAGGGAAGAAACAGTCCCTGTGTCTTGTTGTTTTGCCATGCAATGCCCTGTAGCACCATCCTGAGGGCAGGAGATTAAACAGGATGTGAGGACTCTGTAGATATTTTAGATAGATAGTAGCAGTGGATGCTTTATGCTATTATGGCTACATCAAAGTATATCTAGAGGACTTCCATGTGTAGGCTGAAAAGGAATTGTTTAGCCAAGGATTACTACTTGCCATTGCTCAGGTTGTGAGTTGTTTGGCTGTTTTTCATTTATTAACTCACCTTCTAATTGGCTAACATGCTGAAGAGCCTAAACTAGATAAGAGCTATAGAGTATCAGGCAAAAAGGAGAAGGCCAAGGCCAAAGTTTAGAGAGGCCAAGCAGAAATAAGATCCAAGGAGCAGTTATTTAGTAAATGCTAAAATACCTGAGCTAAGCAGAAATGTTGCTACTCAGTGCAGAAACATTGGATCATGTGTCTAAGGAAGAGGACAAACAACAAAAGGTGATCCTGAAAAGACTATTTTTATATCAGCCTTGCCTGGCAAAGGTTAGCTCACAGAATCCAGTTCTTAACAGATCACAAAAGAAATATAAGATTTATTTAATTATTTTTATTATCAAATTTATATACTGCCCATACTGTTCTTTGTGGCAAATGAAGAAAATGAAGGATACTTCAGGGATTTCAAAACTAAACTATCATTAGATTGTGGTGTTTGGTCACTTCAGTACCAGGGGTGGGTTTCAGCCAGTTCGCACCGGTACGGGCGCACCGGTTGGTGAAATTTAGCATGCCTTCCAGTACCTCTTCTTCCAGAGGTCCCGTACTGCTCCCTCCCCTAGCCTGGCCTCCCCAGCTCACTCCACCAAACCACCCGGTTGCTGCTTGCTCACTTGCTTGCCCTGCCCATCCACACCATGCTTGCCCCGCCCACCCACTTCCTTTGCTCGCTCAGCCAAGGCTTTGAGGCTGCAGGAGGCCAGGGAGGTGGGGGGAATGCTACCCATCTGCCTGCCCCCTCCAGGAAAAACCAGGTGGGCCTTGGGATGGTCAGTAGCCCATGAACCTCTGCCATGTGACCACTCTGGGGGCCACAGCCAGCAACAGGATGCAAAGGAGAGGCTGTCCAGCAGAATTTCAAGTTTCAAGTTTATTCAAATTTGTATACCGCCCTATCTCCCCAAGGGGACTCAGGGCTGTGCACAGAAATATAAAATATAAAACAATACAGTACAAAACAGTTAAAAATAAATTAAATAAAGGTCTGTGCTAAAATTTAGAATAGAAAAAGGGTTAAAATCAATCAATCAATTAAAACTATGTCCATTAAAACTAAGCCAGGCCGGCCTCTTGAAATAGATATGTCTTTAGTGCCCGGCGGAAGAGGCATAGGTCCGCGATGATCCGAAGGTCGGGGGGTAGGTCGTTCTAGAGGGCAATGACTCGCCCCCGATAGTCAGAGATGGAACCAGCTGACTATATTGTGACGCCAGGAACCACAGCCACTCAGTCTTGGATGGGTTGAGTCGGAGTTTGTTCCTCCCCATCCAGACACACACGGCCTCCAGACACTGGAACATCACTTCAACGGCATTGTTGGGATGGTTAGGGGTAGAGATGTACAGCTGGGTGTCATCAGCATACTGATGGAACTCTACCCCAAAACCACGGATGATTTCGCCCAGCGGCTTCATATAGATGTTAAACAGGAGGGGCAAGAGGACCGACCCCTGAGGCACCCCACATGTGAGGGGCCTCGACGTCGACCTCTGCCCTCCTGCCAACACAAATTGCAACCGGTCGGAGAGGAAGGAGCCTCTCAACCCCAACCCCTCCAGCCGGTGCAATAGGATACCATGGTCGATGGTATTGAAAGCCGCCGAGAGATCTAATAGGACCAGGATAGAGGAATGACCTCTATCCCGAGCCCTCCAGAGTGTTCTGAGGTCAGTGGGTTGGTGAGGAGATTGCGCGGGGCTGACTTGGAGATGACAGGAAGGCAGGGTTCGAGGCTATGCCCCCGTACCGGTGAAAAAAAGAATATCCCGCCATCCAGGAACTGCGCCACGAGGTGAGGGAATCAGGTCTTGGGAGAGACCTTCCCTCCTCCTTCAGAGTGCCTGTGTAGAGAGATAGGAGGTTTTGAATGCGGGCAGGTAGACGTGAAGGAGGCATGCAACAAAGCACCTGCAATGCACGAACGTGTGAAGGAATGAAGCGGCAGGCTCCTTTGCCTCAGCTATGCAACTTCCTTTGGTTTTCTGCCTGCCTCTTTCAATCTTTCTAGCAGGTGGAGAACGAAAGGAGGTTTGCATAGCTGAGGGCAAAGGAGCTTGCAGCTTGATTCCTTCATGTGTTCCGGCAGTGGAGGGGCTTTCTTGCACGCCTTCTTTCTTTCTCCAAAGGTGTGCGAGAAAGCACCTCTAATGCCCGAAGGTGTGAAGGAAGCACTCACTGGCCACTAAACCACCTGTTAGCCATCATTCTGCTTCCTCTCTCCTGGCATGGGCTCTCTGGAGGGAGAGGGAAGGTCCTGTCCAAAACCTCGCTTGTCCTGGTGGCACCCCAGCAATAGCAGCTGAGCGAGGGAAGGAGGAATTCTGGGAGTTGAAGTCCACAAGTCTTAAAGCTGTCAAGTTTGAACACCCCTGGAGCTTTTTTTCTGAAGGGTTAGGGGTGCAAGGGTCTTGTAACTTGATAGCTTTAAGACTTGTGTGCTTCAAATGCCAGAGTTTCTGAGCCAACATTTTGGTTACTAAGCAAGAGTGTTGCTAAGTGAGTTTCACTAGATTTTACAAGTTGGCCACATCCACCCAGTCACATAACTGCCAAGCACTCCCACCCGGTCACATGACCACCAAACCACTCCCACCCGGTCACATGACCACCAAGCCACTCCCACAAAACAGGCAACACTTACAGAAGGGATTCTAAAAAAAATTGACACCCACTACTGTTCAGTACCCACCCTTGCTGATATTGTATTTGGAGTCACAATTGCCATAAAAACATGTGATTGTTTCACTATTTATCAGCCCAAGATATGAGACAGGCATATCTTCAATATGATCTTTGCATGAAGATGTATGTATTAAAGAAGGTGGTGGGAATTAAGCAAGTTATCATTCTTGTTATGATCAAAACTCTTCCTGGTGAAATTTGAAATACCACCTGCCTACCTATATGGATGAGAAAGCTTTTTAAAATTTGGTGCTTGGTGCTTCTTCTGGTTTGGGGAGAGGCACCTCGGCCAAGTCTCTCTCTCTCCCTCTCTCTCTCCCTCTCTCTCTCCCTCCCTCCTTCCCTCCCTCCCTCCCTCCCCCCCTTCCTTGGGTGGATCTGGTGGGAGGAGCAGGCTTCCTTGCTGGGCTTGAGGATGAGAGGAGATGGAACTGTTGTACGAGGGTGAGAGCAACCCCTGGCCGCCTCTGGGTGCAAATTGATGCTGCAGGAGGGCAGGAAAAAAGCTCCCCTTTACCCTTGGCATCTGCAACAGGCACAGGGGGCAGCCCTGCAAGCCAGGCACCTGAAAAGTGTCCAGAGTGATCCATGTGCACAAAGCATTTGGCTGGCTCCAGCTGCGCCTGAGCTGGATGAGGCGATGGTTGCAAACCCTGGAGCAGCCAATGGGCACTCTGCTGGAGGAGGTGGTGTTTGTGAAGCCTTGGGGCTCCTGGAATGGCCTATGTGTGCAGGGTGCTCTGCTGGAGGAGGTAGAGGTTGTGAAGTGTCAGGGCTTCCGGAGTTCATGGCTGCATCTCACCCCAAAGAGCGAGGGGGATGCTTTTCTTCTGCAGCTGTGATGGCCAGGTCGGCCAAACAAACAGCCCAAGAGCACAGAAGAGGTGTGCCACACCACCTCTGCCTGCTGGCCTCCTCCAGCAGCTCCTCTGGGGGAAGGGAAAGAGGTGGGAGAAGTGTAGGAGAGGGAGGAGACGACCAGGAAATAGAGAGTTTAGTTTAGTTTAGTTTTAGTTTTAGTTTTAGTTTAGTTTTATTCAATTTCTATACCGCTCCTATCTCCCCAGTGGACTCAGGGCAGTGCACAGGAATTTAAAATGACACAACAAACAACAATAAATACAGTCACAGCGTTAAAACACAATTAAATTAAATAACCTGTGCTAAAATATTGCCTAAAAATGTTAAAATCCCCTACCTAATCAATTAAAATTATATCTAATCTAGACTCTAAGCTAGGCCAGCTAGGTGAAAGAGGTGCGTTTTGAGTGATCGGCGGAAGAGGCGAAGCTCCGTGATGGTGCGAAGTTCAGGGGGAAGTCCCGCCACAGAGAAGGCCCTTCTCCTGGGCGCCTGCATCCTGTTTAATCTCCTGCCCTCAGGATGGTGCTACAGATGGTACCCTGAGGAGGCCCTCTCTGTGGGAGCGGATCGGTCAAAGGGAGGTATGTGGTAGGAGACGGTCCCACAAGTAACTAGGCCCCGTGCCATGGAGCGATTTAAAGATGGTGACCAACACCTTGAAGCGCACCTGGAAGGGCACCGGTAGCCAGTGTAGCTCGCGCAGGAGAGGTGTTACTTGGGAGCGCCGTGAGGCTCCCAAAATCCCCCATGCGACCGCATTCTGCATTAACTGGAGCCTCTGGGTGCACCTCAAGGGGAGCCCCATGTAGAGAGCATTGCAATAGTCTAGGCGGGACGTAACGAGCGCTTGAGTGACTGTGCGAAGGGCGTCCCGGTCAAGGAAGGGGCACAACTGGCGTACCAGGCGAACCTGGTAAAAGGCCCCCCTGGTCACGGCTGTCACCTGGTCATCCAAGGATAGCCGTGAATCCAGGAGGATGCCTAAGTTGCGAGCCCTTTCCATGGGGGCTAGTGACTCAGCCCCAAAGGCCAGCGTTGGGGTCAGCTGGCTGTACCAGGACGCTGGAAACCACAGCCACTCGGTCTTGGATGGGTTGAGTCGGAGTTTGTTACTCCCCATCCAGGCCCGCACGGCTTCCAGACACCGGGACATCACTTCAACGGCATCACTGGGGTGGTTGGGGGTAGATATGTATACTCCACCCCACAACCACGGATGATCTCACCCAGCGGCTTCATATAGGTGTTGAACAGGAGGGGCAAGAGGACCAATCCCTGGGGCACCCCACACTTGTGAGCAAGAGAGAAAAGCTGGGAGGAAGGAGGGTTGAAGGGTGCGTGTGGGGCTCATTTATGAATATTAACGCAGGTGCTCCAAGTGGAGACAGACAGCCCAGAGGTGCTGAACTGACCCCCCCCCCTCTTTCCTCGGAGCATAAATTTCAGCTGAAGAAAAAGCCCCTGGGAGATGGGCTCTGCATGCTGCTCCATCAGCATCGAGTCAACTTCTGCTCTTGACCTCTCTCATTCCTCCCCAGCTGGCAGAGGTTGACCCTGCTTCTCTGGCACTGAGAAGCAGCGAGCTCAGCTCCGAAGTGGAGCAGCGGGAGTTTTTGATATCACATCCAAACTCCTCCTACACATGACCTCTTCCAGCTCTTCAACTCCCCCCTTTTCTCTCCCCCAAAGAAAACATTTCCGCTGGTGAGAGTCAGCCATAAACCTAGCCAGGCAGGGCTGGGGAGGAATGGGAGAGGTGAAGAGCAGAAGTCAACCATTCCCAGTTCCCAGGGGGAAAAAAACAAGCAGAGGCCTCCTTGAGGCAATCCTTATTTTAGGAGATGAGGCCAGGCAAAGGGCTGGCAGTAGAGCAGGAGCAGCTTCTCTCTCTCTCCCCCTCCTTTTCCAAGCCAGCAGAGATTACCCACCTATTTCTTTGGGTGGTGGGGTTGGGCTGGGGAGTGGGGAAGGGTTTGGGAGCTCAATTCTGGCAGTAAGTGGTGGGATTTTTTTTAAGGAAAAAAATTGTGTATTTCACAAGAGCCCTGCTCTGGTCTCTCCGCCCACTCATGTCAGGGCTCCAGCAGTGGGCCTCGAGAAGGCGGATCGGTGGTGGCTGCAGCAAGTTAAACAATTCTCTTTTAACCTGCCAGCTTCAAGGCAGAGGGAACGAACTAACATGGACATGCCGCATGAATCACAGGCATCGTTGTTTGTCCTTAAAGCATGGCCGCCAATTGCACGGTGAGGAAGGTGCCAGAGGAGGGCTGCTTGGTAATTGGTTGCTTTTGGCCCAGGATTTTGGTTTACCATAAATGGCAATCTTTTTGCTTCAGCCACGTGCTTGCAAAATAATAGGAATACTTGAGGCATGATTTTGATTTTGATTCTGTATGACCAATGTATGAAATCAGCATTATTGTTTAAAAACATAAGTCAAAATGTCTACATAATTATTGTAAAATATTTCATTATTTAAAACAGTGAAAAGGAAATGATCTGTTCTATGACTTAGTGGAAGCAGTAGTCTCTAGGACAGTGGTCGGCAAACTGCAGCTCTCGAGCCACAAGCGGCTCTTTGGCCCCAGGAGTGTGGCTCTTCCTCCGCCGGACAGACTCCGTCTGCGGCATAGGCAGCTGCTGCTGCTTCTCCTACCCTTGCGACGCGCAGCTCCTGCCGCCCAAGGTCGCCCAGCAGGTCGCCTGGCAGGGGCGTCGGGCAGGGAAGCCGGGCGCGTCTCCACCGGCTCCCTCCGACAGCCACTACGGCACACGTTCTGGGGCTGCGTGGCTGGGAGGGAGGTAGACGCGCGGCCCCAGAACGTGTGCTGTGGTGGCTGTCAGAAGGAGCCTGTGGAGACGCGGCTGGCTTCCCTGCCTGACGCCCCTGCCGGGCGACCTGCCGGGCGACCTTGGGCGGGCGGTGCGCGTCGCAAGGGTAGGAGAAGCAGCAGCAGCCACCTATGCCGCCGGGTGACCTGCCGGGCGACCTTGGGCAGCGGGAGCTGCGCGTCGCAAGGCTCGGGGATAGGAGAAGCAGCAACAGCCGCCTATGCCACAGACAGAGTCTGCCCGGTGGAGGAAGAGCCGCCCTCCAGGGGCTCGTTCGCCCGCTGCGGGAGGAGGCATCCATAACCTCCCCAGCCCTTCCGCTGCTTCCTGGGGTGGGGAGGAGGAGAGGGGAGAGAGGGAGGGACTGACAGACACAGAGAGAGACAGAGGGGGAGGGAGGGAAAGACAGAGAGACAGACAGAGAAAGGGAGGGAGGGAGGGAGAGAGATGGAGAGAGGCACAGATAGAGAATGACACAGGGAGGGATTGAATTGGAGACAGATGGGGAAAGAGGGAGAGACAGACATACAGAGACAGAGAGAGAGGGAGGGAGATAATCAGAGAGAGTGACACACACAGAGACAGGGAAAGACAGAGAGAGGGAGGGAGGGAGAGACAGATAGACAGAGACTGATTAAGTGAGTGAGAGACAGACAGACAGACACACACACAGAGTGACAGAGATGGGTGGAGGGAGGAAAGAGAGACAGATACAGAGAGAGACAGACAGAGAGAGAGAGAGAGAGAGAGAGACAGAAAGAAAAAGAGAGAAGGAGAAAGAAAGAAAAAAGAAAGAAAAAGAAAGTGGGAGAGAGAGAGATAAAGAAAGAAAGAACTTATGACCACAATTGAGCCCAAAATTTTGGTTGCTAAGCAAGACCGTCGTTAAGTGAGTTTCATCACATTTTCCAAATTGGCCACGTCCACCTGGTCACATGACCACTGAGCCACTCCCACAAAACAGGCCACACCTTCTTTTGGCTCTCAAAATAAATTTCAATCGTTGTCCTGTTGATATTTGGCTCCCTTGACTAATGAGTTTGCCCACCACTGCTCTAGGATAATAAAAATCTAGATCGCAATTCAGAATGATATAATAATAGGGAAATTTTTAAGTAAATGAAAAATGAATTCCTGAACTTAAACTCCAGATATAATAAATGATCATATCATTCTCAAAAGATTCAGTCAGTCTGCATTTTAATACAATGCTGAATGTGAAAGAAACTTGGAAACAAGTTATGTATAAATAGTTAGACTTTTTACAAGTGACAGTTGTCCAAAAGAAGTGCAGAATCAAATTCTCCCTGTCAGGAAATGAGTCACTTTAAATCAGATTGAATCAAGGGTGAAATTCAGCAGGTTCTGATAGGTTCTGGAGAACTGTTAGCGGACACTTTGAATAGTTCGGAGAACCAGCAAATACCACCTCTAGCTGGCTCCAGAATGGGGTGGGAATGGAGATTTTGCAGTATCCTTCCCCTGCTATGCCCACCAAGCCACGCCTATAGAACCGGTAGTAAAAAAAATTTTTGAATTTAACCACTGGACTGAATGGATATCTGCCGATGTAATAAGGGCAGAAAATGCCTCAAGTATTCCTATTTTACACAAATAATATCAAAGGTGAAAGAGGGGAATTCTGAAAATGTTCCATCTTAAAAGTGAAATATGAATCTACATCTGTCCTATCTATCCAGCTTCTTCCAGAACGATGCTGGCTCTGGTACTTTTGCATATTTCCATTAGCTCAAACAGTTGTTGGTAGTCATAAGGATATTTGCAAAATATTGTTTGTACCTGGGAATTTGTGATTTATAAAGAGGGCAAAGCTAAAACTATAGTGCACCCAAAGCCATAAAATTAAAAGAAAAATACCAGCAGTAAGTCCTGTAGCAGCAGGTGCAGCTCTACCATAATATTCCTTCTACCCCCTCCTAAAGTCCAACAATGCTTTCCAGGAGGCACCGGAAAAGATCACTGGTGGTGTTGAAATGGAAATGTGTTCAAATTATTTAGCACAAGAGAACATCTCCTGCCAGCTTTTTGTACCACAACCGGAATGTGCAATCAAAGAGAATAAATAGCATCAGATCTTGGCTAAACCCAGAGGCCCAGAGCATGCATATTCAGCATCTCTTTCTGCACAAGAACCTCTGCAGCAGGGATTGCTGTGGTCGCTGAGCAGTTCTGACTCTGGAATCAGTTGCTGCCCTCTATAAAAAAACAATCACCATCTCAAAGCATATATCTTCCTGTTACCTAGCTTACAGAAATTCAGTTTTGCTACTAGGAGTGCATTTGCATGTTATTGTATATCACTCAGTATCTGACCTCAAAACAGGTACACTAGAAAACCTGGAAGACTGAACAAATCATGGTTCAATACAGAAACAGTAGGCTATTTATAGATCTAGGATGTTTTTCTACTATGTTTTGCAAATCCAATCCATGTTGATCATTAAATGGCGTAAAGGGGAAGCACTAATTCTCTTCTAATTCTTTCGGTGCTACCTGTTTACCAGAGATACCTTTATTATTGCTGTTTTATATAAACAATTCTGCACCCTGAAATGGAATCCTACTACTTACAGATATATTAAGAAATTCTGCTAAACTTTAGGAAACAAACTATTTTATAGCACCTGAAATATTGTGATTGTGTGATCCAAAAAATGGATCAGCCTGACACAAAAGCCAAGCAGAGCCAGATGCAAGACTTTCAAAAAAACTTTTATTGAAGTGCTCCAGTAAAAGGGTCCTAACTGCGAAATGGACTGAGACCCTAAACAATAGCAAAGCATGATCTTTTATACCAGGGGTGTCAAACTCAATTTCATTGAGGGCTGCATCAGGGCTGTAGTTGGCCTTGGGGTTGGGCCGCTTGATGCTACTCTCCAAACTGCTGGCATGTTTCCTCTTTTCATTGGGTACGCCAGGCTGAAGCCACACTGCCCTGACATTTCCTCTTCGCATTGGGTAGACCGGGCTGAAGTGATGAAGGCTGTCCCCTTACATTTTCCAGGACAGCCCCACAAGCTGTATCCAATCACATTGCGGGCCAGATCCGGCCCGCATGCCTTGTGTTTGACATCCCTGATGTAAACAAAGGTCTGGATCTGCTCTTTGTCACATTCACCAGGGGCAGAAAGAAATGTTCTAGAAATAAATTCATACCGTATTTCAGTCATAAGAAAAGTAAAGACCAGATTCAAAGTTTCCTCCCACTTTATTGATTAAAGCACCCAAATTATATTATATTATATTTATATTTATTAGATTTATATCCCGCTCTTCTCCAAAAGGACCCAGGGCGGCGCACAGGAAATTAAAATACATACAAAATCGTAATACAAAATTTAAAAACCTATTAAATGCCTGTCCTGCGCTAAAAACCAATTAAAATCCCCGAAATAAAACTATCTAAACTAGTCCCAGCGGAGGTTATGTTAGGCCGGCTTGATGAAAGAGGTGTGTTTTTAAACACTGGCGGAAGAGGCGGAAGTCGGTGATGGTACGAAGTTCTGGGGGTAGGTCGTTCCACAGGGCAGGGCCCACCACAGAGAAGGCCCTTCCCCTGGGTGTCGCCCGTCGGCATTGTCCAGCCGATGGCACCCTGAGAAGGCCCTCTCTGTGGGAGCGGATCAGTCTAAGGGATGTATGGGGCAGGAGACGGTCTCGCATATAACTAGGTCCCGAGCCATGGAGCGCTTTGAAGATGGTCGTCAAGACCTTGAAGCGCACCTGAAAGACCACAGGAAGCCAGTGCAGCTCGCGCAGGATCGGTGTTATATGGGAGTGCCTCGAAGCTCCCGTAATCACCCGCGCGGCTGCATTCTGAACTAACTGTAGCTTTCGAGTGCACCTCAAGGGAAGCCCCATGTAGAGAGCATTGCAGTAGTCGAGTCGGGATGTCACGAGTGCCTGAGTGACTGTGCGCAGGGCAGTCCGGTCCAGTAAGGGGCGCAATTGGTGCATCAGGCGTACCTGATGAAACGCTCCCCTGGCCACGGCCGCCACATGGTCCTCCATGGACAGCCGGGAATCCAGGAGGACACCCATATTGCGCGCCCTCTCCACAGGGGCCGGTGTTTCACCCCCCAATGGCCAGAGTTGGAGTAATCTGGCTGAACCGGGGTGCCGGAAACCACAGCCACTCGGTCTTGGAGGGGTTGAGCTTGAGTTTGTTATTACCCATCCAGATCCGTACGGCCTCCAAACACCGGGACAGCACCTCGGCGGCATCGTTGGGGTGGTCTGGGGTGGATATGTACAGCTGAGTATCATCAGCGTACAGATGATATCCCACCCCAAAACCACGGATGATCTCGCCCAGCGGCTTCATATATGTGTTGAATAGGAGGTGCGAGAGGACCGACCCCTGAGGAACCCCACATAAGAGGGGTCTCGAGGCTGACCTCTGCCCCCCTGCCAACACATATTGCGACCGACCAGAGAGGTAGGACGAGAACCACTGTAAAACGGTGCCTCCCAGCCCCAACCCCCCCAGTCGGTGCAATAGGATACCATGGTCGATGGTATCAAAAGCCGCTGAGAGGTCAACCAGGACTAGGATAGAGGAATGTCCTCTATCCCGCGCCCTCCAGAGATCATCAACCAACGTGACCAATGCCGTCTCGGTGCTGTGACCGGGTCGGAAGCCGGACTGGCGCAGGTCTAGATAATCAATTTCCTCCAGGTGTTGCGGAAACTGTTGGGCCACCACACTCTCAACAACCTTCGCTAAAAAGTGAAGGTTGGAGACTGGACGGAAGTTCTCTAATAATGCTGGATCCAGGGATGGCTTCTTGAGGAGGGGCCTTACTACCACTTCTTTCAAGATGGCAGGCAAGGACCCCTTACTCAGAGATGCGTTGACAATGACCTGGAGCCAGCCTCGTGTCGTCTCCCAGGATGCCAGTACAAACCAGGAGGGACACGGGTCCAATAAACATGTGGTAGCCTTAAGCCTCTTTGACAACCTGTCCATATCTTCGGTAGTAACAAAGTCAAACTCCTCCCAGGATGGTATCTCAAGAGCAGCATCGGACAGTCCAACTGGACCACTCTCGATGGAGGGTAACTCATTCCGAATCCGAGTGATTTTATCCTGCAGATAAATCCCAAATTCCTCTGCTCGTCCCTGTAGAGGGGCTTCCCGCGGCCTCTGGTGGAGGAGGGAGCGGGTCACCCCAAACAGGGCGGCAGGGCAGTTATCTGTGGATGCAATAAGGGTGGCACAATACTCACGTTTGGCCACCCTTATCGCCACTAAGTAAGTCCTAATATGGGTTCTCACTAGTGTTCGGTCGGCTTTGGAGCGAGAGGATCTCCATCTGCTCTCTAGGCGTCTCTTGTGGCGTTTCATCTCCCTCAGCTCCTCGGTGAACCAATCTCCCTCAGCTCCTCGGTGAACCAATCACCCAGGCTCGGGTGATTCGTCGCCACAAGAGAGGCCGCAAGGGCGCGACTCGGTCCAAGGCTCCCGTGGCCGCACTTAACCATGCGGCCACCAGGTCCTCAGTCGAGTCGGCCCAAGCTCCCTCTGGAACCTTTCCAGGTCCATCAGGAGCCTGGGGTGGAACCATATAGGAATATTCGGCTCCGCCTCCCTGCTGTGAGGCGATTGGAAAGTCTAGCCGAAGGAGAGCGTGATCTGTCCATGACAGGGGTGTGATGGCTAAATTCCCTATTCCCAGATCACTACTCCACTGTCCTGAGACGAAGATTAAGTCCAGGGTGTGTCCACCTTCGTGAGTAGGGCCTAAAACTACCTGGGTCATGTCCATGGCTGTCATGGAAGCCATGAACTCCCGAGCTACTCCAGAGGTCTCGCCTACTGACGGCAGGTTGAAGTCCCCCATGACCAATAGTCTGGGGGTCTTCACCGCCGCCTCGGCTATCACCTCTAGGAGCTCGGGCAGGGCTGTTGTTGCATAGCGAGGAGCCAGGTATACAACTAACACACCCAACTGCCTCCCTAGGCCCCACTTCACAAGGAGGGACTCATACCCGGTCATCTGAGGGATCATGGTCTCCTTCGGCTCAAGACCTTCCCTAATCATAATCGCCACCCTCCCACCCCTCCCTAGGGCCCTAGGCTGATGGAAGGCTCGGTAGCCTGGTGGGCACATATCTACGAGGGGTAAAGCCCCCTCGAGGCCCAACCAGGTTTCCGTTATACCCACCAGGTTCGGGTCCCCCTCTGACACGAGGTCACGAATGAGGGAGGCTTTATTTACCATGGACCTGGCATTGCATAACATCAGCTTAGGGCTCCGGTTCTGTGGTCCTTGCCCACCTAGTCTGCGATGGGAGCATGGGGAGTTGGAACGCGTGACCGCCTGTAGCCAGCGGCCACGGTCTTCCAACCCAATCCGTCTCTCACCCAGAACCGAACTGATAGGCAAAACCTCAGTGGAAACGACCCCCTCTCCCCTTCCTCCGTTTCCTCACTTCCGCTGGCCGGCCTAGTTCTGTCCCGCCCCCTAACTGGACTATCCCACCCCTCCTCCCTGGAACCCCCTAAAAGTTGAATTAAAAATTTACTTTAAAAACCCCTGTTTGCGCCTCGCCCACCTCTCAGGAGCAATTAGTCCATCCTCAAGGAGGGCCCGTGTTAGACAAGGGGGCCAGGCCTGCGAGAGGGGAGATTCTCGCAGGCAAAGGAGATCACATCTTGAATACATTTTTGGAACCCCGATGGCCGTCCAGACCCGGGGGGGTAGTTGCAAGTCCGAACAGAGTCCAGGGAAAAAACAGCTATAAAGTGACAGATTATAAATAAAGTGCAATAGATATAATAAGAAATACTCCTTGGGGGGCAGGAGGGACAAAGTCAGTTATCAATTAGTCTGTTAGTCTGGGGTCCTGCATAAGGGCAGATCGCAGTTTAGTCCCTGCACGAACCCCATCCGACTGTTTTCTTCAGCCACATAGGCCTAAGTCTGCATTTAGTGCCGCACGACTGGTTGGTCTGTCGTGCGGCCTGATGGAAAATGCTGCCATGTGCTGGCCCGTCTTACCTCCTCCTGTCCAGTGCACTCACTCCAGATCTTCTTGGGTCCTCCTCAGCCATTGCTCCACCGTTTCCCGGCCCGGCTGCTTGGCTTCTATCAACACTCCTTCTACTGTCCATTCGCTCTAACTTCCTTCTCTTTCATCGATCCAGTCCTTCTTTCTCCTTCTCCTTCTCCTCCTCCTTCTTTCTTTTTCTCCTTCTCCATCTCGATCTCCATCTCCATTTCCATCTCCAATCCATCTCCATTCCAATCCATCTCCATTCCATCTCCATCTCCACTCCATCTCCATCTCCAATCCATCTCCATCTCCATCTCCTCCTCCTTCTCTCCTTCCCCTTTCTTTCCTTCTCTCCACTCTTCACGTCTCTCTCTTCCAATCTCTCCTCTCACATGCTCTCTCTTTCCAGCTTCATCTACCGTCCATCACCTCCAGCCGTCCAACCGTCCATCTCCATTTCTCCCGCAGCTCCCACAGCTCCCGCAGTCCACTCCTGGGTCAAGTCAGTAAGGAAAACACTTGGGTCGGGTCGGAATAAAGTCCTCCCGGCCCAGCTCGGCTCGGTCCGGCCATTTAGCTGTTTTCCGGCTGGATCCTTTTAGTTCTTCCACGTCCCGGCTTCACAGGCCTGCCTCCTTCCCCTCCGGCCCGCCAGGATGCTCTAGGCCGAGAGGGCCGCGCTCATCGCTCCTCACCCCGCTCGCTCTGCCGTCACATCCTCGGCTCGCCCTCTAAGTCCGAGTGGCCTGGCGTGATGGCCAGCATGTCGTCTTGCTGGGCCAGCCCTCCGCGATGGTCAGTGAGGGCTGGCAGCATCCCCCAGGGGCAAAATGACCCCCAGGCCTCCTCCCGTTCCCCAAGGTGCGACCTCCATTTTCGCGCATGCGCAAACAATCCAGCCTATAAAATATTTGGTTAATGTAATGCGTAAAGGAAGATAATCCTACCTAAATTGTCATTTATCCCAAGAATGAACCTGTTTTCTTGAAATTGTTGTTCCCTTGATAACCTCCAGGTTCCCAAATTTGAACAAGTTGCATTTCCAGTGTCGCTTCAGAGAGCAGAAAGATCAAATATCACAGTGGTTTTAATTATTTAAGATTTCTTATCTAAAATAACTAGTTTATTAATTAGATTTATATATTCCTTTTCCTTCAGAAACTCAAGCAGCTTGCATGGCGATCTTTCTTCATTTTTACAAATGCAAACCTGAGAAAGAATGTCTGGCCTCAGATCACTATAGCTATTGATAGGCTTGAACCTGGTTCTTCTGCATTCTACCTTAATCGTACATCACAAAAGTGGAGTTAACACAAGCCCAAGATAAACAAGATGTTTTAGGACTTAATGTGTGAGCAGCCCTTTTTTTTGCCAGAGGAAGTACTCAGTACTCAGCCAGAAATTCTGATTTAAGTGCAGGCCAAAGGATTTCCATTGCCACTTTCTCTCTTTTCTCCTCCAAGCACTCTGAAGTAAACTGATTTGGAATATTTGTATTCATTTAACTTTTATCACTTAGACTTCATAAGTCTTCCCACTTTGTCATTCTTCATACTTATGAGATATCTGTCAAATGATTGATACTCAGTGGTCATTTACATTTGCTTATCTTTCACACACTGGGGGCAAACCAGAGATTTATAGCAGCCTCTAATGCTTACTTTGAAAAATACAGTTTTCCCCCTCTCTGTGTGTGTATGCTAATTTTTAATAACTCTTAGCATGATAGTAATTACTGACAAGAGTCAGCCTCCATTTATAGTTTATCACAATTCATCAGACAGCTTTTGTCAGAGGAAGTATTTTGACAAGTCTGAGGTTAATTAAAATCAAGGAGACAATAAAATACACATAATCAAACATTACAGGTACAGAAATCAATTAGCACATTTGTGGTTCTTTGGAATTTTCCATACAATGTGCCAAAATTCAAAGAAACTTGCCTTTTTCTCCCCAAGAGAGTGTAATTGAATTTCTCATTGAAATTACCTTTCAATTGTAACATAATTTAGTAATTTACATATAATAAAAGTCTACAGAGGCCAAAAGGATTCTACAAAAACTTACACACACACACACACACGCACACCGTGCATATGTACATGCAAAATGTTTTCGTGTTATCTCATGTTTTCAAAAGAAGTTTGGAATCAATAGAATGGCAAAAAGCAGGTCAGACAGGGCTCAGGAGATATAAATTCCTACAAGACCTACACTAGATTAAAAAAAGCCAAAAACCTTGAGGAATCATCTACTCATAGCAAGAACTCATCAACAACGCTTAACCTTAACGTTATATGGATGAATTTGGATTGACTGTAGTCAATTTGGATTACAAATTGATTATGCATTGAAAAACCATCTCAAGATTTAAAATATACATTTTATACCTAATGTAGTTTGTTTGAACACGGCCTAATAGGAATAGTGAACTGAGCTGCTATAGTTTGTAAATCATGATTTGTGTTTATATGCATGGCTTATTCAACATTTATGTGTGATTTGTGAACATTTGAATGTATTCTTAATTTATACATACTTATATTATGTCCTAGAAGATGAATGAATATCATATCATAGTTACTGAGCTCACTGGATTTTACATTATGAAATTTAAAAATATAGTTTTTCAATCCTCTTGAGAATGTATTGTTGGAATGTTCTCTTTGAAAACTGCAAAACACAATCTGTTAGAAACTCATAACAACAAGTGCTATATTCAGTCCTAGAATGATGTCAATTATTCATTTGATGATTAGCAATAGTTTCCAAAGCACAAATATCAGGCCATTCTTTATTTTGTTAATATTCTTAAGCATCTTTGTTCGCTTAATTATAGATCTCATACCTCTCATTTAGTCTTCATAACTAATTAGTATTACACTATCACTTTGCTCCTCCACTTTAATATAACACAATTTTAAATTATTCAGATTGGCCAGTTTTTCTCTGATGTGCCTTCTCTGAGTTATGGCTAATATTTATTTGATAGAAATTTGGATTATTGGTGGATTCCAGGTGCTCCTGCCCATGAAATCTTCAGTGACTCTTGTCTTTTCTTGAATTATTATCTCAGCAGAAATGGAAGAGAGTATAGAACAAGTATTGGGGGGGGGGGGGAAACGACTAGAAGTTCTGATTGAAGTAATTGTCCTGTCTGAATAAGAATATAATTACTTGGCCTGAATTATAAGAAGCATTGCATATTGATCCTGTGAGATAACAGCTTTGTTGGACAAGTATCAGTTAGGTTGTATTTGAAGTCCTGTGTCTGATTCTGTGTATTGTCGATTAACAGGTATGAGGAAGAACTGAACCTGGTTCTATGAGAAATGGTTAAAGAAGTTCATCATGTTCATCTTGAATAAAAAAGATATATTGATGATCTAGATTCCTAGCTAAAAAACTAACATATGCAGGGAAAGAAGTGCAATGGCTCAGTGATTAAAGATGGTGAGCTTTTCAGTGGGAAAGCTGAAGGCTTGGGTTCGAGACCCAAGTGCCACACAATGGGGTGAGATCCCCTTACTTACCTTACCTACCTGCCCCAGCTCCTGCCCACCTAGCAATTTGAAAGCATGCAAATGCTAGTAGATAAATAGGTAGAAAGGTAACAGCATTTCATGCACTCTCAGCTAAGAAATGGAGATGAGCACCACCATGTCACCACCTGTAGACCATCTTTTTCTTTGGATCTTCAGAGCTACCACACTCAGTGCTATGGGAACCAGGGAGGAGAGATTGCATGGAGTGGTAGAGATATATAGCCACAATAACATTATTTTCTCTGGGATTCAAGGACATTCAGTCTACACCTGGAGTGGCTTGACTAGGAAGCATCTCCAATTGGGATGGTGGATTGATTGGACCATGTGATGGATATGTGGGTGCAGGGGAAGGGACTTTGATTTTCTTTTGGGTGGGGAAAACCCAGAAGCTTTCAAATTCAGGATTTCCCAGATGTACCAATATGACATCTCTAATAAAATTGGGGGGAAAGGAAGTTTGAGGAACTTCTAGCCTTGGAGTCTTCTTTCATTGGGGGTGTTACTTGGAACCCTGACATTAACTCGAATCTCTTTTTAAAACTCAACCAGCTCTCCAACCTCTGGGGTGCTGTCTGGGGGCCTGAGTCCTGAGCACCGACCCAATACCAGGTGGCATAAAGACTCAGGGAAGATGGAGGAGAAAACAGTGACCACAGAGGGAACCACTGGGACTGGTTCAAGGGTCCATCTCTAGACTATCTACTCCCCCTCTGAGTCTGTGGTGCAAGCAGCAGAGGCCACCAAAGTGGAATGCCAACAGGGTGTCCCGCCCAAAGAGCTGGTGCCTTGGCAAGCTGCTCAGCTGGATCATTCTCTATGGGGTGAGGCTGCAGGAGCCACGCCCCCCAGAAGTTGCTGATTGGGGTGATGCTGCAGGAACCGCAGATGAGGGTGAGCAAAATGGAACTTACCCAGCATCAAGACCAGCTGATTTCAACGATTCCCAGGAATGGGGCCTTCTGCCGCTGACAGGTAGCCAGTCGCTGGCAGGTCTACCAGAGTGGTTCAACCAGCTCAGTGTGGGAAGCATCGCACAACCTCCCCACCCAGCTGGGTTCTGGCTCAGCCTATGTTCACCTTTCCAGGGAAGGGGACTGTGACTACCCAGAGAAGAGCATCGGCCTCATTTCAGTTGGATTGCATCTTAGCCTTTCCTGTTGGGCCCGGTCTACCGGGATGACAGCATGGTGCAGTTGCCAGGCTAACTAGGGCAGTCTAGACTAGGGCTGCAAGGGGAACCATTGGGGCTGCTGAGGCCCAACACCCCCCATCACTTGCCAGTCCTCAGATTGCCTCCTGTTCATCTGATTCCCCCCTGGCTGGGCATTTTACCCTGATTAGGGGTGGGTTCAATACTAGTGGATTCCAGCTCCAGTCCCACCACTGGCCCTGCAACCTGCCCTGCCGGCTCCTCCTCCTCCACAGTTTAGAGCAACATTTGACAGGACCCCAGGGAAGCTGGCCTACTTTCTCAATCAGATTTGGTCACACATCAACCCATATGCAATTGCTGATAGCATGAATGAGGGAGATGCAGCGGACAGGATAGCTGAACTACATGATGAAGGACACGGCCCACAGGTAAGAGGCCAAATCCCAGACCAAAGCCTTGAAACAAGTGGACTGTCTATAGAAGGACTTAATGTGGGAATTCGGCCAGGAAGCTAAGAGACTGGCCTGAACATCTCCTCATCCACCACTTCAAAGAGGCCCTGGACCAGGACCTCAGGCAAGCCTGCAGCATCAGAGGAGTTCTGGACTGTTTACAAGACTGGCAAAATACAGCCATGGCCATACTTGGAGATCCACCCTCATCGGAAGTTGACCTTGGAGAACCCCTGAAAATAGGACTCTGGGCCAGCATGCCCCTGTCAAGCTAGTTGAAGCACTGCAACCTACACCACCCAGGATGATCAAGTGCTTCTGATGCAGCTAACATGAGCACAGGGTGTCCGATCCCTGCCCCAGTCCCTCAGATCTGGACCCCCTTGACATCTCAGGGAAGAAGAACCCAGAGAAAACTGCTGGATAAGGGGAGAATCTCCAAAAATGGGTGAGGCTCCTCTCTTCCCAATCCAGAATGAGGAAACTCCAGCCAGGGAAATCCCTCCAGGCTCTACCAATGGGAGCAGCAGTGAGGAGGACACAATGGTAGGTAAAGTCTTCTGCCCCTTAATTATCAAAACTTGGATTGTAGTGCCAGAAATGGGGATCCAAGGGGAAGTAGAAGCCACAATAGGAATTGCCCAACACCCTTTCAGAACACAAGCCCATCTTCTTCAGAAATTCCAACCAAACTCAGACAAACACCTAGGATTTGTACTTTGCCTATAGAGCCAGCTATGACCCCTATATAACCCCTACATGGCCCCATGGGAGTTTGACAACAGCCAATAAAATACACATTCTTGCACAGGAATAGGAAGCGCAAGTGTAAAGCCCAAGAGAAGGTATAAAAAAAGCCCCATCTCAACGCCGTGTGGCAGAACCATATGGTTTTGTTCATCATTAAACCTTCTTTCCAATCAGCCTCCGTGTTTCCAGTGTATTTATCCCGGCTTGGAACAGAACCAGATGGATATTTCTTCTGACAGGGAAAATAATAAGCTCATGAAATCCAAATGCTTTTGTTTTGTTATTTTAATATTTGGATGGAGGTTGATTAATGTTTTTAAGCCTTCTAAACATTGGTATTCTCAACATAAATGTCACACTTCCATAACAGAATTGACTGCTTTGGAACCAACAATGTAAGTATAGTTCATGTGTACTATGTATTGTTTGCATCAGTAATTTAATGAAAGGCATTACTTTCTTAAGTAATTTTCAACTAAAGCAACATTTTGAAATTAATTTAGAGGATTTTGCTTGAATAGAACTGTTTGAAACATTAAACAATAATGGCATGATTTCTGAGAAAAAGTGCTAAAACTTTAACTGAGAAAAGTTGATAATGTGTATCCGGGATGTGTGAATCTGATGAAATTTGTTATTTTCACCCAGTGATTAAAGAGACATGATTAAAACTTTGCATCTTTTATAATTATCTTCACAATTTGTTCATATTCCTCAATAATAGTGTTTTTAAAAGCCTAAAAAGCTCACCTCTCTGCTAGAGAATGTGTCTTTTTTTTTGAAGTTTCTTAGAGTTCTTCCCTTTTTTACATTGAAATAGAAATTCATAATCTAACAATTCACAAACATTACTCCTGTCATTCACATGAAGAAAAGGGTAGATGGATTTTAAAACATGTTCCAAGGAATACAAGGAATACTGTTTGCATATCAGAAAAATTAATCTCTATAGAAATATGTGAGAGCTTGTAATTCAGAAAAGGAAGAATTAGGACAGCTCAGCAGAGAATAATTTTATACCCAGTTAATTTAATTGCATAAATCATTCCTTTGTTAGCAATAAAGAGATATAATTAAAATGAGATTGCTTCTCTTTCCTATTCTCTGGAAACTAAAGAATCTTGGGGTACACATTCCTAGATATCACTCTGCAAAATTATATATACTTTTTTTAGAATGGTTACTTTATTTTGTGTTTATGTTACAGAGAACTATAATTAATTGTAGATCTTCCATATGATCTTAAATAAATAATTTATTAAATGCACATTAATACAAAGCTAGCAAATAGACCTAGATAGGCCTTTGGACAGGCAATGCTGTGATTTTAAAGAGCAAGTCAGAAAGTTTCATTGGTAGGTGTCATAAGAAAAGTAAGATAACACATAATTGTTACAGAAATGTAATCAAGAGTAGGAGTCCCCAACCCCTGGGCCACAGCCCCTTCAGAACTAGGCTGGGCAAGCAGTGGGCAAACATGCATGCACAGCTCCACTTGAGCAAGTGGCAGATGCTCATGCTCGCATGTGAAGCACTTTTTGTACAAGCAGTGGGTGCTTGTGCGTGAAGCTCCATTTGCACAAGTTATGGGTATGCACAACCCACTACTTGTGCAAATAGAGCTGCATGTGTTTGAACATGTTCCCGCTACTCACATAGAACCATTCCCATTCCCACCCACCCCTAGCCAGACTGTCAAGCCGAAAAGGATGGGGACCGCTGATCTAAGACGTATGGACAGTACATTTGCAAAAACTTGGTTTTCTGGTTTTCTGTAGGGTAACTGCAACAAAGCTACTATATGCCTAAAGGTGGGAAAAGATTGAGATACCAACAATAGAGTGGAATGATACCAACAGTGGATTGTGATGATGACAGAATTTGCAGAAATAGCAAAAGCAATAAAACAGCACAACTGTTTGATAAAATAATAAGTATTTTCATAAAAGACTGGAAACATACAATGGACTTTTTGCTAAGCGTGGGGAAACTAGCCTTAGCACCAAGTCAAGTCCCACACCACCCATCTGATTTAAAAGAGAAGACCCTGACATGAATTAGTGGAGACTAAAGACTCTCTTCAGTGCCTCACAAGACAGCTGGAAAGACTATGGTGGGGGGGGGGGGGGTGAAAACTCATTGTAAGGTTTTCTTTCTTGCCTCATTTACATTGTAATCAGTTAAATGGATTCATGGAGGGATGGTATTAGGGAGTGGTTAGCACAGCAAGTCCTCAGATGTCTGGAGGAAGGGAGGGAGGGAGAATTATCAAGAATGTT
Organism: Rhabdophis nuchalis; assembly: GCA_039707465.1. NCBI lineage: Eukaryota > Metazoa > Chordata > Lepidosauria > Squamata > Natricidae > Rhabdophis > Rhabdophis nuchalis. Next base: position 121,458,880 of record CM077644.1, read on the forward strand.
TGTACTACTGTATTTTTCGGAGTATAAGATGCACATCCCCCCCAAAAAAGAGGGTGAAAATCTGGGTGCATCTTATGCACTGAATACAGCATTTTTAGCCTCCTAAAAATGTGTAGCCTTTAGAAGCTTCCAGAGTGCTCCTGGGGAGGGCACAAATGAGCAAACAATGGCCCATTTTTTCCTCATTTTTGCCCCCCGTGAGCCCCCAGGAGCACTCTACAAGCTTCGTAAAGGCTATGCATGCCCTTTTTTTAATTACAAAAAATGGGCCCATTTTGATGAAAAATGGACCATTTTTTGCTCATTTTGGGGGAGAGGGCTAGCCCCCAGGCGCACTCTACAAGCCTCCTAAAGGCTATGCATGCCCTTTTTTGACAAAAAATTGGCTTATTTTTGCAAAAAAATGGGGCCGTTTTGGGGAGGTGTGCAGAGTGCAAAAACTTTTTTTTTAATTTGCCTCTTCAAAATCTTGGTGCATCTTATACTCCAGTGTGTCTTACACTCCGAAAATACAGTACTTGTCATGTAGAACCACACAGAGGCTATTCCCTTCACCTACCTCCCCAAGCCCTGATTATGACTCACAAATGAAGCTGCAAAGTTACCCAGTAAGGCAGAATATGTTGCACTGATGGTCTTATTAGTAAGTATCCCAGGGCTCATTGTGAGCAATTTCAAAAATATTAATAGTCTGGCTTGCAAACTGGCTAACTTCAGTTTGACCTCACAAACCCTGGATGCACTAAGCTAAGAGCTAAGATTGGTTCAGGAAGCAACCCTTGGAAAGCTGGGATGGGAAGTAATTCTCAAGTTCAATTATTGCTAAGGGCCTGGACAGCTGCAGAAGCAGGAAACGAAAGGGAATGCCAAAGAAACAACAAGCTCCGCGGCGCGGCGCTGCAGTCGGGGAAGAAGGGGGTGTGTCTGCCTAGCTGGGCTGGGCGAGGAGGAGAAGGACTGGCTAGTGCGAGCCTGGCAGCCGGGAGGTGAAGCTGGAGCCTGAGTGACTTACGCCATCCACTCAGCAGCACTCGAAGGGAAGGGAATTACTTCACCGCTGCAAACTTTTCCACAATACTTTCCTCCTCCCGCCCTGCCTCTACATAGAGAACCAAGAACAAAGGCCTCTTCGAAACACCTCGGAGAAAAACGGCGGTGAGGCTCAGGCCCAGCTGCCTTTGGCTCACCTTGTTTTCCCCCCCCCCCCGATGCTGCTCTTCTCTCGCCTCTTTCATGTGGGACTGTGTACCTTCTTGCCAATCCAGGGTGACAGGAGAAAAACGAGGCACTAAAAGGGGAGCAAGCGGGCTCAATTCCTGGATTACTTCACACCCGTCCTCCTCCTCCTCCTTCTTTCTCCTCCTCTCTTTCGCTTGCTTGGCTGGCTGAAGATCGTAAATCTCTCGCCTTTTGCCAGCCCTTTTGAATTCACTACCCCCCCTCCCCTCCTCCCTTTCCACCTCCAGCCTTCGCTGGCCTTCTCCTGGCCTCCCTCTTCATGCGGATTTATCTTGATACCTTTTTGCCTGGCCGGGAGGCGTTGAAATTTCTTTTCTTTCTTTCCTTCCTTCCTTCCTTCCTTCCTTCCTTCCTTCCTTCCTTCCTTCCTTCCTTCCTTTCCCTAGGTTTAGCTTATTTCTGCCTGCTCCGGGCAGCCCCATCACCCCTTCTCTTTCTCTCCTTGCAGTGCTTGTGTGTGTTTTAGAAAAGGAATAGGCCCATTTCTGTTCTCTTTCTCTCCCTCCCTCCCTCCCTTTGATTGTGTCTCCCTCCTTCTCGGTCTGGTGTAGTCTCTCTCTCTCTCTCTCTCTCTCTCTCCTGTCTCTTGTCTTTTCTTTCTTGTCGGAGGCTTGTGGGATAGTGGGTTGTGGCTGTGAGGATGAGTTCCTGCTTCGTGCCAAATGGGGCCAGCCTGGAAGATTGCCATTCCAACCTTTTCTGTCTGAGCTGCTGCTGAGGAGAGCCAAACCAACAGGAGCAAGTGAGCACTGAATACTGCAATCATTAAAATGGAGTCCGAGGGAGCAGCTGTAGTAACTTGCAACACTTGTGCCATGTTTCTGATCTTGCCAAAGCGCGTGGAGAACCACACCTGCAGCAAGTGCAAGCTGGTTACACTGCTAGAAGAGAAGGTCCAGCAGCTGGAGGCATGCATATCTAATCGTCAGCAAATTAAAGAGCTTGAGCTGTTCTTGGACAGAGCGAGCAGACTATCCTCGACAAAGAAGAGACAGGGTACAGTTCTCAGGAAGAAGTCATTTCACTAACTCAGGAGGTAGATGCATGGAGGAATGTCACTCTAAAAAATAGAAGAGCATGGGATCGCTCTGAGAGTCTGAACTTACAGAATCAACTTGAGGCTCCTTCCCTCATCACACCTGATGAGAAATGCACAGACGAGCATCTGGTCCCACCTGAGGATCTCTCCTTCATCACACTTGATGAGATACAGGAAGAAGAACAACAGGAACAAACTGAAGACCTCTCCCTTAATAGAGTTGATGAGGTAAATGAAGATGAACAGACTGCAGGAGTGAGGCTCCTTGTGATTCAATTATTAGAAACAGAGAGATGGATTTGTGATGCGCATGATAACCGAGTGGTGACTTGCCTGTCAGGTGCAAAGGTTGCAGACATCACGAGAAATCTAGATAGTTTGTTAGAGAGAACTGGGAAGGAGCCAGTGGCCGTGGTACACGTTAGTACCAATGATGTTGGGAAGGCAAAGCAGTCAGTCCTGGAAGTCAAATTCAGGTTGTTAGGAAGAAGATTGAAGTCCCAGACTTCCAAGGTAGCATTTTCAGAAGTGTTGCCTGTTCCTCGTGCAGGACCTACCAGGCAGGCAGAGCTCAGAAGCCTCAATGCGTGGATGAGGCGATGGTGTCAAGAGGAGGGCTTCAGATTTGTCAGGAACTAGAGAACATTTTGGGAAAAGCCAAACCTGTTCAGGGGGGATGGGTTGCACTTGAACCATGATGGGACAAGATTGCTGGCACTCAACATCAAAAAGGCTGCAGAACAACTTTTAAACTGATAACTGGGGGAAAGCCGACAGGAGCTGGGCAGCATCTGGTTCGGGAAAGTGTTTACTTGAGTAGTGAGGAGGATGCAATAATTACTGAGCAGAGCGAGGAGCCAGTCACCAGCACTCTAGCAGAAGGATGCAAGAAGCAGTCTAATGATGCAACTGGACTCAAAAAACTGCATCCAAAAAGTATATATAAATGCCTGTATGCAAATGCCAGAAGCCTCCGGAATAAAATAGGGGAGCTGGAATACTTAGCAATAGACAAAAATATTGATATTATTGGTATCACTGAAACCTGGTGGACGGATGATAACCAATGGGATACAGTTATCCCAGACTACAAACTGTACAGGAAGGACAGGAAGGGGCAAACGGGAGGTGGTGTAGCCTTGTATGTCAAAGAAGAGATAAAGTCATACGAATTGGAATATCGAGGTGATTTGGAGTCACCACTAGAAACTCTGTGGGTAAGACTATCAGGCAAAAAGGATGGTCTAACAGTAGGCATATGCTATCAGCCTCCGACCCAAGCCCCTGAGAGAGACTGGCAGTTGGAGAATGTTGTTAAGGAGGCATCCAAAAAGGGAAGCCTGGTTATAATGGGGGATTTCAATTACCCTCACATAGATTGGGCAAACTGTTGTTCAGCACATGATAAAGAGATAAAGTTCCTAGATATGCTAAATGATTGTTCTCTGAAACAGATGGTTGAAGACCCAACTAGAGGTACAAGAATCCTTGATTTGGTTCTGAGCAATATACAGGATCTGGTGCAAAATGTTAATGTGACTGATCCAATAGGGAACAGTGACCACAACACAATTACTTTTAACTTAATCATAGACTGCAAACCACCGATAAAATCTAACACAGACACCTTAAATTTTCATAAAGGAAATTTCCTGAAGATGAGGAAACTAGTAAAAAAGAAGCTGAAATGGAAAATTGAGAGAGTCCAAACACTCCAAGAGGCATGGAGCCTGCTCACAAAAACAATAACAGAGGCCCAATAACAGAGGCCCAAAAGGAAAAAGGGCACTGCTAGGTTCAAGAGGAGTCCGATGTGGCTTATAGGAACTGTTCGGGAAGTGATCAAGAGCAAGAAAAGCTCATTTAGAAGATGGAAGGCTTCTCCAAATGAGGACAACAGGCAGAAACATAAATTCTGGCAGAACAAATGCAAGGCAACAATCAGGAAAGCAAAGCAAGACTTTGAGGAGCGTTTAGCTGAAAACACTCAAAGAAATAACAAAGACTTCTTTAAGTACATTAGAAGTAAGAACTCAATTAGGAAGGTCATTGGACCATTGGACGACAATAGAAGGCAAGGGATTATTAAAGAGGAAACAGAGATTGCAGAGAGACTCAATGAATTCTTTGCTTCAGTATTCACTGAAGAAGACAGAGACCGCATGCCCAAAACAGAGCCTATCTTCATAGGGAGGGAAACCAAAGAATTAACCCAGATAGAAATAACCAGGGAGGATGTCCTTGTATGTCTTGTTAAACTAAATACTAACAAATTACCAGGACCAGATGGCATCCATCCACGATTTCTCAAGGAACTTAAAGATGAAATTGCTGATGTCCTAGCCAAAATATATAATCTTTCCCTCAAATCAGGTGTTGTGCCGGATGACTGGAAGGTAGCGAATGTAACACCAATCTTCAAAAAAGGATCCAGAGGTGATCCAGGAAATTACCAACCGGTCAGTTTGACAAGTGTCCCAGGTAAAGTAATGGAAACCATCTTAAAAGATAAAATTAATAGGCACATAGAAGAAAAGGTGCTGCTGAAGGAGAGCCAATATGGCTTTTGCAAGGGCAAATCATGCCTTACTAATCTGTTGGAATTTTTTGAGAGTGCCGCAGCAGTGAAAAAAGCAAACTCATTGCTAGGGATCATTAGGAAGGGTATAGAAAATAAGTCAGCAAGTGACATTTTGCCTCTTTATAAATCTATGGTGAGGCCCCATCTGGAGTATTGTGTACAGTTTTGATCACCATACCTTCAGAAGGATATTATGGAAATGGAAAAGGTGCAGAGGAGGGCAACCAGAATGATTAGGGTGCTGGAACACCTTCCTTACCATCTGAGGCTGGAACGGCTGGGCCTCTTTACTCTTGAACAACGGTGCCTAAGAGGGGACCTGATTGAAGTCTATAAAATCATGCACGGTGTGGACAAAGTAGAAAAGGAAAAACTGTTTTCCCTATCGCACAACACTAGAACTAGGGGGCACTCCATGAAACTTTTGGAAGCTAGATCTCAAACAAATAAGAGGAAGTATTTTTTTACCCAGAGGATCACTATGGAACTCCCTGCCAGAAGTGGTGACAGCTGTCAGCCTCGACACCTTTAAGAAAGGATTAGATGAGTTCATGGAGAACAAGGGTATCAATGGCTATCATTATGGATGCCTAAGGACACCCTCCGGGTTGGAGAGATAGTCAGGATATCTCTCAATGCCATTTGCAGGGAATCATAAGCAGGTGAAGACATCTGCTTGGGAAGACCCTGAAGCAAATGGTGAGTCACTGTGTAAGACAGAATGCTGGACTGGATGGGCTGTGGCCTGTTCCAGCAAGGCTATTCTTATGTTCTTATGTTCTTATAAATGGGCAGCATTTGATTATCTACTAAGGCACAATCATGGCTGCAAAGAATTTTGGGATATGTGCTTGCTTCAACTTGATTGAAAGCTGACAGAAAGTTACATCAAACATCTAAAAAGAATTGGTACAGAAAATTGGATAGTGTAAATTTCTTTTCTATTTAGCAGAACGTTTGCACTAGCTGCTAGACCTTCATTGGTTGAAAGATCTCCTTTTGGGGGCCACGGCCATAATCATTATGAGAATTCCTCTCTGTTACCTCCACCGGTGTATTTTCCCTTGCCCTAGTAGAAATCACCTCCCATCTCGACACCCAAGTAAGGATGCCAGCCAAATATCTCTTATGATGTGCCTGGTATATAGGAAGTACAGAGGCCATTCTGATAATGTGTAGGTTGGGCAATATATGTAAATATATATAGCCCAAATTGGTGGGGAGGGATTGTGGAAACCCCCTCTCCTGGAAGAATGAAATATTTCGGGGAATATTAAAAGAGACAGAATATTATATTTCCCCAAAGGAGAAATTGAGAAACATGATCTTAGAGGCAGAAAGCAGTCATAATTTTCTGCATAGTAAAACAGCCTCCAGCAAAATCTTTAGAGATTGTGATTGTATGCCCTTTAAGAAATACTGGGCCAGTCTATTCACAAACAAAACACCTTTACTTCCAAGGGATGGGATTAAGGACAGGGCATGATCTTAATACCATTCATTGAGAAAAATGGAAACAATACTGGTCCATTAAGAAAGACAGACTAGAGGCAATAGATAACAGGATAAAATCAATTACACATGCCTGACAGGATTAGGAACAAGGAAGCTTATAATTAAGACCCATCATGAGCCTTTGTGAAACAATAAAACCAATCAAATAATAAAAGCACACAAAGCAAACCTCAAAATTACAAAATACAGTAAACTGTATAAAAATCCCTGTACTCCTCAAGCTAATTTGTCAGCTATTCCAGAATTGCACGCTGCAGTTCTGCTCATCAATAAACAGAATATTACTTTCCAATCAGCCTCTATTTTATTTCCAGCGCCTTTCTCCTGGTTTGGAACTGAACCAGATGGATTTTTTTCTTTTAATATTATTCATCAATTGAAATGGAAAAAAATTAAGAAACACTGTACATGCTTGTCCAGTACTATCTTATTTGAATTTAGAAAATGTATGTAAGGGGACCAGTGAAAAGGAAAGTGGAAAAAAGAATCAAATATGTATGAAGCATATGGAAGTTATTCAAATCCAAAGAAGTTGAGGAAAAGCACTGATTAAGAAAGGTACTGTGGGAAGTCCCCTCCCATAGAAGAATGAAATACTTTGGGAAATATAAAATAGGGAGGATATTATATTTTCCCAAAGGGACAAATGAAGAAACATGCTTTTAAGGGAGATAGAAACCAGCCCCAGTCTCCCTGCAGAAACTAAGGAGGCCAGCTTTTAGAAATGCAGATTTGGTAATCCATTCAAGACAGGATATTTCAAAACATCTTGGCAGAATGGTAGGAGTAGAAAGCACCCAAGATGCAACACAGGAGGAAGGCCATTAGCTACAATAGGGATTGTCCAACACCCTTTCAGAACACAAGCCCCATTCATTGCACACCTCCAGAGTAGTCCAAATTTCAAGGTCACAGCAACTTGAGAGCTCTAATAAACAAAAAGCCAGAGGTTTTTAGAGAAACACCTAGGATTTGCATTTCCTCTTTTGCCTATTGGACAGACTATATTTGTCCCACTGGCCACTAGATGGGGCTAAATTATATAAAAGTTATATGCTGGGGCATGGCACCTATAGAGCCAGCTATGATCCCTACATAACCTCTACATGACCTCATAGGAATCTGACAACAGCCAATATTCTTGTCAGATCCCTAACATGATACTGCCATTAAATTGGGAGGAGGGGGGCCTTGGAGTCAACTTACTAGCAGTACCTGTAACAACTGTGATTTACAACTGGTTTCCTGTCGTCAGAAGGCTGGGGACCCCAACACCTCTGGAGGGATATTTATGATGGCCAGGGGGGCTTTTTACCAGGTTCGCCTGGTACACCAGTTGCGCCCCTTTCTTGACCGGGGCTGTATTACATGTTAGGCAGATGCCTTAACCACTTGAGCCACCAGGTTCTCTTCCTGCACAGCTGAGACAGGAGGATAAGTATATACTTGTTCCACAACACCCTGTTAAGCCCCAATTAAGGGAGGAGACATAGTGTTTCCTTTTCTGCCTTTCGGCTCATCACCAGAGACCATCTAGACAGAAAGCCATGAGTTTTCTTATCCTCCTGTCTCAGCTGAGCAGAAAGAGACCTGGTGGCTCAAATGGTTAAGGCATCTGCCTAACATGTAATACAGCCCCGGTTCAAATCCCAGTAAGGGTATGGCTAGCTGATGAGAGCTAAAAAGCTCGAAATAGATCTATACTAGTCTCCCTGACTTATTTGTTGATCAGCTCAAAAACATAACACACATATCAAAAAATTACACAATGGAACTCATGGCTTTCTGCCTAGATGGTCTCTGGTGATGAGCCAAAAGTCAGAAAAGGAAACTGTATGGGGTAATTGGGGCCCTAACAGGATGTTGTGGAACAATTAGATAGATAGATAGATAGATAGATAGATAGATAGATAGATAGATAGATAGATAGATAGATAGATAGATAGATAGATAGATAGATAGATAGAGAGAGAGAGAGAGAGAGAGATATAGAGAGAGATAGAGAGAGATAGAGAGATAGAGATAGATAGAGATAGAGATAGAGATAGATAGAGATAGATAGATAGATAGATAGATAGATAGATAGATAGATAGATAGATAGATAGATAGATAGATAGATAATTTTTTTCACAACATCCTGTTAAGAGGCCCCAATTAAGGGAGGAGACATACTGTTTCCTTTCCTGCCTTTCGGCTCATCACCAGAGACCATCTAGACAGAAAGCCAAGAGTTCCGTTGTGTAAATTTTTTTAGATATGTGTGTTAGTTTTATGAGCTGATCAATTTATTTATTGATCAGCTCATAAAACTAACACACACACACACACACATATATATGTATATATATAAAATGAATATCATATTTTGTTAGAGACGTATATATTATATATGAATATCAGAAGTAGTATTGTTGTTTGGATTGCTGTCGAGCTACATAGATATAACCTGAATTGCTTCATGACTTCCTGTAAAATGCTTATTAAAATATGCCAAGGGCATCATCCTGTAATGGCTCCTCTCCTAACTTAAGAAAGTAAAGACTCTTGAAACAGATTATTTCAAAAGGAACCTTTAATTATATAATTAGTATTATGGGAGGAGTTTGACTTTGTTACTTCCGATGATATGGACAGATTGCCGAGGCGACTGAATGCCACCACATGTTTATTGGACCCGTGTCCCTCCTGGCTTGTACTGGCATCCTGGGAGGTTACACGAGGCTGGCTCCAGGAAATAGTGAACGCTTCTTTGAGTGAGAGGTTCTTGCCGGCTGCCTTGAAAGAGGCGGTGGAGAGACCCCTCCTCAAGAAGCCTTCCCTGGACCCAGCGTTGTTAGTAAATTATCGTCCGGTCTCCAACCTTCACTTTTTGGCGAAGGTTGTAGAGAGTGTGGTGGCACAGCAGTTCCCCCGTCACCTGGAGGAAATTGATTATCTGGACCCGTGCCAGTCCGGCTTCTGACCTGGGCACAGCACCGAGACAGCATTGGTCGCATTGGTGGATGATCTCTGGAGGGCAAGGGATAGAGGTTGTTCCTCTATCTTGGTCCTATTACACCTCTCAGCGGCTTTTGATACCATCGACCATGGTATCCTATTGCGCCGATTGGAGGGGTTGGGGGTGAGAGGCACTGTTCTACGGTGGTTCTCCTCCTACCTCTCCGGTCGATTGCAATTCGTGTTGGCAAGGGGGCAGAGGTCGACCTCGAGGCCCCTCATGTGTGAGGTACCTCAGGAGTCGGTCCTCTTGCCACTCCTGTTAAACACTTATATGAAGCCGCTGGGCGAGATCATCCGTGGTTTTGGGGTAGAGTTCCATCAGTATGCTGATGACACCCAGCTGTACATATCTACCCCAAACCACCCCAACGATGCCGTCGAAGTGATGTCCCGGTGTCTGGAGGCCGTATGGGCCTGGATGGGGAGTAACAAACTCCAACTCAACCCGTCCAAGACCAAGTGGCTGTGGTTTCCGACGTCCCGGTACAACCAGTTGATGCCATCACTGGCCATCAGGGGCGAACTACTAGCCCCCATGGAAAGGGCTCGCAACTTAGGCGTCCTCCTGGACTCCCGGCTGTCCATGGAGGATCATGTGACGGCCGTGGCCAGGGGGGCTTTTTACCTGGTCTGCCAGTTGCGCCCCTTTCTTGACCAGGACGCCCTTCGCACAGTCACTCAAGCGCTCGTGACATCCCGTCTAGACTACTGCAATGCTCTCTACATGGGGCTCCCCCTGAGGTGCACCCAAACACTACAGCTAGTGCACAATGCGGCCACGCGGGGGATTTTGGGAGCCTCACGGCATTCCCATGTAACACCGCTCCTGCGCGAGCTGCACTGGCTGCCTGTGGTCTTTTGGGTGCACTTCAAGGTGCTGATAACCATCTTTAAAATGCTCCATGGCATGGGACCTAGTTATTTGCGAGACCGTCTCCTACCTCATACATCCCTTCGGCTGATTCGCTCCCATAGAGAGGGACTTCTCTGGGTGCCGTCTGCCGGGCAATGCCGGTTGGCGACCCCCAGGGGAAGGGCCTTCTCTGTGGCGGGCCCAGCCCTCTGGAATGACCTGCCCCCCGAACTCCGGACTACCACGGACTTCCGCCTCTTCTGCCAATGTTTGAAGACTCATCTTTTCCAACTAGCTGGCCTAGCCTAGTCCCCAAGACCACTTTCATAGACTGAGTAGCAAATTATCTTGAGGGTTTTAATGTGTGGGTATGTTTTAGGGAATTTTTAGCACAGGGCATTTAAATTTAATTAGATTTTATTCTGTAGTCTTATTTATTATACGTCCGTTTTTATTGACATGTTTGTATTTCCGTTTTTAATTTCCTGTGCACTGCCCTGAGTCCCTTCGGGGAGAGAGGCACGGTATAAAAATAAAATAAAATAAAATAAATAAATAATTAAGCAGAATGGTAACCATTAGAGGCAAAGCAGCATCTGAAACCCTTTAGGCTATGCAAGTGGGATTAAACTGCTAATGACCCCTCCCCTTTGTCAGAATGCAGATTCTGGCCAATATACAAGTGTCAAAATGTTTCCTTGACTCTCCTGCCCTAAGAGCCGAATAAACCACACATTCCCATGACTATCTCTAGTTTGACATTAGAGTAAGATATCCCAAATGGCCATCATAAACATTCCTCCAGAGGTGCTGGAACCTCCATCCTTCTGGCGACAGGAAACCTCAGTTGTTGTAGGTACTGCTAGTAATTTAACTCCGAGACCCCCCCTCCTCCCAATTGAATGGCAGTATCATGTAAGGGATCTGACACATCCTAAAATATTTAAGCACAATGAACTGATATAAGAACCTGTCTGATCACCTTTTGTGATAAATATGTGCACGTAAATTGGTTGTTAGTCTGATCAGAGTAGGATAAGATTAAGGATCTTTTATTATACCTCCACTGAACAATGATCATGTTGTTATGCTTACAGTATTTAAAGAGAATCCGAAGTGGAGTATGTCCTTTTCCAATAGGGGCTTCAAAAATAGAGAATTTATCTTCAAAAGTCAGAAATGCTAACCTCTACACAAACAAATACTGTATAACATTATTTTTTCCTTCCCATCTGAGGAGTTGCTATTTAGTTCTGACACATTTTTGAAAATAACATTTGAGATCATGAGAGATCTGGGGGAAAAGAGATCTGGGAACCCTATTTTATAGTCCAAACTTGACTTCATATACTTTGACTAAGAAAACTTTGTTGCTACAGGTATAAGCTGAATATTTATATGTTGACAAAACGAAGAGATGGCAGCTTAGTTTTTGGGGTATTTTGCACTGAGTAAATTAATTTTGTACTGCTTGAAACTGAAGACAGAGGATAATACCAAGATTCTTAAAATACTGAACTTGTTAGAGAATGTATGGACTGCAGATGCATCTGACCAACAAGCTGAAAACTCTACTGAGTTAGTGAAATGATAGGACATCACCTGCTCTAACTGAGATACCTTAGAACAGACGTGTCCAACTTAGGCAACTTTAAGACTTGTGTATTTCAACTCCCAGAATTCAATCCCAAAGTTTTGTGATAATTTTTTTTGTATTTAAGAAAAAATAAGTATTTTTTTTCTCTGCATAATGCTTGACTCTTTGATTTCGAAATGTTGCACAAAATGTAGCTGAAAGACCAGTTTTGGATGAAGTGAATAAAAAAATGCCTACCATATTTTTCATATTTTTCTAATTTTTAATATTTTTCATATTTTTCTAAAAAGAGGCTGAAAATTTGGGTGCATCTTATACATCGAATACAGCATTTTTTGCCTCCTGAAACCCCGCCCCTTCACCAAAATGACTGTGCACATACCCTTATGGAGGCTTCCAGAAAACTGGGGACTGGGGAGGGCAGAAATGAGCAAAAAAAAGGCATTTTTGCCCCCCCCCAGACCCCAGCAGCACTCTATAAGCCTCCATAAGGCTATGCATGCAATTTTTTTGACCAAAACCAGCCCGTTTTCAAGATAAATGTGCTGGTTTTTTGCTCATTTTTCACCCCCACCCCCCAGGAGCACTCTGCAACCCTCCCCAAGGCTATTCATGCCTTTTATTTGAAAAAAGGGCCCATTTTCATGAAAAATGGGCCATTTGGGGGAGGTTTGCAAAGTGCAAAAAGGGGGTTTCCCCTTTTGGAAAGCTGTTTAGTTAGAGTGATTGATGAGAATTACGTTGGTCAAGTACTGTGCCTGCATAGACAAAGATTTGTTCCAAAGGTGGTCAGAGATTTCCTTCTCCAGCACATGGGTAAATACACCTGGGTGTTGGACAATTCCTATTGTAGCTAATGGCTTTCCTCCTGTGTTGAAGTCCACAAGTCTTAAAGTTGCCACGTTTGGGAACCCCTGAGTTAGAACACTTTTGGAAAGCTCTTTTGGAAGGCTCTTTAACTGTTTCTGTGCCAGGATAAGCAAAGTTTTAAGATTTGTCAGCGATTTCCTTCTCCAGGACATGGATAAATACACCAGGAAACATCTACCTACCTACCTATCTACTCTCTCTCTCTCTACCTACCTATCTACTGTATTTCTCTCTCTCTCTCTCTCTATTTCTCTCTCTATCCCTCTACCTACCTATCTAATCTCTCTCTCTTCCTACCTACCTACTGTATTTCTCTCTCCCCTCTATATACCTACCTACTCTCTCTCTCCCTACCTACTGTATTTCTCTCTCTCTTTCTATTTCTCTCTATCCCTCTACCTACCTACCTATCTACACACTCTCTCTCCCTACCTACCTACTATATTTCTCTCTCCCTCCCTCCCTCCATCTACCTACTCACTCTCACAGTCACAATTTTTCACTAGCAACTACTTCATCTAATAGCCAAGTTGCTGGTCCCAATTGTGGTCACTAAATGAGCCCCTAGTTGCTTTTTTTCTGGAAGCAAAGTTTTGGTAATTGTGATAAATATTGGAAATCAGGAAAATTGAGATTATTCCAAAAAAAAGGAAGACTACATTCTTATGTCCCCTTCATAGATTACTAACTTATTGTGGCGAAGGGGCTTGCGTAGCTCAATAAAGCTATGGCCTATGCTGTGTAGGGCCACCCAAGACGGACAGGTTATAGCAGAGAGCTCTGACAAAACATGATCCACTGGAGAAGGAAATGGCAACTCAATGGCAAGATTGGAAAAGGTCAGTTTACATTCCAATCCCAAAGGCAATACCAAAGAATGTTCAAACTATTGGACTAATTTCACATGGTAATAAAGTTATGCTCAAAATCCTACAAGCTAGGCTCCAGCAGTATGTGGATCAAGAACTACCAGAAGTACAGGCAGGATTTCAAAGAGGCAGAGGAACTAAAGATCAAATTACAATATACGTTTGGATCATGGAGAAAGCTGGGGAGTCCCAGAAAAACATCTACTTCTGCTTCATTGACTATGCTAAAGCCTTTGATTGTGTGGATCACAACAAATTGTGGCAAGTTCTTAAAGAGATGGGAGTATCAGCCCATCTTATTTGTTTCTTGAGAAACCGTCTTATTTGTCTCTTGAGAAGCAGATCAAGAAGCAACAGTGAGAACTGGACACAGAACACTGATTGGTTCAAAATTGGGAAAGGAGTCTGGCAAGGCTGTATACTGTCACCCTGCCTATTTAACATATGCAGAGCACATCATGAAAAAGGCGGAGCTAGATGAATCAAAAATTGGAATTAAGAGAAATATCAACCTCAGATATGCAGATGATACCACTGTAATGGCAGAAAGTGAACACGGACTAAAGAGCCCCTTGATGCAGGTGAAGGAGAGTGCCAAAAGTTCACTTGAAACTCAAAATTAAGAAAACTAAGATCATTGCATCCGGCCTGCTCAATTCCTGGCAAAAGGATGGTAAAGTAATGGAGGTAGAGACAGATTTTATTTTCCTAGACTCCAAGATCATGCAGATGGGGACTGCAGCTAAGAAATTGCTCCTGGGGAGGAAAGCTATGGCAAATATAGACAGCATACAAAAAAGCAGAGGCATCATCCTGTCAACAAAAGTGTGTATAGTCACGGCTATGGTTTTCCCAGTTGCAATGTATGGCTGTGAAAGTTGGACCATAAGAAAGGCAGAGCACCAAAGAATTGAGGCCTTTGAACTACGGTGCTGGAGGAGACTCCTGTGAGTCCCTTGGACTGCAAGGCGATCAAACCAGTCAGTTCCAGAGGAGATCAACCCTAACTGCTCTTCAGAAGGCCAGATCCTAAAGATGAAACTCAAATACTTTGGCCACTAAAGAGAAGGAAGGATTCACTGGAGTAGAGCCTAATGCTGGGAAAGACTGAGAGCAAAAGAAGGAGACAGAGAACGAGGTCGCTGGATGGAGTCACCGAAACAGTAGGCATGAGCTTAAATAAACTCCAAAGGATAGTAGAGGACAGGAAGGTCTGGAAGAACGTTTTGATGGTTCGGACATGACTTCGCAACTAACACATTCTTATGTAACAAAGATTCCCGAAGAATCTGCAAATTAAGAAGCCTTATCCCGCACAAATACATTGGAGCAAGCACATCACTCAGTTCTATCAGAACTTACTGAGATCCTAGGGAGAAATTGGCCACAAACTTTCACTTAGGAATCTATGGACAACTTAATATGTTGTTTTTATAGCAATTCTTATGTCTTTCAGGTCTGTCTTCAATGTTGATCGAGTTGTCAGAGGGCAGATTTATCTTTGTCCTGACTGGCCAAAATTAATTATACATTCAACATTAAAAGTAAATATTTGATAGTGCAATAGTGTCACCTAGTGGACAAACATAGGATTCTTTTTTAGCAAATATACTGGTACATTTATGACTGAAAAGATGAGTGGCTGACACTGCAAAAAAATGTGATAATGTATTAAAAATAATTAAAACAAGTGAAGCATTTCTCATTTTTCATATCATTAGGCCAATCTGATTGCTTCTGAATACAATTACATAATTATTACAAAATAGTCGGATTAAATCCAATTTTTCATAAGGTTATCATTCAGATCTGGATTTAACTGGTAAAGGTCAATGCTATGGAAACATCACAGGTCTGCTGTGAAGACAAATAGAAAAGAGCACTATGTACCTTGCCTTGAGTTCTTTACTGCAAGATAGAATATAAAATTAACACATAAACAGCTAATAACATAATCATGTTTTTTGAATATAATGGAAATTATCATTTAAAACTTTTAATGCATTTGAAATTAGTCTTTAAATTTAAATCTGGAACTGTCTTGAAAGTGCTATAAGACTAGCTTTACAATCCCAGGGTTCCAAATTCTTTCTACTTGCCCAATTCGGAAAGTGCTATGAGAAAGGAGGCCAAACAGCAGATATGTGTCCTGCATACGTTTCCTTCCTACTGAAGCACCCTATCCTTCCAGGAAACAGTAAAAACTTGGATCTCTGGAGAACTACTGATGGTTATTATGACTGTCTTATTACATTGCAGCCCTATTTTTCAGTTATAAATGGCTTTCGAGCATGCGCGGCAATGGAAGCTAGCCGCTGAATGCAGGAAAGGTCCGGGAGGGCCTTTTGGTCTCTGAGGCAGCTAGCTGGACAATTTTACTATCAAATGGCCGGTCCCGGCAGGCCGCCCACCCAGTCGTCATACTGGAGTGTTTTTCGGCTCCTCCGGGTGGTTTGGGCGAACGGGAGTCGAGCGGGAGCCGGGAGCCGAGCGGGAGCAGGAACGGAGGAATGGAGGCGGCCGAACAACTAAGCCGCCCCCCCCCCGTCAACACGCCAGAGCATTTTTAGCTCCTCGGGGGTTTTCAGATGAATAGGAGCCGGAGCCAGAGCCAGAATAGCCAACCAGCTGGATAACTGAGTGACTGACTAGGCGACCGGCCAAACGGTAGGAGGCCAAGGGCGGCGGGCCGTCAAATGGCGCGGGCTGCGGGACGGAGGCACAGCGAGTGGTCAGCTTGGGCAAGATGGAGGCAGAAGCAGATAAGTGGAGGCAGGGAAAATGACAAGCCACGAATCCTTGGCCAGAACAGCGTCGTTGTTAGGCCCGAACATCGGCCTAACAACGCCCAGCCTGCTCTTCGATGCTCGGCGTAATGGCGGTGACTTTACCATCCCCCATAGCGGAGCGGAGGGCAGCCACCATGGAGAAGAGGTGAGGAGTTGTTGGAATGGAGCGGCCCTGCTGGCCAGTGGGTGAGAGACCTGGCCAGGCAGGGCGAAGAGAGAGTGACCGAGACTTGATTGAGATGGGAGAAGGGCTACCATGTGCAACGCAGAGATTTGGATGAGTGGAAGACGGAGACTGTGATGGGAGGCCAGTCCAACAGCGGCGTATGCCTAGGCCTCTGCACGGCCTCTGCATGGCCTTTTATATCACCTAGGCCAAGCTCTCCTGCCCCGTCCTTCCCGCCGGACCGGGCTAATCAAACTTATGGATCCAGTGGCTTATAGCAGGGGTCCCCAACCCCCGGGCGGCGGACCGGTGCCAGTCCGTGGCTTGGTAGGAACTGAGCCGCAGGGCCGGAGAGGAGGAGGAGGGGGCAGCCCCCTGGGCAGAGCACGCGGGAGAGCGCAGGTGCGGCTGTTTGCGCCATTGGAGTGTGGCTCTTCCTCCACCCTCGTCGACAGTGGGACTCCTGGGCGCCGCAGCAGCAGCCCTCCCTACCGGCCGCCGATTCCACCCCCCACACGGAGCCTTCTCAGCTCCTGGAAGGAGCCTGAGCGAGCGAACGAGCGACCAAGCGCGGCGGCCGGGCGGGCGGGGCAGGCTAAGGCGAGTGAGCGCGGCGGGCCGGGCTGAGGAGGCTCCATGGGGGGGCGGGGCGGGGACAAAGACAGACAGAGAGAGGCACAGACACAGAGAGAGACAGGGAGGGAGGGGGGAATCAGAGAGTGACAGACATACACACAGAGAGAGACAGAGAGAGGGAGGGAGGGAGAGAGAGAGAGACAGAATGAGTGATTAAGTGCGTGAATGCGAGACAGACAGACACACACACACACACATAGAGTGACAGATGGGCAGACGAAGGAGAGAGACAGAGATAGAGAGAGAGAGAGAAAAAGAAAGAAAGAAAAAGAAAGTGGGAGAGAGAAAGAGAAAGAAAGACAGAGAGAAAGAAAGAGAGACAGAAAGGAAAGAAAAAGAGACAGAAAAGAGAGAGAGAGAAAGAAAAAGAGACAGAAAGAGAGAAAGAGAAAGAAAGAGAGAGAAAGAGAGAGAGAGAAAGAAAGAAAGAGGGAAAGAACGAAGGAGAGAAAGAGAAATAAAGAGAGAGAAATAAAGAGAAAGAGGGAAAGAAAGAGAAAGAGAGAGAGAGACAGAAAGGAAAGAAAGAGAGAGAGAAAAGAGAGAGAGCGAAAGAGAGAAAGAAAAAGAGACAGAAAGAGAGAGAGAAAGAAAGAGAAAGAAAGAGAGAGAAAGAAAGAAAGAGAAAGAGGGAAAGAATGAAAGAGAGAGAGGAGACTTCCGGTTCCGGCTCCAGCGGCGACGGGCGAGCCTAGGCCTCGCTCGCCGCTTTGTTTCTTTTCCTGCCCCCCCACGGGGCGAGACGCCCCGTTTTTGGGGGTCTTCCGTAAAGCTGGCTTGCCTGGGTCGTCCTCCCCCAGCGGCAGCTGGGAAGCAACCCTTGTCTTCGGCTTAGGTGGAGGAGGACATGCTGCGGGGGGTTTCCCCTTCGCCAATGGCCGGCGGCATCGTTCTGAAAACATGGAGAGAGCTGGCCGTCTGAGTCGGAAGGCTTCCCGGGACTTCGGCTGCGAGGGTGAAAGTGAGTGGTTTAACATTTTTTTTGCTGTCAGCCTGGGCTGAAAGAACTTGGAGGGGGGTGTCTGCTTGTTAAACCCCCCCTCGGACTAAAGCGGCACTTAAGAATGGCTCCTCGCTGCGAGGAAGCGGATATCTTTAATCTGGACTGTTTGAAACAAGGGAAAGTGATCTGCGGTTTGTCTTTGAAACAAAGTATCTAGGTCTGGCTGATTTGAAACATTTTTTTTTACCACTCTCTCCTTCTGGCTCTGAGTCTGGGCGGTGGAAAATGGCTTCTCTTTGTCCCTGAATGACTATTTTACTTATGAAAAATTCCCAGCGTCTCTTTGTGATTTGGACTCCCTCTGGTTATTAAAAAAGAATATTTTTTTTTGGATTTGTGATTTCTTTTCTGGAGTGCCTTCGTTATTATAATTATTGATCTGGAAAACTGTTTCTCTCTTGGTTCCTGAACTTTACAACCCTGAACTGAACTTTTGGCTCCTGATTTGCCTCAACAGCCCCGCCCAAAAAACGCCATTTTAGTGGCACGGATCTTAACAGCTAATCATGGCACAAGAATCAGCACTGGCAAGCTTAGAACTAAGGATGGCCTTTCTTGAATCTGTTATACAAACTTTGGTACAAGAAATCAAGGCCCAGAGGGCAGAAAATATCAACTTTATAAAGGAATTATTGGACACACGGAAACAAGTGCTGGAGAACACACAGAAGAATGAAGAACTGGAGGGGGGGCTGGCGGGGGCTAAGGGAGAGATTACTGCGCATGCGCGAAGAGATGGCGGTCTGCCTCTGAGCTCCGCGCGGGCCGCGGGGGCTCTTTGGAAAATAGGGATGCCGCCCGACCCTCTTTATCAGCTTTGAGGGTCGGGCCCAGTAAGTGACCACCCTGGCTTACCATCGAGGCCATGGACAGCCTCCCAGGGTGAGTTGACGGCCGAGAACAGGGGTTTTGCTGACCGGAAGGTGCCGGTCAGCTGCAGACGCCGGGCGTCAGGTCGATGTCGGGCCGATGCCGGGCTTGTAGAGCCCGCCGGGGGAGAAAGCGGGGGAGAAAGCGGAGTGTTGGAGGCCGGGCAGAAGGTCTGCTGGACGCTGGAGAGGCAGAGACCGGGCAGGAGGCTGGGCAGGAGGCTTGCCAGAAGGTCTGCCGAGGCGTGCCGAATGTCGAAGGCCGAAGGATGTGAGAGGCCGGGTTGCCAGAGGCCGGGACGCCAGGCTGGACAGAAGGCAAGCTGGGACTGCCGAGTGCGGGGGGCCATGAGGGGCCAGGACGCGGAAGGCCGGGATGCCAGCATGGGAGGGACAACTGGCGAGGACGATCTAGGCCCGATAACAGCAGGGCCGTAGCCGAGATGACCCAATCTGGACTCCTTTATTTGGCCGACTCCATTAGTGTACCGGTGAGTGGGAAAATCGGAGGTCTAGCAGCCGGGAGCCGGGAGGCCGCATAACAGCTGGGCCGAGGCCTAAGAAGATCCAGGCTGAGGCCCTGTTCCCTACTGACTCTGCCCTGTTTAAACCAACTTAAACCAGGACCCACAAGGGGGGCCGGGAGATCCTGCAAGGGGCCCAACCATGTACCATCTTTGGCTGAGGCCTGAGGCTCTGGAAGAGTGGGACTGGACTGGACTTGCTAAGGCCACGCCTGTGATAGTGCACTTATGTGATCATGTGCACTTTATGCGATTATTTATTTACCATCATACCCAGGATTTTAACTTCTCTATACCGTATTATTGACTTACTGGAATTAATTAATTTTAACACCTATTTAATATTTATTGAATATATATTTTAACATCTGCAATATTTATTTAATATTTATTCTGACCATCCAAGCGTCTCTGTACCCAATTGATTCCCTGCTGTTGATGTGACCCGTAATATATTCAAGGGCAGACCTAATCCTACTGCGGGAGTCCCCCCTCTCACAGGTATGGCCCGCTGTGTTATCAAGGGCACACTTTGATGAGGGACTAATAAGTCAGGAGAAGTGGCGAAAGCGCAGGTGTAGGGGTTTTTTAGTTAAAAAATTGTTGTCTATTTTAGGGGGTACCAGGGAGGGGGGAGGGTATAGACAGGTTGAGACTAGCCAGAAGGGAACGGGCCGAGCCAGCAGACGACGGAGGGAGGCGGATGGTTCCGCCAAGAGGGGGGATACAGGGGTCGTTTCCATGGAGGGCTTACCCATTGAGAGGGTGGCAGGGAGAGGCAGATCCGATGGGAGACAAGTACTATCCTCCCGGTTGGGGGCACGAGGCCGATGGTTACAAACGGTCAAGTGCCACAACCCCCGCAGGCTAGGTGGTCAGGGAGTACAGAGCCAGGGTCTACGGCTGATGTTCTGCAATGCCAGGTCCGTGGTCAACAAAGCCCCCCTCATCCATGACCTTGTGTCAGAGGGGGAGCCGGACCTGGTAGGAATTGCGGAGACCTGGTTGGGCCACGAGGGAGGACTCCCCCTCGTTGAAATGTGCCCACCAGGTTACCGCGCTTTTCATCAACCTCGGGCCCTAGGCAGGGGTGGTGGGGTAGCGGTTATCATTAGGGAAGGTCTGGAGCCGAGAGGGACCATTGTGCCACAGACCACCGGTTGTGAGTCCCTCTGTGTGAAGTGGGGCCTAGGGAGGCAGTTGGGCGTGCTGGTTGTATACCTGGCTCCCCGCTATGTAACAGCAGCCCTGCCCGAGCTCCTCGAGGTGATCGCTACGATGGCAGTTGAGACCCCCAGACTTTTAGTCATGGGGGACTTTAATCTGCCATCGGTGGGCGAATCATCCGGGGTAGCTCGGGAGTTCATGGCTTCCATGACGGCCATAGACCTGACCCAAGTAATTCAAGGCCCCACTCATGAGGGTGGACATACACCGGATCTCATCTTTGTCTCAGGCCAATGGAAGAGTGATCTGGGTATAGGGGATATAGTCATCACACCCTTGTCATGGACAGACCACTCACTTCTCCGGCTCGACTTTCCAACCGCTGCCCCTCACCGCGGGGAGGCGGAACCTGAGTCACCAATTTGGTTCCGCCCCAGGCGCCTGATGGACCCTGATGGGTTCCAGACGGCGCTTGGGCCACTTCCTGTACCCCTGACCCGCGCCCCGATGGAGGACCTCGTGGCCGCATGGAATACTGTGACCGCGGGAGCCTTGGATCGGGTCGCGCCCTTGCGGCCTCTCTTGTGGCGGCGAGCCACCCTGGCTCCTTGGTTCACCGAGGAGCTAAGGGTGATGAAACGCCACAAGAGATGCCTAGAGAGAAGATGGAGGTCTTCCCGTTCTGAATCCGACCGGACACAGGTAAGAGCCCATTTACGGACTTACATTGTGGCGCTGAGAGTGGCCAAACGCCATCATTATGCCACCCTCATAGCATCCGCAGAAAACCGCCCTGCCGCCCTGTTTAGGGTGACCCGCTCCCTCCTCCAACAGAGGGTGCGGGAAGCCCCGCTACAGGGTAGAGCAGAGGAATTTGTGACTTTTCTGCAGGAGAAAACCGCTCAGATACAGAACAAGTTAGCCCCCATTGATGGCCCAGTGGGATGCCACGAGACAGATCTTGTTTGGGAGGAGTTTGACTCCGTTACTTCCGAGGATATGGACAGGTTACGTGGGCGACTGCGAGCCACCACATGTTTATTGGACCCGTGTCCCTCCTGGCTTGTACTGGCATCCTGGGAGATGATACGAGGCTGGCTCCAAGAGATTGCCAACGCATCCTTAAGTGAGGGTTCCTTGCCTGCTTCCCTAAAAGAGGCTATGGTGAGGCCCCTCCTTAAGAAGCCCTCTTTGGATCCAGCTCTTTTAACCAACTATCGTCCAGTCTCCAACCTTCCCTTCTTGGCGAAGGTTGTTGAGAGTGTGGTGGCACAACAGTTTCCCCGTCACCTGGAGGAAGTTGATTATCTAGACCCGCGCCAGTCCGGCTTTCGGCCCGGGCATAGCACCGAGACGGCATTGGTCGCGTTGGTCGATGATCTCTGGAGGGCCAGAGATGGGGGTTGTTCCTCCATCCTGGTCCTATTAGACCTCTCGGCGGCTTTCGATACCATCGACCATGGTATCCTATTGCATCGGCTGGGGGGGTTGGGGGTGGGAGGCACCGTTTTACGGTGGTTCTCCTCCTACCTCTCTGGCCGATCGCAATTTGTGTTGACAGGAGAGCAGAGGTCGACCCCGAGACCCCTCACATGTGGGGTGCCTCAGGGGTCGGTCCTCTCGCCTCTCCTGTTTAACACATATATGAAGCCGCTGGGTGAGATCATCCGTGGTTTTGGGGTAGAGTACCATCTCTACGCTGATGATACTCAGCTGTATATATCTACCCCAAACCACCCCAACGATGCTGTAGCGGTGATGTGCCAGTGCCTGGAAGCCGTACGGATCTGGATGGGAAGAAACGGACTCAAGCTCAACCCGACCAAGACCGAGTGGCTGTGGTTTCCGGCTGCCCGATTCAACCAGTTGACTCCATCGCTGATCATTGGGGGCGAACATCTTGCCCCAGTGGATGGGGCGCACAACTTGGGTGTCCTCCTGAACGCCCGGCTGTCCATGGAAGATCAAGTGACAGCCGTGGCCAGGAGGGCGTTTTACCAGGTTCGCCTGGTTCGCCAGTTGCGCCCCCTATTGGATCGGGACGCCCTTCGCACAGTCACCCATGCTCTCGTGACATCCCAACTGGACTATTGTAACTCTCTCTACATGGGGCTCCCCTTGAGGTGCACCCGAAGACTTCAGCTGGTCCAGAATGCAGCCGCGCGAGCAATAATGGGGACCGCAAGGTACGCCCATATAACACTGCTCTTGCGCGAGCTGCACTGGCTACCTGTCGTCTTTCGGGTGCGCTTCAAGGTGTTAGTTCTCATCTTTAAAGCGCTCCATGGCTCGGGACCTAGCTATCTGCGGGATCGGATTCTGCCCCATACATCCTCCCGGCCGATTCGCTCCCACAGAGAGGAACTGCTCCGGGTGCCGTCCACTAGACTTTGTCAGCGGGCGACGCCCAGGGGAAGGGCCTTCTCTGTGGCGGGCCCAGCCCTCTGGAACAACCTTCCCCCCGACATTAGAACAACTATGGACCTCCGCTCCTTCCGTCAGAAATTAAAAACTCACTTTTTCTGCTTGGCCGGCCTAGGTTAGTCTCTGCCCAGGGATTAGGGATTGTTAATTTTAAATGGGAATTTTAGTGCAGGGATAGTTAAATTTAATTTGTTTTTATTGTATTTATTGTATTCATGTATATATTTTATGCTGTTTTATTCCTCCCTGTACACCGCTCCGAGTCCCCTAGGGGAGAGGACGCGGTTATACAAATAAATATTCGAATTCGATATTCGAAAAATGTTACTAATGAGGTTGTGGAAATAAATGGGCATGTGTCTAGGATTGATATGGAAAGGATGACATATTTTTTGAGATTTCAGAATGTTTCTGAGGAAATTGGTGAATGTCTCCCTGAACTCATGAGCACAATTATAGCAGACTATTTACATAAACCTAAGGATGAGATCAGGGGGGACATTGACCTAGCCTACAGAATAAACTCTGCATATGCCAGGATAAATGAAGTACCCAGAGAGATACATGTTAAATTTGTTAGAAGGTCAACCAGAGAGGAAATCTTGAAAGTGCAAAGAGGAGGTCCGTTAATTTACCAACAAAAGGAGGTTGCCATCCTGAAGCAAATCCCAAGAAAGATTAGAGAAGCAAGAAGGAAATTTTCCTTCTTGTCCAAAAAATTGTTTGACCACGGGATCTGGTTCAGGTGGGTGACGCCCGAAGGGATGCTGGTGTTCTGGGAAGGAGGAAGAGTGAGGATTAAAACAGTTGCTGAGGCGGAAGCCTTTCTTAAAAAACATTCCTCTGTCCTGGGGGAAGATCCAGGGGGGGCAGGGGGGGCCACGGCCCCGCCCGCTGGGGGCCTGGAAGGAGAGATAGAAGATACAATTGCCAAGAGACTTAGATCTAAAAAATAACTTTGCCTTGATTTTTTGAGTAATATTCTATAACATGTGCATCTGGATTTTTGTAAATGACTGACAGCATAGAATTGAGAACTTAGAAATATGTACTTGCTTTCACTTTGTAGTGTGCGGAAAATGTTTTTTGTTAATGATCTATTTTGATGTCCCGGTAGGGCCGACGACTTTGACGTGAATGCTCTCAAAATTTCTTTGTATCCCTTACCCTACCCTACTGAAAAACTGTAAAACCAATAAAACGTTTTCAATATAAAAAAAGAAAGAGAGAGAGAAAGAGAAATAAAGAGAGAGAAATAAAGAGAAAGAGGGAAAGAAAGAGAAAGAGAGAGAGAGAGAGAAAGAAAGAAAGAAAGAAAGAAAGAAAGAAAGAAAGAAAGAAAGAAAGAAAGAAAGAAAGAAAGAAAGAAAGAACTTATGACCACAATTGAGCCCAAAGTTTGGTTGTTAACCAAGACCATTGTTAAGTGAGTTTCACATTTTCCAAATTGGCCACGCCCACCCAGACACATGACTGCTGAGCCACTCAGCTGATCCGCAAAACTTTCTTTAAAATGAAACCGGTCCCTGGTGCAAAAAAGGTTGGGGACCCCTGGCTTATAGGATAGGATACGGACCTCTACTGATCTTCATGCACTTTATGGATTTTATACACTTCCTCTGGACTTTTATTTCTTTATCCCACCCCCCTTCCTGAGGATTTCAATACCATCTCAATTCATTATATCAACTTATCTATCGATCCCTCCGAATTACGAAACTATGAACTATTGAACTATATGAATTATTATATTATCTAAGCCCTCCTACCGGATGCTCCCCCGCTCCCTCCCTTTTTTAGATCCCTCCCTTTTTTAGATCTGTAATGGACCTTTTCCCCCATGACCAAATTGATTTGACTCCTTTCCTGCACCATTATTTTATCATGTATTCAAGGGCTACTCTCCTTTCCCTGCGGGAGTCCTCCCTCTCGCAGGCCTGGCCCTCAGAGTTAACGAGGGCCCACCTCAAGGATGGGCTTATTAGCCAAGAGAGGTGGAAAAAATGCAAGCTCCGGGGTTTCTTAGTTGGTTTATTAACTTGGGTTTTAAGGGGTCCCAGGGTGGTGGGTGGGTTCATTTACTCTGATTTAACAGGACAGATTGCTAGACCGGCCGAGAGCGGCGAGACGGAGGGTAGGGGGTCCGATATAGAGAGGGGGGTGGGGCTCGCTTCCATTGAGGGTCTTCCCATCAGGACGGTTTTGGGGAGGGGTAGGTATGATGGGAGTCGGGGCCATATCAACTGTCAGGGGGCGTATCCGCTGTTTACAAGCCCCGACCCCCTGAGCTCCTCCCGCAATCTAGGTGGGGGATTACAGCCCCAGACTGATGCTGTGCAACGTCAGGTCCGTGGTGAACAAAGCCCCCCTCGTTTACGATCTAGTTTCGGAGGGGGACCTGGACCTGGTGGGTATTACGGAAACCTGGTTGGGGCACGAGGGAGGTGTACCCCTCGTGGAAATGTGCCCACCAGGTTACCTGGCGCTGCACCGGACTAGGGCCCAGGGGAGAGGTGGGGGGGTGGCGGTTATTATTAAGGAAGATCTCAAGGCAAGGGAGGCCACTGTGCCTCAGGTAGTCGGGTGTGAATCCCTGTATGTTAAATGGGGTCGTGGGAGGCAGCTGGGCCTGCTGGTTGTGTACCTGGCTCCCCGCTACGTATCAGCGGCCCTGCCCGAGCTCCTCAAGGTCATCACCGAGGTGGCGGTTAAGACCCCCAGACTTTTAGTCATGGGGGACTTCAACCTGCCATCGGTAGGGAATCCTCTGAGGCAGCTCGAGAGTTCATAGCCTCCATGACGGCCATGGACCTGACCCAGGTAATTCAGGCCCCTACGCATACAGGGGGAAACATACTAGACCTAATTTTTACCTCTGGCCAGTGGTTGAGTGATCTAGGAATAGGGGAATTAGTCATCGAACCCCTGTCATGGTCAGATCACTCTCTCCTTCAGCTTGACTTCCCAACCGCTACACCCCACCGTGGGGAGGCGGAACCAGAGATACCAAGATGGTTCTGTCCCAGGCACCTGATGGACCCTGAGAGGTTCCAGACGGAGCTTGGGCCAATACCTGTAACCGTAACCCACGGCTTGACCGAGGGCCTAGTGGCTGCATGGAATAGTGCGGCCATGGGGGCCTTGGACCGGGTCGTGCCCTTGTGGCCTCTCACGCGGAGCCGATCCACCCTGGCCCCTTGGTTCACCGAGGAGCTAAGGGTGATGAAGCGCTGCAAGAGATGCCTAGAGAGCAGGTGGTGGACCACTCGCTCCGAATCCGACCGAACACAGGTTAGGTCCCATTTAAGGACCTACCTAGTGGCGATAAGAGTGGCTAAACGCAGCCATCTGGCCACTCTTATCGCATCCGCAGATAACCGCCCTGCCACCCTGTTTGGGGTGACCTGCTCCCTTCTGCAACAGGGGTTGCGGGAAACTCCTTTGCAGGGCAGAGCAGAGGAATTTGGAGCTTATCTGCAGGATAAAATCACTCGGACGAACTGGCCTCCACTGAGATAGATCTGGGCGGGTTTTGAGACCGTTTTATGGGACGAGTTCGACTTTGTTGCTTCCGAAGACATGGACAGGTTGCCGAGACGGCTGAATGCTACCACATGTTTATTGGACCCGTGTCCCTCCTGGCTGGTACTGGCCTCCTGGGAGGTGACACGAGGCTGTCACACGAGGCTGTCACTATCACAGACCTTCCCCTCTTTCGCCGCTCACTCAAGACATATCTTTTCCATCAAGCCGGTCTAGCTTAGAGCTTAGAGCTCTGATTTAATTCAATTTTAGCTAATGAGTAAATGTATTTTAGAATTTTTAATGGGATGTTTTAGCACAGGTCTTTAGTTTAATTTATTTTAGACATTACTTTGTATTTATTGTTATTTATTGATTTTAACTCCCTGTGCACCGCCCTGGGTCCATTTCGATGGAGAAGGGCGGTTATATAAATCGAAATAAAATAAAATAAATAAATAAATAAACTATCTATCCTAAAAATCACAAAGCAGGATTCCACACTTCAAACAGGGTTTTATTGATATTTCTTACTTGAATAAAGGCAATTGTCTATGTACGCAATCACAAAAATCTTAAAATGAGTAAAACAATTACATTTTATGGACTTTTATTGAATATAAATATAATCTTTATTAAAATGCTGAATTTGGTGTTGCTAATTAATATTGAGCTAAAGATTTCTTTAGATACAATTAACAATTTTTATTTAAAAAATGATCCATGTTATATTCTTTATAAACACATCACCATTAATGCATCAGAAAGAGATTATCAAATTTGGTTTTTATTATGTAGAAAAATGAAACATGTAGGTTATTGAGTCTTAACTTTTATTTTTTAGCAATTTCTAAATCGTCATATGTAAACCCTCAGAAACATGATGCCAGTGGTCACTTTGGCTCATGCAAGTTGTTCAGAGGATGTTCATAGGATCCAAAATTTCAAGATTAAAAATTTCTAGCAGAGCATGGTGTGCTCACTCAAATGTTTACAAGATTTTCTGCAAAAATCTTGTAGGACTTAGTAATGTCCTGAGATTTGGGCTATTAGAATAATTGGTGCTACAGGAATTGTCTATAATAGTATGCATAAGATCTTGAAATTCAAAAAATTCAATGGCCAATATTTGTTGCTGAAAATTCAAGTGATTTTTTACAATGTAATTAAAAAGAACCATTCTAACAGAGAAAATGTTGGTTAGGGTTTATAAATTTAGAGGAAATTACTGCAGTTAGGACAAAAAGCATCACACTGGCAGAATAACTCATATCGGAACTCCCCATCTTGCAAGAACACACAGCAGTTTAACCATCAGCTTTATATTAACCAGGAGATTTGTATTAACCATAAGCTTTGTTTAGCTAACCATTACAAGTGCACTTTGATCAATGAATCAGTTTCTGCCAGATAAACGGTTTATGACAAATAAAAGGGAACTCCCAACAGCTATTCTGGGTGTCTTCCCGAAAAAACCAATCTCTGACTCCAGACTCTTATTCGTACGGCACCACATCTGGTGACTGCGATGTGATCTCCTCTGCTCACCGGCCGGACACACCCAGGTGCACCTCAGCAGACTTTGCAGGCGAAGAACTGTTCCCATTTTGTGAGTAGGGGGGGGGGGGAATTATCAACTCAGCAGAAAGTTCATGCAAGAGAGTTGTATAAATTGTTAAGAAGTACATTCTTTAAAACTTCAGGGAGACCTTGTCAGGCTTCTTGTGGGGATATAGAATCCCTTATAGGAGAAATTGGGCGGCAATGTCCATGGTACCCTGAACGAGGGTCTTTGGCATTGGGAGATTGGATTCGCATAGGTCAGTGCCTCCATGAGGAGCCGAGAGCTGCAATACAGTACCTCCTACTGTGGCAGAAATGTAAGGAAGCAATTGAGGTTATGGGGACTCATAAACTCAAGGCACCGTCACCATCTCTCTTTGCTTCCTGAGGAGGGGTCTGCTCCCCCTCCACCATATGTTCAGCTAACTCTACCGGCAGAAGCAAATACCCTAAAGCCAGCGGAGCTTAGCTCCCTGACTGCTAATTTACAGGTTACTCCTTATCAGGAGTCATTTAATGCAGTCAGAGCAGAGTTTCAGGAAAAGCTGCAAAAAGGAACTCTCACTGGGATAGAATTTGCAGAGGGTCTCCAAGCTCTTCCGGTCACACAAACAGTTAATCCACAAAGGCAAACTTTACATCTTGAGCCCAGGGTTCCAGTAGAAGTATTGCAACTAGGGTTTCAGTGCCTGCATGCAGTGGAAAAATTTGGCTCTGAAGTTTTGGTAGAACATCAATTGACCACAGAGCCTTCACTTGATTGTGATCAAGTAAAAATTCTTCCTCCAAAAGCATCTTCAATTGGGCTTTCAGCTCCTCACAGAGAGGTTAATTCTTCTGCTTCTCCCCAGTCAGAGGAACAATTAGCAAAAAAGGAGGGTGATAAGGATATGTTTTCTGTCTGTTCGCCTAAAGCGATTCCACAAGATCATGAAGTAATTGGCTTAAAGGATTGCTTTTCTTCTCGTGCTTCTAGCAAACCTCAGCAAGTTTTCTTTAATATCAGGCAGAAGGCTAATGAGCTGTATCCTGACTTTGTTAACAGATTGCAGAATGCATTGAAAAAACAACAAATAGATAACCCTACGGTTGAGATGGTGTTCTTAATGTTTTTAGCAAAGGAAAATGCTATTTGTGAATGCCGAAGGGTAATTATGGGTCTTGGGAACGATCCTGATTTGGTAGATATAATTAAAGCATGTCAAGATAGATAAACAGCCTCTTTGAAATTTCAAAATCCAGGAAAGGTTATGTCTGTAGCCTCCCGGAGCTTTTTCTATGTAGATTCAAAGCTAAAAGCAAAGAATCCAAAGTTATTTCGTTGGTTGACACATTTATTTAGCTTCTTTGTGTCAGATTTAGGTTGTAGACTTGAATCTTTTTTGTAAACGTTACCCATTGGCTTTAGTAAATCATTACATGGATGATGTTTTAATTGGAAACTCAAAAGACAAAAAGACCCTGTTTTAAAATGTTTTGCTTTGGGACAAATTGGACTGATTGGATTAATATTATTTTTTCTTTTCCAAAATCTGATTTTCACTTTTATTCTCAGCATAATTTATCTCTTCGGTGTGCTTTAACTGACTACGTGGGTTGTACTTCCTATCATTTGCCTAAAAATCTTGGTTTGTGTGTTTAATGACTTCTTTTCATGTTCATCACTTGCTTTAGTTTCTTTGCTTTTGCAAGTTTTTACTGTTTTCAGATGGAAAGCAAACAAGAGGAGTAATTGCTTACAAGGACTCTCATGATACCTGGAAAGTTTCCTACTCTGCAATAGTTGTTTCCACAACGCTCAGAATTGTTTGCTGCTATTTTAACTTTCTAAATCTTTTCTCAACAGCTTTTAACTAAATTTTTGCCTTTCATTATGTGTGTTAACTTACTTTTAATTTTCTAGGTGCTTATCACACAACCAGGATGGATTCTAATCTTATGGCTTTGTTTTTAACTTTGCAGTAACTATGACAAGACTGAAAGCATTTTGTTTCTCACAAACATAGTATAAGGTTCCAGCAGTTTTCTTATCTAATCAGAGACAAAGATTCTTTGTCTTTGTTCTTTATTCAAGCTTCTATTTGTCTACCTTATCTGTGGAGCATTCCTATTGCCTTGTGTAGTGGGTGGCTGCCCCCCTTCTTTGCCAAGTTGTTTTTTGGAAGAATGATTTAAGGATTTATGAGCCAGGAAAACTCCCTAGCTTGGTTCCTTTATCTCTACAGTTTGATATTTCCATGTAATAGTTTCTTAGTGATGGCGAACCTATGGCACGGGTGCCACAGGTGGCACGCGGAACCATTTCTGAGGGCACGCGAGGCATTGCCCTGTCAGCTCCAACACACTTGTGTGCGCTGGCCAGCTGATTTAGGCCTTCTTTTGAGGCCGTTTTCCGCCCTCTGGAGGGTTCAGGGAAGCTCCTGAAGCCTCTGGAGGTGGGGAGGGGAGGCTGTTTTCACCCTCCCCAGGCCCCTAGAAAGTCTCTGGAGCCTGGAGAGGGCGAAAAAAGTGCGCCAAAAGCAGGGGGTCGCATACACAGCATTATGGGTGTGGCACACCCATGCACGACCCCCCCCCGTGCTCGCCCCACTTTTGGCACACGAACCAAAAAAGGTTAGCCATCACTGTTCTACTGGCTTCGTACATGTGCCAGGCTTTGAAACCAAGAGTACAAGCTGGACACAGCAGTGAGATAACATTTGCAGTCCAGTATTAAGGTTACAATTTGCTAGGATGGAGAACAACTGATTTCAGACAGAATACAATAATATAAAAAGAAGCAAATATTGATTCATATACTCCTTCATTAGATGCTTGTTCCTTCCAGGATTTTTTTAAAACAGGTATGCAGATCAGATGCTACTGTTCATGCTTTATGTATGTTTTTTCCCCCAGAATCATTCTTTTTTTCATCAGAATGCCAGAGGGCTAGCACACACTTGGCATATTCCACTCCACCAGGCCACAAAAATTGTTTCATCTTGCCTCCAATGTTCTGAGGCATCTCCCTCTGGGGACACAGAAATTAACCCCCATCATTTGGCCTCTAATCAACTATGGCAAATGGATGTCACCTATGTCCCTCTCTGGCTCCTTAGAAGTATATTCATTT
The DNA here is from genome assembly GCA_039707465.1 of Rhabdophis nuchalis. Lineage (NCBI taxonomy): Eukaryota > Metazoa > Chordata > Lepidosauria > Squamata > Natricidae > Rhabdophis > Rhabdophis nuchalis. The sequence continues at coordinate 121,490,219 of CM077644.1, forward strand.
TTCTACTTTTACTTATTCAGAAGTGTTTTTGGCTACACCTTAACAAAGGGAAACAGCTAATCATGTCATTTTTCATTTTTTTCCCAGCCATTACTGCCTTGAGCACATCTTTTTCTTTAAAGACTGATAATGGCCTGGCCTATTTTTCATTGGCCTTCTTGTAATTTTGTACGACTTGGAATATTGTTTTAATTTTTGGAGTTTTTTACAATTCCACAGGTCAAGTCATTGAGGAACAAGCTAATTTGTCCTTTAAGGACTGTCTTCCCAAACAAATAAAAAAAGGAGGGCTCTCTTAGGCTCTTGGGTACCAATCAATCAAATCAATCAATTTGTTGAATTTGGCGTACCCCAATTTGTCTAATTTGGCATGAGTAATGTAATAGATTTAAAAAGTTTGTTTGCCTCCCCCTCTGGAAGGACGAGGATGTGCTGCTGTGCTTGCTCCCACAGCTCCTCTTTGGGTTCCAGCTCGCTGTGTGAAACCATACCAAGATGGAGTGGCATCAAGGGTTATCAAATCCGATCCCACATTTTTTCAGCCAGCCACTCCAGACCCAAAAGAAAACTCCAACAAAGACTCCACTGACTTGGGAACAAATTAAAATGTTATCTACTCAATCAATGAAGATATTGGAAGATCAGAAGCCAAAATCTCCAGAAAATTTCCTGGTTGCAGCTTTTGCATGTTTGAATGCAAACTCTATTCTCTTTTTATGTGCTTGTCTTTTTGTTGTTTGTCCTGGGGTGGGGGGTTATGTATTACAACATGGTGAAGGGGAACCAGAACAAGGGGCTTGGGAAGGAAATGTTTATATAAAGGACATACAGAACATATTAAAAGTTGTAAATAAAACTGATTATTGGATTTGTATGCACGTGCCACCAGTAAGCTGTACGGGCATGATGATATATGCTGTACCATTGAGCAGACAAGCTTGGAGTACATATTCCCCAGGGTTTTTAGGATATCGAGGAGATGTGAAAGGGCAGATTTTAGCAGTAGGATCAAGAATACAAGAATGGGCACCCTTCTGCTTTGAGTATAATAACACAGGTAAAAACTCAGTTCAAGTAGGATACTATCCAGTGGAACAGCTTGCCTCCAGAAGTTGTGAATGCCCCAACACTGCAAGTCTTCAAGATGTTGGATAGCCATTTGTCTGAAATGGTATAGTGTTTCCTGCCTAGGCAGGGAGTTGGACTAGATGACCTCCAAGGTTCCTTCCAACTCTGCTATTGTATTATTATATCCCTATTGTAACAAGACCATTATAATTACCGAACTTATGTCACGCCCACTTAATCAAACATATAATCTTACTGAAGTTATTAAGACAGATGACACCAATTTAGTATCATATAGTGAGTTTCAATGCACATATCAGTTATATGGATGTAGTCAAATATCATTTATACCTAATGGTACGTGCTAACTCCTGTTCAAGCGATAACTCCCATTGTGGCGCTGCTCCAGTTTGTCTTTTAATCCATACTATTGTTAGACAGTTGAATGTAACTGATAATCATACCATGCCTCTTGGACAACGCAATTTGTGGTTCCTGTGTGGATGGAGAGCTTATTAATGAGTTCCAGCCTGGTGGTCCGGACGATGTACACTGGGGTTCGTTGCACCATCTACTTTCATTGGAAAGACTTTGATACCTGAACGATTGAGAAATAAACGAGGCCTAGACTCTTTTTTTTTTTGTTGTTGAAAAAGTTTTATTGGGTTTTAGAATTTTTTACAAATAGGGTAAGGGTAAGGTGTGAAAAAGATATTTTGAGAACTTTCACGTCGAAGTCGTTGACCCCTTCCGAGGCTTCGTGACAAAATATAGGTAATACATAATTTGCAATTATACTACAAAGTGGAAAGAAATGCATACATGTCATTGTAAAATCTGTGCTAGCAATCATGTGTGAACATCCAAACAAAAAATTATACTGTACTAAATAAAGTCATTTTTGAGATCTAAGTCTCTTGGCAATTGTATCTTCTTCTCCCTGGCCCCCAGTGGGCGGGGCCGCGGCTCCCTCTGCTCCTCCATTTTCATCCTCCAGGATTGAGGAATGTTTTTTAAGAAAGGCTTCCGCCTCTGCAATTGTTTTAATCCTTATTTTTCCTCCTTCCCAAAACACCAACATTCCTTCTGGCATCACCCACTTAAACCAGATTCCGTGTTTAAATAATCTTTTAGATAAGAAGGAAAATTTCCGTCTTACCTCCCTAATCTTCTTCGGGATCTGCTTCAAGTTGATAAATTAAAGGACCGTCTCTCTGCGCCCTCAAAATCCTTTCCCTTGTCGACCTTCTAACAAATTTAATATGTATCTCTCTGGGTAATTCATTTATCCTGGCATATGCTGAATTTATTCTATATATCAAATCAATGTCCCCCCTGATCTCATCCTTAGGCTCGTGTACATAATCTGCTAAAATTGTGCACATTAAATCAGTTAAATCTTCACCACTTGCCTCAGGAACATTCTGAAATCTTAAAAAATATGACATCCTTTCAAAATCCATCCTAGACATATGACCAGTTTAATCTCCTATTTCATTATTAACACTTTTAAGCTCTCCGCTTGCCCCAGCCAACCCCACCTCCAGCTCATCAGTCTTTTGTGTGTTTTGCATTAATTTCTTCTGTACCTCCAAAAGTTCTAACTTAGAACTGACATGGTCCTTCCTCATTTCCTTAATTTCCTTCACCAAGGTCTGTAATGTTTCTTCCATTGCTGATAATCTAGCATCTGTATCAGGTTTTTCAGGTAACATCGAAGTGATTTTTGGTTGATGTGTCTGCTTTTTTGAAGCCATGGTGAATGATTTAAGTCAGTGTCAGTAAAATGGCGTCTGCTGAGGTGCGGTCAGTGAGACAAGCTCCAAGAGCAAGTTCCAATAAGCAAAGTCAAAATTGTTGCCCAGTCAAAGTTCAGAGAGAAACCAAATTTTGCAATCAAATATAAAGAAGAAGGCACTCCAGGAAAAGGATCAATTAATCAATGACATACAATCATTAAAAAAAAAGAGAGGAGTCCCGTTCACGAAGGAATGTCAGCAATTTTCCATGAAGAATAGGTCTCTTGAGAACAAAGGAACGCCATCTTCCCCCGCCCATCTGGAGGCCACCGGGAGCAAACAGTAAAGGAAATTGCTTCTTTGTTGCCAGACTTCAACACTAAGTATCTAAAATCATTCCACAAAGACTCTCACTCATTTGGAAAAGTTCGGATGTCTATTTCTCCGCGTCCTCAAGCCTGAGGAGCCTTTTCAAATCACCGCTTTTCTTCGTTCCAAGGGGGGGTTTCACAAACTACCCCCTCCATCGTCTTTTAAAACAAAAGCTGCCAGCAGAAAAACAAAGTCACTTACGATCCACTCCGCAGCCAGAGTCTCGGCGTTGCCTCCAACTCCGGCGATTCCGTCCTCTCCAAATTAGTTAGCTGCTCCGGTCCTCCATTGGCAAAGGGAACCAGGCCCCCCGCAGCATGTCCTTTCACTCCTAGGTCGAAGACAAGGACTCCCCCCCCGACCGCCGTCGGGAAAGGGAAATCCCAGCAAGCCGACTTTACGGAGGGAGTCCTTTAAAAGGAGCTCCCTGCCCCATTAGGGGCCGTAAAAGCAACAAAACGGCGGATGAGTCCCAGGACTCGACCGTTGCCTCCGGGAAACCGGAAGGAAGTCGAGGCCTCGACTCTTCATCTAATCCACTGACTGGCAGCACTGCAACGCAAATTGCCCGAGGAATAATACCACCATTAGGTAGGGAGAGAGCGAGTAGGTAGGTAGGTAGATGAAGGTATAGAGAGAAATAGAGAGAGACAAATACAGTAGGTAGGGAGGGAGGGAGAGAGTAGGTAGGTAGGTAGATTCTTGCAGCTAAAGGAGGAGTTTGTGCTTTAGTGCATAGTCATTGTTATATGTATATTACAGATTACAAAGCAAATATTTCTGCAACTATTGAACACATGGAACAGATGGTTGCTAATAATCCTCTTAGTTCTGATGTCCCTCAGACACCTTGGGAGTGGTTATGGTCCTGGCTTCCTGATTTCAGCTGGGTTAAACAAATTGTCCCAATCATAATAATTGGTCTTATTTTGATAATTGGATTCTGCTGCTGTGTGCAGTGCATTCCTTCCCTCTTCGCCATGTGTAGAACTGCACGGCCAACTAGGCCCAAGGTTCTTTACGCTTACAAACTGCTGAAGTTGGAAGAGGACTAATAAACAATAAAAAAGGAGATGTAGAGGAAATTACTGCAGTCAGGACAAAAAGCGTCACGTTGGCAGAATAACTCACATCGGAACTCCCCGTCTCGCACGTACACACAGCAGTTTAACGATCAGATTTATATTAACCAGGAGATTTGTATTAACCATAAGCTTTGTTTAGTTAACCATTACAAGTGCACTTTGATCAATGAATCAGTTTCTGCCACATAAACGGTGTATGACAAATAAAAGGGAACTCCCAACAGCTATTCTGGTTATCTTCCCGAAAAACCAATCTCTGACTCCAGACTCTTATTCGTACGGCACCACAACAATAAACTTCTAGAGTCACAGACCTTTATTATATGACTAAAGAAAATTTATAAATATATGACCATTTGTAAGGTACTATTACCCGATGAAAGTAAATTCAAGTTTGCATCTCTTAATTCTATTAATTTAAGAAAATATTAACAGAAAAGTCATTTGACACTTTAACAGAAATTTTTAAGCTCTACAATTCTTACACTTAAAAGGCTATTCCATATTTTTAGCTCAAAAAATGATGTAAAATAATTAAAATTACTGTATCAAAAAAGTCCAGTTAACTGAGCAATTTTGTCTTCTCTGGATGATATGTAGCTGTTCATTATCTTGGCCAGATTTTCATGATATTTCTCCAAGCCAATCCTCAAGCTGAGGTAGATCTCCTTAAAGAGGCAGAAGAGCAGCAGACATTATTTTTTATAAGAGACATACGATCTACATACACACATACACACACGCATCCTTAAGTGATGTATGTACTGGACCATGGTCTGTACTATGTCCATGATTGACTTCTGGCAAAGGATGGGCTATACCTAACAAAAACTGGAAAGAATGTTTTCGGAAAACAACTGACTCAACTTATCAGGAGAGCTTTAAATTAAAATTGAGGGGGAAGTGTGACCAGTCTTTAGGATCTCCAGGACCTAATTCCCAGCAAAAAACCCTAGAAAGCAAGTCAAATAATGAAGTAAGGAGAAATGGGAAGGAAGACAAACACAAACACTAAATAGGAGACATAGGAAACATACCCAGAGTCAGACATAAAGATCTCAAGTGCTATATATACCGTATTTTTCACAGTATAAGATGCACCAAGGTTTTGAAGAGGCAAATTACAAAAAAAGTAGGTAAGTAGATAGAGGGAGAGAAAGAAAGAGAAATACAGTAGGTAGGTAGGTAGGTAGGTAGAGAGAGTAGGTAGGTAGATAAAGGGATAGAAAGAGAGAGAAATAGAGAAATACAGTAGGGAGGGAGGGAGAGAGAGAGAGAGTGTGTGTGTAGGTAGATAGGTAGGTAGAAGGATAGAGAGAGAAATAGAGAGAGAAATACAGTAGGTAGGTAGGGGGAGAGAGAAAGAGAGAGAGAGAGAGAGAGTATGTAGGTAGGTTGATGTTTCCTGGTGTATTTATCCATGTCCTGGAGAAGGAAATCGCTGACAAATCTTAAAACTTTGCTTCTCCTGGCACAGAAACAGTTAGAGCCTTCCAAAAGAGCTTTCCGAAAGTGTTCTAACGTGGCAACTTTAAGACTTGTGGACTTCAATTCCCAGAATTCTCCAGCCAGCTATGTCCACAAGCTATGCTGGCTGGAGAATTCCGGGAGTTGAAGTCCAAAGTCTTAAAGTTGCCAAGTAACTAAACAGCCTTCCAAAAGGGAAAAAAAGGGGGGTTTTGCACTTTGCATACCTCCCCCAAACTGCTCTTTCTCTGTGAAAACGTGGCCATTTTTCTTCAAATAAAAAGCATGACTAGCCTTGGGGGGGCTTGCAGAGTGCTCCTGGGGGTGTAGGGGGGTGGAAAATGATCAAAAAACCTCTCCATTTATTGCGAAAACGGGCCATTTTTGTGTCAAATAATTCAAATGCATAGCCCTATGGAGGCTTATAGAGTGCTGCTGGGGGCTGGCAAAAAATGCCCACTTTAGGCTAATTTCTGCCCTCCCCAGCTCCCAGGAGCTCTCTGGAAGCCTCCATAAGGCCAGGCACAGCCATTTTGGTGAAGGGAGTGGGGTTTCGGGAGGCAAAAAATGCTGTATTCGATGTATAAGACGCACCCAGATTTTCAGCCTCTTTTTAGAGGAAAAAAGGTGCGTCTTATACTCCAAAAAATACAGTACATGCACAGTCTGGGTAACAAACACGGTGACCTTGAACTATTAATACATGAAGGTAGATATGATATAGTTGGAATAACAGAAGTTTGGTGGGATGAAACTCATGACTGGAACGTACTGATAGAAGGATACAAACTATTCAAAACCAAACCCCATAAAAGAGGAGGTGGAGTTGCACTGTATGTAAAGGACCACTATATTGCTTCAGAAATGCATGAAATCGAAGACGAAAACCTCCTAGAATGCATATGGCTCAATATAAAAGAAAAAAAATGAATGAAATGTCCATAGGCCATACTACAGGCCACCCAATCAAGCAGAAAAAATTAGTCTCAATTGGAAGACTAATTCCTCACCAAGTGAGAAATCAAATAGGTTCCTAACCAATCTAGTTGACAACTTTGTTGTCCAAAAGGTAGAGGAGGAACTAGAGGGACAGCCATACTGGACTTAATTCTCACAAACAGAGAAGTGATAGAGGGAGTTGAAACTGCAGGAACTTTGGGTGACAGTGATCATCTCATACTAGAATTCAACATAACACAAACACAAGCAATAGAACATAATGATACCAGAGTCTTAGATTTTATACAAGTTGGAAGAGACTTTGTAGGTCATCTAGTCCAATCCCTGCCCAAGCAGGAGATTCTATACCATTTCTGACAAATGGCAGTCTAATCTCTTCTTGAAAGCCTCCAGTGATGAAGCTCCCACAATTTCTGAAGGCAAGCTGTTCCATTGGTTGATTGTTCTTATTGTCAGAAAATTTCTCATTTCTAGGTTGAAACTCTCCTTGTTCCGTTTCCATCCATTATTCCTTGTCTGGCTTTCAGGTGCCTTGGAAAATAGCTTGAAGCCTTTTGCTCTCTGGCAGACCTTCAAATATTGAAACACTATCATGTCTCCCCTGGTCCTTCTCTTCACTAGACTGGCCATGCTCCGTTTCTGTAACCGTTCTTAATGTTTTAGTTTCCAGTCCCAATCATCCTGGTTGCTCTTCTCTGCATTTTTTCTAGAGTCTCAACATCTTTTTTATAGTGTGGTGACCAAAACTGAATTCAGCATTGTAGGTATGGTCTTACTAAGGCTTTATAGAGTAGTATTAGTACCGCACTTGATTCTAATTGAATCCCTCTGTTAATGCAATTTAGGCTTGCATTGGCTTTTTTGGCTGCTGCCGCATACTTTAGCTGATTGTCCACTAAGACTCCAAGATCCTCTGGGCTCTACAGCTTGTTACAACTCTGAGCTGAACTTTTTTTTCTCCTGACTGGCTCCAGCAGCCGCACCCAAAAAACGCCATTTTAGTGGCACTGATTATAATAGCTTATCATGGGTTCAAAAAAACAACCAGAGAATTCGGGACTGGAACAAAGAATGATGGCGATGGAGGAAGCATTAAACTCCTTGGTGCTGGAAATTAAAGCGATGAGGAGAGACCAGTGTAGCTCTAAGCTTGAACTTTTGGAAACACAAAAAAAATTGATGGAGAACACGCAGAAGACCGTGGGGTTGGCTGGGGCAAAGGGAGAACTTAAAAATGTCAACACTGAAATTGCAGATTTGTCTGGTCATATGTCTAGGATGGATTTTGAAAGAATGTCATATTTTTTAAGATTTCAGAATATTTTGGAGGAAACTGGTGAATGCCTTCCTGATCTCATGAGTACAATTTTAGCAGACTATTTACATAAACCTAAAGAGGAGATCAGGGGGGACATTGACCTAGTCTATAGAATTAACTCAACATATGCCAGGTTAAATGAAGTACCCAGAGAGATACATATTAAATTTATTAGAAGGTCGACCAGGGAGGAAATTTTGAAGGCGCAAAGAGACAGGCCTTTAATTTACCAGCAAAAGGAAGTCGCCATCTTGAAACAGATCCCAAAAAAGATTAGAGAGGTGAGGAGGAAGTATTCCTTCTTATCTAAAAAATTATTTAACCACGGGATTTGGTTTAAGTGGGCGATGCCAGAAGGGATGTTGGTGTTCTGGGATGAAGGAAGAGTAAGGATTAAAACAGTTGTTGAGGCGGAAGCCTTTCTTAAAAAACATTCCTCTATCCTGGGGGAAGATCCAGAGGGGACGGAGGGGGCCACGGCCCCGCCCGCTGGGGGCCAGGAAGGAGAACAAGAAGATACAATTGCCAAGAGACTTAGGTCTAAAAAATGACTTTGCTTTTTATTAATACAGTATAACTTTTTATCTGGATGTTTGTACACGATTGCCAGCATAGAATTTAGAATTTATGATGTATGCATTTGTTTTCACCTTGCAGTATTATTGGAAAATGTATTATCAATGTCTTATTATGAAGCCCCGGAGGGGCCGACGACCTCGACGTGAAAGTTCTCAAAATATTTTTGTATTTCACCCTACCCCTACCCTACCTTAAAAAATTTGTAAAAACCAATAAAACTTTTTCAATATAAAAAAAAAAAAAGACTCCAAGATCCTTCTTACAAGTATTGCAATTAAGCCTGGTTCCACCCAGTCTATGTGTACTTTTGGTTTTTCCTGCCTAAGTGTAAGACTTTACTTTTATCTATGTTGAATTATATTTTGTTAGATAGGGACCAGTGTTCAAGTCTGTTAAGATCCATCTGGACCTTGAGCCTATCTTCTAGGATGTTAGCTATTCCTGCCAGCTTAATATCATCTCCAAATTTGGTAAATTCCCCTTCTATTCCATCATTTAAGTCATTTATGAAGATATTGAAGAGTACTGGACCTAAGATGGAACCTTGTGGTACTCCACTGCTTACTTCCCTCCATGTAAATGTAGACCAGTGGTGGGTTTCAAATTTTTTTAGAACCTCTCCTGTAGGTGTGACCTGCTTTGTGGGAGTGGCTTGCTGGCCATGTGACTGGGTGGGAGTGGCTTGGCAGTCATGTGGCTGGGTAGGTGTGGCCAACTTGTAAAATGTGGTGAAACTCACTTAATAACACTCTTGCTTAGCAACCAAAATGTTGGCTCAGAAACTCTGGCATTTGAAGCATGCAAGTCTTAAAGCTGTCAAGCTACAATACCTTTGTACCCCTAACCCTTTAGAAAAAAAACCTCCAGGGGTCTTCAAACCTGACAGCTTTAAGACCTGTGGACTTCAATTCCCAGAATTCCTCCTCCAGTCATATTGGCTCAGGAATTCTGGCATTGAAGTGTGCAAGTCTTACAGCTGTCAAGTTACAAGACCTTTGCACCCCTAAGCCTTTATTATTATTTTTTATTATTCGAATTTATACCCCGCACCTTATCCAAAAAGGACCCAGGGCGGCGCACAGGAAATTTAAAAACACAACAATTATAACAAAATACAAAATTTAAAAACATATTAAATCCCTACCCTGTGCTAAAATCGTTTAAAATCCCCCAAATTAAAACTATCTAAGAACAGTCACAACGGGAGGTTACGCTAGGCCGGCTTGATGGAAAAGGTGTGTCTTAAGACACTGGCGGAAGAGGCGGAGGTCTGAGATGGTACGTAGTTCAGGGGGTAAGTCATTCCAAAGGGTAGGGCCCACCACAGAGAAGGCCCTTCCCCTGGGTGTCGCCAACCGTCATTGTCCGGCCGACGGCACCCTGAGAAGGCCCTCTCTGTGAGAGCAGATCGGACGAAGGGATGTATGGGGCAGGAGACGGTCTCGCATATAACTAGGTCCTGAGCCATGGAGCGCTTTAAAGATGGTCGTCAAAAGCTTGAAGCGCACCTGAAAGGCCACAGCTAGCCAGTGCAGCTCGCGCAGGAGCAGTGTTATGTGGGAGCATCTAGAGGCTCCCGTAATCACCCGCGCGGCCGCATTCTGGACTAGCTGTAGCTTTTGAGTGCACCTCAAGGGAAGCCCCATGTAGAGAGCATTACAGTAGTCAAGTCGGGATGTCACGAGTGCTTGAGTGACTGTGAGAAGGGCAGCCCGGTCCAATAAGGAGTGCAATTGGCGCATCAGGCGTACCTGATGGAACGCCCCCCTGGCCACGGCTGCCACATGGTCCTCCATGGACAGCCGGGAGTCCAGGAGGACACCCAAATTGCGCGCCCTCTCCACAGGGGCAGTGTTTAGCCCCCAATGGCCAGAGTTGGAGTTACCTGGCTGAAACGGGGTGCCGGAAACCACAGCCACTCAGTCTTGGATGGGTTGAGCTTGAGTTTGTTACTACTCATCCAGATCCGTACGGCCTCCAAACACCGGGACACCTCGGCGGCATCGTTGGGGTAGTCTGGGGTGGATATGTACAGCTGAGTATCATCAGCGTACAGATGATATCCCACCCCAAAACCACGGATGATCTCGCCCAGTGGCTTCATATAGGTGTTGAACAGGAGGGGCAAGAGGACCGACCCCTGAGGAACCCCGCATAAGGTTTGCGCATGCGCGATAATGGCAGTCGCGCTTTGAGGGCACGGAAGGAGCCCGGGGGATTGTTTCACCCCAGGAGGATGTTGCCAGCCCTCACCAACCATCCTTGAGGGCTGGCTTGGCAAGCCGACTTGACAGCCGTCATGCCGGGCCGTCCAGATGCAGAGGGCGAGCCGTGCGAGCGACGGCAGAGGCGAAGAGCTGGGAGCGTGGTCGAGTCAGCCTGTTGCGGCCTAGAGCGTCCCGGCGCGGCCGGAAGTAATGGAGGTAGGCCGCGAAGCCGGGACGCAGAAGAACAGCAGACAACCGGATCGGGCCAGCTCGGGAGAACTGCCATCGGGCCGCACGACTGGTGGCAGGTCGTGCGGCCGCACCCGACCCCGGCCCAAGCATCCCCCACCCAATCCGAGCCCGGAGCGGCGCTTTAAGACTGGAGCGACGGAGCGGCGAGAATGGCGGCATTGACTGCTCGCATGGGGTGAGAGGACGTTATGGAAGAGAGGAGAATGTGGGCGAGAGGATGTGTTGAAGGATGTTGTCACTGGAGGAGTTGGAGGAGTCTGGAAGGTGAGAGGATATGAGAGGAGAGATTGGAAGGACGTGGGGAGAGGAAATGTGGAGAAAGAAGGAGAGAGAGAGGAAGAAGGTAATGAAGGAGAGAGATGGAAGGAGGTGAAGGAAATGGAGATGGTGATGAAATGGAGATGGAAGAAGGAGAAGGAGAATGGAGAGTTGGAGGGGAGAAATGAAGGAAATGGAAGGAAAGTATTTGATGGAGCGAGCAGATTGATGATGAACACCAAGCAGCCAGATCGTGGAATGGTGGACCGTGGCCGAGGAAGACCCGGGAAGATCTTAGAGTGAGTGCATGGGACTGGAGGTCGAGCCATTATATGGCAGCACTCTACATCAGGCCGCATGACGGACTAATTAGTCATATGGCACTAAATGCGGACTAAGGCGTATGTGGCCGGAAAAGACAGATGGATGGGGCCTTTGATGGGACTGGATTGTGATCTCCCCATCTGTAAGATCTTCGACTGTCTGATTTTACCCCTCCTGTCTGAAAGACTATCTATTGTACACAATTTGAACACCTGTCACTTTATTTTATCCTAGACTCTTTCGGACTTGTTTTATGTCTCCTGGGTTTGGACGTCCTCTGGGTTTCTTGATATGTACTCTAGGCGTGATCTCCTTTGCCTGCGAGAGTCTCCCCTCTCGCAGGCCTGGCCCCCTTGTCTAACACGGGCCCACCTCGATAATGGACTGATTGTTCCTGAAAGGTGGGCGAAGCGCAAACTGAGGGGGTCCTTGGGTAATTTTTTAATTCGGCTTTTAGGGGGTTCCAGGGAGGAAGGGGGGAATAGTCCAGGGGGGGACGGCAAATGATTGGGCTGGCCGACGGAAGTAGGGTAACGGAGGAAGGGGAAGGGGGGGCGTTTCCACTGAGGTTTTATCCATCGATTCGGTCTTAGGGAGGGGCAGGGGCGGTGGGAGGCGGCATGGGCATCATCGGTTGGAAGACCGTGGCCGCTGGATACAGGCGGTCACGCGTTCCAACTCCCCGCGCTCCCATCGCAGACTAGGAGGGCAGAAATCACAGACCCAGGGCCTTAGGCTGATGTTATGCGGGCCTGGATGGGGAGTAACAAGCTTCGACTCAACCCCTCCAAGACTGAGTGGCTGTGGTTTCCAGTGTCACGATATAGCCAGCTGACTCCATCGCTGGCTATTGGGGGCGAGTCACTAGCCCCCACGGAACAGGCTCACAACTTGGGCGTCCTCCTGGACTCCCGGCTGTCCTTGGATGACCATGTGACAGCCGTGGCCAGGGGGCTTTTTATCAGGTCTTCCTGATACGCCCTTTCTAGATCGTGATGCCCTTCGCACGGTCACTCAAGCCCTCGTCATCTCCCGCCTGGACTACTGTAACGCTCTCTACATGGGGCTCCCCTTGAGGTGCACCCGGAGGCTCCAGCTAGTGCAGAATGCGGCCGCGCGGGGGGGATTATGGGAGTTTCAAGATACTCCCATGTAACACCTCTCCTGCGTGAGCTGCACTGGCTGCCTGTGGCCTTCCGGGTGAACTTCAAGGTGTTAGTAACCATCTTTAAAGCGCTCCATGGCACGGGACCTGGCTATCTGTGGGACCGCCTCCTACCACATACCTCCCTTCGACCTGTCCGCTCACACAGAGAGGGCCTCCTCAGGGTGCTGTCTGCTAGACAATGCCGGCTAGTGACCCCCAGGGGGAGAGCCTTCTCTGTGGCAGGCCCTGCCCTCTGGAACGACCTGCCCCCCCGACCTCCGCACCATCACGGACCTACTCCTCTTCTTTAAAAAACTTTAAAAATGTATCTATTCCAGATGGCCGGCCTGGCATAGTTTTTAATGATGTAGTCCCGATTTTAATAATTTTAAATTTTTAAGTATAACTTTTAGCACAGATTTACCTATTTAATTTATTCTTAACTTTTATACTGTCATTGTTGTATTACCTTTTATTCTTTCTGTGCACCGCCCTGAGTCCTTTTAGGGAGATAGGGCGGTATATAAATGCAAATAATGTAAAGTAAAGTAAAGTAAATATTGTACCTGAAGTTTTTAGCCCAAATTATCATTGTTTCCTTCAGTTTCCTCCTCCATTTTGAATTTTAAGAGACAATTGTATGTTTTTGTAATCATTTTTTCTTCTGTTCCTGTTACTATGTTGTCCAATTCTTGCTGTTCATTTGGAAATCTGTACTGTTCTAAATCCTTTTTGTATCTTGTTCAAATTTATAGATATGGCACCAACCTAATTCAATTCCCTGTAATTTTAACTCATGATTTGTTTTAAGTTTTCCTTGCCCATCCATTAACTCCTTATATGTCAATATCCTGTTCTAATCTATTATTTTGGGGCAGATAATTGCTTCCATGGTTGATATCCATCTAGGAATTTTTGTATAGAAGTTTCTTTTGATTTTCATCCATATTTCTAATAAGGCCCCTCTTATCTGATGTCTCTGGAAATATTTATGGGCTTTACTCTTTCCCTCCCAGATAAAAGCATGCTAGCCCAGCTATAAATCATGGCCCTCTATCATCAATATTCTTTTATTTTGGACTACTATCCATTCTTTGAGCCATGTTACCGCTGCTGCCTTGTAGTAAAGCTCTCAATCTGGGAGGCCAAATCCTCGTTTGAGTATAGAATCCTGTAGTAATTTTAATTTATCCTAGCTGTTTCCCCCTGCCAAATAAATATTAACATTTTATTTACTTCCACAAAAAGTTTTTCCCTAATTTTACTGGTAGTTTGGAATAGAAATAAAAAATCTGGTAGGATATTCATTTTTATGGTCGCAACTCTTCCAATAAACGATAACTGCAATTTAGCCCAATTTTCCAAGTCCTTTTGTATTTGTTGTAATAATTTTGAATAATTGTCTTCTTTTATAGTAGAACATTTAGCCAGATTCCAAGATATTTTACCTTTTTAACTATTTGCATTTCCAATACTCTAATTCCTCATTTTGCCTTTGTGTAAGATTTTTAGTAATTACCTTCATTTTATTGTTATTTATTTTTAAGCCTGCAACTTTACTGAATTCCTCTACTTCCTGAATTAATACTTTCCCTATTTCAAGGGGGTCTTCTATTATAAAAATCATATCCGCGAATGGCTATTTTGTATTCTTCCTTTTTAATTTTAACCCTTTTATTTCCTTTTTCCCTAATCCGTGTTAGCAAAACCTCCAATGATAATAATAATAATAATAATAATAATAATAATGATGATGATGATAATAATAATGATAATAACAATAATAACAATAATAACAATAATTTTTATTGTCATTGTAATAAAATTACAATGAAATTGGTTTGAGCGTTGTGCTAACATTTGCATCAGGTGGAATATAGACAGCAGTAATAACTATAACAGAAATCTCTCTAGGTAAATAAAATGGCTGACAAATGACAGTGGAGAATTCCAAGTCTGCAGAGCAGTATGTATAAGCAACTCTACTGTTAGTACACCAGTCATTATGTGTGTAAATACACAGTCCTCCACCTTTGCTTTTACCAGAATTGTTGTTTCTGTCAAAGCAGTGTGGTGCGGTTAGTTAGCTCCACAGACGCATCCGGTACAAGTGGATGAAGCCAGGTCTCTGTGATGATCATCACACAGCAGTCACCAATGAGCTTATTCGCTGCCATCCATAGCTCTAGTTCATCGGTTTTGTGGACAAGGATCTAGAGTTGGTTAGGAAATGCTTGATAATGCTGGTCTGTGAGGCTGCTTCCGTAATCGAACTAGCAAGCCTGCTCTGCATCCGCGCTTCTGCTTCGGCTCTCTTCGCTGCCTCCTAGGCCAAACAACGATCCATGGAGAGCCTGGCAGTCTTATTATGTCACTCGGTATATTATGAGACTGCTGGAAGTCGCTGGTAATATCGAGTCAACTAGAAGATCCAATCTTTAATAATAACTTAATAATAACTTACTAACTCCCTGCAGGTATAGACAAGTTTTTGCCTAACTCTACTGTGACACCAGGAGCTCAAAGCTGCCATCTTGAATAGGATGGAAGAGGAGATAGCAGGCATCCTTTTCTGACCACTTTATTTTTAGTGACTTTTTCTATTAGATCTCCATTCACCATTATTTTAGCTGTCTGGTTTGAATATATTGCCTTAATCATTGTAATGATTTTTTCACCAAATTTTATAATAGCTAATTGTGTAATAAGAAACTGCCAATTTAAATTATCAAAATCTTTTTGTGCGTCTACCAATACTAATACTAATTGTTTCTGTCGATGTTCTTCATAGTATTCTAATATATTCATTATAACTCTTATATTATTTCTTAATTTGGGTAGGAATCCGTTTTGATCCGAATGAATAATTTTATTTAATTTTTAAAGTCTTTCCACAATAATCATTATAAATATTTTATAGACAACATTTATAGCAGCAAGATTGGCCTATAGTCTTGGATCGATTAATTGTCTGCTTCTTCTTTTGGAATTAATGTTATAAATGTCTCAGTCCATGAACTTGGCATTTTTGCTTGTTCTAATACTTCATTGTACAATTCTAACATGATTTCCTCAAAGGTTTCTTGAAATTTTTTATATATCTTCGTGGGAATCCCATCTGATCCTGGTGATTTATTGTTTGTTTGTTTGTTTTTGTTTCCTAATTGCCTCCTTCATCTCTTGTAGGAGTTATTTTCTCATTTAGCATTTCTCTTGCTTCTTCTGAAATACCTGGTAGGTTTCTCTCTTGCAAATAATTTTGGAGTTCTTTTTCTACAATGTTTTCCTGGCTGTATAGTTTGAAAAAGGTTTTGGATTATACTTTTCGCCCCTTGTGTCTTATGGAACAAATTCCCATGTTCATCCTGTAATTGTTGTATTACCTTTTTGTTTTGTTTTTTCTTCTATTTGAGGGCCAGCCATCTATCTGGTTTATTTGCTGTTTCGAAATAGTTTTGTTTCGCCATTTTTATATTACGTATCATTTCTTCTTGAAATGTTAGATTGATTTTATGTTTCACCAAATCTCTCCTTTGATTTTAGTATTTTTTGGTTCGTTCTGCAACACGGTCTCCAACACTTTAAGCTTCTCCTATAATAATGTTTGCTGTTTCCTTTTTTCCTTATTTCTCCTTGCCGTATATGCTATTGTTATACCCCGCACATAGGCTTTTGTGATATCCCATAGATTTTGTAGTGTTGTTTGGTTTTTCTTGTTTTCCTTGAAGAAAATATCTAATTCCTTATCCATCTTTTGTATATATGATTTTTCTTTTACAATTCTCTGATTTAGCATCCATCTTAATTTTTCCCTCTGACCTTTCCATTTTACCATTAGTGGATTGTGGTCTGCCCATGTATTTGGCGAAATCTCCATATCTTCTGTTATTGCTCAATTCTGGGTTCATCCATGCCATATCTATTCGCGACCACAAATTGTGGGGATGGGAAAAGAACGTGCACTGTCTTTTCTTTGGATTTATGTCTCCATGCATCCCTTAAATTTAATTCTTGCACCATTTCAAAGAAGGTACTCGGTAGTTGTTTTTCCCCCCCCTTTTTATTCTTCTTTGTATTCCTACAAAATTCCTCATTTTGTTGTCTGCCACCGCATTGAAATTGCCTACTATACAGATATTTCCCAATCTGATTCAATTATTGTCATGTAATTTATTATATTGGTTTATATTTGGAGCATAAATTGTCACTGGCAGAATTTTTTTTAATTTGTTGTTATTTCTGTCATTAAAAATCTGCCTTTTCTATCACTAAATATTTTCCTCGAATTTAACCAATCTTTTATGTATACCGCAATCCCTCTTTTCTTATTTTGTGCCAACGCCAGGTGCAGCTTTCCTAATTTGGGGCATTCTAGAATATTACCATATTTTTCTTTGATATGAACTTCCTGTAGGGAGACAATATCCATATTTTGTCTTTTGAGTCTTGTTAACGTTCGTTTTCACTTGGCCAGTAAGTTAATACCATTGATGTTCAAGGACATCCTGCCCCATACATCCCTGCGGCCGATTTGCTCCCAGAGAGGGACTTCTCCGGGTGCCGTCCACTAGGCTATGCCAGCGGGCGACGCCCAGGGGAAGGGCTTTCTCTGTGGTGGGCCCGACCCTCTGGAACGACCTTCCCCCCGAAATTAGAACAACTACGGACCTCCGCTCCTTCCGTCAAAAATTAAAAACACACTTTTTCTGCTTGGCCGGCCTAGGATAGTCAACTGTTTAGGGTTTTTATGATTAATTTCTAGTTTTAAATAATGGGTTTTTAGCGCAGGGTTAGTTTAATCTTACTTTATATTGTATTATGCTGTGATTTTATATGTATTTTAAATTCCCTGTGCCCCACCTCGAGTCCCTTCGGGGAGAGAGAGTGGGTTATAAATTAAAAATTTTTATTATTATTATTATTATTATTATTATTATTATTATTATTATTATTATTATTATTATTATTATTATATCATCTTTATTTTATCTTCCATCTTATTTGTATGTTGGTTTTGGTCCTTTCCTTTTTCTTGTCTTGTTTGTTGTTTTGTCCTGGCTCCTTCTCTCTCCTGTTGTTCTGTTTCCCTTCGGATAAGCCATCTAAATATCACTCCATATTAGAGCAGTTGGGTAGATTTCTTCTCTGTTCCCTTATCCATTTTGATATTTGCTTTAGTGTTATGATTTCTTTTTCCTTATAGACTAGAGGCTCTTCTCTTGTTTTGCTGTAGACTTCGTCTCTTGTCTTTTTTCTTCTAAATCTTACATGTATCGCTCTCTTTTTTTTTTTTATATTGAAAAAGTTTTATTGGTTTTACAGTTTTTCAATAGGATAGGGTAAGGGATACAAAGAAATTTTGAGAACATTCACGTCAAAGTCGTCGGCCCTACCGGGACATCAAAATAGATCATTAATAAAAAACATTTTCCATACACTACAAAGTAAAAGCAAGTACATATTTCTAAGTTCTCAGTTCTATGCTGTCAGTCATTTACAGAAATCCAGATACACATGTTATATTATACAATATTATTCAAAAAATCAAGGCAAAGTTATTTTTTAGATCTAAGTCTCTTGGCAATTGTATCTTCTATCTCTCCTTCCAGGCCCCCAGCGGGCGGGGCCGTGGCCCCCCCCTGGACCTTCCCCCAGGACAGAGGAATGTTTTTTTAAAAAGGCTTCCGCCTCAGCAACTGTTTTAATCCTCACTCTTCCTCCTTCCCAGAACACCAGCATCCCTTCGGGCATCACCCACCTAAACCAGATCCCGTGGTCAAACAATTTTTTGGACAAGAAGGAAAATTTCCTTCTTGCTTCTCTAATCTTTCTTGGGATCTGCTTTAGAATAGCAACCTCCTTTTGTTGGTAAATTAACGGACCTCCTCTTTGCACTTTCAAGATTTCCTCTCTGGTTGACCTTCTAACAAATTTAACATGTATCTCTCTGGGTACTTCATTTATCCTGGCATATGCAGAGTTTATTCTGTAGGCTAGGTCAATGTCCCCCCTGATCTCATCCTTAGGTTTATGTAAATAGTCTGCTATAATTGTGCTCATGAGTTCAGGGAGACATTCACCAATTTCCTCAGAAACATTCTGAAATCTCAAAAAATATGTCATCCTTTCCATATCAATCCTAGACACATGCCCATTTATTTCCACAACCTCATTAGTAACATTTTTAATCTCTCCCTTAGCCCCCGCCAGCCCCCCTTCCAGTTCTTCATTCTTCTGTGTGTTCTCCAGCACTTGTTTCCGTGTGTCCAATAATTCCTTTAGTAACCAGAGGGAGTCCAAATCACAAAGAGACGCTGGAAATTTTCCATAAGTAAAATAGTCATTCAGGGACAAAGAGAAGCCATTTTCACCGCCCAGACTCAGAGCGAGAAGGAGAGAGTGGTAAAAAAAAAATGTTTCAAATCAGCCAGACCTAGATACATTGTTTCAAACAAACCGCAGACCACTTTCCCTTGTTTCAAACAGTCCAGATTAAAGATATCCGCTTCCTCGCAGCGAGGAGCCATTCTTAAGTGCCGCTTTAGTCCGAGGGGGGGTTTAACAAGCAGACCCCCCCTCCAAGTTCTTTCAGCCCAGGCTGACAGCAGGAAAAAAAATGTTTAAAACCACTCACTTTCACCCTCGCAGCCGAAGCCCCGGGAAGCCTTCCGACTCAGATGGCCAGCTCTCTTCATATTTTCAGAACGATGCCGCCCGCCATTGGCGAAGGGGAAACCCCCCGCAGCATGTCCTCCTCCACCAAAGCCGAAGACAAGGGTCGCTTCCCAGCTGCCGCTGGGGGAGGACGACCCAGGTAAGCCGGCTTTACGGGAGACCCCCAAAAACGGGGCGTCTCGCCCCCGTGGGGGGGCAGGAAAAGAAACAAAGCGGCGAGCGAGCCCTAGGCTCGCCCGTCGCCGCTGGAGCCGGAAGTCCATGTATCTCTCTTGAAACGTATGTGCGTGCATATTTTGTGTGGACCTATACACTTCATTCAAGTCATTTTCCGCTTCCTGCTTGCTTTTTTGCAGACGTTTAACCAGGAGTTCAGCCATTAACTTTGGAACATCTTCCTCCTTAGTTTCCACTATATTTTGGACTCTAAGATAAAACATTGATCTCTCCATCTCTAAATTTTTAATGGCCTTTTCCATTTCTTTGTTCACCACCATCATTTTATTTTTTGTTTTATCTAGTTTCTTTTCCGTTTGTTCCGTTCTAGCTTCCACTATTTTTTTTGTTCTTTTTGTTTTATCTTTTCCTGCATTGTACCAATTTTATCATATAGTTTGCATATCTCTCCTTTTACCTTCCCCATATCACTCTTAAGTTCTTCAGGATTTTTTGTCATTACCTCCTGCATCTTCATCATTGTTTCCTGGATTAATGTTAGGGTTGATTGCATGTTCTGTAGATTTATAGTGGAGCCTGACTTCTCACCTCCTAGCATGGTGGTCCTGACAATGATGCTATTGTCACAGTTGTGCCGTGCCCCCCTCCCCATTTTGATAACTGTGGTGGTTGTACTCATCAATGTTTTTAAAAACAGTCCCCTTTATTTATCTATCTTTTTTTTTTGGTCTCTGCCTCACTTCCTCAAAATTCTTCTACCTACTTTACTATTATTGGTGACCACAATATAGCACACCCTATATTATAATACAATCAATACCCTATTTATATAATTGATCAATACAATTAATAATCTAATAATAATCTAATGATGGTCTAACAGTTCTGACTACTAATATAAACAGTGATAGCAATCTTAATCTAATTTTTATTTAATTATAAGAAATATAAATGTTATAGATATTGCATTTACTATGAGTAATACTTATGATATAATACTTATATCACAGATTTAATATTAAGTCTAATAAAAATATAAATATAAATAAATATATTTAATTTTTTTACT
The DNA here is from genome assembly GCA_039707465.1 of Rhabdophis nuchalis. Taxonomy (NCBI): domain Eukaryota; kingdom Metazoa; phylum Chordata; class Lepidosauria; order Squamata; family Natricidae; genus Rhabdophis; species Rhabdophis nuchalis. Next base: position 121,510,916 of record CM077644.1, read on the forward strand.
TGATTATTAAATTGATTATGTTATAAAAATATCTAGGATATATAAATATACTATATAAATATATATAAATACAGTCATGGCCAAAAGTGTTGGCACCCCTGAATTTTTTCCAGAAAATCAAGTATTTCTCACAGAAAAGTATTGCATTAACACATGTTTTGCTATACACCTGTTTATTCCCTTTGTGTATTGGAACAAAACAAAAAAGGGAGGAAAAAAACAAATTTGACATAATATCACACAAAACTCCAAAAATGGGGTGGACAAAAGTATTGGCACCCTTAACTTAATATTTGGTTGCACACCCTTTGGAAAAAATAACTGAAATCAGTTGCTTCCTATAACCATCAATAAGCTTCTTACATCTCTCACCCAAAATTTTGGACCACTGCTCCAGGTCTCTCTTACTGGAAGGGCGCCTTTTCCCAACAGCAACTTTAAGATCTCTTCACAGTTGTTCAATGGGATTTAGATCTGGACTCATTGCTGGCCACTTCAGAACTCTCCAGCGCTTTGTTGCCATCCATTTCTGGGTGCTTTTTGAAGTATGCTGGAAGACCCAAGATCTTGGATGCAAACCCAGCTTTCTGACACTAGGCTCTACAGTGTGATCCAAAATCCTTTGGTAATCCTCAGATTTCATGATGCCTTGCACACAGTCAAGGCACCCAGCACCAGAGGCAGCAAAACACATAACACCTATCCTGCGCGAGCTGCACTGGCTCCCTGTGGTCTTTCGGGTGCGCTTCAAGGTTTTAACGACCATCTTTAAAGCGCTCCATGGCTCGGGGCCTAGTTATATGAGAGACCGCCTCCTGCCCCATACATCCCTCAGACCGATACGCTCCCACAGAGAGGGCCTCCTCAGGGTGCCGTCGGCTGGACAATGCCGACTGGCGACACCCAGGGGAAGAGCCTTCTCTGTGGCGGGCCCTTCCCTTTGGAACGACCTACCCCCTGAACTCCGCACCATCTCTGACCTCCGCCTCTTCCGCAAGTGTCTGAAGACACACCTATTCCATCTAGCCGGCCTAGCATAACCCCCATTACTGACTCTTAGATAGTTTTAAATTTGAGTTTTTTAAATTCGGTTTTTAGCGCAGGGTCTATTAGAATAAGTTTTTTAAAATTTTATATGTTTTATATGTGTTTTAACATCCCTGTGCGCCGCCCTGGGTCCGTTTGGAGAAGGGCGGGGTATAAATTTAATAAAATAAAAAATAAAAAATAAAAAAAATAAAACAACCCCAAAACATCATTGAACCTCCACCATATTTCACCGAAGGTACTGTGTTCTTTTCTTTGTAGGCCTCATTCTGCTTTTGGTAAACAATAGAATGATGTGCTTTACCAAAAAGCTCTTATCTTGGTCTCATCTGTCCACAAGACGTTTTCCCAGAAGGATGTTGGCTTATTCAAGTACATTTTGGCAAACTGTAGTCTTGCTTTTTTATGTCTCTGTGTCAGCAGTGGGGTCCTCCTGGGTCTTCTGCCATAGCGTTTAATTTCATGTAAATGTTGACAGATAGTTCGGGCTGACACTGATGCTCCCTGACCCTGCAGGACAGCTTGAATTTGTTTGGAACTTGTTTGGGGCTGCTTGTCCACCATCCGGACTATCCTGCGTTGCAACCTTTCATCAATTTTTCTCTTCTGTCCACGCCCAGGGAGATTAGCTACAGTGCCATGGTTGCAAACTTTTTGATAATGTTGCGCACTGTGGACAAAGGCAAATCTAGATCTCTGGAGATGGACTTGTAACCTTGAGATTGTTGATATTTTTCTACAATTTTGATTCTCAAGCCCTCAGACAGTTCTCTTCTCCTTTTTGTTGTCCATGCTTAGTGTGGCACACACAGACACACAATGCAAAGACTAAGTGAACTCTCCTTTTTACCTGCTTTCAGGTGTGAGTTTTATATTGCCCACACCTGTTACTTGTCCCAGGTGAGTTTAAAGGGGCATCACATGCTTGGAATAATCTTATTCATCCACAATTTTGAAAGGGTGCCAATACTTTTGCCCAGCCCATTTTTGGAGTTTTGTGTGACATTATGTCAAATTTACTTTTTTTCCCTCCCTTTTTTTGTTTTGTTCCAATACACACAAAGAGAATAAACATGTGTATAGCAAAACATGTGTTAATGCAATACTTTTCTGTGAGAAATACTTGATTTTCTGGAAATATTTCAGGAGTGCCAACACTTTTGGCCATGACTGTGTACTATATGTCTATATATGTTTGTTTTCACATACGCATATGTCCACTGGGTATTATCTATAAGTATCTATGAGAATTTATATGTTAGAAACAGTGGTGGGATACGACCGGTACACCCCGGTACGGGCATACCGGTGGCTGCTGGGAGCACCAGGTACCATTCCGGTACGGTGCTCCGGAGGGCCGACCTGCCCTCCTTTCCTATATTTGAGTCAATCTTGGCTTCTGTGCATAGAGCGTACAGCGCCTGTGCAACGCTCTGCCAAGGAGCTGGAGGATCGTGGGCAGTAAGTACGCATGCGCATGCTGTGCATGTGCATGTGGTGGATGCCCAGCCCATTGCACTGTACCGGTCGCAATGGGATCTGGAACCCACCGCTGGTCAGAAAGTATAAAATATCAAGATCTTTAAGGTATTCTATATAAAGTTCCAAGTCTAGTTTTAAACAAACAGCTATACAGTAAATAATGTTATACAGCATTTTATATAATTGTATCAGGTTACTTAGATTGCACAGATTTCCGGAAACTTAGAAAGTTCTTCTTCCTTGTTCTTACTGTTGCATCAGCTTCTCCTCCATTAAGGTCCAGGATGTTGCCTTCTATCTATTTAGCAGTCACTATCACAGTTCTCCCACTTCCCCTGCCAGATCAAATCTCCACTGACTTCCTCCCAGCCAGAAGCTTCTTATAGTTGGTTCTTTCCTTTTCTGCAATCCACAATGTTTAGTCCCAGTCTAATTACAATCTCAGCTCATGTTCCCTCTACCTGTGGTAATTTTCCAGCAAGCTCAGTACATTTCCTCCACTCCTTCTCTGAATATTAACTCCGTCTTCTCAAGGCTCTGCTCCCACTGTTAAAGTGCCGTGGGGGGGGGGGGGTGTGACTCAGTCACCCTCCAAACTGTAGATTCACACTTCCTGAGAGTCACACCAGTACTTCATTCCAACTCCTCAAACTCCACCAATACTTTCAGCTGTTTCCTATTTCTCGCTTCCTTCTCCATTTAAAGGATCTGGATCGGACCATAAAGGCCAGTCTCTCCAACATTGGATTTGAGAGGTTTCTCCTACTATAACAGGGGATCGCACCTCTTCCTGTTATCCTCCGGATAGGGCAGAAAGGGCAGAGCCCTGTTCTTCTGCTCCGCGCCAGCGTGACTCGACCCTAGAAGTTTACAGATCTGGTTTTTTATTATCTTTTCCAGTATCTTCCTAGTTTTGATGTTAGGCTGATTGGTCTGTAGTTTCGTGGGTCTGTCGTCGTCCCCGTCCTTTTGAAGATGGGAACATCAGCTCTTTTCTAGTCTTCTGGGAGTTTCCCAGTGCTCCAGGATTTTTGAAAGATGTGGTTTTGAGATGACATCTGCCAACTCTGGGATGTAATCCATGATTTATATTCATCAAGGTCAGACAGGCGTTCTTACACCATTTTCTTGCTTATTTTAATTTTAATTCTGTCTTTTACAGTTATGTTTTTGGTAGGTTGCCCTATAGTTTCTTTTTGGGTGAAGACCGATGCAAAGAATGAGTTAAGCAATTCTGCTTTCTCTCTGTTGCCTGTTACTTCCTGGCCATCTTCTCTCTTTAGTGGACCACCTGTTTCTTTTATTTTGTTAATTGTTATTTATATGTTGAAAGAAACTTTTAAAAAAATTATCTTTGACTTTTGTTGCAAGTCTTTGTTCATTCTGAACCTTTGCTTTCCTGACTTTAGCTTTGCAGATTCTGGCTATCTGCTGGTATTTTGCCTTAGTTATATGTCCCGCTTTCCATTTTTTGTACATGTCCTTTTTGTCTTTCAATTTGTCAGAAAGATCTTTTTACAATCATCCATGCTGGTTTCTTCTTGGATTTCTTGTTTTTCTTTCTCAGTGGTATTGTGCTGGTCTGGGAATTTATGATCATATTTTTCAGAGTTTCCCACAATTCTTGAATTGTTTTCCCCTTTAGGATTTGACAAAGTGTAACTCAACAAGTAGTCCTTAATGGGTCTACTTCTACATGGAGGGAAGTAAGCAGTGGGGTAACACAAGTTTCTGTCTTAGGCCCAGTATTATACATATATATATGAGCCAGAAGTGTGTGGCTGCAGTCAAAAAAACCAATGCAAACCTAAATTGCATTAACAGAGGGTTACAATCAAGATCAAGTAAGGTATTAATTTCACTCTATAAAGCCTTAGTAAGACCACACCTAGAATACTGCACCGTTTTGGTCACCACACTATGCGTGGCTAGTCTAGTGGAGAGAAGACCAGGGGAGACATGATAGCAGTGTTCCAATATTTCAGGAGCTGACACAGAGAGGAAGGGGTCAAGCTATTTTCCAAGGCACCTGAAGGCCAGGCAAGGAATAACGGATGGAAACTGATCAAGGAGAGATTCAGCCTAGAAATAAGGAGAAATTTCTGACAGTGAGAACAATCAACCAATGGAACAACTTACATTCAGAACTTGTGAGAGCTTCATCTCTGGAGGCTTTTAAGAGATTGGACTGCCATTTGTCAGAAATGGTGTAGTCTCCTGCTTGGCAGGGGGTTGGACTAGATCAGTGGTCACCAACTGGTGGTCCCGTGGTCCGCAGAAAAGTTATTTGCATTTTTTTTATATTGCACTAAATCATGGCTCCTCAAACTACAGTACCTTGGCTGGATACATGCAATGAATGTTTGTGTTGCTGCAGAGTCTCCTTTTGTGGGGGTCGGAGGGGGACAGAAATTCCCACTTGGGGTCTGCTTCAGCCTCCTAGTACAGGGCTTGGGGCGAAGGCTGGAGGGAAGCACCCCTGATGGCAAAGAGCTGGAGGTCCTCGTTCCAGTGGGACTGCATCATGGCCTGGAACTGGCTGATCATCTCAGCCCGCTGAGCCTCCAGGCGCCAGTACCTGGCCTTGCACTCCTGCAGGTCTTCCCTCTGCTTGGAAAGCCTATGCTCGTAGTCCTCAGTGAGGTGATTCTGCTGAGCCTCCTTCTTGGTTAGATCCAATTTGAACTGAGCTGTTTTGCCAACTCTTTCTCATGGTGGCTGCTTGGCTCCAGCAACTGTTTCCTGTTGTGACCCAAATGAGCCCGGGAGAGCAGACGAGTGGCTGGGAGGGGAGGGGCGAGTAGAAGCTGGTAAGGTGCCCCTTGACATGAGTGACACCGAGTTGGTCACACCTGCCGTGTCACATGACCACCTAGCCAATCATTAGGCAGATCATATTAATGGTCCATGGGATTTAAAATTATGAATTTAGTGGTCCCTGAGGTCCGAAAGGTTGGTGACCCCCGGACTAGAGGACCTACAAGGTCCCTTCCAACTCTGTTACTCTAATCTAATCTATTTTTCATTGTTAAATACAAGGAACAGACACTTGCTAAACCAATCAAACTTCTTTTAATGTTTTAAAAAATGTTTGGGATGAAATATCTTCTCTGCTATATATGTTCTCAAGGACAACACTACTCAAGCTACATTTTGGCTGTGGGCTGTCAAGGAGGTTTAAGTGGCAAAATGGGTTTGGTAAGCAATTGCAAATCATACTGCACAGATTTGCTCCCTTCAAACTTTCCTAGCTACATAAAAAAATGCAAAAAGAACTATGGCAACTGTTTGACTCCTATCTATTTTATCTGTACCTCTAGGGCAAAGAAATGGAATGCTGGTTCCACATGAAGTCTTGTGCAACTTTTTTCCATCTTTGTTCTAGAGCAATTTAAGAACTGGCTGTAGATGGATTGTGAAACCTTAAAAACACCAGCCATTACTATCATTCTGGAGTTGATCTGCAAATGGAAAACTGTACTGGAGTTGCTCATTTCTAGTAACACTGCTAACAATTTGACCAAAAAATTTTCCTTTTACATTTAAACTTTTCCCACCTGAAATTATACTTACAACCAGAATATCAGCTTCACCATAGAATTGGCTCAGAATATTTAACCATGCATATACATATATAGATATACAGTATATGATAGGAATATATACATACTCTATATAATATCAGAATTCAATAGTGCCGACTTCCTGGATAAGTTTTTGAATGATTTTTTTTATTGTTGTGCAATAAACACATTTTTAAATGTGTTTAAATCACATTTGGGTATCTTGCTATGTTAAGCACTCAGAATGAATGGTTGGATAAGGTCGACCAATGTTACTCAGATGATAGCTGCCTACTTGGCACGCTCAGTGTCAATATCTGCAGGGAGCGAAGCCAATGAATATAGACCAACCGCACTCAACGTGTAGTCCTCAATGGAACGGCATCTACATGGAAGGAAGTATGCAGTGGAGTACCCCAAGGCTCTGTTTTAGGCCCAGTACTCTTCAACATCTTCATCAATGATTTGGATGAGGGGATAAATGGGGAACTCATCAAATTTGCAGACGACACCAAGCTGGCAGGAATAGCCAACACTCCAGAAGATAGGCTTAAGATACAGAAGGATCTTGACAAACTTGAACATTGGGCACTATCTAACAAAATGAAATTCAATTGTGAAAAAAGTAAGGTTCTACATTTAGGCAAGAAAAACAAAATGCACAGGTACAGTATAGGTGGTACCTTGCTCAATAGTAGCAACTGTGAGAGGGATCTTGGAATCCTAGTGGACAACCATTTAAATATGAGCCAGCAGTGTGTAGCTGCTGCCAAAAAAGCCAACACAGTTCTAGGCTGCATAAACAGAGGGATAGAATCTAGATCACGTGAAGTGTTAATACCACTTTATAATGCCTTGGTAAGGCCACACCTGGAATACTGCATAGTTTTGGTCGTCACGATGTAGAAAAGATGTGGAGACTCTGGAAAGAGTGCAGAGAAGAGCAACCAAGATGATTAGGGGACTGGAGGCTAAAACATATGAAGAACGGTTGCAGGAACTGGGTATGTCTAGTTTAATGAAAAGAAGGACCAGGGGAGACATGATAGCAGTGTTCCGATATCTCAGAGGGTGCCACAAAGAAGAGGGAGTCAAACTATTGTCCAAGGCACCTGGGGAAAGGACAAGAAGCAATGGGTGGAAACTAATCAAGGAGAGAAGCAACTTAGAACTAAGGAGAAATTTCCTGACAGTTAGAACAATTAACCTCTGGAACAGCTTGCCTCCAGAAGTTGTGAATGCCCCAACCCTGGAAGTCTTTAAGAAGATGTTGGATAGCCATTTTTCTGAAATGGTATAAGGTTCCTGCCTAGGCAGGGGGTTGGACTAGATGACCTCCAAGGTCCCTTCCAACTCTGCTATTGTATTATTGTAGAGTCCTATACATAAAAGCTTTCACTCTGCAGATAATATTATGCCTGAATGAACTTTAACAAAAACCATATCAGCAGGAGTGTCTGCTGCACTCACTCACCTTCTCTTTTACCTTCTCTTTCCCAACATTGTCATTGAGCTGTTGAATGGCACCTTTGAGTTGCATGATTTCTGTGTCTGTTGCTGTCAGTTTTTCACAGACAGCTCCTCTCTTCTCTTGAAATTTATTGCAGCATCTAGAAAATATTTTTGCGATTTAGAAGCACCATCCACAAATTAAGATTTAATTAATATTTTTATGCAGAAAAAAGTGGGTCATAAAAATTAAAAAGCTGTGATGTTATGGTTTGTTGCTTAATGGTTGAAGGCATTTCTACTAAGTTCCATTACTTCTATGTAATTTGGATATGGATTTGGGAAACATCAATGAGCCGTAATTCTCAAAAGCAGGCAGGCCTGGAAAATGGTAGTTCCTTCTATTTCACTCTGTTTAGTGGGGTGAAGAAAAAAGAGAATGGTGTCGAATATTTCTGTATAACAAATCCTTATCTTACAGATCAGTTCCTTGAAATGTCAGGTGGCAATAAAGGAACTGCATCATTTTAGTGGCAATTTAGTCTCTTAGCAGTGATGGGTTTCAATTTATTTTACTACTGGTTCACCCGTGCATGCTCGCGCAGAACCGTCCGGGCGGATGGGCATAGCCTCCCACCACCACCACTACCAGTTCGCCCAATCCAGGTTGAACCGGCAGAAACCCACCTGTCTCTTAGGAATGTTATCTGAATACAGCACTACCTTCTTGTTGTAAATATTGTCATGTGTCTCTATTGATGACAATAGAGGATCCAGCATAATTTCCCATTTGCTTGCATTCTTTTGGGATCCAAATCCCAATTTCCCAACAGACTTTGACGTCTTTGATAATGAGAAAAATGACAGTGAAATTATGAATGATTCAGGAACAGCAAATTGTTTTTACTGAAGTTGTTGTCATGAAGTTATTCCACTGTTACTTTTCTCAGGGAGGTAAAGGAGAGAAAAACAGCATGAAGTTCAATCTTTACTGACAGTTGTGTCTTCAAGAATATGCCTATTTACCAGAAAGCAGTATATTTTAGTGTATTTTCTTCAAATTGCTAATTCTGCATTGCATTAAAGGTGCTTGCAGAATAAGCAGAATTAAACAAGAATCTAAATGCCAGTATTCATACTCAGTTATCGCCTGTTTCTGCAGCTCGGTATTCTCATATATCTTTTTAAGTTTGATTTCAACAGCAGCAAGTTTTTCACGTTTAAGTGTGACTAATCTCTTCAATGAAATTTCCTCCGTCTTAGCATTCTTGAATCCACTTTTGCTATTCTCAATCTGGTCCTCTAACGTTCTGATCTGAAAAACAAGGGTTTTAAAATGCAAGTAACAGACATGTCATTAATTAGCGAAAATATCACTTCAAATGCTAAAGAGCTAAACAAATGCAACATCTGAGCAACCCACATTTAGTAAGCAAATTTATTTTGGCAAAAAAGCTTTTGAAAGAGGTGTAATATTTACATAATATTCTTGCAAAGAAAAAACAATTAGAGTATACATATAGATATTCATTATTGTTTCCCCAAGGTTACAAAGACATCTTTTCAAATGTTTATTAGAGTTGTTCTATTATGGGTTCTTAAAGAAATGTGCTATTCTGCTCCTAACTGATTGGTAAATGAGCAATAAATATGCAATATGAAAATTCATGCATTGTGGAACAGTATCTATTACCTAAGAGTTTGTTTGTATGAGTTGCTGCTAGTAAAACTGGGGATCTCAGGCAAAATCTTACTCTGCCTCAATGTATCTTAAATATGATTTTGTCTTCCAATCCATTTCCCGCAGGGCCATAAGTTTTTTTTCCAGTTCAGATTTAATATAAACTGAGAACAATGGGAGTAGGTAATGGGTTTTCATTACTTCCCTCTAATTTGAAGAGGAAGTTTGCAAACCTCAGCAAAGAATATGCATTTCCCCGTGTGTATGTGTGTTCATGTACGTGCTTATTTTGAAACAAGGAAGCAAAAAATGTCCTGTTTCCTTTATGAGCCCTCTGCTAAACGCTGTTCTGAATCCACAATTTATTTCAGACTATATTCTGAATGAATATAGAAAGAAATAAAGAATGAGTATCTCAAAATATTTTATTAACAAGTTCAGTAGATGATATTATATTTGAATAGACAAACCTGGGCCAATATATTTGATAGTTTATCAATATTTGCTCCTTGTGTTTGCATTTTCTTTCCGTAAAATTGGACCTCCTGTTGACACGATGGAAACATCTCTACCAAGTCTCTATAAGATTCATACTTCTCAATTACTTCTTGCTTTATAATAAAAGAAATCAGAATTGAGGAGATTGGTATGGATGGATCTGCAACATTCATAATAAACCTATAACCACATGAAACTGTCTAACTCTAATCAGTCTTTTGTTCTAAATCCAAAGTACTATAGCTGCCAGCAATTCCTTTCTTCAATTTATTATTTTGTCATTTAAAGTTTTCTACTATGTTACAGGTTATTTTATTTTTGATATAATAAATTTTCAGATACCAAATAATATTTCACATCTCAATCAATACTTTATAATCCTTTTTTTCCAATTTGGCTAGGATAAATATCCAGAAAAAAACCCAAAACATTTTTTTAGGTTTTCTCTATAGAGATTCATTAACATTTCTGTGCTTCCAGGGCAGGCCATTATTTTTCTCCATGATATAACAACTTTCTTCTCATTTAGTGCCTCTTTTTCCCAGAGATACCTATCACTGGCATCCCACCTTCTAGTTCTATCCTTGACTTTTGCAGCTAAAACTCTGGATTGATTTTCTACTTTAACTGGAATTGGCTGCACTCTGGCTTCAAGGAAAGATTTCATCTATTCTGTATTTCTCCCAGATTTTGTGTGCAAACTGTTCAGTCTGAGCATTATACCTGCCTTAGTTGTTTGACATGCATTTTGTTATTAAATCAGCTGTAAATTTGCTGCTGATCAAAAGTGGGCAAATTAGTTGGCACTATATTAGGCTCAATTGGTGCCATCAGGGTGAAACTAATAATTGATGAATGCAAGGACCTAACTGTATTTCTGAGCTAAAAGAAATATCTATATACTGTACCTATCTTTTTATATCATTATAAAAAAGCATTATTATGCTCTACAAATTCTAGAGATTAAAATCAACAAATCTCAACCATTCACTCACTATTAAAATTACACTGTTGCTCAATTTTTAAAATTTGGTGAAACAGTAGTGTGGCATTCTGGTGCTTAAGCATTTTGCTCAAACAAAAAAAAAAAGAGCCTCGGATTCAGAATGTAAGCGATCTTGGCAACAGACATCACTGCTGTGCAATGCCTGTGGCATTACTGAGGCAAACCTATCTTCATAACAGTTCCTTCGATGGGATTATCTGAGGTGGAAATAAATTGGTTCAAATGATGAAGAGCTAAATACTTTGGGAACCATGATTTGGGAACAATACTAATCCTGAAGTACAGTTGAGTGACTGTGAGGACATACATTTAAATATTATTGTAGACACAGAAAAGCTAGAACAAAGTTGAAACAATTTTGCACTAATGATACCTTTTCTCTGGCTTTCATTATTACAAATATGTAAGACATAGTCAACTGCATTAAGTTTGAAAAATGTATATTCTTATGAATTTAACTTGATTTTAGGAATCCATAGAAGCTGAAGCTATGGGTGGCAAATTTGACAAATATTGATTTTGTTATCAATTGTAATTGCTATGATAAATTATAAAAGAAAACAAAAATACCCTTAATATTAAGCTTCACCTTGTCTTTTTTAATCTTCTGCTGTGTCTGCTTCATCCGTTCCCTACAATTAGTGAGTTTCTCTGGAGACTCTGTAATCCTGGACTTCAGTTGCTCTTGTTCTTGTTTTAGATAACAAACTGCCATTTTCAGATCATTCTGTTTATTGAGAATACAATTTTTAAAATCCTAATGCTTTCAGTAGTTTAGAATCATTTGATTTTCAAATAAATCTTAAGCAGCTAATTTTCCAATGTTTGTGTATACATTTGGAGAGAAGGAATAAGAGCCCAACACATAGTCATTGCAGGATAATCAATAAATTATCCTGCAATAATAAATTGAAGGACTGTTACATAGGAAATACACAAAAAAGCATGCATAAAATAGATAGCAAGACATTCTTAAATATAAAGTTCTCCATTTGACCAGATTTAAGATTTCATTTTCATTAAATTACAGTTTTACACTTAAATATTTTGTTAATATTTTCTCTATAGATTTAAACCTGGAGAGTGTTGTTGCCAAAATTACACTTATTTATCCTTTTACACTGAATTACTGCAGTTTCTTGTATCTTTTTGTTAAGGGATTTAGATTGCAGTACACTTTCCCAAATGCATAAAAGATTCTACTGAAGTTGGCCTCCAAGCTTACATGCATGCACTATGTTTGTGCTCTTGTGCGCTGCTTATTGAACATGTGTTTATAGAGAGGTCGAATGGAAATGTATTACAGATGCTAGTAGCGAATTTTAACAAAGAATTGGATTAGGTAACCTGTTAGGTCAGTTGCAATATTCTATGATGTTGTCAATGGCACATTTTGTCTGTAATTGTTTGAAATGTTTGCCACACGTTTTCTTTCTTCAAGGGTTAAAGGAAGATTTGTTGATTGATGAAAGAGTATGAGTTTGATTCTGTCTATAATTACTTTTTTCTGTTATATATACTAAAGAGTAATTATGATAAATTCAATTTAAATTTTCAATGAATGTGGTTCCTAGGATCAGTCAGTCTGATAGAATGCAAATAGCTTTTTTTGGCAGCCACCGAGCATCAGGCTGCTGAAATGGAAAATAAAGCAACCCATTCCTTTCAATACTGGGATAGATGTTGAAAGAACATGATTCCTCTCCAGTGATCATTAGATGGCACCAAAGAGTCAGGATATTTTGTTACGTTTCTGCCGTCATATAGTGATTCCTGAGAATTTTGCAGCTTCAAATTTCTGCTGTTGCAATACCTAGGACCGTGATGGCAAACCTGTGGCATGTGTGCCACAAGTGGCACGCGGAGCCATTTGTTAGGGCACGCAAGGTATTGCCCTGTCAACTCCAGCGCACATGTGTGCGCTAGTCAGCTGACTTCAGCCTTCTTTTGAGGCCATTTTTCACCCTCTGGAGGCTTCAGGGAAGCTCCTGAAGCCTCTGGAGGGCCTGGGGGGGACAGAGAAGGCTGTTTTTGTCCTCCCCAGACTCCTAGACATCTTCTGGATCCTAGGGAGGGTGAAAAAAGTGTGCCAAAAGTGGGGGGGGGGGCATGCAGGGGGGGCACATGTGCAAACGCACTGGGGCATGAACATAGCATCATGGGTCTGGCACACCTGCGCAAGACCCCTGTGTTCCCCCTGCTTTTGGCATGCGAGCCAAAAAAGTTAGCCATCACTGATCTAGGACTTCCAAAACTGTTCTGGATTCTTGACTCACAAAACATGCATATAGTGTGACAAGAACTCACAGTCCCCATGTTTCCAGTACCTTAACCACTACACCAAACTGGTGTAGCATGAAACAGGCAGTAATGGAAACTGCTCTATTCAAAAACCAATAAGTTCAGAATAAATGTAAAGAGGGAATATTTGCAACAGTAGTCTCCTGGGAAGCACGAGGGATGAAATTGTTACCATCCAGGTCAGGACAAATGTGCTGACCCGACCCCTCCCTGTCATATGCAGAGGATACGTGAAGCTAAGCACACTTATCTAGTAATAAGAGCCACTGAAGGTAGTTCAGAATAAGGGCATGTAAATTAATTTTATCAATATTAAACTTTTTTGTCTTTGCCCTTTGTTAATATACATGGGGAAGGGGGGAGGAAATGCAGTTTGATAACTAACTCACTAGACAGGGAAACCAGGCAGTATTCAGAATAGCCTGATTTCTTATTCATCTTCATGATGGGGAAGAAAATATCATTTTACATTCAGAGCCAACTTCCTTTTTGATAAATACCATGCAGGGTTTTTGTTGAAAATTGTAGGCCAAGTCTAGATGATACTGGTGGGCTTCATGTATTACTGCCACTTTTAATGCAATGTAACTTGTGTTGCAATAGTACTCTATTTCCCTATCTGGTGTGGAGCTATAGAACATGCTATTCATGATTCACAGCAATACTATAATATAGTATATATACTATCCTTCATTTCTATCACAAAGAGATGCCTACATTAGAACATATCAGATCTACCAAATTAGCCTGCAACATAAATGAAGATAATAGATTTTCTCACTATTTTAAGTCATTTTCTATTAACATTGTATTGCAGGTGTTTTTCTTGTTTGGTCTAGGATTGCAAATAAATTTAAATTGATTGATGGCAGATAAAATAAAACAAAAAAGATGGAAAGAAAATTGGTCTATCTCTGTCCATACAGCATTTCTGAACTGTGCATTATGCAGAGGGAAGGATTATTTGCCAAAAGATTAAATTTCAATTCAAAAGGGGTAGTTCGTACCATAGATGTTCGTATATGTCAGCAAATTCTTAAACCTAATGCTTATCTTCCCAAGAATGTAAATCAACTGCATGTTTTTGATTAAAAAAAAACTAGGCTGTTTCAAAAAGTTGCAAACTGGTATTACATGCACACCCTTACATGCTTTCAACTCTCCCTTTGCCTTTGAATCCAAAGTGCTGGTTTCTGATGTATGGAGCAAAGAGCTGATGTGGTTCCAATCTTCAAAAATCGAGGAAAAACATGTTTTTCTTGATATACAATGCAAATACATTGTGCCTTGAAGCTTATCTGAACCATTCTAGAGAGGACAGTGTCACTTAAGCAAAATGGGTGGAAACAGGTTTTGATAAAGAAAACCCAAAGGTGGCTTAAGGGACAAATAGGGCAATGGTGGTATAACATATCTGTTTTTCTCTCCTCCCCACCCTAAAATACCTCTGTTACAACAGACTCTGTTAGAACCAGACAAAAAGTGTATTTTTAAAATTTCTTTAAAAACAAAACATACATTGATCTTGGCAGGGGATACCTGAAATCATACAGAAAGGCTGGCACATCCCTAATGGAAAAAAATCTCACTTCAAAAGTGATACAAGCATGAAGTGATATAAAATTTGACAGACTTGAGCACTGGGCCCTAGCTAACAAGATGCAGTTCAGTGGAGGGGAAAGTAAGGTCCTGCGCCAGGCAGGGAAAAAAATCAAATGCACATGTATAAAATAGGCTGTACCTAGCTCAACAGTAGTTAACTATGAGAGGGATTTAGGTGTCCTTTTGGACCAGCACTTACAGCTGTGTGAAAAAGTCCTGCACGGTTTATGGTTTATGACATTTTTGGGTAGGCCATTGATTTTATGATATTTTATGCTAACTGCTAAGCAAATATTGTTATATTTAAATAAATAGTGATGGTTTTTAAGTGAAAAGCATAGGCTTTTTGCTATTTGGTGCTATTTGGATTGGTATTGTGAATTTTCTTGCATGTTTACAATGCATGCTTACAATAACTATGAAAACAGATTAACTGATGCATACCTAGTGGCATATGTGCTGCAATTACTAAGGCTAGCGTTTTGTTAACATTTTTATTGAAAAGGACCATTTAGGTAACCAAACATGGTTATTAATATGAAATTAGCCAACCCTTATTGCTTATCACCAGGCGGCATTGCTTTGGCATACTGTATAAGCCTTTGCATATGATCTTTGGTGACAATGTGGTGACAGGCTGCAATAATGGACTCAATCAGCTTCTGCTTGGTCTTTGGATGCTTCTTGCTTATTTCGTAACCAATTTTGGCCCACAAATTCTCAATTGCGTTCAAATCCAGGCTCTGAGCTGGCCAATCCAGGAGTCAAACACCATGCTTCTTCATCCACTGCTGGACGGACTTGGCTCGATGACAAGGAGCGTTGTCATCCTGGAAGTAAAAGTCCTTCCCTACAAGTTGCTGAGGTGAAGAAAGCATGGTCTTTTCCAGGACTTCAACACACTGCTTGGAATTCATGATTCCCTGCACAATTTGTATCTGACCAATATCAGAAACAGCGATACAGCCCCAGATCATCATGTGCAATGGATGCTTCACAGATCGATTCAGGCAGTATGGCCTAAATTCTTCAGCTGGAAATCTTGACATACTTATTGCACTGATTTCCAGTCAAGTAGAAATTGCTCTAGTCACTGAAGATGACCTTGGCCCATTGTTCGTTGGTCCAGTTGGCATACTTCTTGGCCCACGCATGTCAACGAGAGTGGTGAGCATCTGTGGGCAAAAGTTTACTTCGAGCCCTGCAGTCTTTGAGCCTTCTGGCAAGCAGTTTGCAATGCACTGTGCTTGTGCCCATTTTTACACCACATGTTTCACCCCAAATTCTTGTAATCTGAGGTGAGGTGAGCTTCCTGTCAGCCATCGAAATGTGTTGCAGAGTCTGATCTTGCCGTTTTATCAACTTTCTTGGTCTTCCAGAGTGGAGCCTGTCATCAACTGAACCAGTTATTTGATATTTTTCTTTAATTTATATTTTAAATGGAACCTTTGAAGAATTCTTAAAAGGAACGGAGTAAGTTTTTCCTCTTCTATTTTTTTTCTTGTCTACAACCTATGGGCTAAATCTCTTCCTTTTCATTAGTATGTGTGATTTTTAAATCCTTTTCTTTTCTTTACTACACTTAAGAATACTTAAGAATTTGATTTCTTTTTGAAACAACTAAGATACAAAAAGAAAAACAAGAAAAATTGTAACGATTGAAACAACAGAAGGGAAAATGGCGCTGCTACTTGTAAGCTAAAGTATGTGGATTACAAACAAAATGTGTTCACTTATTTTGGCTTGGAACCTTAAAGAACTAGTTTGTTTAAAAGTGAAAAGGGAATTGCTTTTGTTTTCTTTACAAATGCTGTTTTGAAGCCTAATTTTAACCAGAGACTCTATTGTGAATTAGAGTTTGTTAAAAGCTTTTTTTGAGCTAGAGTAGCAACCTTTTTTCTTCAACAACTGGAGACAATGGCATATATTGAACAACCACAAAAAATGTTACCTTGCAAGAGATAATGAATGCAATACAGCAATATTCTAATTCATTTGAAAAAAAATTAGAACATTTAATAGGCGAATATGAGGAAAAGGATGGAGTTACATATCAAATGGAAAAAAACCAGAGGTTGGTCTCTTAAGCACTAAAGAGAAAAATAACCAAATAAACTAAAACTGCTGATCCTTTTGATGAGTGGCTTATGTTTGGCAATGGGAAAAGTGGAACATGGAAAGATGAATCAGATGGATGGGAACTACACTTAGATGGCAAGAAACAACAAAAGAACTTATGATATTAAAGAAAGAAACTTTACCAGTAACACCACTGATAACAACCCTGACACTTAAAGTTAAACCGACTAAGGAAGAAGGGCTCCAAAATGACAGGAAAGAACCTACAAATGATGAACTGCAAATCCCATCGTGAATTCCATCTTATATGTATTCCAGAGCTAGCCTTTTATTGCTGCGAGAGTCCCCGCTCTCGCAGGTTTGGCCCTCTGAATTATCGAGGGCCCGTCTTGAGGAAGGATTTATTAATCCGGAGAGACGGGTGAAGCGCGGCCTCAGGGGATTTTTAGTTAGGAAATTTTTATCTATTTTAGGGGGCACCAGGGAGGGGGGTGGGTATAGACAGATTGAGACAAAACAACTATATGAAAGAAAGGGCCGGACCAGTAGCCGACGGGAGGGGACGGAAGGTACCGATTTGAGGGGGGAACTACTAGTCGTCCCATTGGAGGGCATGCCAATCCAGACGGTTGTGGGGAGGGGCAGGGCCGAGGGGAGACCATCCTCCCGGTTGTTGGCACGCAGCCGTTGTTTACGAACGGTCAGGTGCCACAACCCCCGCAGGCTAGGTGGTCAGGGAATACAGAGCCTGGGCCTGCGGCTGATGTTCTGCAATGCCAGGTCCGTTGTCAACAAAGCCCCCCTCGTCCATGACCTTGTGTCAGAGGGGGAGCCGGACCTGGTAGGAATTGCGGAAACCTGGTTGGGCCACGAGGGAGGACTCCCCCTCGTTGAAATGTGCCCACCAGGCTACCGCGCTTTTCATCAGCCCCGGGCCCAAGGTAGGGGTGGAGGGGTGGCGGTCATTATCAAGGAAGGTCTTGAGCCAAGAGAGACCATTGTGCCACAGACTACCGGTTGTGAGTCCCTCTGCGTGAAGTGGGGCCTGGGGAGGCAGTTGGGCTTGCTGGTTATATACCTGGCTCCTCGCTATGTAGCAGCAGCCCTGCCCGAGCTCCTGGAGGTGATGGCTACGGTGGCAGTGGAGACCCCCAGACTTATAGTCATGGGGGACTTTAATCTGCCATCGTTGGGCGAATCATCCGAGGTAGCTCGGGAGTTCATGGCTTCCATGACGGCCATGGACCTGACCCAACTAATTCAAGGCCCCACCCACGAGGGTGGTCACACACCGGATCTCATCTTTGTCTCAGGCCAATGGAAGAGTGATCTGGGCTTAGGGGATATAGTCATCACACCCTTGTCATGGTCAGATCACTCACTTCTCCGCTACCCCCCGCCGCGAGGAGGCGGCACCAGAACCACCTATCTGGTTCCGCCCCAGGCGCCTGATGGACCCAGATGGGTTCCAGATGGCGCTTGGGCCACTTCCTGTACCCCTGACCCGCGCCCCGATGGAGGATCTCGTGGCCGCATGGAATACTGCGACCACGGGAGCCTTGGATCGGGTCGTGCCCTTGCGGCCTCTCTTGCGGCGCCGAACCGCCCCGGCCCCTTGGTTTACCGAGGAACTGAGGGCGATGAAACGCCACAAAAGATGCCTAGAGAGAAGATGGAGGGCTACTCGATCTGAATCTGACCGGACACAGGTAAGAGCCCATTTACGGACTTACATTGTGGCGTTGAGAGTGGCCAAACGCCATCATTGTGCCACCCTCATAGCATCCGCAGAAAACCGCCCTGCCGCCCTGTTTGGGGTGACCCGTTCCCTCCTTCAGCAGAGGGTGCGGGAAGCCCCGTTACAGGGTAGAGCAGAGGAATTTGTGACTTTTCTGCAGGACAAAATCGCTCAGATACAGAACGAGTTAGCCCCCATTCATGGCCCAGTGGGATGCCACGAGGCAGATCTTGTGTGGGAGGAGTTTGATTCCGTTACTTCCGAGGATATGGACAGGTTACGTGGGCGACTGTGAGCCACCACATGTTTATTGGACCCGTGTCCCTCCTGGCTTGTACTGGCATCCTGGGAGGTGACACGAGGCTGGCTCCAAGAGGTTATCAACGCATCCTTGAGTGAGGGTTCCTTGCCTGCTTCCCTAAAAGAGGCTATGGTGAGGCCCCTCCTTAAGAAGCCCTCTTTGGACCCAGCTCTTTTAACAAACTATCGTCCCGTCTCCAACCTTCCCTTTTTGGCGAAGGTTGTCGAGAATGTGGTGGCACAACAGTTTCCCCGTCACCTGGAGGAAGTTGATTATCTAGACCCGCGCCAGTCCGGCTTTCGGCCCGGGCATAGCACTGAGACGGCATTGGTCGCGTTGGTTGATGATCTCTGGAGGGCCAGAGATGGGGGTTGTTCCTCCATCCTGGTCCTATTAGATCTCTCGGCGGCTTTCGATACCATCGACCATGGTATCCTATTGCATCGGCTGGGGAGGTTGGGGGTGGGAGGAACCGTCCTACGGTGGTTCTCCTCCTACCTCTCTGGCCGATCGCAATTTGTGTTGGCAGGGGAGCAGAGGTCGACCCCGAGACCCCTCACTTGTGGGGTGCCTCAGGGGTCGGTCCTTTCGCCTCTCCTGTTTAATGCATATAAGAAGCCGCTGGGTGAGATCATCCGTGGTTTTGGGGTAGAGTATCATCTCTACGCTGATGATACTCAGCTGTATATATCTACCCCAAACCACCCCAACGATGCCGTAGCGGTGATGTGCCAGTGCCTGGAAGCCGTGCGGATCTGGATGGGAAGTAACGGACTTAGGCTCAACCGGACCAAGACCGAGTGGCTGTGGTTTCCGGCTGCCCGATTCTACCACCTTTCTCCAACGCTGGCCATAGGGGGCGAACATCTTGCCCCTGTGGATGGGGCGCGCAATTTGGGTGTCCTCCTGGATACCCGGCTGTCTATGGAAGAGCAAGTGACAGCCGTGGCCAGGAGGGCGTTTTACCAGGTTCACCTGGTACGCCAGTTGCGTCCCCTATTGGATCGGGATGCCCTCTGCACAGTCACTCATGCCCTCGTGACATCCCGACTGGACTACTGTAATGCTCTCTACATGGGGCTCCCCTTGAGGTGCACCCGGAGGCTTCAGTTAGTTCAGAATGCAGCCGCGCGAGCAATTATGGGAACCACCAGGTTCACCCATGTTACACCGCTCTTGCGCGAGCTGCACTGGCTACCTGTCGTCTTCCGGGTGCGCTTCAAGGTATTAATCATCATCTTTAAAGCGCTCCATGGCTCGGGACCTAGCTACCTGCGGGATCGGATCCTGCCTCATACATCCTCACGGCCGATTCGCTCCCACAGAGAGGGACTGCTCCGGGTGCCGTCCACTAGACTTTGTCAGCGGGCGACGCCCAGGGGAAGGGCTCTCTCTGTGGCGGGCCCGGCCCTCTGGAACGACCTTCCCCCCGATATTAGAACGACCACGGACCTCCGCTCCTTCCGCCTGAAATTGAAGACTCATCTTTTCCGCCTGGCCGGCCTAGGGTAGTCTCTCTGTCTATGGGTTTTTTAAATGTATACTATATTTATTGGGTATTTTTAGTTAATGGGATTTTAGCACAGGATTGATTGAGTTTAATTCGTTTTAATTTGTATGTATTTTGTATATTTTTCGCTTTTAATTTCCCTGTGCACCGTCCCGAGTCCCTGTGGGGAGAGGGTGCGGTCAATAAATTCAACTTATTATTATTATTATTATTAAAGAGAAGTCCATACAAATTGGTTTAAGGATATGTTCAGAAGAATTATGTCACAAATGGCAGAAGATGTGGTATTGTTTTATTACTGGAAAGATACAGGCTGATAGATAAAAGGTTAACCTAAAACCAGTTGAGATTAGGGAAATTTAGTGATAATAGACATAGTTAGAAAATTGAAAGTGATAATAAATGTATATATATATATATGCATAGTTATAACTGGTAAGTGGAAATGAATATTGAATAGTATTTACTAAAGGAGATGAGTAAATATTATTGATGTTTGGTTAAAATAGGCTACAGGGAATGATGATTTTGGAGGATAGTAGAATTAATAAATATGATGCCAATATGTGGCTATGTTCTAAGTTTTTTTGGTATGTTTTAAAATGAAGGGCGTGTAATACAATTATAATTAAGTAAGTAAGAATGGAGGCATGAAAAAGATAATGTTTATAAATATATTTGATGTGATGTACTTAAAATAATATGAAATAATATGAAACTTGGATGAATATCAAAGAGATGTATGAAAATATTTTCTAATCAGCAGATACACTAGCACAGTGGTGGGCAAACTCATTAGTCAACAGAGCCAAATATCAATAATACGATTGAAATTTCTTTTGAGAGCCGGAAGGTGTGGCCTGTTTTGTGGGAGTGGCTCAGCAGTCATGTGACTGGGTTGGCGTGGCCAACTTGGAAAATGTGAAACTCACTTAACAATGGTCTTGGTTAGCAACCAAACTTTTAGGCTCAATTGTGCTCATAAATTCTTTCTTTCTTTCTCTTTCTTTCTCTCTTTCTTCCTCTCTTTCTCTCTCTCTTTCTCCATTTCTCTCTTTCTCTTTCTTTCTGTCTCTCTTTCTCTCTCTCTCTCTTTCCCTCTTTCTCTCTTTCTTTCTCTTTCTCTCTCTCTCCATTTCTCTCTTTCTCTCTTTCTTTCTCTCTCTTTCTTTCTCTCTTTCTCTCTTTCTTTCCCTCTCTCTCTCTTTCTCCATTTCTCTCTTTCTCCATTTCTCTCTTTCTCCATTTCTCTGTCTCTTTCTCTCTCTCTTTCTTTCCCTTTCTCTCTCTCTTTCCCTCTTTCTCTCTGTCTCCTCTTTCTTTCCCTCTTTCTCTTTCTCTCTTTCTCTTTCTCTTTCTGTCTCTCTCTTTCTTTCCCTCTTTCTCTCTCTCTCTCTTTCTCTCTCTCTCTTTCTTTCCTTCTTTCTCTCTCTTTCTCTCTTTCTTTCCCTCTTTCTCTCTCTTTCTTTCTCTTTCTTTCTCTATCTGCTTCGTCTGCCCATCTCTGTCACTCTGTGTGTGTGTCTGTCTGTCTCGCATTCAAGCACTTAATCACTCATTCTGTGTCTCTATCTTTCTCTCCCTCCCTCCCTCTCTCTGTCTCTCTGTGTGTGTCTGTCACTCTGATTCCCCCCTCCCTCCTTGTCTCTCTCTGTGCCTGTGCCTCTCTCTCTCTGTCTGTCTGCCCTCGGCGGAGCCTCCTCAGCCAAGCCCGCCGCGGTTACTCACTCGCTCGCCAGGGTACTTCCAGGGCTCGGTGTGAGGTGGGGAAGGAACGGCGACCCTCTGGATGCCGGTTCCCTCCAATCCCCCTGGATGTAGCCTGGCTCGCCCGATAGCCCGCCCATTCCGTGTGTGGTGGGGAAGGCCTTCTCACCCCTGGAAGTAGCCCGAGCGAATGAGCGGCCGGGCGGCCGGGCGAGCCAGGCTACATCCAGGGTGATTGCAGGAAATTCCTTTCCCGTGCCCGCGGAGACTCCGCAGCGAACAAGTGTGGCGGGAGAGAATTTCCTCCAATCCCCCTGGATGTAGCCTGGCTCGCCCGATAGCCCGCCCGTTCCGTGTGTGGTGGGGAAGGCCTTCTCACCCCTGGAAGTAGCCCGAGCGAACGAGCGGCCGGGCGGGCCAGTCTACGTCCAGGGTGATTGCAGGAAATTCCCTTCCCGTGCCCGCGGAGACTCCGCAGCGAACGAGTGTGGCGGGAGAGAATTTCCTCCAATCCCCCTGGATGTAGCCTGGCTCGCCCGATAGCCCGCGCGTTCCATGTGTGGTGGGGAAGGCCCTCTCACCCCTGGAAATAGCCCGAGCGAACGAGCAGCCGGGCGGCCGGGCGAGCCAGGCTACGTCCAGGGTGATTGCAGGAAATTCCCTTCCCATGCCCGCCGAGACTCCGCAGCGAACGAGTGTGGTGGGAGAGAATTTCCTCCAATCCCCCTGGATGTAGCCTGGCTCGCCCGATAGCCCGCCCCTTCCATGTGTGGTGGGGAAGGCCTTCTCACCCCTGGAAGTAGCCCGAGCGAACGAGCGGGCGGGCGGCCAGATGAGCCAGGCTACGTCCAGGGTGATTGGAGGGAATTCCCTCCCCCCCGCTTGCGGAGACTCTGCACCCCCTGGAAGTAGACGAGTGGCGGCATGCCGGGCTGGGGAAGTTCCGCGGGGGAAGGGAATCGGTGGCCGGTAGGGAGGGTTTCTCCGGTGGGTTCCAGGAGTCCCACCGTCGGCGCGGGTGGAGGAAGAGCCACACGTGAGGGGCCAAAGAGCTGCATGCGGCTCGTGAGCAGCGGTTTGCCGACCACTGCACTAGCATGTAAGATGAAGGATCTTTGTGTTGTGTTTAAAAATAAAATAAATAAATAAAATTATATTTTAAAAAATGAAGCACAATGAAGCAATGCCGCTTTTCAGTACTGGTGAAAGCAAACGCCTTCATTCTTGCCCGCAGCCAGAGCTATATTAAATTTCTTGATGCTTTTCATGCCTATTTATAGTCACAGAGTATGACAACATTGATTGGCTCGTAGATTTAGCCTATGTGCATTTTGATTGGTAAGACAAAGCTCACTGCTGATCGGCTACTTTCGATCCTAACATTCTCGAAAATTCAAGTTGTGTTTGTTTTACCACATAAGCTCACTCAAAATCTTAAAAAGACTTTGGTTATATTAATAAAAATTATGCATCTCAATCCTCCTACAGAAATTTTCATCAAAGTACTAATTTTGCGTAGTTTCTATGAGTGAAAAGTTGATTAAACATGTAAACACAGCTTAAAACTGAAGGCGTGCAGGACTTTTTCATATAGCTGTAAGTATGAGCCAGCAGCAACCGAAAAAGCCAATGCAGTCCTGAAGTACATCAATAGAGGGGTAGCATCAAGATCGCAAAAAGTGATAGTACACTCTGTACTGCATTAGTGAAGCCACACTTGGAATACTGCGTCCAGTCCTGATCTTCATGAAACAAAACAAAAAGTGAGACTCTAGAAAGAATGCAGAGAACAGCAACACAGATGATAAAGGCTTTGGCGTCTAAACCATATGATGAATGGCTAAGGGAATAAGATATGTCTAGCCTATTGAAGAGAAGGATTAGAGATGACATGATAGCTGTATTCCAGTGCTTGAGGGGCTGTCACAAAAAAGAGGGGTTGGCTTATTCTCCAAATCACTGGAGGACAGGACATGAAGGAATGAGTGAAAGATCATTAAAGAGCGATCCAAACTGGAACTAAGGAAAAATTTCTCAACAATGAGAACAATTAACCAATGGAACAGTTTGCCTCCCAGAATTTTGTGCACACCATCACTGGAGGTCTTCAAGAAAAGATTGGGCAACCATTTATTTGGTATGATATAAAGTCTCCTGCCATGGACAAGTGGTTGAACTAAAAAACCTCCAAAGTCCCTTTCAGCTCTATGATTCTAAAATATAGAAATATATGAAAAATATTTCAAAGAATCTCACATTATACAGTATGTAAATAACTATGGATAAACACATATTCTTACCATTTTTTGAAATTAGATTCTTAAATTTACTGATCTTTGCTTGAATTCTACTTACTAAATTTTGATTTTTTTCTGCAATTTCCATTCTTTTTTGGTGGATCATTTCTTGCAAAATATTCTACAAAAAAATTGCATGACAATTAAGAACATTTATTTGCAATTCTTATAATTTGTCCCAACTCCAGAAGATTTTAAATGACAAATAGCAATATACAAAATAAAAATATTAAATTATAAAATCCAAACATTAAACTTAAAGGATCTAGGGGCCAAAGTTTACTAAAACAATATAGGCTTGGCTTACTTACAGAATATTAACAAGGTACAGTGTGGAAAGACAGTTTCAGAAAATGTGGCTGTCATGAGCTTGGGAAATCTAGATCAGGGGTCCCCAACCTTTTTTGCACCAGGGACCGGTTTCATTTTCAAGAAAGTTTTGTGGACCAGCTGAGTGGCTCAGCAGTCATGTGACAGGGTGGGCGTGGCCAACTTGGAAAATGTGAAACTCACTTAACAATAGTCTTGGTTAACAACCAAACTTTTGGGCTCAATTGTGGTCCTAAGTTCTTTCTTTCTTTCTTTTTGTTTCTTTCTTTCTGTCTCTTTCTCTTTCTTTCCCTCTTTCTCTCTCTCTTTCTTTCTCTATTTCTCTTTGTCTCTCTTTCTTTCTTTCCCTCTTTCTCTTTCTTTCTTTCTCTTTCTTTCTTTCTCTCTCTTTCTCTCTTTCTGTCTTTTTCTTTCTGTCTTTTTCTTTCTCTCTTTTTTCTCTTTCTTTCCTTTCTGTCTCTCTTTCTCTGTGTGTCTTTCTTTCTCTCTCTCTTTTTCTCTCTCTCCCACTTTTTTCTTTCTTTTTCTCTCTCTCTCTCTATCTGTCTCTCTCTCCTTCGTCCGCCCATCTGTCACTCTATGTGTGTGTGTGTCTGTCTGTCTCGCATTCACGCACTTAATCACTCATTCTGTGTCTCTCTCTTTCTCTCCCTCCCTCCCTCTCTCTGTCTATCACTCTCTGATTCCCCCCTCCCTCCCTGTGTCTGTGCCTCTCTCTGTCTGTCTGTCGTCGTCGTCCCCGCCGCAGCAGCCCTCCCTACGGGCCGCCAATTCCCTTCCTCCTTCCCCCCGCGGAACCTCCCCAGCACGGCCCGCCGCGCTCACTCGCCTTAGCCTGCCCCGCCCACCTGCCGTGCTTGGTCGCTCGTTCGCTCGCTCAGGCTCCTTCCAGGAGCTGAGAAGCCTCCGTGTGTGGGGGTGGGGGGGAAGGAACGGCAGCCCCTGGAAGACGACAAGTGGCCAGCATGCCAACTGTGGAGGCTCTGCAGGGGGAAGGAGGAAGGGAATCGGCGATTGGTAGGGAGGGCTGCTGCGGCAGCGCCCAGGAGTCCCACCGTCGACGAGAGTGGAGGAAGAGCCGCACTCGAATGGTGCGAACAGCCGCACTCGAATGGTGCGAACAGCCGCGCCTGCGCTCTCCCACGCGCTCTGCCCAGGGGACTGCCCCCTGCTCCCTCCTTCTCCTCTCCAGCCCTGCAGCCCGGCTCCTACCAAGCCACGGACCGGCACCGGTCCGCGGCCCGGGGGTTGGGGACCCCTGATCTAGATGACTCAAATGAATGGATAGTTTCAATCCTGCCAAAGTGTTGTGTAATATGTCATTGTGCTACACCATATATAATAATTTAATAATAATTTATTACATTTATAAACCTCCCCCCTCTCCCCGAAGGTCATTATCTTTAAAGATAATGACCACAACATTAAATGAGGTCTAGATGCTTACTGGCAACCAATCCACAATTTTAGTATAGTTTTTATTCTGCATTGTCAAGGCTGTTCCAATCTTGCCACATTTTGTACCTTCTATGTATCCAAAGGCAGCCTCATCCAAAAGCACACTGCAGGACCCCATCAGATTGTGATCAGGATATGAGTTACTGTGGCCATGGCACCCTAGTTCAGGTAAAGCAGTAAGCGATACACAGACAAAAGCTGGAAGAAAGCTCTTCTGACCAAGGTTTCCACCTGCTGCCTGAGCAGGAGCTGAGAATCCAGGAGCCAAGCCACGACCACCTCTTCAATGTTTGTTCTCAAATTACATCGCTGCCTATCCCAGGTTTATGATTCTCGGTGGCTAACAATAATTAGGGATAACTACTGGAACCAATAGCATAGATTCAATGCTTACTGACATTCATAGGCTATATCATGGTAGGATTTAATCTGAGCTTGTTTCCTCCCATCCAAGATTTCCCTGGCATCTTGGCTTGAATCTGGTAAGCAATACATAGCTAAGTATCAACTGTACACTGATAACGCTTCACCTGAACTGACAGATAATTTATCCCAATAGTTTAATGTGAGATATACATATCCTTATCAATGGATATGTGAATCAATGGAACTTGCAGTGGTGTTCCCATGCATTTAAGACTCCCTCCCAATAATCATATGGCAATCCACTGAAATAAGAGATAAACCTCATTCCCAACTCCTGAATGTGAACTAGAATTATACCATGCTTAATGTTATCTAAAGCTGCTAATAACTCTACAAAGACCAAGAGACTCCCCCCACATCTAGCTCTCATGAAGGTCATCTACCAGAACCATTAATGAATCCCAACTGAAAAGGATCTTGATATTTTCATATGTTTAAAGAGAGTCTTCTATTTTTCATTTCACCTTAGAATATCCTCAATTTTAATGATGCAGTTTTTTCTTCCACATTATGAAGCATTTCTAGTAAGATTAAGATTAGGTCTCACATATCACAATTACTATATGATTTATAAAGTAACCTATATATGAATCCAGCCAACTATAGTTTATTCAACAAACCAAAGCTAAGAATCTTATTTTATAATGAGACATGAGCCAACTATTATAAGCATATGAGCCATACAAAAGAGAATAGCCAATCCAATCCAGCTCCCAGAAGCTGTTTATAATAGCTTTTCTATGAAATAGGGAAGAAATAACCTTATCTTTATTTACTGTTATTCACTGTAAGTCAGACATCTCTGGTACAAAGAATAATTATAAGAATTGGAACATACAATCGCAACAAATGTGAATGTTTTCTAAATCCTAAATCATTGATGTAATATTCTAAAAACATAGCAGGTCACAGTAGAGGTGGTTGACTGTAATGAAGCCTGCCCATCATGGTCATAAAATGGGTCAGTCATATGACCAACAAGATTTACCATTTTTTGAAGCAGACATTAAGCAAACACTGCAGTCATTAAGCAAACCAATGGCTCACTAGGGGCGCAGTTTTGTTGAAAACCGGAAGTAAATGCCAGTTTTTTGCAATTGTAAAATGCAATCACATGACTATAAATGCTGCAAATGACTATCAATGTAGTCAGGAAGGGGGGTTGCAATCATTGTAACTTCAAATCTGGGTCCAAAGTATCCCCTAGTAGGTCCATCATTATTTCCAATAGTTACTAAACAACTTGTCATTAGTCAGGGTCTACCTGCATATATTTTACTACAAGTTCTCTTAAGCTATTATGTAATGGACAGCTACACAGCACAGCTGGTGGATATCATATGAACTGTAGTAAGAACACATACTGTTTTTTGCCGATATTCTTGGCTGAGTTTATGCTGTAATTCTTGAATTTCTTGAGACAGCTCCTTGAACTCTACTTCTTGGTCTGCCGGAACAATACTGAGTATATAGAAATAGTGCTCAGTTTAGATAAAAATAGATTTGAAATATAAATTTAACATGCACTTATTTAAAAAGCTGATTATTTTTGATGAAACTACTTGGCAATCTTACATTCTTCAATAATATAATATATTTAATGTAAAATGTAGTCTAAAAATCTTTTTATAGATATTTGCTTAGACAATTTCAATTTAATACATAACATTAAAAAATCCTAATTTGTAGAGGATGAAATTTAAAGATCTTGCATGAAAATAGCCAGGGAGGTAAACCAATATGATAGACACAAAGAAACACATTGCCCCTTATCAACCCAAGCCACATCTAGGCAAGGAACTCAGTAGTTATTTGCACCTAAAATGATGACTGTAGCTTCAGAAACATGGCGCAAGAAAAGCACAATTTCATTCCTTTTTTAACTGAAATCAAATCCCTTAATTTTGAGGCTGTATTATAGAAACTGAACCAATTTGGTTTCAATAAGCCATTTTGAGAATGTGTCCTTCCCAAAACATTTCAACCATGCTTTCCATTGGGAACCCACCCACCCACCTTCTCTCTCACCCCCCCCCCAAATAAGGAGCTCTTCTTTTTTCCCAACCCACTAACAGGCATGAGCAGAAGAGCAGAGGTACGTGTAATGGAAAAACTGGAGAAAGAATCTTACTTTCTCCTTGGAATAAGCCAAATTTGAGAAAACATAGAAATAAATCACTGTTTCCTTCCTTTGACCGTGTCCCGACCCATTCTGTCATGCAGGCTTTAATTTCATATTATAACACTTACTACAGATAAATATACTCTCCCATAAATGACAAGCAGTAATAAAGAACTATCCCCCAAATTTCCTTATGAGAAGTACCATATTTTTCGGATTATAAGATGCTCCGGACTATAAAACACACCTAGCTTTTGGGGAGGAAAACAAGGGGAAGAAATCTACCTTTGCCTCCCAGCAATTTGCCTCCTTACAGCAAACAGCCTGGTCAGCTTCAGCACAGCCTGATTTAGCACGAGCAGCTGATTGGCAGTTGAATCTGCCTCCTGGAATACTACTATCAGCTTCCTCATCTGAAGACGAGGAACAGCGGCAGCCAAAATGGCCACCATAAAGCTGGGGACAGCCGGAATACCCAAGAGTGTGCTGGAGTGGAGAAAGTGAATGGAGCGTGATCTGGGTGAGAAAATATTTTTTATTTGAAGTTGACCCCAGCAATCCAATGGGGAAGCATATTCAAAGCTATTTGTTGAAGCTATTAATGGGCACATAGGAAAAATGCCGGAGAATTGAAGAAGAAAAAATTGCTTTTTTAATAATAAATAGAAACTTGGTTCCTCAAAGCTAAAAGACATGGTATTGAAAGAATTTTAAAATGCTGGAATTAAAGTCCCAAATTTCTCTTTACAAACATTGCTCAATTATTGGGTTTATAATTTTAAAAAAATTGAAATTGGAACTTTTAACAGAAGCGAGAGCACCATCTGCTGATGAAAAGGGAAATATGCAAGCTTGGAAATAACTTCAAAAAGACTGGAAATATCTGTTGGACACAGACCTACACTAAGACCACTAGAGATGTGATTAAGGACTTCAGTTAAGAGTCCCTGAACATCACTGAATATTATTGAACATATAAACTAATTTGAAGAGGTGTGGATAACCTCCTGGTAAATTTACATTGTTTGGACTGACTATTGATGAGACATTTAAAATTGTGACTTGGAAGTTTGGCTTTTTGAATTAATGAACTCTGGACAGTGGACTAAAACAGAGATTGACTAAGCACAGGTGCAACACAAGATGGAAGTGAGGAGAACCTAAACAGAATGGAGCTTTTTCAAAGTATTGAGAAAATATTTGATTATATAGACCCAAAATTGGGAAATTTAATACAAAGAATAATGGACAAGGATCAGGACAAGGAAGAAAGAAAGGAGCTACCAGAAGAAAGAGGAGAGAGCAGAGAGAAAGCAGCAAGAAGATAATAATGAGGAGATGTTGCCAAAACGAATAGTAATTAAAGAACTAAAAAAAGGAGGGAAATAATGTAAAAGACTTAAAAGGGGAATAGGAGAAACAGGAAGAGAACTGGGGAAAAGAGAGAGGAGGTGGAATTGATAGTTCTGGAATTAGACAGTGGGTAAGGGTAGAGTTGGGAGGAAAAGTTAGATTGCATAGTCGAATAGAGGGAATAAAAGACCAAAGGAACAAATATGGGAGGAAAACTAAAAAGAAAATAAGATTAAAGTTTCGGATGTGGGTAAGAGATGATGGATAAGAGAAAAGAGAGTAAAATAATATTTTTGTGAATATATTTCAGTAATGTGTGTTAATATCAGAACTATGCAGGTTGGATTATTATTTTATCATTGTGATAGATATCAGGATAATATTTTAATATAAATAGATATGAAGAATTGGAAAAGTAGATTTTGAATGACTACTACTAAATATGTATAAAAATATGAACAGTGGAAAATTAGGATTAGGGTTAATATTAACATATTAAAATGTGAAGATTACAAATGGACAGAAAAATGGTTCAGAGATGAAGGGTGATAATAAAAGGCATGTATAAATAATGGAAATGAAATGTAATATTTAGGAATAATAAGACTATGTTTGTGTGTACTGAAAAGTATGTTACCCAGTTACCACACCATTCACGCATTGTTACATATAAAGAATATAAAAAATAAAATAAAAAATATTACAAATTCTATACCAGAAAGTACTTCAATCTTATGAATTAATTCTTAATAATTTTAATACTTATTCAGTAGTTATCTTACTCCATCTTTTCCAGCTTCAGTGTTGCATCCTGGATCGCCACCTGAAGTTGTTGCTCTTTCTCCATTGCTGTTTTCTTTGAAAAAGAACAACTTACATTACATGCAATTCAACATATTATAGAAAAATTGCAACTGACTATAAAAAGTGAAATTATACTGGTTAGAGTACATCCTTATTTAATACATTTATGCCTATTTACTGCCTACAAATCAGGCTATAAAACAAAACTGATTTTGTCACACAGTTTGAACTGACAATATTGGCTACAGATACCTGAAAGCAAGATATATGTCTCCATGATTAACTAAATTAGAGAGAAATGGGAGAGAACTGTCACTTTCTCAATAGAAGCAGATCACATCTCAAAAAACTTTTCTTGTTCTTCCGCAGGTCAAAATATTAGGAAGATGAATGTTCTTTAAACCTGAGGATAGGAGGACTTTCAGCAAATGATTCAACTTTTAAAGAATATTTGTAGCTCAGGATTAAAATGAGGGGTCCTTGTTGTTCTTTGAGCTTGGTTGGTCTATTTGCAGACATTTCTTTACCCAAACTAGGTAACATCATGTCTGGCAGCAGGGAATGGGATTTGCTCTCATTTTATATTCTAGTGGCTTGGCCTATCAGTATTGTTGTGAGTGGTCTTGGTGATTCTTGTCTTGGGCGTTTACTATTAGTTTGTTTAATGGTGCCTTGATTTGGGGTATTGCTTGCTTCTTGATTGTTAGTCTAATGTTAATCTTGGTGTTCTTTGCTCCTCTGGGTTTTGATTCCTGGTGATGAGATGTTTTGGTCTTTTTGTTTCCTTTTTGTCTCATTATCTCTTTTGAATGGTATATGGAAATTACTGTAAAAAGTGCATTATCATTGCTTGCATACCTGACACGTTGATGATTAA
Source organism: Rhabdophis nuchalis (assembly GCA_039707465.1). Lineage (NCBI taxonomy): Eukaryota > Metazoa > Chordata > Lepidosauria > Squamata > Natricidae > Rhabdophis > Rhabdophis nuchalis. Next base: position 121,542,547 of record CM077644.1, read on the forward strand.
TGAACAAATGATTATTCTAGTTATCCAATTTTTCAGTCTTAAGTAACAACATAACTGTGGTATTACAGGCAAGCTGAGACAGCAGCAGCTTTGCAATGTAACTTTTACTGCTGAGAGAAAAAGGAAAGGATCCAGATTTTACTTGGCCTTTTTTCTTGCAATTTATGTATCCTTTCATCAAAAAGCTATATTAAAGCTTTTTTACTGTCTTATTTGTTCGGAAGATTGCAGAACAAGTTAAACGATAACTCAAGATAATCAAATAAGGTTAATATTAATTAGAATTTAACGAATTCTAAAATTTGGTTTTTTGTTGAACTGGCTGAATTTGTAAAAAGGCCAACTACTATACTTTGTTTCTTTTTTAAATACTATTGAAATTTTTAGTTAACATAATAAAAACTAGTAGAAATTAAACTAGAAGGAAAAAGTAATGTCATGGGCATTTTAGACAATGGTAGCTAAGCTGTTCACTAAAGTGGTACAAAAAAACCATAATGAGTAACAGATTAACAGCTAGAAAGGTAAAAATATGAAATTAATTACACAAAAGATGCAAGAAGCTAGAAGAACCTTTCCGCAATACACTACACTCAATTTGTCAGAATTATCATTTCTGAAGATCTAACAAGGAAAAAAAGTGAAAATTAATCTTACATGTACACTCTGGATTTCCAAGTAGACTTCCCGTCGTGAGTCACAGAAGAATAGAAAATTAAGAATACCACTCAAAAACCGAGCTGTCCTGTTTCCTTCTACAAAAAAAAAGTTTAAAGACATCTATGGTTTAATAATTTTTTCAAAGAATTAAATTAAGATTCAAACTCCTATCTGTCTGAGAACAAACCACCCAGGAAGAAATGACATATGGCAACTAAGGAATCCATGAAAATGTTGAATGCTTATTGAACTGTATACCAGAAATGCACCTTAAACGACTTTAGATGAGTTTTATTGGATGCTGATTATATCTGAATGCAAGTCTTGTGCATATAAACAAAGGCAAATACTGCATAATGCTGACACTCTTCTTTGGTATTCATAATGAAACATATAATTGAACTTACAACCTTTGCAAATCCAATTCAGATTTCCATTTTTATATTTAATTTAGTACCTTAATACTTTTTAAAGAGGAAGATGGCTTGAATGGCTGTTATACAATTAAGAATCACATTCATTATCAATGGCAAAATATCCAGTTTTTTAGAGCAAAGAATCTCATTCTATCTATTTTGGAATTCATTTCTAGCAACAATAGTTCCCAGTTCTGAAGTTGAACATGAATGAGGCTAGAATTCTGAAAGTTTTATACAAATGTAATATTTGTTCTGATATTTTAAACAAATTAGAAGTAGTTTATCAACTCTTTCACAGTGACTAGAAATCCAATACAAATCAGCAGTAACCAAAATCAAATGCACTGCTCGAGGATGGATTAATTAATCCTAAGAGGTGGGCGAAGCGCAGACTCAGGGGATTCCTGTGTAAATTTCTAATTCGACTGTTAGGGGTTCCCAGGGAAGGGGGGTGGGAGGACCAATTAGGGGAACGCCAAGAGAGAAGGCCGGCAAAACGCGGAAGTGAAAAGACGACCGGGGGGGGGGGGAAGGGAGGGTCGATTCCACTAGGGTATTTGCCATCAATACGGTCTTGGGGAGGGGCAGGGGCAGGGGCGGTGGGAGAGGGGATAGACGCCATCAGTTGGAGAATTGTGGCCGATGGTTACAGGTGGTCACGCGCTCCAACTCCCCTTTTCCCCATCGCAGACTAGGTGAGCAAGAACCACAGACCCGAGGCCTTGGGCTGATGCTATGCAACGCCAGATCCGTGGTACAAAAAGCCCCTCTCATACATGACCTTGTGTTGGAGGGGGACCCGGACCTTATAGGCATTACGGAAACCTGGTTGGGCCACGAGGGAGGACATCCCCTCGTAGAAATGTGCCCACCGGGATACCGAGCCTTCCATCAGCCCAGGGCCTTAGGGAGGGGTGGGGGAGTGGCGATCATGGTTAGGGAAGGTCTTGAGCCAAAGGAGACCACAGTCCCTCAGACGACCGGGTGTGAATCCCTCCTTGTGAAGTGGGGCCTGGGGAAGCAGTTGGGCGTGTTAGTTGTATACCTGGCTCCTCGCTATGCAACAACAGCCCTGCCCATGCTGCTCGAGGTTATAGCCGGAGTGGCGGTTGAGACCCCCAGACTTGTAGTCATGGGGGACTTTAACCTGCCATCAGCAGGTGAAACCTCGGGTGTAGCTCGGGAGTTCATGGTTTCCATGACAGCCATGGACCTGACTCAGGTAGTTCTAGGCCCTACTCATGAGGGCGGACACACCTTGGATCTCATCTTCGTCTCGGGTCAGTGGAGTAGTGATCTAGGAATAGGGGATTTAGTCATCACACCCCTGTCATGGACAGATCACGCTCTCCTTCGGCTCGACTTTCCAACCGCTACACCTCACTGTGGGGAGGCGGAACCAAACATCCCTATATGGTTCCGCCCCAGACTCCTGATGGACCGTTAAGGTTCCAGAAGGAGCTTGGGCCAATTCCTGTGGACTTGCTCCGCAACTCGGCTGAGGACCTAGTGACCGCATGGTTAAGTGCGACCGCGGGGGCCTTGGACCGAGTCGCGCCCTTGCAGCCTCTCTTGCGACGACGAGCCACCTGGGCCCCTTGGTTTACCGAGGAGCTCAGAGGGATGAAACGTCACAGGAGACGCCTAGAGAGCAGATGGAGATCATCTCACTCTGAAGCTGACCGAACACTAGTAAGAGACCACATTAGGTCTTACTTAGTGGCAATAAGGCTGGCCAAACGTAAGTATTGTGCCACACTTATTGCATCCGCAGATAACCGCCCTGCCACCCTGTTTAGGGTAACCCGCTCCCTCCTCCAACAGAGGCCGCGGGAAGCCTCTTTACAGGGTCGAGCTGAGGAATTTGGGATTTATCTGCAGGAGAAAATCACTCGGATTCGGAGCGAGTTACCCTCCATTGTCAATAGCCCAGTCGAGAGTGCCGAAGCAGTTCTTGTGACACCATTGTGGGAGGAGTTTGATTTTGTTACTATCAAAGATATGGACAAGTTGTCAAAGAGACTCAGGGCCACCACATGTTTACTAGACCCGTGTCCCTCCTGGCTTATACTGGAATCCTGGGAGACGACACGAGGCTGGCTTCAGGGCATTGTCAACGCATCTTTGAGTGAGGGGTCCTTACCTACCGTCTTGAAAGAGGCGGTGGTGAGGCCCCTCCTCAAGAAGCCGTCCCTGGATCCAGCATTATTAGAAAACTATCGTCCCGTCTCCAACCTCCACTTCCTAGTGAAGGTTGTTGAGAGTGTGGTGGCGGCCCAACAGTTTCCGCGACACTTGGATGAAGTTGACTATCTAGATTCGCGCCAGTCCGGCTTCCGACCCGTGCACAGCACCGAGACGGCATTGGTCGCATTGGTCGATGATCTCTGGAGGGCACGGGATAGAGGATTTTCCTCTATCCTAGTCCTATTAGACCTCTCAGCGGCTTTCGATACCATCGACCATGGTATCCTATTACGCTGACTGGGGGGGTTGGGGCTGAGAGGCACCGTTTTGCGGTGGTTCACGTCCTACCTCTCTGGTCGGTCACAATATGTGTTGACAGGGGGACAGAGGTCGACTTCGAGACCCCTCTTATGTGGGGTCCCTCAGGGGTCGGTCCTCTCGCCCCTACTGTTCAACATATATATGAAGCCGCTGGGTGAGATCATCCGTGGTTTCGGGGTGGGATATCATCTGTACGCTGATGATACCCAGCTGTACATATCCACCCCAGACCACCCCAATGATGCCGTCGAGGTTATGTCCCGGTGTTTGGAGGCCGTACGGATCTGGATGGGTAGTAACAAACTCAGGCTCAACCCATCCAAGACTGAGTGGCTGTGGCTTCCGGCACCCCGTTTCAGCCAGATTATTCCAACTCTGGCCATTGGGGGCGAAACACCAACCCCCGTGGAGAGGGCGCGCAATTTGGGTGTCCTCCTGGACTCCCGGCTGACTATGGAGGACCATGTGGCGGCCGTGGCCAGGGGGGCATTCCATCAGGTACACCTGATGCGCCAATTGCGTCCTTTACTGGACCGGGGAGCCTTACGCACAGTCACCCAAGCACTCGTCACGTCTCGACTTGACTATTGCAATGCTCTCTACATGGGGCTTCCCTTGAGATGCACCCGGAGACTAGTTAGTCCAGAATGCAGCCGCACGGATAATTACGGGAGCACCCAAACACTCCCATATAACATCTGTCCTACGCGAGCTCCACTGGCTTCCTGTGGTCTTTCGGGTGCGCTTCAAGGTCCTAACGACCATCTTCAAAGCGCTCCATGGCTCGGGACCTAGCTACATGCAAGACCGCCTCCTGCCCCATACATCCCTGGGACCGACACGCTCCCACAGAGAGGGCCTCCTCAGGGTGCGGTCGGTCGGGCAATGTCGACTGGCGGCACCCAGGGGGAGAGCCTTCTCTGTGGCAGGACCAGCCCTTTGGAACGACCTGCCCCCTGAAATCCGCACCATTCCTGACCTCCGCCTCTTCCGCAAATGTCTTAAGACTCACCTCTTCCAACTAGCCGCCTTGCGTAACCCCAGCACTACCAATTGTAAATGGGGATTTTAAAATGATTACATCACAGGCACCTAATATCTCTGTATTTATGTTTATTGATTTAATTCTATGTTCGCCGCCCCGAGTCCCTTTGTGGTGAGATGGGAGCGGGTTATAAATATGAAAAATAAATAAATAAATAAATAAATGTGGAAGTAAATGCTTTATTGCATCATGAATAAAACTGAACACAGTACGTTTAATTTAAAGATACAGCCTGAAAATCTTTTCCATAGCCATGTATGATTTGACTAGGGCAGGGATATGTAAAGTTGGCTCTTTTAAGACTGGTGGACTTCAACTGCCAGAATTCCCCAGCCAGCATGGGAGTTGAAGTTTACCAGTCTTAAAAGAGCCAACTTTGCAGACCCCTGGACTAGGGCAGGTGTTGGCAACCCGCGGCTCCGGTGCCACATGCTGTATTTTTTCTTAATTATTCCAAAGATTAAATGGGTAGAACTGAACGAGAAAATACAAATGTAGTAAAATAAAATAAATTTGGAACTATTTCTTCTTACTGAAGTATAGGTCATGCAAGCTCTTGTCATTTCCCGCCTAGACTACTGCAATGCTCTCTACATGGGGCTTCCCTTGAGGTGCACCCGGAGGCTCCAGTTAGTGCAGAATGCGGCCGCGCGGGGGATCTTGGGAGCACCAAGACACTCCCACATAACACCTCTCCTGCGTGAGCTGCACTGGCTGCCTGTGGCCTTCAAGGTCTTGGTGACCATCTTTAAAGCGCTCCATGGCATGAGTCCTGGTTATTTGCAGAACCGCCTCCTGCCACATACCTCCATCCGACCTGTCTGCTCCCACAGGGAGGGCCTCCTCAGGGTGCCGTCCGCTGGACAATGCTGGCTGGCGACTCCCAGGGGAAGGGCCTTCTCTGTGGCGGGTTCAGCCCTCTGGAACGACCTGCCCCCCCGACCTTCGTACTATCCCGGATCTTCGCCTCTTCCGTCGAGCATTAAAGACCTACTTTTTTCATGCGGCCAGCCTGGTATAGTTTGTTTTTACTATCACTTGTTTTTACCATCGTTTTAATAGGGTTTCTTAATATTTTAGCACGGGTTAAATTTGTTTAATTTAGTTTTAAATGTATTTATTGATTGTATTATATGTGTTTTATCTTTTTTATCTTTTATTATCCCTGAGTCCCAACGGGAGAGAGGGCGGTATACAAATTAAATTAATAATTAAATAAATAATAAATAATAAATAAACTACTTCTTCCACATAATTAGCATTCCCATTATAGAAGCTACAGTCCTGTAAGTCAGACAGATCATGCAGTCATGACTGGAGTTTGGCAGCATACTAACCTGATAAATGATTATACTAACCATTGCTTTTGAGAAAATTAATACTAAAATGTAAACTTAATTATAAAAAAGATAAAATAAAATCTAATGAACTAATTTTGGGTAAATAAAAATATATGACCATTTGAGCTATGAAGCATATACAATCTGGGGGAGAAAAAATAATGCTTACTTGGATGTATAATGTCTGCAATCTGGAAGTCATTGACACGACAGATGGGGAAAAATCGCTCCCTGTCAAAAGTTTTTACATATTCTTTAATTAGATTACTTATAATATTTACTTCACCAGTATAATTCATAGTGTAATAGTTTGTTTGGTATTATATTATCTAGGAAGATAGTAAAGGAAACAACTATAACCTGAGTCTTAAATGTTAGAATAGTGCTGCAGAATCCTACTACTGTGTTTCGCTGAAAATAAGACCTGGTCTTATATAAATATTTGTCACCTAAAAGGCACAAGGTCTTATTTTAAGGGGTGACTTCCATTGACTTACCTTGCAGCGGCGATACCGACAGCCCACTCAAGGAGCCAGCTGCCGGCCCACTTCTTCTGCCGCCGTGCGTTGCGATTTGTGTGTGTTGCCCCCAGCCTCCATTTCACTGTCAGAGGCCTTCAGGAAAGGCCTCTGCAGCTCAGAAACGGGCTCCAGATTCACGCACAGGGTGCTTCCCAGGCTCATTTCACCATCAGAGCCTTCAGGAAAGAACTCTGCAGCCAAGAAATGAGGTCCAGGTTGACACATGCATCGCTCCTGGCCTCCGTTTTGCCAGAGTTCTATTATCGGTTGCAGAAGCCTTTCCCAAAGGTCTCTGATGATGAAACAGAGGCCACGTGGAACACGCACGTCAATCTGGACATTTGTCGACTGCAGAGGCCTTTCCTGAAGGCCTTTGATAGCGAAATAGAGGCTGGAGGCGATGCATGGAAGCGGTGAAAAGCAGCCACAGAAATGGTTGGCAAGGCATGTGTTGGGGTGTGTGAGGCCTGATTGCAACTGTACAAAGGTAAGTAATAGGGCACACCATCACCTCCACCCTAGCTTAATTTTTACCCATGCGCCTTGCCTCACCCCATGCACCCCGCAGTGGGGAGAGGTTTAGGTAGGACTTATTTTGGGGGTAGGACTTATATTGGGCACACAAGTACAAATCAAGATAGGTATTTCAATATTCCCTTTGAATTAGATAAGTTAGCTTCATTTTTTAAAAACAATTAAAGCAGAAACAGTCTAGGACTCTAGGAGAAATATGTTAATTTCATTGTAATACTGCATGACAACTTACATGTCAAAATTATAGATTTAAAAAGATAAAAAGTGCTAATACTTATATTTATTGAAGTCTTCCATCAACTCTCAGGTTTTTGCTTGACAAAGCTATCTTTGTAAAGCAGTACAGCACCAAATAAATGAATCCTTTGAGTCAGCAAATTCTATCAGCATACATAATAGAAAGGCAATGCTGCACTTCAGAACAATTAAAGCAATGACACATGATTCCAGAAATATTGACTTGGTTTAAGGAGTACCAGGGAAGTATAGTTGCATGCTCTGGAGCACATTTTTTTACTTAAAAACCTAAAGCACTATATAACCCTCAAATATTATAATTTCACTGAATACAAAATGAATTCTAGATACTTACAGAAAATGTATTACCCCAAGAAAAGAACCATTTATTCTACTAACTATTTTAATTGCACAACAACACATCCCCACATTCAGATTCATACAAACAAAAACTAAGCCAAAGAAAATCAAATACAAAACATGATTTCAGGATACTTACATATTAACAAATAGATTTCCTATGGGTAGAAAGTCTTCAAAAATCTGAGGATATGCTGTTTCAAATGTCATTGGCATCTAATTGGAGATAATCAATAAGGAATAAACCAATGAAATATGTAATTTTTTCATTCAGTTCCTGATAATATAAAGTTCATTTATAGCAAGATATCCATATAGAGTGGGTTATCACAGTCCACATTTTCACATGACTATGTACAACTATAAGCATTAGGACTATACGTTTAATTCCAGAACACTGTAATTTTACAATAATCAACTGCCATACTAATCAAATTTCAAATTCAAATTTAATTTGTAGAACCGCTCCCTCTCCCCACAGGGACTCGGGGCGGTGCACAGGGAAAGTAAAAACAATAAATATACAAATATAAATACATAATATAAAAACAGATTAAATCTATTCCTGTGCTAAAACCCGTTAAACTAAAATACCCAACAGCTATAAATAAGTTTAAAACCCCATAGAAAGAGAGACTAGCCTAGGCCGGCCAAGCGGAAAATGTGTGTTTTTAATTTCAGACGGAAGGAGCGGAGGTCCGTAGTCGTTCTAATATCGGGGGGAAGTTCGTTCCAGAGGGCCGGGCCCGCCACAGAGAGAGCCCTTCCCCTGGGCGTCGCCCGCTGACACAGTCTAGTGGATGGCACCCGGAGAAGTCCCTCTCTGTGGGAGCGAATCGGCCGTGAGGATGTATGAGGCAGGATCCGATCCCGCAGGTAGCTAGGTCCCGAGCCATGGAGCGCTTTAAAGATGATAATTAACACCTTGAAGCGCACCCGGAAGACAACAGGCAGCCAGTGCAGCTCGCGCAAGAGCGGTGTTACATGGGTAAACCTGGCGGTTCCCATAATTGCTCGCGCGGCTGCGTTCTGGACTAGCTGAAGTCTCCGGGTGCACCTCAAGGGGAGCCCCATGTAGAGAGAGTTACAATAGTCCAGTCGGTATAATGGTATAATCCAGTGGTTCCCAAAGTGGGCGGTACCCTTGGGGGGCGGTGGGATCGCTTAGGGGGGCGGTAAGAGGTAAGGCGGCTGGCAGGGAGGCGGTAAGAGTCAGGAGGGGGCGGCAGAGGAATGCTACGGGTGGCCTATGTTCCCTCTAAGGTACGCGGCTGCACGGCTGAACACGTGGCTAGAAACCACCACGCAGCAGTTTCAAACTGCGCGTAGTGATTTCTAATAGCTGAGAGGTCCTTTGTGGGTGGCCACTCCTAGTCCCTTGTGCCTGGCGCTGCGGCTAATAAAGCCACTAAAGCCCCTGCTGGCGCCTCCCACTCTGCTCAGAGCACCTCAGCTGGGTGCCGCATTACTGCTGCTGCCTCCTCCGATGCCGCTGTGCTTTTAAGAAGCTGTGCGGACATCGCGGAAGCCAGTAGGGAGGCGGCGGCGGTGGCGACGCTGCCATGGGCGGGGGCACCGGCGGGGTTTTTAGTGGCTTTACCTCAGGAGAAGGAAGTGGAGGAAGAAGGAACAGGAGGAAGCAAAGGGAAGAGGAGGAACAAGAGGAGGAGGAAGTGAGAGACAGAGGTCCCGCAGCCCCAGCTGCCTGCTCACTGTCTGTCACTCCCATCGGCGTGGGGCGGGGGGCAGAAGGCGCGGGGCAGAGGAAGAGAGGAGAGAAAGGAAGGAGAATAAAAGAAAAGACGAAAAGAGAGAAAGAGAGAGAGGAGCTCTGCTTGGAAATAAATTACTTCATTCACAACGCACGCATGCACATATGCACGCGCAATTTCTCAGGAGGCTGAGGGGGAATAACGGCCCTGCCCTTCTCCTCTTTTTTATTGTGGAGGAGGAGGAAGAGGAGCAGCGAGAGGGAAAAGGGGAAGAAAGGGGGGGGGAGGAATGAAAGGGAAGATGAAGAGGAGGAAGGAAAGGGAAGAGGAGGAGGAAGGAGGAGGAGGAGAGAGGAAGAAAGAAGAGGGATGAGGAGGGGGAAGAGGAGCAGGGAGAGGGAAGAGGGTAAGGAAGTGGGAGGAAGAGGAGGAAGAAAGAAGAGGAGGAAGGGAAGCAAAGGGAAGATGAAGAGGAGGAGGAGGAAGAAAAAGGAGGGAGAGAGAGGAGGAGGAGGAAGAGGTAGAAAGAGGAGGAGGTAGCAAAGGGAAGATGAAGATGAGGAGTAAGAAATAGGCGGAGGAAGCAAATTGGAAGAGGAGAAAGAAGAGGAGCGAGAGGAGGAGGGAGAGGCAGGAGGAGGAAAAAGGGGAGGAGGAGGGAGAGGCAGGAGGAAAAAGGGGAGGAGGAGGAAGGGGAAGAAGGCAGGGGCGGTGGGCAGCTGCCAGGTGCGAAGGGATGAAGGTGGGGGGGCGGGAGGGGGGCAAGTGGGCGAGCAAGCAGTGCTGCCCTGGCTACCCTTCCAGAAACATCCTCTCTTGTTTTGTTCTAGCTAAGATCTTTATAATCTTTTCAAAGAATTCATAACTATGAGCAAAATTCTGGTCCTATCACACATAGTATATGTAAGTTCATTTTAAGTCTACTGATAACCTGAAATGAATTTTGTAAAATGATGTTTGTTTGTTTTTTAAGTTTTATTGGGTTTTATAATTTTTTACAAATAGGGTAAAGGGTAAGTTGTGTAAAAGATATTGTGAGAACTTTCACGTCGAAGTCGTTGACCCCTTCCGAGGCTTCATAACAAAATATAGATAATACATTAAATTTTCATTTGTACTACAAGGTGGAAAGAAATGCAAATATAACATCATAAAAGCTATGCTAGCAATCATGTATAAACATCCAAACAAAAGTTATATTGTACTAAAATAAAGTCACTTTTGAGATCTAAGTCTTTTGGCAATTGTATCTTCTTCTCCCTGGCCCCCAGTGGGCGGGGCCGTGGCACCCTCTGTTCCCCCATTTTCATCCTCCAGGATTGAGGAATGTTTTTTAAGAAAGGCTTCCGCCTCTGCAATTGTTTTAATTCTTACTCTTCCCCCCTCCCAGAACACCAACATTCCCTCTGGCATCACCCACTTGAACCAAACCCCCTGTTTAAATAATCTTTTAGACAAGAAGGAATACTTCCTTCTTACCTCTCTAATCTTTTTCGGGATCTGCTTCAAGATGGCAACCTCTTTCTGCTGATAAATTAAAGGACTATCTCTTTGCGCCCTCAAGATCCTTTCCCTTGTCGACCTTCTTACAAATTTAATATGGATCTCTCTGGGTACTTCATTTATCCTGGCATATGCTGAGTTTATTCTATAAATCAAATCAATGTCCCCCCTAATCTCATCCTTAGGCTTGTGTACATAGTCTGCTAAAATTGTGCACATTAAATCAGTTAAATCTTCACCACTCTCCTCAGGAACATTCTGAAATCTTAAAAAATATGACATCCTTTCAAAATCCATCCTAGACACATGACCAGTTAAATCCCCTATTTCATTATTAATACTTTTAAGCTCTCCCCTTGTCCCAGCCAACCCCACCTCCAGCCCATCAATCTTTTGTGTGTTTTCCATTAATTTCTTCTGCGTCTCCAAAAGTTCTAATTTAGAACTGACATGGTCTTTCCTCATTTCTTTAATTTCTTTCACCATGGTCTGAAGAGTTTCTTCCATAGCTGTTAATCTAGCATCCGTATCAGGTTTTTCGGGTAACATCGAGGTGATTTTAGGTTGATGTGTCTGCTTTTTTGAAGCCATGATGAAAGAGTTAAGTCTGTGTCAGTAAAATGGCGTCTGCTGAAGAGGAGTTAGTGAGACAGGGTATGAGCAAATTCCAATAAACAGTCACAGTTTGGTCTAATTTGAGTCCAGAGAGAAACCAATTTCTTCAAGCAATCAAATAAAAAAAAGAAGGAAGCACTTCAGTGAAAGGTCCAGTTAATCATTTAGATGCAATCATTAATAAAAAGAGAAAGTCCCGAGCACAAAGGAATGTCAGTAATTTTCCATTAAAAGTATATCTCCTGAGAACAAAGGAATGCCATCTTCCCCCGCCCATCTGGAAGCCACCGGGAATCCACAAGTACAAATTGTTTCTTTGTTGCCAGACTTCAATTCTAAGTATCCAACAATCATTCCGGAAAGACTTTCACTATCCTTTAAAGAAATTCGGATGGTGATTTCTCCGCTTCCTCAAGCCTGAGGAGCATTTTTAAATCGCCGCTTTTTTCCATTCCGAGGGAGGGTTTCACAAACTCCCCCCTCCATCTTCTTTGAAAATAAAGTTGCAAGCAATAAAATAAGTTCACTCACAATCCACTCCGCAGCCTAGAGTCTCGGCGTTGCCTCCAACTCCAGTGATTCAGCCCTCTCAAGAACGATCAAATGTTCCGGTCCTCCATTGGCAAAGGGAACCAAGCCCCCCGCAGCATGTTCTTCTACTCCTGGGTCGAGGACAAGGACCCCCCCCGACCGCCGTCGGGATAGGGAAATCCCAGCGAGCCGACCGTACGGCGGGAGTCCTTTAAAAGGAACTCCCTGCCCCGTTAGGGGCCGTAAAAGAAACAAAACGGCGGACGAGTCCCAGGACTCGACCGTCGCCTCCGGGAAACCGGAAGGAAGTCCTAAAATGATGTTCTTTATTTTAATAAATCCAGAATATCTTTTACTGAATTTACTCATACTTTTTCCTCTTGAAATCCATTTCTCTCCCAAAAGTTTAATCAGAGCTGTTTCCATGTCCGTTTATTTGAGGAATGCTGCAAGATTTTGTTTTCTTTCTAAATCACAAAAAGGGCAGTTGCTGCCTGATCCCCCATCGCTCACTCGCCCCAGCACCGCCCAGGCTACCCTTGTGGGCACATTGTTTGCATTGGTGTAATTAAAAAAAGCATCAACATTTGCTTGAATTATTTGATGAGATTATTGCATGGAACCTAGGGATTCCCAATTTGGAAAGTGAGAATGGGAACATTTTAATAGATCTATATGTTCTTGGGTTATAATTTTCACTAATGAACCATGGGGATGGAAAGGGAAATATAGAGAATGGAGTCCAATCCCCTTCCGCAACAGATTGGAAGCAAAGAATAACTCTAGCAAAATGTAGCCTTTTACCGCTTTGGTGAATCAATTTCTTTTTTTAATTATTATTATGATTTCCCCCCCAATACAACTCATGCAAGGGGTCATCCACACGTACATTACATTTTCCACACTCATATTTGTGATTCCTTATAACTTCTTTAAGCTAAACATTTTTAGTACAAATCAACACATTGACTTACATATCACAAATGCAGTTTTCTATCTCTTCCAATGACATAATTAACACCTTATGTATTGAATACAAGTATAAACGTGGTTAAAGGTTAAACGTGAATTGAAAAACATCTAATTCAAATGTATAAGCTGTGAATTTATTATTTAATAACAGGCAAACATTGCACTTATGCCTAAGTCCTCTACCCACGCACATTACAAGACAGATAAAACTATCTTAGCTGGCTGTTGCTAATTCAACAAGAAATGCTACTGCATGAATCCTTAATGCAGAACACAGTTAAAAGTGATTTTAGCAATTTTCTTCCCAGATTAATTCAAAATGTATATCCAAATGTTCCTCTATCCCCCCCCAAACCAGACACTTTTGGTGTGTGTGTGTCTGTCTGTGTGTGTTTGTGTACACAGCAGAAGTGTCTGCTTTTGAGCGAAAAATAGAGGAACATTGAACATGACATTGCCTATTTATCAGAACTATTTGCAAAGTTCAATGAATTGAATTTGCAGTTGCAAGGGAATGAGGTCAATCTTATTAAGGCCAAATCTGTCATCTCTACATTTATTTCAAAGCTAACTCTTCAAGCGCAATATAAGCGGTCGCAAGCTATACCAATTTCCGAGCTTGTTTGAGCTAGAAGAGAAAGGTGGAATACAAGATGATGATCTTCAAGTGTTTTGTGACCATTTGGACATGCTGCATCTTATGTCTGAGCGATATCAGGATCTTCTTTTGATGGAAATTCCAGATTGGGTGATAAATCCATTTTCAGATATTGAGGAAGATGGGATAGTAGAAGAATAACTCATAGAGCTGCAAAATGACATTGAGCTGAAGCCAAAGTTCAAGAAATCGTACCAAGTGTTTTGGTTACAGAAAGAAATTTCTGATCGCTATCCTGCACTATGGACAATGGTTAAAAAGCTCCCTGTTGCATTTCCAACATCATACTTGGTGGAACATGGCTTCAGTGTGGTCATCCAACTACTCTCCAAGCAAAGAAATCAACTCCAGATTACTGAACGTGGTGATTTAAGACTCCTGCTATAAGTGACTTAAAACCAGACATTGGGAAACTGGTATCACTTCATCAAGCCCCTCCATCACATTAAGAATTTACTGAACAGTGAAGTAGTTACTAAATGTTACTGAGTTCACTAAGTTACTAGTTAGTAAGATTCTTGATAAATGACTATCAAACTTTGAAAACCTGGTATCACTGGATCATGTTCAACAATTTTGTTGAATTAACATTAACTACAAACGTTTTTAAATTGAATTTTGAATAAATGTGCAATTAATTGTTAGTTTTGAATTTTATTGTTACAATCTTCCTTGTATCGTGCAAACCGCCCAGTCACATGACTCCCCAGCCACGCCCACCAAGTCACGCCCACAGAACCGGTTGTAAAAGATTTGAATTCCACCACTGGGTGTGGGGCACTGAGGATTAGTTTGTAGCACCAAGGGGGCGGTGGACTGAAAAAGTTTGTGAACCACTGGTATAATCCATCTACAGAAGATGTAGAACTAAAGCAGTGGTAGTCACCTAGTTCCTACCGCCCACTGGTGGGCGTTCCAGCTTTCATGGTGGGCAGTAGGGGTTTTGTCCGATACTGAAGCACTTTCCTTTTTTTAATTTAACTGACTTCCCTACTTTATAAATCACCATTACTGTGGAACTGGTGGGCGGTTAGAAAATTTTACTACTAACAGAGATACAAAAGTGGGCGGTAGGTAGAAAAAGGTTGACTACCCCTGAACTAGAGTGTGATAATTATTCAATTTCTGGTAAATTATGACACAAATCTTCACCTAGTCATGAGGAATTATAAATGTCACCACATTGTCTAGATTTTTCATTTATATTTTAACTACATTTATAGATTAATTAGATATACCTATCATTAACTGGTGAACATTCTACGCTTTGAATATAAAATTTTGACAAACATTATATATACAAACATTGCCTCCCTTGTTTAAAAAGTTTGAGGACCCGTTACTTAGTGTAATATCTATCTTAAGACAATAACATATACAATAATCTGTTAGTCTTTAAAGGCAAAGTAAAACAATATAGGGAATTACTAAAGCTCCACCTCATTGTAGTTTCAATGCACTTCCCCCATGACTTAATATATTCTTACCGTGTAAAAATGTTCCATACGGATCCCATACACACTTTGTAAAACTCTCATGAAAATCATACGCAATATTTCAGGCTAAAAAGAGAAGTACAATTTAACCAAATGAACAGTGTATTAATTTTATTTTACTTAGAGTTTAATTAATTTGTTTAACGCTACCAGAGTGAAAACTTTGAAAAGTTCAAGATAAGTTCAAGGCAAGAACTTAAAATATATTAATACATATTAACAGTGCATTTTGACATCAAAATTGGTTACAAAATTAACCCTGTGGGCAAATAAAAATATTACTAAATCTTCTTCAAGCCTAATTGTGCAGTTGATGAAAAAAATACTTAACTTTTACAGCAAATGTAAATATAAAATTCCACAAAAGTAATTTTAACAGACTGACCTATGCTTTCACTTAAGAGGCTGAAAATTATTTTACATGTCTAATAGTCAAGTTTAGGCATAATATTTAGAATGCAAGACATAGCTCTGAAAAGACCCAGGTTCAAAGACATCCCTCAATATTGCAATCTCAATAGGTGACTTAACGCCAGGTACTCTTAGTCCAACCTACTTAGTCCAACCACAATACAGGAGTATTGTGAGAAATGCCATTTTAACACCAAGGAAGAAATGAGAATTCTAATAACACTGAATGTTCTAAGGTTCAACTGTTCAGGATAAAAAGGACAAATTCTAAATAAGTGGTGATTAAGTAATTGCTTTCTATAATTAGAAAATTAATTAGTAGAAATTATTTTTAATATTCCTCCTTCAGGCAAGTTCCAGGGAGCAGGCTCATTGGGCAAAAGAACAGGAAGAGCAAAAAGGTGTTTGCCAATGAAATTTGGTAAAGGAATAAAAATGAACAAGAAAAAACATTAAAGCTTTGACCATTAGAGCCAAAGAAGAAAAGTAAGATCATTGGAAAGTCATGTCACCCTTGTGATTCTTGGAAGGAAAAATCAATGACTCATTAACAGCACTTCATTAATGAAGGATGAAGATTTACCACATCAAAAAAAGGAGGTGACACTAAAAAAGTGGAGAAGAAGCAATTGATTATAAGTAGACCAAAAAAAGAGCAAACACAGTACATGGCACTGATAATCAAATGCAAGAGATATAGAATTCTGTACCAAAAAATTGAGGAATTTTTTAAGCCTTTGTGGCAAAAACAGGTTTCGACTGTCTACAAGAAAAGACACTGCAAAAAAATGAGATAAAACAGTAGATTCACAAAGAGCAGAGGGAATGACAGATCCAGTAGCCTAAACCTCCCTTTTCATCTCATATAATCATAACTCACATTAAGTTTAATGTCAGGTGGCTAGATTGCTAACTGATGAATGCTGTTCTCTGGCACTATCCTCCACTGCAGGGAGACAGGATCTATTAGACTGGTCCACCCCAGGCAACTTTTGGGCTTCAGGAGCTTGGGGTTGTCTGTGAGGCAGTGGTGAAATTCAAAAATTTTTACTATCTGATCTGTGGGTTTGGCTTGGTAGGTGTGGCAGGGGAGGGATACTGCAAAATATCCATTCGCTCCTGACTCCAGAGGAAGGATACTACAAAATCCCCATTTCCTCCCCACTCCAGGGGAAGGATATTGCAAAATCTCCATTCCCACCCCACTCTGGGGCCAGCCAGTGATGGTATTTGCCCGTTCTCCGAACTATTCAAAATTTTCGCTTCCAGTTCTCAAGAACCTGTCAGAACTTGCTGAATTTCACCATTGCTCTGAGGATATGCTGCTCAATCCAACTGAGGCCCAGGAGTCCCCCCTGGAATGAGAGGGTTGCAGAGTATCTTGACACCCAAATGGCCTCCCCTAACTAAGGGATCCTGGATATCTTCCTGATTTATAGAATAGTTGAGGGAGATGAAACAGGTGAAGAGAAGCCTGAAGTGCTGGAGATAATGCAGTACGAATCTTACTGAACATGAGTTACAGCTGTGATGGTGAACCTATGGCATACACCCCCCCTCTGCGGGTATGCGAGCCACCGCGCATGTGTGCATGCCTCCCACTGGCCAGTTGATTTTTGGATCTCTGCCACACATGCATGGGGCGCATGCAGGAGATGCGCACACATGCACAGGGGGGGTTTACACATGCATACGGGGTGCAATGTGGGGGGTGCCCCATTTTTGGCCCCAGAAGGCTTCAGGGAGGCCTGTTAGGCCCAAAACGGGTCATGGGGGGGGGGGGGGATCACACAAGCACACTCTTGGCACGCGATGACAAAAAGGTTAGCCATCACTGAGTTGGAGCCTCTATTAAGGGCTATGTTGCAGTGATAACGCAGAAATTATTCAACTCAATGGATGCCAAAAGAAATGCTGTTTTTCCTTGTGACCAAAAGGCTTCTGATTCTTTAAATAACTGACAATTACCCCTTTTGATTGATTCATGTGAAAATAAAGGGAAATATGTGGCATATGGGAAGAAGCAGGAAATGAAAGCCTTAATGGAGGTAAATATGATTTAATAATCCCTGAAATTTTATGCGATGAAATGCAAGACTAGCATGCAAGGACTGAAGGGTACAACAAATAGGTCACATAATAGAGCAGTGGTATTGTATGTGAAATACATGCGCATGTTTAAAGATCCAGGAATCTTAGCACAATGGTTCAATCAAGAGCAGTTGGATAAGAAAGAAAAATGCTATTATTAGGGGTGGTGGGGGTGAATTATAGAATACTAAACCAAGATGATTTGTTAATAGGTACAGATTATTCCCTCTTAAATTAGATTGTCCAACATTCTTGTTTAATGATTAATGAGACTTCATTAATATCTCTTAATGTATCTGTTGAATCTCAAAAAGTAGTCTTTATAGTGTTTTGTTTTTCCAGAAAATTGAAGAAACAAGACCATAGGTTTTAGCCAAGAGGGCTAGTATTTTCCTCTCATCCTATGCAGCAAGTAATGGCAAGCAACCTCCAAAAAACCTTGCCAATAAAGCTTCAGGGATTAGTTCAGACAGTCGCCAGGAGTCAAAAACGGAATTGAAAACACTTAAAAAAATTAAAGCCTACATGCAATACATATGCTTTAGCTTTGAACTCCAATTCCACTGAATATAAAAACTCTTACCTTCACATTTGGAAATAAATCACTTTTTGAAAAATTTTTAGCTTCATTTCCACTTAATAAAAAGTTGCGAATGTGTACTACAATGTCATTTACATTGTATCTTGGAAAAGTACAACTATCCATCCTGCAAAAAATAAAAATATTATGTAAATAGAATAGAATACTGCATCATGTTTTGGTCACCACATTACAACAAAGATGTTGAGACTTTGGAAAAAGTGAATAGAAGAACAACTAAGATATTTAAAGGCCTGGAGACTAAAACATATGAAGAACAGTTGCAGGATTTGGGTTTGGCCAGTCTAGAAAAAAGAACCACTAGGGGAGACATCATAGTGATATTTTATTATTTAAGAGGATGCCACAGAGACAACTTATTTTCCAGAGGGCAGGACAAGAACCAATAGATGGAAACTAATCAAGGAGAAGCAACCTGGAATTAAGAAGAAACTTCCTAACAGTGAGAACAATTAACCAGTGGAACAGCTTGTCTTCAGAAGCTGTAGGTGCTTCATCACTGGACAGTTTTAAGAAGAGACAGTACAGTCACTTGTCTGAAATGGTGTACGAGCAGGTGTTGGACTAGAAGACCTCCAAGGTCCCTTCCAGCCAGATTCTGACTGATGTGTCAAAAATAAAGCATGGTGTTAGGCTTGGTTAATACTTGGGTAAAATATACACCAAATATAAAAGCTGTAAGACTGGGAAACTGGAGGAAAAAAACTATTCCTAGCTGTTCAAGGCAGTACAGAACTGTAAAGTAATCATAGTACCAGTGATTTATCTCTGTGTGCTATATAACAGCTGCTGATAATCACCAAAAAGTTACTCAGTTAGTAGAAAAAATCCTAAAGTTGCCCCAGCAAGTTCAGATAGCATTATCACCCCTCAAGAATGCAAGGCTTTTCTTGGCGTCTCAGGGAAACAGTAGTACTAAGGCACAGATGCTGATTTTTAAAAACTTCAAAGCCTTTTGCAGTTCATAAGCCAGACAGAAAAAAACTAGAGCTGTGATGGCGAACATTTTTGGCACTGAGTGCCCAAATTGGAATGCCGGAGCCCCAGAAACTTGAAGACCAGCTGGCTGGTGCGCAGCCACATGCCAGCCACCTGGTCTTCTGGTTTCTGACCTGGTCTTCACATGTCCCAGCCTTCCAGAAACCCAAAGATGAAGTGGTCATCGGTTTTCCGGAGCACTGGCATGCGCAAAGATCAGCTGGCCAGTGCTGGAAACCAGAAAAGTAGCTGGCGATGGCACGCATGCCATAGGTTCGCCATCACGGAACTAGAAAATCAGTGTGTTGTAGTGGTGAAGCTGATCTAGAAAGCAGGACTGTGAGCTCCAGTCCTCCCTTGGTCATGAGAATTGGATGGGTGATTTTGGAGTAGTACCTGTCTCAGAGTCAAATTCTCCTCACAGAGTTGTTGTTACACGGAAAATACTGTAGTAGGCTAAAGTATTAGAGTACATTTGCCCCTGGAATTCTATATTAAAAATTGAGGGGGAAATCCCACCTTCAAAAGTTTGTTCCTATGGGGAAGATAGGATGTAGTAGTATTACATGTTTGCCACATTGAGTTGTTCGTAAAAATAATAAAGAGGGGATATAAATTAAATAAATAACAACAGTTACGGAGTAGGATTGTCGAAAGAAAATGTATATTTTGAGTTTACATAAAAGAGCTATTTCTTCACTTTCCATTATCCAACAGATGACCTCCCTGGTAACATCTCTTAGAAGCCCTACTGCTTCTCCTGATGCCAAACGCTACCACCCCATTCCCCAAGATTCAGGAATTCTTCTAACCCCCCCCCCCCCCTGCAAGCCGGGTGCTCCCAAGCAAGTTTAGGAACTTGCAGCCACCCTCTCCAAAGCATGGAAGCCCAGTGGAAGTGCGAAGGCTGTTCTCTCCCCTTTTCGCAAGTCACGAAAGCCTGGCCCTGCCGGAGTTGCTCTTACATGGAGGAAGCGGTCTCTTCCTTTCCCCGGAGATGGCCACGCTCATGAAAACGCAGGCGACAGTCAAGCGGAGGGAAGAAACTTTCAACAATCCTCCGTTACCATCGCAAACGGAATGCGCCGTTCAAATTTGGCGGGAGCTCCACCCCCTCCTGTACGTAGCGTTGCGTCATGGCGAAAAGGCTGGTGAAGTCTTTGTCTTGGCTTTCGGCCGTTTCGCTGCTCTAATGGAGACCAGGTAGTGTGGAGGGAGCAGAAAATCTCCTGTCTGCTTTTTTCTCCTTCTTAATATATACAGACTGCTTTTCTTGAGAGTGAATAGAAGACTCCCACCCGCTATATAAAGCAAGAAGGAAATTGGAATAGTAATTTCCTAAAGGAAATTGCTGAAGCTTAAAAATGGAGACCTGGAGCGCGCGCACACACACACACCCCAAGTCCTCCGTGTCTTTACATCCCAGTGCTGCTTCCTGCTGAGTTAGCAGCTTGATGGATCGCAGGGCTACCACTTCGTCTGCCTCTACTCGTGTCTCCCACTTCCCCCTGCAGTTTGAAAGTACTAACGCTCTGTGTGTTGCCTTTCTGGAGATTAAAAATGGATAAATAAAAACGAACATACTTTAAAAAAATATTATCCCCCTTTTCTTATATTGTACAGACAGATCACCAGACCTTTCGGCCTATTTTTTCCTCCTTGGGGGATAGGTCAGTCTTGTCAGACATTAAAAAACTAAAGTTTATTAGGCAAGAAAACCAAAAGCAGCTGGATAAAAACCCTCTTACATTTTAAATATCCAAAACGCAAAATTGGAAGACGCCACAGGACTGTGCTAATGTGCTACAAATAGAGAACTCTGCCCCAGAGTCTCTAACAATAGTTTTGTAGGACAGAACCAGGAGGAATTTACCCAGACAGTATTATCACTAAAAGAAAAAAGGAGAAAAATCCTAAATTCAGAAACAAAGGCATCAGTAGGAGCTTTTAGGAAAAACAGGAAACTGCAGCTCCAAAAGCATATTAAAAGCTATTTAAGAGTCAACAACAAAACACATTAGAATAGAAAATCATTAAGAATCCCCATAGAAACAGATAGCCCAAGAAGAAAAATAAAACCAGAGTAATTAAAATTCCAAAATAGTGGAGGGAAAAACAGGAAATGCAGATATAGGAGACAGGCCAAAATGACAAGGGGGAAGCAAAACAGAAAGGTGTGTTGAAAGAAATGTTCTGGGTCCAGCTCCAAGTGGGGAAAAAGACACTGGAGACATGGAGGCTGCTTGGAAAGATGGTTTAATGGTGGACACATAGCTTGAGTCCTGAACAAAAAAGGTGATCACATGCTTCAATGTTGGTGGAGAAGAAGAGAGGGGCTGAGATGCTGAAAAGTCCCTGGTTTTATGCCCTCTCTGGCCTTTGATCTTGATCTTGTATTCTGATTGGTTGTCAGACTCCCATGGGCAATGCAGGGGCAACTCTCTAGCCTGTGCTTTGAGTCCAGGTTGGGTTGAGTTCTCAGATGCCATGTGGTGAGTTTCTGTGAAAAGCTGATATTACCTTTATTATGTAAAGTGGACTAGCTCAGGCTTTAATGGCTCATTGACAAAGGGGGTGGGGGCAGGAAGTTGCAGGGAGCTATTCTGTCTTTAAAACATGTTCCTCCCTTTTTCACATCCAGGGGGAATGTAATATTCTGTCTTTTCAATATTTTCTAGGATATTTCATTTTTCTGGGAGAGGGATGGGCGATAACTTTGCACAATCCCTACTTTAAAAAAAAACAAAACCAAGTGGGACACACATGTTCTTAGCAAAAGATTAAAATTGGTCAAGTCAGAGAGATTTAACTTTTTTCTGATTGGAAAGGCATTTTATTTATTTATTTATTTTAATTTGATTTATATCCCGCCCTTCTCCACGAGGGACCCAGGGCGGTGCACAGGAATTTAAAACATATAAAACGAAATATACAAAATTTAAAAGCATATTAAATTAAACAATCCTATGCTAAAACCAAATTAAAACCCCAATTTAAAACTATCTAAAATAGCCCCAGTGGGAGGTTAGGCTAGGCCAGCTTGCTGAAAAAGATCTGTCTTTAGACACTGGCGGAAGAGGCGGAGGTCTGAGATGGTATGAAGTTCAGGAGGGAGGTCGTTCCAAAGGGCAGGGCCTGCCACAGAGAAGGCTCTTCCCCTGGGTGTTGCCAGACGGCATTGCCCGGCCGACGGCACCCTGAGAAGGCCCTCTCTGTGGGAGCGGATCGGCCGTAGGGATGTATGGGGCAGGAGACGGTCACGCATGTAACTAGGCCCCGAGCCATGGAGCGATTTAAAGATGGTCGTCAGAACCTTGAAGCGCACCCGAAAGACCACAGGAAGCCAGTGCAGCTCGCGCAGGATAGGTGTTATATGGGAGTATCTCGGAGCTCCCGTTATTACCCACGCGTCCGCATTCTGGACTAGCTGTAGCTTTCGAGTGCACCTCAAGGGAAGCCCCATGTAGAGAGCGTTGCAGTAGTCGAGCCGGGATGTCACGAGTGCTTGAGTGACTGTGCGAAGGGCAGCCCGGTCCAGTAAGGGGCGCAATTGGCGCATCAGGCGTACCTGATGAAACGCCCCCCTCTGGCCACGGCTGCCACATGGTCCTCCATAGACAGCCGGGAATCCAGGAGGACACCCAAATTGCGCGCCCTCTCCACGGGGGCCAGTGTTTCGCCCCCAATGGCCAGAGTTGGAGTAATCTGGCTGAACCGGGGTGCCGGAAACCACAGCCACTCAGTCTTGGACGGGTTGAGGTTGAGTTTGTTACTACCCATCCAGATCCGTACGGCCTCCAAACACCGGGACAGCATCTCGGTGGCATCGTTGGGGTGGTCTGGGGTGGATATGTACACCGCATTGAGAGAGACAGCAGAAGGATTCCTTCAGTAGCTCCCAGAGAGCTTTCAACCATGAAGGTCTTGCAGCTGGGGCACAAGTTCTGGAAAAAAAATTACAGTATCCAATTTTCCATGCTAATTAATATCAGATATCACTTTCTGTGAGCTTCCAGACAGGTTTTGAGCAAGCAGAAATCCCCAAATTCTTCGCAGCTATGGTTTTGCCGTTTAAATACCTATAGGCTGACCATTTACAAGGGATGGTTCTTGAACCCTGCCCTAGCTCTTATTTTAGTCACCCCAAATTGAGTTTAGCAACTGCAATCCAAGCTATTTAATATTTTTAAAATTACACACAATGCGTCCTGGGACTCCTACTCATGAGACCACCAGTGCAACATATCCTGCTTCACTAAGTAACTGGGCAACATCATTTGCAAGTCAGTCAGGGATTAGGTTTTAAAGATCCTTTTTGCTAGCTCTTCAAGTGGGGAAATTGCGTGAGGGGAATTGACCCTCCCCCATGGGATTAACAGGGAGATATCACTGCTTAGACTTTTATGCCAGGGCAAAAATCAACCTACGAGAAGCTTTGTGTGGAAGTAAGTCAAGGAGATAGTTTCAATCTAATTCTGAATGGGTTCGTGTTCTCTCCCTCCCTCCCTCCCTCCCCCCTCCCTCTCTCTCTCTCTCTCTCTCTCTCTGTGTAGCTGCTTTTACAATACAGAGAATAGACATTTTTGGACAAATTTCCCTCCCACTAGACAGAAATCTAAGGTGTTCAGAACTAGCTGTTCCCAAATACAATTCTTACATGAATACATTAAACTGATTACAATATAAATGAGACAAGAAAGAAAACCTTACAATGAATTTCTGTGAAGGAAGCAAAGAAAGAAAGCCTTACAATCAATTTCCACCCTCCATAGTCTTTACAGCTGTCTTCTGGGAATTGAATAGAGTATTTTGGTCTTTAATTCATCTCAGGTCCTTTTTCATGTCTGCTGGATGGCATTAGGCTTGGCTAAGTTTTTTCCTCATGTCAGGTTTTATCAGGACGCAATCACCAGCAGCCAATTCGAAAGTTATGGATTGAGCTAGCATTCCTTTATTTCTGAGGTAAAGAAGAGGAGAGGCCAAGTATACAGTTCTTTACAGACATATCTTTAGTCTCATGTTGTGGAATTTCCCCCATTCTGTCCAAGTATGTAAATCCAAACATTATTTCAAAAGGCAAATGATGTAAATTTCATGGAACATGACATTCCCACTGCCTCTATAATTGAAACAGTTTTGCAGTAAAATGAGTAAATTTCCAAAAAGGAACAACTTGTGTTGCAAACAAACAAACAAACAAAGTATCATAGGTTAGAGCACCTTGACTCATAAGCATTTAGAAATGTACTCAGACGTAAAAGAGGGAGGGAAGAAGAACAGCTTCAAAAAAAATAAAACTAGCAATAAAAAGGTACTTTGAGTCAACACTCCAAAATATCAGATTCCATTCAGATGGAAGCAAATTCTCATTAAATATGTTAAAAAATTTACAAATATAGGCAAAAAATTTTGGTGGCTTCATGCCGGCAGTGGTGCCCCCCCCCCACCTCATATTTTACTATTTTTTTTAAAAAAAAAACTATAGAAAAAGAAAGCAGAAACAGTTTTTCACATTGTATCAAACACATGTTCAATCCCATCTTACTTTGCCCTCTGTATCAAGAACTATAATATTAACTCCATTAAACTCATTTTTGCGATCTGAGCCTTGTCAGTATCGTTTCCACCCCCCTGTCCCCTGGTGGGGGCATGGCTTGTTCTGTTTTTTCTCCGCCCCTGCTATCTGTGTCACCTAGGAGGGAGATATGTTTATTCAGAAAGGCTTCCGCCTCGGCTTGTGTTTTAATATTAAGTCTGTCTCCCGCCCAGAAGATCAACATTCCTTCTGGCATCAACCATCTGAACCAAACTCCTTTATTATATAATTTGCTAGATAAAAAAGAATATTTCTTTCTCATTTCTCTTATTTATTTATTTTGGTATTTGCTTCAGAATGGTTACCTCTTTATCATGATATCTCAGCAGCACACCCCTCTGTGCTCTCAATATCTCCTCCCTCGTGGATCTCCTGAAAAATTTCACATGGACCTCTCTTGGAAGATTATGAGTTCTGGCATATGCTGAATTAATTCTATATACCAAATCTATGTCCCACCATATTTGATCTTTGTCTCTCTTAATGTATTCTGCTAACATCTCACTCATAATTACTTTGATGGTTTCATTCTCTACTTCTGGTATATTTTGAAACCTAAGAAAAAGAGACATCCTTTCAAATTCCGTTTTAGAAACATAATTTTGAAACTCAAGGTTTTTTTTCTGTAGTTCCTTAACTTCCCCTCCCACCTCATCTGCTCTCTTCTCCAGTGAAACAATCTTTTCTCTGTTATCTGTTGTACTCTGTTGAACAATTTTAATATCTGCTCTAGAGTCCAACAGTTCTTTCCGCAAGTCATTTATGCTTTTCAATATTTCTTGTAACATTTGAGTCATAGATGATTCTTGCGAAGTCTCTGCTGCTGCCTCTCTCTGCAAGAAGGAAGTTAATTTTGTTTGTTGCGTAGCTGGGCTAGAATCGGACGACACGGGGGCAGACGAAGGAGCAGATGCAGGCTTTCCCATTGAGGGTTTTTTAGGACCCATTGTCACAATTCAAAAGTAACAGAGAACAGAAAATGGCATCTAAGAGCAAAGCAAGGTGGAGAGGCTCGCAAAGTCAGGAAAGGTCCAAGTCCAAATTTCTTAGTTCCAAGTTTAAAAGAGAGGAAAAAGAAATATTTTATTGTCCTTATTCAGAGAGTCCACGCACTGGAGGGGCAGAGAGGACCCTTGGGGTAAGCACACAAAGACACCGATTGTTCTTTCTTAAACGGCTGCCAGCGGGGCTTTCCACAGGCAAGAGAAAGTTTTGATAGTAGAACAAAGAGGAGCCATTTTTGCCCCACTTTCCTGCAGGGAGAGAGAGTGAGAGTTATAATTAAGTCTTTAAAGCTGCTCTGTAACGTGTTGTTATCACTGTCAATCCACTTTCCCAGAAAGTTAGTTCAAATGGCAAAGTTTATGTCCTTTTTTTCCCTTCTCCCTGTCTGGGAGAACGCTTGGTTGCTGCTTTTGAGGGGGGGTTAAGAAGAAAAAACTCCCCCCTCTTTTTCCCATTAAGTTGTTGAACGAAACTCACATTCCTTCTGCCGCCTGCCTTCCAACGGTCATCCAAGGGGTTTGGGGGTGCCTCTCCTTCGCCAGCATTCCAGTCACTCGTTCAAATTAGAATATTGCCTCCGAAAATCATCGGACGAAGCGGCAAGTGTTTGCCCCCCCTCTGTGCCATCCCAACGCCTGGGCGAGGTTGGGGTACCCCCCGCCGACTGCCGACAGACTGGGGGTCCCGACAAGCCGCCTGTTTCGGCAAGAAGCCCCTCCAGGGCTCCTTGTGCCCCTAAAGGGGCCCGCTAGGAAGGCATTGGTGGACGAAGCTCAAAGCCCATCCGTCGCCGTCAAAAGCCAGAAGTGAAGTCCTGGATCCCTTCACTTATCACTCACTTGGGGCATGAGAGACACACACTCACATTCATACTGCAATCAGACCTTCATGCTTGCTCATGCCAACCAATCATTATAAGTATTTCAGTGAGCTTTTTCACAAGCCACTGAGCTCCATTTTGTATTATTAGAGGATCTCACCCTCCCTTCAAGTTTGGAAATGGTAGCACACATACATACACACACATACCAGGGGTGAGTTTCAAAATTTTTGGAACCTATTCTGTGGGTGTGGCCTGCTTTGTGGGAGTGGCTTGCCGGCCATGTGACCAGGTGGGAGTGGCTTGCCGGCCATGTGACCGGGTGGGAGTGGCTTGCCGGCCATGTGACCGGGTGGGAGTGGCTTGCCGGCCATGTGACTGGGTGGGAGTGGCTTGCCGGCCATGTGACCAGGTGGGAATGTTAGCAGCTGCTGGAATTATGTTTGTACAACAGTGGAAAAACAGATATGAAAATGAATAAATACTACAATGTGCAGGAATAAATAAAGTAACAATTAAAATCAAGAAGGCTTTGAATATTTTTTCATGTGGGATTTGTTTTAGCAATTGCTAAGTAACAGAAACAGAAAATAGAAATCCAAAAGTATGAAAGACAACACCAATTATGTAAGGAAAGGTCACTAAAATGTATCATTATTAATGTGTACAACTGCTGCAGGACATAACACACCCACGCAAACTATGACAGTGCCAGGAAAACACCAAAAAATAGAATCCCTCCTACAAAATAATAATAATAATTTTAATATTTCTAAATCGCACCCTCTCCCCACAGGGACTCGGGGCAGTGCACAGGCACAGTAAAACAATAGATACATACAAACATTTCATTAAAAATAAATTAAATCTAAACCTTCGCTAAAATTCCCCATTAAAACTGAGCTATATTATAAAACTTCCCAATAAAACCCCAAGACAGAGAGACTATCCTAGGCCGGCCAGACAGAAGAAATGAGTTTTTAATTTGAGACGGAAGGAGCGGAGGTCCGTGGTCGTCCTAATGTCGGGGGAAGGTCGTTCCAGAGGGCCGGGCCCGCCACAGAGAGAGCCCTTCCCCTGGGCGTCGCCCGCTGACAAAGTCTAGTGGACAGCACCCGGAGAAGTCCCTCTCTGTGGGAGCGAATCGGCCGGGAGGATGTATGAGGCAGGATCCGATCCCGCAGATAGCTAGGTCCCGAGCCATGGAGCGCTTTAAAGATGATAATCAACACCTTGAAGCGCACCCGGAAGACAACAGGTAGCCAGTGCAGCTCGCGCAAGAGCGGTGTTACATGGGTAGACCTAGCGGTTCCCATAATTGCTCGCGCGGCTGCATTCTGGACTAGCTGAAGTCTCCGGGTGCACCTCAAGGGGAGCCCCATGTAGAGAGAGTTGCAATAGTCCAGTCGGGATGTCACGAGCGCATGAGTGACTGTGCGAAGGGCGTCCCGATCCAATAGGGGGCGCAATTGGCGAACCAGGCGAACCTGGTAAAACGCCCTCCTGGCCACGGCTGTCACTTGATCTTCCATGGACAGCCGGGCATCCAGGAGGACACCCAAATTGCGCGCCCCATCCACAGGGGCAAGATGTTCGTCCCCTATGGCCAGCGATGGAGTGAGCTGGTTGAATCGGGCAGCCGGAAACCACAGCCACTCGGTCTTGGTCGGGTTGAGCCTGAGTCCGTTACTTCCCATCCAGACCCGCACGGCTTCCAGGCACTGGCACATCACCGCTACGGCATTGTTGGGGTGGTTTGGGGTAGAAAAGACTGAAAATGAAACCAGTTTTTCCCCCTAACCTTAGGGACTGGAGAGACAAAGCCACTGGAATAAAAACCATCAAGGCATTGTGGAAAATTATAAAGGACACACAAGCTCACAGAACCAGCAACCACCTAAGAATTACTTAGACAACCAAGGTGAAATACACTCTTTCTGGCAAAGCTGCCTTGCACCAACCTGGCAGCCCATAGAAAAGCAGCCACTTTATAAACCTGGTCTGAACACTTAAAAGCAACATATTGCATCTCAAAGAAAACATTTGCAAAAAGGAATAACATTTCATGT
The DNA here is from genome assembly GCA_039707465.1 of Rhabdophis nuchalis. Lineage (NCBI taxonomy): Eukaryota > Metazoa > Chordata > Lepidosauria > Squamata > Natricidae > Rhabdophis > Rhabdophis nuchalis. The sequence goes on from CM077644.1 coordinate 121,571,229, forward strand.
AGTAAATATATTTTATAAACAATTAAAAAATAGAAATTCCCTAAAATAATGTAAAAAAAAGATATTCTATAAGGTTGATACAGGTTGTTGCCAATATCCTAGGTATCAATTACATCCTCAATTACCATTCTTAAACTTGTAAGTGAAGTTGAGCTCCACTGCTTATGACGTGTGTGGCACATCCCTACAGTTTACTTGGCAGCATTACAGAAGTGGTTGTCACTGTTTTATTTTATTTTTTTAATTGCCTAGCCACTTATAGGTCTGTTCTTTTGTAGTGACTTCCCAATCAAGTACTAATCAAATGCAACTTACATTTTTCTCACATCAGCCAAGGGCCACTGATTTCCAGATAAAAAGTAATTTCTTATGCATAAATATACCTTTAACGGTCTATTTTTAAGAAAACATATGTAGAAAAATACTCTGAAAATTTACCCTGAAAAAGGTCAACATAGTTTCTACTGAATAAATATTTTATGATTTTATAATTAATTGTGTTATCCCAAGCAACAATATTTTATTGGGCAAAGAAATATAAAATAACATCAGAAAGGTGTTAGATTATGTATATAAAGTCATAATAAACTATAAGCCACCCAGAGTCACTGCATCAGTGAGATGGACAGCATAATTATTTAAAAAATAATAATATAGTATTAATATTATTAATAGTATAGTATAGTATAGTGCAGAATACAGTATAATAAAATTAAAACAAGGCAAATAATGTATCAAGGTAAAAAAATACTCCAATTCTATTTTTGATATTAAAAGCAGATTCCCAGAGATGAAGTGCTGGAAATTTACATGTCTTTTATAAGCTTGCAAAGTGGATAGCAAGCATAGTATGCAGGTGAAGGATGCCAGATGTTTTATTATTCATTGGGGGGGGGGGTAGCAGCGTAAAAACCAATCCATTTGCCAAAGAGGAAAGCCCTGAAATAATTTATAAGGTAAAACTGACATATTTTCCTCATTTAATTTAATCGGTAAAAGTTCAGAGTCCCAATCCCAAGTAAGGTGGCCACATAAATCATTTAAATAAACAACATTCATTGATTTACTTACAAATAAGAATGTAAGTCCTCAACACAGCAGCGGCGTATACAGAAGAGGCGGTGGGAACGGTCCCCGGCGCAACGTGGAGCGGCGGTGGGAGTCCCCGGCACAACGAGAAGCAGCAAGGGGGCATCCCCAATGACCACCGATTTTAAGCGCCAGGCAGCGGTGGGAAGCTCTGCGCCCGACGCCCTTGGAGACACCACTGGCAATCGCTAAAAGCTAAAAGTGGTGGCCGCCCTGGCCCGAAAGGTGGTGGGGCGCAGGGCTTCCCCACCCCCGGCACTTTAAACTTTTAGCGCCGGGCAGCGCCAGGAAGCCCTGCGCCCCACCACCCTTGGAGCCAGAACGGCCAGCGCTTTCAGCTTTTAACGATGGCCGGTCTGGCTCCATAGTCTGGCTTCCCACCCCCTCCGCCCCCGGCGCTTTAAACTTTTAGCGCCGGGCAGCACCGGGAAGCCCTGCGCCATGCGGGCTTTGCAGCCAGGCCAGCCAGCGAGTTTAGCGATGGCTGGTCTGGCCCCAAAGGCAGCAGGGCGCCGGGCTTCCCCCCCGTCCCCGGCGCTTTAAACTTTTAGCATCGGGCAGCGCCGGGAAGCCCTGCGCCATGCGGCCTTTGCAGCCAGGGAGCTTAGCGTCGGGCCGCGTGAGAAACGGAGAGGCGCAGGGCAACATGCAAACTTCGCACACACCCCGCGCCTCTCCCTTTCTCACGCGGCCCGGCGCTAAGCTCTCTGGCCGGCAGTGATAAGCGGAGCAGAGAGGCGAGAGGCAGCATGCAAACTTCGCACACGCCCTCTTGTTTCTCATTGCCGGCCAGGGAGCTTAGCGCCGGGCCACGGGAGAAACGGAAAGACGCGGGGCATGTGCGAAGTTTGCATGTTGCCCCTCGCCTCTCCGCTTCTCATTGCTGGACAGGGAGCTTAGCGCCGGGCCGTGTGAGAAACGGAGAGGTGAGGGGCAGCATGCAAACTTCACACACGCCCCGCGCCTCTCCGTTTCTCCAGCGGCCCGGCGCTAAGCTCCCTGGCCGGCAGTGAGAAGCGGAGCAGAGAGGCGAGGGGCAGCATGCAAACTTCGCACACTGCCCGCGCCTCTCCGTTTCTCATTGCCGCTTGGCGCTAAGCTCCCTGGCCGGCGGTGAGAAGCAGCACGGAGAGGCGATCTTCGCATGCGTCCCGGGCACCCCTCCAAGTTCCAAGCCCCCGGCAGCCAGCGATTTTAGCGTTGGCTGGGCGGCGGGGGGGGCGGGGACGAGCGCGGAGGACTTACTTCCGGGTCCACGGGTCCAACCGGATCGCTCCGGATCGGTAAATTTGACCAACCGGCTCGCGGGAGCCGGTGCGAACCGTTAGGAACCCACCCCTGACACATACCATTAAAAAAACCTTGCAACTTACTGTTTCTTTATATGAAAGGGAATCAAAGTACATTCACACCAACTTTTACCATCAACATACTCACATTTGCACTGCAATCAGACTGCTGTCAACACCCCGATGTTGCCATGGACCTTATCTGTTTGCCTTAACAAACTGAAAATTCTTGACATTCCTGTGGCAGGAAAGGAATCTCAAGACAGCCTGTGACTGCGCATGCATGCAATTATTTTCAATGCTAATTGGGGAACGTGATTTATAACAAGCAGAGGGGAGGGGGCAAAAGGGGGTAAAGTGCAGAAGCCATCCAATTATTGCCAGTCCTGGCTACAACCGAGGCTCGCCATGATGTTACATTCAATAAATGGACATTTCTTTGAACTTTTACGTGAGGCCATGAATCATTTGAAGTTTCTCTTGGGAGCTTGACAGACAGCCAGGACTTTTTAAAGAAATCTATCAAGATTTCCGGGCTACCTGAGTCCCGCCTCCCCCAGGCAATGCCTGATAAAGAGGGAGGAGATCAGGCCATGGCAGAAAAAAGCCTCATTTCAGCTGGAGGCCAGCCAACCCCCCTGAACAGCGGAGCTCCAGATGTCCAGCCTGTAAAGCCTTTCCCAGCAGCAGAAGCAAGAAAAGATAAGTACTGGAATCTAGATCCTAAAGCAGCCAAACTCGAGTTCCCTTACCCTGATTCCCAAAAAAGAGGGGGAGTCTCCAGCGAACTGGCAAGGGTGGTCTGGAAGTGGGACTGGGAACAAGCCAGGCGCCTACGGCCCCATATGGGATCCCTGGGGGGTGCAGTAGAGAAACCACCCTTCATGATGAGAGGCCAGTCTGCCATCCGAAAGAGAGAGGAGGCATATCTGATCCTGCGGAAGGGAGGAGACGCAGGCTGGAGCGCAGCCCCAGAAGCAAGCATGCTTGCAAGAGCAGGCAACTCCCTCCCTCTCCCCCTCCTAGAGCTGAAGAAGATGACCGGCCGTATCAGGCACGAGCATACGGGCCGGGAGGAAAACAGAGGAGGGAGGGAACTAAACGATCCACCCCGATTCAGGGGAAAGTTTGATGGTGATTCAGACCAACTAGTTCTATTCCTTGATTCAGCTGATATTAACTTAGAACGCTATGGGCACCTCTACCCATCCCCCAGAACCATGGTGAATGCCATTGCAGAGGGTTTCGAGGGGGAAGCAAAAGAATGGCTAGCAGCCCTCCATAAGTGGAGAGCCCCCCAACTGCAAGACATAGATGACTTCCTGCAAGTGCTAGAGGCCAGGTTTGAAGAGGGGGAGGTGGACCCATATGCAGAGGAGGAACTCAGCAACCTAAAACAAAGAGGCCGCCCCATCAAAGAGCACATCCGTGAATTCAGGAGGATAGTTGGAACACTACCCCCCTACCAGGAACGGTGCATTTTTTCAGAATAAGCCTGGATAAACATATTGCCCAAGTAACTGCATATTGAGACATCCCAAACCAACTCTCTGAGTGGTTCCGAGTGGCAACAAAAGTCAACAGTGGGCTACGTGCCAACGACACAAGGAAGGAACCAGACACAAAGAAGAGGGGTCAACCTTATCTGAAACCATCCCGCCAAAAGAAAGAAATGGCACCACAGCGAGACCTGAGACCAGCCCTCCCTCGAAGTTCCATGAGGTGTTACAGATGCGGGGGGATGGGCCACATGGTAGCTGCATGCCCAACCCCAGCACCGAAACCAAGGCCAGACCTACCACCCAGGGCCTGACAAAAACGAGGGCCCCGACGGGCCATCAATTCAATTTCAATTCAATTTATTCAATTTATATCCCGCCCTTCTCCGAGAGGACCCAGGGCGGCGCACAGGAATTTAAAACAATATACAAAATAGTACCAAATATAATTTAAAAAACTTATTAAATGACAAAACCTGCGCTAAAACCAGATTAAATCCCCCATTTAAATTGTAAACTATCCCTCCCCTCCTCCCTGGAACCCCCTAAAAGCCAAATTAAGAATTTTTTGTTCAAACACCCCTAGAACTGCGTCCCGCCACGTCTCTTGATTACAGAATCCCTCATCAAGGTGGGCCCTCGTTGACGCGGAGGGCCATACCTGCGAGTAGGGGGACTCCCGCAGTAGAAAAGGTCTGCCTTAGAGTACTTCATCAACACATCCAGGTGGGCTCTTCAAGCTGCAGGGGTCTCCTCCCTCCCAGGCGAAAGCGGTGAAACCCCAGGCAATGATGACCAGTCAATTGAACCCTATGACAGGGAGGGCGAGGGAGAAAACGACCCAATGGTGAGCGAATCAATTTACCCTTTCCTTTTCCCAATACGCCTCACAACTCCGAAAACGGGAAAAAAGGGGGATTTTCAAGCCCTTGTAGACTCAGGCTGCACTAGGTGCTTGATCAACTTAACCACAGTTCAGAAACTGGGGATCAGAGCGAAAAGACTGAACCACCCAATTTGGTTCGAGCAGGTTGACGGTTCCCTAATGGGAGGAGCCTATGCCACTCACCTAACTGAACCAGTGAGACTAGAATTGGCAGATCACTGGGAAATAATTCGATTCATAATAGCCCCCAAAATGACAGAGGAAGTCATACTTGGACTTTCCTGGCTAGACAAGTGGGGACCGACCATCTGGTGGCAAGGGGGCACCCGCAGGCTTAGGATATCACCTGGCCCTCAACCCCTCCCTCACGAGCAAGCAAAAATACCACTCACATTGGGAGCCCCCCAAGAGAGCCCACGAGAACAACTGGCAACCACATCTGACAAAACCCAAGAGGCTGAACTGATTCCAGTGGAAAACCAGGACCTCGCAGAGGTGTTCAGTGAGACAGAATGCGACATCCTGCCCCCCCACTGCGAAACAGATTGTGCCATTGAAATCATCCCTGGGGCAAAACTACCCAAACCCAAGCTGTATGCCATGACGCCTCGAGAGATGCAAGAAATGCGTGAATACATAGACAAAAACCTAGCACGAGGGTTCATCGAGCCAGCCAAGCCACGGGTTGCGGCACCAGTCCTCTTCAAAGAGAAGAAAGATGGAACTATGCATCTGGTGGTGGATTTTCAGGGGATAAACACGGTGTGCGTACACAACCTATACCCGCTCCCCCTCATGAAAGATATGCTATCTCACTTGGCCAAGGGAAAAGTCTTTACCAAATTAGACCTCAGAGAAGCATACTACCGAATACGGATCAGGGAAGGAGATGAATGGAAAACAGCGTTCAACTGCCCTTTAGGAAGTTTCCAATTCAAAGTGATGCCTTTTGGACTACAGGGAGCCCCAGCAGTGTTCATGCAGTTAATAAACGAGGTGCTGCATGAGGTTCTCATCTACCTAGATGACATCCTTATCTACACTGAGACCATCGATGACCACATACCCCTGGTTCACCAAGTACTGGAAAAACTTCTGGCAGCCAACCTGTATGTCAAACTATCAAAATGTGAATTCCACCGTGAGTGACTAGACTACCTAAGCTACCGAGTGTCAAATGAAGGAATAGAGATGGACCCAGCCAAAGTGCAAGCCGTCCTAAGCTGGCAACCCCCTCGCACCCGCAGACAGCTACAAAGTTTCCTAGGGTTCGCAAACTTCTACAGGCAGTTCATTCCCTCCTTTGCAAAGATTGCCAAACTCCTGACAGACCTCCTGAAGACAGGGAGCCCAGGAACGAAACCTTGTCCGGGACAACCCCTACAGTGGAGCCTAACCTGCCAAGAGGCATTCGAAACACTGAAAGAAATGTTTGCAAAGGAGCCGGTACTGAAGCATCCTGACCCTGAGCAACCTTTCATGATCCAGGCAGACGCCAGCGACATGGCCGTAGGAGCAGTACTACTCCAAAGAAACAACCAAGGAAATTTACAACCCTGTGCCTATACCTCCCGCAAACTCACAGACACGGAGAGACGATGGGCCGCATGGGAAAAGAAGGCTTTTGCAGTGCGATGGGCACTACTAACCTGGAGACACCTGCTAGAAGGGAGCCAGAAACCGTTTGAAGTTTGGACCGACCACAAAAATCTGGAAGCTCTCAGAACCCCACGGAAACTATCACCCAAACAAGTCCGATGGGCTCAATATTTCAACTGTTTCGACTTCGTACTAAAGCACATTCCAGGGCAGACTAACTTTCTAGCTGATGCCCTCTCCCGCGTGCCTCAGTACAAATGCGAACGGGAGCACATAGTGGACGCCATTATTCCGTCTACTCAACCAGCTGCCCAAGTAACCACCAGGCGGCAATACCGTGACCGACGGGGTCAAACCACAAGCGATCTAACCACAAGACTCAAAACTGAGCTGCTAACAGACCCTTGGGTCCAAAACAACCAACACATCTTGACGAAGAGGGATGACCTCGCCTGGAAGGGGACGAAACTCTACGTTCCAGAATCTCTACGTATCCTAGTTCTCCAGAGGAGCCACGACGCCAAATTGGCAGGCCATTTTGGGTTCCTAAAGACTTTACACCTAGCCCGGAGGCAATTCTGGTGGACTGGAATGAAGAAAGATGTGGATAGCTATGTAAAAAGTTGCACAGTCTGTGCTACAATGAAAATACGACCAGGAAACCCCCCGGGACTACTGCAAACAGTGGCAGAACCAATGAGGCCATGGGAGGAGATTGCAATGGACTTTATAGTAGAGTTGCCAAAAAGTGGGGGAAACATAGTGATTTGGACTGTAATAGACCTGTTCTCCAATCAGGCACACTTCATTCCCTGTAGCGGACTACCTTCGGCTCACAAGCTGGCTAAACTGTTTGTGAAGCATATCTACCGACTGCATGGAGTACCTTGAAGAATCATCTCAGACAGAGGGGTCCAGTTCATGGCTAAATTTTGGAGGGAGTTCCTGCGGTCCATTGGATCTCAGGGTCTTTGTTCAGCTTTTCATCCGAGCACTAATGGGGCAGCAGAAAGACTGAACGCCATGATAGAGCAGTACCTGAGGTGCTACGTGAACTATCAGCAGTGTAATTGGGCAGACCTTTTATCTTTCGCTGAGGTTGCATACAATAATGCTGTTCACAGCAGCACAGGACTCACGCCGTTCAAAGTAGTGAGCGGCAGGGACTTCGTCCCAATGCCTGAGTATCCAAGAGACTCCCCCTCCTCAGTCCCCTTGACTGATTGAATGTCGATGCTGAAAGCAGCTTGGGAAAATGTCAAGAAAGTCCTAGCCAAAGTGACACAAACCTACAAGAAACAGGCAGATAAACACTGGGCTCCGCAATGGCCATTCCAGGTAGGAGAGAAGGTTTACAGACAACAGACATACAGGTTTGCGCATGCGTGAAAATGGAGATTGCGCTTTGAAGATCGGGAGGAGGCCCGGGGTCGTTTTGCCTCCAGGGGGACGTTGCCAGCCCTCGTTGTCCATCATGGAGGGCTGGCCCTGCAAGGAAATCCGCTGGCCGTCGTGCCAGGCCACCCGGACTCAGAGGGTGAGCCTGGGTCATGACAGCAGAGAGCGGAGACGCTGGGAGTGATGGGCGCGGCCAGAGTTGGCCCTGCGGCCTAGAGCGCCCCGGCCTAGAGCGTCCCGGCATGTCCCGGCGTTGCGGGCGAAGCCGGGACGCGAAAGAACTAAAGGGTCCGGCCGGAACATCTGAAGGGCCAGACCGAGCCGAGCCTGGTCGGGAGGATCCCATTCCGACCCGACCCGAGTGTCATCCTACCGACCGGCCCAGGAGTGGAGCTGCGAGAGCGGAGAGAGCTGCGAGAGCTGCGGTTGGAATGGAAATGGAAGGTTGGATGGTTGGAGGCGATGGACGAGTACATGCAAATATAACAATGGGTCCCACAGGAAATTGCAGGGCAACAGTTGGCTACATAGATGTTAAAAATAGGTGTTATAATAAGTTAAAACATTTCTTCCAGTAAGTATAAAGTCCAGTTTGGAGAGTCTGTAAGATCTTAAGGTCTTAAGTGGTCGCAATAGTCCGTATGGGTGCTGTTAGATCGTAAATAATGAGCAGATGTAAATGCAGATGTAAAGCGCAGGAGAACTGGATGTTGGATGGAAGTGACGTCACCCAGCACAGGGGCCCTTAGGCAGGCCACAGCCACGCATTGTCTCTAGGGCCTCAAGCCTCAGCCAGTAGATGTTTACCTGGCTGGGGCCCAACTCTCCCCCAACTGTCCGGCCTCCTGTGCCCGCCTCTGGCTGGAAAACCTCTCCAACCCCAGCCCCTAGTCTCAAATAGCTACCCTACCGATTTCCTTCCGGTTGGCCGGAGGCGACGGTTGAGTCTTTGTGCTCGTCCGCCGCTTGGTTGCCTCTGCGGCCCCCCCGGGGGCAGGGAGGTCTTGTAAAGAGCCCCTGCTGTACGGGCGGCTTGCGGGGAATCCCCCCATCCCGACGGCGGTCGGGGGGTGGCCCCCCGCTTCGACCTAGGTGCAGAGGAACGAGTCGCGGGGGGGGGGTCGTCCCCTTTGCCGATGGAGAGCCGGAACAGCTTTTTGATTTAGAGAATAACCGAAACGCCGGGGTTGAAGGCAACACCGAGGCTCCTGGCTGCAGAGTGGATCGTGAGTGTTTTATTCTAATGCTCTCAACTTTAAATTTGAAAAGAAGAAGGAGGGGGGAGTTTGTAAAAAAAACCCTCGGAAAGGGGGGAAAAAGCGGCGTTTAGAAATGCTCCCCAGGCTTGGGGAAGCGGAGGAATCAACATCCGATTTTCTTAAACCATAAGTGAAAGTCTCTCCTTCGCGATGTCTGGATACTTTGTATCGAAGTCTGGCAACAACTGAAATGATTTCCACGAACTCTCGGTGGCTTCCAGGAGGGCAGGGGAAGATGGCGTTCCTTTGTTCTCAGGAGACATACTTTTCTTGGAAAATTGCTGACACTCCCTTGTGTTCGGGACTGTTCTTCTCTTTTTATTAATGGATGAATATAATTGATTACTTGGATCTTTCCCTGATGTGCCTTCTTTGTTTATCTGATTGCCTTTAAGAACTTGTTTTCTCTCTGGATTATAACCAAATGGAACTTTGAATTTGGACATTGGCTTTTGCTCTCTCCTTGCCTCATGGACTGCCTCTCCAACAGACACCATATTAGTGACAAGGACTTAAAACTTTCATTATGGCTTCAAAAAAGCAGCTACATCAACCTAAGATTACTTCAATGTTACCCAAAGAAACAGAGGTGGACGCTAAGTTATCAGCAATAGAGGAAACTCTTCAAAACATTATGAAAGAAATTAAAGAAATCCGGAAGGACAATGTCAGTTCAAAATTAGAACTTTTGGAGACACAGAAAGCACTAATGGAAAATAAACAAAGAATCGATGGACTGGAGGGGGGGATGGCTGAGACAAGGGAAGAGCTAAAAAATTCTCATAATGAAATAGTGGATTTGGCTGGTCATATGTCTAGGATGGATTTTGAAAGAATGTCTTACTTTTTAAGATTTCAGAACATCCCTGAGTCAAGCACTGAGAACCTGAAAGATTTAATGTGTACGATATTAGCAGATTATACAAAAAAGAGTAAAGAAGATATTTGGGGGGACTGATCTGATTTATAGAATTAATTCAGCATATGCCAGGATAAATGAAGTACCCAGAGAGATACATATTAAATTTGTAAGAAGGTCTACAAGGGAGGGGATCCTGAGAGCACAGAGAGACGGCCCTTTAATCTATCAACAGAACGAGATTGCCATCTTGAAACAGATCCCGAAAAAGATTAGAGAGATAAGGAGGAAATATTCCTTCTTATCCAAAAGATTATTCAAAAAAGGGGTGTGGTTCAAGTGGGTGATGCCTGAGGGAATGTTGGTGTTCTGGGAGGGAGGGAGGGTAAGAATTAAAACAATTGCAGAGGCGGACGCCTTTCTCAAAAAACATTCCTCAATCCTGGAGGATGAAAATGGTGGAACTGGAGGTCAGGGAGAGGAAGACACAATTGCCAAAAGACTTGGATCCCACAAGTGACTTTATTTCTGTTTAGTGTAACTATTATTTGGATGTTTATAAATGATTGATTGCATAGATTTTAAATTGAAATATCTGTATCTCTTTCCACTTGGTAGAACAAATGAAAAATGTATTGTATTATCTATTTTTTTTTATGAAGCCTCGGAGGGGGCCAACACCTCTGACATAGAGGTTCTCAAAATGTCTTTGTATTACCTTATACCCTTTTCCCATTTCTTCTAAAATTTGTAAAACCCAATAAAACTTTTTCAAAACCAAATAGCTACCCTACCGGCTCCTCCGAGTGCCTTGTTCTATTCTCTGGCAGCTGGGTGGCTGGGCAGTAGAGTGGTGTCTTCTGGGCCTCAGGCCTCGGGCCATGGGCCTTGGGCCTAGTCGTCTTCGGCCTAGGCCTCAACCCGGCTGTTCTCATTCTAGTCATTTCGCTGGTCTCCCGGCCTGGTCTGGTCTTCCATTTTCCCGGCTCCAATGTCTCCAATGCCTCTCCAGCCCTCCGGCTCCGGCTCCGCTGACCTTCAGTGGCTCTTTGAATCCCCGGGTCTCTCTGTAGCTCGGCCTGGCTTGCCTCGGCTCTGCTCCGCTCCGCACCACTCTCTCCTTGGCTCCTCTGGCTCGGCTTGGCAGGGCGCTCTCGGCTCCCCCGGCTCGGCGCAGAGCCCTTGGCTCGGCCTTCCTGGCCCTCTCGGCCCATTCGGCCTCCCTCGGCTCCCCCGGCTCGGTGCGGCGCTCTCTTCCATTTGGATTCTCCTCCGTTCGGCCTCCCTCGGCACGGCACGGCGCTCTCGACACCCCCGGCTCAGCGGGCTCCCCCGACTTGCCGCGGTGCCGCGGCACCCTCGTCACAGGCCTCTCGGCCCGTTCGGCCTCCCTCCAGCCGGCCGGAACTATCACGGCCCGCGTCTCTCTTCCCGGCCACCTTTCGGCCGCTCTGGGCCGTCCGCTGACGATAGGAAACCACCCAAGCCTCAACAAGACGCCTGGGACTGGACTCGGCCCTTCAGAGTCGAAAATGGTCCGGGTGGCATGCCTTAACGACGCCAACATCCCCGCGACCCGCACGGAGCTCAGCGGCGGCCCGCCATCCTCGCGCATGCACAAGTCTCTTTTCTTCTCGTTTGTCTGATGGTAGCCAGAAAATCAGCAAATTTGTTGACAAAATCTAAATCAAAACTGCCTTCTGGAAGACCGGCTGCTTCCGCACAGCATCCCAGGAGGGGTTTTTTCAGCAGCGGGTATGCGCACCTCCTTTTCTTTTTTTTAATCTATAATGGACCTTTGCTTTTTTGGCTTTCACAGGGCAAAACCAGCAAAAAATAATAATTCCCATCAGTCACGCACATTTCCCACACTTTGCCATGCTTTAAAATTAAATTTTAGAGAATTAAAATTTAGAGATACTCACCTTCTTTCCAGGAAGCCTTTGAGTTCAAATTCAAAACCCCTTTAAAACCTAGGTCCAAATGTTAAGGTCCAGGAAATCTTCCCACAGACTCAATGGGGTCTGTGCCGGCATGGGAGACTTACCTGGGCCATATCCATTTGTTAGGTTAGCTTGGAGTCCCATCTGGGGTTCCAATTGTTGGAAGAAATGTTCTTCTGGGTTCGGCTCTAAGTGGGGAAAAAGACACTGGAGACATGGAGGCTGTTTGGAAAGATGGTTTAATGTTGGACATGACCACATGGCTTGAGTCCTGAACAGAAAAAGTGATCACATGCTTCAATGTTGGTGGAGAAGAAGAGAAGGAAGGGCCGAGATGCCGAAAGTCCCTGGTTTTATGCCCTATCTGGCCTTTGATATTAAGCTTTTATTTTGATTGGTTGTCAGACTCCCATGGGGTCATGCAGGGGCAACTCTCTAGGCTGTGTTTTGAATCCAGATTTGGTTCTCAGATGCCATGTGATGAATGGGTAAAGGTTAGTCATGCCTTAATCCCATCACCTTGGAAAAGAAGGAGATAATTCTTTATTAGGTAAAGGAACTGGCTAGGGCATCTTAATGGCCCATTGACAAAGACCCCCTTTGGGATAGGAAGCTGCAGGGAGCTCCATGTTTCTCCCTTTTCACATCCAGGGAGATGTAATATTCTGCCTTTTCAATTTTTCCTTGGATATTTCATTTTTCTGGGAGAGGGCTGGGTGATAACTTCCTATAGTAGCTATCCCAGGAATGTGTGTTCTTGCTGCTGGTTGTACCTCCTTCCTGAAAAATAAAAGACCCAGCTTTTATGCAGCTGTTCCACTCAAATTATTTCGCTGCATCGACAACACTTCCCAGCGGGACATTTGAACCCAGCAAAGGAAGTTTTGAAGCAGTCCAACAGTTTTAAATACATTAATATATGATTTCCATACAGAAAAAAAAAATCTGGAATAGAAGCCAAAGTTGGAATTCAGCATCCATTTTCATATAATACAAAAAGAAATTACAGTAGTACATTGAACATTCACAAATATCGCAATAGGTTCATGACTAGACTTAGTAAAATAATATTAAACTTCCCATTAAACAGTTAATCTCTTTGTCTCAATTAATTTGACATGCCTGATTCCAGGAAAATTCAAATTTTAAGTTTCAAATTCCAGTTTCCAATTTAGCCCAGTGCTTGCAGCTGTAGTTCCCTGTTTCTTCCTGTTTCCTGCTCCTATTCTGTATTTATTTCAAATGATTCTAAAATGTCCTTTCATGAATAAAGTGAAAAGTTGCTCATGTTATTTGACATAATCCCAGGACATCCAACATTTTTGGCCGAGAAAGATGAGCGTACACAGCGGCTAGAGACAGCCAGGGCAGTGTCCCCACCCCACCCCCCAACGCCGAAGGAGGGAAGAAAGTCCTAGAAGGGAAGCAGCCCCGCCCCCCTCACCCAGAATGACCACTGTTCCTCCATTGGGAGTTAAATTTGGGGGTGAAACAAAGGAATTAGGAATTTTCCTTCTGCATGTCAGCAATTATATGAGACAAGCTGCAACTGATTTACCAAGTGATGAAGCTAAGATTAGAGTGGTTTGTCTGGCTTTGGAAAAGAAAGCAGCAGATTGGGCCGTGTCCCTACATAACGATAACTCCCCTCTGATGAGAAATTTTGACAGATTTATGTTCGCCCTCAGAAGGCGATTCGAAGACCCTCACATAGAACGAAAGGCCCGCTACGAATTGAGGACATTACGCCAGAATAATCAGCCAGTCCAAGAATATTCCCAACATTTTCGGGAATTGTCTGTTTACATGAGGGGTTGGAGTGAAACCGCTCTTATCAACATTTTCATTGAGGGCTTGCATCCTGATCTATATCAGAGCTGTATCAACAGAGACAACCCGCGAACGCTCGAAGATTGGTACGACTTGGCTGCTGATGTGGAACTTGATTTACTCAGACATACTAATATCCATTCCACTGATAGAGGTTTTAAAGCCCCCCACCCCATCGCGACAGCGTAAGAGAAGGGTGGGGTGGACCCCGCAACAAACCCCGCAGTACAACTTGTTTTAAATGCGGGAAGGAGGGGCATTGGGCAAATATTTGCAGAATGACATCAAGATCCCGCCCCAAGCCAGCCAATGAAATGGGCAAAAGCACCAGCAGACCTCACCTTCTTACCAGACCAGCTATGAGGGAATGGAGCCACTGGACATCACTACCACCTATGGCACACCAGGGGAGGAGCCGAATGACTGGGAGAAGAAGGCCGAATCTGACGAGGAGACGGATAAACACTGGGTGAGTTCCCGGTCGGGCCCCATGACTATTCCCCTTAAACTGAAAACTCCCTCTAGTAGCCATTTCTCAGAATCATTAGCCCTCTTGGATTCTGGGTGTTCACGCTGCCTTATAAGCAAAGATCTAGTACAAACACTAGGAATTCGCCTTAAGACTTTGAAAGTCCCTATCACATTTTGCCAAATGGATGATTCGGTCGCGGGGGGTGGTCCAGCACAATTTGTTACAGAACCTATTGAGGTGACTATTGGCGATCACCATAGAGAAACCCTTCATTTCATTGTTGCCCCTATTGCAGATAACCCAATTATTTTGGGATTAACATGGCTAAGAAAGTGGAACCCAATCATAGATTGGAAAGAGGGGTGGATACATCTTCCCCTAAATTCCCCACCACCACCTATCACTGTGGACCCCACCCAAACACCCATTGACCACGGTAAAAACATAACAACGAACCAAGTGGCAACTGTTTTGGAACACATACCAGGGGAGGAAAAGATACCTAAAGAATATTGGGATTTAAAAGAAGTTTTTAGCGAAAAATCTTCTGATAAACTGCCACCCCATCGCTCCACAGACTGTACCATTGATTTCCTCCCTGGAGTACAACTACCTAAACCACGCATTTACTCCATGACACCAGGAGAAATGGTGGAATTGCGCAAGTTTATTGACAAAAACTTAGCAAGGGGGTTTATTGAACCTGCTAGACCTCGAGTGGCGGCCCCTGTTATGTTCAGGGAAAAGAAAGACGGCCAACTCCGCCTAGTTGTAGACTACAGGAATTTGAACACGATCTGCGCTGAAAATGTCTACCCCCTCCCCCTTATGAAAGATATGCTTGCCAATCTAGCGAGAGGGAAAATTTTTACAAAACTGGATCTCAGAGAAGCTTACTATAGGATTAGGATTAAACAAGGTGCTGAATGGAAAACGGCTTTTAATTGCCCGTTAGGTTGTTTCCAATTTAAAGTTCTACCATTTGGTCTACAAGGTGCACCAGCTGTTTTCATGCAACTGATCAACAAGGTCTTACATCAGCACCTGTACAAAGGCGTTATCGTATATCCTTATTTACACGGAAACACGTAGAAGAACATATAAAGCTTGTCTGTTCTGTTTTGCACAAACTAAGGGCAGCAGAACTATATGCTAAACTCTCTAAGTGTGAATTTCATCAAAGCAAGATCGATTATCTCGGATACCGCATTTCGTCAGGAGGTATTGAGATGGATCCTGCTAAAGTAAAGGCAGTAACTGAGTGGGCCCCACCTCGCACTCGTAAACAATTGCAAAGTTTCTTGGGGTTTGCTAACTTTTACCGCCAATTTATCCCCTCTTTTGCCAGTATTGCTCTACCAATTACGAACTTACTTAAAACAAATGGTGATGATAAACCACGACCTAATAAACCCCTAAACTGGTCTATGGCATGCCAAACAGCCTTCGAAAAACTTAAACGCTTATTTGCAGCAGAACCAATTTTGAAACACCCAGACATGAATGCCCCTTTTGTCGTACAAGCTGATGCCAGCGATGTGGCTGTTGATCTACTCCAATACAACTCCAACGAGGAATTACAACCTTGTACTTATACCTCTCGTAAACTCTCAGATACGGAAAGAAGATGGGCTATTTGGGAAAAAGAGGCTTTTGCAGTGCGGTGGGCCCTCATGACTTGGCGACATTTCTTGGAAGGAGCATCCCACCCGTTCGAAGTATGGACTGATCATAAAAATTTGGAATCGCTCCGAACTCCTTGCAAACTTTCTCCTAAACAAGTCCGGTGGTCTCAATATTTCAGTCGGTTTAATTTTTCCATGAAATATATTCCTGGAGGAAAAAACTTTATGGCTGATGCATTATCATGCCTCCCTCAATACAATTCCTCTAAGCTTACAGTGATCCAGCCTGTCATCCCGGTGTGTAACTTAGCTGCTCCGGTGACCACTCGCAGCCATTCTACTCTGCAAACCGAGATCCCTGCCGAATTAATCTCTAAGATTAAAGAGGAACTTCAGGCTGACGACTGGTTTGCTGCACATTGTGGAAACTGTACTTTGCGGGATGACTTGCCCTGGATGGGTTCTAAACTTTACATCTCAGCTAAACTCCGTACCTTGGTACTTCAGAGGGCGCACGATTCTCGTCTCGCCTGTCAGTTTGGTTTCGTAAAGACCCTACACTTACTTAAGCGTCAATTCTGGTTGCCTTGTATGAAGAAGGATGTGGAGTCTTACATCGCTAGTTGCCCAGTTTGTGCTGCTTGTAAACGCCCCCCTGGCAAACCTCAAGGTCTCCTCCAGTCTGTAGCGCGCCCAGAGTGTCCTTGGAAGGAGATATCTATGGACTTCATTGTGGATCTTCCTAGTAGCCGTGTGTCAGCCTTCGCTTCTGGTTTCTCTTTATGCTGCTTGGCTGCCATGGAAACGGGGAGGGTGGGGCGCTGGGGCTTCAATTATGAAAGCTGGTGGAAGATTGGTGGAAGATGTTGCCGGCCGGTGTTATCTTTGGTCTAACGGTCTCACATTCCATGCTGGTGATGACCTGCCCACCTGATGTTGGAGAAGAAAGTACATTGGACAATGCTAGGGGGGGGTTAGGGCTATTGGGGTGGGCTTAAGCCTTAATACTCATTGTTCACGCCTAAACTAGTTACTTCCTGCTTCACTTTGGTCTGTTAATCTTTGGTATTCAGTAAAAGTAACCTTATTCATTCCAAACAATGTTTAAGTGTGGTCTTTCTTGAGTACTTTAAGAAACGGACCCTGACATTAAGCAGGAAGTCATTAAAAACCACACCTGATGTCGGAACTTGCCAAAGAGGAGCCTCCGGCTTCAGAGGATCTGCCAGCCCAAGTTATGGGAGAGACTGCATCCAATATACCTGTTCCAAAAGATGACTCGAGGTCAGTGATGGATTTTTTAGCCGGCCTAGATTTAAACCTGGCAGCCGAAGAATCAGCTAAACCTCATCGCTGGTCAGAAGGGGTGGGGATGACGGGAGACATAGGCTCGGGGGTCAATACCACCAGATGCCGCCGCTCCTCTCCCACGCCATCCATATCGGAGCTTTTGAGAGAAGAAAGGGAATTAAAGGAGATGGCTGATGAATTACTCCGCCAGGCCAGCGACAAGAGGGAAACCCTGGATAAACTCGGGGGGGGGCATTATTTGGAAGGCGAACAGAGAAAAGAAACTGCCACGGCTGCTGCCCAGGAGATCAGACGAACAACCCCTCCCCCTCCTGCTCAAGCCGGCAGAGAATTACAGAGGGAAATTCCCCCCCCCCCCCGCCGACCTGCTAAACTCCCTCCCTTGGGCATTAAGTTTGACGGTGACCCAGAAAGTTTAGGATTTTTTCTACTTCACGTTAGTAATTTTGTTAAGCAGTATGCGGATGATTTTGAAGACGATGTTAAAATTAGAATTGTCTCTTTGGCCTTGGAGAATAAAGCTGCCAAATGGCTGGTTTCTCTGCATAATACTCACTCACCCTTGTTACGGGTCTTTGAACGCTTTATGACTGCGCTTAGAAGACGATTCGAAGACCCCCGAATTGAAAGAAAGGCTAGAATAAAGATGAGAGATTTGCGCCAGGGAGATATGTCTGTGCAAGAATACACCCAAATTTTTCAAGAACTTTCTGTTTTTATGGTGGGCTATAGCGACAGGGCGTTGATGGATCTTTACACAGAGGGGCTAAATAAGGACATTTATCAAACGTCTGTGAACAGATACTGCCCCGATTTCCTAGATGATTGGATTCAGTTAGCTGGGGATGTGGAGCTGGACCAGGCCCATTCACAAGATCCAGCCCGTTTTGAGAAGAAGAAACTATTTGAAAGCCCCAGGCCCCGAACCCCTGATAGGGATTCCCACAAGCAGAGGGGCGGGCGCAGATCGACTCCAGCGTGCCCAGGCTCGTTTTCGCTGTGGGAAGGAGGGGCACTGGGCGAACAACTGCAGATCAAAACAACCGCCACACCCACATTCTTCTACTGAGGCTAGAAGGCCAACTAAAACTCCAAGCGTGCGCAGTAGGCCAGTGATGACTGGGGTGGAGCCACTTGACCTTTCCGCTGACCAACCTGAGGCCCAGCCCGATGACTGGGAAGGAGACTCCGCCTCCTCTGACGATAATTTGGTAAGTCGCCGATCCGGGCCTCTTTATATTCATTTAAAGCTTATAGCTCCATCTAGTGGCCGTAGCTGCAACGCGCAAGCTCTCATTGATTCCGGTTGCTCCCGTTGTCTGATCAGTCAAGATCTTGTTTACGCCATGGGATTTCACTTAAAGAATTTGAAAGTACCTATCGCTTTTTGCCAAATGGATGGCTCTGTAGCGGGGGGAAATCCTGCAACTTTTGTTACTGAGCCCCTTCAAGTTTCTATTGGTGAGACACATAATGAAACTATTAATTTTATCGTGGCTCCCATAGCTGATAATGCTGTCATTTTGGGAATCAACTGGCTTCGTAAATGGAATCCTCTTATTAACTGGAAAGAGGGGTGGGTGCGAATACCTTTACTGCTGCCAGAACATGCCTTTACACTTTCAAGCCACAATCATGATTCTCCCCTTAATCTAACTCCTGTTAGAGAGCCTGCAGGCCCCACATTAGCTCTTCCTCCACCCGAAATCATTCCTGGGGAGGACAAGATTCCTGACGAATATTGGGACCTTAAAGACACTTTTAGCGAAAGGTCCTGTGATTCACTTCCTCCTCACAGAGCTACTGATTGCTCGATCGATTTTCTCCCTGGAGTGCAACTACCTAAACCTCGCCTTTACTCTATGACACCACGTGAAATGGATGAACTACGCAAATTCATTGATAAGAATCTAAAACGGGGGTTCATTGAACCTGCTAGGCCACGCGTGGCCGCATCGGTGATGTTTAGGGAAAAGAAAGATGGCACTCTGCGCTTAGTTCAGGACTACTCTTACCTAAACACTATTTGTGAACACAATGTCTACCCGCTTCCACTTATGAAGGACATGCTAGCTCACCTTGCTACGGGCAAAATTTTTACTAAACTGGATTTACGTGAAGCTTATTATAGAGTGAGAATTAAAGAGGGTGATGAATGGAAGACTGCTTTCAACTGTCCGCTGGGATGTTTCCAGTTTAAAGTTTGGCCTTTTGGTCTTCAGGGAGCTCCTTCCGTATTTATGCAACTAATCAATGAAGTTCTCCACGAACACCTGTACAAGGGAGTGATCGTTTATCTTGATGACATAGTTGTGTATTCGCAAACACGTGATGAACATGTTAAGTTTGTCCGTTCTGTTCTTCAAAAGCTCCGCTCCGCCGAGCTCTACGCTAAATTATCTAAATGTGAGTTTCATCAGGACAAGATTGATTATTTGGGTTATCGTATTTCCTCGGAAGGAATTGAAATGGATCCTGCTAAAGTGAAAGCTGTCACGGAATGGGCACCCCCACGCACTCGTAGACAACTACAAAGTTTTTTGGGTTTCGCTAACTTTTACCGTCAATTTATCCCTTCATTCGCTAGTATTGCGTTGCCCATTACTAACCTTCTCAAGACGAAGGGTGAGGGTAAACCTCGACCTAGTACCCCCCTGAACTGGACCATGGAGTGCCAGGTTGCTTTCGAGAAACTAAAACGTTTATTTGCGGCCGAGCCCGTCCTCAAGCATCCCGATGTCAACTCCCCGTTTGTAATTCAGGCTGATGCCAGCGATGTCGCTGTGGGAGCTGTTTTGCTACAACTCAACCAACAGGGCCAACTACAACCATGTGCCTACACTTCTCGTAAGTTATCCACTACTGAATGTGGATGGGCTATTTGGGAGAAGGAAGCATTTGCTGTTCATTGGGCCCTCTTGACTTGGCGTCATTTTCTTGAGGGTGCCCCACATCCATTTGAGGTTTGGACGGACCACAAAAACTTGGAAGCTCTCACTTCGTCCCGCAAATTATCCCCGAGGCAACTACATTGGGCACATTACTTCCATCAATTCAACTTTCGTCTCAAATATATTCCTGGAGGAAAAAATTTCATGGCTGATGCACTCTCCAGGCTACCCCAATATGATGTGTCTAAACTTACAGTTGTGCAACCCATGATTCCACTTACTTTACCAGCTTCTCCTGTTTCGACCAGAAGTCAATCCACTGTATAGACTAACCCTCCCGTTGAACTGATTGCTCGAATTAAGTCTGAACTGCTTACTGATGAATGGTATTCCGCACACTCCGGTGATTGCACTATCAGGGATGATCTCCCTTGGATTGGTTCAAAAATTTATGCCCCTGCCACCATACGGCCTTTTGTGTTGCAACGGGCACACGACTCGCGATTGGCAGGACACTTTGGATTTGTTAAGACTATACATCTAGTTAAATGCCAGTTTTGGTGGCCTTCCCTCAAGAAGGACGTTGAGTCATATATCGCCAGTTGTCCTGTTTGTACTGCTTCGAAACGGGCTCCTGGGAAGCCCCAAGGCCTCCTACAATCTGTGGCGAAGCCGGAAGCTCCTTGGAAGGAGATTTCGATGGACTTTATTGTTGACCTTCCGAGCAGCCAGGGCTATACCGTCATTTGGGTGGTTACGGATCTTTTCTCGGTCACCAACACTATGAAGTTCGTGACATTTTGGACTCCAGAGTCCGTAGGAATAAGACTCAGTTCTTAGTTATGTGGAAAGACTTTCCTCCTTCTCACAATGAATGGGTGGATAGAGAGCATCTCAAGGCCCCGAAGCTTATACGCCAGTTTTATGCCAAGTATCCACACAAACCATAACCCCTTCCCTATCTCTTCTATGTTGTTTTGTCTTTTCTTGTCTCTTTTGCAGATCTAACATGCCTACTTCTCAGGGGCGTCCGGGGGTCCTGCCTGCTGCTGGAGGAGGTCCGGATGTCAGCCTTCGCTTCTGGTTTCTCTTTATGCTGCTTGGCTGCCATGGAAACGGGGAGGGTGGGGCGCTGGGGCTTCAATTATGAAAGCTGGTGGAAGATTGGTGGAAGATGTTGCCGGCCGGTGTTATCTTTGGTCTAACGGTCTCATATTCCATGATGGTGATGACCTGCCCACCTGATGTTGGAGAAGAAAGTACATTGGACAATGCTGGGGGGGGTTAGGGCTATTGGGGTGGGCTTAAGCCTTAATACTCATTGTTCGCGCCTAAACTAGTTACTTCCTGCTTCACTTTGGTCTGTTAATCTTTGGTATTCAGTAAAAGTAACCTTATTCATTCCAAACAATGTTTAAGTGTGGTCTTTCTTGAGTACTTTAAGAAACGGACCCTGACACCGTGGTTTCACTGTCAAATGGGTGGTTACGGATCTGTTTTCGAAGCAGGTTCATTTTGTCACATGCTCTGGAATCCCATCGGCCAAGGCTCTAGCAAAACTTTTCCTGAATCACATTTATCGCCTACACAGAGTTCCTCGACGTATTATTTCTGATAGAGGAGTTCAGTTCACTTCTCGGTTTTGGAAGGAATTCTTGAAGATGATTGGCTCCTCCCAAGGATTAAGCTCCTCCCACCACCCGCAGACGAACGGAGCTTGTGAGAGGGCTAATTCTGTTTTGGAACAATATTTGCGATGTTTCATTAATTACCAACAAGATGATTGGGCCGACCTGTTAACCCATGCTGAGGTGGCCTATAACAATCCCGTTCATAGCAGCACCGGTATGACTCCCTTCAAATTGATCTATGGTCAAGACTTTGTACCTATTCCCGAGTTGCCTCACGAGTCTCCTACCGTTCCCTCTCTCTTGGATTGGAGTAATAAGATGTCGTCATTTTGGCCGGTGGCGCGGAAAACGCTGGATGATGCTCACCAATCTCATAAATTGTATGCTGATAAGAAACGAATTGCCCCTCCAGATTATAAAGTTGGTGACCGTGTTTACCTCTCTACCAGATTCTTGGAGAGCCCCCAGAAATGTAAGAAACTAGGCCCGAAGTATGTTGGACCTTTCCCCATTGTTAAAATCATCAGCTCCGTGTCCATCAAACTGGATTTACCAAAAACATATCATCGCCTTTACCCGATTTTCCATGTCCATCTGTTAAAGCCTGAACACACATCTTATCTTCGCCCACCACAATCTAGAACCCCACCACCGTTGTTCGTTGCTGGTGAACCCCATTATGAAGTGAAAGACATTTTAGATTCTAGAGTGTGGAGAAATAACGTTCAATACCTGGTGTCGTGGAGGGATTTCCCTCCCTCCCATACCGAATGGGTGGATAAACGCCACGTTCGAGCCCCTAAAGTGCTTAAGAAATTTTATGCTAAATATCCTGACAAGCCTTAACCACTGTTATGTTTTTGTGTGTGTATTGTCTGTTTGTCTCTGTCCCTCTTGGTGTTTTTTGTGTGTTTCTGTTTTATTCCAGGACTGACGTCACATTTTCTGGAGGAGGGGCAGATGTCAGCCTCTGCTTTTGCCTGCATAGTCTGACATGTTGAAACGGGGGGAGGGGAGGGCTGTGGTTGCTAAGCTACTAAGGGGGCAGGAGGGAGAGAGATGGCTACAGTTGTTATCACCTCAGCTAACAGCTTGCATTCCATTCTGATGATGACCCTGGGGAGGATCTGCACCTGATGTTGTGGCCGGCTTCGCATTGTACAATATGCTGGGATCACTGGGGTTAGGGTGTGTGTTATGCTTTGTTACGTATGTTGCGCGCCTAAATGTTTCATTCCTTGCTTGACTTTAGCTGCAGTCTTATCATTTTCAGTAAAAGTAGCCTTAAACTTTCCAAATGAGTTTAAGTGTGTTCTTTCTTGATTTATGATGGAAGCAGTCTTGACAGGATGGATGGATTTCTGGCATAAGGCTGACAAACTGCACTGTTGTGAATGCAGATTGATATTAACAATACTCCTGTCATTAAAAAAAAGCAAGAGAACCAGTGGGGACTTTGGATCATCCTATAACAATAATGGTGAAATTTTTAGAGACCAAGTGCCCAAACTGCAACCCAAAACTGACTTATTTATCATTGTTTTCAAGCAAGCCGACTTTATTGCTTGCTCAGGGTTGACATCAGCAAAGAAGCTAGTGAAACTGTTTGTTAAACATATTTATTGCCTGTACCCTGGAGAATAATCTCTGACAGAGTCAGAGTCCAGTTCACTGCCCAATTCTGGAGGCAGTTCTTGAGATCCATTGGATCCATGCAAGGACTCAGCTCGGCTTTCCATCTAAACAGAAACGGAGTAGTGGAATGTTCAAATGCAATGGTTGAACAATACACTTGTTATTATGTGGATTACCAACAGGACAATTGGTCAGACTTGCTACCATTTGCCAAAGTAGCGTATAACAATGCAGCAATGGATTTAATTCCTTTCCAAGTTACCAGTGGCATGGAATTTGTTCCCATGCCTAAGCTGCCCAGGGAGCTACCCTCCTCAATGTCTTTGACTGAATGGATGGACTCTCTCAAAAAGGGGTGGGAGAATACCAAAAAAGCCCTAGCAGATGCAGCGGAGGAATATAAAAAACAAGCAGACAAGCACCACTCGCTTCAATCCCCCTTCTGTCCTTCTGTGTGGGAGATAAAGTTTTTCTATCAGCCAAATACCTATGGTTGAGGATGTTTAGCAAGAAATTAGGACCTAATTTTTTAGGTCTCTTCGCAATAACAAACATAATAAATCCAGTTACAGTTCAGCTCAGCCTGCCTCGAATTCTAGGGAAAAAACACTCCATTTTCCATTGTAGCTTGCTGAAACCAGTAATTGGATCTACTTTAAGGCCTCAGACTCAAACACCCCTCCTCCTATAGTAGTACAAAGAGAGACATATTACAACGTGGAAAAAAATACTACATTCTAGATTGTATAGAGGCTGTTTACCATATTTAGTCCTTTGTCGGAAGCTACATGGGTAAAGAGTTGAAATGTGAAAGTTGACAGATTAGTTAAGCAGTTCCATGACAAATTTCCAGATAACCCAAAAAGTCCCCCTGGGGGGACGATGACAGGTGGTTAGTTAGGTAATGTTAATCCCCTGCATTATTCTCATTACAGGAGAGGTTTGTCTTCTGAAGGAAGGCCGCCTGTCAGACCTGGAAGCCATCTTTTACTTTTTGGATTTCAGGCCCGCAACACTTTCTACTGTGGGAAAATGGGAGGTGGGGGTTATACAGAGCATGGGTGATGTGTAGCAATAATAACATTCTTTCTCAGAAAGTCAATGTTGCTGTCAGGGTTCCAAATAACATTCAAATATAAATCAGAGTCCAAGGCAAAGTATTGCTAAAAGTTCCAATTTATTAAGAGAGTCATGTTGGCACATCTGGGAAAACCCAAATCTAAAAGCTTCCTGGTTTTCTCCACCCAGTTGAAAGTTCAAGATCTTGCCCCCACACCCACAAGTCCATCACATGGTCCAGTCTTGCACTACCATGCTGGCAGTTCCACCGATCCAGTTCCGGTCAGGTGCAGAGACAAAGGATGACCTTGGATTCTAGAAAAGAATTTTATTTTGGCAACATCACATTCTACTCCTTACTATTCCCCCTCCCAATTCCCCATGAATGAAACAGCATAGTAGAATAGAAATGTGGCAGGCCAAAGATCCCAAAAGGAACCAGCTGCAGGCCTGACAGTTGCTTTGTCCCTGAATCTGGATGGATGTGGATGGAAGGAATGTTTCTTCATGGCAATGAAGGATTGGACTATGTGATAGACTTGTGGGTGTTGGGGCAGGATCGTGATCTTTCAACTGGGTGGGAAAACCTGGAAGCTTTCAGATTTGGGTTTTTTCAGATGTGCCAACATGACATCTCTAATAAAGTGGAACTTTCAGGAAACTCAAGCTTAAGAGTTTTCTTTTGTTGGGGGTGTTTCTGGAAACCCTGACACTATTGCCCACACTTTGTAGCACCTGTGCCCGATGTCAACTGCTACAGCGTTGCCATGACTATTATCAGGCTGGCAAGGGAGGGGAGATTCCATGCATACTTTTGGCATGCAGAGTGGACTTCTGCAACCTAGTTGGAGAATATGAGTTATGATGCATGACAGAAGGGAGGGGATACAGGGGTAAAGTTCAAACGCAATGAAGTGAAAGCAGTTCTGGCTCCACCGGAGCTCAAGCCAGAATGTCAATCCTAACTAGACCTCAGAGAATCATACTACCAAGTACGTATCAGAGAGGGAGGTGAGTGGAAACCAGTGTTCCACTGCCCCCTAGGGAATTTCCAATTTAAAGTGATGGCTTTCAGACTGCAGGGGGCCCAGCGGTATTCATGCAGTTAATAAACGAGGTGTGGCATGAGCACCTTTACAAGGAGGTCCTCATCTACCTAGATGACATCCTTATCTACACTGAGACCATTGATGACCATGTACCCCTGGTCCGCCAAGTACTGGAAAAACTTCTGGCAGCCAACCTATATGTCAAGGTATCAAAATGCGAATTCCACCCTGCACGGCTAGACTACCTGGGTTACCGAGTGTCAAATGAGGGAATAGAGATGTCTATTCTAGTCTATGTCCAAAGTGCAAGCTGTCCTAAGCTGGCAACCTCCTTGCACCCGCAGACAGCTACAAAGCTTCCTAGGGTTCGCAAACCTTTACAGGCAATTCATCCCATCCTTTGCGAAGATTGCCAAACCCCTGTCAGACCTCCTGAAGACAGGGAGCCCAGGAACGAAACCTCAACCCACACAGTGGGACCTAACCTGCCAAGAGGCGTTCAAAATGCTAAAAGAAATTTTTGCAAAGTAGCTGGTACTGATGCATCCTGACCCCGAGCAACCTTTCATGTTCCAGGCAGATGCCAGCAACATGGCAGTGGGAGCCGTGCTACTCCAAAGAAACAACCAAGGAAACTTACAATCCTGTGCCTACACCCCCCGCAAGCTCACAGACACGGAGAGACGATGGGCCACATGGGAAAAAAAGGCTTTCACAGTGAGATGGGCACTGCTAACCTGGAGGCACATGTTGGAGGAAAGCCAGAAACCATTCAAAGTGTGGACCGACCACAAAAATCTGGAAGCACTTAGGACCCCGTGGAAACTATCACCCAAACAAGTCCGATGGTCTCAATACTTCAACCGTTTTGATTTTGTCTTAAAGCACATTCCAGGTGGGAGGAAATTTCTAGCTGATGCCCTCTCCCGCATGCCTCAGTACAAATGCGAACAGGAGCACGTACATAAGAACATAAGAACATACGAACATACGAACATAAGAATAGCCTTGCTGGAATAGGCCACAGCCCATCCAGTCCAGCATTCTGTCTCACACAGTGGCTCACCATTTGTTTCAGGGTATTCCCAAGCAGATGTCTTCACCTGCTTATGATTCCCTGCAAATGACATTGAGAAATATCCTGCCTATCTCTCCATCCCGGAGGGTGTCCTTACACATCCATAATGATAGCCATTGATACCCTTGTTCTCCATGAACTCGTCTAATCTTTTCTTAAAGGTGTCGAGGCTGACAGCTGTCACCACTTCTTCTGGCAGGGAGTTCCATAGACCAGTGATCCTCTGGGTGAATAAGTACTTCCTCTTATTTGTTTGAGGTCTAGCTATCAAAAGTTTCATGGAGTGCCCCCTAGTTTTAGTGTTGTGCGATAGGGAAAACAGTTTTTCCTTTTCTACTTTGTCCACACCGTGCATTATTTTATAGACTTCAATCAGGTCACCTCTCAGGCGCCGTCATTCTAGAGTGAAGAGGCCCAGCCGTTGCAGCCTCAGATGGTAAGGAAGGTGTTTCAGCCCCCTAATCATTCTGGTTGCCCTCCTCTGCACCTTTCCATTTCCATAATATCCTTCTGAAGGTATGGTGACCAGAACTGTATACAATACTCCAGATGGGGCCTCACCATAGATTTATAAAGAGGCAAAATGACACTTGCTGTATACCCTTCCTAATGATCCCTAGCAATGAGTTTGCTTTTTTCACTGCTGCGGCACACTGGGTTGACACCTTCATTGAGCTGTCCACCAGGACACCAACGTCCCTTTCCTGGTTAGTTGCAAGGAGTTCAGACTCCATCAGTTTATAGATGTAGTTGAGGTTTTTTGCCCCAACATGCATCACTCTGCACTTACTAATGCTGAAGCTCATTTGCCACTGGTTTGCCCACTCCCCCAGTGTCAAGAAATCCCTCTGGAGCTCCTCACACTCTCTCTCAGTTTTTACTACCCTGTATAATTTAGTGTCGTCGGCGAATTTGGCTACCTTGCTGTTTACTCCTACTTCTAGATCATTTATGAAAAGGTTGAAAAGCAGGGGTCCCAGTACTGAACCTTGGGGGACCCCACTCTTTACCTCCCTCCACCTGGAGAAGTGTCCATTTAATGCTACTCTCTGTTTCCTGTCCCTTAGCCAGTTGCTAATCCAGGACAATGCCTGTCCCTTTATTCCTTGACTGGCAAGTTTATTTAAGAGCCTTTGGTGCGGGATCTTGTCAAAGGCCTTCTGAAAGTCCAGATAAACAATGTCAACTGGATCTCCCTTGTCCACGTGCTTGTTGACACTCTCAAAAATATTCCAGCAGATTAGTGAGGCATGATTTGCGTTTGCAAAAGCCATGTTGGCTCTCCTTCAGCAGCGCCTTCTCTTCTACGTGCCTATTAATTTTATCTTTTAAGATGGTTTCCATCACTTTACCTGGGAAACTTGTCAAGCTGACCGGTCGGTAATTTCCTGGATCACCTCTGGATCCTTTTTTGAAGATAGGTGTTATATTCGCTACCTTCCAGTCATCCGGCACAAGGCCTGATTTGAGGGAAAGATTATATATTTTGGCAAGGACATCAGCAATTTCATCTTTAAGTTCCTTGAGAACTCGTGGATGGATGCCATCTGGTCCTGGTGATTTGTTAGTGTTTAGTTTAACAAGACATGCAAGGACCTCCTCCCTGGTTATTTCTATCTGGGTTAATTCCTCAGTTTCCCTCCCTATGAAGATAGGCTCTGTTTTGGGCATGTGATCTCTGTCTTCTTCAGTGAATACTGAAACAAAGAATTCATTGAGTCTCTGCAATCTCTGTTTCCTCCTTAATAATCCCTTGCCTTCCATTGTCATCTAATGGTCCAATGGCCTTCCCAGTTGGGTTCTTACTTCTAATGTATTTAAAGAAGTTAGTAGACACCATTGTTCCTTCTACTCAAACAACTGCCCAAGTAACCACCAGGCAGCAACGCCGTGACTGGCAAGGCCAACCCGCAAGCGACCTAACCACAAGACTCAAAACTGAGCTGCTAGAAGACCCCTGGTTCCAAAACAACCAACACATCTTGATAAAAAGAGATGACCTTGCATGGAAGGGGACGAAACTCTTATGTTCCAGAATCCCTACATATCCTAGTGCTCCAGAGGAGCCATGACACCAAATGGGCAGGCCACTTTGGGTTCCTAAAGACTTTACACTTAGCCCGGAGTCAATTCTGGTGGCCTGGCATGAAGAAAGATGTGGAAAGTTGCACCATCTGCACCACAATGGATGACCAGGAAAAAACCCCGGGCTGCTGCAAACAGTGGCAGAACCAACAAGGCCATGGGAGGAGATTGCAATGGACTTTATAGTAGAGTTGCCAAAAAGTGGAGGATTTTGACTGCAATAGACCTGTTCTCCAAGCAGGCACACTTCATACCCTGTAGCGCACTACCTTCGGCTCACAAGCTGGCTAAACTGTTTGTGAAGCATATCTATCGATTGCATGGAGTACCTTGAAGAATCATCTCAGACAGAGGGGTCCAGTTCACAGCTAGGTTTTGGAGGGAGTTCCTGCGGTCCATTGGGTCAACTCAGGGTCTTAGTTCAGCTTTTCATCTGAGCACTAATGGGGCAGCAGAGAGACTGAATGCCATGATAGAGCAGTACCTGAGGTGCTATGTGAACTATCAGCAGTCTAATTGGGCAGACCTTTTATCTTTTGCTGAGGTTGTGTACAATAATGCTGTTCACAGTAGCACAGGACTCACGCCGTTCAAAGTAGTGAGCGGCATGGACTTCGTCCCAATGCCTGAATATCCAAGGAACCCTCCCTCTTCAGTCAGCTTGACTGATTGGATGTCGATTCTGAAAGCAACTTGGGAAAATGTCAAGAAAGTGCTGGCTAAAGCGGCACCAACCTATAAGAAACAGGCAGATAAACACCGGACTCCGCAACGGCTGTTCTGGGTAAGAGAGAAGGTTTACCTCTCCACAAAATACTTGAGATTAAAACTGCCTAGCAAGAAACTGGGCCCAAAATTTGTGGGACCATTCCCCATAGTAAAGATCATCAACCCAGTCACAGTGCAATTAAAACTGCCTCGATTGCTGGGGACGATACATCAATCGTTTCATAGCAGCCTTTTGAAACTTGTGCACGGATCCACACTGCAACCACTACCCCAGGCACCCCCAGCCCCCATGGTCATAAGGGGCCAAACCCATTATGAAGTTCAATGAATCCTTGATGCAAGGTGGCACAGGAGACAACTCAAATACTTAATCAAGTGGAAGGGCTACCCCTTATCGGAGGCATCTTGGGTGAAAAGTACAAATATTCAGGCTGATCGCCTTATAGCAAAATTCCATGCAGAAAATCCAAGCACGCCTGGGGGAGGGACACATCCCTAAAGTTATACACCTGTACTCAAATTGTCTTTGTGTCACACAGGTCGTTTTTGGGAATTGAGGGGAGCCCGATGTCAACTGGTACAGCATTACCATGACTATTATCAGGCTGGCAAGGGAGGGGAGATTCAATGCATGCTTTGGGCATGCAAAGTGGACTTCTGCAACCTAGTTGGAGAATATGAGTTATGACGCATGATAGAAGGGAGGGGATACAGGGGTAAAGTTCAAACGCAATGAAGTGAAAGCAGTTCTGGCTCCACCGGGGCTAAAGCCAGAATGTCGATCCTAATAAATGATGATATTTGTTCTGAACTTTGTCTCGAGGCTCGTAAATTAATTAGGTTCACTTTTGGGAGCTTCACACCCAGCTTGCCTGAGATTACCATCACTTAATGATCCACATAGTTCTGGGGTTATGACATCAACCGGGATTGTGAGATTGCTTTAGCACTGCATCACCTAGCAATGGAAATTCTGGTCCTTGTTGTTGTACACAAGGTCTACCTATAATAGAGCCATGAGAGCCATTCATTGCCATCATCTTAAGTGTATTTTAGTGGAGTATTTCTTAATTTTTCAACAGGAGGGTGTTCATTAATGGCAAAGAATTAAATTTTTTTTGTTAACTTGGTTGCAGTAAAGATGAACATTAACTCAAACTTGAACTGTTATTAGTAGTTCCCGCTAATACTCTAAATGTTTCTAAATGTGACACAATGATGGCAAAATAAGGGCAGAAGAGTTTGTTCTGAAAGGAATAATTTCCAGTTAATTTTCCTAGATCAGGGGTGTTAAATTCAATTTCATTGAGGATAACATCAGGGTTGTGCTTGATTTCGGTGTGTGTGTGTATGTTTGACCTGGGGGGGGGTTGTACATAGCCCTCCTGAGCTCCATTTTTGCTGGCAGAAGCACTGCAGGCCAGATCCAGCCTTGAGTTTGACACCCCTGTCTTAGATTATTCTTTAACTGATTGTCACTATCTGTTTCAAACTGCCAATATTGTTGGTCACTATTTCCTCAACTTTTCTCACTATAGTTGTACCTTGATACTAGGCACTAATTGGTTCTGGGAGGTGTGATGGGTACTAAAAGAACAAGTCCCAAACCATGTAACTTACTATATAACCCTTTACTTAAGCTGGAAAGAACTTTCCATCTGCCTTTTTTCCTATGTCAGTGACCTTCCTCGCATGGCTGACTTCTTATTTGATTCCCACAGCTGTCCCACTCTTCCTATAGCACTGAGTACTAAACAAAGGCCAAGTACTGGGACAAAATTTTCATGTTAAAATGCATTGTATATCAAATTCAATGAGTTTTGAAGCAGTCAAGTACCAAGGTAACACTGTAACACTCCATATTCCAAAACATGTATTTCAACCACCCCGTGCAAACACAACCTAAAACTGAATTCATTATAACTGGAAAATTCCCATGGAATGATTTGTGCTGTTTGGCAAATACTGAGGAGTTGGGAAAATGGTCCAGAAATGTAGCTTTTCTCCCATCTGGAACATCATTCCCTCCTCTACCTCTGAACTCTATCAGAGAATCTTGGCAACAAAGGAAACAGGTACATTACATTAAAAATTACTCTTTTTTCATGTCTTTGCTCAGTGTTCTTTCCATTCGGAAATAGTTACAGCATCTGTCTGTTTACAAATATTTTATTGCAGGGAAAGTGAAATTTCTAGAGAAGTTCCAAGTAATGGTATTTGTACAGGTTATACTTAGGCAGATTACTTTGCTTTACGCTTAAGAAATTGCATTCTTATCTAGCAAAACTGACTCACATGAATAGAACGATAACAGAAATATACAACACAGATAGGACCTTATTATCATTGACCAATAAAAGTACAATAAAAGTTGACCAATAAAAGTACAATCAATAAAACGATAATACAAAACTGTCCCCTAACAAGAAATATTAACAATCATTTATGGATGAAAATTACACATAATGTAGTAAACGTTTGCTACTTTTAGAGAAATAAAGCCTGTCTGTTTATATGTGCAGACTTAATAGGTAAATTATTAAAGGCACAAAGATGAAATTGTAATGCCAAAATCCATGTAGGTTGGGATTGGCATTAGAAAAATAGGACTTCTGTGGACTTAAAAATAAGCCCAAATGGCAGCAAACAGAACAAGGAGGCCAACCAATTTAAACCAAAGGGGCATTGAGGCATTGTTGTCTGATTCAGTAACTGGCCTGGTTTTCAAGGGTTTCAAGATCCGTTCATGCTGGGTCAGGATAGCTTTCCTGGCTCCCTCCCATTTTCCTGGTCCTTGCAAGCGATATTGATATGGAGTACATGGCCCAAAGAAAAGCTTCTGGGCCAGTTTATGATCTGTGATAAACCGCAAGCATATGTTGGGCTTGACCCCAATTAGAGAAGCCAGTTCATCCATATATTCTATATAGTCCACTTGGATTGTGTGGCGTTGACTTTTCACATACCTGAAAAAGACAAGCAGGAGGAGGAATGATTAACAACTCTACAATGCCTGGATGGCCTTTAGTAAAAAAGATCACAAAATGTAATCTAAAAACCAAAACAGTAGAAGAAAGAACAACCAATGAAGAACAGACCAGCACAGAAAACACAAGGTCTGGAGAAGAGCAGGTTTTCAAGGCTCTTTTAAACATGGAAGTAGGGGCAGGTGTATCTTGCGGCAGATGTTCCAGAGGACAGGGACTACAAGTAAGAAGATACCATATTTTTCAAGTATAAGATGCACCGGAGTATAAGATGCATCCAGGTTTTGAAGAGGCAATTTTTTAAAAAAAAGTAGGTAGGTAGATAGAGGGATAGAGAGGGAGAAAAAGAGAGAGAAATACAGTAGGTAGGTAGGGAGAGAGAGTGAGTAGTTAGGTAGGTAGGTAGGTAGGTAGGTAGGTAGGTAGGTAGGTAGAGAGAGAGAGAGAGAGAGAGAGAGAATACAGTAGGTAGATAGGGAGACAGAGTGTAGATAGGTAGGTAGGTAGAGGGATAGAGAGAGAGAAATAGAAAGAGATAGAGAGAAATACAGTAGATAGGTAGAGAGAGAGAGAGTAGATAGGTAGGTAGATGTTTCTAGGTGTATTTATCCATGTGCTGGAGAAGGAAATCCCTGTAGCACCTAAAACTTCGTTTCTGCTGGGACAACACTTGATCAATGTAATTCTCATCAACCACTTTAATTAAACAGCTTTCCGAAAGGAAAAAAAAAGTTTTTGCATGCTGCAAACCTCCCTAAAACGGCCCATTTTTTGTGAAAACGAGCCCGGCTTTTTTTCCAAATAAAAGGCATTAATAGCCTGGGGGGGGGGGAGGCTTGCAGAGTGCTCCTGGGGAGACTGGGGGGAGGGCAAAAAAAAGAGCAAAAAAATGCATGCATAGCCTTATGGAGGCTTATAGAATGCTGCTGGGGATGTGGGGGGAACAGCCCATTTTAGGCTCATTTCTGCCCTCTGCAGCCCCCAAGAGCTCTCTGGAAGCCTCTATAAGGCTATGCACAGCCATTTTGGTGAAGGGGGTGAGGTTTCAGGAGGCAAAAATGTTGTATTTGATGTATAAGATGCACCCAGATTTTCAGCTTCTTTTTAGAGGATACGGTATCTAGAAGATGCCTGGCCTAGACATTAAGAGCTGTTCTGACAATGAGGCAAATGAAGGGGAAGGGAATTCAAAAGGTTTTTCTCCAATGATATTAGTTTTATCAGAGCTGCTTTTCTAAGCATAATTTAGATAATAATGTAATCAGTAAACACGGGCCTCACAGGGAGCACCTAAGCTAGCAAAAAGTTTTCATAACCAGTATTTTCAGTATTTCCTAAAGTGAAAGACCGTTTCAATCTGTTTTCAAAGACAGGTGCCATTTCCCATTTTAACCATTTCCTTTCACATTTTCCACTGCATTTTCTTTTCCATGTGAGTCCTTAAATTGTGATATTGGTACTGTAGCTGCTATCAACCATTTAACTGATCTAGAAAATTCATTATAGGATATGAAAAGAAAAGAAAATGTGGCATGACTGACCCCAATGGAGATATTAATTTGCACTATTTTTCTCAGCTTGATTTTCTGATGTATATAATTGAGGGAATCAATCAAAGTTTTGGCAGATTTTGGTCCAGATCAAGCCCTGCTTCCCTCCCTCAGCTCACAGTTATGAGTCTCCATTTCTCTGGTTGTTATTTAATTTTCATGTGATATGAACCCAATTCAGATTTTCAGATTTCAGATTTGTATAACAGCTATGTTTGCCATTATTGCTGAATCTTCTTGGGATTAGCAGCACATTGGCCACATGGGGGTTAATTCAGGGGTGAAATGCTCTGAAGTCTGCTACCAGTTCGCTTCATGCACCAAGGCCTTTTCTGAGTCTGCAAAGGTAAGTAGAACAGCAGGGGAGAGGGTACCACCTACATTCCTAACTGAACCAGTGGAGATGAGGGTAGTAGCTCATGTAGAAACTGACTCATTATGACTGAATGACTGAAACCCTGATCCTGGGACTTCTGTGATTCAAAAAGTGGAACCATTGCATAGAATGGGAGCAAAACCAAGTAAAGATGTGGAGAAACCCTGTGACCAGGAAACTGACACAAAAATGCCAAAAAGTGCCTATGGGTCACTAATTAGAAAAGTGAAAGCTGAAGGTGCAAGAAAAACCCAGGCAGGCCAGAATCTAGTGAGTATTGGGGTTTGGCCAAGGTGTTCACTTAAAAGGAGTCTGATGTGCTTCCCCCCACTGCCATATAGACTGTGCTATCTAGATTGTCCCTGGGGCCAAACTATCAAAACCTAAGTTGCTGGCAATTAAGACGAATGGAGAAAATCTGAGCATTCATTGACATAAACCTAGCCAGGGGTTTTATTCAATTGGCAAAGTAATGCATGGCAGCTCCCATGGTCTTTAGAGAAAGAGAAATAGGTCACTTAGGATATGCATGGACTACTGCAGAGTAAATGCCATTTCCATGGAAAACATATACTCCTTCACTTAATGAAAGATGTGTTGGAACATCTTGACAAGGGGAGGATTTTTATAAAATTGGACTTAAGAGAGGCATATCATCGAATGAGAATCAAGATAGGTGATGAGTGGAAAATAGCATTTAATTTCCTGTTAGGTTGTTACCAGTTTCAAGTATTGTCTTTTGGACTGCAAGTGGCCCCAGCTATCTTTATGCAGTTGATAAATGAGGTCATGAATGAGCATTTGTACAAAGAGTTTTGGTGTATTTAGATGACATTTTTATTTACACTGAAACAATGGAACAACCTGTGAAACTAGTCAGAGCGGTACTTGAAAAGCTCAGAAAATCCCAGCCTTATATATAAATAAATAAATAAAACATAAAGATGAACTCTTGATAAAAGACAGTCTGGCATGGGTGGGAAGTAAACTGTATGTTCTGATGAGTTAACATGTTTTTTTCATTCCACAGCTTAGCCACTGACAAAAATAGTGGGACACTTTGGATTTGTGAAAATTGTCTGTCTAGTGAAATATCTATTTTGGTAGCCATGCATGAAAAACGACATAGAAAACTATGTGGCCAGTTGCCCAGTGTGTGCCTCGGCCAAAAGGCAGCCTGGGAAAACTCCAGGACTGTCATAAACTGTAGCCAGCTCTAATAATAATAATAATAATAATAATAATAATAATAATAATAATAATAATAATAATAATAATAATAATAATAATAATAATAATAATAATAATAATAATAATAATAATCTTTATTGTCATTGTAAAAATTACAATGAAATTGGTTACTGCTCTGTGGAAGAAAATATCAATGGACTTTATTGTGGAACTGCCAGAGAGTGTTGGAAATAAAGTGAATTGAGTTATTCCGGACCTTTTCTCTAAACAAGCCCACTTTGCTCCAAGATCCTGTCTGCATGGATTCTGGCCAAACTCTTTGTGTAACATATGTATAAGTTGCATGGCATTCCCGAATGCATCTCAGATCATGGGTGTGCAATTCACTTCAAAATTCTGGCAGTTGCGCTACGGATGCCGCGGGCAGGCTTTTTCGAGCTTGCTGAACCAGTAGCCTGTAGAGACGTTTTTTAAAAGATCGAAAACGCCTTGGACACTCCAAACTCCTCAGAATTTGGGGAGAGAGCCAGCGCTGTCGGGTAGAGCCCCTTGCGAAACACCCCCGAAGGTTTTACAGCCTCTGGGGTGCGGGCAAGGAGAGCTCCCCTTTTCAGCAGCTATACGCTCCGGACTGCTGGGATCCTCCGCTAAGGATTTAGCAGAGCAAGACGCCGTACACAACTTTTAAAATATATTCCAAGCAACCCAAGAAAATAATCGCAAGTATTTAAAGTTTAAAGTTTGAACTTTCTAAATAACAGCAGTGCTGAATTTGAACAGCATGGGCTCAGAACAAAGGATTTAGAACAAAGGATTCAAAATGGCGTTAATTTGCAGTTGAAAGTTGAAAGGAAATGAAAGTTAACTGATTTGTATATTCCAGTCTGTATCTAACCCTGGCTGACAGTTAAAGGCGGAAAGGGAGAGCAGAACAACTACAAAGTTAGCGAATACACAATTTGATTTATTCTGATATTCTGAAAAGTATTTTCTTAGAAAGTTTGGGAAAATTTGTTTAAAAGCATGGCAACGGAACAAGCTGGTGCAATAACTCTCCAGGATTTGAAGGATTTGAAGAATTTTATAGGTAATGAAATTAAAGAGGTCAAAGGAATGGTTCAGGATAAATATGATCAGCTTGATAAAAATATACAATCAATGGCTAAGGGTCTGTCTGAAGTTGTAATCAAGGTTGATAAGAAAGTTGAACAATTGGCTTCGGAGTTGGAAGTTAAAACGAAGGAAACTGATTTGAAATTTGTGGAAGTTGAGGGGAAAATGCAAAGGATGGATAATGAAATAATTATGATGCAATTTAGATCTATGGAATTTGCCATCAGATTGAGGGGTATAGGAGAAAATCCTA
The DNA here is from genome assembly GCA_039707465.1 of Rhabdophis nuchalis. Taxonomy (NCBI): domain Eukaryota; kingdom Metazoa; phylum Chordata; class Lepidosauria; order Squamata; family Natricidae; genus Rhabdophis; species Rhabdophis nuchalis. The sequence continues at coordinate 121,607,915 of CM077644.1, forward strand.
GAGAAGATATAAGAAGAATTTGTGCTAATGCTTTGGCTATGTTACTTAAACTGGACGATCCTGATGAGATTTTTTTTAAGATTGATAAAATTTATAGAGCAAACTCACATGCAGCACTACAAAGACAATTACCAAGAGATGTGGTGATATATTTTACTGATAGAAACCTTAGAAATGATATCTTGCAGAAGTCCTTTTTCTCTTCTCTTCAAATAGACGGAAACCTGATTGGTGTTTTCAAGGAGTTACCACCAGCGATGTTAAAGCTTAGAAGGGATTTTGGATTTTTGGTAGTGGAGTTGAAGAAAAGACGGATACAGTATAGGTGGGATGCTCCAATGGGTGTTATACTGAGATATGAAGGTGTGAGGTATCGTCTGAACACTTTAGATAAGGCAAGAGAATTTTATTATGAAATACTGAAGGCAAGTGCTACGCCTCTACGTACATCCACACCAACAGATATGGATATTCCAGAGCAGAGGCTGTTTGAGAAAGAGACACAAGAACAAATAAAACAGACGCAAAAAGAGAAGGAAGCTCAGGGTGCTGTAGGTGGATCCCAAGTGGATCCTTCTGGATCTCCTTTAAGTTCTTTTTTGGAGGAACCGTCCAAGACTCTTATAGAAATGCCACTACTTAAACCAGTGGAGCAACGTGTTACTAGATCTACTACCAGACAAATTCAAGAATCTCAGAAGCAGGGGAAGCCCCAAGTATTTATTTTTATTTTTATTTTTATTTTATTCAATTTATATCCCGCCCTTCTCCGAGAGGACCCAGGGCAGCGCACAAGTACAATGTGCTAAGAAAGACAAAGGCAAGAAGCAAGTTGAAGCCATGGGAGGAGCAGGATCGAAGATTAGTCTCGTGGAGAAAGAACTTCAGCAAATGCTCTCAACGCTTCAGATTAGGCCAAAAGATGCTTAAACTTCTATCCTGGAATGTGAATGGTTTGAATTCTCCACAAAAAAGGAAAAAAAATATTTCACTATTTGAAGCAATTTAATAATGACGTTATTTGCCTTCAAGAAACTCATATTAGGCTGCAAGATCAGAAGTACTTATTGAACTCAAGATTGGGAACACATTTTGCAGCCTCTAATTTGGAAAAGAAAAATGGAGTGGTGATATATATAAATAAAAGATTTTCAGCTAAAACTATAGAAGTGGATGATTGTGGCAGATATATAGCAATTGAACTTGACACAGATTATGGTCCTATTTTGATGGTAGGAATATATGCACCAAATCAACAACAAGAAAGTTTTTATAAGACGCTCCACTCAAAAATTTTGGATTGGAATTTTAAGAGTATTTTAATTATGGGAGATTGGAACGGAGTGATTTCTCCAAGGATAGATAAGAAGATGATGACCAAATCTACTATTAAACTACCACAGGCTTTTTTTGAATTACAAGAGGACTTGGAATTGAAAGATATTTGGAGAATACATAACCCAAACGAGTTGGATTTTACCTTTTATTCAGATAGACATAAATCTTTCTCAAGGATTGATTTCTTTTTGGTAACATCTGATTTACTTCCTAAAGCTAAGAAAACAAAGATATTTTCCAGGACATTAACCGATCATAGCCCGGTGTGGTTAGAGATTGAATTAGGGAAGAGGTCAAGAAAGTCATGGAGACTAAATGAAAATTTATTCAGATATGAAAAAAATGTTGATGAACTTAAAAACTATATGAAGGAATTTTTTAGCTTTAATTTGAATAAGGGTACCCCTATTGAAATAGTTTGGGATGCAAGTAAAACTTATATGCGTGGGGTCCTGATACATATGAATTTTAAACACAAACAAAGCAGACAGAAAAAGAGAATAGAATTGGAAGAGGAAATAAAAAAGAAGGAACAGCTACTTATAGCAACTCCAAAAGATGGGTCACTTCAGATGGCGATAAAGCTGTTGAAAGATTAATTTCAAATGCTTATATCAGAACAAACAGCAACTAACTTACAATTTGCCAAACATAATACCTTTGCTAATGCTAATAAACCTGGTAGGTGGTTGGCTTATACCTTGAGAAAGAACATGAATAATAGAATTATTGATAGAATTCAGTATGGAGAAAAAATGGTATATCAACAAGATTTGATTAAAAAATCATTTGTGGACTATTATGCTAAGTTATATGCACAGGACAATATACAAAATAAGTTAATAGATGACTACCTGGAAGGAAAAAGGATTACTAAAATATCAGTGCTTCAAAAGGCAAATTTGGAACGTTTGATAACTGCTGATGAGATTAGTCTAGCTATAAACCAACTTAAACTAGCTAAGGCTCCAGGGACTGATGGCTTGACTGCAATTTATTATAAAACTTTACAATTGGAGATGATTGAACATCTTACAGAATTATTTTGCAATATACAGCAAGGAGGCAAAATACCCTCCTCATGGAAAGCGGCTTTTATATCGCTGATACCTAAAGACAAAGATGGCCCTAAGAAACCAGAGGATTACAGACCGATATCTCTTTTGAACACAGATTATAAAATATTTGCTAAAGTACTAGCCAACAGATTGATGCCAGTTATCCAAGAGGTTATTCATCATGACCAAGCAGGATTTATTGAAGGTAGACATATGAAGGAGAATGTAAGGCAACTCATAGATTTAATTGACTATCTTGATAAGAATAAGCAGATCTCTGCAGTGCTGGTTTTCTTGGATGCGGAAAAGGCCTTCGATCGAGTGAATTGGAATTTTCTAACCAAGACTTTGGAAAAGATGGATATGGGAATATGATTTCGACAGGCGATTGGAGCAATATACCAGCAACAAAATGCACAACTTGTTATTAATGGAAATTTGTCTACGACTTTTGAGATACAAAAAGGTACAAGACAAGGTTGCCCATTATCTCCATTGTTATTTATTTTAACTTTAGAAGTCTTGTTGAATACAATTTGGGACTCAAACTCCTTAAATGGTATAGTTATTAGGCAAAAGAAATACAGAACTAGAGCATTTGCCGATGATCTGGTTGTTACCCTTTCACATCCTTTGAATTCAATAATACAGATGAAAAATATTATAGCAGAATTTGGCATGGTGTCTGGGTTTAGACTAAACCAAAATAAAACGAAAATGATTGTTAAAAACATGATAGAGACTCAAAGAAAGAGACTTGCAAGTTTGGCAGGTTTTGAAATAGTTTCCAAGGTCAAATATTTAGGTATACAAATTGCAGACTCAAACACAAAACTCTTTCAAAATAATTATGAAGTGTTGTGGCAAAAGATACAGAAAGATCTACAAGCATGGAAAAAGTTACAACTATCTTTGCTTGGAAGAATTTCAGCAATTAAAATGAACATTCTACCTAGATTTATTTTTTTATTCCAGATGATACCGGTGCTCAAATCAGATAAAATTTTGTTAGATTGGCAAGCAACATTAAATAAATTTGTTTGGAAGGAGAAAAAAACGAGAGTAAAGATGAAGATTATGCAAGATACTCGTGAAAGAGATGGCCTTAGACTCCCAAACCTTTGATTGTATTATGAAGCAGTGGTATTGACGCACGTAGCAGAATGGTTTGGGAAAACAAAAACTGAATTGCTGAATATAGAAGGTCACGACCTTGTTTTGGGATGGCATGCATATCTTTTTTATGAAGATAGGGTGGACAAAGTGTTTAATAATCATGTTCTCCGAAATGCTCTGATGAGAATATGGAAGAAGCATCGGCCTAATTGGGATTATAAGATACCGCTTTGGCTGGATCTTGCAGACACCATGTGGATTACAAATACTAAGTCACTCGGGGGGTGTTTATATAAAGATGTGCTTTTTGCAGATGGGGGTAGATGGCAGCTGAAAACTTTGGAACAACTGTTGGAAGAAGGAATTATTTTAAATTGGTTACACTACAAACAGTTACAGATGAGATGGAAAGAAGATAAAAGGGTCGGTTTCATGGATAAAGAAGTGGAACTGATTAAGCAGATAAAAGAGACTGGCCCCAAACATGTCAAAAGAATATATAATGTATTGTTAGAAAGAGACTCCGAAAGCGAATTGGTGAAGGATTGTATGATTAAATGGGCTCAGAATTTTGATGAACCGGTTATGTTGGATACGTGGGAAAAAATATGGGTTCAGAATGTTAAATTTACACAGTCACAGAATTTAAGGGAGAATTTTTATAAAATGTTCTATAGATGGTATTTGGACCCTAAGAAATTATCATGTATGTATCCTAATATTCAACCAAAATGTTGGAGGTGTGAGTGTTTAGATGCTACATTTTTTCATGTATGGTGGACTTGTATTAAGGTTAAAGCTTTTTGGATAAAAATATGGTGGGTTATGCAAAATGTATTGAAGAAAAGACTACAATTTACTCCGCAAATGTTTTTATTGGGTATAATTAAGGATCTTTCAAAGGGGGAAATGAAATTGTTTTTGTATATGGTTACATTGATTGTTGATTGTTGATAGGTTGTTGATTGCTCAGCATTGGAAAAAAGATTTTTTACCGACGATTGATCAATGGATTCAGAAAGTGGCGGGGTTTGCGGAAATGGCAAAAATTTCAACTTTCTTAAAAGATCAGAAGCAGGAGAACTATACACAGGAATGGGCAAAATGGATTGACTATATACAGAATAAATACCAGACTAGGAAGTATTATGTAGCTTTTAGGTAAGAATGTCTAGATTGATAGGGTGATAAGCAAGGGATACAATGTGATTAGAGTAAATAATATATGGGTTGTTTGGAATTACTAGAGTGGTGTATAGTGGAAGTCAGGGGGGTGGGATGGAACGGGAGGTGGGGGAGGGTTAGGGTGGAGGGTGGGGAAACATATATGTATAATTAATCTAGAAGATGGGGTCAATGGGACGTTGTTACTTTAAGAGAAACTTATATTATGATTGTTGGGAGGAGGGGGGGTATAATATCTGAATGAGAAACTTATTTTAGGATGGGGGGAGGGGAGGGGGTACAGTACTTGTATGTGATTTATATTATATGTTAGGGGGGGAAAGGGGGAAAAACTTGTTTGTATAAAACTTTTTCAATTAAAAAAAAATTCTGGCAGTAGTTCCTGAAGCTCTTAAGCACCTTCCAAAGCCTTTATCCCTCCCATGATCCACAAATGAATGGGGCCTATGAACTTTAGAACGCATTGGAGCAGTAACCTCACTGTTATGTGAACTACCAACAAGAGAACTGTTGCTACCTATAACAACTCTGCACAGTAGCACCAGATTTACACCATTCCAAGTAGCTACAGCCTTGGATTTGTGTCCATGCCAGAATTACTTCAGCAAAGCACTAGCTGAATGGGCCAATGCAGTGATGCAATTCAAGTAATTTAACAACCGTTTTCCCTGGCAACAATATTGGACTGCCCTCATGTAGGACTTCAAGTTCACCCTGATTGTTCCTCATACTTTGGGCATTAGTGTATAGACATCTGAGTTCTCAGAGATCCATTACAAAGAGAATGGATATGGGAAAAAATACTGGATTTCATCTAGGAAGAAATCTATCACTGAGCCTCAACTGCTCAGTGAATATCAACTGACTGTTCTGAAATATAGTAAAGCTTTAGTTTCTACTTCTTATGAATGTCTCTAAAAGATTTTAGCGTTGGGAAGCCTGACTGCGTAACCTGCTTAGAAAAGTCTGCAAATACGTTATAGGACAGAAAACCACATATCGAAGCTACATGTTTACCAATTATTATGCTTAAAGTAAGTATTAGAATACGGATACGTATTTCAACAATTGAAATACATACCTTTTTGCCATGGAAAACTTCTTAACAATAATATCAGATATCATCTCACTTGTTGATGGCACCTCAGCAAGCCCTAAAAAAGTGGGACAAAGATTAAGAGACAATACTTTAATAGATCTAAAGTTTCTAAAAACAGGGAAATGAAAATAAAGAATTTCTGAAAATACTTTCATTCAGCTAAATTAAAACATTCTGTCGAGAATGGATAGGATCATCTTTTTTTCTGTGATGTTCTATGTGTAATTAAGATTGGCTGGTCAAATGGGAAGATTTTTGAAGATAGTCCATATAAGGAGATTTCTTCAATGGTAGCTCTCATTAGATAAATATTTTAATGCCAGAAAATAAATGCCCAGTACCATCAAAGTATTCATTTCTAAAAACGGTTTGTAATTTTTATTCTGAAAGTATAGTTTTTATACTTTTATTTTTATTCTGAAAAAAAAGTTTTTTTTCAAGATGGCGGAGCGCTTAGGCACAGCGGCTTTGAGCTCCTGGTGTCACAGCAGAGTTAGACAAAAACTAGTCTATACCCACAGGGAGTTATTAAGTCATTATTAACTTATTATTAAAGATAAAGATCTTCTAGTCGACTCGATATTACCAGCAACTTCCAGCAGTCTCATAATATACTGAGTGACACAGTAAGACTGCCAGGCTCTCCATGGATCATTGTTTGGCCTAAGAGGCAGCGAAGGGAGCCGGAGCGGAGGCAGGGATGCAGAGCAGGTTTGCTAGTTCGATTATGGAAGCAGCCTCACAAACCAGCATTGCTAAGCATTTCTTAACCAACTCTGGATCCTTTGTCCACAAAACCGATGAACTGGAGCTATGGATGGCAGCGAATGGGCTCATTGGTGACTGCTGTGTGATGATCATCACAGAGACCTGGCTTCATCCACTTGTACCGGATGCGTCTGTGGAGCTAACTAGCCGCACCACACACCGCTTTGACAAAGACAACAACTCTGGTGGAAGCAAGGGTGGAGGACTGTGTATTTACACCCATGATAACTGGTGTACTAGTGGTGGAGTTGCTTGTGTGCACTGTTCTGCAGACGTGGAATTCCCAACTGTCATTTGTCGGCCATTTTAACTGCCTGGAGAGATTTCTGTTATGGTTGTCACTGCTGTCTGTATTCCACCTGATGCAAATGTTAGCACAACGCTCAAAGCAATTTCATTGTAATTTTATTTTATTTTATTACAATGACAATAAAGATGATTATTATTATTATTACTATTATTACTATTATTATTATTATTATTATTACTGATTTCAGTTGATGTGTTGTTCAGACTGTTATGATAATTCAGCTGGCATAATTGCTTATCATTTGGCATGTTGTGTAAACTCAAGCAATTGGATTATTTCAATATAGTTCAGTTAAGTATTAACTGAATATATTAACTGAGTATAGTGTGTATCCAATGCTCAAAATTTGTACAGTAATATCCAGACAAACTTTGAAAGAACTTACCCTTAAAGACACGTGTGGCCCAGCGAGCTTGCAGTTCTGCAATGGGCATGATGGCCCCCAGTGGCTGTACAAGACCAATGATTGCTAGTGTGGGTTTCTCGAGATGAGGTGAGAAGACATATTTATACAAGGAGATCTGATTTTCAACAACTCTCATAAAGTTCCCAAGGAAAGGAAATGAGAAATTGTATCCAGTAGCAAAGATAACACAATCTATATCCTCTTCCTTGGAACCATCTTCAAAGATGGCAGCAGTATCAGTAAACTCAGTGATGTTTGATTTTATGACAACTTTCCCTGAAATAATGCAATTTGGAAGGTCATCATTTATCGTTGGATGCTGGCTATTAAGGCTGTAAGAGGAAAAACAAAATGTTGATATTGGTGCAAAGGAGCTACAGCTACAGTAACACAGTGTAAATAGAAACTTTGCCAAAAGCAAAATTAGAAGGGGTGATCAGAGAAAGTACAACTAGCTAACTTATCAAAGCACAACTTAGCAAAACTATTACAGTGAGACTCTATATTGTTCATAGGACAGGTCTGCCTATATAGGGTTAATTTGTGGTTTGTTATTGGATCAGCTGAATATTCCACTGACCTCTGCCATCTCATTCTCTTAACTCTTAAGTTATCTGGGACAATATATTCACTGAAGAAGTGAGCAGGGGAAGTCTTACTTCAGAGGAATAATTTATTTTGCAATTTAATTTAAGAGGAGAGAGAGATAAAGAGGAAAAAGCTGGAAGGAGACCGACAAAGGGTCGCAGACTAAAATAAAATACAAAGGTCATAAAAGGGCAAGGTATTGCTATACAGGAAGATCTGCTAGAATATTGATTTTGAAGTGAGTCGTGTAGGATTATTGTATAAGACAGATGGCCATTTCAGTCTTAAATAAATATTTTAAAAATCCACTTGTATAAAGTCATAGTCTTGGAATCAGTGAGCACTAAAATGAACATGACTGTGTTATTGAAGCAATCAATGTAAACCTTCTAGGACTAGTACTCTGAAAAACAGCATCCATTTTTTCAATCAGAAAACAAGATTTAAAATAATTACTAGATATTTTAGTAGCTGTGAATTAAAATCTAGATGAAGAAAATGCAATGTTTTAGCTGCAAGGACCACATAGATTATTTATTGATATCTTGAAGAGAGAGACATGAGAGTATGAACTGGGAAGTTCATACTTCCCATACCTCGCCAGAGAGACATACCCTCAGTCACCCTCCCCATTCCAACCTTTTAAAGGTTTTTATTCCTCCAATAACATTATTTCTGACTTTCCACTGCACCTTCTTGGTGCTTCAGATACTTGGAAGGGATGTGAAAGCTGTATTTGAAGTTCTGCTTCAGACTCTGGATTCCCAAGTGATGGGGTTTTTTTTAATCAGAGATGTTATCCAAATATTAAGATCCAGTTATTTTGGGGCAAACAAGTTCAGAGCTCTTAGACTTTCAGAGGTTTGCAGTCCAGTCCAGAATTGTAAGTAGCTGAGGACCTGATGATTTGGATTATACAAACTGAAAGGAGCACTTGTCGGTCCTACAAAGTAGACCAGACCAAAAAACAATTGCAATGTTTAAGTTTAAATCTACTTTTATAAACATGCTTCCCAACCTCCCTCTTTTACATTTGTTTGTTCCATTCAATCGACTCTGTCTACTCCATGGAGACTGCCTGAACAAGTCCCTGCATTTTTCTTGGCAAGATTTTTTTTCAAAAATGTTTTGCCATCACCTTCTTCCTATTCAGGAGAAGAAGGGGGAGGGCCTTCTCTATGGCAGCTCCGGCCCTCTGGAATGACCTACCCCCTGACCTTTGCACATCCGTGGACCTGCGCCTTTTCCGCCGAGCCCTGAAACCCCATCTATTTCATGCGGCCGGCCTGGCGTAGTTTTAATTTGCTTTTACTAGGGGTTTTAGAGGGTATTTTAGAACAGGCCTGTGTTTAATTTATTTTTAGTATATTTTTAGTATAGTTATTGTATCAGATGTTTCATTGTTGTTTTTATTATCGCCTGTTCACCGCCCTGAGTCACGTAACGGAGAAAGGGCGGTATATAAATCCGAATAAAGATAAAGATAAAGATAAAAGCAACTAGCCCTAGGTTACCCAGCTGCATTTAGTCTAAGGTGGACTAGAATTCACAGACTCCCAGTTTCTAACTTGATGCCATAAGTTAGGCCAAATCTTAAGTTACACCAAATCTTTTCTTTTATACATTAGTGGAAATGTCTGTCTGATATATTTTGGTAAACTTCCCCTCTAGTCTGGGCTTGAGCAATATTTCTTTACTCTACATTACCACAGAGAACATGGGTTACTGAGGGTTCATGAAAGCATTGAGCAAATAGGCCCCCTTAATGAACTATGATTTCGCAAGGGAGAGCTGAAACATCTAAGAAGCCAGCTGGTCCTCATCCATTCTCTGCCCATAGCTGCTGAGCATCATACCCAGTTGGAGGTTCCTGGCCTCAGAAAAAGCTAACCTGCTAAGGAAGAAAAAAACTGATTCCCAGTTCTAACATATCATGCGTCAACAGAAGAGGTAGTTAGTATCCAACAAGTTATGATAGATATTGTAGCCACCCCACTTAATTAGGGGTAAAAAATGTATTGGTCAGTATTTAGTTGGCATCAATGTACAGCATCTTGAGCTGTGTGCTGGAAGAAATGTGAGGTACAATTTTTTTGAATTAAGAAGGCAAAGTAGTATAGTATAGTAGAATACCTGTGTTTAGGTTTCAAGCCATAATGAGAATGATCAAATCTGTTATTTAATTTGTGCTGTATCAACTGATCAATCATGGACAAGGGAAGACACTGTTTCAGGAATAAATGAGCTCGAGTAGTGAGCATAATATCAAGTGGATAGCCTTTATCACCAACGCGGCCTAATATCCATGCTCCTCGGCGAGTACTGAGGAAAACCTGGACAACATAAAGAAAGACAGTATCTTAAACTAACAAATCCACTAACATTTTTTTCTCATTAGTATTTTTTTTTACCATTATTAAAGTATCTACTAGATGCCAATGTACATAAAGTGAACAGAGATGGAAAAGTGAAGTGAACCTGTAAATTATCTCATTTTTCTTTGACCCTGGATAAATTGTATAGAAAAGATTTCTAGTACTTTTTCTGTATTATTTTAAGTTTTACAATATCTAATCAAGAATACAAAGATGATCTAATTGAAGATAATGCAAATTTGGGTTACTTTCCTGTCTCTTTGTTAGTTATGACTGATGATTGCCACATCAACTACACATTCCACACTAAAAAAATGTGCATTTATATCTCCTGTTTTTTCCCTTAACATTGTCTTGGTAGATTTTCCAGTGAATCAACTATTCTAGTGTACATCACATATACTAAAAGTCCACATCAATTTTTTCTTCCACAAACCAAAATGGGGAGGGGGGGATTTAAGGAACAAGCGAAGGGGGGAAAAGGCCATTCCAAATCTAGGATATCTGATGGGAATCTGGGTGTATTTTCAATCCTGGAATGGGACAATTTGCCATGGCCAACTTGCCGTGGTCAATTCACTGCTGCTAATTCCCAGTGGCTAACTCATCATGGTCAGCTCACCATAGCCAACTTGGCATGGGACACATTGCTATGGACAATTCATCATAGAACAACTTGCTGCAGGACAGTTCAACAGTTTTATATTATTTAAAATACTTTAAAAATTATTTTAATATTTGTCATTCATATTTCATTTTGTTCATCCTTTTGTATCCTTTCTTTAATGGTTTTATTTTACCATTTCTTCAATATTATATAAATGTCAGATCTGTTATCTTTATCTTCTATGCTTTATTGGCATCCTGCCATAAAATGCAAAGAGGGAGGGGGAGACATCCTTGATGGAAACCAGAGGTGCCAAGCCAGAATAATCCAATAATCCAATTCTTTTCCCAGGCCAGGTATACCAAGGATACCTGGCATGGGAAAAGAAGGCAAAACTGTGAGTGGCATCAAACAACCAAGCAGTTCCCAAAACATCTAAATGGCCTGCTATTGGATACTGATGGACCGGTCATAGGGGGAAGGGCCATGGAAAGTGTAACTTTTGTGTGGGAATACACAGATCTAGCCTTACTTTCAATACAATCATTTAACGTTAGTAAAAAGCCTGTCACCAAATGGAGTTGAGCGTCTTTCTTTCCTAAATATCTGAATTTGGGGAGTTTGACATTAGGCTAGATCTGAATATTTCTGTGCAAAGGTTACACTTTTCCCCTTTCCAGACACTAACTTTTGTCCCACAGCATGTTGTCCTATGGCTATGGTGAATTGTCCTATGGCAAGTTGGCCATGGCAAGTTGGCCCTGACAAGTTAGTCATGAGCCATGGCAAATTATTCATGGTGAGTTAGCTGAGGTGAGTACAGGTGGATATGTAATTCAATTCATAATTGAATTGGTTCAATAAATTTGTCTTCTATTTTCATAGATATTTAATGGCAATGATAAATCTGACAGTGTAGCCTTCAGCAGCAATTGGGTGGAGAAAGCTCCCTGGAAATGACAGGCAAAAGACTGCTTTGGCACAACTGAGTTTATTTTTGAGGAGATGCTGAGAGTTTGAAACTCTTGCAAAAAGAGGCAATGTCTAAAATGGGAGACATTCTGAATGCAGAAACCATGGGTGACAATTACATGTAGCCTGAAACAATGACATTTAAAGCAAAAATGGTGTTATTATAACAACAATCAGCATAAGTCAATAGCTGGCTCCATCTTTTTGCTAGGAAATTTTAAAAAGTATTATTTTATTATGGCTTTTATCTCTTCATTTCATTATTCAATGATAGATAATATATCAAGGGCAGCTTCACATCAAATAGAGCTTTTCACAACTGTGCCATGAATTGTGACCCTGTATCAGAAACAAGATGGTTGGGCAAAGTTTTATAGAAAACCTGCTTAATGAAAAAAGAGCTGTATAAGAGGTGATGGGAAGATCATAACTTTCATGTTCTGGCTTCAGTGTGTGTGTGTGTGAGAGAGAGAGAACACCCATGCCATTGGTACAAGATGCAGGTAGGATGTGGGTGATTGTGGGCAAGGCTTGTACAGATGCTAGGGAGAGAACATGGTAGGAGTTTGGTAACATGCAAAAGTGAGTGAGTAAGCTGTACATCTCCACCTTGGACCACCCCAACGATGCCGCGGAAGTGATGTCCCGGTGCCTGGAGGCCGTGCGAGTCTGGATGGGGAGGAACAGGTTTCGACTCAACCCGTCCAAGACCGAGTGGCTGTGGTTTCTGGCGTCATGGCATAGCCAGTTGGTTCCATCTCTGGCTATCGGAGGCGTATCGTTAGTCCCCATGGAGAGGGCCCGCAACTTGGGCGTCCTCCTGGATACTCGGCTGTCCTTGGACGATCATGTGACAGCCGTGGCCAGGGGGGCTTTTTATCAGGTTCGTCTGATACGCCAGTTGCGCCCCTTTCTGGACCGTGACGCTTTACGCACGGTCACTCAAGCCCTCGTCATCTCCCGCCTGGACTACGGTAATGCCTGGACTATGGTAACATGGGGCTTCCCTTGAGGTGCACCCGGAGGCTCCAGCTAGTTCAGAATGCGGCCGCGCGGGGGATTCTGGGAGCCTCCAGATGCTCCCATGTAACACCTCTCCTGTGCGAGCTGCACTGGCTGCCTGTGGCTTTCCGGGTGAGCTTCAAGGTGCTAGTAACAACCTTTAAAGCTCTCCATGGCAAGGGACCTAGGTACTTGCAAGACCGCCTCCTACCAAATACCTCCCTTCGACCAGTCCGCTCCCACAGAGAGGGCCTCCTCAGGGTGCTGTTAGCCAGTCAATGTCGGCTGGCGACCCCTAGGGGGAGAGCTTTCTCTGGGGCAGCTCCTGCCATCTGGAACGACCTGCCCCCTGACCTCCGCACAGCTACAGACCTGCACCTGTTCCGCTGAGCCCTGAAGACCCATCTTTTTCGTACGGCCGGCCTGGTGTAGCTTTTAATCTGGTTTTATTGGGGTTTTTATTGTGCACTTTAGAGCAGGCTTAGTATTTAATTTATTTTTAGCAGAGGTATTTATATTGATGTTTTTATTATTGTTTTTTTATCATTGCCTGTTCACCGCCCTGAGTCCCGTAAGGGAGAAAGGGCGGTATACAAATTTGAATACAATTACAAAAGTAAGCACAAGCAGTTGGACTGTGCATTTTCAGTGAGGCTTGTAAAGGCATCAAGAAGCCAAGCCTAGGCTGACAGGAGAGATGACAACACAGGTATTGGGAAGTAGAACAAAGAGCATGTGTACAATATGTGCCATAGCTTATTGGAGGCTAAGAGAAGACAATTCAGTCAGTCTGTCATCAGAAAACACACAACACCAAAGTTTCAAATCTTGATCAAGAACATACTATGGTAAAAAGCGTATCAGCAATCTGGTGCAAGAATAAACAAAGTACAAAACTTCCAGCAACAGAAGGCAGTCCCTTCATGGCTTAAATCTTCTCCTTGTCCAGCATGCACAAATAAAGCTTTCTTTGCTCAGTAGTTGCCAATAACGAAGAATCAGGTGCATGCAGAGTTAGCAGCTTGCCACTTACTCACACGGTGCTTAGCAGGATATATGATTCTTAGGCAGAAAAGTGGATCTTCCCCAGTCCTTGGCAGAAAAAATGAATTGGGCCTGGCTGAGAAGTGATTTGATAGAGCATCAGTGTTTGATTCAGTGTCTGCTGAATCTGCACTGCATCGTGGAGCCTGACTATGAGGCCATGAAATAACAAGGAACAGCTACCAGAGAGAAAAGTTAAACCACCCCTGGAATGACACATAGTAACATTTCTTCATTTTCAAGAAAAGGCAGGTAGAAGGCAAAGGAAAAACAAAGGTAGATCATCTCCTGTATCTGAACCTTTATATAGATGCCATTTGGTTCACATGGCTTGATCACTTGGAAAAGTAGTTCCTTCCTTTCTCAGATGTTGAGAACAAACTATTCCAGGTATGCATTAAGAATTAGGGGATCATAGAGCAAGAAATACTCTGGCTGATAAAGTTGTTTTTTTTAATTTGATCTGAGAAAGTAAGAATGTTTAAACAGAATTGTGCCCAATTGAGCTGTTACAGTATTGTTTGAGTTTATGAGAAAAATTTAGTGTTCCAAACTCTCGTGGTCAGTCTGGACTTCAAAATGATGTTCCAGACCTAGAGAATACAAACCATAGAACCATTGTGGGTCTAGGGACTGACAGGCATGGTTAAATATGTTTGTTTTTTGAAAATAATGTTATTAAAGTTTCAATAGTACTTTCTTCAACATTTTATCTAATACAAAGCTACTGACCAAATTTGACTATGCCAATTTCAATACATAAACATGCTAGATTTTCCTAGTGCTGAAAAGCCAAAAGTAATGTAGTATTTTTGACTGTTTAGCTCCATAAACTCTCCATTGAATTATACGTAATAATCCTAATTTTAGTGAACATTTAATTGTTTCTTTAATCATACATTTTTCAAAAATGTTGTCCCCAAATTGTTATTCTTTTTCATTTGTCCATCAAAATGGAAGAATGACATTTTCTCTTTATAATCTTTCCCACATTTTGCTGGATAATTATATTTGTGCAATTCTTAGGAGGTTTAATACCATTAATACAAAACCTTACAATACAATTCTTGCATAGAGGCTAGTAGAAAGCCTCCAGATTACTACAATGCTTGCCAATCAATATCTCACATTTCTCTCAAACCTAAAAAAGGATTTACTGTAACTGTTTTGAATAATAAAACCATCCTCCTTACTGGGTGAGTAAACTAAATAAGTGCTTATAGAAAGCCTCTGGAAATCTTTTTTTCCAAAGTCCATGAACCGCTTTATTCATTCAATTTTTATTGAATTGTGGTTAACAAACACTGCCAAGTAACTGACACCTAACATAAATCCATGGTGTATAAAGAAAAATAATTCAGCATTTTCAGCATTTTAAGACTCCCAAGCCTTAGATTGTTTCTTTTAATTTGTTCTTAATTTGTATATCTGCCAAGGTCCTCTTGATGTCTGAAAGTACTTCTTGAGCTTCTTCAATATTTGATGCATTTTGTATGTTAGACCCATATGCTTCACTGTTTGCTTGACCCATACTAGACATTAGTAGTGACATTTCCTTATACTGCTTATTAATTGTTTGGATTGTTTTGTCCTCTCATATTAATGTTACATATTTTTCTCTTTCCAATTTTAATTTATTTATTTATTCAATTTATATCCCGCCCTTCTCCAACAGGACCCAGGGCGGCGCACAGGAATTTAAAACAACATACAAAAATGGTACCAAATATATAAATTTAAAAAACCTATTAAATGACAAAAAACCTGCGCTAAAACCAAATTAAAACCCCCCATTTAAAACTGTCTAACATTTGTCCCAGCGGAGGCTATGTTAGGCCGGCTTGATGAAATAAGTGTGTTTTTAAACACCGGCGGAAGAGGCGGAGGTCGGTGATAGTGCGGAGTTCAAAGGGTAGGTCGTTTCACAGGGCAGGGCACGCCACAGAGAAGGCCCTTCCCCTGGGTGTCGCCAGCCGGCATTGTCCGGCCGATGGCACCCTGAGAAGGCCCTCTCTGTGGGAGCGTATCAGTCTAAGGGATGTATGGGGCAGAAGACGGTCTCGCATATAACTAGGCCCCGAGCCATGGAGCGCTTTGAAGATGGTCGTCAAAACCTTGAAGCGCACCCGAAAGACCACAGGAAGCCAGTGCAGCTCGCGCAGGATCGGTGTTATGTGGGAGCATCTGGGGGCTCCTGTAATCACCCGCGCGGCTGCATTCTGGACTAGCTGTAGCTTTCGAGTGCACCTCAAGGGAAGCCCCATGTAGAGAGCATTGCAGTAGTCCAGTCGGGATGTCACGAGGGCCTGAGTGACTGTGCGAAGGGCAGCCTGGTCCAGTAAGGGGCGCAATTGGCGCATCAGGCATACCTGATGAAACGCCCCCCTGACCATGGCCGCCACATGGTCCTCCATGGACAGCCGGGAATCCAGGAGGACACCCAAATTGCGCGCCCTCTCCACAGGGGCCGGTGTTTCGCCCCCAATGGCCAGAGTTGGAGTAATCTGGCTGAACCAGGGTGCCGGAAACCACAGCCACTCAGTCTTGGACGGGTTGAGGTTGAGTTTGTTACTACCCATCCAGATCCGTACGGCTTCCAAACACCGGGGCATCACCTCAACGGCATCGTTGGGGTGGTCTGGGTTGGAGATGTACAGCTGAGTATCATCAGCGTACAGATGATATCCCACCCCAAAACCACGGATGATCTCACCCAGCGGCTTCATATATGTGTTGAATAGGAGGGGCGAGAGGACCGACCCCTGAGGGACCCCGCATACGAGGGGCCTCGAGGCCGACCTCTGCCCCCCTGTCAACACATATTGCGACCGACCAGAGAGGTAGGACGAGAACCACCGCAAAACGGTGCCTCCCACCCCCAGCCCCCCCAGTCGGTGCAATAGGATACCATGGTCGATGGTATCAAAAGCCGCTGAGAGGTCTAACAGAACTAGGATAGAGGAATATCCTCTATCCCGCGCCCTCCAGAGATCATCCACCAACGCGACCAATGCCATCTCGGTGCTGTGACCGGGTCGGAAGCCGGACTGGCGCGGGTCTAGATAATCAACTTCCTCCAGGTGTCGCGGAAACTGTTGGGCCACCACACTCTCAACAACCTTCGCTAGAAAGTGAAGATTGGAGACGGGACGAAAGTTCTCTAATAATGCTGGGTCCAGGGACGGCTTCTTGAGGAGGGGCCTTACCACCGCCTCTTTCAAGACGGCAGGCAAGGACCCCTTACTCAGAGATGCGTTGACAATGCCCTGGAGCCAGCCTCGTGTCGTCTCCCAGGATGCCAGTACAAGCCAGGAGGGACACGGGTCCAATAAACATGTGGTAGCCTTAAGTCTCTTTGACAACCTGTCCATATCCTCGGTAGTAACAAATTTTTGTTTCTATTGTCTAATCAAGAACCTGATTGAGACAGAGGTAGAATATTGTTTAGCACAGTATCTTAGATCCTCACTCTGAATGTCAAATCCTTCATCCTTGCTTCTTGGGGACTACAGAGATTTGCATATTATGACTCTTTCAGATGCAGTTTAATTTCTTTATCTTTATCCAAGGCTTATTTTGTTTCCTTGTTTCGAAAAATAGTTCAACTAAATTAATTAGCTGACCTGTGTCAAAAAAATGGAATCAGAGAAAAGTGACAGCAAATTACACCATCTTCTCTAGTAGCTGGTTATGTGTACCTTCTTATGTCTGGACTACATATAAGGTTTGGTTAACCAAACTCTGAACCCCAGGCAAATGGGATTTTCAGCAACATACTTTTGCATCAAAGGCTTATCTTGTCATTGGCAATAGTTTCACAGTTGCCAGTCAACGGGTCATTGCAATTAAGCTGGGTATGTTACAAAATTAACACAATTGTAAGAGTGTAAGGGGGATGGGAAAGTAGGCATAAAGCATCAAGGGACAGGGAAGTCAGTGGACAGCTTTTCTCATAAACAGTAAACAGTAAACAGTTATCCTTTGTTTCAAATAAGTTGTTCCACCACCTTTATCACATTTTACTCAATATCCTATAGATATTTTCAAAATGACTTCTTGCATGCATCATCGGACATTTGGAGTATGAGATTGCACAAGGTCAGTGGACATTCACAATTTTCAGGATACTTTCTTAATTCCTTGCCCTTCATTAATATAAACAAGACAAGAAGTTCCAACCTGCTGCGCTGTGTGGCTTATCTCCACTGCAAGGTCCACTCCTGAGTTCCCAATACCAATCACAATGACTCTTTTTCCTTTAAATGCATCAGGACTCTTGTAATCACGACTGTGTAAGTACTGACCCTTGAAAGTGGTAATTCCTGTAAGCCAAGAGTAAAATTATTCAAGTTGCTGTTGTATGCCTGTTTTCACACTGGACTTACATGACATTTTTCTATTAGGCTTATGTCCTCGGTTAGGGGCATCAATTGATCAATGAAAAGCTTGCCCCATTCCTCTCCCGCCCGCCCCATATCCATGGGAGTGTATGTCTTTTAATAATAATAATAATAATAATAATAATAATAATAATAATAATAATAATAATAATAATAATAATAATAATAATAATAATAATAATAATTTGTTTTGTATACCGCATCCTCTCCCCAAGGGGACTCGGAGCGGTGCACAGGGAAAAATTTAAAATACTGTAAAATATACATACAAAAATAAATACAATGAATAAAAACGAATTAAATTTGGTTGTCCCTGCACTAAAATCCCCACATTAAAACTAACATTCCCTAACGCCCTAAAGGTAGAGACTAACCTAGGCCGGCCAAGCAGAAAAAGTATGTTTTAAGTTTTTGACGGAAGGAGCGGAGGTCCGTAGTTGTTCTAAAAGTAAAACAGACCTCTGAGCTTTTTTGTGCATTCTCACATCTTTCAGTCCATCTTGTGCTAAGAATTTTGTGACATTGGTGTCTTTGCTGTTTTACTGGGGATGAGCAGGAGGTAATTTTTTAAATTCTAATAGAAGAAACTTTCTGTTGAGAGAAATCTATAGCATGATTGTGACCTTTTCTTCTCTGAAGGAGAAAACAAAAAAGAGTGCCTTCAGATGGCGTTAACTATTTGTTTCATGTATGATAACGAATTGATTTGTTACTTATTTATTAATTCATTCAATTTATATGGCCATCATCTCACAAGAAATGGTTCTTCACTAAGTAACCTCTTAGTGCAGGAGGCAGGAAGTGAGATGTCTAATGAAGAATTATGTTAAGATTTTTATTCTGGGGGGGGGGGAATCTATCAATGTGGTCGTTTAAGTCTCCACACTGATTTAATGGCACATTATAAATCACTTACTGTAATTATTATTATTATAGCTTTATTAATTAGTCTATAGGCCATATCAAAGCACAAGCTTCAAACATGTATCTCCAATAAAATCCTATACAAACAATTTAAAATAAGAGTAGGGTAAAATACAATAGTTACAGGATAAGATACAATGTAATTTAATATGTAATTATATTAAATAGAATAAAATGACATAAAATTATATTTCGGTGTCACCCTTTACAATCTGCCCCAATCAATCTCACATATGCAGATCTCAACCAAACCATTTTGTTTAAGTACTGTGCTGTATTAAATATTATTTTCAGGTTCTAGCCACACATAAAGTAAATTGCTTTGATATGGGGATCCCAATGAGTCATTTGTTTGGTATATAGACCAAGGTGCCTGTCTCTCACCCCTTTATACAAGCAACAGTCAAATAGGATGTGAGCCAGGTCTTCTACCTCTGCCGCTCTGCAAATGCAGAGAATGCTCATTGTAGGGTATAGTATGGAATTTCCCATATCTGACCATTGTGTCAATCTCGCTCTTGTAAATATCTCCCTAAGATGTATTGGCAGTTGTAACTTCAAAAAGCTGTCTACTTGAAAATATGTTTATATTTGCTCAGCCATCTCAAGTTACACACCTTACTAAGGGTAGCTAAATCATTTTGTTCTACTATATCCTTAATTCTTTGGGCAGCTCTTTTTTTGAATTCTTCTCTTGTTACTCAAGAGACAGGAAGGCCACAGCCTCTTACAAAATTTGTTAGTTTGGTACAAATTCCCAATTCAGCTCTAACTTCTGCAGCAGATGTCCTTGGATCTACACCCAAAATACATATCAAATGCTGGGGCTGTGTTTGTTCTAGGACTGTGGTTGAGTATAGACCCCAAATTTCTGCTTCATACAAGAGCATAGGGGTAACCTTAGCTTTATATACTTTAATTAATGGAGCTAGGGACCCTGGGTTACTGTTGTGGCCCAGCCGGCTCCGGATGAGCTGCTGATGGACTCTTCTAGTGAAGAGTTCTATGAGTCTGCCCTGGAGGAGAAGGGAGACCTTGAGGAAGCAGAGAGTCTGGTTGGCCATCAAGAGGTGCCTGGGTCATGGAGCAGTGGGGAAGATCAGGGACAGTTTGTCCCTGATGCTAGATTACGCAGGGCTGAGAAAAGGAGGCAACAGTTACGTAAGAGGCGAGCTTGTAAGCCCTGATGAGCACCAGCTAGTTGATGAGTGGCCCCTCCCAAGAGAGCTTATAAGGAAGACTTTGGGGTGGGGGTCATTTGCAGGAAACAACATTGACAACTCCTCATTGGAAATTCTGGTCATTCGCGTCTGCAATTCTCTGTGTGTATTTGTAACATGAGTTAGGGCTCGCAGTCAAGGAGATAGTGGCAAGCAGCCAAGGAGATAGCGGCAAGCAGCCAAGGAGATAGTGGCAAGCAGCCAACCTTGTGTGTGTGTCATCTGTAGGGGCAGAACAGGTTACTATGGTCTTTTAGTTTAAGCAGTAAATACAAATGGACTTTTGCTCTGAGTGTATTCTGTTTATGATCCAGTCTTGGAAAAAGTTACACCTAAACATACAAAGGTATTAACCTGTTCAATTGGTTCACCATCTAATTGTCACCTATGCCTCTGATGATGTTTTCCAAACACTATTATTTTAGATTTAGATTTACTAATGATTAGGGAGTTATCCTGGCAATAACAGCTGAATCATCTTAATAGCCTACATAATCCTACTTGTGAACACGATAATAAAATCATATCATCAGCATGAAGCAAGCTGTTATAGTAAGTATTTAGGATCATTGGATATGTGTACCATGGGATCCTTCATTAACCCTGGCAAGTTATTGATATATAAGCTAAATACACCCTTGCCTTACCCCTTTATCTGTGTGAATCCTGTTAGAGCCCCATTAACCCCATACTCTTAAGAGCTTGTGTAAAGGGTTTTTTTTTAAATCAAAGCCAGCAATCTAGGTTCTATTTAAGAGATGTCAGTTTACTCCATAATACTTCTCTGTTTACCATATCAAATGCTGCTGTAAGATATATAAAACCAGAAAACAGGGGTCTCCTCTTATAGGCATATTTGGCAATTGGATAGTTCAAGACAAAGCAGTTATCAATAGTGGATCGGCTTTGTCTAAAACCTGCTTGTTCTTCTGTGAGGGCATTGTTTTCCTCTACCCAGATTTCAATTCTGTTCAAAAGGAACCTAGCATATATTTTTGCTGCAATGTCAATCTGGTACATGGCAGGTGTTATTTATGTGTATAAAAATTGATTATTTTATGTGAAGTACATTACATCAAATTGGAGGTTTAATTAATTAATTGCTGATTATTATAATTTCCTTTGGCCACATGGATGAAAGCAAGTTCAAAATTCTGGAAAATTACTGCAGGTAATTTCCAATTTAGTTTGTACCTAACACAGTCTTAGTCAATCTTTAAGATCCATAGTATGCACATATGCTATTCAATATAATGAAGAAGAAAAAGGACAATAAAAGTGTGAAGTCCTATGATAGAAGATGATTTTATGTAACAACCATTGTTAATTTTATGAAGCG
Source organism: Rhabdophis nuchalis (assembly GCA_039707465.1). Classification (NCBI taxonomy): domain Eukaryota; kingdom Metazoa; phylum Chordata; class Lepidosauria; order Squamata; family Natricidae; genus Rhabdophis; species Rhabdophis nuchalis. The sequence goes on from CM077644.1 coordinate 121,629,666, forward strand.
AAAGAGCACAGGTCCAAATGCTATACAAGCATATTTATTAGCTAACTAATTTTGATTTATGTCAGTTACCCACATGGAATATGTTAGTTTACTTAGTCCCATTGTTAACCTGTCCAAATGGCAAAATTATTGTCACTTTAACCTATACCTAAAGAATCACTGGGTTACAGTGAATTCCTCAAGAGTCGTAGTGGTCCTGCCAGTTCTTAACGAAACAGTGGTGCACCCTCTTCTCAAAGGATCATTTGTCAGAGGTTTGCCCCAAATTGGTTCTTTGCAAAGAAAAACCCTAGATTCCATTTGCAGTGAAAGGTATACTTTTATTAAAAGCCAAGTGAATTACAGTATAGCAAAGCCAGAACTAAAGATTGCATGCCAACATTTCCTATTAACTTTTCCTATCCAGTTCCTCCCCAGTTCTTCCCACTTGATAGTCCTTTATTGTCCAATTATATTCAAATAAATTGTTTTGGGAACTATTTCTTCAACAATGGGCTGGGCGATTAGCTGTTGCACTCCCTTCCCAGGACTTTGACCTTGAGATGGTGTTTCTGGAGTAACACCATCTCAATGAGTAACTACCCCACTCCACCTGGCTTCTATCTCTCATGTCCATAGCAGAGTGGCAACTAGCAAATGCACTGTTCAGTGCATGATGGCACTTCTGATACCATTGCTTGGCCCAGCTAGATTAGACAACCAAAATGTGGTTTCTAATTTCCCCTTTCTAGGGAAGGTAGTGGAGAGAGTGGTCATATGGCAGCTTTAGAGAACCCTGGATGAGGCAGATTATATAGACCCCTTTTAGTTAGAGTTCAAACCAGGGATTGAAACTCAGACCACATTGATCATGTGCATATACATATCATGACTTCTGGTGGGTGGAGGTAGTGCATCCATGACCCCCTGCGCCCTGTTTTGGGCCTATCTCCCTATGTGCGCATGTACACACGACCCCACCATTGCACATGCATGCATTGTCATCCCCCCATCCCCTGTGCATGCACGCACAACCCCTTGCGCATAGATGTGTGGCCCTGAAAATCAGCTGGCTGGCAGGAGGCACACGCGCATGCACTGTGGAGCTGAGCTGGGGCAACGGCTCACTGTCATCACACTATAAAAAAGATGTTGAGACTCTAGAAAAATGCAGAGAAGAGCAACAAAAATGATTAGGGACTGGAGGCTAAAACATATGAAAAACAGTTCCAGGAACTGCGCATGGCTAGTCTACTGAAGAGAAGGAACAGGGGTGATATGACAGCAGTGTTCCAATATTTGAGGGGCTGTCACAGGAAGGTATCAACGTATTTTCCAAAGCACCTGAAGGCCAGACAAGGAATAAAGGATGGAAACTGATCAAGGAAAGATTCAACCTAGAAATAAGGAGAAATTTTCTGACAGTTAGAGCAATCAACCAATGGAACAGCTTGCCTTCAGAAGTTATGGGAACTTCATCACTGGAAGCTTTCAAGAAGAGACTGGATTGCCACCTGCCAGAAATGGTGTAGGGCAGTGTTTTTCAAACTTGGCAACTTGAAGATGTCCTGGCTGGGGAATTCTGGGAGTTGAAGTCCAGACATCTTCAAGTTGCCAAGGTTGAGAAACGCTGGTGTAGGGTCTCCTGCTTGTGCAAGTGTTTGGACTAGGTGACCTACATGGTCCCTTCCAACTCTGTTTTTCTGTTAAATCTGTTACTCCAGACCATTTGAGTAATGCTGTGGATGTCCTATCCCAATGACTGGAGGCTGTTGGGGACTAGATGTGCAAAACAGCTCTGACTCAAGCCTAGCAAGATGGAGTGCCTGTGGGTATTTGGACCTCTCTGGACACAAGGGTATCCTGGTCTCTTGTCCGATTTAGTCCAACTCTGCATTTGAAAAAGGAATGTCAGTCTCTTAACAATTTCAAATCATACCTGGGAAGGAGTCCAGGGGGAGATATGCACTGGTGTGGTGGCCAGTGCAGACCAAAACTGCATCAAAAACGGATGATTCCTGCTTCCCATCTGACTCTATGGTAACATCCCATTGGCCGCTGGTAGAGAAGTCTGAGCATTTTGTTACACTGCAGACTTTAGACTGAAAGCAGAAAGTCAGGAAAATAGTAAATCAACACACAGTTATTTCTTGGCTCAGGAAATCTTTCTCCCTCTAGAAAGTTGTAGACATAACAGGATTTACTAGAGATGGGCCTGGGGTTGACTTTCCAATAAAAAGGCAACCCTAAATTAAACCTTTTCGGGGGGGTTGTTGTCTGTTAAATGAATAGGTTAAAAGGTTAGAAAGATTGGTCTTAACATTTTTGTCCTAAAATCCAAGGCATGTGGAGTACCATATTTCTGATAGAAACATATCCTGCAGTTTGTAAATGATACAACACAAAATTCTTTCATCACACCTGAAAAACAGGCTTCTGCATGTATCAGTTTCATCTTACATACCTTAATAAATGAACAAAATGTTAAGAAAGGTAGTCACTAATAAAATTCTGGATCTGTTGCATAAGATTTACATGAAGGTGTGGGTGTGCTTTAGATGCAAATTTGGTTGGAATTTTCCGCTCACCTTGGTTAAGCAAGCAAGCAGGTAATATATGGAAGGGAACTATATAAGTTGCTTGTACTCAGCAGCAGTATGTGACCACTCTAATTTCCTACAATGGCTGCAAGAGAAATCTGAAGACATTTAGAATCAAAACTATACCTAAGGTAGGACAACAATCAGTGGATTAAAAAATATATGGAAGTGGTTCAGTCTTGACATTAAGCAGAACTTCCTGACTTTATTTATTCAATTAATAAATATTCTGCAATTGCATTATTTCTAATTTTAATACAGCAAAATGATAAATATAACCCATACAAACAAAAGTTATTTTAGGTTCTTCAATACTTTTTAAATATTGGAAGGAGTTTGGAGAGCAAAACATTTAAGATATATTTCTCTAGTAAATCCTGAATGGAGCAATGGGTTGGACTAGATGACTTCAATGTTCATTTTCAACTCAATGATTTTATGATATTTCTGCCACTATACAAGTGGAAGGATTAAAGCAGTTCCTAAAACACTGAAATCCCATTCATATTTTGACATAGTATTGTGCTCTCATCAGGCATGCCAATTACAGGTAGTTCTCAACTTATGATCACAATTGGAACCAGAATTTCCACTGCTAACAAGACAGCTGTCAAGTGAGTTATACCTGATTTTATGACTTTTTTTGCCATGGTTGTTAAATGAATCATGCAGTTGTTAAGAGAATCTGGCTTCCCCCTTGACTTAGCCTATTGGAAGCAAGCTGGGAAGGTCACAAATGATGACTTTGGGATACTGCCTGGATTTTTATAATGAGCGTGACGATCATACATCACTTTTTTCAGTGCCATTGTAACTTTAAACAGTCACTAAATCAATGGTTAGAAATCAAAGACTATACTAGGATGTAATCTGATTTAAGGTGTTGACAGAATAAGGATAAGCATAACAGTCTAAAACAGTAGGTATGTTACACATAACCAGTCCATTAAACTCTTTTGGTGTAACTTGCTAGATACAGGATTTTTAGTCAACAGGGATAGATTGTTGCTCTCAAAAGGAAATGGGTATAGTTAACCTGAAAATTAAGCAAACTCAACAAAACTGGAATGGAAGAGTAGAAAGTGTCCTTAGTTCAACTCCTGACCATGCTACAACATCTCTCACTTAAACACCACCAGTAAAGAACAGTCCATCATTTCCCAGGGTTATTTCTTTGTTGAATACATGTTGCCATTAGAATTTTTTTCCTGATGTCCAACTAAAATCTGCTTGTTTGACATTTACAGTATACTTATTGCATCTTGTTTTCTTGTGCAGCTTTGAACAATTCTACTCTGTTTTCTAGACAACATCTTTCAGTATTGGAACAGAACTACCATGTTTCCTCAACCATCTCTAGGTAACACATACCTAACATTCCTTTCTTATACCAATCATTCCTCATAGTTTTTTCTTTCTTTCAGGACTGTTATCATCTTTGCTTCAGTTGTCAATATCCTTCCTTCAATGTAATGCCCAAGAAACATACTCGTGCAGTCTGGCCAAAGTAAAATAGACAGCCAAATGGTTTCTCTTAATCAGGACACAATGCTTTCTTAATATATTTGTAGTTTGCCACTATCAGAAAAATAGATACGGTTTGGCATGATTTACTCTCCTGCCCAGCAATACATTTTTAAAAAAATGCTCATAAACAATCCCTTTCAGAGTTTTGCCCAGTATCAACACCAAACTGACTAGTGCTCACCTAGATCCTGGATTTCCCCCCATTTTGAAGTTGAAAGGACATGTGTGCCTTTCCGATGCACCAGAAAAAAGGGTCATATTCATCTTACCTTGAAATGAATATATTTCAGAAGATCAAAGTGTTTGGCATACATCTGGAAATAGTCCATTATCTTTGAGTTGTGCATGTAGTTGGGGAAATCATTTGGGATGGGGAAATCACTGAAGCACATCATCTCTTTGGAGGTGTTGATGATCACAGATTGGTAAATACTAGCCCGGTCTTCCTCAGGATTCTCCTGCAATAAATGAAAAATTAGTTTTTGTTGCTGTTTTTATTATATATATATAATTTGAAATGCATTCCTGTTTCTCCAGTCTCCGGAAACTCAATTCAGACTTTATTGTTCATTTCCTGTGTCTCAGATGATTCTAAGGGTTTAAGATCCACAAATAAAAGTTCTAAGTTTCAATATAAATATATGAGCACAGAAAGGGGCAGCTTTATGCCTATATTCACAATGCCCTACGTATCCAGCCCTTTTATGCTCAGAAATCATCTGCCTATTCTGTAAGCTATACACCATAATGGTTTTCATGGAAAGCTATAAATTTTGACAAAATTAGCTGCACAAAATCTATGCTGCATCTTTTTCTTCTCTTCATTCTGACATACATATTTCTATGATCTTCATGATACTTTTGAGGCAAAAATATATTCTTTCTATTTCTAACTATCTATTTCTAACTTTGAGGATGCCAAGTGGCTACATGAAACAGTGCTGAAGGTTGAGAGAGTTGACAACAATCCCTTGGAAGTAAAGCTGCAAGGTTATGGAGCATTTGCACTTACCTTGAACCTCCAGAGTCCCCCAATCTCATCACTACTTTCAAAGCACACAGGCTCCAGACCTTCTTCCAAGCAGCATTTGATGTTACAGAGTCCACTGGAACCAGCTCCAATAATTGCCACTCTTTTCTTTTCCATCTTCTATTTTCCAAAAGCAGATGTGTTAGGACCAGTTTATTCCTTTCTATGTATTTCATAGTAATAATACTTGGAAAAATAAATAACCCAATACATTTGGAAATCCAATCAATAGTTGCCATTTCCTATCACATTTTTAGATGGCTGCCAACCTGTTTCATCTGTATACCTCACAGCCCTTGTCCTTCCAAGACTCCCAATTCCTCCAATGTTTTCAAGATGATTCGCACTTCCTTAAAATAAATTAAATTATGTTCAGGCCTTCTACAAGCACCTTGACACTCTCCATTGTGGTTGAAGATCATGAATGTCTTTCTATCAAGTTGTCCCCTCCACATGACCTAATCTGATTAAAAAAGTTGGATGCAGAGTTTATTGAACTATTCCCTGCAGTAGCACATATCAATCTGTGGTTTTTCAGTTGAAACTTTAGTCCCACCAAAAATGCATTCAGTTTTGCAGCATTTACTTGTTGGAGAACATTTTCCCTCTCTAATTCTTCCCATCTCAGAGACAGAGAATTTTAATTTTAATAAATTTTAATTTATTATTTTATTTTATTTTTTATTAAATATTTTTGCTACCCATTTCACTGCAAGGCAACTCTGGGTGGCTTACAATAGCAAAATAAATATAATCTATCAATGTATAATATCAGAATGAAACCACAATGAAAATACAGATTATAACTAAAACTAAAAGATGAGGAGGAAAAGAGGAAAAATGTAGTGGGGGAGATGGCAGATGCTATTAGTTGATCAATCGTATCTAGTGTGGTATTTTCCCATTATGACCCCAAGCCAACTGGTGGAGTCATGTCTTCAGGCTCTTGCAGAAAGGTCAGGAGGGTGGGAGCCAATCTCATCTCAGTGTGCAAGGTGTTCCAAAGGTGTGCCCTGGCAAAGAAAGCTCTTGGACTCTTCCAGATGATATTCCTTGACTGACAGGATCTGCAGCATGCCTCCTCTGCCAGCATGAAGGGGGTGGACTGTTCCATAGGGTTCCTAAAGTAACCTGGACCTTTTAGCATCCACATCCGCTTTCATCTTTGGCCACCAGAATTGTCTCCTAATGAGGTGCAGGGTTTTCAGAAACCCAAAATGACCAGCCAGGTTAAAGTCATGGCTGCACTGTGGCACTTCCAGTCTTAAGCTCACATGGACATATAGTTTGGATCCTTTCCATTTTAGTTCATCTCTCATGATCAAAACATCTTTGTTATCTGTGAGCCAGGGGTTATCTGGGAGTGCAGTTTTTAATGCAGCTGTCAGTTTGTCCCATCTGGGGTCTGGTGGCCATTTGACTTGGTCTCTGATGGTAACCTGCTCTGCTTGTTGTGCTGGGGGGAATGATGGCATGGACAACTTATTTCCTGTGGCTGTCAAACTATGGTTTTCTTGACAGGGCATCAGCTAGCAAATGTCTGCTGAGATATCTGCCAAGATATGCTTCAGTTCAAATATGAATAATCTGAAATATTGTACCCAGTGGACTTGATTGGCAGACAGCTTCCAAGGGTTTTCAGAGCCTCAAGGTTCTCTGATCAGTCCAGACCATGAAAGGTACTTTCCCCCCTTCCAGGAAATGTCTCCCTAAGAGGAGGGCCCACCGGACTGCTTAGGCTTCCTTCTCCCAAAAGGCCCACCTTCTCTCAGGGTCGGTGAGTTTTCTGGACATGTAGGCACAAGGGTGGAGTGGCCCTTGTGGGATTTGTAGGAGCACTGCTGCCATGGCTACATCTCTGGCGTCTGGTTGGATGATGAACTGCCACTCTGGATCCAGATGCTAAAGAATTGACACCTGGGCAAAGAGCCATTTTAAATTTTCTTTTTGACAATCCATTGTTCAGGTGAGTAGCTGGTTTGCCCATTGTGCCATCAGAGGAGAGCCCATCTTTAACAGTTCTGTTAGGGCAGTGGTCGGCAAACCGCAGCTCGCGAGCCACGAGCGGCTCTTTGGCCCCTCGGGTGCGGCTCTTCCTCTCTCCTTTCCCCCCCCCCCGGAGGCAGCGGAGGGCCCGGCATGTCGGTTGGGGGGGCTCTGGCTGCCTCCCCCTGGAGCGAGCGAGCGAGGCAACGGGCGGGGGGAATGCCCGGGGCTGTGGCTGCGCCGGAGCCGTCCGGGCGCCGCGCGCACAGGGAGGCAGGTGCGCGGTGCCCGGATGGCTCCGGCGCAGCCGCAGACTGGGCACTACCCCTGCCCATTCGCTTGTTCGCTCGCTCCAGGGGGAGGCAGCCAGAGCCCCCCCAACCGACATGCTGGGCCCTCCGCTGCCTCCGGGGGGGGGGAAGGAGAGAGGAAGAGCCGCACCCGAGAGGCCAAAGAGGGACGTGGTGGAAACGTGGCAAGCTGTCCTGCCCGATGCGCTCGGATGGCGGGAGCTGCCTGTCGCAGGGCTCGGGGCCAGCAGCAGCAGCAGCCGCCTGCAGAGAGCGCCGAGCCATGGTTTCCGGGGCTGGCTGCCGCGTGTGGCTGGGACGGAGGTGGGCATGCGGCGCCTGGACAGCCTCCGCGGTGCTTGGATGGCCTATCTCTGTCACTCTGTGTGTGTGTCTGTCTGTCTGTCTCACATTCAAGCACTTAATCACTCATTCTGTGTCTCTATCTTTCTCTCCCTCCCTCCCTCTCACTGTCTCTCCCTGTCTCTCTGTGTGTCTGTCACTCTCTGATTCCCCCCTCCCTCCTTTTCTCTCTCTGTGTCTGTGCCTCTCTTTGTCTGTCTGTCTGCCCCCCACCCCCCACAGAGCCTCCTCAGCCCAGTCCGCCGCGCTTACTCACTCACCTTAGCCTGCCCCGCCCGGGTGCCCGCTGCACTTGCTCGCTCGTTCTCTCGCTCAGGCTACTTCCAGGCTCCGTGTGTGGGAGCCATAGAAGAAGAGGAGAAGGACTTCCTGTTCCGGCTTCTGGCGGCGACGGACGAGTCCTGGGACTCGTCCACCGTTTTGTTCTTTTTTCTGCCCCAAACGGGGCGGGGTGCCCCCTTTTTTGGGGGGACCCTCCGTAGGACCGGCTTGCCTGGACCTGTTCAGCCTGGCGGCGGCCGGGAAAGAATCCTTGTCTTCGGTCTAGGTGGAAGAAGACATGCTGCGGGGGGCTTGGTTCCCTTCGCCAACGGAGGACGGCAACAAATAATTGATTTGGAGAGAACGGGAGCGTTCGGGCCGGATGGCTTTGCCGGGGCTTTTGCGGCGAGGTGGAGAGTAAGTGACTTTAACTTTTTTGCTGGCGGCTTTGAGCGAGAGAAACGTGGAGGGGGGTGTTTGTTAAACCCCCCCTCGGATTTATAACAGCGGCGTGCAGAAATGGCTCCTCGAATGTGAGGGAGCGGATATTTCTCATCCGGACTTTTGCAGAACAAGTGAAAGTCCTTCGCGGCTTGTTTCTATACAATGTATCTAAACCCGGCTTTACTGGAACAATTTTCTTTGTTACTTTCTCCTGCTGGCTGCCAGATTGGGCGGTGGAAGATGGCTTCCCTTTGTTCCTAAATGACTATTTTTTATGGAAAATTACCAACATCTCTTTGTGACCTGGACTGACTCTCTCTACCAATGGAGGATTTTTTGGATTAATTGATTCCTTCCCTGGAGTGCCTTCTTTGTCTTCATAATTGATAGTGGAAATTGCTTTTCTCTCTGGATCTTATAACTTTTTACAATTGTGATCTGAACTTTGTTCTCTGGACTTGCTCCAGCGGCCGCACCCAAAAAACGCCATCTTAGTGGCACTGATTTAAACAGCTCACCATGGCTTCAAAAAAACAACCAGAAAATCCAGGATTGGAAGAAAGAATGACGGCTATGGAAGCAGTGTTACACTCCTTGATGTTGGAAATTAAAGAACTTAGAAAAGATCATTGCAGCTCTAAACTTGAACTTTTGGAGACACAGAAAAAATTGATGCAGAATACACAGAAGACTGAGGAGTTGGAAGTGGGGCTGGCTGGGGCAAAGGGGGAACTTAAAAATATTAATACTGAAATTGGAGATTTGTCTGGTCATATGTCTAGGATGGATTTTGAGAGGATGTCATATTTTTTAAGATTTCAGAATATTTCTGAAGAATCTGGTGAATGCCTTCCTGATCTCATGAGTACAATTTTAGCAGACTATTTACACAAACCTAAAGATGAGATCAGGGGGGACATTGACCTAGTCTACAGAATAAATTCAGCATATGCCAGGATAAATGAAGTACCCAGAGAGATACATATTAAATTTGTTAGAAGGTCGACTAGGGAGGGAATCTTGAAGGCGCAGAGAGAGGGTCCGTTAATTTATCAACAAAAGGAAATCGCTATCTTGAAGCAGATCCCAAAAAAGATTAGAGAGGTGAGGAGGAAGTATTCCTTCTTATCTAAAAAATTGTTTAAACACGGGATTTGATTTAAGTGGGCGATGCCAGAAGGGATGTGGGTGTTCTGGGAAGGAGGAAGAGTAAGGATTAAAACAGTTGCTGAGGCGGAAGCCTTTCTTAAAAAACATTCCTCTACCCTGGGGGATGATCCAGGAGGGGCAGAGGGGGCCACAGCCCCGCCCACTGGGGGCCAGGGAGGAGAACAAGAAGACACAATTGCCAAGAGACTTAGATCTAAAAAATGACTTTTTTCTTTTATTAATACAGCATAACTTTTATCTGGATGTTTGTACACGACTGCCAGCATAGACTTTAGAATTTATGATGTATGCATTTATTTTCACCTTGTAGTATTATTGAAAAATGTATTACCAATGTCTTATTAAGTAGCCCTGGAGGGGCCAACGATCTCGACGTGAAAGTTCTCAAAATATTTTTGTACTTCACCTTACCCTACCCTACCTTAAAAAATTTGTAAAAACCAATAAAACTTTTGCAATACAAAGAAGAGGAGAAGGATCTGTCAAAAGGACTCCAAATCCTTCATGCAAAGTATTAATATTTTATGGAAATGCATCAGTATTCCCTTCAATCAAGTGGGCAAAAAGTTGTTTGAAAGGGGATTTTAACATATAATGTATGCCACATACTGTAGTTTAGCTTCTCCCTCCTCTAGTAATTTTCAATGATTGAAAGGGTGACAAACAATACACTGGTTCACACATGTGAAAGAGAAGACCAGCAATGTCCTCAGGAGCACGTTTGAAGGATCCTTTAGTCTTGGATAGGATTACCAAAATGAAAAGAAAGGAAGAGAAAAGCATGTAAGCATTGTTCTGAACTAAAGGTAAAGCTTTTTTCTTTTACTTTCTAAGCCAAAAGAAATAATGGAGGAAGAGAAGGGAGGACTGGTTGAGCAACCTTGCTAACAAATATTTCCACAAAGCTTCCTTTAAAATTGCTAGTCTCTTCAAAGAAATCAGAATAAAATAATCAGTATAGCCTCCTCATCCCAAGATGATCTCTCAAACTTTACTCTTTACCCTGTTATTATTAGTTAACAGAAAAGAAACCTGAACTCTTTTGCTGTTTCTCTTTCATTCAAATTTATTTTGTAACCTTAGTTTAGAACAAAAAAGAAGCTTTAAGAAACAGATTGTGCTACCTGAATAAGCTTAATACTTTAGACTGAAGGAAACAAGGAAACATGACCAGGTCTCTATTTTCCAGTCTTGACTAGCCTATTTACACATTTTTCCAGCCCCCACTGCCACAACACATATGGGAACAGGTCATATCAACAAATTGCAACAAACCTGGAAAAGCTGCAGATGAACAGTCAACAGCAGGGTAAATGAATGTATGTATTCTCTTCTTCACTTCTTGCACAATAAAAGTCTCTTTAACAGGGGAAAGCATTTCTCCAAAGATATCATTAAGCAATTACTCCTCCCATTTTGGCAGAGGCAGGATCTGATTAGATTTTGTGGTGTTGACATTGTCAGCTATCCTTGACGAGCTATATGAAGAAATAGTTGATTAATGATTATCCTTTGCATACCTGGAATGTGAATTAAATTCATGTTTTGAAATTCTGTGATTTCTGGAACGTGGGAAAGCTGTACGAGCAGAACAGCAGTCCAACAGGATGTTTAAGTCAGTTGCTCAACATGGCTGCTGTTGCGTATTTAGCTGCAAAAAGCTGATATTCTGAATATTCATACATACACACGAGACTAATGTATGAAATACATCCTTTAACAAATACATCAAAAGCTGACTGTACGTTGTGCTCTCAGAAATAAACCCTACCTCTGGTTCAAGCATCTGCCTGTGCATTTTATTCCTAGCTTGGAAATGAAGCAAGATTTCATTCTTAAGAGTATTTTGAGTTATATCCATAAAAACAAATGCTATAGGCTTACAGATAGTAAAGTCCTTCCTGGTTTTCTTCTTATCGGAGTTCTGATATACAACAATAGATCTAGTTCTCCACTTACAACCATTCATTCAACCACCATTCAAAATTACTACTATGCTTGAATGAAGGGATGAATAGCAATAGTACTTAGACTTATATACTTTACTTTATTTCAATTTATATACCGCACCTTCTCCATCGAAATGGACCCAGGGCGGTGCACAGGAAATTAAAACCAACAATGATAAAAATACAATAAATAGATAAAAAGAATTAAATCGGAGCCTGTGCTAAAATTCCCCCTAAAAACCCAACGTCCATTTACGTATTTGGCAGAAGCTATATAACAAAAAAGTCTAAACGATTAAGCAAGACCAGCTTGCTGAAAAAAGTATGTTTTAAGTGAACAGTGAAAGAGGGGAAGGTCCGTGATAGTGCGAAGTTCGGGGGGGTAGGTCGTTCCAGAGAGCTGGCCCTGCCACAGAGAAGGCCCTACCCCTGGGCACCGCTAGCCGGCATTGACCGGCGGTTGGTACCCTCAGTAGGCCCTCTCTGTGGGAGCGTATCGGATGCAGGGAGGTATGTGGCAGGAGACGGTCCCGCAAGTAGCTGGGCCCCGAGCCATGGAGCGATTTGAAGATGGTAACAAGCACCTTGAAGCGCACCTGGATGGCTACCGGTAGCCAGTGCAGCTCGCGCAGGAGAGGTGTTACGTGGGAGTAACGAGAAGCTCCCAGAATCCCCCGCGCGGGCGCATTCTGAACCAACTGGAGCCTCCGGGTGCACCTCAAGGGGAGCCCCATGTAGAGAGCGTTACAATAGTCCAAGCGAGACATCACGAGTGCTTGAGTGACAGTGCGGAGGGCGTCTCGGTCAAGAAAGGGACGCAACTGGCGTACCAGGCGAACCTGGTAGAATGCCCCCATGGTCACGGCCGTCACATGGTCGTCCAGGGACAGCCGCGAATCCAGGAGGATGCCTAAGTTGCGAGCCCTTTCCACGGGGGCCAATGACTCGCCCCCGATAACCAGCGATGGAATGAGCTGGCTATGCTGAGACGCCGGAAACCACAGCCACTCGGTCTTGGATGGGTTAAGCCGAAGTTTGTTACTTCCCATCCAGAGCCGCACTGCTTTACATTGCTTTACAGCCCTCTCTAAGCAGTTTACAGAGTCAGCATATTGCCACCAATAATATGGGTGCTCATTTTACCAACCTCGGAAGGATGGAAGGTTGAGTCAACCTTAAGCTTGGTGAGATTTGAACTGCCAAGTCCAACTGCTGCAATATCCCTGCAGTCACATGATCAAAATTTGCTTAGCAATTATCATTTAATTTAATTTTTAATTTTATTCAATTTATATCCCGCCCTTCTCCAAAAGGACCCAGGGCGGCGCACAGGAATTTAAAAACAACATACAAAAATAGTACAAAACACATAAATTTAAAAATCTATTAAATAGCAAAACCTGTGCTAAAACCAATTAAAATCCCCCATTTAAAACTATCTAAGATTAGTCACAGCGGAGGCTATGTTAGGCCGGCTTGATGAAATAAGTGTGTTTTTAAACACCGTCGGAAGAGGCGGAGGTCGGTGTGGTGCGGAGTTCAGGGGGTAGGTCGTTCCACAGGGTAGGGCCCGCCACAGAGAAGGCCCTTCCCCTGGGTGTCGCCAGCCGGCATTGTCCGGCCGATGGCACCCGGAGAAGGCCCTCTCTGTGGGAGCATATCGGTCTAAGGGATGTATGGGGCAGAAGATGGTCTCGCATATAACTAGGTCCCGAGCCATGGAGCGCTTTGAAGATGGTCGTCAAGACCTTGAAGCGCACCCGAAAGACCACAGGAAGCCAGTGCAGCTCGCGCAGGATCGGTGTTATGTGGGAGCATCTAGAGGCTCCCATAATCACCCGCGTGGCTGCATTCTGCACTAACTGTAGCTTTCGAGTGCACCTCAAGGGAAGCCCCATGTATTGCAGTAGTCCAGTCGGGATGTCACGAGGGCCTGAGTGACTGTGCGAAGGGCAGCCCGGTCCAGTAAGGGGCGCAATTGGCGCATCAGGCGTACCTGATGAAACGCCCCCCTGGCCACGGCCGCCACATGGTCCTCCATGGACAGCCGGGAATCCAGGAGGACACCCAAATTGCGCGCCCTCTCCACGGGGGCCGGTGTTCCGCCCCCAAAGGCCAGAGTTGGAGTAATCTGGCTGAACCGGGGTGCCGTAAACCACAGCCACTCAGTCTTGGACGGGTTGAGGTTGAGTTTGCTACTACCCGTCCATTATAAGTATAGGAATGCTGCAATTCCCAGGCACACAGAACGTGGGCTGGGAGATGTCAAGCAGCTATGCCTAGCAGCACAGGGATCCACCCACCCACCCACCCACCCACCCATTCCCATGAAGCCTTGCCTACTCCCTTTGTCCTACTGGTGGAAGAACTCCACTGATTAGATGCCCTGGAAGCCGAAAACCTGCCAACATTATAAGACCTTGGCCAGCTACTTCTCCACCATCACTCTTGTGAACCCCACCACCACCATTGTGCCAGTTAATGAGTTTCAAATGAGTTAATTTTCAAATACTAGAGTTTAAATTAGAGAGAAATTAAATCATTTATGTCTTTTTAACACAAGCTTTGAACATAAAAAATATTAATTATATAGCCTAAAAATAACTGTTTTTAGGAACCATCCACAAAGCCGCCCCGAGTCCCTTGTTGTGAGATGGGAGCGGGTTATAAATATGAAAAATAAATAAATAAATAAATAAATAAAGCAAATTATTTGTTTTACACAGTTGCTTTTCCAACAGATGTTTCAAGCTACATTTTGATCTTGTTTTATTGAAACAGAAAATGTTGTGCTACCAATACAGGATCAATATCAATACAGGACGAGACCACAATTGAGTTGGATAAACAGACTTTTATTGTGTGCACAGGCTCAGAGCATTCTTATGTCAGATTCTGAGCCTCCTGGTTACGCTCAGAGGGTCACGTTTATAACTCAGCTACGTGTAGGCTTTATGCTGCGTTAGCCTTTTGATCAGTGAAAAACAGGAAAACAGAAAAAATACAGAAAGGAGAAGTTCAATAACTGTTGCATTTGCTATATTTCTATATATATATATGGTCTTATCTTACACCATTTGTGACTTTTGGTCCACACGTGTTCTTTTCACCAAGTTACAGGATTTTAGTCATATATCGACATAGTTCATTAAAGTTATGTCTTAAGCAAGTTCCTCTTTCTCTAAGCAAGTTGCAACAGTTATAGCACATAAGTAAATCAACTTCTTTATTATATGATATTGTCCCGATTAATGTCATTCCTATATTTTATAGCCCTTTTATCCTTCTGCCTCATTTCCCCGCTTTTGAAACTACACCTATATCTTCTGATTATCGTGTGGTTTCAGAGAGATTCATGCAAATGCAAATTACTTCCCAGCATACCAATTTGGTCACATCTCCACAAAGCCAAAACCTGGGCTGTGGCCTTTTTCTCCACAAGCATGGAAAGGCTGCTATTAAGCCTATGAGGGCTACAATTGCTTGCAATCCAGGTAGTTTAGGGAACCAGTTACTAATAGCTTCCTTGATGTTAAACCCATTACATGTCTAATAAGCATTATGGGTAAATCGTCTCATTTCTGTAGTTAACTGTTTAATTACTGTCCCTGTCTCATCAATCTGCAAACAGTAGTTAGATAGGTTGAATTTTCCGCACACCCCTCCTTCCTTAGCCAAAATGTAATCCAAGGCCAGTCTTTGTTGATAGACAGCCATACTAAGCTTATCTGTGGCTCCAGACAATACGTTTAAGGCTTTGTCCAGGCATTTTCCGGCCCGGTCCAGGACTGCTTGCAATCTGATGATCCTATTTAACACATAAATGGGGGTCCTATACCCATAGGATCCATCCTCTGCCCAAGTGGCCTGTCCATACATACAAACTATCCTTTCAGGGTCCCAGTCTTCCATCTTCTCATACTCTGCCAACTCTTTACATGGGAAATTAGAGAAGACTGTGTCCAACCAGCCCTTAGGTAGTCTTTCATAAGCCAAGTTGCCACAAATCCAATACATATTTTGTGGAGCTACCCAAGCCTCAGACTTGCTACTTAAATAAGAAGGTAGAGTTGTATCAAACTTACAAGGCTCTGTCTCATTAGCAGAAGTCCAGATTTTATATTCCTGATCCCAGAATCCCAGACAAATAAGGTCTCTTACAGCAGGGGTCCGCGGACCGGTGCCAGTCCACAGCTTGATAGGAACCGGGCTGCAGGGCTGGAGAGGAGGAGGAGGGAGCAGCCCCCTCGGAAGAGGATGGCCAAGCGCGCCTCCACCAGCTCCTTCCGACGGCCACAGCGGTACACTTTCCGGGGCTACCCGGAGGGGCCAACATGTCAGCTGAGGAGGTTACGGCTGCCTTATCCTGCAGCGAGCGGGCGGGCGGGTGGGCGGAGGACCCGAGCTGCAGCTACCTTAAGCGCCGTCGAGGCCATCTGGGCGCCACACGCCCACCTCCCTTCCAGCCACGTGTGGTGCCCGTACGGCCTCAGTGGTGCTTAAGGTAGCCGCAGGCTCAAGTCCTCCGCCCGCCCACCCGCTCGCTCGCTGCGGGATGAGGCAGCCGTTACCTCCCCAGCCGACATGCCGGCCCCTCTGCTGCTTCCCGGGGGAGGGGGGGAGAGAAGGACAGACACAGAGAGAGACAGACAGAGAGACAGAAATAGAGAGAGGGAGGGAGAGAGGGAATCAGACACACACACACACACACACACACAGCGACAGATAGGTGGAGGGAGGAGAGAGAGAGAGAGAAACAGAAAGAGAAAGAAAGAAAAATAGAAAAAGAAAGATGAATGGAGGGTGGGAGGGAGGGAGTGAAGGAAAGAAGGGAGGAAGGGGGAGGGAGGCAATGGAAGGAAGGAAAGGAAGAAATCTATTTTCCTATTTCCTTCCACCTCAAGCTACCTGTTTGGTTAACCAGGTTAAAGATCTATTTTTCTCCCAGTGGTCATTTCAAAGGAATCACATCCTCTGAGTCATTTCCTGGATTCAAACCAGCATCCCAAAGAGTCATGGGCTGCCTTTATATATAATGAGTGCCCATAAATCCATTTTTACCATCTTCAGAAGACCAAAGACCAGCCAGAAATGGAAGAAAGAAAGAAAGAAAGAAAGAAAGAAAGAAAGAAAGAAAGAAAGAAAGAAAGAAAGAACTTATGACCACAAGTGAGCCCATAATTTTGGTTGCTAAGCAGGACCGTCGTTAATTGAGTTTCACCACATTTTCCAAGTTGGCCACACCCTCCATGTCACATGACCACTGAGCCACTCCCACAAAACAGGCCACACCTTTTGGCTCTCAAAAGAAATTTCAGTAGTGGTACTGTTGATATTTGGCTCTATTGACTAATAAGTTTGCCCACCACTGCCCTAGAGGGCCAAGTGAGCCGACTCCCCCCCCCCGTGTGCGCATGCACTGCCTGTTCCCCCTTCCCCCTCCTCTTCTAGTCCAGCTGGTCCGCAGAATTTTCTTTAAAATGAAACCGGTCCCTGGTGCAAAAAAGGTTGGGGACCCCTGTCTTACAGGTATACTTTGGTTTCTTGTAAAAAAGTTCCTTCCCACCAGGTTAGTTGACAATGTCCAAACAATACCAAGTGAGGTCTGGCTGAGATGCTCCCTGCCCTAAATATGTTATTGCTACTTCCTCAGCCAATTCTATGAATACATTACTGCCTTTTGTACTTATAGTAAGTGGGCTGTCTTCCAGCTTCCTTAAATTGTTGTAAACAGACCAGCCCAAGGATCTAATTTGCCCATCATAGACCTTTTCTATCCTTACAGTTAGGTAATTCAGTGGGTCTGTTCCCATTCCATCAATCCCAAATCCATAGACTTCTAATAGTGGGTGGGTTCTGTACACTTCCAACGTAACCCAATTACTACCCTTAATCCTTATCACCTAATCCTGGACATCCCTGGTAACCTCCTCCGGTATACTCACATACACACTCTCATCCTGCACATTGCACAGACCCAGCACAAGGTAGCCATTTGTTATATCTGGCTGTGATCCAGGTGATGTTAGTGTTACACAAGTATTAATGGTTGCTTTTTATATGCATATTCCCAGGAATCCGACCCACATCCCACCTTACCATCCTTGCCTGATTTATCTAGGGGCATACACGCATCAAATTCCCATATTACTCTTTTCTTTCCTTGTTTAAGGATGGTGGTATGAATTAGCTGACTGCACCCAGTGTATAGGGTAACATTCAGCTTTTCTGGGGTCTCAAGCTTGTAGCAAATTTCCTTATCTCCTAAAATACATAGCGTATACATGACGCTATCCCTCTGACACAACCAACATTTTTGACCTAGGGCGGGGTCAGACTGATTAATTAGGCTTTGACTTAGCTCCAGTATTCTTAACATAACATTCCCTTTTCTCAATTGTTACCGGGGTGGCCAAATGCTTGACCTTAGGTCTTGGGTTTGGCCTATGGTTCCGTCCCCATGCATAGACGATGCACCTTTGGTGGGAGTGGACCTGTCCCAAAGCATCCACACCCTGTGACCTCATCCTGCCCTGTTTTTTGGGGTTCTCGACATCCCCGGATCATCCTTCAAGGGCAAGGGGGGTCACTAGGGTATTCTCACATCATTGGGAACTAATATTCAGGATGTTATCACTTAGCAGCCCTTTGCCAATAACAGCCAAAGCCACAAAAAGCTCATAATTGTCCCTTAGCAGAACTTCTCCAAACACAATTCTCTTAACCTACAGAATCACCAAGTTAGGGAGAAGGCAGGTGTTATATATGATTCGAGGAAGGGCAATATCACTTAGGTGTACCACAAAACCACCCCTTGTTTGTAACATACAATTTCCACAGTCCTAGGACTAACACAGCACTACAGACAGCCCACTCCCTGGTTCCTCAAACATGTCTCCAGGGGTTTCGTAATGCTCTTTGTCGCAATCAATGATTTTAGGTACAGCACCTCTCTTTCTGGAGAGGGGGTGATTCCAAAAGAATGAATATCCAATACAACAAATTAAAATAAGTGTAAGCACATTCACTAAAGCAAGAGACAGTGCAGTTATGACTACGAATACTTGGCTTGCCATTCCCTGACAGGTGCTCAAACCTTCTAATGCATCTTATATCTAATAAATGGAGTGTTGTCTTCCTTCTCCAAATCTTCGGCCGTACATCGAGAAATCAGCTTCCAGGGGTGATTTCAGTAGGGCCTCTTCTGCCCCGTATGTAGCCTGCCCGTTGCCGGTAGGGCAGTTATAGGGGGCGCTCCTTCAAGCACTAGATGTCAGGCCTCCCAATACTCATAAGTGGAGAACACATGACCACAGTATATGGGCCCTTCCACCTAGGTTTCAAATTGTCCCCTTTCCAGTGTTTTACTCTGTCTGCCACCTGAATATTATGACTAGAGGTGCTCAGAAATGGTGGACTTCACTTCCACCTTCCGGACGCGACGGAGGTGCCTTGGACACCTCCGCCGCTTGGCTTCTTCAGCCGGCGCCTTCGGGGGCCGGGGGGCTCTTGTAGGGAGCCCCCCCTTTAAGGGAGGCTGGCGGTGCAACCCTCACCCCAACGGCGGTTGGGGGGGTCGTTCCTGCTTCACCCCAGGAGCAGGAGAACAGATCACGGGGGGGAAACGCCCTCTCGCCGAAGGAATGTCGGAACCACGGACTTTTTACAAACGGGCAGAAGTGCCGGAGCTGGAGGACAACACTGATGTTTAATGAGGACTGTAAGTGTTTTTATATGCTTTCAACCTTTGAAAAGAGAAAATAGAGAGGGGAATTTGCAGAAAATCCCCCCTCGGAAAAAAAGCGGCGTTTCAAAATGCTTCCCGGGCGCGGGGAGAGAGAGAAAGTAACATCCGACTTTCTATTAGCTGAAAGCGAAAGTATTACCATATATGGAATTACACTTGGAAACTTTGTATCCGGGACTCATTAAAGGTTAAAAGGAGTTTTTATTATTTCTTCGCCAAAGTGGCGGAAAAATGGTGTTTCTTTGCTCCCAATGGAAAATTTACTTTGAAATTTGAACATTGCTTCAACACTCCAAGATCAAGGAATTTACATCTACAGTTAACTTAAGTGACTCTCAGTGTCTCTCCCATTGTACCCCTCTTTCTTGGACTGGATCTTACAATTGTCTCTCTGGAGTTTATATAACATCTGTTTGGAACTTAAAAGAATTTTCCCCTCCCTTGGAGCTCACAAGACTATTCACCCACCAGTCGCCATCTTTAACAATAAAAATCATGACAACAAGAAAGCTTCCGAATGGGAAAAACATCTCCACCGCTGCTTCTACAAAAATACAGGGAATGTTCCAAAGCATAATGCAAGAAATAAAGCAGATTTGGAAAGATATGACAAGCACAAGACTGGAATTGTTGGAGACACAAAGAACAATGACAAATGACAAACAAAAAATTGATGGGTTGGAGGGTAGGACGGTCGAGATGAACGAAGAGAGAAGGGAACAACATTTTTTTTTTACAGACAGGGCTGGTTATATGACTGGAATTGATTTTGAAAATAGAATTTGCTTTTTGAGGTTTCATAATGCTTTTGACTCAGATAACTTAAAAGATTTAACAAAAATAACTTTAGCAGAATGTACCAAAAAAAGTAAAGAATCTACAATTTTAACATATGCCAGAACAAATGATACATCCAGAGAGATAGATAAAAAATTGATGAGAGGGCTAACAAGGGACGGGATCCTGGGAGCACAGAGAGAGATGCTTTTGTTGCATCAGTTAAAAGAAGTTGCCAGCTTGAAGCAGACCACCGGGAAAACCCGAGAAGTATTTCTCCTCTTTAAAAAATTGTGCAAAAAAGGGGGGTGCTCAAAATGGTTAATGCCTGAAGGAATGTTGCTGTTTCGGGAAGGGGATAGAATAAAATTTAAAATAAATGGCAGAGGCGGAAGCTTCTCTTAAAAAATAACCTTTAATCCTGGTAGACTAAGATGACGGAGCGGGAGGCGCTGTGGCTCTGCCCCACTGGCGGGAGGGAAGAAAAGTATTAAAGTAAGAGACTCTGATCATTAAAGTGATTTTTTCTTTTTTATGTAACTGTAATTCCGTATCAGATGTTAACAAAACAAATGATTGAATGCATAGAATCAAGATACAATATGTATGTATTTTTTTTTTTACTGTTTATTGAAATTCTTTTTATATGTAACATCGGAAATGACCACCATCTCTGACATGGAAGCTCTAAAAAATTTCTATTTTAACCCTATATACCCTTATCCTTATAAAATTGTAAAACCAATAAAAAATTACTTTACAAAAAAAAGAAAAGAAATGGTGGACTGAGGGACACACAATTTTTTTCCTTGTATTTGCTTGTTTATTTTTCTCACTATTTGGTTCACCCATTAGGCCTCTATTTGACTAGGTGCCATATATGATTTTTCAAGTTAGCACTTATAACTGGTGGCCTCCCAAACATCATTTCAAAAGGAAATAACCTAATTCCCTTTCGTGTAGTGCATCACACAGACCAAAGTGCCAATGGCAATTCATTCACCCATTCAAGGTGAGTTTCAAGACACACTTTGTCCTTGAGTAGGATTCTAGTCACTTCAAATCTAGTTGCCTGGAGTTCCCCTGCTTTAGAATCTCTGGGGCTCAGTCCCCTCCGCATTTCCAATGCTGCATAAGCTGTCATGTCAGGGTGGCTCTGATCATCTCGGGTTGCTGACATCTTCCCTTTTCTGCTGGATCCCACCATCCAACTTGGAGAGATTGTGCAGATTCCCTCATATGGAATCTTTAATTCCCCTGAGCAAGCACACTAGTTGCTTTTCCTTAAATGAGGGCTATTAAGAGTCCTCTTTCAGCATGGACATGTAATGTGAGGATTGCATATTTAGAATCAGTCCAAATATTTATACTTTCCTTTTGTGCCCTTTCTAGTGCTCGTATTAAAGCCCACAACTTTGCTACTTGAACATTAATGGTCTTTGTTTCTAATGCTCCATGAATTGCATGACTAATAAATATAGTAATTGGCTGCCTAAAAGTCAATTTATCAGCTTCCTTGATCAGAAGAGCAATTGCATCAAGGATTTTAAGGCAATGTGAGCCCCTCCTTTTGCTAAGTTGTGGGTTGTAGCCACTTCCCCTTTCCTTGAGTCCGGACTTCCAGAGCTGTATTGCCTTTTCAGTCCGCATACAAATTGAAAACTTTCTCAAATTTGGTAAATTGAGCTTATTTTAATATTTCAAATGCCTGTTTTTGTTCCTGTGTCCAAACAAAAGGTTCTTTTTCACCCCTCTTTGTGAATTGCATATTTATGGGCAGTTCATAGCATGCCCATGAATTACCTCCGCTTTATGAACTGCACAGTTTATTGGTAGACTTCCAGTAAAATTCAAGTTGCTGGTTATGTTGCTCTTTACCAGGCATAGGACTTGGTTATTTGAGGGACCACCTATCTCCTATGGTTCCTGTCCAACCATAATGTCTGAAAACATCTTGTTTCATCAGGTCTCATCAAAGAAATAGATTTTCTTTTTCATGGTGTTACACTAGGATGAAATTCACAGGCACACAGCTTGTGGGAATACATGCTGTGGTCCTCAGCCTGCCTCTTGCCTATTGTGAAGGCAGCCTCTGCTGATCTTTTTCTTTCTTTCTTTTTTCTTTTTAACCTGTCCATTAATAAAAGGTAATGGTGGGACTTTTCTATTTTGGCTGCTACAGCTGCAATCAACACCAAAATGGAGGCAAGCTGTTCCACTGATTAATTGTTCTGTCAGGAATTTTGTCCTCAGTTCTAAGTTGCTTCTCTCCTTGATTAGTTTCCACCCATTGCTTCTTGTTCTACCCTCAGGTGCTTTGGAGAACAGTTTGACTCCCTCTTCCTTGTGGCAACCCCTGAGATATTGGAACTGCTATCATATCTCCCCTAGTCCTTCTTTCTATCAAACTAGACATACCCCAGATAAAACATAAGACTTTTTTTTCTCTTATCTATGTCTCTTTTGTGGATTCATACAATGGTTTGGCTAGCAGGGCAAAAGTCAGTATCCATATTCTACAATACCCTGCTACAACCAAAAACCCTCATAATTGTCTCCTATTAGTTGGTTTTGTCATTAAATCACATCTTTAAATTTTTCAATTTTTTCACTACTCTGTAAGGAATAGACAGCATGAAGTTTTCACCCTGTCTTTGGGTTGTATGGTCACAAAAGAGACAGACTGCAGCAACCTGATTCTAACTACGGATCCCCACAAAAAAAAAAACAACCCAAAAAACCCCCCTCGTCGTACAATTTTTCTGGCAGGCCCCCCCTGTCCTCCTACCTTTCTTTTTATATTGAAAAGGTTTTATTGGTTTTACATTTTTTAACAGGGTAGGATAATGGTTACAAAGAAATTTTGAGAGCATTCACGTCAGAGTCGTCGGACCTTCCGAGACCTCAAAGTACACATTAAAAAAGTTAACATAGAAAACATTTTCCATACCACTACAAGATGAAAGCAAGTACATTTACCTAAATTCTCCCTTCCATGCTGTCAGACATTTACAAAAAGTCCGGATAGAAATAGTATGCAAAA
The DNA here is from genome assembly GCA_039707465.1 of Rhabdophis nuchalis. Taxonomy (NCBI): domain Eukaryota; kingdom Metazoa; phylum Chordata; class Lepidosauria; order Squamata; family Natricidae; genus Rhabdophis; species Rhabdophis nuchalis. The sequence goes on from CM077644.1 coordinate 121,652,832, forward strand.
TTGTTCAAGAAAAATCAAGGCAAAGTTATTTTTTTGATCTAAGTCTTTTGGCTATTGTATCTTCTTTCTCTCCTCCCTGGCCCCCCGCGGGCGGGGCCGTGGCCCCCTCCGTCCCCCCTGGATCTTCCCCCAGGGCAGAGGAATGTTTTTTAAGAAAGGCTTCCGCCTCAGCAACTGTTTTAATCCTCACTCTTCCTCCTTCCCAGAACACCAGCATCCCTTCAGGTGTCATCCACTTGAACCAAATCCCGTGATCAAACAAGGTTTTAGACAAGAAGGAAAATTTCCTTCTTGAATCTCTAATTTTTCTAGGGATCTGCTTCAAGATAGTGACCGTTTCTCGTTGATAAGTTAAAGGTTTCTCTCTCTGCGCTTTCAGGATCTCCTCTCTGGTTGACCTTCTAACAAATTTCACATGTATCTCTCTAGGCACTTCATTCATCCTGGCATATGCAGAATTAATTCTATAGGCTAGGTCAATGTCCCCCCTGATCTCATCCTTAGGTTTTTGTAAATAGTCTGCTAAAATTGTACTCATAAGATCAGGCAGGCATTCACCAGATTCCTCAAGAACAGTCTGAAATCTCAAAAAATATGTCATTCTTTCCATATCTATCCTAGACACATGCCCATTTATTTCCCCCACCTCATTAGAAACATTTTTAATCTCTCCCTTAGCCCCCTCCAACCCTCCTTCCAATTCTTCATTCTTCTGTGTATTCTCCAACACTTGCTTCCGGGTATCCAATAGCTCCTTTTTGAAAGTACTATTTTCAGCCCTCTGGGCCTTTATTTCTGATATCAAAGTTTGCATAGAGGTTTCAAGAGAAGCCATCCTTTGTTCCAAATTTACAAGTGCTGCTTCTTGTGCCTTTCTGTCTAAGAGCTTCGGCGAGGAAAAAAATGTGTTTCCTTTTGAAGTTCCTTCTTCTCTGAGGTTTTGAGCCCAATTAATATACGCATTGTATATTCATTCCACAAATTCAGAGATGCCTTTCTTGCTCCCCCCCCCCACTTCTTGTTTCCTCTCCTCCACTTTGTCTCTGTTAACAAAGGTTTTCCTAGCCAGTTCTATCTTTTCTCTTTCCTCAGGATTAAACAACTGCTGAGGATCCATGCAAGTGGGGTTGTGGGAATCCACAATGGTCTTTACAAGATCTACTACTTCATTTGGTTTTAACTAAAGGGACCAGAGTGAAATTTCTACTTAAGGAGGTCCGATGTGGTAAAGGGGCACGTATTGGAAATGGGGTGACAGTGACTGTACTAGTTGAATCATCCTTATCTACTACCAATTGGTCAACCTGCCTTTGATGTACTCTTAAAGCAATAGATTCCTCTATCAGGCCAGCCTACTTTAAAGCTTGGCCATTCTATTTCACAGAGAGTTCTCAATCTTTGCCTACTCCACTTAATACTGTAGTCCTGAGACTCATAAACTGTCTTAAAATTCTGTACCATGAACCCTAACAGAGTAAGTGGCATGCTATCACTCCTTCCCATGATCCTCCCAGGGCACCAGACAAGACAGTAAGGAAAGGGGTTTTGAGAGGAAGGTAAGGGGTCCTCTTCTCCCAAGACAACACCAAGGGTTTTATTTCACGCACTCACTACTGGCCCAGGGTGCCGGATACACAATGGTCACAGTAGTCTTTCACTTCAAACACACTCAACAATCCTCTCACCTTAACCCAAAGAGAGGGTGATCAGTCCTCCCCTCTGTCCCTGTTTACAGGGAGGGATTATTCCTTGCCTAATACTTTCCTCGAATCCTACATCCTCCAGCTGGTTGGAAAATTGCCTGGTCTCCTTCCCCTTCACTGGTGGTTCTTGGAGGTACCACCCGCTGTCACCAGAGTCTTGTGTCACTGGGAAGTCCCTTGGAACAAAAGGTCCAATGCCACCTGGGAGGTTCCCCTTGACTTAACAGAGCCCCAGCTTCAGGGTGGCACTCCAGAGAGCCTCAATGACCCCTCGTCCTGCCATGGTCGCCAGAGATGAAGCAGAAAAACATGTGCTACCAATACAGGACCAATATCAATACAGGACGAGACCACAATTGAGTCGGAGAAACAGGCTTTTATTGTGTGTACAGGCTCAGAGCATTCTTATGTCAGATTCTGAGCCTCCTGGTATACGCTCAGAGGGTCACTTTTATAACTCAGCTACGTGTAGGCTTTATGCTGCGTTAGCCTTTTGATCAGTGAAAAACAGGAAAACAGAAAAAATACAGAAAGGAGAAGTTCAATAACTGCTGCATTTGCTATATTTCTATATATATATATATGGTCTTATCTTACACCATTTGTGACTTTTGGTCCACACATGTACTTTTCACCAAATTACAGGATTTTAATCATATATCAAGGACATAGTTTATTGAAGTTATGTCTTAAGCAAGATATTGTCCCAATTAATGTCATTCCTATATTTTATAGCCCTTTTATCCTTCTGCCTCATTATAAAATTAGAACTTAAGATATTAATTCTGTAAACTCTCCATTTCTTTCTGAATGGAATTCCTTATCACAGAATCATTTTCCAAAAATGCAGTTTTCATAGAAATGGTTCAAAACAGGGTTTGTGCCAACCCCTTAGTCATATCAACAAAAAGGGCCACCAATTTATACCAGGTGAAGCTAAATAAATGAAATTAAACTCTTTTCCCTTGAAAGTTTCTTCCATATTATCCATTTACACAAACTTTATAGTATACAATTATACTATAAAAACCAGATTGTTCGGTCTACCTGGTTGACGCTGCAGCAATAAGGAGCAGGGTAAGGAGAGCTCCTGGTTACCCTTTCCTTTTCCTGCGTTTGGTGGTTTGATTTGGCCGTTGCAGATCAGCAAAAGAAGAGGGGACCATGGGGCAGTTGCGGGGGTGGTGCAGACCCCCTAAAAAGCCCCAACTTCCCCCTGAGGTGCCAGCGTTGGAAGAAGGCACCAAATACAGGTGCCCCTAAGCTGTAAGCTCACCACCATCTGAAGCCGATTATCATCTTACTACAACCATAAGAGGCTTGCAACAAACACTGAAGATCAGACTCTATTTTATTACCTCTATCCACATTGGACTGATGTTTGAATAACAAGCCAGAGATCAAAAAGCGGCAGAAAGAAGGAGGCTGTTAATAATGCAGGAACCAAGGATCGCCGAGGGCTGTTGGATCGGGTGAGATTCTTGCAGAGTGGGAGAGGGAGAGCCTGGAGGCGATCAGAAAGGTGCTGTTGTGTGACTGGCTGAACTGCTTTTGAGGAACTGGGCTGAGCCGAAGGGGGGTTGAGCGTGACAGCTATTTGCATCTCCATTGAAGCCGGGAGAGAGAAAGAAGAAGGGGGAAGAAGGTCACAAGAAACAAGTCAAAGGCCGAACTCTGTTTCTAAAGCTGTAGCACATAAGACTACCACCTAGTGGCTGATACTTGAAATATACTTTTTTTAAAAAAAGGAAAACTTTCTTTCTCCTCTAGGTTCAAAGACTGAAACTGAATGAACTTGATGATATTTCATTATTCCTGCTAGTGATCAGTGATTAGTGATCTGATTGAGGTAATTACCAATCAATTAAGTAGTCTTATATTACTACACTTTTTTTAAAAAAAGCATAAAAATTAATTAACTGGATGGACTAAGATTTTTGGATTAATTAGGTGTCCTAAGTCAACTAACCGACAGATTGATAACTATAAGTATTGTAATTGTTAAATTGTTACTTGCTATTTTAATAGACTAACTATTACAATAGATTATAAAGTGGTTATAAATTGAACATAGATTGTTTATAAATTATAAACTAATTATAAATAGACTAAAAGGACTACAAACTATAAATTGTTTATAGACTGAGCATATTGGATAGACTGGATGAGAAGTAAAATTATAAGATTGACATAAGTAGCTAACCTAGAGCAGTGCAAATAAGTACTTTAGAGCAGTATACTGGATAGTGAGAACAAAGAGTGGGGGGGGGAAGTATATGGCGTATGTTGGAGTGGAGTAACCTCTTTTGTCTGACAAAGATGGCAAGAAATACAATTAATGCTAAGAGGATGACACTAACAGCTCCATCAGCCTCATCCCCAGTTACGACCCGACCCTTCCAATGACACGTAAATTAGTGGATGACATGACCTCAACAGATACAGCTTCCTGAAATACCCTCAAACCTCCAGGACATACTTAAAACATTACAAGATACCATGACGATAATGGTGAAAAACCAAGAGGTAACAACTAAAGGAATAGACTAAATGAAATCAGAAGTAATGGTGGTAAGGGATGAAATATGACAAATGAACCTCAAAGTGGAAGAGATGAACTTGGCAGTAGCGTTGTATGGAGAGCGGATTGAGGAAATAGAGACTGAAATGGGAAAAGTGGAACAGGTGACGCGGCTGGAAATAAGGCAATCAAGAGTTAACAAGAAGCTGGAAGCCGAATTAATATTTATGGAAATGAACAGAGCAGCATTTTTCGTATGGTTTCAAAATGTTTTGGAAGAAAAGAATGAAAACTTGGATCAAATTATGACGGACATTGTGGCAGAGATTACAGGAAAAGACAAAGAGGAAGTAAATCAGTGCATAGACGAAACCTTCCGGGTATATACTAGTTACGCCAGGCATCATAACCTACCAAAAGAAATCCATACAGTGGTACCTCGGTTCACGAACTTAATTCGTGAACTGACTCTGGTCGCGATCCGAATTGGTCGTGAAGCGAGGCACAATTTCCCATAGGGTTCAATGTAAATCCGGTTAATCCGTTCCGACCTTGTTTTTTGGTCGTGATTATTGAACTGACTCTGTTCGCGAACAGAATTGGTCGTGAAGAGAGGCACAGTTTCCCATAGGGTTCAATGTAAATCCGGTTAATCCGTTCTGACCTTGTTTTTAGGCACCCAAAATATGAAAAAAATTACAAGACACATTTGTACAGTTCTCACCTTGTACTGTATTTTGGTTTTTGAAGCACCCAAAATATGAAAAAAATTACACATTTGTACAGTTCTGACCTGGTTTTTAGGTTATAGAAGCACCCAAGATATGCATAAATTACACATTTGTACAGTTCTGACCTGGTTTTTAGGTTATGGAAGCACCCAAAATATGCCAAAATTACACATTTGTACAGTTCTGCCCTGGTTTTTAGGTTATGGAAGCACCCAAAATATGCATAAATTACACATTTGTACAGTTCTGATCTGGTTTTTAGGTTATAGAAGCACCCAAGATATGCATAAATTACACATTTGTACAGTTCTGCCCTGGTTTTTAGGTTATGGAAGCACCCAAAATATGAAACAAATAACAGGACACATTTGTACAGTTCTGCCCTGGTTTTTAGGTTATAGAAGCACCCAAGATATGCATAAATTACACATTTGTACAGTTCTGCCCTGGTTTTTAGGTTATGGAAGCACCCAAAATATGCCAAAATTACACATTTGTACAGTTCTGACCTGGTTTTTAGGTTATAGAAGCACCCAAAATATGCAAAAATTACACATTTGTACAGTTCTGACCTGGTTTTTAGGTTATAGAAGCACCCAAAATATGCAAAAATTACACATTTGTACAGTTCTGCCCAAGGTTTTTAGGTTATGGAAGCACCCAAAATATGCATAAATTACACATTTGTACAGTTCTGACCTGGTTTTTAGGTTATGGAAGCACCCAAAATATGCAAAAATTACACATTTGTACAGTTCTGACCTGGTTTTTAGGTTATGGAAGCACCCAAAATATGCATAAATTACACATTTGTACAGTTCTGACCTGGTTTTTAGGTTATAGAAGCACCCAAAATATGAAACAAATTACAAGACACATTTGTACAGTATGGTAATGTACAGTATACAGTAAAGAGAGAACACCAAGCTTGCTTGAGATGACTTCTGGCATGGATGAAGGCAGGTGGGAGGCGGTTATTGTTTGTAGGGAGAGTCCCCCTCCATAAGGACATCAGGGGGATCTTCTTCAGGGCTTTCCTCTCTCCTTTGTCTCTTAGCTGCAGGCTCATTTTTGCTGAAAAATCTGTCCAATGTCACTTAATAATAATAATAATAATAATAGCTAAATTTATTGACCGCTCCCTCTCCCCACAGGGACTCGGGGCGGTGCACAGGGAGAATAAAAACAATAAATATACAAAATACATAGCAAAATTAAAACAGATTAAATTAATTCCTGTGCTAAAATCCCATTAACTAAAAATCCCCACTAAATATTGATATACATTTAAAAGCCCATAGAGAGAGAGACTACCCTAGGCCGGCCAGGCGGAAAAGATGAGTCTTCAATTTCAAGCGGAAGGAGCGGAGGTCCGTGGTCGTTCTAATATCGGGGGGAAGGTCGTTCCAGAGGGCTGGGCCCGCCACAGAGAGAGCCCTTCCCCTGGGCGTCGCCCGCTGACAAAGTCTAGTGGACGGCACCCGGAGAAGTCCCTCTCTGTGGGAGCGAATCGGCCGTGAGGATGTGTGAGGCAGGATCCGATCCCGCAGGTAGCTAGGTCCCGAGCCATGGAGCACTTTAAAGATGATAATTAACACCTTGAAGCGCACCCGGAAGACGACAGGCAGCCAGTGCAGCTCGCGCAAGAGCGGTGTAATGTGGGTAAACCTAGTGGTTCCCATGATTGCTCGCGGCTGCATTCTGAACTAACTGAAGCCTCCGGGTGCACCTCAAGGGGAGCCCCATGTAGAGAGAGTTACAATAGTCCAGTCGGGATGTCACGAGGGCATGAGTGACTGTGCGAAGGGCGTCCCGATCCAATAGGGGGCGCAATTGGCGGACCAGGCGAACCTGGTAAAACGCCCTCCTGGCCACGGCTGTCACTTGCTCTTCCATAGACAGCCGGGTATCCAGGAGGACACCCAAATTGCGCGCCCCATCCACAGGGGCAAGATGTTCGCCCCCTATGGCCAGCGTTGGAGAGAGCTGGTTGAATCGGGCAGCCGGAAACCACAGCCACTCGGTCTTGGTCGGGTTGAGCCTGAGTCCGTTGCTTCCCATCCAGATCCGCACGGCTTCCAGGCACTGGCACATCACCGCTACGGCATCGTTGGGGTGGTTTGGGGTAGATATATACAGCTGAGTATCATCAGCGTATAGATGGTACTCTACCCCAAAACCACGGATGATCTCACCCAGCGGCTTCATGTATGCATTAAACAGGAGAGGCGAGAGGACCGACCCCTGAGGCACCCCACATGTGAGGGGTCTCGGGGTCGACCTCTGCTCCCCTGCCAACACAAATTGCGATCGGCCAGAGAGGTAGGAGGAGAACCACCGTAAAACGGTGCCTCCCACCCCCAACCCCCCCAGCCGATGCAATAGGATACCATGGTCGATGGTATCGAAAGCCGCCGAGAGGTCTAATAGGACCAGGATGGAGGAACAACCCCCATCTCTGGCCCTCCAGAGATCATCTACCAACGCGACCAATGCCGTCTCGGTGCTATGCCCGGGCCGAAAGCCGGACTGGCGCGGGTCTAGATAATCAACTTCCTCCAGGTGACGGGGAAACTGTTGTGCCAAACTTGTCTTTTCCTGCGCTGCAAAACCTTCCGGAAATGAGAGACCACATTATCATCCATGAGATTTAACACTCTGTTCGTGACAATTATGTTGGGGTGGTGCTTTTCAAAAAAATCATGGCACTCATGCCATTTTACCATAATGGCTCTTATGGCATCACTGATAACCTCCTCCCTCTCTTCCTCCTCCTCTGTTGAATGCTCCTCAAGAAGTGCCTTTTGCTGCTCACTGTGGAGTTCAGAAAGTTCCTCAGTGGTCAGCTCCTCCCTATGTTCCTCAACAAGGTCTTCCACATCAGCACCGTCAACGTCCAGATCCATACTCTTGCCCATGGACACAATTTCGTCCACTACCTCTGTGTCAGACCCTTCTAGGTCTATGTCATGTTCCTGTTCCTGTTCAGTGGCACATTCTGGCCACAGTTTCCTCGAGGCTGAAGTTAGGGTTCGGGGAGTGACCTCTTGCCAGGCTTTGTCAATGAGGTTAATGCAGTGGACAACATTGAAATGTTTCTTCCAGAACTCTTTTAAAGTCAAGGACGTCTCCTCAGTGACATTATAGCACCTAGTGAAGAGCGCCTTTGTGTACAGCTTCTTGAAGTTGCAGATGACTTGCTGGTCCATTGGTTGCAGAAGTGGTGTTGTGTTGGGGGGGAGGAACTTGACCCTGATGAAGTCATACTCAGCATCCATATCATCCACCAAGACTGGAGGGTGTGCTGGGGCATTGTCCATTAGAAGAAGGCACCTTTCAGGCAGCTGGTTATCAGAGAGATACTTTTTGACAGTGGGTGCGAACACGTCGTACAGCCATTCCATGAACAACTGCCTTGTCACCCAAGCTTTGGCATTGGATCTCCACATGATGGGCAGTCTGGCCTTGTTGACATTTTGTTGCCTAAATGCACGAGGGGTCTGTGAATGGTAAACCAGTAGTGGTTTAATTTTCAGATCGCCGCTTGCGTTGGCACACAGCAAAAGGGTCAATCTGTCCTTCATGGGCTTGTGCCCTGGTAGTGCCTTTTCCTCCTGCGTGATATACGTTCTGTTTGGCATTTTTTCCCAGAAGAGCCCTGTTTCGTCACAGTTGAAGACTTGTTGAGCGACGTATCCTTCTGTCGCCATGAATTCTGCAAATTCTACCTTGTAGGCTTCTGCTGCGGCCTTGTCAGAGCTGGAAGCCTCACCATGTCTAATCACACTGTGGATGCCACTTCTCCTGCGGAATTTTTCAAACAACCCCCTACTGGCTTTAAATTCGTCACTTGTGGCACTTGTAGAGGGGCTTCTTTGCACTAAATCACTGTGCAATCTCCTGGCTTTCTCACAGATCATAGTTTCACTAACGCTATCACCTGCCAGCTGTTTCTCATTCACCCACACCAACAAAAGTTTTTCCACCTCTTCCAGCACTTGCGTCCTCTGCTTGCTTAATCTTGTTACGCCTTTTGCAACATCAGCTACTTTGAGGCGGCTTTGTTTTTCAAAATAGTCGAGATTGTTGACTTTGGCATCTTGTACTCCGAGGCCAGATCAGTCACACAAATGCCACGGTCATGCTTTTCTACAATTTCCTTCTTCAGCTCAATGGTTATTTTCTTCCCAGCCTTGCTGTCACTTTCATTGCTCCTACGCACTCTCTTCTTTCCACCATGCTTGCGCTGCACATCCTTGTCACCTGCATTCCCAGGTTGCACATCATCTCCTGCATTTCCAGGTTGCACATCATCTCCTGCATTCCCAGGTTGCACATCATCTCCTGCATTTCCAGGTTGCACATCATCTCCTGCATTCCCAGGTTGCACATCAAGTCCTGCATTCCCAGGTTGCACATCAAGTCCTGCATTCCCAGGTTGCACATCACCACTTGCAATTCCAGGTTGCACATCAAGTCCTGCATTCCCAGGTTGCACATCATCTCCTGCATTTCCAGGTTGCACATCATCTCCTGCATTCCCAGGTTGCACATCAAGTCCTGCATTCCCAGGTTGCACATCAAGTCCTGCATTCCCAGGTTGCACATCACCACTTGCAATTCCAGGTTGCACATCAAGTCCTGCATTCCCAGCTTGCACATCACCACTTGCAATTCCAGGTTGCACATCAAGTCCTGCATTCCCAGCTTGCACATCATCTCCTGCATTCCCAGGTTGCACATCAAGTCCTGCATTCCCAGGTTGCACATCACCACTTGCAATTCCAGGTTGCACATCAAGTCCTGCATTTCCAGCTTGCACATCACCACTTGCAATTCCAGGTTGCACATCAAGTCCTGTATTCCCAGCTTGCACAACATCACCACTTGCATTCCCAGTTTGCACATTGTCACCTGCATTGCTGCTCCGCACTTTCCTCTTTCCACCACGCTTCCTGGGAGCCATTTTGCAGTCAGCTTCTCTGTGTCGTTGTTTGTGTCTCTCTCCACGAACGTTCATACAGGAAGGAAGTTGCAACCATGTGACAAAAAGGAAATCCGTTCGTAGATAAAATGTCCGCGGCTCTGGGTCGTGCAGCGAGGCGGGGTTCGTGAATCCGAGCATTTTTACGAACTTTTCTGTTCGTGATGCGAGGGCGGAGTTCGTGAAGCGAGGCGGAGTTCGTGAAGCGAGGCGGAGTTCGTGAAGCGGAGCGTATTTTTACGAACTTTTCCGTTCGTGAACCGAAACGGTGTTCGTGAACCGGGGCACATTTTTTGGGAAATTTTTGGTCGTAATCCGAATTGGTCGTGAAGAGAGGCGTTCGTGAACCGAGGTACCACTGTATTTGCTGCAACAAGAAGACACTGTGTGATGAGGTATCGCGGGTAGCGAGAAATAGGAAAATAGAATACAAAGGACAAGAAATAAACATACTACGTCAGCTACCGAGATGAGTTAGGGAAATAAGGAAAAGTTACGAATTTCTCACAAGACTACAGAAGACGGGAATACATTATAGATGGCTGATACCAGATAGACTGATTGTAAGCTGGCAAGATAAGTGGATACGGATAGAAGACCTAAGAGATGCACAGGAATTCTTTGATGCACACTTCAAGACTGATAATCAAGAGAATGAGGAAGAGGTAGAAAGTGGAAGCCAAGAAGAGTCACAGGAAACAGATGACGAAGGAACAGAAAATGTTAAGTGAACAAAACCAAACCGCAGGAGGCTCGGGACCCCAGATGGTGACAAGGCAGAAAAAGAAACTGATTGAAGGAACTAAATAAATAAGCTGGCAGGAGAAGGACCCCGGTTAATATCAATCAATATCAATGGCTTAAACTCACCAAATAAATGGAAAAAAATACAAAAGAAGCTGTTGTGGGGGAGATATCAAATAATAGGTCTACAGGAGGTACATATCAAAAAAGGTTACCAGAACGTATTCCTATGCCCTAAATTAGGTGATAACCCAAAAAAAAGAGGAGTGGCGATATTCGTACATAAATATTTGGAACCTAAACAAATTTTCGCTGATGAAGAGGGAAGATTCTTGCTGGTTGAAATTAAAATATGTCAAAGGAAGATTTTACTAGGAAATATATATGCTCCCAACTGCAACCAGAATTTTTTTTATAATATGATGTATAATAAACTAAATGAACTTGAAAATGAACATATTTGTTTAATGGGGGACTTTAATGCAGTTCTAGATACCACTAAAGATTATGCCAGTGGGGTGGGTATGGGAAATAGGAAAGGGGTAAGAAAGAAACTGCCATTGATATGTGATCAAATTCGAGATGAATTAGGATTGGAAGATGTATGGAGAGCCGCGCATCCAGGCGAGGCCCAGTTTACCTATTTCTCCCCCAGAAACAAGACATGGTCCCGAATAGATATGATCTGGGCGACTTCAGAAATATTAAGATTGGCCATAGAAAAAGAAATTGGACCTAATGAATGGGTGGACCATAGTCCAGTGAAACTATGCTGGAAAGTAAAGAAGAATAGGGGAAGATGGACAATGAGGACAGATTTGGTAAGGGAGAAAGAATTTGTTATGGGACAAAAAAAAGAATTAAAGTTCTTTTATGAGGAAAATAGGCGGGAAGACTCCTCGCTACAAACTATATGGGACACTATGAAAGCCATTATAAGAGGATATACGATAAAATTTTCAGCACATAATGGAAATTGGAAAGAGAAAAAAGGGCCAAAATCTTAGATTTAGAGAAGGAAGAGAGGGCATTGCAGATAGACCCAGGTAATGAGAGTATAAGAGAGGGAAAAGAACTCCTTAAACATAAACCAATGTTATTAGATCAAGAAGAACTGGCGAATAAACTCAAATGGGGAGGCAACACTTCTTTGAGCATGCCAATAAAGCAGGTAAGTGGCTTTCCTATAGACTAAGAAAACAGGCAGAAGCAAGAAAAATAGACGTACTGCAAGATGAAAAGGGAACTCTTGTGGGGAACATGGAAGGGAAAAAGAGGGTGATTCAAAACTTTTTTGAAAAACTATACCAAAAGGAGAGAATACATGAGGAGCAAGTAAGGATATATTGTGAAAGTTTGAAATTACCTAAGGTATCAGAAAAGATGAAAAATATTCTCAAAGCAGAGATTAAAGAAGGAGAAATTGAAATTGCGATTAAAAAGCAGAAATGTGGCAAATCACCAGTACCGGATGGACTGCCAGCTGAATTATACAAAGAAATATACGATATATTATTGTTAAATATGAAAGACTTAGGAAAAACGATCCTGATGAGGATCCTTCATGCTGCCAAACAGAGAGGGGAGAGATATCTGATCCTGTTGAGGGGAGGAGATGCAGACGGGAGCCCAGCCACCCCCCTCCACCCAACAAAAGGAGGAGTCTGAGACTGAAACCAAGGCCCCTCCCACACAACAGGCAAGTAGCCCAGAGCAGGAAAACCCCTCCCTCCCTCAAAACTAGAGGAGAGGAAGATGGCCAGCTCTTTCAGGCACAAGCATACAGAGGTCAACAGGAGGAGGGAAGGGCACTGCTGGTTGAACCACCCCAGTTCAGAGGGAAATTTGATGGGGACTCAGACCAGTTAGCCCTATTCATTGACTCAGCTGAGGCCCACCTGGAATGCTATGGACGCCTCTACTCATCCCCCAGAGCCATAAAGGGGCTGGAGGGAGAAGCAAGGGAATGGCTAGCAGCCCTTCACAAGAGGAGAGCCCCCCAACTGCAAGATGTAGAGGATTTCCTACGACTGCTAGAGGCCAGATTTGAGGGGGTGGAGGAGGACCTGTATGCGGAAGATGAGCTCAGCACCCTAAAGCAGAGGGGCCGCCCCATTAAAGAGCACATCCACGAATTTAGAAGAGTCATTGGAAGGCTACCCCCTTTACCAGAGTGTCAGTTAGTGTATTTTTTCAGAACAAGTCTGGACCGGCAGATTGCCCAGGTAACTGCATACTACGACATCCCAAATCAACTCTCTGAGTGGTTCTGAGTAGCAACGAGAGTCGACAACGGACTGCGCACAAACGACATGAGAAAGCAACAAGGGGCAAAAGAGAGAGAGGTCAACCTGACTTGAGACTGCCCCGCCGGCAGAGAACCACAGCACCCTGAGACCAGCCATCCCTCAAGGTCTCCTGAAATGCTATAGATGCGGGGGAATGGGCCATGTGGCAGCTGCATGCCCAACCCCAGCCCCAAAACCAAGGTCAGACCCACCGCCCAGGACACCAAAACAAGGCCCTAAACGAACCACCAACATGCCCGGGAAAGCCCTCCAAGCTGCAGAGGTCCCTTCCTCCTCAAGCAAAAGTGCTGGAATCTCAAGCAACAACAACCAGTCACCCGAATTATATGACAGCGAAGATGAGAGAGAAAATGACCCAATGGTGAGTGAATCAATTCACCCTTTCCTTTTTCCAATACACCTCACAGCCCCAAAAACAGGAAACCAGGGGGATTTTCAAGCACTAGTAGACTCAGGCTGCACAAGATGCTTGATTAACCTAACCACAGTCCTGAAACTGGGGATCAGAGCAAAAAGACTGGCCCACTCAATCCGGTTTGAACAGGTCGACAGGTCCCTAATAGGAGGAGCCTATGTCACCCACCTAACTGAACCAGTGAGACTAGAATTGGCGGATCACTGGGAAGTAATGCGATTCCTAATAGCCCCCAAGATGACAGACACAGTCATACTGGGACTTTCCTGGATTGCAAGTGGGGACCGACCATCTGGTGGCAAGGGGGTACCCGCAGACTTAGGATATCACCGGACCCTCAACCCCTCCCTCACGAGCAAGCAGAAATACCACCCACATTGGAAACCCCCCAAGAGAGCCCACGAGAACAATTGGCAACCACATCTGACAAAACCCCAGAGGCTGAACTGATTCCAATGGAATACCAGGACCTTGCAGAAGTGTTCAGTCAGAAAGAATGCGACATCCTGCCACCCCCCCATGAGACAGATTGTGCCACTGAAATCATCCCTGGGGCAAAACTACCCAAACCCAAGCTGTATTCCATGACGCCTTGAGAGATGCAAGAAATGCGTAAATACATAGACAAAAACCTAGCACGAGGGTTCATCGAGCCAGCCAAGCCACAGGTTGCGGCACCAGTCCTCTTCAAAGAGAAAAAAGATGGAACTATGCATCTGGTTGTGGACTTTCGGGGGATAAATGCGGTGTGCGTACACAACCTATACCCGCTCCCCCTTGTGAAAGATATGCTATCTCATTTGGCCAAGGGAAAAGACTTCACCAAATTAGACCTCAGAGAAGCATACTACCGAATACGGATCAGAGAAGGAGATGAATGGAAAACAGTGTTCAACTGCCCTTTAGGGAGTTTCCAATTCAAAGTGATGCCTTTTGGACTACAGGGAACCCCAGCAGTATTCATGCAGTTAATAAACGAGACAAGGGGGTCCTCGTCTACCTAGATGACATCCTTATTTACACTGAGACCGTCGATGACCACATACCCCTGGTCTGCCAAGTATTGGAAAAACTTCTGGCAGCCAACCTGTATGTCAAGCTGTCAAAATGTGAATTCCACCGTGAGTGACTAGACTACCTAGGCTATCAAGTGTCAAATGAAGGAATAGAGATGGACCCAGCCAAAGTGCAAGCCGTCCTAAGCTGGCAACCCCCTCGCACCCGCAGACAGCTACAAAGTTTCCTAGGGTTCGCAAACTTCTACAGGCAATTCATCCCCTCCTTTGCAAAGATTGCCAAACCTCTGACAGACCTCCTGAAGACAGGGAGCCCAGGAACGAAACCTTGTCTGGGACAACCCCTACAGTGGAGCCTAACCTGCCAAGAGGCATTCGAAACACTGAAAGAAATGTTTGCAAAGGAGCTGGTACTGAAGCATCCTGACCCCAAGCAAACTTTCAAGATCCAGGCAGACACCAGCGACATGGCAGTAGGAGCGGTGCTACTCCAAAGGAACAACCAAGGAAATTTACAACCCTGCGCCTATACCTCCCGCAAGCTCACAGACACGGAGAGATGATGGGCCGCATGGGAAAAGGAGGCTTTTGCAGTGAGATGGGCACTGCTAACCTGGAGACACCTGTTAGAAGGGAGCCAGAATCAGTTTGAAGTCTGGACCAACCTCAAAAATCTGGAGGCTCTCAGGACCCCACAGAAAATGTCACCCAAAAAAGTCCGATGGGCTCAATATTTCAACCGTTTCGACTTCGTACTAAAGCACATCCACAAGCAGACACACTTCATACCCTGTAGTGGACTACCCTCAGCTCACAAGCTGGCTAAACTGTTTGTGAAGCATATCTACTGACTGCATGGAGTACCTTGAAGAATCATGTCAGACAGAGGGGTCCAGTTCATGGCTAAGTTTTGGAGGGAGTTCCTGCGGTCCATTGGGTCATCTCAGGGTCATAGTTCAGCCTTTCATCCGAGCACTAATGGGGCAGCAGAGAGACTGAATGCCATGATAGAGCAGTACCTGAGGTGCTACGTGAACTATCAGCAATCTAATTGGGCAGACCTTTTATCTTTTGCTGAGGTCGCATACAATAATGCTGTTCACAGCAGCACAGGACTCACGCCATTCAAAGTAGTGAGCGGCATGGACTTTGTCCCAATGCCTGAGTATCCAAGAGACCCTCCCTCCTCAGTCAGCTTGACTGATTGGATGTCGAGGTTGAAAGCAGCTTGGGAAAATGTCAAGAAAGCACTAGCCAAAGCGACACAAACCTACAAGAAACAGGCAGATAAACACCAGGCTCCGCAACAGCCATTCCGGGTAGGAGAGAAGGTTTACCTCTCCACAAAATACTTGAGACTAAGACTGCCTAGCAAAAAACTGGGGCCGAAATTTGTGGGGCCATTCCCCATAGTAAAGATCATCAACCCAATCACAGTAATATTGAAACTACCTCGATTGCTGGGGAAGACACACCAATCATTTCATAGCAGCCTTTTGAAACCCGTGATCAGTTCCACTCTGAGACCATTGCCCCGGGCACCCCCAGGCCCTATGGTCATAGGGGGCCAAACCCATTATGAAGTTCAATGAATTCTTGATTGAAGGTGGCACAGAAAGCAACTCCAATACCTAATCAAGTAGAAGGGTTACCCCTTATTGGAGGCATCATGGGTAAAACATAGAAACATCCAAGCTGATCGCCTTATAGCAAAATTCCATGCAGAAAATCCAAGCAAGCCTGGGGGTGGGGGAATGCCTCCCTAAGTTATACACCTGTATTCAAATTGTTTTGTTTCCCATAGGTTGCTTTCAGGAAGTGAGGGGAGCCGGGTGTCAACGTCCCAGCGTTGCCATAGGGATTATCAGAACTGTCATAACGAAGTGAAAATTCTTCACATTCCTGTGGTCGGAAAAGGATTCTCAGGATGACCTGTGACTGCGCATGCATAGATTTACTTTCGATGCTAATTGGGGAACGTGATTTATGACAGGCAGAAGGGAGGGGACATAGCGGGGTAAAGTTTAGAAGCGATCAAATAACTTTCATTTTTGGCTACACAGGAGTTCAGCCAAGGTGCTAACCCTAATAAATGGATGTTTCTTGAACTTTATCTTGAGGCCGTAAATTAATTGGGGTTTTCCCTTGGGAGCTTCACACTAACAAATATTGAGGAATTCGGTGCTGTAGCAGGTCTGCAAATTAATAGAGATAAAACTAAATTGCTAGCAAAAAATATTAAGGAGACACGGAAAATGGAGTTAGAGAATACACTGGGAATACAAATTGTTAAAAAAATAAAATACTTGGGTATATGGTTGACTTCAAAATGTTCTGCAATAAGGAAAGGATGCAAGACCAGAAGAGCCCTTTAAAAAATCTGGGCTCCAGAGACTGCCCACTCCCCCCCCCCTCCACCCCCAACGATTCCCCAAATTACATTCCTGACCCCCCCCTCACCCGGACTGATAGACTGATTGACCATTTTTAACATCTGCAATGAATTTTTGAGATCAAGCCGGACTTTATCCCACTGTGCATGTGAATTATTTAATTATTACTTCTAACATCTATTTTTACCATTCTAATTGTCAACATGCTCCCCATAATTAACTTTGACCCATTTTATATCTCGTATTTATAGTTGTATTATATTTTTATATCTATATATTTATATATTTATGTATTTATATGTGTCTATGTATTTATATATTTATATATTTATATTTATATACTATAATTATGACTATGTACTCTGTGGCAGACCTTATGCTTCTGCGAGAGTCCCCGCTCTCGCAGGTTTGGCCCTCCTCGTTAACGAGGGCCCGCCTCGAGGAGGGATTTATTAATCCGGAGAGGTGGGCGAAGCGCGGCCTCAGGGGTTTTTTAGTTAGGAAATTGTTTAAATTATCTTTTTTAGGGGGTTCGAGGGAGGGGGGTGGGTATAGACAGATGGAGACGGAAGCAACAATCAATAGCAAGGGCCAGGATAGCAGTCGACGGAGGGAAGCGGAAGGTGCCGAAAGGAGGGGGGATCCCCGAGTCGTTCCACAGGAGGGCATACCAATTCAGAGGGTCGTGGGGAGGGGCAGGACCGAGGGGAGACAATCTTCATCCTCCCGGTTGGTGGCACGTAGCCGTTGGTTGCAAACGGTCGGGTGCCACAACCCCCGCAGGCTAGGTGGCCAGGGAATACAGAGCCAGGGTCTGCGGCTGATGTTTTGCAACGCCAGGTCCGTTGTCAACAAAGCCCCCCTCATTAGCGACCTTGTGTCAGAGGGGGAGCCGGACCTGGTAGGAATTGCGGAAACCTGGTTGGGCCACGAGGGAGGTCTTCCCCTCGTTGAAATGTGCCCACCAGGCTACCGCGCATTTCATCAGCCGCGGGCCCTAGGCAGGGGAGGTGGGGTAGCGGTCATTATCAAGGAAGGCCTTGAGCCGAGAGAGACCATTGTGCCTCAGACTACCGGCTGTGAGTCCCTCTCCGTGAAGTGGGGCCTAGGGAGGCAGTTGGGCTTGCTGGTTGTATACCTGGCTCCCCGCTATGTAGCAGCAGCCCTGCCCGAGCTCCTGGAGGTGATCGCTACGGTGGCAGTTGAGACCCCCAGACTTTTAGTCATGGGGGACTTTAATCTGCCATCGTTGGGCGAATCATCCGTGGCAGCTCGGGAGTTCATGGCTTCCATGACGGCCATGGACCTGACCCAAGTAATTCAGGGCCCCACCCACGAGGGTGGACATACGTCGGATCTCATCTTTGTCTCAGGCCAATGGAAGAGTGATCTGGGTATAGGGGACATAGTCATCACCCCCTTGTCATGGTCAGACCACTCACTTCTCCGGCTCGACTTTCCGACCGCTGCTCCCCTCCGCGGGGAGGCGGAACCAGAGTCACCAATCTGGTACCGCCCCAGGCGCCTGATGGACCCGGATGGGTTCCAGACAGCGCTTGGGCCATTTCCTGTATCCCTGACCCGCGCCCTGATCGAGGACCTCACGGCCGCATGGAACATTGCGGCCGTGGGAGCCTTGGATCGGGTCGCGCCCTTGCGGCCTCTCTTGCGGCGGCGAACCACCCTGGCTCCTTGGTTTACTGAGGAGCTGCGGGCGATGAAACGCCACAAGAGATGCCTAGAGGGAAGATGGAGGTCTAGCCGTTCTGAATCTGACCGGACACAGGTAAGAGCCCATTTACGGACTTACATTGTGGCGCTGAGAGTGGCCAAACGTCATCATTGTGCCACTCTCATAGCATCCGCAGAAAACCGCCCTGCCGCCCTGTTTAGGGTGACCCGCTCCCTCCTCCAACAGAGGGAGCGGGAAGCCCCGCTACAGGGTAGAGCAGAGGAATTTGTGACTTTTCTGCAGGAGAAAACCGATCAGATACAGAGTGAGCTAGCCCCCATTCATGGCCCAGTGGGATGCCACGAGAGAGATCTTGTTTGGGAGGAGTTTGACTCCGTTACTTCCGAAGATATGGACAGGCTACGTGGGCGACTGCGAGCCACCACATGTTTATTGGACCCGTGCCCCTCCTGGCTTGTACTGGCATCCTGGGAGGTGACACGAGGCTGGCTCCAAGAGGTTGTCAACGCATCCTTGAGTGAGGGTTCCTTGCCTGCTTCCCTAAAAGAGGCCATGGTGAGGCCCCTCCTCAAGAAGCCCTCTTTGGACCCAGCTCTTTTAAACAACTATCGTCCAGTCTCCAACCTTCCCTTTTTGGCGAAGGTTGTCGAGAGTGTGGTGGCACAACAGTTTCCCCGTCACCTGGAGGAAATTGAGTATCTAGATCCGCGCCAGTCCGGCTTTCGGCCCGGGCATAGCACCGAGACGGCATTGGTCGCGTTGGTAGATGATCTCTGGAGGGCCAGAGATGGGGGATGTTCCTCCATCCTGGTCCTATTAGACCTCTCGGCGGCTTTCGATACCATCGACCATGGTATCCTATTGCATCGGCTGGGGGGGTTGGGGGTGGGAGGCACCGTTTTACGGTGGTTCTCCTCCTACCTCTCGGGCCGATCGCAATTTGTGCGGGCAGGAGAGCAGAGGTCGACCCCGAGACCCCTCACATGCGGGGTGCTTCAGGGGTCGGTCCTCTCGCCTCTCCTGTTTAACGCATATATGAAGCCGCTGGGTGAGATCATCCGTGGTTTTGGGGTAGAGTACCACCTGTACGCTGATGACACCCAGCTGTACATATCTACCCCAAACCACCCCAATGATGCCGTAGCGGTGATGTGCCAGTGCCTGGAAGCCGTGCGGATCTGGATGGGAAGTAACGGACTCAGGCTCAACCCGACCAAGACCGAGTGGCTGTGGTTTCCGGCTGCCCGATTCAACCAGCTTTCTCCAACGCTGGCCATAGGGGGCGAACATCTTGCCCCTGTGGATGGGGCGCGCAATTTGGGTGTCCTCCTGGATACCCGGCTGTCTATGGAAGAGCAAGTGACAGCCGTGGCCAGGAGGGCGTTTTACCAGGTTTGCCTGGTCCGCCAATTGCGCCCCCTATTGGATCGGGACGCCCTTCGCACAGTCACTCATGCCCTCATGACATCCCGACTGGACTATTGTAACTCTCTCTACATGGGGCTTCCCTTGAGGTGCACCCGGAGGCTTCAGTTAGTTCAGAATGCAGCCGCGCGAGCTATTATGGGGACCACCAGGTTCACCCACGTTACACCGCTCTTGCGCGAGCTGCACTGGCTGCCTGTCGTCTTCCGGGTGCGCTTCAAGGTGCTAACTATCATCTTTAAGGCGCTCCATGGCTCGGGACCTAGCTATCTGCGGGATCGGATCCTGCCCCATACATCCTCACGACCGATTCGCTCCCACAGAGAGGGACTTCTCCGGGTGCCGTCCACTAGACTTTGTCAGCGGGCGACGCCCAGGGGAAGGGCTCTCTCTGTGGCGGGCCCGGCCCTCTGGAACGACCTTCCCCCCGATATCAGAACGACCACGGACCTCCGCTCCTTCCGTACGAAATTAAAGACTCATTTCTTTCGACTGGCCGGCCCGCCAGTCGAAAGAAATCTGTCTATAGATTTTAAATGTATTTTAATGGGTTTTAATTTTTTAGCACGGGATAACATTGTTTAATTGTGTTTTAAAGTATATATTTTTGTATCTATTGTTTATATTGTTTTTAGTCCTCCTGTGCACCGCCCCGGGTCCCTGTGGGGAGAGGGAGCGGTTAATAAATTCAAAGTTATTATTATTCTATTATTATTATAAAAACAATTATGACAAACTCCTCTTACAAATGGAACAGGACTTAGACAGGTGGAGAAATGTACAACTATCCCTGCTAGGAAGAGTGGCAGTGATAAAGGCACATGTGCTGCCAAAATGAATATATCTTTTCCAAATGGCTCCTGCAATATTAGAGAGGAAATTTTTTAATAAAATGGACCAGATAACTGGCAAATTTATTTGGCAAGGGAAAAAAATCACGTATTACAAGAAAAACGATGCAGGAGCATAAAACAAGGGAGGCTTGGGGCTTCCAAATTGCGAGTGGTATTATCAAGCCTCATGCCTGGTTTGGATAAAGGACTGGCTAACACTAAAGAGGAAATGCATACTAACAATTGAAGGATACAATTTACAGCAGGGATGGCACTACTTTCTTTGGCCAACAAAAGAAGGTCAATACAAGTATATTATTATTATTATTATTATTATTACTATTATTATTATTATTATTATTATTATTATTATTATTATTATTATTATTATTATTATTATTATTATTTATTTATTTATTTATTTATTTATTTATTTAATTTATATACCGCCCTTCTCCCTCTCGGGACTCAGGGCAGTGAACAGCCACAGTAAAAACAGAAAATACAAAAGTTAAAATAACATATTAATATATATTAAATTCTTTGGCCCATAATTTAAAACCCAATACTAAAACCCAATTAAAACAAAGCTATGACAGGCCAGCTGCATGAAATAGATGTCTTATGAACTACAATGTAAGGGGATTTTGATTAAGATATGGGATAAGACTAAAGGACTGATGCATAGTAAGACTCCATACTGGATCGCGACTCTTGAAGCAATCTTGTACCCAACGTTATATAATTTGGATCAACTTGTGACTTATAGGGAACTGCTAGATGGCGGAGGTAAACTTAGGTCCAAAACAGATTTAAAATTACGGGGAATTAATTTGGACAGGTGGGCATATACGCAAATACAGTCAAGATACCAGAAAGACAAAGCTACATGGGGAACTTTCACTTCCCCACAAGAATTCGATAAGGCCCTTTGGAAACCAATAAAAAATGTATTTCTAAAGTATGTAACCTCTTGTTGACACAAAATATAGGTGACGAAATCATCAAAGACTCGATGATAGCCTGGGGGAGAAATTTCAGGTATTCACTGGATCTTGAAAAATGGCAAGAACTATGGAATAAAACAGTAAAATTAATGATGGCAGTGTCTTTTAAAGAACATATGTATAAGATGCTCTACAGATGGCATATACCACCAGCAAGAATCACGAAGATGTTCCCTGGAATGCCTGAAGAATGCTGGAAATGAGAGTCAGCCAGCGGCACATTCTACCATCAATGGTCCACAAGCCCAAAGATATTGGAGTAGGATAAAAGATTGGCTTACGGAGATTACAGGAACCACCTTTCAATTAAAACCAGGGGCTTATTTATTGGGATAAACCCCGGAGGCATAAGGAAGATAGACTGGTATCTTTTCACACACATTACCACTGCAGTCAGAATAGCATACGCACAGTTTTAGAAAGGGAAAGAACTACCATTAGACCAACTAATTATCAACAAAATTTTCTGGTGTGCTGAATGTGACAGACTAACATATATTCTCAAAGACAGACAGGAAGCAATATTTTATCAAAGTTGGGAAAGATGGTATGACTGGATGGAGGTAAAGAGACTACGGGATGAGAGATAGGGAAGGACATACAATGTAGATATATAGATAGTAAATAAAATGAATGTATGGAGCAGTAGCAGCTATGGGGAATTGATAAATGTAAGATATAGACAAATAGAAATAGCTGGAATATCTGGGAATGTAGTAAGATGGTATACAATGTTACTTGGTAACTGTGTACATATAGGGGGTGGGTTACTCGCAATTATATCTGTGTAGTTTTGCTTTGTCTTGTCAATGTCTTATTTATGTTCTTTTTTCTGTTACTAATTTACAATAAAATTATATATATATAAAAACCACACAGATTGTTCCTTAGTTAATTCATATAGGTATGTGCTAGGAATGTAGGTTTAGCCACCAGATAATTCCTAATTTCTAGGCAAGCCTCAGGATCTCAGGGATGGAGCATTGTTTTTGATTAGTATAATGCCCAAAATTCTATAAAAGTGAGACCATATCTTCAAAAATAAAATAAAAAAGAACAAGGAGGGCATATAAATATCCAATCAGGAAGATAATCATAGTTCTCTGAAGTCAATATGAACATGAGGTAAAACCCAGTACAGGTAGTCCTTGACTTACAACAGTTCATTTAATGACCATTCAAAGTTACAACAGCACTAAAAGTGACTTATGACCATTTTTCATACTTATGACCTTTCCAGCATCCCCATGAACACGTGATCAAAATTCAGATGTTTGACAATTGGTTCATATTTATGGCCATTGCTTTGTCCTAAGATCATGGGATCACCTTTACAAACTTCTGACTAGCAAATTCATTGGGAATGACCATTGTCTTACCTGAAGGGTCATTTTCTGTGTGCTGCAAAGGAGAGTCCAAGCAAAGGTTAAATACCTCCAATCTGCCCAGATCTGAATTGAAACTCGAAGCCACGCCTCTGGTGCTGACCATCCTCAGATTTTTTCAGTGAAGGCGTGGAACTGTTGCATGCTGAGAGGTTCAAGAACAGATCCAATAACAAAATCTAAAGCCATAACAATGTCCAATGTCCATAGCTCTAAATTTTTAATCTTTTTAGAAATGGGTTTTAATTGACAATTTTAGCGCGGGTTCAACTTAATTTAATTTATTTTTAATATTTTGTATTTATTGTTTTTTACTTTTTATTCCTTTCCTGTGCACCGCCCTGAGTCCCTTTGGGAGATAGGTGCGGTATATAAATTTGATAAATAATAAATAATAATAAAATAACCGAAGTCCAAAAACTCACACGGAAAAAACGGCGGAATTAGACCCCAGGGTGGGGTTGGACTCTTCTTCGCAGCACCCAGAAAATGACCGTTTAGTTAAGACAATGGTCACTTTCCTGGGTGCTGCTCAGGAAAGTCCAAGCAAGGGACATACCCAAGCTGAATGTCACTAGGGCAGGAAGCAGTATCGTTCAGGGTCCCTCCACTGGTATGAATGCCCTGAAGTACTCACCTCCCAAAGGCCCTTTCCGCTGAGGCAAACTTGTCCAATTTATAATTCCAAACAAACGGGGACAAAGAAGTCCAAGTAGCTGACCTGCAAATCACTTCGATTGGTACTTGCATCGCCAGGCCACTTTGGTAGCGGCATTCCTCGTAGAATGTGTCTTGATCTTGCTAGGCACTGGTTCGAATTGAAGAACATAAGCAAGGGAAATACAAGCCCTCAATCACAGACCGATGGTAGAGGACGAAACTTTGCGGCCCTGGGAGGCCGGTTGGAAAGAAACGAAGATAGATTCAGAATGTCGAAACACGGCTGTGTGTTTGATGTAGATCAGTGGTTTCCAAAGTGGGCGTTAACGCCCCCCAGGGGGCGGTGGAATTGCTCAGGGGGGTGGTGAGAGGCAAGGAGCTGGAAGGGGGGCGATGAGAGGCAAGGCGTGGGCGGCAGAGAAATTCTGGAGAGTCATTTAAATAAGAAAAATTTCACTCGCTCTCCCCTGCCATCGCGAAGCCTTTCCATTGCTCACTCCCTGCCCCCACCCATCTCATGCTTGCCCTGCCCACTACTGAGTGATTGGCTGGTTCACCAATCACTCCGCCCGCCTGTAAACCTATTTAACTCTTTTCATGCTTGGATTTATTTCATTATATTGCTGCCTGCTGACGCCGACTAGGTAAATAAGCTGCTACTAAGGGAGGGGTGGGGGCGGGGGCAGGGGGGGAGAAGTTACCTTGCTCTCAAATCCTCTCAAACGGAGTTTTTTTCCTGTGCCTGAGGGGCGGGGGGGAGAAGTTACCTTGCTCTCAAATCCTCTCAAACAGAGTTTTTTTCCTGTGCCTGGGGGGAGGAGGGGGGGGAGAAGTTACCTTGCTATCAAGCCCTTTCAAACGGAGTTTTTTTCCTCTGCCTGGGGGACGGAGGGGGGGGAAGAAGTTACCTTGCTATCAAGCCCTTTCAAATGGAGTTTTTTTCCTGTGCCTGGGGGGTGGGGGGGGGAGAAGTTACCTTGCTATCAAGCCCTTTCAAACGGAGTTTTTTTCCTGTGCCTGGGGGGCGGAGGGGGGGGAAGAAGTTACCTTGCTATCAAGCCCTTTCAAACGGAGTTTTTTCCCTGTGCCTGGGGGGCGGAGGGGGGGGGGAAGAAGTTACCTTGCTATCAAGCCCTTTCAAACGGAGTTTTTTTCCTGTGCCTGGGGGGCAGAGGGGGGGGAAGAAGTTACCTTGCTATCAAGCCCTTTCAAACGGAGTTTTTTTCCTGTGCCTGGGGGGTGGGGGGGGGAGAAGTTACCTTGCTATCAAGCCCTTTCAAACGGAGTTTTTTTCCTGTGCCTGGGGGGCGGGGGAGGAGAAGTTACCTTGCTATCAAGCCGTTTCAAACGGAGTTTTTTTCCTGTGCCTGGGGGGCGGAGGGGGGGTGGAAGAAGTTACCTTGCTATCAAGCCCTTTCAAACGGAGTTTTTTTTTCTGTGCCTGGGGGGCGGAGGGGGGGGGGGAAGAAGTTACCTTGCTATCAAGCCCTTTCAAACGGAGTTTTTTTCCTGTGCCTGGGGGGCGGGGGGGAGAAGTTACCTTGCTATCAAGCCCTTTCAAACGGAGTTTTTTTCCTGTGCCTGGGGGGCAGGGGGGGAGAAGTTACCTTGCTATCAAGCCCTTTCAAACGGAGTTTTTTTCCTGTGCCTGGGGGGCGGGGGGGGAGAAGTTACCTTGCTATCAAGCCCTTTCAAACGGAGTTTTTTTCCTGTTGCCTGGGGGGCGGGGGGGGGGAGACGAAGGTAGGGTTTTTTCCAGTTTTTTTTAAAATAAATATTCTTGAAAGGGTAAAGAGGAATGACTTGTGTGAGAATCACCAAATGTAATCCATCATTATTTCCAATTTGTTCTGCATGTCCATAACTGTGTTTGTCTATTAAACTTATATACCTCACATCTCACTAGCTGAACAGGTGAGATTTTCGTGAATTTTTGTTTTTAAAAGTACCCAGATTTTTTAAATATTTATTTAAAAAACAAACTGAAAAAAAGCTACCTTGGTCTCCTCCCCCCAATCCCCCCATGCCCAGAAAAAAATTCAGTTGTGGAAGAGAGCAGAAAGGTAACTTCGTCTCCTCCCCCTGCCCCCCCATGCCCAAAAAAAGTCACCTGTTTTTTGAATGTGGGTTTCCCTGAAATCAGAGAGAATTAATTGGCACTTTTAACAGGGCAGAAATAATGTCATTAACAGGATGCAATCCAGTTTTGAAATCAGCGTGTCTTGTTTGGGCCCCTTTGAAGTGAAGGAGATTGCAACAAAATTCACTTAGCCAATGTCTCACTTAGCAACATAATTTTTGGGTTCAATTGTGGTCGTAGGTATGGCTACCGTGTACTACATTGTGGGAGCTTCATCACTGGAAGCTTCCAAGAAGAGACTGGACTGCCATCTGTCAAAAATGGTGTAGGCAGCGTCTGCTTGTGTGTGTGTGGGGGGGGTTGGACTAGAATAGATGACCTACAAAGGTCCCTTCCAACTCTGTTAATCTGATGTCTGAAATGCAGACCACAAAGCTCCAGAACCAAACCAAAACCGTCTTCAAGTCTGGCATGAAAATAATGCTTCCTCATTCATACCACGCTCAAAGGTCTTGACTTTACGCCGGGATTTCTAGCTGCCTCTTGAATTACGTGCTCCCAAAACTGTCCACCGATTCCCAAAGGGTTACTTGACAGCTTTAAGACTTGCGTGCTTCAAATGCCAGAGTTCCTGCGCCAACATTTTGGTTGCTAAGCAGGAGCATTGTTAAGTGATACTGATATTATATAACACTTTTAATTAAGTGGGTACCTTGAATAAACATAACTTTGAGTTTCAAATAATACTGAGTTTGTTGTTGTCTTAGGTGACATCTGTGAATTGTTGATTTTCAGAGCAGAAATGGCAGAAGCAGGAAAATCTAAGAAGAAATGTAGACAATATAGTCTGGAATATCTGAGGTTTGGATTTATACCTGAACCAGCAAACCAGCAGCTACCACGGTGTCTACTATGTGACAGAGTATTTTCAAATGAGGCAATGAAGCCTTCCAGATTAAATGAACATTTGACGAAGGTACATCCTGAAAAAGCAGACAGGAGCCTAACTTTTTTTCGGTCACTTCGTGACAAATTCCAAAAGCGTCTAACGCTGTCACGTATGTTTTGCAATGCTTCCCAACAAACCACTGATGGTTTGTGTGCTTCATACAACATTGCATTACTGATTGCAAAGTCTGGAAAGCCACATACAATTGGTGAGGAACTCATCCTACCAGCTGTTAGTGAGGTTCTGAGTACTGTTTTACACAAGTCACCACATGACATAATTAAAACAATTCCTCTCAGCAACAATTCTGTGCAAAGACGCATAGATGAAATGGCTGAGAATGTGGAAGACGTACTGTGCAGCATACTAAGGACAACAGAATTTGCATTACAGCTGGATCAATCAACTTTGCCAGGCAATGAATCTTTGCTTCTTGCTTATGTGCGTTTTATTAAAGATGAAGGTTTGACTCAAGAGTTGTTATTTGCAAGGCAACTAAAAACAGATACTAAAGGGGAGTCAATATTTCATGTTGTTGAGCAGTTTTTCAAAGACAAGGAAATTCCACTTACCAACATACTAGCTTGTGCAACTGATGGAGCACCATCAATGACTGGTCGCTACTGTGGGTGCGTTGCTTACTTGAAGAAAGCAGTGCCAAATGTCTTTACCATTCACTGTGTCATTCATCGCCAACATCTGGTTGCAAAAAACCTCAGTGATCGCTTGCACAAGTCATTACACACTGTCATTACTGCAGTTAACAAAATTAAAGTACATGCTCTCAATGATCGTCTTTTCAGAGAGCTCTGTGTTGTGAATGATGAAGATTTTGATCGTTTGCTGCTTCATACAGAAGTTCGTTGGCTATCAAAAGGCAACTGTGTGAGACGCTTTTACAATCTTTTTGACACAGTTGAGTTCTTTGAAGACAGGAATGCTGTGCTCAGTGGTGAACTCAAAGGGATCAGGCATGACATTGCGTATTTATCAGAACTATTTTCTAAGTTCAATGAATTGAATTTGCAGTTGCAGGGAAATGAGGTAAATCTTATTAAGGCCAAATCTGTCATCTGTACATTTATTTCAAAGCTAACTCTCTTCAAACGCAATATAGGCCATCGCAAGCTGTACCAATTTCCGAGCTTGTCCGAGCTAGAAGAGAAAGGTGGGATACAAGACAATGATCTTCAAGTGTTTTGTGACCATTTGGACATGCTGCATAAAGATATGTCTGAGCGATATCAGGATCTTCTTTTGATGGAAATTCCAGATTGGGTGATAAATCCATTTTCAGATATTGAGGAAGATGGGATAGTGGAGGAACAACTCATAGAGCTGCAAAATGACATTGAGCTGAAGCCAAAGTTCAAGAAATCATACCAAGAGTTTTGGTTACAGAAAGAAATTTCTGGTCGCTATCCTGCACTATGGACAGTGGTTAAGAAGCTCCTTGTTTATTTTATTTTATTTATTTTATTACATTTATATCCCGCCCTTCTCCACAGAGGACCCAGGGCAGCGCACAGGAAATTTAAAAAGATATAGAAAATAGAAAATGAATAAATAATTTAAAATATATATTAAATAATCCCAATCCTATGCTAAAACCAATTATTTGAAACCCAATTTAAAACTTTTCTAAAAGTCCCCATGGGAGGTTAGGCTAGGCCGGCTTGATGAAAAAAGTATGTCTTTAGACATTGGCAGAAGAGGCGGAGGTCGGTGATGGTTCGGAGTTCAGGGGGTAGGTCGTTCCAAAGGGCAGGGCCCACCACAGAGAAGGCTCTTCCCCTGGGTGTCACCAGTCGGCATTGTCCGGCCGACGGCACCCTGAGAAGGCCCTCTCTGTGGGAGCATATCAGTCTACGGGATGTATGGGGCAGGAGACGGTCTCGCATATAACTAGGCCCCGAGCCATGGAGCGCTTTAAAGATGGTCGTCAAAACCTTGAAGCGCACCCGAAAGACCACAGGAAGCCAATGCAGCTCGCGCAGGATTGGTGTTATGTGGGAGATTCTGGTGGCTCCCGTAATTACCCGCGCGGCTGCGTTTTGGACTAGCTGTAGCTTTCGAGTGCACCTCAAGGGAAGCCCCATGTAGAGAGCATTACAGTAGTCGAGACGGGACGTCACGAGAGCTTGAATGACTGTGCGAAGGGCAGCCCGGTCCAGTAAGGGGCGCAATTGGCGCATCAGGCGTACCTGATGAAACGCCCCCCTGGCCACGGCCGCCACATGTCCTCCAAGGACAGCCGGGAATCCAGGAGGACACCCAAATTGAGCGCCCTCTCCACGGGGGCCAGTGTTTCGCCCCCAATGGCCAGAGTTGGAGTAATCTGGCTGAACCGGGGTGCCGGAAACCACAGCCACTCAGTCTTGGCAGAGTTGAGCTTGAGTTTGTTACCACCCATCCAGATCCGTACGGCTTCCAAACACCGGGACAGCACTTCGACGGCATCGTTGGGGTGGTCTGGGGTGGATATGTACAGCTGAGTGTCGTCAGCGTACAGATGGTACTCCACCCCAAAACCACGGATGATCTCACCCAGCGGCTTCATATATGTGTTAAACAAGAGGGGCGAGAGGACCGACCCCTGAGGAACCCCACATAAGAGGGGCCTCGAGGTCGACCTCTGCCCTCCCGTCAACACATATTGCGACCGACCAGAGAGGTAGGACGAGAACCATCGCAGAATGGTGCCTCCCAGCCCCAACCCCCCCAGTCGGTGCAATAGGATACCATGGTCGATGGTATCAAAAGCCGCCGAGAGGTCTAACAGGACTAGGATAGAGGAATAACCTCTATCCCACGCCCTCCAGAGATCATCAACCAACGCGACCAATGCCGTCTCGGTACTGTGACCAGGTCGGAAGCCGGACTGGCGCGGGTCTAGATAATCAACTTCCTCCAGGTGTCGCGGAAACTGTTGGGCTACCACACTCTCAACAACCTTCAGCAAAAAGTGAAGGTTGGAGACCGGACGATAGTTCTTTAATAAAGCTGGGTCCAGGGACGGCTTCTTGAGGAGGGGCCTCACTACCGCCTCTTTCAAGACGGCAGGGAAGGACCCCTCACTCAAAGATGCGTTGACAATGCCCTGGAGCCAGGAGGGACACGGGTCCAATAAACATGTGGTCGCTCTAAGTTTCCTTGACAACCTGTCCATATCCTCGGTGGTAACAAAGTCAAACTCCTCCCAAGATGGAACCTCAAGACTAGTCTCGGACAATCCCACAGGACCACTGTCGATGGAGGGTAGCTCATTCCGAATCCAAGTGATTTTCTCCTGCAGATAAATCTCAAATTCCTCTGCTCGCCCTTGTAGAGGGGCTTCCCGCGGCCTCTGGTGAAGGAGGGAGCGGGTCACCCCAAACAGGGCGGCAGGGCGGTTATCTGCGGATGCAATTAGGGTGGCACAATACTCACGTTTGACCACCCTTATCGCCACTAAGTAAGCCCTAATATGGGTTCTCACTAGTGTTCGGTCGGCTTCGGAGCGAGAGGATCTCCATCTGCTCTCTAGGCGTCTCTTGTGGCGCTTCATCCCCCGAAGCTCCTCAGTAAACCAGGGAGCCTGGGTGGTTCGTCGGCGGAAGAGAGGCCGCAAGGGCGCGAGACGGTCCAAGGCCCCCGTGGCCGCACTTAACCATGCGGCCACTAGGTCCTCAGTCGAGTCGCGAGGCAGGATCACAGGAATTGGCCCATTTCCAACATCATATTTGGTGGAACGTGGCTTCAGTGTGGTCATTCAACTTCTCTCCAAGCAAAGAAATAGACTCCATGTTACTGAACGTGGTGATTTAAGACTCCTGCTAAGTGACTTAAAACCAGACATTGGGAAATTGGTATCACTTCATCAAGCCCATCCATCACATTAAGAATTTACTGAACAGTGAAGTAGTTAACTAAATTTTATTGAGTTTACTAAGTTACTAGTTAGTAAGGTTCTTGATAAATGACTATCAGACTTTGAAAACCTGGTATCACTGGATCATATTCAACAATTTTGTAGAATTAACATTAGCTACAAAGGTTTTTAAATTGGATTTTGAATAAATGTGCAATTGTTAAAGTTTTGAATTTTACTGTTATTATCTGCCTTCCGTCGTGCAAACCGCCCAGTCACATGACCCCCCTAGCCATGCCCACCAAGCCACGCCCACAAAACCGGTTGTAAAAAAATTGAATTCTGGGTGGGGGGCACTGAGGATCATTTTGTAGCACCAAGGGGGTCGTGGACTGAAAAAGTTTGGGAACCACTGATGTAGATGCAAAGTGTCCTACAGACATCAAGCATGTGCCATTGTCGCTCCCTAGGGTGTCTGGGGTGCGAACAAAAATCCAGAAGAATGACCTCTTGGGCCCGGTGGAACCAGGAGTTAATCTTGGGAATGAATTATGGATCCAACCTGAGGACCGCCTTGTCTGGTTATATCAGGCACAAGTCCTTCCGAATTGACAGGACCGCCAGCTCCGAAATGCGCCGCGCAGAAGTGATGGCAATCAAGAAGGCAGTCTTAAAGGTAAGGTGTTGAAGGCTGGCTGGCTGAAGTGGTTCAAATGGTGGACCAATCAAGGCACAGAGGACTACATTGAGGTCCCAAGATGGATATCTGTGGACCACTGGGGGGCCTCAGATTGGTTGCGCCCCTGAGAAAACTACGGATGGTAGGGTGTCTTCCAAGAGACAAATGTTCATCGGGAGAAAGGATCATGGAAATCACAGCCACCTGTCATCTTAGCGTGTTTGGCACTAGACCTTTGTCAAGTCCATCTTGTAAAAAGTCCAAAATAGCTGGAATAATAGCCTCAATCACTGATACGCCATGAGTGCCACACCAGGCGACCAGGTGGCATCAGAGATCCTGGTAGTGGATGGCTGCCTGGATGCCTGGATGGTGAGAATGACCTTGGTAGAGAGACTGTCCCTGCTCAGGAGGTCCCTCTCAAGTGCCAGACGGTCAGTTGTAGCCACTGGGGCTCCAGGTGTTGGAGAGCACCCTGGCTGAGAGAGACCTCATGCAGGGGAATCCACCAAGGAGGGTCGATGGAGAGACTCACCAGGTCGGCAAACCAGGTCCTCCTGGGCCAGAACGGGGCAAGGAGCAGGATCTCTGCTTCCTCCAACAGTATCTTCCGGATGACTCTGGGGAGGAGAGGTAGCGGTGGAAACGCATACAATAGACCTCATGGCCATGGACAGTGAAGGGTGTTGACCCCCTTGGCCTGTGGGTCGTGAAACCTCGTGAAGAATTTGGGGAGGTGATTATTGGCCAGAGTTGCGAACAGGTCGACCAGTGGGTGGCCAAACCTTTGGGACAGGCAGTGGAACAGCTGCAGATGTAGTTGCCACTCCGAGTGGTTGACCGTGGCTCTGCTCAGCCAGTCCACCTGAATGTTGTTGTCTCAGGATATGTGCTCCGCCTGAATTGATTGAAGGTGTTTTTCCGCCCACCGACCTAGGGCGTCAGCCTCCATCATCAGGGACTTGCAGCAAGTGCCCCCCTGGCAGTTGATGTGCACCTTTGTTGCTACATTGTCGGTGAGCACTCTTACATGGTGTCCCTGGATGCTGTGGCAAAAGTGGAGGAGAGCCAACCTGACTGCTCTCAGCTCCAGCCAATTGATGCTGTGAATGGCTTCAGTTGGATCCCATTGGTCTTGTGAGATGTGATTGTGTAGGTGGGTCCCCCAGCCGTAAAGGCTGGCATCCATCGTGATGGTGAGATGGAGCGGCTCCTTGAATGGAGTGCCCTTCACCAGGGCAGGAGACAGCCACCACTTGAGGGCTTAACGTACCTTCAGAGGGACCAACACCGATCGGGTGGAGCTGCTCTCGTTGGCCCTTTCATAAGGCAGCAGGAATCATTGCAAGGGACTAGAGTGGAGTCTTGCCCATGGAACGATGGAGAGGCAAAGATATCATTTCCCCCAGGATCTCTGATAACTGCACTACTGTGGCGTGAGGAGACCGCTGCATCTGCAGGACACGTTCCTTGAGGCTTTCTATTCGTTCTGGAGATAGGGAGACATGGCAGGAGATGGTGTCGATGAAGGCGCCCAGGTGTTGCAACCTGATTATTGCTTGGAGATGACTTTTCTCCAAGTTTATGGAGAAGCCATGGTCTTGGAGGACCTTCATGGTGTACGCCAGGTCTCGAGACACCTGTTGTGACGAAGATGACTGAATGAGGATGTTGTCTAAATAACAATGAAGTTGTACTGGACGAGATCTGAGGAAGGCTGCCACCGCCGCCAAGATCTTTATAAATGTCCTGGGGGCCGATGACAGGCCAAATGGCAGGACTCTGTATTGGTAGTGGCGGCTGGCATAAAAGAATCTAAGGAACCTGCGGTGAGCTTTGCGAATGGGAACGTGGAGGTAGGCTTCCTTCAGATCTATGGAGGTTAATGTGTCCTCTGGCCTGATGCAGCTCAGGATGGATTGAAGGGACTGCATCTTGAATATTTGATAGGCTATGTAATAGTTTAGCCTTTTTAAATCGAGGATTCCCCTTCACCCCCCAGAATTCTTGGGCACCAGGAAGAGTATGAAATAAAAGCCTGTCCCTTCCTGACCTGGTGGAACTGGTTCTATGACCCTGATCTCCCTGAGGTGGGGGATCTCCTGTTCCATGAGATCCCTTTTTGCAGGGCACAAGGGAGTGGGGCAACAAATGAAGTGGCTGGGTGGCGGTGCTAGAAACTTTAAGGTTAGTCCTATCCGAATCGTTTGTAGGACCCACTGGTCTGATGTGGTTTGTTCCCATAGGGCATGGAACAACTGAAGACGCCCTCTTATAGGAGCCATCCTGTGATGGTCCCTTATATCTCCTAAAGGGCCTGGAGCCAGACCCTCCTTGGAAGGGGCGTTTGGAAAAATGCTGCTGACTACCTCTGTCGTGAAAGGACTGGTGTTCCTGAGGCCTGTCGTTATGTGAGTAGGGCCGATGGAAGGGAGCGGAGCTAGTGGAAGGCTCCGTGTTCTGAAAGGGCTGCTTCCTGTAGGAGATGGAGCCCTTTCGTTCGGATTTTTTGGTGACAGATGACATTACCTTCTTTTTGTCCTTGTTTTCCACAAGGATGGGGTCAAGTACCTCCCCGAAAAGCTTGCCCCCACTTGGAATGCATATCGACATTCCAGTGCCTGAGCCATAAGAGGCGACAGGCAGTGACATTGGATGCCAAGGCCCTTGATGCAAATTTGGCAGTGTTCAGAGTGGCAGCAGCGGTATACTCGGTAGCTGCCACGATTTTGTTGACATCCTGTCTCAATTTGGTATCCCTGGCCGGAATCTTTTGTATAACAATTTTTATTGATTTTACAATTTTATAACAGGAAAGGGGTGTGTAGTATATTTAACAAATGTTTTAGAGCTTCCATGTCAGGGTTGGTAACCTCCTCCGAGACTTAATACAAAATAATTTCAATAAAAAGTGGAAAGAGATACATACATTTCATGTCATAGATTCCATGCATTCAATCATTTGTTCGTGTTAACATCCATGTAGGAGTTACAATACAAAATTAAAAAATCATTTTTGTGATCTTAGCCTCTTTGCTATTGTTTCTTCTTCTTCTTTACTGCCGGTGGGCAGAGCCATGGCCCCTCCCGTTCCCACAACTTCGTCCTCCAGGGTTGAGGCGTGTTTTTTAAGAAAGGCCTCCGCCTCTTCTACTGCTTTAATTCTGGCTCTGCCTCCCTCCCAGAACACCAACATTCCCTCTGGCATTAACCATTTGAACCACACCCCTTTTTTATATAATTTTTTTTGATAAGAAGGAATATTTCCTTCTTATTTCTTGAATTTTTTTAGGGATCTGTTTCAATATGGCAATTTCTTTTTGTTGATATATCAAAGGCCCTCCCCTCTGTGCTCTCAGAATCTCATCCCTTGTTGACCTCTTTACAAATTTAATATGAATCTCTCTGGGTACATCATTTATTCTGGCATATGCTGAATTAATTCTATAAATCAGGTCTATATCCCCCCAGATATGTTCTTTATTCTTTTTGGTATATTCTGCTAAAATCATGCTCATTAAATCTTTTAAATTTTCAGAGTCTGACTCTGGGACGTTTTGAAACCTTAAGAAAAAAGACATTTTTTTCAAAATCCATTCTTGACATATGACCAGTAATATCTGTAATATCTTTCTGAAATTCCTTCATCTCTTCCCTCATCTCAACTGCCCCTCCCTCCAACCCATCAATTTTTTGTTTGTTTTCTGTTATAGCTCTTTGTGCCTCCAGTAATTCCAATCTTGTGCTTATATTGTCTTTCCGGATCTCTCTTATTTCCTTCATTATGCTTTGCAGCATCTTTTCTATTGTTGGTGGGGTGTCCTCTCCTGATGTTTCTTTCTGCAGTATTGTAGAAATTTTTGCCTGCTGTAAGGATGGACTAGCCTTTGCAGAGGGTGGGGCGGAAAGTGATTTCCCCAACGGAGACTTTTTCGCTGCCATTGTTAAAATTTTAAGTTCTTGTGGCAAAAGATGGCGTCGATGGGCAGGCAGTCTGAAGTCCGAGAGAAGGAAAAGTCTGTTTCAAAGTTCAAAATTTTGTACTGTGTAAAATCCAGAGAAACAATTGTATCATCCATCCATCAAGAAAAAAAAGTAAAAAGGCTCGCAATGGGAGAAACACTGGGAGTCGCTTGGGTGGCTTTGATCTTGTAAAAGTGAAGGAATGTTCTCAAGTCAAAGAATGTTTACTGCTGGGAACAAAGAAGCGCCATTTTTCCGCCCTGTTAGCGGTAGTGAAGAGTTAGCGAAAGTTTCATTTTAGCTATAGCGAGACTCGGATACAAAGTTTCTATAGCAACTCCATATATGGTAATACATTTCCCTTTCTTTAATGTTAATTTGGATGTTTCACTTTCTCCTTCTCCCCGATCCCGGGGAGCATTTTAAAATGCTGCTTAATTCCGAGGGGGGGGGTTTCTGGCAACTCCCCCCTCTATTCTTCTTTTCAAAGAGTTGAGTGCATTAAAGTCAATAACTCACAGTCCGCGCAGCTGTCCAGAGTCTCGGTGTGGTCCTCCAACTCTGGCATTTCAGCCTGTTCTCCAAACTTTTGTTGTTCCAGCACTCCTTCGGAGAGAGGACTCTTCCCCCCGCATTCTGTCTTTCAGCTCCTGGAGTGAGATGGGCACGGCCCCCACTGACCGCCGTCTGGGTGGGGGCCTCCCACAGCCACCCATACAGTGGGGGCTCTCTACAGGAGCCCCCCGGCCTCGAAGGCACTCACCAAAAGAACCAAGCGGCGGACATGTCAGAAAACACGTCCGTCTTGTCCGGAAGCTGGAAACGATCTCCCCTGGCTGGAATCTTGGTAATTGTCCCAGCCAGAGAAAGGCGGCCCTTGAGAGGAAAGATGCAGAGGCGGACGTTTTTATCACCCAAGCAGCCGCCTGATCATTCTTATGGCAGGCGCTCTCAGATCTTTTGTGCTCTGCTTTAAGCCCTTCCAGGAGGTCAGGAGGCAGCACAGAGGATGAGGTGAGTGCAGCCAAGACTTGGGTCTACGTGTACAGTTTTTTATCATTACCAATGGGAGTAGCAAGGGTGGCAGGTTGTGCCCATTGCTTCTGCACCACATTCAGAAAAAGTTTGGGGACTGGCACTATCTCCTGAAGTGACATAGGTTCATCAGAGTCCCTCAGAAAGGACATCCGATTTGGGGTTCACCTGAGCTGGAGGGGTGGAACCCAAGCGGGTGGAGGCTTTAGCCTTATCCAAGATAATCTTGAAATTGACTAGCTTAAATAAACCTGAAAAAATGGGCTTTTCAGAGGGGCACCTTCATCCCTTGAAAATTCAGGTTCCGGCCTAGGTAGGATGTCCTCCTCTTCCCAGTCAGAATCCTCACTGGCCAGGGAGGAATGAGGAGACTGAGAAGCCCGGGCCAAGGTTGCCTCAGGAGGGGCCTCCTGGGGCTGGAGGTGTCAGGTCTTGCGTGGGCGCTTGCCCTGCTGCTGCATGCCCGCCTCTATGCTCTGGGATATGGCTCTGGCAATAACATTTTGCATTTCTGCTGAAAGGTTCGGGCCCTGATCTTCGATAGGGCATGCCCCTGGAGCAGGATTGGCGGCCGGTTGCTGGGGCACTAAGGAACCCAGGGGAACTGACCCTTCCTCCAGGTCTGATGGTCAGGCAAAGAGATCATCCTGGTCAGCCAATGAGGGACCTGGGGAGGTTGCCATGGCAAGGGAGGCAGCGCGTGAGAACTCCTGCTATTCCTCATCGCTCTCAGAGTTGGGATTCCCCTGCCCTGGTTGGACCTCTGAGGAGAGCTCCACTGGAGACACTGACGAGGAGGTTTGGGCCTGCTGCTGAGCCTTGGAGAAGTCCTTTTCTAAGGCCTTCTGGAGATGGATGGCATCCTTATCCGGGGCTGAACCATGCTTGAGGTCTGTCCTAGAATAGGGCTTGTTGGCCCTGATGGCCTCCCAGGCAGCCTTGCCAGCTTGCCTGGAGAAAGTTCTGGAAGAGGGCCCAGGCTGCTCAGCATTCTCAGGGATCTGAGCTGCCATTGTTGAAGGGTTGGACACTAACTGGAAGGGGCAGGGAACTACCTCCACTCACCATATTCGCAGTTGCAGACCGTGGGCGCAAGCGCTCAGAAGAGAGACACAGGCGGCCACAATGTTAAGGAGTAGACTCCTACAGTTGGGTAGGCAATATATAATACCACAATGACAAATGGTCATTGTGGCTTTAAGGATGTTGGAAGGTTAGAATCTGTAATTAGAGAGTAATTATCTCCACCATGAAAGGAGGTATGGAGAGCACATCTCGCTCTCTCTGCCGGTTTTGCTGTTTTACTGTTTGATAACTGACTGTTCGTGTGCTGTGAATCACTGAAGGAAGAAGGAAGATTGTGTTTGCTGACTGTAAGCAATTTGATATTTGTTAAGACTTTGTTTTGACTCGCTTTAACATCACTGCTTGTTAAGTAGTAGTTTAGTTTAATTTTTACAACTCCAGTAAAAGCTATTCCATTTTTACTTAAGTGTCTGGTCTACTAATTGTGTGTACACTAGCAACGTTTTCTCTAGCTGCAAACTCCGCTGCACAACTTTGCTATCTCCCAACAAAGATATCTCCTAACACTGGTTATGGGCCCAGTTTATAGTGCAAGCTGCAGTGAATAGAGGAGTTGAATTGCTACATACATTATAGTTTACAGATATCTGTTGAATAGTTTAGTAAATATCCCAGAGAAGATGGGGCACAAGGCCAAGCTCCAAATTTATCACTGATTACCGGGCTGGATGGGACAAACTATGTATTCTGGTCTGCAAAATGTAGTCTGCTTTTGCGCAATGAAGGGCTATGGGACGTAGTGCAGAACCCTCCAGACGTAGCTAATTGGGATGACGATGATGATGATGATGCCAAGAAGATAGCAGAGTTCCAGAGAAGGAATGAACGGACTTTATATGTTATTGGTCTTACTCTGGCTGACCAACAACTGGTTCATATCCGAGGTGAACAGTCTGCTGCAAAATGCTGGGACAATTTGAAGAGGCTGTATGTTTGAAACTCAGTAGGTGAACATATCAACATAACAAGGAAACTGTTTAGAACTAAACTGAGCAAAGGTGGTGATATGTTAGCTCATCTGAACAATATGAAGCAGATGTTTCAGGAACTACATGAGAAGGAACTAATTTTCTCTGAACAGCACCAAGTATACATAGTCTTATTGTCGCTTAATGACAGCTACGACCAGTTTGTAACATCTCTTGAAGTTATTCCCCAACAGGACTTCACACTGACCAGCATTACTGCAAGACTTCTTGAAGGAGAAGAGAAGACAGAGCAAAGTTAAGGGAGAAGACACCAGATAATATAGTTTTGCCTAACCCTGTATTTGCTGTAAAGAGTTGTTTTAATTGTGGGGAGAGGGGTCACATTGCTAGGTTTTGTAAAAAGCCAAAAACACAGAAGACTGTAAAAAGTAAGAAAGATGATGTGAATGTGACTATGGCTACTAACGCAACATCTAACCACAATTTGTGGATTGTTGACAGTGGGGCTTCGATGTGCATTTGTAGGAATAGAAATACTTTTGTTAAAATGACCACAACAAAACATGTTTCGTTAGCTAATGGGTGGAGGTTAAAGGCATCTGGTGAAGGAATAGCAAAATGTTCATGTATACCTGACAAACTGCATATGTTTTATGTACCTAAGTTAAGGTATAATTTAATGTCAGTTAGGGTTTTGATTAATCATGATTACAGTGTAACATTTAAAGAGGATAATTGTGTTATAGAGAAAGTTTGTATCAAGGTTAATGCAAGGTTGCATGATGGTTTGTATGTTTTGCCTAATTCTAATGTTGTTAACTCAGTATGTGCCAATGTAAAGCCTCATGATGAATGTATTCATCTAATGCATAGGAGGATGGGACATATTAGCTTCAAACTACTGCAGGAAACAGTGAGGTTGGCTGATGGCGTGAGGCTAAAGCCTTGTAGCAAGTATTTAAACTGCAATGTATGCAATGAGCAGAAGAGCAAAGCGACACCGGCTAATAGGCTAAATGGCTTTAAGACTAAAAAACCATTAGAAGTGGTGTTTGCAGATCTAATAGGACCACTAAAACCTAGTTTAGGGGGAGCATGTTATGTATTAAGTATTTTGGATCATTATTCAAGATATGGGTTTGTTATTTATGGAAAAACAAAAAAGGAACATGCCAGAAGTTTACAAACCGGGTTAGGTTTGCAGAACACAAACCAAACCAAAAACTTGTTACTGTAGTTACTGACAATGGAATTGAGTTCACTAACTACAATATTAGAACCATGTTTCAAAGGGCTGGTATTCATCATAAATTTTCAGCTCCATATCATCCACAACACAATTCCTTTGTGGAGAGGAGAGGACAAACACTGCAAGCGATGGTCCGAACTATGATAGCTGATGCTGGATTGCCTG
This sequence comes from Rhabdophis nuchalis, assembly GCA_039707465.1. NCBI lineage: Eukaryota > Metazoa > Chordata > Lepidosauria > Squamata > Natricidae > Rhabdophis > Rhabdophis nuchalis. The sequence goes on from CM077644.1 coordinate 121,692,636, forward strand.
AATCATTGTGGGGGGAGGCATTAATGTGTGCAAACAATATATTGAAAAACGTGATCAACACAACAACTGGTGAATTGCCATTCACTAGGTGGCATGGCAAGAAACCAGATCTCACCTACATGCATACATTTGGATCTCCTGCATGGGTCCATATTCCCTCACAGATAAGGCAAAAAGGGCAGAAGAGGGCACAACAACTGATATTTATAGGGTACAATGCTAATCATAGATCATATAGATTTTGGCAAAGAGGATCGACTAAGGTGATTAGCAGTGCGAGTGCGAAATTTATTGAAAATACTGGTTGGGATAAAATAGATGCGAGTAAGGAGGTTATTATAGAGATGCGACCACACACTATTGTTGATAAGGAACCAGATCTGGATATCAAGGAGGAGGTGGATACTGAAGAGGGAGTAGAGCTGGAACAGAATAAAACAGAAGAACCAGCTATTAGTCCACAATTACCCAGACGGTCAACAAGGGTGACTAGGCCACCTGATAGATATCAGGCAACCATGGCTTATCAGGTGAACAAGGTTCCTGCAACCTACAGTGAACTGACAACGTTCCCAATAGAGGATCAGAAGGAGTAGAAAACTGTGATGGCAAAAAAGTTAAAGTCATTGCAGGATATGGAAGTGTATGAAACCACAAATCTACCTCAAGGGACAAAGGCTATAGGTAGTAAATGGATCTATAAAACCAAGACTGGGTTGGATGGATCAATAACGCATAAGGCTAGGCTTGTGGCACAGGGATTTGACCAATCAGCCACAGACTATGACCAAGTGTTTGCACCTAGTCTAAGATCCACAACACTGAGAACTGCACTTGTGTGGGCAGCAAAACATATATATCAGGTTACACACTTGGATGTGGAAACAGCTTACCTACATGCGCCACTTCAGCATACAATTTACATGAAGACGCCAGTTGGGGTAGAAGACAATAATACACCTGAATATTGGTTATTAAAGAGGAGTCTGTATGGACTAAACCAATCTGGATACGAGTGGAACCAGTGTATAATAAAAGCTTTAGATCAGGGGTCCCCAACCTTTTTTGCACCAGGGACCGGTTTCATTTTAAAGAAAATTCTGCGGACCGGCTGGCCTAGAGGAGGAGGGGGGGAGGAGGGAACAGGCAGCGCATGCGCACATGGGGGGGGGAGTCGGCTCACTTGGCCGTCTAGGGCAGTGGTGAGCAAACTTATTAGTCAATAGAGCCAAATATCAACAGTACCACTACTGAAATTTCTTTTGAGAGCCAAAAGTTGTGGTCTTTTTTGTGGGAGTGGCTCAGTTGTCATGTGACCCGTGGCCAACTTGGAAAATGTGGTGAAACTCACTTAACAGTCTTGCTTAGCAACCAAAATTTTGGGCTCAATTGTGGTCATAAGTTCTTTCTTTCTTTCTTTCTTTCTTTCTTTCTTTCTTTCTTTCTTTCTTTCATTTCTGGCTGGTCTTTGGCCTTCTGAAGATGGTAAAAATGGATTTATGGGCACTCGTTATATATAAAGGCAGCCCATGACTCTTTGGGATGCTGGTTTGAATCCAGGAAATGACTCAGAAGATGTGATTCCTTTGAAATAACCACTGGGAGAAAAATAGATCTTTAACCTGGTTAACCAAACAGGTAGCTTGAGGTGGAAGGAAATAGGAAAATAGATTTCTTCCTTTCCTTTCCTTTCCTTTCCTTTCCTTTCCTTTCCTTTCCTTTCCTTTCCTTCCTTCCATTGCCTCCCTCCCCCTTCCTCCCTTCTTTCCTTCCTTCCCTCCTACCCTCCATCCCTCTTTCTTTTTCTTTCTTTCTTTCCTTCCTTCATTCTTTCACTCCTCCCTTCCTCCTCCCTCCCCCTTCTTTCCTTCACTCCCTCCCTCCCACCCTCCATTCATCTTTTTTTCCCTATTTTTCTTTCTTTCTCTTTGTCTGTTTTTTTGTCTCTCTCTCTCTCGCTCTGTATCTGTCTCTCTCTCCTCCCCCCCACCCATCTGTCACTCTGTGTGTGTGTGTGTCTGTGTGTGTGTCTGTTTCCCTCTCTTTCTCTTTCTATCTCTCTAAGTCTGCCTCTCTGTGCGTCTGCCATTCTCTCCCTCCCTCCACCCGGGGAAGCAGCAGAGGGGTCAGCATGTCGGTTGCGGCGGTTATCCCGCAGCGAGCGAACGGAGGACCCGAGCTGCGGCTAGTGCAGGCGAGGAGGAGGGAGCAGCCCCCTGGGCAGAGGATGGGCGAGCGCGCCTCCACCACCTTCTTCCGACGGCCACCGCGGCGCACTGCACTTTCTGGGGCTTCCTGGAGGGGCCAGCATGTCGACTGGGGAGGTTATCCCGCAGCGGGCGGGCGAAGGACCCAAGCTGCGTGCTGCCGAAGCCGTCCGGGGCTGGGCGTGCGGTGCCCTGATGGCTTTGGCGGCACGCAGCTTGGGTCCTTCGCCCACCCGCTGTGGGATAACCTCCCCAGTCGACATGCTGGCCCCTCCAGGAAGCCCCGGAAAGTGCAGTGCGCCGCGGTGGCTGTCGGAAGGAGGTGGTGGAGGCGCGCTCGCCCATCCTCTGCCCAGGGGGCTGCTCCCTCCTCCTCGCCGGCCCTGCGGCCCGGTTCCTATGAAGCCGTGGACCGGCACCGGTCCGCGGACCGGGGGTTGGGGACCCCTGCTTTAGATAGCATAGGGTTCAAAACTGGGTTAGCAGATCCTTGTCTGTTTAAGATGGAAAGGAATGGAGAAGTGTCATTACTGTTATTGTTTACAGATGACATAGTGTTAATAACAAAAACAGATCAAGAGGCCACTGACATAATTGGAGAATTAAGGAAACATTTTACAATAAAGAATCTAGGTAAAATAAAACATTATTTAGGAGTAACAATTGTCAAAACTAGGGGAGGATATAAATTGTCTCAGACAGATAAAATTATCACACTTCTTAAACAGTTTAAGATGGAGTTGTGCAAGTCTTCCAAGACTCCTATGGACCTAGAGTTTAGTAACAGCAGCAATGCACCAAGCGCTATGTTCGATAACGGGATATACCAGTCTTTAATTGGCAGCCAATCGTACATCAGCAATTGGACTAGACCCACATTGCTTTTAGTGTAAACCAATTGGCAAGATATAATTCAGACCCTACAGAAAGACTGGCAAGCAGTAAAGAGAATTTTGAAATACTTAAAAAATACAATGCATTATGCTTTATACTTAGAACTGAACGAAGATTTAAAACTAACTGCATACGTGGATGCAAGTTTTGCTACGGATATAGAAAATAGGAAATCTACATCAGGTATAGCCATATTTCTGGGAAAGTCATTAATCGGTTGGAGATCGATAAGACAAAAGCATTTACGTATGTCAACCATGGAGGTGGAATTTTCGTGTCTGTCACTACTGTGTACCGATATAATTTATTACAGGCAATTAATGAAGGATATAGGAATTGAAATAGAAGAGCCTATAACTGTGTTTGAGTAAAACCAGGCAACCATTCAAATGGCTACTAATTTGGCTATAAGGACTAGATCAAAGCACATGGATCTACGATATCTTAACGTACGGGAGAGTGTTAAGGATAGTTACACTAGAATACTGCATGTCGGAAGACAATATAGCTGACAATTTCACGAACGCTCAGAGTGCTATTAAGCATAAGGAAATGTGTGAAAAATATGGTTTGAGATTGTAAATTATATATTGGCTACCCAAAGGGGAGAATATTAGGAGTAGACTCCTAGAGTTGGGTAGGCAATATATAATACCATAATGACAAATGGTCATTGTGGCTTTAAGGATGTTGGAAAGTTAGAGTCTGTAATTAAAGAATAATTATTTCCACCATGAAAGGAGGTATGGAGAGCACATCTCTCTCTCTCTGCCGGTTTGCTGTTTTGCTGTTTGATAACTGACTGTTCGTGTGCTGTGAATCACTGAAGGAAGAAGGCAGATTGTGTTTGCTGACTGTAAGCAATTTGATATTTGTTAAGACTTTGTTTTGACTCGCTTTAACATTACTGTGTCAACATCCCGATGTTGCCATGGATCTTATCTGTTTTGCCTTAACGAACTGAAAATTCTTGACATTCCTGTGGCAGGAAAGGAATCTCAGGACAGCCTGTGACTGCGCATGCATGCAATTATTTTCAATGCTAATTGGAGAACGTAATTTATGAAAAGCAGAGGGGAGGGGGCATAAGGGGGTAAAGTGCAGAAGCCATCCAATTATTGCCAGACCTGGCTGTAACCGATGCTCACCATGATGTTATATTCAATAAACGGACATTGCTTTGAACTTTTACGTGAGGCCATGAATCATTTTTCTCATTGGGAGCTTGACAGACAGCCAGGTCTTTTAAAAGAAATCTATCAAGATTTCCGGGCTACCTGAGTCCCGCCTCCCCCAGGCAATGCCTGATAAAGAGGGAGGAGATCAGGCCATGGCAGAAAAAAGCCTCATTTCAGCTGGAGGCCAGCCAACTCCCCTGAACAGCGGAACTGCAGACATCCAGCCTGTAAAACCTTTCCCAGCAACAGAAGCAAGAAAAGATAAGTACTGGATGTGGGACTGGGAACAAGCTAGAAGGCCCCGGCCCCAGATGGGATCCCTGGGGGGTGCAGTAGAGAAACTGAGGGAGGATTTTGATCAAGCCACCCTTCATGACGGGTTCCAGGCGGCGCTTGGGCCACTTCCTGTACCCCTGACCCGCGCCCCGATGGAGGACCTCGTGGCCGCATGGAATACTGCGGCCACGGGAGCCTTGGATCGGGTCGCGCCCTTGCGGCCTCTCTTGCGGCGGCGAGCCACCCTGGCTCCTTGGTTTACCGAGGAGCTAGGGGTGATGAAACGCCACAAGAGATGCCTAGAGAGAAGATGGAGGTCTACTCAATCTGAATCTGACCGGACACAGGTAAGAGCCCATTTACGGACTTACATTGTAGCGCTGAGAGTGGCCAAACGCCACCATTGTGCCACTCTCATAGCATCCGCAGATAACCGCCCTGCTGCCCTGTTTAGGGTGACCCGCTCCCTCCTTCAACAGAGGGTGCGGGACGCCCCATTACAGGGTAGAGCAGAGGAATTTGTGATTTATCTGCAGGAGAAAATCGCTCAGATCCAGAACGAGTTAGTCTCCATTGATAGCCCAGTGGGATTGCACAAGGCGGATCTTGGTTGGGAGGAGTTTGACTCTGTTACTTCCGAGGATATGGACAGGTTACGTGGGCGACTGCGAGCCACCACATGTTTATTGGACCCGTGTCCCTCCTGGCTTGTACTGGCATCCTGGGAGGTGACACGAGGCTGGCTCCAAGAGGTTGTCAACGCTTCTTTAAATGAGGGTTTCTTGCCTGCCTCCCTTAAAGAGGCCATGGTGAGGCCCCTCCTGAAGCCCTCTTTGGACCCAGCTTTATTAGCCAACTATCGTCCCGTCTCCAACCTTCCCTTTCTGGCGAAGGTTGTAGAGAGTGTGGTGGCACAACAGTTTCCCCGTCACCTGGAGGAAGTTGATTATCTAGACCCGCGCCAGTCCAGCTTTCGGCCCGGGCATAGCACCGAGACGGCATTGGTCGCGTTGGTAGATGATCTCTGGAGGGCCAGAGATGGGGGTTGTTCCTCCATCCTGGACCTATTAGACCTCTCAGCGGCTTTCGATACCATCGACCATGGTATCCTATTGCATCGGCTGGGGGGGTTGAGGGTGGGAGGCACCGTTTTACGGTGGTTCTCCTCCTACCTCTCCGGTCGATCGCAATTTGTGTTGGCAGGAGAGCAGAGGTCGACCTCGAGACCCCTCACATGTGGGGTGCCTCAGGGGTCGGTCCTCTCGCCTCTCCTGTTCAACACATATATGAAGCCACTGGGTGAGATCATCCGTGGTTTTGGGGTAGAGTACCACTTCTACGCTGATGATACGCAGTTGTATATATCTACCCCAAACCACCCCAACGATGCCATAGCGGTGATGTGCCAGTGCCTGGAAGCCGTGCGGATCTGGATGGGAAGTAACAGACTCAGACTCAACCCATCAAAGACCGAGTGGCTGTGGTTTCCGGCCGCCCGATTCAACCAGTTGACTCCATCACTGGCCATAGGGGGCGAACACCTTACCCCTGTGGATGGGGCACGCAGCTTGGGTGTCCTCCTGGATACCCGGCTGTCCATGGAAGATCAAGTGACAGCCGTGGCCAGGAGGGCGTTTTACCAGGTTCGCCTGGTACGCCAGTTGCGCCCCCTATTGGATCGAGATGCCCTTTGCACAGTCACTCATGCCCTCGTGACATCCCGACTGGACTATTGTAACTCTCTCTACATGGGGCTCCCCCTGAGGTGCACCCGAAGACTTCAGCTGGTCCAGAATGCAGCCACGCGAGCAATAATGGGGACCGCTAGGTACACCCATATAACACCTCTCTTGCACGAGCTGCACTGGCTGCCTGTCATCTTTCGGGTGCGCTTCAAGGTGTTAGTTATCATCTTTAAAGCGCTCCATGGCACGGGACCTAGTTATCTGCGGGATCGGATTCTGCCCCACACATCCTTGCGACCGATCCGCTCCCACAGAGAGGGACTACTCCGGGTGCCGTCCACTAGGCCCTTCCCCTGGGCGACGCCCAGGGGAAGGGCCTTCTCTGTGGCGGGCCCAGCCCTCTGGAACGACCTTCCCCCCGAAATTAGAACAACAACGGGCTCCTTCCGTCAAAAACTCAAAACACACTTTTTCTGCTTGGCCAGCCTAGGTTAGGCTCCCGTCTTTTTATAGGGCTTTAGGGGTTTTAATATAATTTAATTTAATGGATTTTAGCGCAGGGACAATTGTTTAATTTGTTTCTTAACTATTTATTTTTTCTATGTATTTTATATTGGTTTTTATTCCCTGTGCACCGCTCCGAGTCCATTCGGGGAGAGGAGGCGGTATATAAATAAATGTATTATTATTATTATTATTATTATTATTATTATTATTATTATTATTATTATTATTATTATTATTATTATTATTATTATTATTATTATTATTATTATTATTATTATTATTATTATTATTATTATTATTATTAGCCAGCCTGCCATCCGGAAGAGAGAGGAGGCATATCTGATCCTGCTGAAGGGAGGAGACGCATGCTGGAGGGCAGCCCCAGAAGCAAGCATGCTGCCAAGAGCAGGCAACTCCCTCCCTCTCCCCCTCCTAGAGCTGAAGAAGATGACCGGCCGTATCAGGCACGGGCATACAGGGGCCAGGAGGAAAACAGAGGAGGGAGGGAACTAAACGATCCACCCCGATTCAGGGGAAAGTTTGATGGTAATTCAGACCAACTAGCTCTATTCCTTGATTCAGCTGATATCCACTTAGAACGCTATGGGCACCTCTACCCATCCCCCAGATCCATGGTGAATGCCATTGCAGAGGGTTTCGAGGGGGAAGCAAAAGAATGGCTAGCAGCCCTCCATAAGCGGAGAGCGCCCCAACTGCAAGACATAGATGACTTCCTCCACCTACTAGAGGCCAGGTTTGAAGAGGGGGAGGAGGACCCATATGCAGAGGAGGAACTCAGCAACCTAAAGCAGAGAGGCCGCCCCATCAAAGAGCACATCCGTGAATTCAGGAGGGTAGTTGGAAGACTACCCCCCCTACCAGAACGGTTGCTGGTGTATTTTTTCAGAATAAGCCTGGATAAACGTATTGCCCAAGTAACTGCATATCGTGACATCCCAAACCAACTCTCTGAGTGGTTCCGAGTGGCAACAAAAGTCGACAGTGGGCTACGTGCCAACGACACAAGGAAGGAACCAGACACAAAGGAGAGGGGTCAACCTAATCTGAAACCATCCCGCCAAAAGAAAGAAATGGCACCACAGCGAGACCTGAGACCAGCCCTCCCTCGAAGTTCCGTGAGGTGTTACAGATGCGGGGGAATGGGCCACATGGTAGCTGCATGCCCAACCCCAGTCCCGAAACCAAGGCTGGACCTACCACCCAGGGCCCAACAAGAACGAGGGCCCCGACGGGCCATCAACACATCCAGGAGGGCTCTTCAAGCTGCAGGGGTCTCCTCCCTCCCAGGCAAAGGCAGTGAAACCCCAGGCAATGATGACCAGTCAATTGAACCCTATGACAGCGAGGACGAGGGAGAAAATGACCCAATGGTGAGCGAATCAATTTACCCTTTCCTTTTTCCAATACGCCTCACAACCCCGAAAACAGGAAAACAGGAGGATTTTCAAGCCCTTGTAGACTCAGGCTGCACTAGGTGCTTGATCAACTTAACCACAGTTCAGAAACTGGGGATCAGAGCGAAAAGACTGAACCACCCGATTCAGTTCGAGCAGGTTGACGGTTCCCTAATGGGAGGAGCCTATGCCACTCACCTAACTGAACCAGTGAGACTAGAATTGGCAGATCACTGGGAAATAATTCGATTCATAATAGCCCCCAAAATGACAGAGGCAGTCATACTTGGACTTTCCTGGCTAGACAAGTGGGGACCGACCATCTGGTGGCAAGGGGGCACCCGCAGGCTTAGGATATCACCTGGCCCTCAACCCCTCCCTCACAAGCAAGCAAAAATACCACTCACATTGGGAGCCCCACAAGAGAGACCACAAGAACAACTGGCAACCACATCTGACAAAACCCCAGAGGCTGAACTGATTCCAGTGGAATACCAGGACCTCGCAGAAGTGTTCATTGAGACAGAATGCGACGTCCTGCCCCCCCCCCCACCGCGAAACAGATTGTGCCATTGAAATCATCCCTGGGGCAAAACTACCCAAACCCAAGCTGTATGCCATGACGCCTCGAGAGATGCAAGAAATGCGTGAATACATAGACAAAAACCTAGCACGAGGGTTCATCGAACCAGCCAAGCCACAGATTGCGGCACCAGTCCTTTTCAAAGAGAAAAAAGATGGAACTATGCGCCTGGTCGTAGACTTTCGAGGGATAAATGGGGTGTGCGTACACAACCTATACCCGCTTCCCCTCATGAAAGATATGCTGTCTCACTTGGCCAAGGGAAAAGTCTTTACCAAATTAGACCTCAGAGAAGCATACTACCGAATACGGATCAGGGAAGGAGATGAATGGAAAACAGTGTTCAACTGCCCTTTAGGAAGTTTCCAATTCAAAGTGATGCCTTTTGGATTACAGGGAGCCCCAGCAGTGTTCATGCAGTTAATAAACGAGGTGCTGCATGAGCACCTCTACAAGGGGGTCCTTGTCTTTCTAGATGACATCCTTATTTACACTGAGACCGTCGATGACCACATACCCCTGGTTCGCCAAGTACTGGAAAAACGTCTGGCAGCCAACCTGTATGTCAAACTATCAAAATGTGAATTCCACCGTGAGCGACTAGACTATCTAGGCTACAGAGTGTCAAATGAGGGAATAGAGATGGACCCAGCTAAAGTGCAAGCCGTCCTAAGCTGGCAACCCCCTCGCACTCGCAGACAGCTACAAAGTTTCCTAGGGTTTGCAAACTTCTACAGGCAGTTCATTCCCTCCTTTGCGAAGATTGCCAAACCCCTGACAGACCTCCTGAAGACAGGGAGCCCAGGAATGAAACCTCGTCCTGGACAACCCCTACAGTGGAGCCTAACCTGCCAGGAGGCATTCGAAACACTGAAAGAAATGTTTGCAAAGGAGCCGGTACTGAAGCATCCTGACCCTGAGCAACCTTTCGTGATCCAGGCAGACGCCAGCGACATGGCCGTAGGAGCAGTACTACTCCAAAGAAACAACCAAGGAAATTTACAACCCTGTGCCTATACCTCCCGCAAACTCACAGACACGGAGAGACGATGGGCCGCATGGGAAAAGGAGGCTTTTGCAGTGCGATGGGCACTACTAACCTGGAGACACCTGCTAGAAGGGAGCCAGAAACCGTTTGAAGTTTGGACCGACCACAAAAATCTGGAAGCTCTCAGAACCCCACGGAAACTATCACCCAAACAAGTCCGATGGGCTCAATACTTCAACCGTTTCAACTTCGTACTAAAGCACATTCCAGGGCAGAGGAACTTTCTAGCTGATGCCCTCTCCCGCATGCCTCAGTACAAATGCGAACGGGAGCACGTAGTGGACGCCATTACTCCTTCTGCTCAACCAGCTGCCCAAGTAACCACCAGGCGGCAACACCGTGACCGACGGGGTCAAACCACAAGCGATCTAACCACAAGACTCAAAACTGAGCTGCTAACGGACCCTTGGTTCCAAAACAACCAACACATCTTGACGAAGAGGGATGACCTCGCCTGGAAGGGGACGAAACTCTACGTTCCAGAATCTCTACGTATCCTAGTTCTCCAGAGGAGCCACGACGCCAAAATGTCAGGCCATTTTGGGTTCCTAAAGACTTTACACCTAGCCCGGAGGCAATTCTGGTGGACTGGAATGAAGAAAGATGTGGATAGCTATGTAAAAAGTTGCACAGTCTGTGCCACAATGAAAATACGACCAGGAAAACCCCCGGGACTACTGCAAACAGTGGCAGAACCAACGAGGCCATTGGAGGAGATTGCAATGGACTTTATAGTAGAGTTGCCAAAAAGTGGGGGAAACACAGTGATTTGGACTGTAATAGACCTGTTCTCCAAGCAGGCACACTTCATTCCCTGTAGCGGACTACCCTTGGCTCACAAGCTGGCTAAACTGTTTGTGAAGCATATCTACCGACTGCATGGAGTACCTCGAAGAATCATCTCAGACAGAGGGGTCCAGTTCACGGCTAAATTTTAGAGGGAGTTCCTGCGGTCCATTGGATCATCTCAGGGTCTTAGTTCAGCTTTTCATCCGAGCACTAATGGGGCAGCAGAAAGACTGAACGCCATGATAGAGCAGGACCTGAGGTGCTACGTGAACTATCAGCAGTCTAATTGGGCAGACCTTTTATCTTTCGCTGAGGTTGCATACAATAATGCTGTTCACAGCAGCAGCGGACTCATGCCGTTCAAAGTAGTGAGCGGCATGGATTTCGTCCCAATGCCTGAGTATCCAAGAGACCCCCCCTCCTCAGTCAGCTTGACTGATTGGATGTCGATGCTGAAAGCAGCTTGGGAAAATGTCAAGAAAGCTCTAGACAAAGCGACACAAACCTACAAGAAACAGGCAGATAAACACCGGGCTCCGCAACGGCCGTTCCAGGTGGGAGAGAAGGTTTACCTCTCCACAAAATACTTGAGACTAAGACTGCCCAGCAAAAAACTGGGGCCAAAACTTGTGGGGCCATTCCCCATAATAAAGATCATCAACCCAGTCACAGTGATATTGAAACTGCCTCGATTGCTGGGGAAGACACACCAATCGTTTCATAGTAGCCTTTTGAAACCTGTGATCGGTTCCACTCTGAGACCACTGCCCCGTGCGCCCCCAGGCCCTGTGGTCATAGGGGGCCAAACCCATTATGAAGTCCAACGAATTCTTGATTCGAGGTGGCACAGAAGGCAACTCCAATACCTAATCAAGTGGAAGGGTTATCCCCTATCGGAAGCATCGTGGGTGAAACAGAGAAACATCCAAGCTGACCGCCTTATAGCAAAATTCCATGCAGAAAACCCAAGCAAGCCAGGGGGAGGGGGATGCATCCCTAAGTCATACACCTGCATTCAGATTGTTTTGTTTCCCATAGGTTGCTTTCGAGAAGTAAGGGGAGCCGGATGTCAACATCCCGATGTTGCCATGGATCTTATCTGTTTTGTCTTAACGAACTGAAAATTCTTGACATTCCTGTGGCAGGAAAGGAATCTCAGGACAGCCTGTGACTGCGCATGCATGCAATTATTTTCAATGCTAATTGGAGAACGTAATTTATGACAAGCAGAGGGGAGTGGGCATAAGGGGGTAAAGTGCAGAAGCCATCCAATTATTGCCAGACCTGGCTGCAACCGATGCTCGCCATGATGTTATATTCAATAAACGGACATTGTTTTGAACTTTTACGTGAGGCCATGAATCATTTGAAGTTTCTCATTGGGAGCTTGACACACTGCTTGTTAAGCAGTAGTTTAGTTTTTACAACTCCAGTAAAAGCTATTCTATTTTTGAGTTTGAGTTTGAGTTTTATTTGATTTATATCCCGCCCTTCTCCAAAAGGACCCAGGGCGGCGCACAGGAATTTAAAATAATATATAAATAATACAAAATACAAAAATTTAAAAACCTATTAAATACCAAGTCCTGCGCTAAAACCAATTAAAAATCCCCAATTAAAACTATCTATACAAGTCACAGCGGAAGTTAAGTTAGGCCGGCTTGATGAAAAAGATGTGTTTTTAAACACTGGCGGAAGAGGTGGAGGTCAGTAATGGTACGGAGTTCCGGGGGTAGGTCGTTCCAGAGGGTGGGGCCCGCCACAGAGAAGGCCCTTCCCCTGGGTGTCGCCAGCAGGCATTGTCCGGCCGATGGCACCCTGAGAAGGCCCTCTCTGTGGGAGCATATCGGTCTAAGGGATGTATGGGGCAGGACACGGTCTCGCATATAACTAGATCCCGAGCCATGGAGCGCTTTGAAGATGGTCGTCAAGACCTTGAAGCGCACCCAAAAGACCACAGGAAGCCAGTGCAGCTCGTGCAGGATCAGTGTTATATGGGAGCATCTAGAGGCTCCCGTAATCACCCATGCGGCTGCATTCTGCACTAACTGTAGCTTTTGAGTGCACCTCAAGGGAAGCCCCATGTAGAGAGCATTGCAGTAGTCGAGTCAGGATGTCATGAGGGCCTGAGTTACTGTGCGAAGGGCAGCCCAGTCCAGTAAGGGGCACAATTGGCGCATCAGGCATACCTGATGAAACGCCCCCCTGGCCACAGCCACCACATGGTCTTCCATAGACAGCCGGGAATCCAGGAGGACACCCAAATTGTGCGCCCTCTCCACGGGGGCTGGTGTTTCGCCCCTAATGGCCAGAGTTGGAGTAATCTGGCTGAACCGGAAACCACAGCCACTCAGTCTTGGACGGGTTGAGCTTGAGTTTGTTACTACCCGTCCAGATCCGTACGGCTTCCAAACACCGGGACATCACCTCAATGGCATCGTTGGGGTGGTCTGGGGTGGATATGTATAGCTGAGTATCATCAGCGTACAGATGATATCCCACCCCAAAACCACGGATGATCTCACCCAGCGGCTTCATATATGTGTTGAATAGGAGGGGCGAGAGGACCGACCCCTGAGGAACCCCGCATAAGAGGGGCCTCGAGGTCGACCTCTGCCCCCCTGCCAACACATATTGCGACCGACCAGAGAGGTAGGACGAGAACCACTGCAAAACGGTGCCTCCCAGCCCCAACCCCCCCAGTCGGTGCAATAGGATACCATGGTCGATGGTATCAAAAGCCGCTGAGAGGTCTAACAGGACTAGGATAGCGGAATATCCTCTATCCCGCGCCCTCAAGAGATCATCAACCAACGCGACCAATGCCGTCTCGGTGCTGTGACCGGGTCGGAAGCCGGACTGGCGCGGGTCTAGATAATCAATTTCCTCCAGGTGTCCTCCAGGATCTCCATCTGCTCTCTAGGCGTCTCTTGTGGCGTTTTATCTCCCTCAGCTCCTCGGTGAACCAAGGAGCCAGGGTGACTCGTCGCCGCAAGAGAGGCCGCAAGGGCGCGACTCGGTCCAAGGCCCCCGTGGCTGCACTTAACCATGCGGCCACCAGGTCCTCAGTCGAGTCACAGGGCAAGTCAACAGGCATTGGCCCAAGCTCCCTCTGGAACCTTACCGGGTCCATCAGGAGCCTGGGGCAGAACCATATAGGAATATTCGGCTCCGCCTCCCCACGGTGGGGTGCGGCGATTGGAAAGTGCAGCCGAAGGAGAGCGTGATCTGTCCATGACAGGGGTTTGATGACTAAATTCCCTATTCCCAGATCACTACTCCACTGTCCTGAGATGAAGATTAAGTCCAGGGTGTGTCCACCCTCGTGAGTAGGGCCTAAAACTACCTGGGTCAGGTCCATGGCTGTCATGTAAGCCATGAACTCCCGAGCTACTCCAGAGGTCTCGCCTACTGATGGCAGGTTGAAGTCCCCCATGACCAAAAGTCTGGGGGTCTGAACCGCCGCCTCGGCTATCACCTCTAGGAGCTTGGGCAGGGCTGTTGTTGCATAGCGAGGAGCCAGGTATACAACTAACACACCCAACTGCCTCCCTAGGCCCCATTTCACAAGGAGGGACTCACACCCGGTCGTCTGAGGGATTGTGGTATCCTTCGGCTCAAGACCTTCTCTAATCATAATCGCCATCCCCCCACCCCTCCCCAGGGCCCTAGGCTGATGGAAGGCTCGGTAGCCTGGTGGGCACATATCTACGAGGGGTAAACCCCCCTCGAGGCCCAACAAGGTTTCCGTTATACCCACCAGGTCCGGGTCCCCCTCTGACACAAGGTCACGAATGAGGGGGGCTTTGTTCACCATGGACCTGGCGTTGCATAACATCAGCCTAGGGTCCCAGCTCTGTGGTCCTTGCCCACCTAGTCTGCGATGGGAGCACGGGGAGTTGGAGCGCGTGACCGCCTGTAACCAGCAGCCACAGTCCTCCAACCCCATCCGTCTCCCACCGCCCCTGCCCCTCCCCAGAACCGAACTAATGGTCAAAACCTCAGTGGAAACGACCCCCCTCCCCTTCCTCCATTTTACTTAACAGTGTCTGGTCTACTAATTGTGTGTACACTAGCAACATTTTCTCTAGCTGCATACTCCGCTGCACAACTTTGCTATCTTCCAACAGACATATCTCCTAACACACAAGATCAGGTCCAGCCAGTTAGAGGTGGAGCAAGAGGTAACAGCTCCTAGCACTATGCAGGTCAGACAATGGAAGGTGACCTAGGAAAGCCACAGTCGTTTTGCCGCAGTTAGCTAAGGCAGTCCAATGTGGGAGGTGAAAATGCCAGAAATCCGGACAAAAACTCCTCCAGGCAGCGACCTGCAATGAGTCAGGCAATCAGGCAGCTGCGGCAACATGCTCTGAAAGCGAAACCGGCCAAACAAAATGGTGGCTGGAACTTCCGACCTTCTCAAAATGGCTGCTGCTGAGGCATGCAGCCTCTAAAGGCTGCCAGAATGATCAAGGAACCCTGAGGAGCCACACCGAACGCTGGCTTCCTTAAAAAAGTGCAATTGGCAGAAATGGAGCCCTCAGCGGGGATCCGGACCACAGCGGCGGCGCTGTGATGGCGCTGGCGTCGGCACTCTGACCGACGCACTTCTCCAACAGCTGCCAGAAGCTCTATGGCGCCCAAGCAAGCCCAGGACACCAGGAAGGCTAAATGGTGAGTAGTTAGCCAAATAAAGAGAAAGGAAAGATTTTTTACCAAGCCTGCTCAGGATATGATAATTAAAGTGGATATTTCTTACTAAAATTTGAGAGAGTCCAAGCAATCTGCAAAACTGAAGAGAAACTCGAAGTGCGTCCACTGGGCTAGCTGAATTGAAAAAATCTGAGAATGGTCAGCACCAGAGGCATGGCTTCGAGTTTCAATTCAGATCTGGGCAGATTGGATGTATTTAACCCTTACTTGGACTCTCCTTAACAGCACCCAGGAAAAAGCTAGATTCACTTAACAACTGCCTTATTAATTAATTATTAAATAAAGCATTTTCTCATAAAACTTGCCCATATGCAAATTACATAGTTGCCCTTATATTTCAAGATTGGCAACTATTTCATATCTTTTATTTATGTAGTTGGGGAAGGAAAATCGAAAGCAACGTTCCTTCTAGTTTGCCTAGACTTACTATGAAAGCAGAACTCCCTTGAAGAATGGTTATGAATTTTCTAAACCAGCTGGCAACTATAAGTATGTTTTTGAAATAATTCAATCATTGCAAAAGCACCATGGAAAATAGGATATAAAAATAAAGATTCAAGAAAATATAATGTAATAAAATCATTGTAAAAACTAGCACTCAATAGTGCACTCTACCCCTTCATTTTTTTTCTAATTACTAACTAGTGGTACTCCAAGGATGTTTATACTTTGCTTTAAAATTTAAGGACCAACAAGTTTGCACTATGGACTTATTGTGGAATGCAAATAAGTACACTTTTTGTATTTATTATCCAAACATTTCAAAATACACTATTACTTAAAAGTCTTAAGAGTTAATCATTGTTGAACTTGAGAGTTTATTTGGAAGAATATGTAACCTGAAAGATAGGCTATAATTTGAACAAAGAATAAAGCACTGAAAGATAAAAGGATTTTTAATAAGAATTTTTCAAAGTAGATCAAATATTACACTCTGGATTTAATACAGGAAATGGTGGAGTTTGTACAAGAGAACAAATAAACCAAAATTTGTTTCAGACAAGATTTCCTGCCATCAGTTCACTATTATTCTTCTATGCTACTTTCTGGGAATGGATTGCTTATATCCAGTTCTGGTACTTTCAGCAGGTACATGTTTTTATGGAAAGCTCCCATCTCTTGGGCTGTCATATTTACGTTCCATACAGGGAAATCTGGAACTGCCTTTAACCAAAAATCTTCCATGGGTTTTTTTCCAGTGAACCACCACTCCTAGGAAATATGAAAATCAGAAGGTGAGTAGAGAGAGCAAATAATTATATTTGTCTACATTGTTATTAGACAAAATAAGAAAGGAAGGTTTTGTGGTATGGTGGTATTTCATTTCCAGAGAGGAATCAATAATTTATTTATTTACCAATATGCTATGTACTGATGCACCTTATTTTAGGATTTAGTCTTCCATTTCTCCACACTAAGGGTTTCCCTCCCTCAGCTCCATTATCACGAGGTCCCTGTCCTGCATAGGAAACAGGTGACATCATTTTTTCAAAATGCTGCCAAAATTCAGTCAGCTGCCAGTAGGTGGCTCTAGGATTCACAGGAGCATAGAGAGGTGCCTTAAAAAAATATGAAACTTCATCTTCTCAATTATTGTTCACAATATCTGACAAGCAGTCAATGGATTTTTAACCTATTCTGTGGGACAACCTATTCTCCAAAATACCTGAGGGCAAGGCAAGAAGTCACAGATGGAAACTTATCAAAGAGAAAGAGAGATCCACCCAGAACTAAGGAAAAAATTCCTGGCAGTGAAAACAATCAGTGAAACAGCTTGCATTCGGAAACTGTGGTTGCTCCAACACTGGAGAATTTTAAGAAGAGATTTGACAGCCATTTGCCTATAATGGTATAGGGTGTCCTGCTTGAGCAGGGAGTTGGACTAGAAAACCTCCAAGGTTCTTCTGATTTGTAATCAGTTTTAAAGCAATACCTTGCTAATCTCTAGCCAGGATTTCTCCAAACGATTCCCATAGATATCACTACTGTAGAATCCCTTCTCAAGAAAGCTTTGGCTGAGGTCATCATTTCCAAGCATCAGGTGGACATAGGCTTTCAGATGGTAAACCCTGGAATAGTACACTGGGCTTATAGAACACTGGTTCATTATCTGATCCAAATTCTATTAAAAACATTGAATAGTCATGTCAGCATGTTGGGTGTGTAACTAGTGGCAAAAAGATAATTTCTGAAGAACAAATCATAAGGAGAAACAAAATAAATAGAAAGCATTGCTATTTTATTTTCAATCTTTGTAGCATGTCAGTTTCTAAGATTACAACAGGCTTAGTGCAAATAAACAAATAAACAGCTAGATAGATATGACTAGTTTTTCTGAGAAAACCACCTCTGCAACTATTTTTAAAATGTTTATATTTTTGGAAGAGGGAAAAAAAGCACGAGGTAAGGTCAGAAGCTGCTTTATTGACTCATTTATGCCATTTTCTACATAAAGAAATTGGTGACTCTAAATGCCTGAAGCACTGCAGGGAGTAGGTGGCTGGCTGGCAAATACACGATTCTACTTTCCTCACATCTATTAAATAGATTGCTAATAGCCTGGCAGCTAACTGACCTTGGATGATATTGAAATGCTAAGCAATGTCAGATCTGGTTATTTTATGAGAGCACCAGGAAATTCCAGAGCCACAGGCTTGGTTAGGAAATCAAACCAACATTCTAAAAGAAAGTGGTGGCAAATCACTTCCATATTCTGGCCTAGTTAAAAAAAACATGAACCTGTTGTATACACCCTAGTGGTTGAGCTTGATTCAATGGGGGCTTTACCCTTAAAAAACAAGGACAAAGACTTGCAAAAAGAGAATTACATGTGCACATAATAGTAAAATGATATAGATTGAGGTTTGCAGCTTTTCAGTAATTTCTCAGATTACTGATTATTTGCAAGACAGGTACACAATACAAAGCAAAAGTATGCCAAATGTGCCAAAGGCAGCTAGTAAAAACAAACTGGAATTCCCATATGTTGTCCACATAGGTATCCTGTGGGCTACACAACATGTAACACAACATTCAAACCACCTGTGGACTATATTCCTGCCTTAGTAATATAGAGTATAATAGTTCAACAAGTACTGTATTTTTTTAGAATATAAGACACTCCTAAGTATAAGACGCACCTAGCTTTGATCTACTGTTTCAAGCTGTGGAGATTGTCATTGCCTATTGCAATCTCTGCACATTGCATTTCCACTTGTTCTGGTTGACAGGAATTGGAATGGGCAGAAAATGGGGCGCATAGAGGCCAAAAATGGGATGCAGATGCCAAAAATGGGTGTAGAGGTGGCAATAGACAATGACAATCCCTGCAGCCTGCAACAGCTGATAGTTGGGAGGCTGATCCAACCGACAATCAGGTGCTTGTGCTACTCAGGCTGTGCTGAAGCGGGCTGTTTGCTGCAAGGAGGCAAATTGCTGGGAGGAAGAACCCAAAGGGTGGGGGCCAGTGTGTGGGCAGGGCTACATTCAGTGTATAAGGCAGGGGTCCCCAACCTTTTTCGCACCAGGGACCGGTTTCATTTTAAAGAAAGTTTTGCGGACCGGCTGAGTGGCTCAGCAGTCAAGTGACTGGGTGGGCGTGGCCAACGGAAAATGTGAAACTCACTTAACAATGGTCTTAGTTAACAACCAAACTTTTGGGCTCAATTGTGGTCATAAGTTCTTTCTTTCTTTCTTTCTTTCTTTTTCTTTCTTTCTCTGTCTCTTTCTCTTTCCTTCTCTGTCTCTTTCTCTTTGTTTCCTTCTCTCTCTCTCTTTCTTTCTCTTTCTTTCTTTCTTTCTTTCTCTTTCTTTCCCTTTCTCTCTTTCTCTTTCTTTCTTTCTTTCCCTCTTTCTCTTTCTTTATTTCTTTCTTTATTTCTCTTTCTCTCTTTCTTTCTTTCTTTCCCTCTTTCTCTTTCTTTCTTTCTCTTTCCTTCTCTTTCTTTCTCTCTTTCTGTCTCTCTCTCTTTCTCTCTCTTTCTTTCTCTCTTTCTCTCTGTCTGTCTTTCTTTCTCTTTCTCCCTCTCTTTCTTTCTCTCTCTCCCACTTTCTTTTTCTTTCTCTCTTTTTCTTTCTCTATCTCTGTCTCTCTCCTTCGTCCGCCCATCTGTCACTCTATGTGTGTATGTATGTGTGTGTGTCTGTATGTCTCGCATTCACGCACTCAATCACTCATTCTGTGTCTCTCTTTCTCTCCCTCCCTCCCTCTCTGTCTCTGTGTGTGTGTGTGTCACTCTCTGATTCCCCCCTCCCTCCCTGTCTCTGTGTCTGTGCCTCTCTCTGTCTGTCTGTCGTCGTCCCCGCCCCGCCCCCCGCAGAGCCTCCTCAGCCCGGCCCACCGCGCTCACTCGCCTTAGCCTGCCCTGCTTGGTCACTTGTTCGCTCGCTCAGGCTCAGGCTCATTCCAGGAGCTGAGAAGGCTCCGTGTGTGTGTGTGTGTGGGGGGGAATCGGCGGCCGGTAGGGAGGGCTGCTGCGGCGCCGCCCAGGAGTCCCGTCGACGAGGGTGGAGGAAGAGCCGCACTCCAATGGCGCGAACAGCCGCGCCTGCGCTCTCCCACGCGCTCTGCCCAGGGGGCTGCCCCCTCCTCCTCCTCTCCAGCCCTGCGGCCCGGTTCCTACCAAGCCATGGACCGGCACCGGTCCGCGGCCCGGGGGTTGGGGACCCCTGGTATAAGGTGCACCCAAATTTTCATCCTTTTTAAAGGGAGGGGATGTTTTATACGCCAAACAATATGGTAAGCGCCAGAATGCCACACTACTGTTTCACCAAATTTTAAAAATTGAGCAACAGTGTAATTTTGCTCTTCTTTTGAGTGAATGGTTGGGGTTTGTGGTTTTTAATCTCTCTAGTATTTGTGGAGCATAATAATTACTATTCTTGTGATATAAAGAGTAAAAAAGACAGGTATATAGATATATAGATATTACCGTAAAATACGGTATGTAATAGTTCAACTAGGAAACGCAATATTGATATATACTCTTATTCAGGGGTGGGATTCTGCTGGTTCTGACCATTTCGGGCAAACCAGATGTTAATTTTAATCTGGTTTGATAACTGGTAGTTTCAAGGACTGGCTGATCCCGCCTGCCCCTCCCTTCCCCTCCTAGGTGTCTCCATGTGACCTGTTCAACATACGGGTCTGTTTCCAGCCTCCAGAGGCTCAAGGAAAGCCTCTGGAGCCTGGGGTGTGCGAAAATGTCCCCCCTGGCCCCATGGTGCAGGAAGTCAACTAGGCCATGCCCCCATGGTCACGCCCACCTAGCAACCAGGCAGAGAACCAGTTTCTAAAATTTTTCAGTCCCACCTCTTATCTAATCCAACATCCATTTTGGAAGACCTGTCTAGATGTTTAGTGCTGAAAATGCTTTAAGTTAGGGTTGGCAGAGTGAGTTTCTGGTCAATAAAGTTGACAATAAAGAGAACAAATTCTCCAAAGTATCTAAGAGCAGGACGAAAAATAATGAATGGAAGATTATTAAAGAGAAATCCAAGCTAGAATTAAGGAGAAACTGCCTGACAGTGAGAACAATTAATCAGTGGAACTCCTTGCCTGCAGAAGTTGCGGTGGACATGGAGATTATTGGAGGATTTCAAGATGGAATTGGACAACAATTTATCCAGAATAGAATAGGGCAGTGATGGCGAACCTTTTTTGCCTTGGGTGCCTAAAGCACCCACACTTGCACTGTTGCGCATGCTCATGTGCCCACCCCATAATTTGATGCCTCCCATGCTGTGCCCCCTGATCATGCATGCTTGACACGACCTGCTGCCCCACGCATGTGCGCACGGCTTTTTTGGAGCCTGGGGAGGACAATAATAATAATAATAATAATAATAATAATAATAATAATAATAATAATAATAATAATAATAATAATAATAATAATAATAATAATAATAATAATAATAATAATAATAATAATAATAATAACCCGCTCTCTCTCCCCGAAGGGACTCGAGGCGGGGCACAGGGAATTAAAAACAGTTAAAACAGACAGAAATACAAAATTAAAAACAAATTAAACTTGCCCTGCGCTAAAAACTCCTATAAACTAGGCTATCCCTAAAACCCCTAAAATTAAAAAATTTTTAATTTTAAATTACCCTAGGCCAGCCAAGCGAAAGAAGTACGTTTTTAATTGCTGTCTGAAGGAGCGAAGGTCAGTAGTTGTTCTGATTTCGGGGGGAAGGTCGTTCCAGAGGGCTGGGCCCGCCACAGAGAAGGCCCTTCCCCTGGGCGTCGCCCGCTGGCTCCCCCACACCCCTGGCTCCCCCACACCCCTGGAGGCTGGAAACAGCCCATTTTCTGACTTCCAGTGAGCCTGGTAGGTCCATTTTTTACCCTCCCAAGGCTCCAGAAGCTTTCTAGGAGCCTGGGGAGGGCAAAAAAAGGCCCAACACACAAACCAGAAGTTTGGGAATGGACTTCCAGGTTGCCTGTTGGGCCATTTTTCTCCCTCTGGAGGCTTCAGGAGGGCAAAAAATGGCTGAAAATCAAGGCCGAAAATCAGCTGGCCAGCATATGCTCATGTGCGCTGGAGCTGACAGGGAAACGCCTCGCGTGCCCTCAGAAATGGCTTCGCGTGCCACCTGTGGCACCCGTGCCATAGGTTCGACATCATGGGAATAGGGTTTCCTGCTTGAGCAGGGAGGTCGGACTACAAGATCTCCATAGTCTCTTGCAAATCTGTTATTCTATGACCCTTTCAAAATAATTAAACCAATGCAAATCAGGCATTACTCAAGAAAATATTTCTGCAGAAGCTAGGTGTCTGTTCCTCCTGCAGCCCAAGTCAAAATGGCCATGGATGGCAGCACTCAGCAACATGGGTAGGGATGATTGTGCCTGTTGCAGTCTGAAACAGACAATGAAGTCACCCATGCAAAGGTCTGAACCTGAATTAGGACTTTCCTTGTGACAATAAGGGCAGTGAAGCATACTCTCTACCCTATTGTATTGGAAGATAGTTGCCCAGTTTCAGGTGACCAGGTCCCTTCTGCATAAGGAGGAAACAGGGAAGCTCTTGCAGGGCCACTGTGAGGAATATATCAGATATATATGTCAGATAAAGTTTCTTGGCCTTGCTTGGAATTGGAATCTGGCTGGGCAGATTCTTTGGAATTTATTGAAAAATATCTAGCCTTGTTATCTCAGGAGAGGCAAATTCAGATCCACAAATTACAGAGATTGGAAATCAGTACTTACTGGAATCCATTTTGGTTGGTTGTGAAACATCCCAAGATTGATGGTTTTATTATTTGTACAGTTTTCAGTTTTATTGTTTTTATGATCTGCTGAGAAGTTGTTTTTTAGATGGGAAAATAACAATAATAAATAATTAGCCTGATCCGGCCCTTGATCAAATCATATTGTCCAAGAAGTGTCCTAGATCATACCCACAGGGGAAAAAATGTGTTGGGAAACATTATTTTGAAAAGTGGAATATCCAGATATAAGCTGCCTTCATTTGGGGCTGGGGACCAGATGTTGATAATGTTATGAGGATATTATTTAAAAATGATTTGCAGAGCATCATTGTGTCAGGGTTAATGGAAACCCCGAGTTGTTATATGATTTTGGAATGAAAATGCACCATTTATGTCTGTCCAAAGATTTGTGAACTACAGTAGCTTGCATTCATCATCACTGGGTAACTGAGGTTTTGAATGCTGGGATAAAGAACATGTGTAAGACCATGCACTGGAAATCTCATTTAACTTGCACAACACTTTAAACTGTTGTTTCACTGATCATAATTTACTCAAAAAATTGCAGTAATAAAAGAATTAATGATAGTTGTGAATTATGAAGTTATACTTCAGATGTAAAAAACTAAGTGATAATAATTATATTTGCATAAATATCTCTCTGACCTGAAAAAAGGAAAGACAGACACATAACTAAAACAGAATTAAAAAACAAAAAAGTCAAGGAAACAATCATTCCACTAATGGAAGAAAAGGTAAGGAGGTAATGGGTAAGAAGAAAATGCAACTGCTTAAAATTCATTTTTGTGTGCAAAGAATGTTTTATACAAAAGGAAAAAATAGAAAAGGAGGAGCCTGTGTCACAATGATACAATGCTTTAGGTGCGACGATACGACAGTTTAGGACCGATTGGACTGTCCAGCGGGAAAAGAATCAACGATGATCTCGCAGCGGCGACATCATCGTTGATTCTTTTCCCGCTGGACAGTCCAATCGGACCTAAACTGTCCTGTAGGGACAGTGAAGAGGAAGCAGAATTTTTGCTGATCTCAGGGACACCGCAAAGTCCCTGATTGATCCAAACAAAGTGCTTCTACTTCGAAACAGACAACCCCCATGCTGGCAAAGTTGCTGACGGCTCCAGAAAGAAGGGAGAGAAAGTGGATTCCAGCTGAAAGTGGATTCCAGCTGTTGAGATTTTTACCGCTTTAAAAGAGACTGTTCTAAAAGAGATTGCCCATAAAAAAATTTAAACTAAGTTGAAACTTTTAAAAATAGAAATAAGCGACAGAATTAAACTTTGGAGGACCCTGGTCAGTGTGTTATCACAATTTTTTTAATTGATAATTTAAATGGAACCTATGAAGCATTTTTAAAAGGAACAAGGTAAGTTTTCTTCTTCTATTTTTTTTCCTTGTCTATAACCTATGGACTAAACCTCTTCCTTTTCATTACTATATGTGATTTTCAAAAAAAATTTCTCTACTATACTTAAGAATTTGATTTCCTTTAGAAATAACTAAGATACAAAAAGAAGCAAGACAACAATTTGAAATAACAGAGGGGAAAATGGTGCTGCTACTTGAAAGCTAAAGTATGTGGATTACAGACAAAATACTTTCACTCCTACTGTTGTTTATTCTGGCTTATTTTAAAGAGGCACAGTTTGCCTAAAAGTGAAAGGGGAATTGTTTTTTTCCCCTTTACAAATGTTCTTTTGAAGTCAAATTTCAACCAGGGACTCTATCGTGAATTCAAGTTTGTTAAAAGCATTTCTTGAGCCACAGTAGCAGCTTTTTTTTCAACAACTGGAGATAATGGCATGTACTGAACAACAGAAAGAAATTGTTACCTTGCAAGAGATAATGGATGCAATACAGCAATTCTCTAATTCATTTGAAAAAAAATTAGAACATCTAATTGGAAAATATGAGGAAAAGGATGGATTTACATATCAAATGGAAAAAAACAGAGGTTGGTGCCTCAAGCACTAAAGAGAAAAATACTCACAAAGAAATTAAATCTGTTGAACCTTTTGATGAGTGGCTTATGTTTGGCAATGGGAAAAGTGGAACATGGAAAGATGAATCAGATGGATGGGAACTCCACCTCAGACGGCAAGATACAGAAGAAGAAACAACAAAAGAATTTATGGTATTAAAGAAAGAAACTTTACCCGTAACTCTATTGATAACAACCCTGACATCTAAAGTCAAATTATAAACAGGGATTTGAAAAGGAGGATTAGAAATTCTTTGGATACTAAATATTACTGATGTTTTGGTTAGAATAGGTTACAGGGAGTAATGATTTTGGAGGATAGTAGAATTAATAAATATACCAATATGTGGCTATGTTTTACGTTTTGGTATGTTTTAAAATTAAGGATGTGTAATACAATTATAATTAAGCAAGAATGGAGGCATGAAAAGGATAATGTTTATAAATATATTTGATGTGATGTACTTGAAATAATATGAAATAATATGAAACTTGGATGAATATTGAAGAGATGTATGAAAACATTTTGTAATCAGCAGATACACTTTCTATAGCATGTAAGATGCAGGATTTTTGTGTTTTGTTTAAAAATAAAATAAATAAATAGAATTTAATATTAAAAAAAGGAAAAAATAGACCAACCAATCAAATATAATAGAAGGCAGAATAAGAATACAAATCAAGAAAGGCAAGAAAATGGTAAGAGAACACCTATCCAGAGTAGACAAATTCAAATCACCAGGCCACGATAGATTGTATATCAGGGTTCTAAGGGAGCTGGCAGACGTGATTTCAGAACCACTAAACTAAACCTTTCAAAGCTCCTGGAGCACAGGGGAACCACCAGAGGATTGCAAAAGAGTTGTTGTACTACATATAAATGGAAGAAAGCATGAAGTGGGGTACTTCAATGTTCTGTCTTAGGACTAGTACCTTAAATATGTTTAGATGCATAGAATGCATATGGGTCAACATAAAAGGAAAAAAGAATGACATTGCCATAGGTGTATACAACACAGGGGTGGGATGCATGGTGTTCGCATGGTTCGGGCTATCCTCTAACTAGGATTCTGCCCTGTTCAATGAACTCCCAAATGCTACCCCTGGCTGGCTCTCCCCACCCTGCCCCTCCCCTCCCTAGAGTCTCCACGTGGCCCATTCATCATGCCAGGTTAAGTGCAGGCCCTGCGTGGAGGCTCAGAGAGGGCAAAAAATGGGCCTATTTTCCTAAGTTTGGAAACGGGTCGTTTCCAGCCTCCGGAGCCCGGGGGAATCAGGTTTTGCCCTCCTGGAGGCTCAAGGAAAACCTCCAGAGTCTGGGGAAGGTGAAAAACTGGCCTACTGGAAGTTCTGGAAGTCTGGAAAGGGCCCGTTTCCAGCCGCCGGAGAGCCTCTGGAGCCCGGGGGAATCAGTTTTTGCCCTCCCAGAGGCTCGAGGTAAGTCTCCGGAGCCTGGGGAGAGCAAAAACACCCCCCTCCGTAGTGCAGGAAGGCCACTAGGCCATGCCCACCATGGCCACACCCACCCAGCAACGGAGCAGCAATCCCATTGCTGGAACTTTTGAAGCCCACCCCTGATACTACAGGCCACCTAACAGAGCAGAAGAAATAAATAAATGTTTTGCTAATCAGTTAACCAACATATGTAGAAAATATACCACAATAGTAATGGGAGACTTTAACTATCCTGACATCAACTCTGCATCAAGTGGGAGATTGAACAAATTCCTGACCCACCTAGCTGACAACTTCATCACCCGAAAGATAGAAGAGGAAACTAGAGGGACAGCTTTACTGGATCTTATTCTTACCATGAGAGAAGATGTGATAGAGGGAATTAAACTTGAAGGAACTTTAGGGGAGATGACCATGTCATATTAGAATTTAGTATAAAACAGACTCAAGTGATGGAACATAATCAAACCAATGCCTTAGATTTTAAAGGACTGGTTTTAACCAGCTCAGAGAACTTGGGAAGAATTCAATGGATGGAAATCTTAAAGGGGAAATCGACTCAAGAAGTTCGAGAAACTGCAAAATATGATTATAAAAATCCAATCTAGCACAGTATCACAGAAAAAGAAAAAGATGAAATTCAAGAAAAAGCCAGCATGGTTGCACAAAGATTCTCAGATCAACTGACAGAGAAAAGGGATAAGTACAAAAAATGGAAAGAGGGACAGAATATCAACATGGCAGAATACCAACAAATAGCCTGAAATTGTAAAGATGAAGTTAGGAAAACTAACACTTTGAAAACAATTTTAAAAGTTTCTTTCAACACAGAAAAAATAAGAAAAAAAGTCAAAGAAATAATTGGCCCATTAATGGGAGAAGAGTGGCAAAAAAGTAATGGGCAATAGAACTACATAATTCATACTTTGCATCTGTCTTCAGGTAAAAAGAAAAAACAACTCAACTTACTAAAAACAGAACTGTAAATGACAGGTTAAGAATGCAAATAATATATATATATATAAATAAAGTAAGAGAACACTTGTCTGCTCTAGATGGTTGCAAATGGCCAGATCCTGAAGGACTACATCCCAAGTTCTGATGAAACTAGCAGACATTATTTCAGAACCATTGAAATATATCTTTCAAAGTTCTTGGAGCACTGGGGAATTATCAGAAGACTGGAAAAAAGCTGATGTGGTTCCCATCTTCAAAAAAGGGAGAAAAAACAGATCTATGTAAAAACAGAGGTGGCACCTTGCTGTGCGTGAGCTCAGTCACATGACCAATGCTGTTTCCTTTGACTTTTCTTCCTCCCTTCGCAGTGGAGCTGCTCGGAAGGCAATCGGTAGTCTGTCCCTTTAAGGTGCTTCAACACGGGGGAGGGTGGACCATAAAGGGATAGGTCGCAGGAGCTGCGTTCCGAGCAGCTCCACTGTGAAGGGAAGAAGAAAAATTCAGGCAAGTTGTCTCCTTGAGATGTGTGCATGTTTGCACACATCTCAAGGAGACAACTTGCCTGAACGTTTCTGCCTTCCTTCGCAGCAAAGCTGCTCGGAAGGCAGCCGCCGCCGCAGCCTGTCACTTTAAGGTATTTTGATGCTGCCCACGATCCGGCCCTGTGCAAAGGCAGCCACCATGCTGGTGAGTAGGCTTTTTGCTTCCCCACCCACAATCCCTATCCCAATCTAGGCATGACGCAGACAGCCCAATAGAGGCAGAAAACGGGCCGTTTCCATTGGCCCTTCTCTGGGCCTCAGTGACCACGGGAAAGGCAGGAAAGTCGGCTGGGCCTTGGGAGCAGCGGGGAAGGTAAACAAGGATGGTAGGGCCACGGCCGTGGGGAAGGGATTAAGAAAGGCAGGCAAACATAGCAGGGGCGTCGGCCACATGGAAGGGAGTAGGGAAAGCAAGCGGGGATGGTGTGGGGGAAGCTATCTAGGCTGCAACTTACAGACTGACTTACCCAGGCAGCTGATCAGGCACTGCGTGGGAAGGCAGGCATGCCTCAGAGACTGCGTGGCCAGTACAAGCAAGGACACAGCGTGCTCGCCAGGAAGGCAAGATGAGGCGTGACAGGGTGGGGCGGTGCAAGCGGGGTTAGCAGGTGGGGGGGGGGGGAGCAGCAAAGGGGGGGGAGCTAGAAGTGATATTTGCCGGTTCTCAAAACTACTCAAAATTTCAGGTAACGGGTTCGCCCAAACGGGCTGAATGCCACCTCTGAGTATGAGCCAGCACTGCCAAAACAAACCAAAATCAGTCCTAAGACAGAGGGATAGTATCAAGATCACATGAAGTATTAATATAGTTTTATACTGCATTGATAAGACCATACTTGAAATACTGCATCCAGTTCTGATCACTATGATAGAAAAAAGATATTGAGACTAGAAAGAATGCAGATAAGAGGAAGAATTAGGCGTCTGGAGGCTAATGAATGGTTAGGGAACTAGGTATGTCTTGTCTAGCAAAAAGGATTAGGGGTGACATGACTGCAATCTTTCAATACTTGCAGGGTATCACACAGAAGAAAGGGTCAATATATTCTTCAAAGCACCCAGGGACAGGACAAGGAGTAATGGGTGGAAGATTATTAAAGAGAGATCCAAGCTAGAATTAAAAAGAAATTTCCTGAGAGTGAGAAAAATTAATTAGATGGCCTCGAGAACTTGTGGGTGCTCCATCACTGGAGATTTTCAAGGAGAGAATGGAAATCATTTGTCTAGAATGAGTTAGGAGGTTGGACTAGAAGACCTCTAAAGTCCATTCCAACTCTGTTATTCTTATGTTCTAAAATGAAATAGAGAAGATACAGACAGCAAGGAGAAGTTTATTAGCAGTACCCTTTCAGGAAATAAATCAAAAATCTTGTCCCCTATTCACCCTAGAGTTACCTTTGAACTTTAAAGTCTTTATTCCAGCAGATAACCTAATAACCTAATAATCTAACCTAATCTACCGTACCAGCCTAGTTGTAGCAAATATTACCTAATCGGGTTTTTACGTTATAAATTTAAACAAGATATTTTAACACAGGGTAAAACATTTAATTTAGTTTTATTATTTATAATTGTTATATATGTATATGCTCTAAATTCTTGTACACCGCCCCGAGTCTCTTCAATAAATCCAAATAAATAAATAAATAAATAAATAAATAAATAAATAAATAAATAAATAAATAAATAAATAAATATTCAATAGGAAAAGCTTTCCTAATCTTTTGGTTCAGATACACCTGAATATTTTTAGATATTATTCTAATTTAACCTACCGTACCTAGCCTTAGTCTTTAGTAGAGAAATTTTTACATTGGTTTTATGGGTTAGTTTTAATGGGGTAGATTTTAGCACAGGGTGGTAATTTAATATAGTTTTAAGTATTTATTTTGTGATATATTATGTTTTTTACATTTCCTGTGCACCGCCCCGAGTCCCTTCGGGGGGAGGGGGAGGTTAATAAGTCGAATAAAACTAAACTAAACTAATTTGAATTCTAGCACTATAGAAATAGGAAAACCAAATAAATAAATTAGCAAGATCACAAGCCATCCCAATTCCTTCCTTAGATTGTAGAACTACTGTCGCCATAAAGGCTAAAGCCAGCTTATATAGTAAGGATCAAAATAGATATATATAAAAATCCAATTTTGTGGGTTTTAGAAGCAGCATTGGAAATATTTTTTAGTTACCCTAAGCCAAACTTCTTGTTGCTGTTAAAATAATAATAATCATTTACTATCTGCTAAAGTAAAACAAAAATTAGAAACTGATTATGAAACTATCAGAGGACTGATTTGACCGTCCATTGTTTGTGCTTGCAAGAAATGGCTAAATAGATAAATAAATTTCTGCATATCCATCTCTGAATTCCTCACCTTTGTTATCCTGTTATGCATCTCACGGACTTTGTCAGGCCTCTCTTCTATATATTTTCTTAATAACAGAGCCTCACACTCTACCAACTTACAGAATCCATGGTTAGAACAGAGTGAAGCACATGTTCTCCTCACCAACCGTCTTGCTTTTTCAAATGGTATTATGAATTTATCCCATTGCTGAAGTCTGGCAAACCTAAATGATAAACTCACACGTTAGGTAGAAGGAAAGTCAATCCTTCCCTTGTGAGATGTATAGCAACACAAGTTTTCAAAATGAAAGGACATCAAGGCCAAAAGTATATAATATCTTTATACTAGTTTAGAAATCTACTTATTTTCTCAAAAAACAAACTAATGTTGCAAAAAGAGAAATGAATGATGGAAGTTGATAGGAATATGGTTTATAAGATTGAGAGTTAGAATTATACTATACATTGGTAACATTAGTCCTTGGAAATCCACTACAGGTTTTTTTTGTCAATCAGTACAAAAAGTTCCAGCTGACCCAATTATTCATTTACTGTATTTTTTGGAGTATAAGATGCAGCGGAGTATAAGGCGCACCCAGGTTTTGAAGAGGCAAATAAAAAAAAAAGTAGGTAGGTAGAGAGAGGGGGGGAGAGAGAGAAATACAGTAGGTAGGTAGGGAGAGATAGTTTATATAGGTAGGTGGAGGGATAGAGAGAAATAGAGAGAAATACAGTAGATCAGCAGAGAGAGAGTAGGTAGGTTGGTAGGTATATAGGTAGATGGGGGCAAAGAGAGAAATATAGTAGGTAGAGAGTGAGTGAGAGAGAGTGTAGATAGGTAGGAAGGTATAGGGATAGAGAAAGAAATAGAGAGAGAAATACAGTAAATAGATAGGGAGAGAGAGAGTAGGTAGGTAGGTTGGTAAGTAGAGGGATAGAGAGAAAAATAGGGAGAAATACAGTAGATAGGTGGGGGGGGGAGAGAGTAGGTAGGTAGGTATATAGGTAGATAGAGGGGAAGAGAGAGAGAGAAATACAGATAGGGAGGGAGAGTAGGTAGGTAGGTAGGTAGATGTTTCCAAGTATATTTATCCATGTGCTGGAGAAGGAAATCACTGTTAATATGTAGCACCTAAAACGTTGTTTCTGCTGGCATAGCACTTGACCAATGTAATTCTCATCAATTCCTCTAACTAAACAGCCTCCTGAAAGGTGGTGGTGGGGGAGTTTTTGCACTCTGCAAACCTCCCCAAAACAGTCTGTTTTTCACGAAAACGGCCCTGTTTTTTTTTTCCAAATAAGAGGCATGAATAGTCTTGGGGGGGGGGCTTGCAGAGTTCCTGGGGGATGGGGGGGGGGCAAAAACTAGCAAAAAACGGTCTGTTTTTTGCAAAAACAGGCCATTTTTTGGTCATAAAAGTAGCATGCATAGCCTTATGGGGGCTTATAGGGTGCGAGGGGGGGAGACGGGCTGTTTTTTTCCTCATTTCTGCCCTCCCCAGCCCTCAGGAGCTCTTTGAAAGCTTTCATAAGGCTATACGCGGCCATTTGGGTGAAGGGATGGGGCTTCGGGAGGTAAAAAAAAATCTGTATTTGGTGTGTAAGATGCACCCAAATTTTCAGCCTCTTTTTAGAGGAAAAATGATGTGTCTTATATTCCAAAAAATACGGTAATCAAACTAAGTAAAACAATTTACTATCAGATGACAAGAATTAATAAATTTGGTGTGCAATAGTGGCTAGTAGATTGAGTGTGTAATTGATTCTTTGGCTCCTCATGACTTAAAAACCACAAGAAATAAGTGGGGTATAGACAGAGAATTAATTTCCTTTCTGTAGCAACCCTTTAAGACTCTTTCACAAAATCCCATTTCTGTTATAGTTTAAATTAATATATGTTTCAGTAATCATTATTCAGGACAGAGGAAGATTCAGATACATATATCCATAGAGAACAGTGCAGCCTCCAACAGTAACACTGAGTTCCAGTAAGCCATGGATCAATCAATTTCTATCTTACAACATAAAAAGGGAAAACTATCATTTCATATAATAGCATTACAAAAAATTAAAGTTACCAAATTGCCAGAGAAGAATACAAACTCAACATGATGTTGTTCTGAGACATAAGGATGCAGTTTGTTTCATTAGCGAGAATAAAATCCTGGCAGTACTTAAATGGCTTAAAACAAAATCCTGCAGGGGGAAAAGTATCATTATGCATTTATCGCTGGCTATGATTTCAGTCAAAGTTGAATATCTCCAAATGTCCAATAGTACATAGTAGATAACTTATATCAACGCTAGCTGCCTACCCATGCTCCTCTATGAAACTAAGTGATCAGGCTTGCTAAACTGACAGTTTGTAAAACTTAAAGCTTCAAAATGAATGAACTCTCTCTTCTCCCCTTCTTTCCCTCAGGCTTGTCCCAAGAAGCCTCTCCTTTCCCCTTTTCTCCCTCAGGCTTGCCCCAAGAAGCCTCTCCTCTCCTATCCCCCTTCTCTCCCTCAGTCTAATGCCTTAGCATCAGAGAGTTTTTTAGGTGGGGAGGGGGAGTAGACTGTCTAAACCCTCAGGCTTGCCCCAAGAAGCCTCTCCTCTCCTATCCCCCTTCTCTCCCTCAGTCTAATACTAACTTAGCATCAACTCCCAGCCTGCAGGCTGAATGAAATGCCCATGCCCATGAGTATGTGTTGGCTATGCCCACGCCCAAGTGGCAGTTAGAAGAGTATTTTTCAGGTGAGGAGGGGGAGTGGAACGTCTAACTCCTTAGCATCAGAGCGTGTTAATAATAATATAAGAAAACTAATGGTCTTATGGCCATTTCAAAAAATACTTTCTTAGTGAGCACCTAGAAGCCAAAAGGAACATACGTGCCAAAATTCAAATTTGTAGGCTTTGTGGTTTTGGAGATTCCGTGAAGATGTGTGTGTGGTATTTTGCTTAGATAGATAGATAGATTAGATAGATAGATAGATAGATAGATGATAGATAGATAGATAGATAGATAGATAGATAGATAGATAGATAGATAGATAGATAGATAGATAGATAGATAGATAGATAGATTTTTAACAGTTGCATCATTTGAAGAAAAACTCATTGGAATAATTCCATTATTCATGCAATCTAGTAATACTGGATGCATAGCAAATATCAGCAGATTTGCAATGCCTATTTGGCAATAGGTTAATATCTCTGAGCATACAGAGGAAGAAGTATGTTTAGAATTGGGATCTTGATAATAGGCCAGAATGTATGTATGTATGTATGTATGTATGTATGTATGTATTTATGTATGTATGTATATATGTACATATGTATGTACATATGTACGTATGTATATCTGCACTGTTGTAGCCGAAGCATGGCTGGAAATTAGCATCATTCCTTATTTTATAGCTCCTTTTAACCTGAATTTATTCAATCTTGAAGAGGTTAACTATTACTTAGCCTGGCCCTAGAATTACAACAAGAGTAGGCCAGACACAAAAGGTCGAAGTTTAAAAAAGAGAAAGAGGCCATGTTTTTTTTTTGGGGGGGGGACGACTATTAATGAGGCCTGACAAGTTTTCAAGGTTCTTGAGAAATATCCATCAAAATATTTGGATTTCATTAATAAAAATTTTCTTCTCTGATACTTGGATCTTTTTGTCTTTCTTTCTGCTTCTGGATCAAGTCATGCCATGGGAGGGAAATACTATGAGAGACCCTAATTTGCCATGAGTGTCAAAAGAGAGTTCTCCTAGGATCACTATTAGTATCTCATACTAGTGTCCTTTTATTTTCAAATTAGCCACTTTGGCTAATTTTATAATGTTAAAATGAACTTTTTTAACCTTTCTATACAAAGTCCTTAATATTAAAATAATATGTAACCTTACTATTAAAATTGCATATTCAGGTGATACCTAACCTGAAATTATATTTCTCAAACTTATTCTGTGTCTAAGAAGTAAAGATTTCTTCAAGTAAGTCTCAACTCCTGGTATATATGGATTATATGGACATGACCAAGACTTGGTCACATCACTGACTATTGGGTGGAACTGGTTAGCAGGTGGTTGTGAAGGCTAATAAATTACAATTTGGATTCCTTAACAGATTTTTTTTCTGATTATATGTTAATGTTAACATTGATAGTGATTTACCTTCCAGGGTTATATGGAACATTTAATAACATAAATTGCATTTATATTTAGTTATGGCATAAGTGATTGTGTAGACTTTACATTTTTAGAACTCTGAACAAGAAAGTTCAGAAATTAGGGCAGATTGATAGAGCTCAAAGTAGACAGCTCTCAAGTAGTAATTGTTAGTCAACTTCATGGAATCTCTTAGGTTCTGATTCCTAGAGCAGTCTGTTTTGGAGCACAGCCTCAATTCTACATTCTCTCTTTACATTCTCGACTGAAATCAGTACTGTTTAATTCTGAGTAAATATCTGTAGCTGTCGTTCTGTGAGATATGACTGGTCTTTTCACAGATTATTTCCTTTCAGATTTAAACATGCTCTTCTATTGTCTTTTAATTATTATACAGACACATTGCCTTGACAACATTTTGTTGAAAGGTAAATATAATTGTTTTTAATTTGTTTTCTTACTTGAAACATGCATTTTAGATGCTGTTTAAAGCAGGGGTCCTCAACCCCCGGTCCACGGACCGGTGCCGGTCCGTGGCTTGATAGGAACCGGGCCGCAGTGAGCGGCGCAACTCTTAGAGGAGGGAGAGGAGGAGGAGGGGGCAGTCTCCTGGGCAGAGTGTGCACCGGGGGCAGGAGAGTGCAGGGCTGGCCGCTCACGCCACTGGGTGCCCGAGGGGTGAGTGAGCCGACTCACCCCCCCATGCGCATGCGCCGCCTGTTCCCCATCTCCCCCTCTACGCCGGCCGAGCCATGGCCACCGGTCCGCGGAATTTTTTTGAACTTGAAACCGGTCCCTGGTGCCAAAAAGGTTGGGGACCCCTGGTTTAAAGGACTCTGGACTTACCAGCATAAAGTATAATGTTCAGACAGCCCGAAATGAAGAGGGACTGTCCAATAATATTGTCATCTCGAAAGGTGAGATCTTCTAGGCGACTCAACACTTGCACAGAATCTTGATATCTAAGAAGAAGCAGGAGGAAACATTTCTCTTTTTTAAAGTTTTTGTTTATTTAAAAATATGCAAAATACACACAAAACTTAGATGCACACTACGTTTACGCAATTCACTACAAACAGGAACTTCCTGTTCTTTCTGATAACAATTACAAATCAATATTTTCCTTATGTTATTTCCCCTTCTAGTATATTTCATTTGCATTTCACCATTTTTAACCCTCTTATTTTACTCATTTATCTGCTATGTTGGATTATTTATTTATTTATTTATTTGTCAGATTTATATACCACCCTATTCTCCGTGGTAGGGCTCAAGGCGGTGCACAGAAAAGATAAGACCACAACAAATATATACAATATAAAATAGAATTAAATAATTAAATCTGTGCTAAAATAGTTAAAACGATTAAAATATTAAATTTAAAATAAAACCAATTAATCTATGCCAGGCCAGCTAGGTGGAAAAAATGCGTTTTAAGCATCCAACGGAATAGCCGTAGGTCAGCGATGGTGCGAAGATCGGGGCGGCAGGTTGTTCCAAAGGGCCGGACCCGCCGCAGAGAAGGCCCTACCCCTGGGAGTCGCCAGCCGGCATTGACCGGTAGACGGCACCCTGAGGAGGCCCTCTCTGTGGGAGTGGACAGGTCGGAGGGAGGTGTGTGGTAGGAGGCGGTCTCGCAAATAACCAGGACCCGTGCCATGGAGAGCTTTGAAGATGGTTACTAACACCTTGAAGCGCACCCAGAAGACTACAGGCAGCCAGTGCAGCTCACGCAGGAGAGGTGTTACATGGGAGTACCGTGAGGCTCCCAGAATCCCCCCGGCGGCATTCTGAACCAGCTGGAGTCTCCGGGTGCATCTCAAGGGCAGCCCCATGTAGAGAGCATTACAGTAGTCCAGTCGGGAAATAACGAGGGCTTGAGTGACCGTGCGTAGGGCGTCCCAATCTAGAAAGGGGCGCAACTGGCGTATCAGGTAAACCTGATAAAAAGCCCTCCTGGCAACGGCTGTCACCTGGTCGTCCAGGGACAGCCGAGAATCTAGGAGGACGCCCAAGTTGCGGGCCCTTTCCATGGGGGCTAATGACTCGCCCCTCATAGCCAGAGATGGAACTAACTGGCTATATCGAGACGCCGGAAACCACAGCCACTCGGTCTTGGACGGGTTGAGTCAAAGCTTGTTCCTCCCCATCCAGACTCGTACGGTGAGAGGACCGACCCCTGAGGCACCCCACATGTGAGGGGCCTCGAAGTTGATCTCTGCCCTCCTGTCAACACAAATTGTGACCGGTCGGAGAGGTAGGAAGAGAACCACCGCAATACGGTGCCTTTCAATCCCAACCCCTCCAACCGGTGCAATAAGATACCATGGTTGATGGTATCGAAAGCCGCTGAGAGGTCTAATAGGACCAGGATAGAGGAACAACCCCTATCCCGGGCCCTCCAGAGATCATCTACCAACGCGACCAATGCCATCTCTGTGCTGTGCCCAGGCCGGAAGCCGAACTGGAGCCAGTCTAGATAGACGGTTTCCTCTAGGTGTCGGGGGAACTGTTGTGCTACCACACTCTCTACAACCTTAGAAAGAAAACTAAGGTTGGAGAGCAGACGATAATTAACCAACAATGCTGGGTCCAGGGAAGACTTCTTGAGGAGGGGTCTCACCACCACCCCTTTCAAGACGGCCGGTAGAAACCCCTCACTCAAGGAAGCATTCACTATTTCCTGGAGCCAGCCTTGTGTAACCTCCTGGGAGGCCAGTACCAGACAGGAGGGACACGGGTGATTGCCTCCGGTAAATTTAAATCTCTTGAGTGCACATATATATGTTAATTCTCCTTAACTACTATTTTTGGGCTTTATTGATTTTCTTCCTTGATTCTTGTTTCTTTCCTCCATCCACCTATACCATTTATCCCATATCTGGTAATATTCTGTTTCTTCTTTTCCCTGGATTTCTTTTGTTAATTTGTCCATTTCGGCACAGTCCATAACCTTTCTTATTATTTCATCTTTGGTTGGGATTAATTTATTTTTCCATTTCTGAGCGAAGGCAATCCTCGCCACCATAATTATGTGTAAAATTAAATACTAGATTTCTTTTTTATATTTCACAGTCATTATTCCTAGTAGAGGAATAATTCCTAGGAGGAGACATTTTTATTGAGCTGCAATAATCTGGTTCCAAAAAACATTTTCTTGATTTGTTGTGAAATCTTGGTAACTGTGTGTGCCTGAGGATAACAGCAGTGTAAGCATTATATATAAACATAGACCCTCTAACAACTTACTATTAATTATTATTCGTAGGGTTTGTGATTTGTGCTGGGATTCAAACCAAAACACATGACATGAATGACTACCATATTTTTCGGAGTATAAGATGCACCGGAGTATAAGACGCACCCAGGTTTTGAAGAGGCAATTTTTTTTAAAAAGTAGGTGGGTAGATAGATAGAGAGGGAGAGAAAGAGAGAGAAATACAGTAGGTAGGTAGGGAGAGAGAGTAGGTAGATAGGTATATAGGTAGATGGAAGGGGGAGATAGAGAAATATAGTAGGTAGGTAGGGAGAGGGATATAGAGAAAGAAATAGAGAGAGAAATACAGTAGATAGGTAGGGACAGAGAGAGTAGGTAGGTTGGAACAAATCTTTGTTTCTGCAGGCACAGTACTTGACCAATGTAATTCTCATCAATCGCTCTAACTAAACAGCTTTCCAAAAGGGAAAAAAACCCCTTTTTTGCACTTTGCAAACCTCCCCCAAACGGCCTGTTTTTTGCGAAAATGGGCCCATTTTTTTTCAAATAAAATGCACGAATAGCCGGGGGGGGGGCCTTGCAGAGTGCTCCTGGGGAAATGGGGGGGGGTCAAAAATGAACAAAAAACCGACACATTTATTGCGAAAAAGGGCCGTTTTTTGGACAAACAAATTGCATAGATAGCCATATGGAGGCTTATAGAATGCTGCTGGGTGCTGGGGGGGGGGGGCAAAAATGCCCTGTTTTTTGCTCATTTCTGCTCTCCCCAGCCCCCAGGAGCTCTCTGGAAGCCTCCATAAGGGTATGCATGTAGCCATTTTGGTGAAGGGGCGGGATTTCAGGAGGCAAAAAATGCTGTATTTGTTGTATAAGACGCACCCAGATTTTCAGCCTTTTTTTAGAGGAAAAAAGGTGCGTCTTATACTCAGAAAAATACGGTACATATATTTGGCAACTAAATAAATATATTGGCCAAATTGTTCATTCACATATAGGTTTATTTTTCTCTATATGTATGTAAGTATGTAAAAGCATTCTATTTGCATGACTTACATATGTAGTTTACATTATAGACATGCATGGGTGTTAAAATATTTCATGTACATTATCTACAATTTAAGCAAGATAAGAAATGTATTTCATTTTGAAGACTTATTTGGCTTGGACTAGTATGTTGATGTTACATACCAGGAAGGGATAGTGGTAAAGCCCAAAGTGGACAAAGCACATCCATGTAGTGTGTGTGTTGTTTGCACAAGCCTGGAATCATACTAAAAACACCAAAAGTAAATACTCCTTCACTATAATAAAATTTAAAACAACTCCCACTGATATCAGTGAAAACTATTTTGAAGTTTAACTGCAGAGTGAAAAAAACTTTTGAAGAAAGGTTGCCAAACTAGAAACTCTCTCCTATACACAGACAATTTTTTCCACTGAGGTGTTAAAATACTTTGACACCTATTAAGAATTAAGCCCTTGCTTTTCCTAATCTAGTGACAGCCATGATTCTTTTCCAGATGCATTTGCAATTGACTGATCAACCACATTTAGCAAGTAATCTTCAGTGGAACTACATTGACGGGGTGAAATATGAAGAGGGATATCTTAATGTTCTGTCTTAGGTCCAGTACTCTTCAACATCTTTGTACATGATCTAGAATGATGGGATAGAAGGAGAACTCATCAAATTTGCAGATGATACCAAGCTGGGAGGAATAGCCAACACTTTAGAATATAAGTGTCAAACTCAAGGTCTGTGGGCTGCATCTGGCTCTTGGGGTGCTTAATTCTGTCTCACAGGCAGATATGGAAACAGCGAAGGACTGGCCCATGGTGCCTCTGCCAGCAAAATGGAGCTGTAGTGGGGGGGGGGGGCTGCGCATGGCCCTCCCAGGCCCCATTTTTTTTTTATTGCAAAAGTTTTATTCAGACAAGTTTTCCCCCCTTTTACCCCCCCGACATATAATATAAAATCACATACAAAAAGTATACCCCTCACCTCCCCCCGTCTTAAAATAAAGTTCTCATTCAAATATTAAGTATTATACCCCCGACCAACATGATATAAATTTAGTGTAAGATACATCAATCTCTCCCTGACACCCTCTTCTAAGTTAATTCAGCATATATACATCATAACATAACCATATCCCATTATACCCATCTCTATATTGCTTATCCACTTATATTTCCCCACCCTCCACCCTAACCCACCCCCACCTCCCAGTCAATCCCACCCCCCCTGAGTTCCGCTATACACCACTTTAAACATTCCAAACATCCCAAATATTGTTTATTCTATTCACCTATCAATCCAAACATTCCTACCTAAAGGCTACATGGTATTTCCCAGTCTGATATTTATTCTGTATATAATTAATCCATTTTGCCCATTCCTGTGTGTAGCTCTCCTGCTTCTGGTCTTTTAGGAAAGCTGAAAGTTTTGCCATTTCCGCAAACCCCGCCACTTTTTGAGTCCATTGAGCAATTGTCGGTACAAAATCTTTCTTCCAATGTTGAGCAATCAACAACCTAGCTGCTGTAACCATATACAAAAACAATTTTGTTTCCCCTTTACGAAAATCCTTAGTTATGCCCAATAGAAACATTTGTGGGGTAAATTCTAATCTTTTCTTAAATACGTTTTGCATAACCCACCATATTTTTATCCAAAAAGCTTTGACCTTATTGCAAGTCCACCATACATGGAAGAAAGTAGCATCTAAACACCCGCATCTCCAGCATTTAGGTTGAAAATTAGGATACATACATGATAATTTCTTAGGATCCAAATACCATCTATAAAACATTTTATAAAAATTCTCCCTTAAACTTTGTGACTGTGTAAATTTAACATTTTGAACCCATATTTTTTCCCACGTATCCAACATAACGGGTTCATCAAAATTCTGAGCCCATTTAATCATACAATCCTTGACCAACTCACTTTCTGAATCCCTTTCTAACAGTACATTATATATTCTTTTAACATGTTTTGGGCCAGTCTCTTTTATCTGCTTGATCAACTCCACTTCTTTATCCATAAAACCAATCCTGCGATCTTCTTTCCATCTCTTCTGTAACTGTGTGTAGTGTAACCAATTTAAAGTAATTCCTGCCTCCAACAGTTGTACCAAAGTTTTCATCTGCCATTCGCCCCTGTCAAAAGTAAGCACATCTTTATATAAACACCCCCCGAGTGACTTAGTATTTGTAATCCACATGATGTCTGCAAGATCCAACCAAAGCGGTATTTTATAATCCCAATTAGGCCGGTGCTTCCTCCAAATTCTCATCAGGGCACTTCGGAGAGCATGATTGTTAAATACTTTATCCACCTTTTCTTCATAAAACAGATATGCATGCCAACCCAACACAAGATCATGACCTTCTATATTCAATAGTTCAGATTTTGTTTTCCCAAACCAATCTGCCACACACGTCAATGCCGCCGCTTCATAATACAATCGAAGGTTTGGGAGTCTAAGGCCACCTCTTTCACGAGTATCTTGCATAATCTTCATCTTTACTCTCGGCTTTTTCTCCTTCCAAACAAATTTATTTAATGTTGCTTGCCATTCTGACAAGATTTTATCTGATTTAAGCACCGGTATCATCTGAAATAAAAAAATGAATCTAGGTAGAATATTCATTTTAATTGCTGAAATCCTTCCAAGCAGAGATAGTTGTAGCTTATTCCAAGCTTGAAGATCCTTCTGTATCTGTTGCCACAACACTTCATAATTATTTGAAAAAAGTTTTGTATTTATTTCTGCAATTTGTATTCCTAAATATTTAACTTTAGAAACTGTTTCAAAACCTGCCAAGCTTTCAAGTGACTTCCTCTGAGTCTCTGACATATTTTTAACCATCATTTTCGTTTTGCCTTGATTCAATTTAAACCCAGACACCATGCCAAATTCTGCTATGATATTTTTCATCTGAATTACTGAGTTCGTAGGATGTGAGAGGGTAACAACCAGATCATCGGCAAATGCCCTAGTTCTGTATTCTTTTTGCCTAATAATTATACCACTTAAAGAGTTAGAATCCCTAATTGTATTCAACAAGACTTCCAGGGTTAAAATAAATAACAATGGAGATAGTGGGCACCCTTGCCTTGTACCTTTTTGTATTTCAAAAGTTGCAGTCAAACTTCCATTAATAATAAGTTGCGCATATTGCTGCTGATAAATTGCACCAATCGCTTGTCTCAATCGTGGTCCCATATCCATCTTTTCCAAAGTCTTGGTTAGAAAGTTCCAGTTCACTCGATCGAAGGCCTTCTCCGCGTCCAAAAAAACCAGCACTGCCGAGATCTGCTTATTCTTATCAAGATAGTCAATCAGATCTATAATTTGTCTTACATTCTCCTTCATGTGTCTCCCTTCAATAAATCCTGCTTGGTCATCATGAATAACCTCTTGGATAACTGGCATCAATCTGTTGGCAAGTACTTTAGCATATATCTTATAATCCGTGTTTAGAAGAGATATCGGTCTGTAATCCTCTGGTTTCATAGGGCCATCTTTGTCCTTAGGTATCAATGATATAAAAGCCGCTTCCCATGAGGAAGGTATTTTACCTCCTTGTTGTATATTACAAAATAACTCTGTAAGATATTCCATCATTTCCAATTGTAAAGTTTTATAGTAAACTGCCGTCAATCCATCAGTCCCTGGAGCCTTGGCTAATTTAAGTTGATTTATAGCTAAAGCAATCTCCTCTGCAGTTATCAAGCGTTCCAGATTTGCCTTTTGGAGCACATTTATTTTGGTAACCCTTTTTCCTTCCAAAAAGTCATCTATTGAATTATTCTGTATATTATCCTGTAGATATAACTTGGTGTAGTAATCCACAAATGATTTTTTAATCGTGTCCTGTTGATATACCATTTTCCCTCCATATTCAATTCTGTCAATAATTCTATTATTCGTATTTTTTCTCAAGGTGTAGGCCAACCACCTACCAGGTTTATTCGCATTAGCAAAAGTGTTATGTTTAGCAAATTGTAAGTTGGTTGCTGTTTGTTCTGATATAAGCATTTGAAATTGATCTTTCAACAGCTTTATCGCCATTTGGAGTGAAACATCTTCTGGATTTACTATAAGTAACTGCTCCTTGTTTTTAATTTCGTTTTCCAATTCCGTTCTTTTTTTCTGCCTACTTTGTTTATGTTTAAAATTCATATGTATCAAACCCCCCCGCATATAAGCTTTACTCGCATCCCATACTATTTCAATAGGGGTACCTTTATTCATATTAAAACTAAAAAATTCCTTCATATGTTTTTTAAGTTCTTCAATATTTTTTTCATATCTAAATAAATTTTCATTTACTCTCCATGACCTTCTTGACCTCTTCCCTAGATCGATCTCTAACCACACCGGGCTATGATCAGTTAATGTCCTGGGGAATATCTTAGTTTTCTTAGCTTTAGGAAGTAAATCCGGTGTTAACAAAAAAAAATCAATCCTTGAAAAAGATTTGTGCCTTTCTGAGTAAAAAGAAAAGTCCATCTCTTTTGGGTGTTGTATCCTCCAAACATCTTTTAACTCCAAATCATTTTTAAGATCAAAAAAACCCCGTGGTAATTGGGTGGAGACTTTAGTCATTGTTCTCTTGTCTATCCTTGGAGAGATCACACCATTCCAATCTCCCATAATTAAAACACTCTTAAAATTCCAATCCAAAATTTTCAAGTGAAGCATCCTGTAAAAGCTTTCTTGTTGTTGGTTAGGTGCATATATTCCTACCAGCAAGATAGGACCAAAATCTGTATCAAGTTCAATTGCTATAAATCTACCACTGTCATCCGCCTCTATAATTTTAGCTGAAAATCTTTTGTTAATATATATTACCACACCATTTTTCTTTACTAAACTGGAGGCTGCATAAAATGTTCCCAATCTTGGGTTCATTAAATACTTCTGATCTTGCAGCCTGATATGAGTTTCTTGAAGGCAGATCACATCATTATTAAATTGCTTCAAATAATTAAATATTTTTCTCCTTTTTTGTGGAGAGTTCAATCCATTCACATTCCAGGATAATAGTTTAAACATCTTTAGGCCTAGTCTGAAACATTGAGAGCATTTGCTGAAGATCTCTCTCCACCAGACTAGTCTTCGGCTCTGCTCCTCCCACAGCTTCAGTTTCCTTCTTGTCTTTGCCTTTGTTCCTCTTGGTACCTTGTCCTTGTGGCTGCCCCTGCTTCTGAGAATCCAGCAATTGTCTAGTCGTAGATCTAGTAACACGTTGTTCCACAGGCTCAAGTAATGGCATTTCAATAAATGTCTTAGACGGTTCCTCCAAAGAGGAACTTAGAGGGAGCCGGGAAGAATCCAATTGAGATCCACCTGTAGCACCCTGGGCTTCTCTCTATTTTTGCGTCTGCAGTATCTGTTCTTCTGTCTCTTTCTCAAATAGCCTCTGCTCCAAAGCTTCCAGGTCTGCTGATGTAGGTGTAGATGTACGTGGGGGCGCTGCAGTTGCCATCAGTATTTCATGGTAAAATTCTCTTGCCTTGTCTATAGTATTCAGACGATACCTCACCCCTTCATATCTGAATATAACACCCATTGGTGCATCCCACCTAAACGGTATCTCTCTTTTCTTCAGCTCCACTACCAAAAATCCAAAATCCCTTCTGAATTTTAACATTGCCGGAGGCAACTCCTTGAAGACACTAATCCGATGTTCGTCTACATGAATAGAGGAGTAGTAAGACTTCTGTACAATATCATTTCTGTAATTTCTCTCAGTAAAATATATCACAACATCTCTTGGCAATTGTCTTTGTAAAGCTATACGTGAGTTTACTCTGTAGATTTTATCCATTTTATCAGAAATTTCATCAGGAGCAACTCTTAACAATTTAGCTAAAGCATCGGCCCCATTTTTGACCTGGATAGCCTCCTGCAACCCTCTGCCAGTTTTTTTTTTTTTATTAAATTTATACCCCGCCCTTCTCCTTGTTAGGACCCAGGGCGGCGCACAGGCATTATTAAAACCACAAAAATACAATAAATATCAATTTAAAATATATTAAATTAGTTAACCC
Source organism: Rhabdophis nuchalis (assembly GCA_039707465.1). NCBI lineage: Eukaryota > Metazoa > Chordata > Lepidosauria > Squamata > Natricidae > Rhabdophis > Rhabdophis nuchalis. The sequence goes on from CM077644.1 coordinate 121,736,884, forward strand.
GTGCTAAAACCCATGTTAAAAACCTTCCCAAATTATAATTTATTTTTAAAAAGTCAGAAACGGGGGGCTATCCTAGGCCGGCTTGTTGAAATAAATACGTTTTAAGACGTTGGTGGAAGAGGCGGAGGTCCGAGATAGTGCGAAGGTCGGGGGTAGGTCGTTCCAGAGGGCCGTGCCCGCCACAGAGAAGGCCCTTCCCCTGGGTGTCACCAACCGGCATTGCCCCGCCGACGGCACCCGGAGAAGGCCCTCTCTGTGGGAGCGGATCGGACGAAGGGATGTATGGGGCAGGAGGCGGTCTCGTATATAGCTAGGGCCCGAGCCATGGAGCGATTTAAAGATGGTTGTCAACACCTTGAAGCGCACTCGAAAGGCCACAGGCAGCCAGTGCAGCTCGCGCAGGAGAGGTGTTACGTGGGTTTGCCTTGAGGCACCCATAATCACCCGCGCGGCCGCATTCTGTACTAACTGTACTAAACTAAAAAAGGAGCCCTGGGGGTGGCGGCAAGGACTTCAGGAGGCTATCCAAGCTGATATTGGGTCTGGCAGATGGCTTCAGGAGGCTATCCAGGCCAAATATGGGGATGGCAGAGGACTTCAGGAGGCCATCCAGGATGAAAATGGAGCTGGCAGAGAGCTTCAGGACAGCATCCAGGACAAAAATGGGGCCCTAAAAGCAAAATAAAACTAAAGGAGAAATGTTTCCCCTTTTGCATTTGAGCATCCAAGAAGGGACAGGAAAGGAGAAAGGTGAAGAGGAAAGAAAGAGAAAAAGAAGGAAAGATAGGAAGAGAGCAAGGAAGGAAAATGAAGGAAAGAGGGAAAGGAAGAAGAAAGGAGAATGAAGAGGGAAGGAAAAGGAAGGAAGGAAAAAGAAAGAAAAGAAAGAAAGAAGGAAGGAAGGAAGGTGTAAGGATTCCCTCCTCTTAACTTAAAAAAGTGAAGACTCTTGAAACAGTATTTCAAAAGGAACCTTTTTTTTTCTTTTGAATTTTATTTATTTATTTTGTAATAAAACAAAAATACAAAAAAGAAAAATCATCATTCTACATTGAATCCTTTGAAAAGTATGTGGACTGGTTACACATAACTCTTGTACATTCTAGAACCATTATTACTCATGAATAATCTCGTTTTATAGATTTTAAATCAAAACATAAGAACATAAGGATAGCCTTGCTGGAACAGGCCACAGCCCATCTGGTCCAGCATTCTGTCTCACACAGTGGCTCACCATTTGCTTCAGGGTATTCCCAAGAAGATGTCTTCACCTGCTTATGATTCCCTGCAAATGGCATTGAAAAATATCCTGCCTATCTCTCCAACCCGGAGGGTGTCCTTAGGCATCCATAATGATAGCCATGGATACCCTTGTTCTCCATGAACTCGTCTAATCCTTTCTTAAAGGTGTCGAGGCTGATAGCTGTCACCACTTCTTCTGGCAGTGAGTTCCATAGACCAGTGATCCTCTGGGTGAAAAAGTACTTCCTCTTATTTGTTTGAGGTCTAGCTTCCAAAAGTTTCACGGAGTGCCCCCTAGTTCTAGTGTTGTGCGATAGGGAAAACAGTTTTTCCTTTTCTACTTTGTCCACACCGTGCATGATTTTATTGACTTCAATCAGGTCACCTCTCAGGCGCCGTCGTTCTAGAGTGAAGAGGCCCAGCCATTGCAGCCTCAGATGGTAAGGAAGGTGTTCCAGCCCCCTAATCATTCTGGTTGCCCTCCTCTGCACCTTTTCCATTTCCATAATATCCTTCTGAAGGTATGGTGACCAGAACTGTACACAATACTCCAGATGGGGCCTCACCATAGATTTATAAAGAGGCAAATGACACTTGCTGACTTATTTTCTATACCCTTCCTAATGATCCCTAGCAATGAGTTTGCTTTTTTCACTGCTGCGGCACACTGGGTTGACACCTTCATTGAGCTGTCCACCAGGACACCAAGGTCCCTTTCCTGGTTAGTTACAAGGAGTTCAGACTCCATCAGTTTATAGATATAGTTGGGGTTTTTTGCCCCAACGTGCATCACTCTGCACTTTAATAATAATAATAATAATAATAATAATAATAATAATAATAATAATAATAATAATAATAATAATAATAATAATAATAATAATAATAATAATAATAATAATTTAATTTATAGACCGCTCCCTCTCCCCGGGGGGACTCGGAGCGGTGCACAGGGAAGTTAAAAATACAATACAATAAATATACATAAATAACTAAAAGGCAAATTAAACAATTAACCCTGCGCTAAAATTCCCAATTTAAATTACTAAAATCCCATAATAAAAGAGACTACCCTAGGCCGGCCAAGCAGAAAAGATGTGTTTTTAATTTTAGACGGAAGGAGCGGAGGTCCGTGGTTATTCTAATGTCAGGGGGAAGGTCGTTCCAGAGGGGTGGGCCCACCAAAGAGAAAGCCCTTCCCCTGGGCGTCGCCCGCTGACAAAGTCTAGTGGACGGCACCCGGAGAAGTCCCTCTCTGTGGGAGCGAATCGGCCGTGAGGATGTATGGGGCAGGATCCGATCCCGCAGATAGCTAGGTCCCGATCCATGGAGCACTTTAAAGATGACAACTAGCATCTTGAAGCGCACCCGGAAGACGACAGGCAGCCAGTGCAGCTCGCGCAAGAGAGGTGTTACGTGGGTAAACCTTGCGGTTCCCATTATTGCTCGCGCGGCTGCATTCTGGACCAGCTGAAGTCTCCGGGTGCACCTCAAGGGGAGCCCCATGTAGAGAGAGTTACAATAGTCCAGTCGGGATGTCACGAGAGCATGAGTGACTGTGCGAAGGGCATCCCGATCCAATAGGGGGCGTAACTGGCATACCAGGCGTACCTGGTAAAACGCCCTCCTGGCCACGGCTGTCACTTGATTTTCCATGGACAGCCGGGTATCCAGGAGGACACCCAAGTTGCGCGCCCCATCCATCGGGGCAAGATGTTCGCCCCTAGGGCCAGCGATGGAATCAGCTGGTTGAATCGGGCAGCCGGAAACCACAGCCACTCGGTCTTGGTCGGGTTGAGCCTGAGTCCGTTACTTCCCATCCAGATCCGCACGGCTTCCAGGCACTGGCACATCACCGCTACAGCATCGTTGGGGTGGTTTGGGGTAGATATATACAGCTGTGTATCATCAGCGTAGAGGTGATACTCTACCCCAAAACCACGGATGATCTCACCCAGCGGCTTCATATATGTGTTGAACAGGAGAGGCGAGAGGACCGACCCCTGAGGCACCCCACATGTGAGGGGTCTCGAGGTCGACCTCTGCTCTCCTGTCAACACAAATTGCGATCGGCCAGAGAGGTAGGAGGAGAACCACCGTAAAATGGTGCCTCCCACCCCCAACCCCCCCAGCCGATGCAATAAGATACCATGGTCGATAGTATCGAAAGCCGCCGAGAGGTCTAATAGGACCAGGATGGAGGAACAACCCCCATCTCTGGCCCTCCAGAGATCATCAACCAATGCGACCAATGCCGTCTCCGTGCTATGCCCGGGCCGAAAGCCGGACTGGCGCGGATCTAGATAATCAAATTCCTCCAGGTGACAGGGAAACTGTTGTGCCACCACACTCTCAACAACCTTCGCCAGAAAGGGAAGGTTGGAGACTGGACGATAGTTGGTTAGTAAAGCTGGATCCAAAGAGGGCTTCTTAAGGAGGGGCCTCACCATAGCCTCTTTTAGGGAGGCAGGCAAGGAACCCTCACTTAAGGAAGCATTGACAACCTCTTGGAGCCAGCCTCGTGTCACCTCCCAGGATGCCAGTACAAGCCAGGAGGGACACGGGTCCAATAAACATGTGGTGGCTCGCAGTCGCCCACGTAGCCTGTCCATATCCTCGGAAGTAACGGAGTCAAACTCCTCCCAAACAAGATCTGTCTCGTGCAATCCCACTGGGCCATCAATGTGGGCTAACTCGTTCTGTATCTGAGCGATTTTCTCCTGCAGATAAATCACAAATTCCTCTGCTCTACCCTGTAATGGGGCTTCCCGCACCCTCTGTTGAAGGAGGGAGCGGGTCACCCTAAACAGGGCGGCAGGGCGGTTATCTGCGGATGCTATGAGAGTGGCACAATGATGACGTTTGGCCACTCTCAGCGCCACAATGTAAGTCCGTAAATGGGCTCTTACCTGTGTCCGGTCAGATTCAGATCGGGTAGACCTCCATCTTCTCTCTAGGCATCTCTTGTGGCATTTCATCACCCTCAGCTCCTCGGTAAACCAAGGAGCCAGGGTGGCTCGCCGCCACAAGAGAGGCCGCAAGGGCACGACCTGATCCAAGGCTCCCGCCGCCGCACTATCCCATGCGGCCACGAGGTCCTCCATCGGGGCGCGGGTCAGGGGTACAGGAAGTGGCCCAAGCGCCGCCTGGAACCCATCAGGGTCCATCAGGCGCCTGGGGCGGAACCAAATTGATGACTCAGGTTCCGCCTCCCCGCGGAGGGGAGTAGCGGTTGGAAAGTCGAGCCGGAGAAGTGAGTGATCTGACTATGACAAGGGAGTGATGACTATATCCCCTATACCCAGATCACTCTTCCATTGGCCAGAGACGAAGATGAGATCCGGCGTATGTCCACCCTCGTGAGTGGGGCCTTGAATTAATTGGGTCAGGTCCATGGCCGTCATGGAAGCCATGAACTCCCGAGCTACCTCGGATGATTCGCCCACCGATGGCAGATTAAAGTCCCCCATGACTAAAAGTCTGGGGGTCTCAACTGCCACCGTAGCGATCACCTCAAGGAGCTCGGGCAGGGCTGCTGCTACATAGCGGGGAGCCAGGTATACAACCAGCAAGCCCAACTGCCTCCCTAGGCCCCACTTCACACAGAGGGACTCACAACCGGTGGTCTGTGGCACAATGGTCTCTCTCGGCTCAAGACCTTCCTTTACAATAACCGCTACCCCACCACCCCTGCCTAGGGCCTGGAGCTGATGAAAAGCGCGGCAACCTGGTGGGCACATTTCAATGAGGGGGAGTCTACCCTCGTGGCCCAACCAGGTCTCCGCTATTCCTGCCAGGTCCGGCTCCCCCTCTGACACAAGGTCATGGATGAGGGGGGCTTTGTTGACCACGGACCTGGCGTTGCAAAACATCAGCCGCAGGCCCTGGCTCTGTACTCCCTGACCACCTAGCCTGCGGGGGTTGTGGCACTTCACCGTTTGCAACCAACGGTTCTGTGCCCTCAACCAGGAGGATGGGAATTGTCTCCCCTCGGACCTGCCTCTCCCCACGACCTTCTGAATAGAAGTGCCCTCCACCGGGACGACTCGTACTTCCCCCCTACTAACGGCACCTTCCGCTTCCCTCCGTCGCCTGTTGGCCTGGCCCTCTCTTTCCTCCTCAGTCTCTACCTGTCTATAATACCCTTCCCCCTCCCTGGTACCCCCTAAAATAGACAATAACCTACAAATTTAAAAACCCCTAAGACCACGCTTCTTCCACCTCTCCGGATTAATAAATCCCTCATCAAGGCGGGCCCTCGTTAGAGCGGAGGGCCAAACCTGCGAGAGTGGGGACTCTCGCAGTCGTAGCAGGTCTAGCTTCGAGTACATAATAGTGTTAATATTAATAAATAATTAAATACAGGAATAAATAATTATCTATAAATATGATATCAGCGATTTAAATACGTAAATAAAGGCATGGGTCTTAAAGATTTTAAAAGGCATCGTTGGCCGCAATTTTCAGATGTAAAATATAATAAATATATTAATAAATAAATTAAAAATATATACAATTCAGAATTTCAAAGTGCATCAGTGAGTGATTTAGTCCGGCTGTTGCGTTCTGTAAATCTTTTCTTTTAGAGGATAAAAGGTCTTAAAGGTCTTAAATATAAATATAAATATCCATAGGCCGAAGAGATCTTCTTCTTCTTACAAGCTGCTTTCAAGTTCTTAAAAATGCAAGGACGCCGAGGGCGACCGGCTTCCGTTCTGGCACTCTCACCGCCATCACCGCCGCCGTCCCCGCCATTCCTTGCCCGGCACTCTCACCGCCATTGGCAGCCATCCCCAGGGCACCAGGACACCAACCTCCACTCCGGCATTCTCGCCAGCGCTCTCACCGCCGCCTTACTAATGTTGAAGCTCATTTGCCACTGGTTTGCCCACTCCCCCAGTGTCAAGAGATCCCTCTGGAGCTCCTCACACTCTCAGTTTTTACTACCCTGTATAATTTAGTGTCGTCGGCGAATTTGGTTACCTTGCTGTTTACTCCTACTTCTAGATCATTTATGAAAAGGTTGAAGAGCAGGGGTCCCAGTATTGAACCTTGGGGGACCCCACTCTTTACCTCCCTCCACCTGGAGAAGTGTCCATTTAATGCTACTCTCTGTTTCCTGTCCCTTAGCCAGTTGCTAATCCAGGACAAGGCCTGTCCCTTTACTCCATGACTGGCAAGTTTATTTAAGAGCCTTTGGTGCGGGACCTTGTCAAAGGCCTTCTGAAAGTCCAGATAAACAATGTCAACTGGATCTCCCTTGTCCACGTGCTTGTTGACACTCTCAAAAAATTCCAGCAGATTAGTGAGGCATGATTTGCGTTTGCAAAAGCAGCGCCTTCTCTTCTACGTGCCTATTAATTTTATCTTTTAAGATGGTTTCCATCACTTTACCTGGGACACTTGTCAAGCTGACCGGTCGGTAATTTCCTGGATCACCTCTGGATCCTTTTTTGAAGATAGGTGTTATATTCGCTACCTTCCAGTCATCCGGCACAAGGCCTGATTTGAGGGAAAGATTATATATTTTGGCAAGGACATCAGCAATTTCATCTTTAAGTTCCTTGAGAACTCGTGGATGGATGCCATCTGGTCCTGGTGATTTGTTAGTGTTTAGTTTAACAAGACATGCAAGGACCTCCTCCCTGGTTATTTCTATCTGGGTTAATTCCTCAGTTTCCCTCCCTATGAAGATAGGCTCTGTTTTGGGCATGTGATCTCTGTCTTCTTCAGTGAATACTGAAACAAAGAATTCATTGAGTATCTGCAATCTCTGTTTCCTCCTTAATAATCCCTTGCCTTCCATTGTCATCTAATGGTCCAATGGCCTTCCCAGTTGGGTTCATACTTCTAATGTACTTAAAGAAGGCCTTGTTATTTCTTTGAGTGTTTTTAGCTAAACGCTCCTCAAAGCCTTGCTTTGCTTTCCTGATTGTTGCCTTGCATTTGTTCTGACAGAATTTATGTTTCTGCCTGTTATCCTCATTTGGAGAAGCCTTCCATCTTTTAAATGAGCTTTTCTTGCTTTTGATCACTTCCCAAACAGCGCCTGTAAGCCACTTCGGAGTCCTCTTGAACCTGCCGGTGCCCTTTTTCCTTTTAGGTATACATTCCAATTGGGCCTCTGTTATTGTTTTTGTGAGCAGCCTCCGTGCCTCATGGAGTGTTTGGACTTTCTCAATTCTCCCTTTCAGCTTCTTTTTTACTAGTTTTCTCATCTTCGGGAAATTTTCTTTATGAAAATTTAAGGTCTCTGTGTTAGATTTTATCGGTGATTTGCAGTCTGTCAGGGTTCGCTTCTTCGAATACTCAAGAAAGACCACACTTAATCATGGTTTAGTATGAATAAGGTTACTTTTACTGAATACAGAAGAACAGCAAACGAAGGTCAAGCAGGAAGTGACTAGTTTAGGCGCGAAGCATGTATATCAAAGCTTAAGCCAACCCCAATAACCCATGCCCCCTACAACAGTGTCCAATGCAGATTTCTCCAGGACATCAGGTGGGCCTCACGTCCAACGCCATCATCAGAATGGAATGTGATACCGTTAGGTTTGAGATAACACTGGCCCGTACCATCTTCCACCAGCACTCATAGTTAACCCCATAACCCCACCCTCCCCGTTTCCATGGCAGCCAAGCAAGCGGCAAAGCGAAGGCTGACATCCGGACCTCCTCCAGAAGCAGGGGATTCAGTTCTGAAAAATAGACAACAATAGACACACAAAGAGAACCACACAACAACATATAAAAAAGGGGGAAAGAGGTTAGGGCTTGGTAGGATATTTAGCATAGAATTGTCGTAGTAGTTTTGGGGCTTTTAGATGCTGCTTATCCACCCATTCATTATGGGATGGGGGAAAATCTTTCCACATTACTAGGTACTGTATTTTATTTCTATGCACTCTGGAGTCTAGAATGTCCTGGACTTCATAGTGTTGTTGACCATCCACCAGCAGGGGTACAGGGGCATCAGGATGAGGTTTACGAAGATGTGATGAACGTTCAGGTTTCAACAGGTGGACATGGAAGACTGGGTACAGGCGTCGGTAGGTTTTTGGTAGGTCCAAACGAACAGAGACAGAACTGATTATTTTTGTGATCGTGAAAGGTCCCACAAACTTAGGGCCTAGTTTCTTGCATTTCTGCAGACTGTCCAAATGTCTAGTAGAAACATATACTCTGTCTCCGACTTTGTATTCTGGTGGAGCAGATCGTTTCTTGTCGGCATAAAACTTATGAGATTGATGAGCATCATCCAATGTTTTACTTATGATGGGCCAAACTGAAGACAATTTACCACTCCAATCTGCCAGAGAACGAATTGCAGGAGGGTCGTGCGGCAACTCAGGGATAGGTACAAAGTCCTGACCATAAATTATTTTGAATGGGGTCATTCCAGTACTGCTGTGAACCGAATTGTTATACGCAACTTCAGCGTGAATTAGGAGATCAGCCCAGTCATCTTGTTGAAAGTTTATAAAACAGCGCAAGTATTGTTCCAGAACGGAGTTAGCTCGTTCACAGGCCCCGTTAGTCTGCGGATGGTGGGAGGAGCTTAAGCCCTAGGCGGAGCCAATTAATCTGAGGAACTCCTTCCAAAACTCAGACGTAAATTGAGTACCTCTATCAGAGATGATACGCTTTGGGACTCCGTGTAAACGATAAATGTGAGTAAGAAAGAGTTTAGCCAAAGACTTAGCGGATGGAATCTTGGAGCAAGGTACAAAGTGAACTTGTTTGGAGAACAGATCTGTAACCACCCAAATCACAGTATAGTTTTGGCTACTTGGAAGATCAACAATAAAGTCCATAGAAATTTCTTTCCAAGGAGCCTCTGGCCGCGCTACAGATTGGAGGACACCTTGGGGTTTGCCAGGAGAACGTTTGGAAGCTGCGCAAACCGGACAACTGGCGATATAGAACTCAACATCTTTCTTAAGAGAGGGCCACCAAAACTGGCGTTTTACCAAATGTACAGTCTTCACAAATCCAAAATGTCCAGCTAGTCTTGAGTCATGAGCTCGTTGTAATACAAAAGGTCGTATGGTAGTCGGGACATAAATTTTAGAACCTATCCAGGGCAGGCCATCTCTGGCGGTGCAGTCTGCAGAGTGAGTAGAATACCATTCATCGGTAAGCAGTTCCGACTTAATTCTGGCAATTAGCTCTGTAGGAGGGTCAGTTTGGACCGAGGACTGACCCCTGGTCACGACGGGAGCAGCTGTTAAAGTAAGTGGTATCACAGGCTGAACAACTGTGAGCTTAGTAATGTCATATTGAGGTAGTCTAGAAAGCACATCAGCCATGAAATTCTTTCCTCCAGGAATGTATTTGAGGGTAAAATTAAAACGATGAAAGTAGTGAGCCCAACGTAGCTGTTTCAGGGACAATTTGTGAGATGTTGTGAGCGACTCCAAATTTTTGTGGTCAGTCCAAACTTCAAACGGGTGAGGAGCCCCCTCCAGAAAATGACGCCAAGTCATGAGGGCCCAACGAACCGCAAAAGCTTCTTTCTCCCAAATCGCCCATCTGCGTTCCGTGTTGGACAACTTACGGGATGTGTAAGCACAAGGTTGTAGTTGGCCTTGTTGGTTACGTTGCAATAAAACAGCACCTACAGCGACATCACTAGCGTCTGCTTGTATCACGAAGGGGGAGTTGACATCAGGATGTTTTAGAACCGGTTCTGCTGCAAATAAGCGTTTAAGTTTTTCAAACGCCGCTTGGCATTCCATAGTCCAGTTTAGAAGAGAACTTGGTCGAGGTTTGTCTTCCCCGTTTGTTTTAAGCAGGTTTGTGATGGGCAGTGCAATGCTAGCAAAGGAGGGTATAAATTGACGGTAAAAGTTGGCGAAACCCAAAAAGCTTTGCAACTGCTTATGAGTACATGGAGGGGCCCATTCAGTGACCGCTTTCACCTTGGCAGGATCCATGTCAATTCCGTCAGAAGAGATGCGATAACCTAGGTAGTCAATTTTGTCCTGGTGAAATTCGCATTTAGAAAGTTTAGCATAAAGCTCAGCTGCTCGAAGTTTACGCAAAACAGAACGGACTAGCTTTACGTGTTCATCATGTGTTTTTGTGTATATGACGATGTCATCAAGATAGACGATAACGCCCTTGTACAGGTGCTCATGGAGAACGTCATTGATTAGTTGCATAAATACGGAAGGTGCGCCTTGCAAGCCAAATGGCAGCACTTTGAACTGAAAGCACCCTAAAGGGCAGTTAAAAGCAGTCTTCCACTCGTCTCCCTCCTTAATTCTTATCCTGTAATAGGCTTCCCTTAGATCGAGTTTAGTAAAAATTTTGCCAGAAGCTAGATGAGCCAGCATGTCTTTCATGAGTGGCAGCGGGTAGACATTGTGTTCACAGATAGTATTGAGATACTTATAGTTTTGAACCAGACGGAGTGTACCATCTTTCTTTTCTCTAAACATCACAGGGGCGGCTACACGTGGTCTGGCAGGTTCAATGAAACCCCTTTCCAAATTTTTATCAATGAACTTGCGAAGTTCAATCATTTCGCGGGGTGTCATAGAGTAAATGCGAGGCTTTAGAAGTTGTACCCCTGGGAGGAAATCAATAGAGCAGTCTGTAGCCCGGGGGGGGGGGGGAGGGTGTCACTGAAAACATCCTTAAGGTCCCAGTACTCTTTAGGGATTTTTTCCTCTCCCTGAATGATTTCAGGGTTTGGGAGGGTCACGCTGGAATTAGCAGGATCCTCGAGGGGTGCTTGTTCAGGTATAAGCTTAACATTAGGGGTTCAGGGGGGGATATCGTCAGGCGAGATGAAAGGGATTCGAACCCACCCTTCTTTCCAGTCAATCAGGGGATTCCATTTACGTTGCCAGTTAATGCCTAGAATGACAGGGTTGTCAGCAATGGGGGCAACAATAAAGTTAATTGTTTCCTGGTGGGTGTCTCCAATAGACACTTGAATTGGTTCAGTTACATATGATGCCGGATTGCCCCCTGCTATGGAGCCATTCATTTGGCAGAATGCGATTGGTACTTTAAAATTTTTAAGGTGAAAACCCATGCATTGTACCAATTCCTGGCTGATGAGACAACGAGAACAGCCAGAATCTATAAGAGCCTGTACTTCGCAGTTGCGCCCACTAGATGGAGCCAAAAGCTGTAAAGGAATAGTAAGGGGCCCAGAATGGGGACTCACCCAATTGTCATCAGATTCGTTGGAGGAGGAGTCCTTCTCCCAGTCATCCAGTTCCGCTTTTCGTCGGTCACCGGCAGAGAGATCCAGAGGCTCCGCTCCGACCATCACTGGTTTAGTGCGCACGCTCGGAGATTTCGCGGGCTTCCTCCCCTCGGCTGAAGAATGCGGGGGTGGCGTTTGCTTCATTTTGCAGTTATTGGCCCAGTGCCCCTCCTTCCCACAGCGAAAACAAGCGCCAGAACGAGGTGTAGCAAATTTACGCTCTCTATTTTGTTTTTGGTAATCCCTCTCATAAGTTTGGGTGGCAGGGATTCCAGGCTGATTTCTCTTTTCAAAGTGAGAAAGAGGTTTTGTTCGAGCTCGATCCAGTTCAACATCCCCAGCAAGCTGAATCCAATCCACCAGTGATAGAGGCGTACGCCTGTTAACGCAGGTCTCATACAGGGATGGGTTTAAACCTTCTGTATAAACATCGATAAGGGCAGTTTCGCTCCAACCTCTCATATAAACTGCAAGTTCTTGAAAACGTTGCGAATATTCCTGAACTGATTTATTGCCCTGACGCAGATTTCTCATTTCCATTCTTGCCTTTCTTTCAATCCCTTTCTTCCTTAAACAATTCTGTCACGGAGGGGGGTTGGTGGGCATGGCGGCGCCTTATGGTCGTGACCCCCGAACCGATATCATCCATCATCCCCACCCCTTCGGACCAACGATGGCGTGTTGATCCTTCTTCAGGGTTTGGCTCTAAATTAAGGCCCGCTAATAACTCCATTACTGACCTCGAGTCTTCTTTTTGGGCCTCGAGGTGAGAGGCGGCCTCCCCCATCGGTTCGTCTTTCGCAGGCTCCGACATGGGGTTTTGGAGTGTAGTGACTTCCTGCTTAATGTCAGGGTTCGCTTCTTCGAATACTCAAGAAAGACCACACTTAATCATGGTTTAGTATGAATAAGGTTACTTTTACTGAATACAGAAGAACAGCAAACAAAGGTCAAGCAGGAAGTGACTAGTTTAGGCGCGAAGCGTGTATATCAAAGCTTAAGCCAACCCCAATAACCCATGCCCCCTACAACAGTGTCCAATGCAGATTTCTCCAGGACATCAGGTGGGCCTCACGTCCAACGCCATCATCAGAATGGAATGTGATACCGTTAGGTTTGAGATAACACTGGCCCGTACCATCTTCCACCAGCACTCATAGTTAACCCCATAACCCCACCCTCCCCGTTTCCATGGCAGCCAAGCAAGCGGCAAAGCGAAGGCTGACACAGTCTAAGATTAAGTTAAAAATAATTGTGTTGTGGTCACTGTTCCCTATTGGATCAGTCACATTAACATTTTGCACCAGATCTTGTATATTGCTCAGAACCAAGTCAAGGATTCTTGTACCTCTAGTTGGGTCTTCAACCATCTGTTCCAGGAAACAATCATTTAGCATATCTAGGAACTTTATCTCTTTGTCATGTGCTGAACAACAGTTCACCCAGTCTATGCGAGGGTAATTGAAATCCCCCATTATAACCAGGCTTCCCTTTTTTGATGCCTCCTTTACAACATTCTCCAACTGTCAGTCTCTCTCGGGAGCTTGGGTCGGAGGCCGATAACATATGCCTACTGTTAGACCATTCTTTTGGCCTGTTAGTCTTACCCACAGAGTTTCTAGTGGTGACTCTAAATCACCTCGATATTCCAATTCGTATGACTTTATCTCTTCTTTGACATACAAGGCTACACCACCTCCCGTTTGTCCCTTCCTGTCCTTCCTGTACAGTTTGTAGCCTGGAATGACTGTATCCCATTGGTTATCATCCGTCCACCAGGTTTCAGTGATACCAATAATATCAATAGATTCATTATATATCTTTATATCATTACACCAGAATTCTCCTCTAATATTCCATATTTGGTCTATCTTCTTCAGACAAGTCTTAGTTAAACATAACCACATAATGGCATCCATTGTCTATTCCAAAGGTACATGCATACATACATACATACATACATACATACATACATACATACATACATACATGAACACACACACACACACAAATATATGCTTGTATTGCTATCTTTGGGTGTTTTCCCGTGTAAGTATGGAATTGTTTTTGCAATGTTTCGGCAAGATCTCACTTGCCATCTTCAGACTGAAGCCTGAAGATGGCAAGTGAGATATTGCTGAAACGTTGCAAAAACAATTCCATATGTACAGCAATACCAGCATACCTACAACCATGAAAATCTACGAATATATATATATATATTTGTTTTTGTAGATTTTCACGGGTGTAGGTATGCTGGAATTGCTGGCTTCGGGGATTTTCCCGTGTATATAGCATGGAGATGTTATTGCAACGTTTTGGCAAGATCTCACTTGCCATCATCAGGCAGGATTATGTCTGTGACAGTCACAGACATAATCCTGCCTGATGATGGCAAGTGAGATCTTGCCGAAACGTTGCAATAACATCTCCATGCTATATACACGTATACATGTATACACGTATACACGTATACACGTATACACGTATACATGTATAAGGCATAGAAAATCTACGAAAACAAATATATATATTTGTTTTTAAGTCTCCTCCCCTTAAAAAGGGACCCTTGAACAGGAGCTGTGATAATATTCTCTCATTTAAGAGTCCTGTAAATTGGCTGATGTATCAGGGATACCGGATAGCTCAAGGCATAGAGAAGCCTGCCTCATATGCTGGAAAGCACCGGTTCAAATCCCAGTAGAAGGAGTATGGCCAGCTGAAGAAGGCTAATAAGCCTGAAATGGATCCATCCTGGTCTCTTTATTTTCAGCCCTTAAAAATCTAACACATATCCAAAAAAATGTCACACAGCAGTAATCTAATTGGTTCTCTGTCTGGATGATCTCTAGGTTGAGTCGAAGGGCAGAGAGGGATGACGTTAAGTCTCCTCCCCTTAAAGGGACCCTTGAACAGGAGCTGTGATAATATTCTCTCATATATATATATGAAGAATAATTATCACAGCTCCTGTGAAGAGGTCCCTTTAAGGGGAGGAGACTCAACGTCATCCCTCTCTGCCCTTCGACTCAACCCAGAGTCATCCAGACAGAGAACCAAATTAGATTACTGCTGTGTGACATTTTTTAGATATGTGTTAGAATTTTAAGGCTAATAAGCCTGAAATGGATCCATCCTGGTCTCTTTATTTTCAGCCCTTAAAAATTCTAACATATATATATATATATATATATATATTGAGAGAATATTTTCACAGCTCCTGTTCAAGGTCCCTTTAAGGGGAGGAGAACTTAATGTGATCCCTCTCTGCCCTTCGACTCAACCTAGAGATCATCCAGACAGAGAACCAATTAGTTTGCTGCTGTGTGAAATTTGTTTAGTTTTATGAGCTGATAAATAAATAAATCAGAGAGACTAGGATAGATCTATTTTGAGCTTTTTAGCTCTCATCAGTTAGTCATACTCTTACTGGGATTTGAACCGGGGCTGTATTGCATATCAGGCAGGAGCCTTTAAACATCCTGCCAGCCTGGGTCTCCCAATTGCATCAGCTGAGACAGGAGGGCTAATATCTATAATTATTCCACAACTCACTGTTAGGGCCCCAATTAAAGGAGGAGACATACTGTTTCCTTTTCTGCCTTTCGGCTCATTACCAGAGACCATCTAGACCAGGGGTCCCCAACCTTTTTTGCACCAGGGACCGGTTTCATTTTAAAGTAAATTCTGCGGACCGGTTGGCATAGAGGAGGAGCGGGGGTGGAGGGGGAACAGGCAGTGCATGCGCATGCGGGGGGAGTCGGCTCACTCGGCCCTCGAGTCTAGGGCAGTGGTCATAAGTTCTTTCTTTCTTTCTTTCTTTCTCTCTCTCTCTCTCCCACTTTCTTTTTCTTTCTATTTTTCTTTCTCTTTCTCTCTTTTTCTTTTTGTCTCTCTCTGTCTATCTCTCTATTTGTCTCACTCCTCCCTCCACCCATCTGTCATTCTGTGTGTGTGTTTGTGTGTGTGTGTGTGTGTGTCTCTCTCTCCCTTTCTCTCTGTGTCTCTCTCTGTTTTTCTCTTCCTCCCTCCCCCTCTGTCTCTCTCTGCATGTCAGTCTCTCCCTCCCACTCTCCCCCCCCGGAAGCAGCGGAAAGCCCGGCACGCCGGCTGGGGAGGCCACGGCTGCCTCCTCCTCCCTCAGTGATCGGGCGAGTGGGCGGAGGGAGCACCTGAGGCTGCGGCCACCCAAGCGCCGGCGAGGCCATCCGAGCGCCACATGTCCACCTCCCTCCCAGCCCAGCACGGCGGCCAGCCCTGGAAAGCGCGCCTCGACGGCCTGTGCAGGTGGCTGTTGCTGCTGCTGCTGCCCCCGAGCCCTGCGACACGCACCTCCCGCCGTCCAAGGTCGCCCAGCAGGTGCATTGGGCAGGACAGCCGGGTGCATCTCCACCAGCTCCCTCCAATGGCCAGAGGTGCGCCCTCCAGGGCTGCCCGCCACATGAGGCTGGGAGGGAGGCGGGCGCCCGGCGCCCGGACGGCGCCCAGGCAGCCGCAGCCCCGGGTGCTCCCCCGCCTGCTCGCTCATTCGCCCTCCAGGAGGAGGCATCCGCAGCCCCCCAACCAACATGCCGGCCCCTCCGCTGCCTGGGGGGAGGGAGGGAGGGAGAGAGGAAGAGCCGCACCCGAGGGGCCAAAGAGCTGACCAATGCTCTAGGGCCTCCAACGGCGCATCCGGTGCGCACTCTGCCCAGGGGGCTGCCCCCTCCTCCCTCCTCCTCATCTCCGGCCCTGTGGCCCAGCTGCTATCAAGCCACAGACCGGCACCGGTCCGCGGTCCAGGGGTTGGGGACCCCTGATCTAGACAGAAAGCCATGAGTTCCGTTGTGTGAATTTTTAAAATATGTGTGTTAGTTTTATGAGCTGATAAATAAATAAATCAGAGAGACTAGGATAGATCTATTTCGAGCTTTTTAGCCCTCATCAGCTAGTCATACTATTACTGGGATTTGAACCGGGGCTGTATTGCATACCAGGCAGGAGCCTTTAACCATTCAGCCAGCCTGGGTCTCCCAATTGCATCAGCTGAGACAGGAGGATTAATATCTATAATTATTCCACAACACCCTGTTAGGGCCCCAATTAAGGGAGGAGACATACTGTTTCCTTTTCTGCCTTTCGGCTCATCACCAGAGACCATCTAGACAGAAAACCATGAGTTCCGTTGTGTGAATTTTTTAAAATTAGTTTTATGAGCTGATGAATAAATAAATAAAACTCACAGTTCAGAGCAAATCAGCACCAATTTTACAAGAGCTTAGAAAGTGGAGATGGAGTAACAACAATTGAGAAGCTTGATAAAGAGAAAGCTCTGAAATTCTGGAAAAACTTATGGGAAAACAACAAGAAGCACAACAGAAATGCAAAATTGATCAAGCAGGCTGAGGATTCTGTTAAAGTGCATAAAATGGAAGATGTGAAAATAACAAAAGAAATGGTGCAAAGGCAGTCAAGAAAAGTGAAGAATTGTATTGTGCTTGGACCAGATGAGCTACATGGTTTCTGGCTAAAGGCACTTACAAGTGTGCACGAAAGATTGGCAGCCCAAATGAACCAGATATTAAAAACACCTGAAAATGATGAATGGATGACAACTGGAAGGACATTTTTGATCCAAAAAGATAAAGAAAAAGGAAAGGACCCTGGAAACTATAGACCAATCACCTGCTTCCAAACAACATACAAGCTCCTTACTGGCATCATTACAAATCAAATTTATGGATACTTGGAAATAAATGACTTGCTTCCTGTAGAACAGAAAGGATGCTGCAAAAATTCAAGAGGAACCAAGGACCAATTGCTGATTGACAAGCTAATCCTAAAGAATTCAAAGAAAAGATGAACCAACTTGTTTATGGCTTGGATAGACTATAAGAAAGCATTTGATTCAGTTTCCCACAGCTGGATCAAGAAATGTCTGAAAATCTTTGGCATCAGCAGCAACATACAAACATTCATGGAAACTTCAATGAACCTAAGGAAAATGAAGCTTATGACTAATGGAGAAGAACTGGGTGAAGTTGAAATTAAATGAGGCATTTTCCAGGGTAATTCCCTTTCACCTGTACTTTTTATACTGTCAATGCTACCAGTGACAACCATTTTGAAGAAGGTGAACTGTGGATACAAACTTGCAAAGAAAGGACTGAAAATTTTATACTTGGTATACATGGATGATTTTAAGCTGTTTGGTAAAACAAACGCTGAACTGAATTTATTAATTGAAAGCACAAACCAATTTAGTCAAGACATTGGCATGCAGTTTGGAATTGACAAATGTGCAACAATGGCAACCAAAGCAGCTAAGGTCATAGAAGATGATGGAATAGAACTTGAGAATGAAGAAATGATAAAGGCAGTAAAAACAGAAGAAGGTTATAAGTACTTGGGGATTTTAGAGGCCTCTGACTTAATGCATAATAAAATAAAGGAATCAACTTCAGCCAAGTACAGTCAACAAATTCACAGGAAGTTAAAGTCCAAATTGAGTGGAGGAAACATCATAAAAGCAATAAATACCTGGGCTATACCTGTGATTCGATACTCTGCAGGAATAATTGACTGGACCCAGATGGAGTTGGACAATTTGGACAGAAAAACAAGGAAGCTTATGACAATGAATCATGCCTTGCACCCTAAAAGTGATGTTGACCAATTATATCTACCAAGAGCAGACTGTGGAAGAAGAAAGACACAATTTGAATGACTACATCCAGAAAAGTGAAGGATTAAGGAAGTAAATAAAGGCCTTCTGAAGACAACTAAGTCCAAAGCTGAATACAAGAAAGAAGTAATTAAGAAGCGAGCTAAAAATTGAAAAAGGAAAGCTATGCATGGCCAATACTTGAAAAGTATTGAAGGCAAAGCTGACCAAAAGCTAACTTGGAACTGGTTAAGATCGGGAGTACTGAAGAAAGAAACAGAAGGCTTTATTTTGGCAGTTCAAGAACAAGCCTTAGCCACAAATTACACAAAGGCAAAAATTCAACATGTTACTACCAATAGCAAATGTCGCCTCTGTAATGAGAAAGATGAGACAGTCGACCATTTGATCAGTGTGTGCAGCAAAATTTCACAAACTGACTACCTACAATGCCATGACCGCATTGCTAAGATCATTCACTGGAAATTGTGCCAGAAGTTTGGATTTGAGTACAGCAAAAACTACTGGGAACATCAGGTTGAGAAAGTTTTAGAGAATGAGAAAGTCAAGATCTTGTGGAACTTCAGAATTCAGACTGACAGGCACTTGTCCTACAACACACCTGGTATAACAATAGATGAAAAGAAAAAAAGTATGGTTTGTTGACATTGCAATACCTTGTGATGCACGAATTGAAAATAAACAGCAAGAAAAAAACCACAAAATACCGGGACTTGCAAATTGAAGTTGAGCGACTGTGGAGGAGGAAGTGATGTGTTGTCCCGATTGTGATTGGAGCCCTTGGAGCAATACCTAGGGGGCTGCCTCACTATGTGGAGGTTCTAGGTTTGCCGGACTTGAGCTGACTCTACAAAGGGCCATCCTGCTTGGAACAGCTTATATCCTCCGACATTACCTTAACAGTTCCTAGGTGCTTGATTAGGACTCGAGCTGTTGAGCTACCAACCAGCCCCAAAGGCTGTGAATCTCACCAAAGATTAACCACAGAATAACAACAACAACAACAACAACAACAACAACAACAACAACCCCTCCGAGGAGCTTTACCTTGTCATGGTGGAGGGGCTAGCATGCTCTAGTGATCCTAAGGGCTATGCTGAACAGGTGCAACCATATCAGGTCTTAGGTGAAGGGCCAGACAAAATTTGCTCCACAACCCATTCAAACATGGTGAATATGAAAAAAAATGAAATTTATGCCGACTGAACCTTCGCCCGGATTAACAAGGGTTCTATTGGATGCTATGGCTCCTGGGCATTCTGCGCAAAATGAGCTACAGGGCTCAGCTCCCTCTGCTAGGCAACCAGGGCATGGAGCTGACAAGCTACTGGAAGAAAAAGCAAAAAAGCAAAAAATCTGGACTAGGGAAGAAAACATCTCTATTAGGGAAGCTTACTATCAATCTGAGCCAGCAAAACGTGGATTTCAAAAATGAATGTATCCGATTTGGAAGGTGAACTACATGGACAGTGATATCAGTGAACAAAGGCTAATGGACCAACAACGTGTAATTCTAAGCCACAAATTTTTCACTATAGCAGAATTAATAGGAATTGAAGAGAAAGCAACTAATGGTCTGAGTATACCAACAAAGAAGAACATCAAGAATGATTTGCAGACTCAAAAGCACACTGAGGAAGAAAGGGAGGAAGAGGCTACTGAAGTGGATGAAGATAAAGAACAAGGAAGCACTGAAGAACCAACACCAACAGATAGTGCTCAATTAGCTGAGAAAATAAAGCATCAAATAGAAGATGCTGAAAGAACACATTTGCCAAAGCTGAATCAAGTAAACCGGAAAGAATTGAGAAAGGTACTAAAAAAGGTCAATGAGGGTTTGCAAACCATTCAAACCATTACATTAGCTGAAACAAACCAGCTGATGTATGTAGCAGCCTTCATAACCACCAAAGAATTGGGTTTGAAAATACAAAAGAACCAAAGAGGCAAGAAGAGGAAGCCTAAGTGGAAAATTCAGTTGGAATTGAAGATCAAAAATTTTTGTGGAGACCTGAGCAACTTGAAGAACCTAAGGCAAGGTCAGCTAAAGAATAAGCAGGTCAAAAACAGCCTGGAAGCAAGATATGATTTAGAGAATAAGGAGATTGCAGTAGTAATTGAAGAGCTGAAGCAGAGGGTTGTTGCCGTTGCTGAAAAGATTAAAAGATATGAAAACTGAGTAACTCAGTTCAAAGAAAACTCACAGTTCAGAGCAAATCAGCACCACTTTTATAAGAGCTTAGAAAGTGGAGGTGGAGTAACAACAAATGAGAAGCCTGATAAAGAGAAAGCTCTGAAATTCTGGAAGATTTGTGGGAAAACAACAAGAAGCACAACAGAAATGCAAAATTGATCAAGCAGGCTGAGGATTCTGTTAAAGTGCATAAAATGGAAGATGTGAAAATAACAAAAGAAATGGTGCAAAGGCAGTCAAGAAAAGTGAAGAATTGTATTGTGCTTGGACCAGATGAGCTACATGATTTCTGGCTAAAGGCACTTACAAGTGTGCACGAAAGATTGGCAGCCCAAATGAACCAGATATTAAAAACACCTGAAAATGATGAATGGATGACAACTGGAAGTACATTTTTGATCCAAAAAGATAAAGAAAAAGGAAAGGACCCTGGAAACTATAGACCAATCACCTGCTTCCAAACAACATACAAGCTCCTTACTGGCATCATTACAAATCAAATTTATGGATACTTGGAAATAAATGACTTGCTTCCTGTAGAACAGAAAGGATGCTGCAAAAACTCAAGAGGAACCAAGGACCAATTGCTGATTGACAAGCTAATCCTAAAGAATTCAAAGAAAAGACGAACCAACTTGTTTATGGCTTGGATAGACTATAAGAAAGCATTTGATTCAGTTTCCCACAGCTGGATCAAGAAATGTCTGAAAATCTTTGGCATCAGCAGCAACATACAAACATTCATGGAAACTTCAATGAACCTAAGGAAAATGAAGCTTATGACTAATGGAGAAGAACTGGGTGAAGTTGAAATTAAACGAGCATTTTCCAGGGTAATTCCCTTTTCACCTGTACTTTTTATACTGTCAATGCTACCAGTGACAACCATTTTGAAGAAGGTGAACTGTGGATACAAACTTGCAAAGAAAGGACTGAAAATTTTATACTTGGTATACATGGATGATTTTAAGCTGTTTGGTAAAACAAACGCTGAACTGAATTTATTAATTGAAAGCACAAACCAATTTAGTCAAGACATTGGCATGCAGTTTGGAATTGACAAATGTGCAACAATGGCAACCAAAGCAGGTAAGTTCATAGAAGATGATGGAATAGAACTTGAGAATGAAGAAATGATAAAGGCAGTAAAAACAGAAGAAGGTTATAAGTACTTGGGGATTTTAGAGGCCTCTGACTTAATGCATAATAAAATAAAGGAATCAACTTCAGCCAAGTACAGTCAACAAATTCACAGGAAGTTAAAGTCCAAATTGAGTGGAGGAAACATCATAAAAGCAATAAATACCTGGGCTATACCTGTGATTCGATACTCTGCAGGAATAATTGACTGGACCCAGATGGAGTTGGACAATTTGGACAGAAAAACAAGGAAGCTTATGACAATGAATCATGCCTTGCACCCTAAAAGTGATGTTGACCAATTATATCTACCAAGAGCAGACTGTGGAAGAAGAAAGACACAATTTGAATGACTACATCCAGAAAAGTGAAGGATTAAGGAAGTAAATAAAGGCCTTCTGAAGACAACTAAGTCCAAAGCTGAATACAAGAAAGAAGTAATTAAGAAGCGAGCTAAAAATTGAAAAAGGAAAGCTATGCATGGCCAATACTTGAAAAGTATTGAAGGCAAAGCTGACCAAAAGCTAACTTGGAACTGGTTAAGATCGGGAGTACTGAAGAAAGAAACAGAAGGCTTTATTTTGGCAGTTCAAGAACAAGCCTTAGCCACAAATTACACAAAGGCAAAAATTCAACATGTTACTACCAATAGCAAATGTCGCCTCTGTAATGAGAAAGATGAGACAGTCGACCATTTGATCAGTGTGTGCAGCAAAATTTCACAAACTGACTACCTACAATGCCATGACCGCATTGCTAAGATCATTCACTGGAAATTGTGCCAGAAGTTTGGATTTGAGTACAGCAAAAACTACTGGGAACATCAGGTTGAGAAAGTTTTAGAGAATGAGAAAGTCAAGATCTTGTGGAACTTCAGAATTCAGACTGACAGGCACTTGTCCTACAACACACCTGGTATAACAATAGATGAAAAGAAAAAAAGTATGG
Organism: Rhabdophis nuchalis; assembly: GCA_039707465.1. NCBI lineage: Eukaryota > Metazoa > Chordata > Lepidosauria > Squamata > Natricidae > Rhabdophis > Rhabdophis nuchalis. The sequence continues at coordinate 121,759,294 of CM077644.1, forward strand.
TTTGTTGACATTGCAATACCTTGTGATGCACGAATTGAAAATAAACAGCAAGAAAAAAACCACAAAATACCGGGACTTGCAAATTGAAATTGAGCGACTGTGGAGGAGGAAGTCATGTGTTGTCCTGATTGTGATTGGAGCCCTTGGAGCAATACCTAGGGGGCTGCCTCACTATGTGGAGGTTCTAGGTTTGCCGGACTTAAACATTCTAACTCTACAAAGGGCCACCCTGCTTGGAACAGCTTATATCCTCCGACGTTACCTTGACAGTTCCTAGGTCCTTGGTTAGGACTCGAGCTGTTGAGCTACCAACCAGCCCCAAAGGCTGTGAATCTCACCCAAGATTAACCACAGATGATGATGATGATGATGATAATACAGAGAACAGCATAAAAACAACAGAAACAAAGGCAGAATATAAGGAAAAACAGCTGGATGACAGATTAAATAGATGGAAAACCAAAGCTTTGCATGGACAGCACTTGAAAAACATTGAAGGAAAATGTGATGACAACTTGACATGGACATGGCTTAAGATGGGAACTATCAAGAAAGAAACAGAAGGTTTAATACTGGCTGCTCAAGAACAAGCACTACAAACTAATGCCATTAAAGCGAAGATACAAAAATCCACTGACAAACCAAACTGCCGCCTTTGCAATAACAAAGTTGAAACTTTCACATTTAATATGTGAATGCAGCAAACTCACACAAACTGATTACAAAGCTAGACATGACCAAGTTGCTAAATTAATCCACTGGTCATTATGTAAAAAATATGATTTACCTGTATCCAGAAAGTCATGGGAACATAAAGTGGAAAAAGTTATTAAAAATGAAAAGGTGAAGATCTTGTGGAACTTTCGAATACAAACGGATCATCATTTGGAGCACAACACCCTAGATATCACAGTTGTAGAGGGCCGAAGTAAAGTAAAAAGGTTGGCATCCAGATAAGGTTGGGCTGAACAATAAATAGTCTGACCCTCTGGAGCATATAACAGGAGATTTATCAGCCTATCCACCTGGCCAGGCTGAAACAAAGGAGCCAGAAATTGGTACAATTATATCCTTGTATGGTAGTCAAACACTGTTAATATATAACTTGTCTGTATGTGTACAAACTGTACATGACACAGGAAGAATTGTACTTTGAATAGTGATCTTTGAACAATGATTGATATCCTTGCTTATAGAGTATTGTTTGTGGTTTTATATGTACTTTTAATTTCCCTGTGCCCCGCCTCGAGTCCCTTTGGGGAGAGAGAGCGGGTTATAAATTAAATTATTTATTTATTTATTTATTTAGTATAAAAGCTCATAGCTAACAGCCCTTCGGGGTTCAGTTTCTGCTTGAGTTATCGCTGTTGAACCTTGCACAATAAACCTTTCTTTTCAGCAAAGAAGTGGTGTGGTCTTTTCCACAACATTTCTAGCGAGCCACGAAGGGACTACCCAGGAGATATTTCACTCTGAACGACAAGGACCCCATGGTGGTGGAGGGAGCCAGGCTACTCAGGCACCTTCGGAAGGCTGGGGTGGAGATCTGTCTGCCGACAAGGGCACATCCAGTCAGTCCAAGGACTGATACCACAATATGACTGATACCCCATACCACAAAAATGCATGCCAACCTACTTGTAGATCATGTCCCTCCAATGTCAATAACCTTGTTTTCCTCAATGTAATCCAGTCTTTCATGCATGATAGTGTTGCTGCGTGATAATATATTTACCAATATCCCACAACTTCTTGAAGCAAATCATTCCACTGATTAATTGTTCTCACTGTCACAAAGTTTCTCCTTAGTTCTAGGTTGGTTCTCTCCTTGATGAGTTTCCAAGCATTGCTTCTTGTTTTGTCTTCAGGTTCTTTGGAGAACAGGTTGACCCTCTCTTCCTTGTGGCAGCCCCTTAAATATTGGAACATTGCTATCATGTCACTCCTAGTCACCTTAGTTCTAGACTGACTCTCTCCTTAACAACCTTCTGCCAATTGCTTCTTTTTTTGTATTGTGATTCTTTTTTTGTATTATGCTGATTAGAACTGAATGCAGTATTCCAAGTGCACAGTATAAAGTATTCATGTAATCTTGATACTATCCCTCTGTTGATGCAGCCTTGGACTACCTTGGTTTTATTTAATTCAATTTAGATCCAGTTATCATTAAAACCAAAACCAGCTGGCGGATGCATGCATGAAGATCTCCTCACTGAAACGGCAACCAGTGAACTCATGTATGAAGCTCCCTTTGTGGGAGCAGCAGATGCATACACCTGCCACTTGCACAAATAGCCCATGTGCACTTTCATACACTCACTTACCACTATTCTCTCGCCCCTCACCAGGCCCCCAAGCCAAAAAGGTTGGGGACCATTGTTCTAGATGACCTCCAAGATCCCATGCAACTTTGTTATTCTGAAAGCCACTTTTTGTGAAAAAAAGAGATACAACTAAGTACCTGGTGCTAAGATAAAGCGCTTTGAAAATGTCATGGAGCACAGTAGCATCAAGGTTAGGTCTCTTCAGCTGCTCATATAACTCATGTGCACGATAACCTAAAAAAAATGTAGTCCAAAAATATCAATACTTTTTGAGCCCAAGAGATGCTGCATTAGAAGCTGTCAAGCAAACTTACCCAGTTGGATGGATAAAGGTATGTTCCCCAAACAAAGCTTCATGTAAGCCAATGATGATGCTAGTTTAGCAATTGTCAGTAATCCTCCTCCAACAACTTGAAGATGAGAACTACGTTTAATGGCCATTAACTCATACTTCATCCATTCATGTTGGCAGCCCATCATTTGATAGCAGAGGGAGAAATCCATATAGGATGAGACTATCTACATTACAAATAAAGGCACAAATGGACTTTGGTACCTGTTAAGAACATTTAGTGGAAAGAATCTAGTATTGATTTAGTCAGAAACTTGCAAGACCTATCTTGGCACTCACCCCAATTTGAAGACCAAAATTGATAATAATAGTTCTGGAAGATCTTTGATACTAAAAATGAGAATATCTGGACTTCTCGGGGTTGTTTTTTTTTTGTTGTTTCTGTGAATTCTAGTATCTTGTTAATTTTCCTCAAACAAATGGCTGAATTTTCAAGAAAACTTTAAAACCCCACTATCCCCACAGGAACCCATTTACAGTATGAGATTGTATGAATGGTTTTAATGTCCTTTGTGTTGTATAGTAAATTCAGATGATAGAGCAAACAAAGCATTGAACATTAGGGAATGTAACCATGGCACCTTCTTCCAATATATATTTGGCTGATATCAACCTTACTGCCTTTTTTCTTGTGAAGTGAGAGTTTAATTCTATTGTGACTGCTTCTTCCTATATTTCTTCCCCCCCCCCCCCTTTATACTATGTTTCTTTTGATTTAAAATTTTATTTAGAAAATAAGCTAAGACTCTTTAACCTAAATAATAAATATATGGCAGTAAATTAATGTTAGAATATAAGATAACTAGCTGAATACCTGTGCTCCACTACAAAACTATGTGATTGGGTTTGATAAATCGACACTTACAGCTTGAAATTACCATTTCTGTATTACAGTCAATAATATGCACAAGAATCCTTGCACTTGACCTCTACATTAAAGGTATGATTTTTAGTTATCATCATTGTGAATACATCAAATTGGACAGAGTACCCAAAGAACAATTGATCAAACCATGAAAGTGCTAATCCAAACAAAATTACCTACAGCATGAATTGTCAGGTGTCATTTGATACCAGTTTTCTCTAGAATATAGAGAAAGAACAAAACAAAACTGGGGATAGTTTGCAAGGGCAGAAAAGAAAGCTATCTAAGTATACCTGAGATTCATCTTGAGACTCCTCTGCACAGTTCACCTGCATGAGGGCTGCCAAACGGGTGAACGTTTTTCTACTTCTGGCTACATCCAGATTGAACAGCTGCCACAGCAGGGAAAGGCAGTGACTTTGCTGGAACAGAATTGCTAGTCTCTTCTCCCTGCTGTAAAAGGAAGAGCAACAATTCACATGGCACGAAGAACATAAAATCTATATAAGCACCCCCAACTTACTGGCTGTGAGAAAACTAAAAGACTCTAAATTCCTCCTGTACACAATAAAAGCTGGCTTGGGAAAAATGTGTATCAGTCAAGTCATTTGTTCAAGCTATTTCGCTGTAATGCCTATAGTACAAGAATTGCATGGCTTTTCTGTTGCTTTTCCCATGGCAACATCTGATGCATAAGCAGAGTAATGTACCATGTAAATTTGACAACAAGAATTGGGGCACTATTGAACTTTTGGCTCCTGACTTGCTTCAACAGCCCCACCCAAAAAACGCCATTTTAGTGGCACGGATTTTAACAGCTAATCATGGCACAAGAATCAGCACTGGCAAGCTTAGAACTAAGGATGGCCTCTCTTGAATCTGTTATACAAACTTTGGTACAAGAAATCAAGGCCCAGAGGGCAGAAAATATCAATTTTAAAAAGGATTTATTGGACACACGGAAACAAGTGTTGGAGAACACACAGAAGAATGAAGAACTGGGAGGGGGGCTGGCGGGGGCTAAGGGAGAGATTAAAAATGTTACTAATGAGGTTGTGGAAATAAATGGGCATGTGTCTAGGATTGATATGGAAAGGATGACATATTTTTTGAGATTTCAGAATGTTTCTGAGGAAACTGGTGAATGTCTCCCTGAACTCATGAGCACAATTATAGCAGACTATTTACATAAACCTAAGGATGAGATCAGGGGGGACATTGACCTAGCCTACAGAATAAACTCTGCATATGCCAGGATAAATGAAGTACCCAGAGAGATACATGTTAAATTTGTTAGAAGGTCAACCAGAGAGGAAATCTTGAAAGTGCAAAGAGGAGGTCCGTTAATTTACCAACAAAAGGAGGTTGCCATCCTAAAGCAGATCCCAAGAAAGATTAGAGAAGCAAGAAGGAAATTTTCCTTCTTGTCCAAAAAATTGTTTGACCACGGGATCTGGTTTAGGTGGGTGATGCCCGAAGGGATGCTGGTGTTCTGGGAAGGAGGAAGAGTGAGGATTAAAACAGTTGCTGAGGCGGAAGCCTTTCTTAAAAAACATTCCTCTGTCCTGGGGGAAGATCCAGGGGGGGCAGGGGGGGCCACGGCCCCGCCCGCTGGGGGCCTGGAAGGAGAGATAGAAGATACAATTGCCAAGAGACTTAGATCTAAAAAATAACTTTGCCTTGATTTTTTGAATAATATTGTATAATATAACATGTGCATCTGGATTTTTGTAAATGACTGACAGCATAGAACTGAGAACTTAGATATATGTACTTGCTTTCACTTTGTAGTGTATGGAAAATGTTTTTTATTAATGATCTATTTTGATGTCCCGGTAGGGCCGACGACTTTGACGTGAATGCTCTCAAAATTTCTTTGTATCCCTTACCCTATCCTATTGAAAAACTGTAAAACCAATAAAACTTTTTCAATATAAAAAGAATTGGGGCACTATTGACTTCCGGTTCCGGCTCCAGCGGCGACGGGCGAGCCTAGGGCTCGCTCGCCGCTTTGTTTCTTTTCCTGCCCCCCCACGGGGGCGAGACGCCCCGTTTTTGGGGGTCTTCCGTAAAGCCGGCTTGCCTGGGTCGTCCTCCCCCAGCGGCAGCTGGGAAGCGACCCTTGTCTTCGGCTTAGGTGGAGGAGGACATGCTGCGGGGGGTTTCCCCTTCGCCAATGGCGGGCGGCATCGTTCTGAAAACATGGAGAGAGCTGGCCGTCTGAGTCGGAAGGCTTCCCGGGGCTTCGGCTGCGAGGGTGAAAGTGAGTGGTTTAACATTTTTTTTGCTGTCAGCCTGGGCTGAAAGAACTTGGAGGGGGGTGTCTGCTTGTTAAACCCCCCCTCGGACTAAAGCGGCACTTAAGAATGGCTCCTCGCTGCGAGGAAGCGGATATCTTTAATCTGGACTGTTTGAAACAAGGGAAAGTGATCTGCGGTTTGTCTTTGAAACAAAGTATCTAGGTCTGGCTGATTTGAAACATTTTTTTTTACCACTCTCTCCTTCTGGCTCTGAGTCTGGGCAGTGGAAAATGGCTTCTCTTTGTCCCTGAATGACTATTTTACTTATGGAAAATTCCCAGCGTCTCTTTGTGATTTGGACTCCCTCTGGTTATTAAAGAAGAATTTTTTTTGGGATTTGTGATTTCTTTTCTGGAGTGCCTTCGTTATTATAATTATTGATCTGGAAAACTGTTTCTCTCTTGGTTCCTGAACTTTACAACCCTGAACTGAACTTTTGGCTCCTGACTTGCCTCAACAGCCCCACCCAAAAAACGCCATTTTAGTGGCACGGATTTTAACAGCTAATCATGGCACAAGAATCAGCACTGGCAAGCTTAGAACTAAGGATGGCCTCTCTTGAATCTGTTATACAAACTTTGGTACAAGAAATCAAGGCCCAGAGGGCAGAAAATATCAACTTTAAAAAGGAATTATTGGATACACGGAAACAAGTGCTGGAGAACACACAGAAGAATGAAGAACTGGAAGGGGGGCTGGCGGGGGCTAAGGGAGAGATTTAAAATGTTACTAATGAGGTTGTGGAAATAAATGGGCATGTGTCTAGGATTGATATGGAAAGGATGACATATTTTTTGAGATTTCAGAATGTTTCTGAGGAAACTGGTGAATGTCTCCCTGAACTCATGAGCACAATTATAGCAGACTATTTACATAAACCTAAGGATGAGATCAGGGGGGACATTGACCTAGCCTACAGAATAAACTCTGCATATGCCAGGATAAATGAAGTACCCAGAGAGATACATGTTAAATTTGTTAGAAGGTCAACCAGAGAGGAAATCTTGAAAGTGCAAAGAGGAGGTCCGTTAATTTACCAACAAAAGGAGGTTGCCATCCTGAAGCAGATCCCAAGAAAGATTAGAGAAGCAAGAAGGAAGTTTTCCTTCTTGTCCAAAAAATTGTTTGACCACGGGATTTGGTTCAGGTGGGTGACGCCCGAAGGGATGCTGGTGTTCTGGTAAGGAGGAAGAGTGAGGATTAAAACAGTTGCTGAGGCGGAAGCCTTTCTTAAAAAACATTCCTCTGTCCTGGGGGAAGATCCAGGGGGGGCAGGGGGGGCCATGGCCCCGCCCGCTGGGGGCCTGGAAGGAGAGATAGAAGATACAATTGGCAAGAGACTTAGATCTAAAAAATAACTTTGCCTTGATTTTTTGAGTAATATTGTATAACATGTGCATCTGGATTTTTGTAAATGACTGACAGCATAGAATTGAGAACTTAGAAATATGTACTTGCTTTCACTTTGTAGTGTGCGGAAAATGTTTTTTGTTAATGATCTATTTTGATGTCCCGGTAGGGCCGACGACTTTGACGTGAATGCTCTCAAAAGTTCTTTGTATCCCTTACCCTACCCTACTGAAAAACTGTAAAACCAATAAAACTTTTTCAATATAAAAAAAAAGAATTGGGGCACTATTGATTTCCTGAAGTGTTCCATATAATATTGATGGTTGATTTTTTTATATGATGTACAATATAATGAATTGAAAGCTGTACTAATTCTAAACAGACTAAGGCAGAATTATTATACATCTAACAGAATAACAGAGTTGAAAGAGACCTTGGATATCTTCTAGTCCTACCTCCTGATTAAGCAGGGACCTAAATTATTTCAGACAAATAGATGTCCAATCTCCTCTTTAAAAGCTCCAGCTTCTTGTCCTGCCTTCAAGTGGTATCTTCTTAGATATTAAAGTCAGACTCATAGGATTGTAGTTTCCTAGATCAATTCCCCCGCCCCCATTTTGAAGGAACTATGTCACTCTTTTCAGTCTTCTGATGGTTTCCTGGTGCTCCAGGATCTTTGAAAGACATAGCTCAGTGATTGTCAGGTCCCATAGATCCCTATCAGGATGCTGCCATTCATTCTGGTGGGGAAGGGGCCTGGGTGCATACTTTAGTATATAACCTTTTTCCTGGTGCCTATCTGTCCTGTACTTTGATTTATCTTCTTGGGAATGTGAGGTGGGAGGGCCAGCTGTTTTGTCTCAGCTCCGAAGCCTCCAGCAAAAGATGCCTGAGAACAGCTTCTTATCACCTTCTCAGCCAGCGATTCTCAAAACAATTTCGCACCTGTGGATTGGCTTATTCAACACTGGATTGAGGGAAGGTGTTTCTAATTACTTTAACCTAATGGAATGGCATGGGAATCCTCAGATCCTGCTGTCAGGCATGCAATCATATTCCTTTTAAGATCTTTGGCCTGCCACACACACTCTCTTTTTTCTATGCTGTTGCATTAGTGGGGAATTGGGAGGGAGAAAAGTAAGGAGTAGAATGTGTTGTTGTCAAATAAAAAATTCCTTTCTAGAAGCCCAAGGTCATCTTTTGTCTCTGCACCTGATCAGAACTGGATGGGTGGTACTGCCAGCATGGCAGTGGAAGATTGGACCATGTGATGGACTTGTGGGTGTGCGGGCAAGATCATGAACTTTCAACTGGGTGGAAACCCCAGCAAGCTTTCAGATTCGGGTTTCCACAGATGTGCCAATATGTCTCTCTTTATAATTTGGAACTTAGAGCAATACTTTGCCCTTGACTCTGATTTAATTTTAAGTGATATTTGGAATGCTGACATTAACCCAAAACTCCCTTAAAATAAATCACCAGGAACTCTGGCATGGGGTGCTGCCAGGGGTGCTGACTCCCAACACTGACCTGACCCAGTCAGCATAAAATATCAGTGAAGATGAAGATAGAGTCTTTGAGAAAGAAGCTGATGATGAGTCACTTCTCTACAAATCTTCCAAGCTGCAAAGGAATTTATGGGAGAGAGGTTTTGAAGATTTATAGCATCTGGAAAGATACAGCGGGAGGGGGGAGTGGAAAGATTATTCTACACATGGCTGGATTTTATTTTATTTTTTTTATTTTTCATATTTATATCCCGCGCCCATCTCCCACAAAGGGACCAAGGGCTGTGCACAGGAAGATTAAAAATACAGATATACAAATATACAAAATACAAAGACTCATTAAAACTATATTAAACCCAACCCTGCGCTAAAACATAATTAAAACCCCCAAATTAAAACTTTGATCAACTAAAAGTCAGTTCGGTGTCGAGTAGTTCATGCCAGGCCGGCTAGATGAAAAAAGTGCGTTTTTAGGCGCTGGCGGAACAGGCGGAGGTTAGAGATGACACGGAGTTCGGGAGGTAGATCGTTCCAGAGGGCTCTGCCTGCCACAGAGAAGGCCCTTCTCCTGGGCGTCGCCAACCGGCATTGCCCAGCCAACGGCACTCGGAGAAGACCCTCTCTGTGGGAGCAAATCGGACATAGGGACATATGGGGCAGCAGACGGTCTCGCAGGTAACTAGGCCCCGTGCCATGGAGCACCTTGAAGATGGTCATCAATACCTTGTAACGCACCCGAAAGGTCACAGGTAGCCAGTGCAGCTCGCGCAGGAGAGGTGTTATATGGGATTGCCGAGAGGCTCCCATGATTACCCGCGCGGCCGCGTTCTGGACTAACTGCAACCTTCGAGTGCATCTCAAGGGGAGCCCCATGTAGAGAGCGTTACAGTAGTCCAGACGGGAAGTCATGAGTGCTTGAGTGACTGTGCGAAGGGCGTCCCAGTCAAGTAAGGGGCGCAATTGGCGGACCAGGCAAACCTGGTAAAACGCCCCCCTGGCCACAGCCGTCACATGGTCCTCCAGGGACAGCCGGGAATCCAGGAGGACTCCTAAATTGCGCACCCTCTCCACGGGGGCCAATAATTCGCCCTCCATGGCCAGCGATGGAATCACCTGGCTAAACCGGGACGCCGGAAAGCACAGCCACTCGGTCTTGGACGGGTTGAGTTTGAGTCTGTTACTGCCCATCCAGATCCACATGGCTTCCAAACACCGGGACTTAAAGTTAGAGAATTGAAAAAAATTAATTATGAGGTGATGTTGAAGGAAGTAGAGAGAAAGATAGATAAATATAAAGAGATAAAGTTGTCTTGGTTCGGTAGAATTGCAATGTGTAAAATGATGTTGTTACCAAAGTTTAATTTTTTATTTGAGATGCTACCATTAAATTTGATAGAGAAAGATGTAGAAGAATATCAGAAGAAATTGGATAAATTCTGTAATGGTGGGAAAAAACCAAGACTAATGAAGAAAATGTGGTATCAAAATCAAAAAGAGGGTGGATTGGGAATTCCCAATCTACTTAATTATTATCGGGCGTATAATATTCGAACCGTGATAAAAATACTTAAAGGTGGAGACGGTCATTGGGGAGATCTGGAGCTAAAAGATATTAAGAGATTTGGGACTATATGGTTTTTAGATAGAGGAAAAACAAAGGTAATTAATAGTTATTGGTTAAAGGGGCTGAGTAAAATTTGGAATAAATTTGTTAAAAAATTGATCCCGGATATAGCCTTCTTGGGGAAGACAACTGAAAGCTGGCCGATTAAAAATAATATAAGTCGGGATAAAGTAATCGAGGATGAAAATATAGGAAATATAGTAAATTGGTTAAGAGCTCTAGGAATTGAGAGTAGAAAAAAAAAGTTATTCAAAAATTGGAGCTGAATTGGTTCGAAAAAATACAGGTAGAAAAATGGACCATGAAAGTAAAGGGAATATGTAAAATAGATAGAAGTAAAACTAAATTTGAAAGTTTAGTATCTCAAATCATTAAGGATGAAATTGGGTTAAAAGGACTCGTTAGTAAGATATATAAGATTATAAACTTTGATGGAAATCCACAAATGGTAATGAAAAGGAATTGGGAGGAAGACCTTAAGATTAAAATATTGGATTTGGATTGGAATGAGAACTGGAAGAGTCGAATCATGAGGACTTTGTCTATAAGGATTAAAGAGCATAATTTTAAGGTTGTTTGGAAATGGTATTGGACCCCATTAAGATTATCATTGATAGATAAAAAAATGAGTGATAAATGTTGGAGATGTAATATAGAAGTGGGAACTTATGAACATATGTGGTATAAATGTGTGAAAATTAAAAAGTTTTGGCAGCAATTAGAAAAAACGATGTGTGAAATGATGAAAAGAATAATAATATTGAGATCAGAAACTATATTGCTATTGATAATTAATGAACCTGAGTTAACAAAACATGAGAAAGAATTGATTAGAATTATGATTATAATGGGTAGAATTGTAATAGCAAGATATTGGAAAATAGAGGTAAATATTAAAATAGAAGAATGGTATTGTGAAATGTGGAAATTAGCCTTAAATGATAAAATGACGTGTGATATTAAATTTAGAGAGGGGGCTTATAAAAAAGATACTTTTTGGAAGATTTGGAAGCCATTTGTGGACTTTGCACTTGGAACTTTGGATGCCTCGACGCCTGTACCTAGAGAACGTGGATTTTGGAGATCTTAAAGACAATAGAAGATACTTGGAACCAACTCTTCCTTTTGTTTTGTACAGCACTGGGTGGAATATTGTAAAATATTATAAAAATTTTAATAAAAAACAAAAACAAAAAACAAACAAACACCGGGACATCACCTCAACGACATTGTTGGGGTGGTTTTGGGTAGAGATGTACAGCTGTATCATCAGCGTAGAGATGGTACTCTACCCCAAAACCACAGATGATCTTGCCCAACGGCTTCATATATGTGTTGAACAGGAGTGGCGAGAGGACCGACCCCTGTGGCACCCCACATGTGAGGGGCCTTGAAGTCGACCTCTGCCCTTCTTTCAACACAAATTGCAACCGACCAGAGAGGTAGGAGGAGAACCACCGTAAAACGGTGCCTCCCACCCCCAACCCCCCCAGTCGGTGCAATAGGATACCATGGTCGATGGTATCAAAAGCTGCTGAGAGATCTAACAGGACCAGGATAGAGGAAAAACCTATATCCCTTGACCTCCAGAGATCATCCACCAACGCGACCAATGCCATCTCTGTGCTATGACCGGGTCAAAAGCCGGACTGGCGCGGGTCTAGATAATCAATTTCCTCCAGATGGCGGGGAAACTGCTGTGCCACCACACTCTCTACAACCTGCATTAAAAAGTGAAGGTTGGGGACCGGATGGTAATTTACCAATAATGCTGGGTCCAGGGAAGGCTTCTTGAGGAGGGGCCTCACCACTGCCTCCTTCAAGGCGGTAGGCAGGAACCACTCACTCAAGGAAGCATTCACTATATCTTGGAGCCAGCCTCGTGTAACCTCCTAGAATGCCAGTACAAGCCAGGAGGGACACGGGTCCAATAAACATGTGGTGGCCTTTAGTCTCCTCGCCAACCTGTCCATATCATCAGCAGCAACAGAGTCAAAATCCTCCCATAAAATTGTCTCAAGACCTGCATCGGATGATCCCTCTAGATTACTATCTGTGGGGAGCAGCTCACTCCGGATCTGAGCGATTTTATCCTGCAGATACTCTCCAAACTCCTCTGCTCTGCCCTGTAAAGGAGCTTTCCGTGGCCTCTGTTGAAGGATGGAGCAGGTCACCCCAAACTGGGCTGCAAGGTGGTTATCTGCGAATGCAATGAGGGTGGCACAATACTCACCTTTGGCCACCCTCATCGCCACTAGATAAGTCCTCAAGTGGGCTCTTACAAGTGCTCGATCAGATTCGGACCGAGAGGATCTCCACCTACTCTCTAGGCATCTCTTGCGGCATTTCATCTCCCTCAGCTCCTCGGAGAACCAAGGAGCCTGGGTGAGTTGACGCTGCGTGAGAGGCCACAAGGGCACGACCTGGTCCAAGGCCCCAGTGGCCGCATTGTACCATGCGGCCACTAAGTCCTCAGTCAAGTCGCGGGTCAAGGATACAGGTACTGGCACAAGCTCCCTCTGGAACCTTTCGGGATCCATCAGGCGCCTGGGGCGGAACCATCTTGGCATCTCAGGTTCCGCCCCAGGTGGGGTGAGGCGATTGGAAAGTCCAGACGAAGGAGAGAGTGATCTGTCCATGACAAGGGTGAGATGACTAAGTCCCCGGTTCCTAGATCACTCATCCACTGGCCAGAGACAATGATGAGATCCAGCGTGTGTCCTCCATCGTGAGTGGGGCCCTGCACTAATTGGGTCAGGTCCATGGCCGTCATGGAAGCCACGTACTCCCGAGCTACCTCAGAAGTTTCACCAGCCAATGGCAAGTTAAAGTCCCCCATGACTAATAGTCTCGGCGATCACCTCAAGGAGCTCGGGCAGGGCTGCTGTTACATAGCGGGGAGCCAGGTATACAATCAGCAAGCCCCACTGCCTCCCTAGGCCCCATTTCACGTAGAGGGACTCACAGCCGGTAGTTTGTGGCACAGTGGTCTCCCTCGGCTCAAGACCTTCCTTAACGATAATCACCCCCCCCCCTGCCATGGGCCCATGGCTGATGAAATGCACTGTAGCCTGGTGGGCACATTTCCACGAGGGGTAAACCCCCCTCGAGGCCCAACCAGGTCTCCGTAATTCCCACCAGGTCCAGGTCCCCCTCTGACACTAGGTCATTAATGAGGGGGGCTTTGTTCACCACAGACCTGGCGTTGCAGAACATCAGCCTGGGGCCCCGGCTTTGTAGTCCTTGACCTCCTAGCCTGCGAAGGGAGCACAGGGGGTTGGGGCGAGGGACCACTTGTAACCAGAGGCCACGTTCCCCCAATGAATGATGGTCTCCCTGTCTCCCACCACCCCTGCCCCTCCCTAGGACCGATCGGATGGAAAAGCCCTCCATAGGATCGACCCCCTTTCCCCCCTCCTCGATGGACCTAACCATTTCCCTAATTCCGCTGGCCGGCCCTATACCCTGACCCACACCTGACTGAATGGACCCTCCCCCCACCCTGGGACCCCCTAAAATCCGAATTAAAAATTTAGATAAAGCCCCGAGTTTGCGCTTCGCCCACCTCTCTGGATCAATGAATTCATCCTCGAGATGGGCCTGTGTTAGACCACGGGGCCAGGCCTGTGAGAGAGGGAACTCCCGCAGGCAGAAGAGGTCTAATCTTGAGTACGATAGCATCCTATAAGGCCTTACTGGCTCTAAAAAGGAGAAACGCCTAAGATGGTAATAACAGCAAGTCGGACTAAAATGGCGACAGTACAGATTGAAATAGTAAAAATGGCAAAAATATAGGATGGATGGTTAGGAGAGATGTTAAAATGCACATGGAATAAGAGAGATCTATCCAGCCGGGGGGGGGAGGGGGGGAATAGAGGATGGAACATAGCACCTATAGATAACATAGTTCATGAATTTAAGCCTAATTGTCCAAGTGGAGGGAGAGTGGTCCAAAAAACCCTCCATCGAGTCAATATCTCTGGCTCAGTCTCTCTCAGCCCCCAAATAATCTGGAGTGAGCGCCTCTTCTTCAGCCGTACAGGCCACCTCTACCCTGGGCTGCATAGATGCCGCATAGTCTGTTGGTACGCCATGCGGCCAGCTGAAAAACGGCAAACCCTGTCAAATTTGGCTGTCCTCCATACAGCCCCGCTCCTCACTCCTACAGTCCTCTTAAAATCCAATCCCGACCTCCCTGGCTCCTCAGTTCCATGGCTGCTCGGCCCACACCTCCACTCCTCGGCACTCTAGATCTGGGTCAGATGGAAACCACATGGGCCGGGTGGCCGCCGCGTGGTCTGCAATCGCTCTGCACGGCTCAATGGACATCCAAACACCCGACCCAGCCTCCACATCCTATGCCCTGCCTACCTCCACTCCTAGCCATGCCGGGGCCACGCCAGGGCCGCTCTCCGTCAATCTCTGGCTGGTCTTGCTGCCGGGACCGAGTCTGGGATGCTTCAGAACCACTCCAGGCCCCTCCGCTGCCCTGGCTGCCCGGCCTGCCTCCTCTCCAGACCACGCCGGGGCAGCGCCAAGGCCAGGGCCGTTCTGGGCCTCGCCGCCACTCGCCGCCACTCGCCACAGATCTTCAGCGGGGCTGCGCAGCCGCGCCAGGGCTGCGCCAGGATAGCGCCAATGCCAGGGCCATTCTGGGCCACTCCGCTGCTTGCCGCCGCTCGCCGCAGTCCTTCCGCAGCAGATCTTCCGCCGGGCTGCAAAGCCACGCCAGGGCCACTCCAGGCCGCTCCAGGCCGCTCCGTCCCTCACCACTCACCAATGATTTCCTGCCTCCGCCGTCACACCCTCCAGCACCAAAACTCTCCCGGTGTAAAGGCGGGCTGTCTGGCTTGCTGGGCCGGCCCTTGTAGTTGGACAAAGAGGGCCGGCAGCATCCTCCGGAGCCATACAAAACCTCCGGGAACTACCGCGTTCAAAAAGCCGACGCCATTCCTCGCGCATGCGCAAACAAGATCCAAGGATGGGGAAAGAACAATTACCCAGTAGCCAACAAGATGATTGGAGCCTCCCAGGCCAACTTGTGCAGCCAAGCGTGAGTGAAAGTTCCCCCTCCTTCCCCAGCAAAGGGTCGGCATTATACTGGACTGGAGATAATTACCCCTTCCATACAGTGACAAATCAAATGAACCATTACCCTGCAGTTGATCCCCTATCAACATGGGGAATTCAACCAAGCCAGAAGGAAGGGATTTGGCCAGCATCTCTCACAAGTCAGCCATCGATGTTTGGGCTGCAGCCTGTGAATCAAACACCACCAAATTGGGCTTTCTTCCCAGGCCATGGATGGGAGAGATGTCTGTGGCTACCTGCTTGGCCACCAACATGGGGAATTCAACCCAGCCAGCAGAAAGGGGCTTGGGCTATATCTCCCCTAGTCAGCCATCGATGTTTGGGCTGCAACCTGTGAATCAAGCAACCCCGGAATGGGCTTACCTCCCCGGTCATGGATGGGAGAGATGCCAGTGGGCACCTGCTCTCCCTCAGCAGATGGCACCATAGCAGATAACTGGGCAGTGGCCAACCCAGGGTTTGACCCCCCCACAAGTTCAGTGTCACCTGCAATGCTCCAACAGGTTCTTACCCCACCTTCCTACAGAGAAATGTTCTCGAAAATGGAAGAAGGGATGAATGAGGGAGAAGCTGCAGGATGGATAGCAGATCAATATGATGAGTCGATTCCTAAGTTTAGAGATGCAACTGTGTTCCGTCCCTCAGCGGGGGTCAATAAAATGCTGCCGTTGCTGTCAACTCGGCCACAGAGCATCAGAGTGCCTGACTCCAGCCCCAATATCACAAACATGTACCAACCGCCAGGGCGGTAAAGAGAAGGCCCCAGATGCCACCAGAAAAGAGACAGGTGGGCCAACAACCTCAGAAAGCAGATCCCCAAACTAAGGTGATCAAATCAAATCAAATGTTTATTTGTATACCGCTCCCTCTCCCCGAAGGGACTCGGGGCAGTGCACAGGGGATATAAAACATAAAAACATACAACAATATAAATATCTAAAATCAGATTAAATTACATTACCCCTTGCTAAAACCTAAAAACCTAAAACATTAAACCCCCTAAAAACCCAATTAAAAATTTAAATATACAGACTGGAGGTACGAAAGATAAATTAGGCCAAGCCGGTCTGTTGGAAGAAATAAGTTTTGAGCTTTCAGCGGAAGGAGCGGAGGTCCAGAGTTGTTCTGAGGTCGGGGTAGATCATTCCATAGGATAGGGCCTGCGACACAGAAGGCCCTTCCCCTGGGAGTCGCCCGCTGGCATTGCCTAGTGGACGGCACCCGGAGAAGTCCCTCTCTGTGCGAGCGAATCGGTCGAAGGTGTCAACATCCCGATGTTGCCATGGACCTTATCTGTTTGCCTTAACGAACTGAAAATTCTTGACATTCCTGTGGCAGGAAAGGAATCTCAGGACAGCCTGTGACTGCACATGCATGCAATTATTTTCAATGCTAATTGGGGAACGTGATTTATGACAAGCAGAGGGGAGGGGGCATAAGGGGGTAAAGTGCAGAAGCCATCCAATTATTGCCAGTCCTGGCTGCAACCGAGGCTCGCCATGATGTTACATTCAATAAACGGACATTTTTTTGAACTTTTACGTGAGGCTGTGAATCATTTGAAGTTTCTCTTGGGAGCTTGACAGAAGGGATGTATGGGGCAGGATGCAATCTCGCAGATAGCTAGGTCCTGTGCCATGGAGCGCTTTGAAGATGGTAATCAGCACCTTGAAGCACACCCGAAAGACCACAGGCAGCCAATGCAGCTCGCGCAGGAGCGGTGTTATGTGGGAGTGC
This sequence comes from Rhabdophis nuchalis, assembly GCA_039707465.1. Lineage (NCBI taxonomy): Eukaryota > Metazoa > Chordata > Lepidosauria > Squamata > Natricidae > Rhabdophis > Rhabdophis nuchalis. Next base: position 121,776,445 of record CM077644.1, read on the forward strand.
CTGGGGGCTCCCAGAATTGCCCGCACAGCCACATTTTGAACTAGCTGTAGTCTTCGGGTGCACCTCAAGGGAAGCCCCATGTAGAGAGTGTTGCAGTAGTCTAGACGTGATGACCCAAGGGCATGAGTGACCGTGCGGAGGGCATCCCGGTCCAATAGGGGATGCGAACCTGGTAAAACGCCCCCCTGGCCACGGCCGTCACTTGATCTTCCATGGCAGCCGGGTATCCAGGAGGACGCCCAAGTTGCGTGCCCCATCCACAGGGGCTAGATGTTCCCCCCCAGTGATGGGGAAACTGGTTGTACCGGGATGCCGGAAGGCACAGCCACTCGGTCTTGGACGGGTTGAGTCTGAGTCTGTTTCTTCCCATCAAGATCCGTACGGCTTCCAGGCACTGGGATATCACTTCGACGGCATCATTGGGGTGGTTCGGGGTAGATATATACAGCTGCGTATCATCAGCGTAGAGATGGTACTCTACCCCGAAACCACGGATGATCTCGCCCAGCGGCTTCATATACGTGTTGAACAGGAGTGGCGAGAGGACTGACCCCTGAGGCACCCCACAAGTGAGAGGCCTCGAGGTCAACCTCTGCCCTCCTGCCAAAATCCCCTCACTCAAGGAAGCGTTCACTACTTCCTGGAGCCAGCTTCGTGTAACCTCCCAGGATGCCAGTACAAGCCAGGAGGGACACGGGTCCAATAAACATGTGGTGGCTCTCAGTCGCCCACGTAACCTGTCCATATCTTCGGAAGTAACAGAGTCAAACTCCTTCCACAAAACTGTCTCAAGATGTGCCTTGGAACTTCCCTCCAGACTACTTTCGGTGGAGGCCAACTCGCTTTGAATCTGAGCGATTTTATCCTGCAGATATTCTCCAAATTCCTCTGCTCTGCCCTGCAAAGGGGCTACCCGCGGCCTCTGTTGAAGGAGGGAGCGGGTCACCCAAATAGGGCGGCAGGGCAGTCATCTGCGGACGCGATAAGGGTGGCACAATAAGACCATTTGGCCATTCTTTTTTTTGTTTTGAAAAAGTTTTATTGGTTTTTACAATTTTCCAAAGGGTAAGGTAGGGGTTACAGAAACATTTTGAGAACCTTTGCGTCGGAGTCCTTGGCCCTTCCCAGGCTACATAATAAAACATTGGTAAGAAAATTTATCAAAAAATACTACAAGATAAAGATAAGTGAATACATCATACATTTCCCATTCTACGCTGGCAGACTTGTACAAACATCCTGGTACAAAAAAGTTAAAAAAAGTTAATAAAAAAAGGAAAAAAAGCAAGCAAAGTCATTTTTTGGATCTAAGCCTCTTGGCAATTGTATCTTCTTTTTCTCCCTCCTGGCCCCCAGTGGGCGGGGCCGTGGCCCCCTCTGCCCCTCCTGGATCTTCCCCCAGGATAGAGGAATGTTTTTTAAGAAAGGCTTCCGCCTCAACAACTGTTTTAATCCTTACTCTTCCTCCTTCCCAGAACACCAGCATCCCTTCGGGCATCGCCCACTTGAACCAAATCCCGTGATCAAACAATTTTTTGGATAAGAAGGAATACCTCCTTCTCATCTCCCTAATCTTTTTTGGGATCTGCTTCAAGATGACGACAACCTTTTGTTGGTAAATTAACGGCCCCCCTCTCTGCGCCTTCAAAATTTCCTCTCTGGTTGACCTTTTAACAAATTTAACATGTATCTCTCTGGGTACTTCATTTATCCTGGCATATGCGGAATTTATTCTGTAAACTAGGTCAATGTCCCCCCTGAGCTCATCCTTAGGTTTATGCAAATAATCTGCTAAAATTGTACTCATGAGTTCAGGGAGACACTCACCCAGTTCCTCAGAAATATTCTGAAATCTTAAAAAATATGTCATCCTTTCCATATCAATCCTAGACACATGCCCATTTATTTCTGCAACCTCATTAGTAACATTTTTAAGCTCTCCCTTTGCCCCAGCCAACCCCCCTTCCAACTCTTCAGTCTTCTGTGTGTTCTCCCGCACTTGCTTCCGTGTTTCCAGAAGTTCCTCCTTAAAGTTACTATTTTCTTCTCTCTGAGCCTTGATCTCTTGCACCAAAATTTGTAATACAGATTCCAGAGAAGACATTCTTTGTTCCAAACCTGCCAGTTCTGATTTTTGTGCCATGGTTAGCTGTTAAAGTCAATGCCACTAAAATGGCGTTTTTTGGGTGGGGCCGCTGAGGCAAGTCAGGAGATGAAAGTTTCAGGTCAGGGTTGTAGAAAGTTCAAAAACCAGAAGAGAAACACTTTTCAAAATCAATAATTATAGTAAAAAAGGCACTCCAGACAAGGAATCAATTAATCCAAAAAATTCTTCATTAATGGCAAGAGGAAGTCCAAATCACAAGGAAATGCTGGTAATTTTCCATAAATGAAATAGTCATTCAGGAACAAAGATTAGCCATTTTCCACCGCCCAAACTGAGAGCCAGCCGGAGAAAGTTACAAAAGAAAAGTTGTTGCAAGCCAGTCGAACTTAGAAACATTGTAAAAAAGCAAACCGCATACCACTTTCACTTGCTTTCATTAAGTTCCAGGCAATCCACATAGAAAAAATCCGGTTCCTCGCAACGAGGAGCCATTTCCGAGCGCCGCTTTAAATCCGAGGGGGGGTTTAACAAGCAAAACACCCCCCTCCAAGCTCTTTAGTCCAGCGCTGCCAGCAAAGACAAAATAGAAAAGAACACTCACTCTTCACCTCGCAGCTGAGCCTCGGGAGAGCTTTCCGACCCGAACGTCCGGCTCTCCCCACATTCACAAAGCTTTACCGTTCTCCATTGGCGAAGGAAGAGACGAGGCGTCTCCCCCCCGCAGCCAGCCTCTCTTCACCTAGGTCGAAGACAAGGGTCGCTTCCCCACCGCAGCAGGGAAAAAAAAACGGCCCCAGCAAGCCAACCCTACGGGAGACCCCCAAGGTGGGGCATCTCGCCCCCTTCGGGGGGCAGAAAAGGGGACAAAGCGGCAGACGAGTCCAGGACCCATCCGTCGCCGCTGGAAGGAAGAAAGGTTCTTCTCGTTTGGCCACTCTTATCGCCACAAGATAAGTCCTCAAATGGGCTCTCACCTGTGTTCCGTCGGATTCAGAGCATGTGGATCTCCATCTCCTCTCTTGTGGCGTTTCATCCCCCCCAGCTCCTCAGTAAACCAAGGAGCCCGGGAGACTCGACGCCGCAAGAGAGGCCGCAAGGGCATGACCTGGTCCAAGGCCCCCATGGCCGCCCTATTTTATTTATTTATTTATTTATTCATTTATTTATTTTTCACATTTATAGCCCGCACCCATCTCACCATAAAGGGACTCGGGGCGGCGAACAGAGATTTAAAATCAATTATACATAAATACAAAATATTATTAAATAACGGAATTAAATCCATATCCTGCTTAACTTAAAATAAGTTTAAATTTAAAACCCAAATTACAGTTTTGATTTGTTATAAAATAATGGGTGTGGAGTAGATCATGCTAGGCCGGCCAGATGAAAATAAAAAGTTTTTAGGTGCCGGCGAAACAAGCGGAGGTCTGTGATGGAACGGAGGTCGGAAGGTAGGCCATTCCAGAGGGTAGGGCCCACCACAGAGAAGGCCCTTCCCCTGGGAGCCGCCAACCGGCATTGTCCGGTCGACGGCACCCGGAGAAGACCCTCTCCCTGGGAGCGAGTCGGTCGAAGGGATGTATGGGGCAGAAGACGGTCTCGAAGGTAGCTAGGCCCCGTGCCATGGAGCACCTTGAATATGGTCATCAAAACCTTGTAACGCACCCGGTAGGTCACAGGTAGCCAGTGCAGCTCGCGCAGGAGTGGTGTTATGTGGGAATGTCTTGAGATTCCCATGATCACCCGCGCTGCCGTATTCTGGACCAACTGCAACCTCCGAGTGCATCTCAAGGGGAGCCCCATGTAGAGAGTGTTGCAGTAGTCCAGACGAGAAGTCACGAGTGCTTGAGTGACTGTGCGAAGGGCATCCCGGTCCAGTAAGGGGCGCAATTGACGGACCAGGCGAACCTGGTAAAATGCCCCCCTGGCCACGGCCGCCACCTGATCCTCAAGGGACAACTGGGAATCCAGGAGGACTCCTAAATTGCGCACTCTATCCATGGGGGCCAAATTTTCATTCCCCATGGCCAGCGATGGTGTCAACTGGCTAAATCGGGAAGCCGGGAACCACAACCACTCAGTCTTGGACGGGTTGAGTTTGAGTTTGTTACTGCCCATCCAGATCCGTACGGCCTCTAAACACCGGGACATCACCTCAACGGCATCGTTGGGGTGGCTTGGGGTAGAGATGTACAACTGGGTATCATCAGCGTACAGATGGTATTCTACCCCAAAACCACGGATGATCTCACCCAGCGGCTTCATATACGTGTTGAATAGGAGTGGCGAGAGGACCGACCCCTGCGGCACCCCGTATGCGAGGGGCCTAGAAGTCGACCTCTGCCCCCCCCGTCAACACGTATTGTGACCGATCAGAGAGGAAGGAGGAGAACCACCGTAAAACGGTGCCACGCACCCCCAACCCCTCCAGTCGGTGCAATAAGATACCATGGTCGATGGTATCAAAAGCCGCTGAGAGATCTAACAAGACCAGGATAGAGGAACAACCCCTATCCCGGGCCCTCCAGAGATCATCTACCAATGCGACCAATGCCGTCTCGGTGCTATGACTGGGCCGAAAGCCAGACTGGCGCGGGTCTAGATAATCAGTTTCCTCCAGGTGACGAGGAAACTGCTGTGCAACCACACTCTCTACAACCTTCGCAAGAAAGTGAAGGTTGGAGACCGGACGATAATTAGCCAATAATGCTGAGTCCAGGGAAGGCTTTTTGAGGAGGGGTCTCACCACCGCCTCTTTCAAGATGGTAGGTAAGGACCCCTCACTCAGAGAAGCATTCACAATGGCCTGTAGCCAGCCTCGTGTCTCCTCCCAGGATGCCAGTACAAGCCAGGAGGGACAAGGGTCTAATAAACATGTGGTGGCCTTTAGTCTCCTCGCCAAACTGTCCATGTCCTTGGCAGTAACAAAGTCAAAGTCTTCCCATAAAATAGTCTCAAGGCCTGCATTGGATACTTCCACCAGACTACTATCTGTGGAGGGCAACTCGCTCCGAATCTGAGTGATTTTATCCTGAAGATATTCTCCAAATTCCTCGGCGCGGCCCTGCAAGGAGGACTCTCGCGGCCTCTGTTGAAGAAGGGAGCAGGTCACCCCAAACAGGGCCACCGGGCGGTTCTCTGCGGATGCGATGAGGGTGGCACAATACTTGCGTTTGGCCACCCTCATTGCCACTAAGTAAGTCCTCAAATGGGCTCTTACCAGTGTTCGATCAGATTCAGATCGAGAAGATCTCCACCTGCTCTCTAGGCGTCTCTTGCGGCGTTTCATCTCCCTCAGCTCCTCAGAAAACCAAGGAGCCCGGGTGGGATGACGCCGCGTGAGAGGCCACAAAGGCGTGACGCGGTCTAAGGCCCCCGCGGCCGCACTATACCATGCTGCCACTAGGTCCTCAGCCGCGGCACGAGTCAAGGATACAGGTCTTGGCCCAAGCTCCTTCTGGAACTTTTCAGGGTCCATCAGGCGCCTGGGGCGGAACCATCTTGGTGTCTCTGGCTCCGCCTCCCCACGGTGAGATGAGGCGATTGGAAAGTCCAGCTGAAGGAGAGAGTGATCTGTCCATGACAAGGGTGAGATGACTAAGTCCCCGGTTCCAAGATCACTTCTTCACTGGCCAGAGATGAAAATAAGATCCAGCGTGTGTCCTCCATCGTGAGTGGGGGCCTGAACTAATTGGGTCAGGTCCATGGCCGTCATGGAAGCCATGAACTCCCGAGCTGCCTCCGATGCCTCGCCCGCCGATGGTAAATTAAAGTCCCCCATGACTAGAAGTCTGGGGGTCTCCACTACCATCCCGGCGACCAACTCGAGGAGCTTGGGCAGGGCTGTTGTTACATAGCGGGGAGCCAGGTATATAATCAACAAGCCCAACTGCCTCCTTAGGCCCCATTTCACAAAGAGGGATTCACAGCCGGTAGTCTGAGGTACAGTGATCCCCCTCGGCTCTAGACTCTCCTTAATGATAATCGCCACTCCTCCACCCCTGCCTAGGGCCCGAGGCTGATGAAATGCTCGGTATCCCGGTGGGCACATTTCCATGAGAGGTAAACCCCCCTCGGGGCCCAACCAGGTTTCCGTAATTCCCACCAGGTCCGGGTCCCCCTCTGATACTAGGTCATTTATGAGGGGGGCTTTATTTACCACGGACCTGGCGTTGCAGAGCATCAGCCTGGGGCCGCGGCTCTGTAAACCTTGACCGCCTAGTCCCCGAGGGGAGCACAGGGGGTTGGGGCAAGCGACCACTTGTAACCAGCGGCCACAATCCCCCAACTTCAGATGGACACCCTGTCTCCCACCGCCCCTACCCCTCCCTAGGACCGTATGGATGGGAAATCCCTCCGCAGGAACACCCCCTCCCCCTCCCTCCTCGTTAGACCAATCCTTAATCTTACTCCTAATTTTGTTGGTCGGCCCTATGCCCAAATCCCCTACTGACTGATTAGGCCCTCCCCCCACCCTGGGACCCCTTAAAAGACGAATTAAAAATTTGGACAAAAAAACCCTAAGTTTGCGCTTTGTCCATCTCTCCGGAACTATAAGTCCTTCCTATTCCATGCAGCCACTAGGTCCTCCATGGGGGCGTGGGTCAGGGTCACAGGTAGTGGCCCAAGCTCCATCTGGAACCTCTCAGGGTCCATCAGGCATCTGGGGCAGAACCATCTAGGGATCTCTGGTTCCGCCTCCCTGCGGTGGGGTGTAGCGATTGGAAAGTCGAGCCGGAGAAGTGAGTGATCTGACCATGACAGGGGTATGATGGCTAAGTCCCCTACTCCCAGATCACTTGTCCACTGACCAGAGACAAAAATCAAATTCAGTGTGTGTCCTCCCTGGGTCAGGTCCATGGCCATCATGGAGGCCATGAACTCCCGAGCTGCCTCGGATGATTCGCCAACCGATGGCAGATTGAAATCCCTCATGACCATCAGTCTGGGGGTCTCAAACGCCACCGTAGCGATCATCTCGAGGAGCTCGGGCAGGGCTGCTGACACGTAGCGGGGAGCCAGGTACACGATCAGGACGCCCAACTGCCTCCCTCGGCCCCATTTCACGCAGAGGGACTCACAGCCGGTGGTCTGTGGTACAGTGGTCTCTCTCGGCTCGAGACCTTCCCTAATTAGAACCGCTACCCCCCCCCACCCCTGCCTAGGGCCCGGGGCTGATGAAACGCACGGTAGCCTGGTGGGCACATTTCCACGAGAGGAAGACCACCCTCGTGGCCCAGCCAGGTCTCCGTAATCCCTACCAGGTCCGGCTCCCCCTCCAACACAAGGTCGTTAATAAGGGGGGGGGTTTGTTGGCCACGGACCTGGTGTTGCATAACATCAGCCTAGGGCCCTGGCTCTGTGAACCCTGACCACCTAGATCACGAGGGGAGCACAGGGGGTTGGTGCGCACGACCACTTGCAGCCAACGGCCACGCGCCTCCACCTGATGGTGACTTTCCTGTCTCCCATCACCCCTGCCCCTCCCTACGACCGTTCGGATGGAAGTGCCCTCTTTAGGGACGACCCATGTTCCCCCCTCCTCAGACCCAACCGCCTCCTTCCTAGCTCTGTTCGCCGGTTTGGCACTGTTCCCACCCTCCACCTGTCTAATCCCTCCCTCCTCCCTGGAACCCCCTAAAATACGAATAACAAATTTTAGTAAAAAACCCCTGAGACCACGCTTTGCCCACCTCTCCGGATTAACTAATCCCTCATTAAGGTGGGCCCTCCTTAAAGCGGAGGGCCAAACCTGCGAGGGGGGAGGACTCCCGCAGTAATAAAAGGTCTGCTCTTGAGTACACAATAAGCATGTAAAATGGGTCGTGCAATTAATTTAGGGGCTACAATTGGCTACAAAGATGTTAAAAGCTAAAAACAGATGTTTTTTATATATACAAAATATCCACTCCACAGGGCCAGGATACCAGGATAGATCTATTTCGATTCGAATCCCAGTAAGGGGTATGGCCAGCTGATGAGAGCTAATACGCTCGAAATAGATCTATCCTGGTCTCTTCTAATTTAATTTATTGATCAGCTCATAAAACTAACACACATATCTAAAATATTATACAATGTAATTCTTGGCTTGCTGTTTGGATGGTCTCTAGCGATGAGCCGATGAGCAGTAAAGGAAACAGTATGTCTCCTCCCTTTAATTGGGGCCTAATAATAGGTTGTTGTGAAACAATTACCTATACTAATATACCCTGTCTAAGCTGATGTAATAGGGGAACTGGTTTGGCTTAAGTGTGAGGTTCCTCGCCTTGCATGCAACATAGCCCCGGTTCGAATCCCAGTAAGGGGTATGGCCAGCTGATGAGAGCTAATAAGCTCGAAATAGATCTATCCTGGTCTCTTCTAATTTAATTTATTGATCAGCTCATAAAACTAACACACATATCTAAAATATTATACAACGTAATTCTTGGCTTGCTGTTTGGATGGTCTCTAGCGATGAGCCGATGAGCAGTAAGGGAAACAGTATGTCTCCTCCCTCTAATTGGGACCTAATAATAACAGGTTGTTGTGAAACAATTACATATATATATATATAGTTTTATTTACGGTCACAGACCAAAACACAAGTACTACAGGAAGAAACGTTAAAATAATAATAATTATTATTATTATCATAATATCATAACAATGGATTGCAATAGCTCAACTAAGGAAGGTTACAGCATTCTCCCCTAATGGTTACAGCTCTTAAGAAGAATTTTGAGACCTGAAAAGTGATATATGGAGAGCCATCTCCTAGGCAGTGGGCCATCAAGTTACAACCATTGAGTCTAGAAGGGATGGTTTCAAGGAGAGACAGTAACTTAGATCTGTCTGCATTATACATGGGGCAAGATAGAAGGACATGCTCCGCAGTTTCAACCTCGGCGAGATGTTATAAATAGATGATAATCAGATGTTAGAAAATAGATGTTAAATAGATGAAAAGTTCTACCAATGGGGAGGCCTCGAAGGAGGAATATGCCGAAGACAACCTCATGGCTGCCCAAGTCACTAACCGAAGCCAGGATAAGCTGATGACAGCGATGAAATCGGTACTCCCAGCAGACCCGTGGCTCAACAATAACCAGGATATCCTAATGACAAAAGATAGATTAACCTGGAAGGGGTCCAAATTGTACATCCCTGCAGGGCTGAGGCTGGAAGTTCTACAGCAAAGCCATGAGGCGGAACTAGGAGACCACTTTGAATTCCTAAAAACGCTCCACCTGGCCAGGCGTCAATTTTGGTGGCCAAAGATGAAATTGGAAGTGGACGATTTGTAAAAAGCTGTGCTACTTGCGCAACAATGAAATCACTGCCGGAGAAGCCCCCTGGACTACTACAATGAGTGGCCAGCCCTAACTGACCATGGGAAAAGATTGCAATGGACTTCATCGCCAAACAGCAGCGGGAATAGAGTAATCTGTACAGTTATTGATTTGGTTTCCAAGCAGACACATTTCATCGCTTACTCAGGGTTGCTGTCTGCAAAGAAATTAGTGAAAATGTTTGCAAAACACATTTATTGCCTGCAAGGGGTGCCTAAGAGGATAATTTCAGACCGTGGAGTCCAGTTCACAGCCAAGTTCTGGAGAGAGTTCCTGAGGTCCATTGGGTCCACATAAGAACTGAGCTCAGAGGTTCATTCCAGCATGAACCGTGCAGTGGAGAGGGCCAATGCGGTGGTGGAACACCACATTGGGCCAATGCGGTGGTGTTATGTGAGCTACCAGCAAGACAACTGGTTGGAATTGCTACCCTTTGCCAAAGGGGCATACAACAACGTGGTCCACAGCAGCACTGGATTAACTCCTTTTCAAATTACCGGTGGAATGGAATTTGTTCCCATGCCTGAGCTGTCTAGAGAACCTCCCTCCTCCATGTCTCTTAATGAATAGATGGATACGTTAAAGAAAGGATGGGAAAATATGAAGAAAGCACTAGCAGATGTGGCAGAATCCTACAAGAAGCAAGCTGATAAACACCGCTCGCTCCAACCCCCCTTTCACGTGGGGGACAAAGTTTTTGTATCTACCAAATACATAAGATTAAGAATGCCTAGAAAGAAATTGGGCCCAAAATTTCTAAATCCATTCCCAATATGAAGATAATTAAGCTAGTTACAGTTCAACTCAGTCTACCCAGAAGTCTAGGGAAAATGACCCCGAATTTCATTGTAGTTTGTTGAAGCCAGTAATTGGATCCAGCATAAGACCATCCACCCAAGCTTTCCCTCCTCCTGTAGTGATAGAGGGGGAACACAAAATGAGGTGGAAAACATCATAGACTTTAGTCTGAATAGGGGTTGCTTACAGTATTTAGTGCATTGGAATGGATACACTTTATCTGAAGCTACTTGGGTGAAATGCTGGAACCTAAAAGTGGAGAAGTTAGTAAAACAATTCCATGATAAGTTTCCTGATAAGCCAAAGAATCTCCCGGGAGCGGGAGGGGGGGGAGAGGTGGTTAATTTTGTTATGTTAACCCTTATGTCAGTGATGTGCAGTAAGGTTTATGGCTGGTGAGGCACTGACGTCATCACAATCAGATTTGCAAACATTAATATCCTACAAATTATCTTATCCAATATTTGATTGGCAGCAGTTAACAGGTTATGTTTAAAGTCTCATATCAGCGTTCTTTACACATACTCAACTTACAACTGTTCATTTAGTAACTATTCAAAGTTATACCACTGAAAAAAGTGACGTAAGACCATTTTTCACTTATGATCATTATTATTATTATTTATTAGATTTATAAAACTGCGCCACTCTCCCCGAAGGGACTCGTGGCGGTGCACAGGGAAATAGAATAAAATATACAACATCATAATAAATAAGTACTAAAAACCCAATTAAATATATAATACCCTGCACTAAAATCCCTTAAAAATTAACCCTTAAAATCCAATAAAACAATTTAGTGTTCAGTCTTCAACTTGGTTGTGTGCATTAGGCCAGGCCGGCAAGGTGAAAAAAGTATGTTTTGAGATGTTGGCAGAAGGAGCGGAGGTCTGTGATTGTTCTAAGTTCGGGGGGTAGGTCGTTCCAGAGGGTCGGGCCTGCCACAGAGAAAGCCCTTCCCCTGGACGTTGCCAACTGGCATTGCCTGGTGGACGGCACCCGGAGAAGTCCCTCTCTGTGGGAGCGGATCGGGTGGAGGATATGGTCCCGGAGGGTATGGGGCAGGATACGGTCCTGCAAATAACTGGGCCCCGTGCCATGGAGCGCTTTAAAGATGGCAATCAACACCTTGAAGCGCGCCCGAAAGGCCACAGGCAGCCAGTGCAGCTCGCGCAGGAGCGGTGTTACGTGGGAGTACCTCGAGGCTCCCACAATTCCCCGCGCAGCCGCATTCTGAACTAGCTGTAGTCTTCGGGTGTACCTCAAGGGGAGCCCCATGTAGAGAGCATTACAGTAGTCTAGGCGGGATGTCACGAGTGCTTGAGTGACTGTGCGAAGGGCATCCCAGTCCAATAAGGGGCGCAACTGGCGTACCAGGCGAACCTGGTAGAAGGCCCCCCTGGCCACGGCCGTCACATGATCTTCCATGGGCAGCCAGGAGTCCAGGAGGATGCCTAAGTTGCGCGCCCTATCCATGGGGGCTAGATGTTCACCCCCAATGGCCAGTGATGGTATCAACTGGTTGTATCAGGACGTCGGAAAGCACAGCCACTCGGTCTTGGATGGGTTGAGTCAGAGTTTGTTACTTCCCATCCAGGCCCGTACGGCCTCCAGACACCGGGACATCACTTCGATGGCATCATTGGGTTGGTTTGGGGTAGATATGTACAACTGCGTATCGTCAGCGTACAGATGGTACTCCACCCCAAAACCACGGATGATCTCACCCAGCGGCTTCATATAGGTGTTGAACAGGAGTGGCGAGAGGACCGACCCCTGAGGCACCCCACATGTCAGGGGCCTCGAGGTTGACCTCTGCCCTCCTGCCAACACAAATTGCGACCGACCGGAGAGGTAGGAGGAGAACCACCGTAAAACAGTGCCCCTCACCCCCAACCTCTCCAGTTGATGCAATAGGATACCATGGTCGATGGTATCGAAAGCCGCTGAGAGGTCTAATAGGACCAGGATGGAGGAACAACCTCCATCCCTGGCCCTCCAGAGATCATCCACCAACGCGACCAATGCCATCTCTCTGCTGTGCCCGGGTCGGAAGCTGGACCGGCGCGGGTCCAGATAGTCAATTTCCTCCAGGTGACGGGGAAACTGTTGTGCCACCACACTCTCTACAACCTTCGCCCAAAAGTGAATGTTGGAGACTGGACGATAATTTACTAACAATGCTGGGTCCAGGGAAAGCTTCTTGAGGAGGTGTCTCACTAGCGCCTCTTTCAAAGCGATTGGCAAGAACCCCTTGCTCAGCGAAGCATTCACTATTTCCTGGAGCCAGCCTCGTGTAACCTCCCAGGATGCCAGTACAAGCCAGGAGGGATACGGGTCCAATAAACATGTGGTGGCTCTCAGTCGCCCTCGTAACCTGTCCATATCGTCTGAAGTAACAAAACCAAACTTTTCCCATGAAACTGTCTCAAGACCTGCCTATGACATTCCCTCCAGACTACACTCTGAGGAGTCCAATTCGCTCCGAATCTGAGCGATTTTATCCTGCAGATAAACTCCAAATTCCTCTGCTCTGCCCTGCCCTGCAGAGGGGCTTCCCGCGGCCTCTGTTGAAGGAGGGAGCGGGTCACCCCCAACAGGGCGGCAGGGCGGTTATCTGTGGATGCGATAAGAGTGGCACAATAACGACGTTGGCCACTAGGTAGGTCCTTAAATGGGATCTTACCTGTGTTCGGTCAGATTCGGACCGAGTGGCTCTCCATTTTCTCTCTAGGCGTCTCTTGTGGCGTTTCATCACCCTCAGCTCCTCGGAAAACCAGGGAACCAGGGTGTCTCGACGCCGTATGAGAGGCCACAAGGGCGCGACCCGGTCCAAGGCCCCCGTGGCCGACCTATTCCATGCAGCCACTAGGTCCTCCGTCGGGCCGCGGGTCAGGGTCACAGGAAGTGGCCCAAGCTCCATCTGAAACCTCTCAGGGTCCATCAGGCGCCTGGGGCAGAACCATCTAGGAGTTTCAGGTTCCACCTGAGGTGTAGCGGTAGGAAAGTTGAGCCGGAGAAGTGAGTGATCTGACCATGACAGGGGTATGATGGCTAAGTCCCCTACTCCAAGATCACTCGTCCACTGGCCAGAGACAAAAATTAGATCCAGTGTGTGTCCTCCCTCGTGCGTGGGGCCCTGAATTACTTGGGTCAGTCCATGGCCGTCATGGAGGCCATGAACTCCCGAGCTACCTCGGATGTCTCGCCTACCGATGGCAGGTTTAAATCCCCCATGACTACCAGTCTGGGGGTCTCAACCGCCACCTCAGCGATCACCTCAAGGAGCTCGGGCAGGGCTGCTGATATGTATCGGGGAGCCAGGTACACAATCAGCAAGCCCAGCTGCCTCCCTGGGCCCCACTTCACGCAGAGGGACCCATTGCAGCATCCCCATGGTTACATGATAGAAATTCAGGTGCTTGGCAACCATATTTATGATGGTTGCAGTGTCCTGGAGTCACATGATCACTTTGTGCAACCATCTGACATTTTGCAACCTTCTGACAGTAGACAAGGAAAGTCAATGGAGGAAGCCAGATTCACTTAACAACTGTGTTAGTAACTTAACACCTGCAGTGATTCACTTAACACTGCAACAAGAAAAGTCGTAGTGGGGCAAAATTCACTTACTGTGCAAAATAAAATTTAGGTTGAGTTGTGTCTCCTATTAAAACACGATAAATGATCATCATGAAGGGAGGACTGTGACATCTTTGATCTTTTTGCAATTGCATAGAAAATGGCGAGAATTAATATTCTACTCAGTTCTACATGGAAATGAACAGCTAATAAAGTTTAGCAAGGAATGACATACTCTATTGAAAACATATCATCCCCTACAGCCCTGGGTAGAAGTTTTGGAATATATTTAAGGCAAGTTAAATATTAATAATTAATTTAATATATGTTGCCTGCACTGGATGTTTGCATAAGCCGTTGAATAAGGAACATTTCTAATATAAACGTATTTATGTTGACCTGCAAAAGTTTCTTCAGGTGAAATTTTCTGCATATTTAATTTGGAATGGAGGAGGAGGAGGAGAGATGAAAGGCAAAGTGAGGGGGGAGGAATTCCTACTCGTTCCCCCAGTGTATCCCTCAGGAGTATGCTTAAAGCCCTCAATGGCAGGTAACTGTAATTCATGTCCAGGTCTGCTCAACCATCCCGTTTTGCCCCCCAGGTATTATTTAGCTAGGGGTGGGTAGAAAACAATGAAGAATAAATGTGTTCCTCCTGAAGCTTGTAGGGGGAGGGGAGGGAAGCAGCCATCCCCATCAGTTACCAAAGGAACTTCAGGTGGTTAAAAGGGAATAAGTGTAGCCTTAGCTCAGCAGAAATGACTGGATTCTATTATTAGCCCATCTCGGATAATAAAGCGCTATTGCCATCCATGCTCTGGCAGGAGGGAGGGGGGGGCAACTTCTAACAAAATTCAGCAACCGGAGAAAAGCACCGAGGGGTGAGGAAGCTCATCTGGGGAGAGCCAAGTTCAGCTTTCACCTTAGATTCCTCTCCTCCGCTCACACACCTTTCTTCCCGGGATCTCTCCTGGCTACCTTGCTAGCTACATTTTGCCATGCCGTTTCCTGGCATGGCAAAAGACTTTCTTTTCCCTTTGCCTTCCAGCCCACCAAGAAGCGCCAGATCTGAACCAATCCACCATTGCAGCTTGGCCCGGGCCACAGGGAAAGCACACTAGGGGAAAGCGCTTTCTTTTGCTCAGGTGTTCTCGCCTCTCCCCCAACACTCCACTAACTAACCCATCTATTGGTCAGAAGCTTTGGTAGGCTCGCATTCTCCCCCTCCCCAATCTTCCTCCTTTTGCAATTCATGCAAGGTTAACTTAACAGAGAAGACTCAATCCAAATAGCAACTGGCATTGCATTTATTAAAAATAAAGAAAAAAAGGCAATCTGAAGGAAAAGGGAGCATGGGGTGGGGGCATCAGAAATTGAGGAAGAGAGGAGGAAGAGCAGGCGAGATGCTGCAGCTTTAAACAGAATGACAGAGTTGGAAGGGAAGGAACCAATTACTGCCCTTGACTTGTCACTTACTCTGCTGTTGCTGAGTCAAAGGAAGAATGAGTACCCTCTACTATGAGGCAGGAGAACTGCGTGCCTCATCTAGTCTGACTTTTTAGGTGTTTTATGATCGTTCAGCACGAGCAGAGTTAAGCAGAGGCTTAAATTAAGAACTCTGCTCCTGCTGAGCAATCATGAGGCACACAGTACTCCTGCCTCATAGTAGAGGGTGCATTTTTAGAGGCTTTTTTAAACAGTTAAGCAGAGACATCTACAGTGAGGTAGCAGCTAGCTAGCCTCACCTCAGCTTTCGCCTTTTTCCTTTTACATTTTTTTCTTTTCATGAATGGCCCATTTTTTTGCTAATTTTTGCCCTCTCCAGTCCCCAGGATCTCTCTAAAAGCCTCCATAAGGCTAGGCACAGCCATTTTTTTTTTCATCTCAATTGCCAAAAAGATGGCGGCGAGTCTTTGAGCTCGATGCGGACCGTGGGGGCCTTTTTGGCCGAAAAAGATCTAGACTGGCCAAATTCCATCTACTGAGGCCAGGCTCAGCAAGGCTGTCATCCCGCCGCCCCGCAAGGATCTTTATGGCCTCGGTGATCTGCTAGAAGGCAGCAGGAGAGAGTGCAGAGTGCGGAGCCCTGGAGCACGGCGGAGGAATCATGGGAGGCTGAGATTCCGGGTCGTGCTGGGGGCTTGGGAGGCTGACATGTCTGGGATCGGAGACAGAGACGCTGAGGCGATGCGAGCCCGAGGCATCGGAGGCCCGATGGGGGTCAGGAATGCCTGAAGCCGAACGCGGCTCGACGCTGGATGCTGGAGGCTCAAACCGGCTAGAAAAAGAGTTGCAAAACACCACAGAGAGGCTAAAACACTGAAGGCCCCAACGGAAGATCTCGAGACCAGAGACGTTAACATTCAAACTGGCAAGTACAAAGATCCCGGAGGCCCTTGGATGACCTGGACTGTGGACCATACCATTTAGGGCATCGAGGTGAAGCGAAGTAGGATGGGAGAGACAGAAGAGGTCAATTAATTGGGAGAGAGCTTCCTGGGCCACCAGGCTTTAAATCTTAACTTCATCAGATCTAAGTTTCCCAGCCTTGTTGGATCATTGACTGTGTGATATTTTTTCCACATATACCATCTGATAGACAACTCACCAACGTGGAAAAGGACATACCATCTACCAGGATAATTATCTCTCCCTACTTGTGACTTTTAACTTGTTGTACCTCCATTCTCCACCATCCCCTACCAATCCTTATCCCATCCTCTTCCTCTCTTTTATCCTAAATGTCATCATTTAACATCATTACCCATGACATATGTATAGCTATATCTATATTTATATTTCAGCTGAAAACATCTATTTATATATCCTATATTCTATGCATGCCTTGCTAAAAAAACATCTGACAGTGGTCATATGGCCCCGCAAACGACCATTCTCCGCAATATACTCAAGGGCAGACCTCATCTCGCTGCGAGAGTCCCCCCTCTCACAGGGCTGGTCCTCTACTCTATCGAGGGCCCACTTCAAGGAAGGACTGATCAGTCACGAGAAATGGACGAAACGTAGATTGAGGGTTTTTTTAACAAATCATTTGATTCGGCTTTTAGGGGGTACCAGGGAGGAGGGAGGGATTAGGCAATCTATGACTGGGAGTATGGCCAGGCCGGCTGGCGGAGACAGGAAGGAGACAGATGGGTCCAATATGGGGGGGGGGAACATGGGTTGATTCAACAGAGGGTTTTTTAATCAGAACGTTTGTGGGGAGGAGTAGGGACGATGGGAGACAGAAACATCACCACCGGATGGAGGTGCACGGCTGTTCTCCCCCTGCGATCTAGGAGGTCAAGGCACACAGAGCCGGGGCCCTAGGCTGATACTATGTAATGCCAGGTCCGTGGTCAACAAAGCCCCCCTCATTAATGACCTTGTGTCAGAGGGGGAGCCGGACCTGGTGGGGATTACGGAGACCTGGTTGGGCCATGAGGGGGGGTTACCTCTCGTGGAAATGTGCCCACCAGGTTACCGTGCATTTCATCAGCCACAGGCCCTAGGCAGGGGTGGAGGGGTGGCGGTCATTGTTACGGAAAGTCTTGAGCCGAGAGAGACCACTGTGCCTCAGACTACCGGTTGTGAGTTCCTCTATGTGAGATGGGGCCTGGGGAGGCAGTTGGGCATGCTGATTGTGTACCTGGCTCCCCGCTATGTATCAGCAGCCCTGCCCGAGCTCCTCGAGGTGGTCGCCGGAGTGGCGGTGGAGACCCCCAGTCTTATAGTCTTGGGGGACTTCAACCTGCCATCGGCAGGTGAATCATCTGAGATAGCCCGGGAGTTCATGGCCTCCATGACAGTCATGGACCTGACCCAGGTAATTCAGGGCCCCACCCATGTAGGGGGACACACACTGGATTAAATTTTTGTCTCTGACCAGTGGATGAGGGATCTGGATGTAGGGGATTTAGCCATCATACCCCTGTCATGGTCAGATCACTCACTTCTCCGACTCGACTTTCCCACCGCTACACCCCACCATGGGGAGGCGGAACCAGAATCTCCTAGATGGTTCAGCCCCAGGCGCCTAATGGAACCTGAAAGGTTCCAGACGGAGCTTGGGCCAATACATGTGACTTTGTCCCGCGCCCCGACGGAGGACCTAGTGGCCGCATGGAATACTTTGGCCGCTGGGGCCTTGGATCGGGTCGCGCCCTTGCGGCCTCTCTTGCGGCGCCGAGTCACCCAGTCCCCTTGGTTTACCAAGGAGATGAGGGAGATGAAACGCTGCAAGAGATGCCTAGAGAGTAGATGGAGATCCACACAGTCTGAATCTGACTGAATACAGGTAAGAGCCCATTTGAAGACTTACCTTGTGGCGATAAGAGTGGCCAAACGTCATTACTGTGCCACTCTTATAGCATCTGCAGAGAACCGCCCTGCCGCCCTGTTTGGGGTGACCCGCTCCCTCCTTCAACAGAGGCCGGAATTTGGAGAATATCTGCAGGATAAAATCGCTCAGATCCGGAACGAGATGGTCTCCATGGAAAGTAGTCTAGGGGGAATTCTGGAGACAGGTCTTGAGACTCCTTTTTGGGAGGAGTTTGACTCTGTTACTTCCAACGATATGGACAGGTTACGTAGGCGACTGAGAGCCACCACATGTTTATTGGACCCGTGTCCCTCCTGGCTTGTACTGGCATCCTGGGAGGTCTCACGAGACTGGCTCCAGGAAGTAGTAAATGCTTCTTTGAGTGAGAAGTTCTTGAAAGAGGTGGTGGTGAGGCCCCTCCGCAAGAAGGCTTCCCTGGACCCAGGATTATTAGTCAATTATCGTCCTGTCTCCAACCTTCGCTTTCTGGCGAAGGTTGTAGAGAGTGTGGTGACATAACAGTTTCCCCGTCACCTGGAGGAAATTGACTATCTAGACCCGCGCCAGTCCAGCTTCCGGCCTGGTCACAGCACTGAGACGGCATTGGTCGCGTTGGTAGATGAAATCTGGAGGGCCAAAGATGGGGGTTGTTCCTCCATCCTTGTCCTATTAGACCTCTCGGCGGCTTTCGATACCATCAACCATAGTATCCTATTGCATCGACTGGAGGGGTTGGGGGTGTGGGGCACCGTTTTACGGTGGTTCTCCTCCTACCTCTCCGATCGATCGCAATTTGTGTTGACAGGGGGGCAGAGGTCGACCTTGAGACCCCTCACATGCAGGGTTCCTCAGGGGTCGATCCTCTCACCACTCCTGTTCAACACCTATATGAAGCCGCTGGGTGAGATCATCCGTGGCTTTGGGGTGGAGTACCATCTGTACGCTGATGATACTCAGTTGTACATATCTACCCCAAACCACCCCAATGATGCCGTTGAAGTGATGTCCCGATGTTTGGAAGCCGTGCAGAGCTGGATGGGAAGGAACAGACTCAGACTCAACCCATCCAAGACCGAGTGGCTGTGGTTTCCGGCGCCCCGGTACAACCAGTTGATCCCATCACTTGCCATAGGGGGTGAACCTATAGCCCCCGTGGATTGGGCACGCAACTTAGGCGTCCTCCTAGATACTTGGCTGTCTATGGAAGATCATGTGACGGCCGTGGCCAAGGGGGCATTCTGCCAGGTTCGCCTGGTACGTCAGTTGCGGCCCCTATTGGACCGGGACGCCCTTCGCACAGTCACTCATGCGCTCGTGACTTCCCGACTAGACTACTGTAACGCTCTCTACATGGGGCTTCCCGTGAGGTGCACCCGACGACTACAGCTAGTCCAGAATATGGCAGCGCGGGTAATTATGGGTACCTCCAGGTACTCCCACGTAACACCGCTCCAGCGCGAGCTGCACTGGCTACCTGTGGCCTTTCGGGTGCGCTTCTAGGTGTTGATTACCATCTTTAAAGCGCTCCATGGCACGGGTCCTAGCTATCTGCGTAATCGTATCCTACCCCACACATCCCTTCGACCGATTTGCTCACACAGAGAGGGACCTCTCCAGGTGCTGTCCTCCTGGCAATGCCAACAGGCGGCTCCCAGGGGAAGGTCCTTCTCCGTGGCGGGCCCAATCCTCTGGAATGACCTACCCCCCAAGGTTAGATCTACTACGGACCTCCGCTCCTTCAGTCAACAATTAAAGACCCATCTTTTCCAGCAGGCCGGCCTGGCCTAACCTAATCTACCGTACCAGCCTAGTTGTAGTAAATATTACCTAATCGGGTTTTTACGTTATAAATTTCAACGAGATATTTTAACACAGGGTAAAACATTTAATTTAGTTTTATTATTTATAATTGTTATATATGTATATGCTCTTAAATTCTTTTACACCGCCCCGAGTCTCTTCGGAGAGAGGGGGTGGTCAATCAATCCAAATAAATAAATAAATAAATTTTGGTGAAGGGGTGGGCCTTCAGGAGACAATGCTGTATTCAGTGTATAAGATGCACCCAGATCTTCAGCCTCTTTTAGAGGAAAAACGGTGTGTCTTATACTCCGAAAAATACAGTAATTGTTTCAAGATTCTGCTTTCTGGAATGGAGCAGAGAGGCAGACCCTTACAGTGGTTCTGAGATCATGTCTGCTAGTTGCTTCAGAACCCATCTGGATCTGGTGATTTGAACTCTTCTAGAGTGAATAGGCGTTCTTTTACCATTTTCTTGCCAATGTTGACTTGCATCCCTAAACTGTATTTTATGGTACTGTTTTTGATTGGTTGGGCTATTTTTTCATTTTGCATGAAGATAGATTGGAATGAATTTAGGAACCCTGCTTTCTCCCTGCTGTCCATTAGTTCCTTGCCATCTTTCACTTTAGTGGATTGTTTCCTTGACTTTTTTCTTTTTTTAATATGTTAAAAGAAACCTTTACTATTTTGACATTTGCTGCAAATCTTAATTCATTCTGAGTCTTAGCTTTCCCAACTTAATTTTTGCAAATTTGAGCTATATGATGATACTCTACCTTAGTTATGTGTCCCTCTTTGCATTTTTTATACTTGTCCTTTTTGACTTTCAGTTTATCAGATAGGTCTTTATTGAACCATGTTGGTTTCTTCTTGAATTTTTCTTTTCCAGAGGTATTGTGGTGGATTGGGCTTTTATAATCTCATTTTTCAGAGTTTCCCAAACTTCTTCAGTTGTTTTCTCCTTTAAGATTTTCATCCATGGAATCCTTCCCAATCTCTCTTGAAGTTTGTTGAAGTCAGCTCTGTTACAATCTTTTACAGACACTAGTTTGATTTTATTACTTACTAGCTATACCCGGCCACGCGTTGCTGTGGCCCAGTCTGGTTAAATGGCCAACCAATCTGTGTGTAGATCTACACCTGCACACATACACACAACCACCATATAACCCCCAACCTACCTACCTACTGTATTTTTCCCTCTCTATCTATCCCTCTACCTACCTACCTACTGTATTTCTTCCTTTCTCCCTCTATCTACCTACCTACCTACTGTATTTCTCCCCCTCTCTCTATTCCTCTACCTACCTACTGTATTTCTCGTTATCTATCTATACACCTACCTACCTACCTACCTACCTACCTACCTACCTACCTACCTACGGTATTTCTTCCTCTCTGTCTATCCCTCTACCTACTACATTTCTTCCTTTCTCCCTCTACCTACCTACCTACCTACCTACCTACCTGCCTACCTACTGTATTTCTCCCTCTCTATCCCTCTACCTACCTACCTACTGTATTTCTCCCCATCTATCTATCCACCTACCTACCTACCTACCTACCTACCTACTATATTTCTTCCTTTCTCTCTCTCTCTACCTACCTACCTACCTACTGTATTTCTCCCTCTCTATCCCTTTACCTATCTACCTACTGTATTTCTCCCTATCTATCCCCCTACCTACCTGCCTACCTACTGTATTTCTCTATCTATCTATCCACCTATCTACCTACCTACTATATTTCTTCCTTTCTCCCTCTACCTACCTACCTACCTACCTACCTACCTACCTACCTTATTTCTCCCTCTATCTATCCCTCTATCTACCTACCTACTGTAATACAATAATACAATAGCAGAGTTGGAAGGGACCTTGGAGGTCATCTAGTCCAACTGTCTGCCTAGGCAGGAAGCCCTCTACCCATGATGGTGAACCTATGGCACGGGTGCCACAGGTGGCACACGGAACCATTTCTTAGGGCATGCGAGGCATTGCCCTGTCAGCTTCAGTGTGTATGTGTGCCCTGGCCAGCTGATTTAGGCCTTCTTTTGAGGCCATTTTTTGCCCTCTGGAGGTGGGGGGAGGGTGAAAACAGCCCTCCTATAAAGCCTCTGGAGCCTGGGGAGGACGTTAAAAGCATGCCAAATGCAGGGGGTCATGCACATAGCATTATGGATGTGGCACACCTGTGCACATCACCCCTGCACTCCCCCTGCTTTTGGCACGTGAGCCAAAAAATGTTAGCCATCACTCCCTAAACCATTTCAGACAAATTGCTATCCAACATCTTCTTAAAGACTTGCAGTGTTGGGGCATTCACAACTTCTGGAGGCAACTTCTGTTCCACTGGTTAATTGTTCTAACTGTCAGGAAATTCCTCCTCAGTTCTAAGTTGCTTCTCTCCTTGATTAGTTTCCACCCATTGCTTCTTGTTCTGCCCTCAGGTGCTTTGGAGAATAACTTGACTCCCTCTTCTTTGTGGCAACCCCTGAGATATTGGAGCACTGCTATCATGTCTTCCCAGACCTTCTTTTATTAAACTGTATTTCTCCCTCTCTCTCTATTCCCCTATCTACCTACCTACTGTAATACAATAATACAATAGCAGAGTTGGAAGGGACCTTGGAGGTCATCTAGTCCACCCCCCTGCCTAGGCAGGAAACCCTATACCATTTCAGACAAATGGCTATCCAACATCTTCTTAAAGACTTCCAGTGCTGGGGCATTCACAACTTCTGGAGGCAAGCTGTTCCACTGGTTAATTGTTCTAACTGTTAGGAAATTTCTCCTCAGTTCTAAGTTGCTTCTCTCCTTGATTAGTTTCCACCCATTGCTTCTTGTTCTGCCCTCTGGTGCTTTGGAGAATAGTTTGACTCCATCTTCTTTGGGGAAACCCCTGAGATATTGGAAGGCTGCTATCATGTCTCCCCTAGTCCTTCTTTTATTAAACTGTATTTGCTGTCAGATGGGTGACTCTTTGTTACAGTTTGGTTCAGTTCGTATTAAACAGTTTAAAGTAGCTCTCTGCCTCCGTGTTTTTACCTCAGAGAACAGTCTTGAGCAGTATTCCCCTCCCCTCTCTATGGGCCACTTGGGAGTTTGCTATCCCAGTGCCTTTTTGGCCCTAAGAGACCTCCATATGAGGCCTCTTCCAACACTGACAGTTGAAAAGCAGTCTGATGGGCGTGGCTACAGGGAAGTGAAAACATTTTCCGTGGGTACATTTTACATGTGTGTACCTTGCACACGATACACGTGTGCTAGGCACAAAATGAGTAGCTATTCTATTATCAGAAGTCCTTGTGAACATTGTGTGAAAAATTGAGGTAAATCGGTCCAGTAGTTTTTGAGATTAGTGGATTCATACAAACTATTTTACATTTTTATTTATATAGATGTCTGCATTATATTGAATTCAAATACAACATGGTCACTCTCCAGCAACTTCAACCCCTCTATCACTTCATCTCTGTTCGTAAGAACTAAGTTCAGTATACTGTAGCTGACATAGTAGTTCCCTTCTCTACTGTTTGGATGACAAAATTGTTAGCTAGGCTCATCAGGAACTTTTTTGATCTCCCATTCAATACAGTTATCAGGGTAGTTGAAATCCCTAATTAATAGTATGTTTCTGCACAGATGCAAAGGCATTTCTGTGGTTTAAAATGGCTGGCTGTAAGAATAATATTTGTTTATTATTAGGAACAGAGATGGTTAAATCTGAATTTAATCAGTTTTCCATTTTGCACACTTTCATTTATTTTGATCTATCTTTGCATTAATTTGCACATTTTATTCCCTCACTACTTTTGCTGCATAAAGATATGTATTTTCTTGCACATTCTAATATACATTTTAATAAATATTTTTCCATGCATTTGTGGTTTGGTTTTGCTAGGCAGAGAGTGACTTCCAGTTCAGAGGTCAATTTTAGCCATCAAGGCTTTTCATCAAATCAAAGGAAATCCAGGTCAAAGAATTTGCACAGTAACCTCCAAGAAGCTATCATGGACTTCATCCAAACTCAATTTAACTTCTTCCCCCCCCCCCTATAAACCAGATTAGCTCCATTATGTCCCACTACTCCCTCAAGATATGGCTGTGTTATTAGGTCTGAGGATCTTAGAGTTCCAGTGACATTTTAAGATACCTCTATTATGGTACTTAGTATTCTATATTGAATAATATTGAAACACAAGCAATGTAAAATCATATCAGTCTTACATTTTAAAAGAGCTAATTTGAACAAACTCAGAGAGAGCTTGAAAAGATTTCTTGGATGACAATCCTAGAGGGAAAACAACTCAAGAAGCTTGGGAAACTAACATATGGTAATAAAAGCCCAGTCCAGCACAATACCATTAAAAAAGAAAAAGAAGAAATGCAAGAAGAAACCACCATGGCTGCATAAAGATCTCTCTGATAAACTGAAAGACAAAAAGGATAAGTTCAAAAAATGGAAAGAGGGACACATAAATAAGGCAGAATATCAGTAGATAGTCAATATTTGCAAAGCTGAAGTCAGGAAAGCAAAGGCTCAGAATAAACAAAGACTTGCAACAAAAGTAAAAGATAATTAAAAAGTTTATTTCAACATATAAATAACAAGAAAAAAGTCAAGGAAACAGTCCACTAAACAGAGAAGATGGCAAGGAAGTAATAGGAAGTAGAGAAAACATAGCTGCTTAACTCATTTTTTGCATCTGTCTTCACAATACAACTATAGAGCATCATGAGACTATAGCCCAACCTACCAAAAACATAACTGTAAAGGACAGACTAGAAATAAAAATTAAAATAAGCAGGAAAATTATAAGAGAACACCTGTCTGATCTTGATGAATATAAATCAGTGGTAAGATTCAATTTTTCTTACTACCAGTTCTTTGGGCATGGCTGGGTGGGCGTGGCTTGGTGGTAGTGGTTTCATGTGACTGATTGGGCATTGAGTTGGCCATGCCCACTCAGTCACATGCCCCTAAGCCACACTCACAGAACCAACAGAAAAGGCAACTCCTGTGGCCCGTCCCTTTATAGTCCCACCTCCCCCCATGTCAAAGTACCTTAAAGGGACACAGCAGTCTGGCTGCCTTCTGAGCAACTCCACTGGAACTCCGTCCCTCTAGTGAAGCAGGCCATTTTCCTGTCCGGGTGTGGCAATGGGGTGCGGTCACACATTGGTAGGCAATGGGATGCACATGCGTGGCTGGCACAAAGAACAGGGCAGCAATGCCAGTGACAGGACTTCAGGCCTCTTTTTTGGCCTGCAGTTTTCAGTAGTTTTTGGCACAAGAAGCCTGCAGCGGCCACCTCTTTTTTGGTGCAAGAAGCCTCCATGTGCCACTGCCATCTCAGTTCCAGCTGGCAAAGAGGTAGCAGTACAGGCTTCTTGAGCTGAAAACTTCAGGCAAAAAAGAGGCCTGAAGTCCCATTACCACCCTCTTCTTTGTGCCAGCTGCACATGCACACCACATTGCCTGCCAGTGTGTGGCTACACCCCATTGCCAGACCTGGCCAGGAGAATGGTCTGCTGTGGCAGAGGGACAACGTTGCAGTGGAAGTGCTTGAAAGGCAGCCAAAAACTACTGGTGGCTGGAGGTTTCTCACGAAAGGTGGCCGGGCCTCACCGGGAGCCCCCACCACTTTGCAGTCAATGAGGTGGAGGGTGATCGGGTGGCATGCGGGCGGAGGCGCCAGGAAAGGCCAGAGCCAGGGAACGGGATATTCCCCAACCTGGCCAAGGCGAGCAGCGAGCAGCTTCAGGTCAAGGCTGGAGCCAGGGAATGGCACATTCGCCGACCCAGGAAACCACAGACCAATAAGCTTTATATCAAAACCTGGGAAGATACTGGAAAAGATAATCAAAAAACAGATCTGTGCACTTCTGGCTTCTGGGCTATAGCAGATTTCTTTACCTCTGCTACAGATTCTCCACAGTTCTGGCTTAGAATGTTTTCTAACCCAGAAGAAACCTCCCTGGGAAAGGATACTTTGCTCCTCTGAGTATCCAGACACTCTCAGACTGCTTCTTGAAGAAAAGAAATAGTTGCTGGGGCAGGGCAACTATACAAGTTCACTATCTAAGAACCAGCTGTTTAAAATGCACAATAAGGGTGCCACCATTTTTCTACATATTTACCTTTCGTGCTAAAAGAGGCTTCCTCCAGCTCCAGCTTGCAGTTTCTTTTTTGTGGAAATATCATCATTTATGAAGCTCAGTAACTTTAAGATGGCTAGATCCCAACCACTTTAAACAAAGGCAGAGGGATATTTCCAAGTTTATATGGCAAGGGGGAAAAATCAAGTATTAGATTTAGATTAGATAAGGTATTGCAAGATGTAAAGAAAAGAAGAGACTAAAAGAGTGGTGAACCTCCAGAACCTCCAGGCTACTTGATATAGAAGGTCATGAATTAAGATTTGGATAGGACAGTTATTTATTTTATCATAAAGTTAAAGTTAATGTTGATCTCAACAATCACTTTGTTACATGTACCGAACTAAGAATTTGGAATAAATATAAAACAAGGATTTTTTAATGAAGAAATAGAATTCGGTGTGCTCCCAGGAAGCTTTTTTAAAGAAAAGAAATGGTGGTGAAACCGGACTGGTGGACTTATGGTAAAATAATATCTTTCAATTCTGATGACCTCAAGTCGAGGGGAGAGTTAGAATTAGAAGGTTGTGTTTGCCATTGTTTCACATACCAAGAACTGAAAGAAAGATTTAAACTAGATAAAAAGATTTATGGTTTGTCTTTGTTAAAAATGAATTGGAAATCATCTTGTGTGGTAGGGATAAACATTTGCTAAGATTTATAAAATGTTATTGAAACTGAATTTGTAAAACATTGTATGATTCAGTGGGCAAGGAACTTTTGCCATAATTATCATTTAAAAAAAATAAGATGATTATTGGTATTTAACACCAGACAAGTTATCTAGAATGTATAAAGGTATTTCAAATGAATGTTGGAAATGTAAATGTAAAGAAGGGAACTTTTACTATTTATAGTGGTAAAAAGCAAAGCAAAGCAAAGAAATATTGGAGTAGGATTCATATTCTAATAAAGAAAATTCTTAAACTGAAGATAAAGATGAAACCAAAAACATTTCTTAATGAGGAACTTGGGGAAAAATTTGAAACTCTGATCTTATATATGTTGATGGCAGCAAGACTACTGAATGCACAAAAATGGAAGGACATTTCAGTGGATGAATGGCTACAAAAGATGATGGTGTTAGCAAAGATGGCTAAATTGACCATTTTGATCAAAGGAAAGAATAAGATAACTTTTGTTTCTACTTGGAAACCACTTCTTGACTTTGGGATTGAGGTGGGAAAAAATGAAAATTTGATTTTGGGTTTTACAGATTACATTGATTTGTCGTTATAGAAATGACTAGTTTATATTATTATAGTGTAGAGTTATGGTAATAATGATAATCAATATTTGCATAATGATACAAACTTGTTGATTAATAGAAACATTTGCTTTCTGTAACACACATATATTATATGCTTGCATGCTGTGGATTCCTTTGTACCCTGGGGCTGATTTCCTGGGGTCCTGTTATTGGGGTCTGTAAGATACCTGGCAAATGTCAAATTCTGTGATAAGATCTGAAATCTTCATATGCCACCTCTGCTTCCTTCAGGAAAAGAGAAGATGCTCTCCTCAAATTCCAGAGCAATCTTCATATCGTTTGTGCTGCTAAATGGGCAATTAAGCAAACAGAGAAGGGAAAAGATAACAAACCTTTTGAGCCAGGATTGATGCAAATCTGAGTTAGGATATATGATACAAGTTTTACAATGTTAGGTTATATGACTTAAGGTTTGACTTGAAGTTTACAATGTTGATTAGAGTGATTTAGAATAGTTAGAGTTATATGACTTAAGGTTTGACTTGAAGTTTACAATGTTGATTAGAATGATTTAGAATAGTTAGAGTAATTAGAATACAAGAACAAAGATCCTTTTGAAGATCAAACATCTTTTCGTGTATAAGAAAGGACACTGCACCCATGAGTTTGGTAGAACTTTCCTACCATGTCCCTTGTACATGTGTATGGAGATTCTCACCCAGAACTTTAACTTTGATCAAAGAATAAAGTCTGTTTTCTCTGTTATTCAAGCCTCTGTTTAAGTCTCTTGTTTGGCTCATTGTGACTTGAACGTTTTCTATGGATGTCAATGTATTTTCAAACCTTACATTTTGGCACCCAACGTGATGGAACTTGGAGGCTCCTGTTTGGTTTGCCAAAACCTTACATCACGTTTGGCTTCCAATAGAGCTGAACCCCTTTGAGGTTTGGCAGGCCTTCAAGAAGGTGGACCGGAGAAACTGGTGTGGGCCACAGATGATGTCAAAGAGCACTCCCGGTGAGTTTTAGACCGGTGACATGGGCTTGGCCGGACACCAGCAGATCCTGAATCCATCCGGACCTGAATGCCAGAGGCTTGAAGAAGATTGTACTCTGCTAGGTGAGTAGAGAATTTTCTTTTCTTTTGGGGAGAAAAGAGGAGTGTTGCCTTTTGTGTGTGCGTGTATGAAAGAAGGAAATTCCTACTAGAGGATTGCCTTCTACCTGAGTGAGGAGATCTAATCTGCGTTTTGAGTAAGATCAGCTGCAATCAAGAAAAGATTGCATTGAAAGGTGTGTGTCTGTTGGAATAAATGTAAAACTCTTTAATTACAAGGGAGGGGGTCTGAGCAAACTCGAGTCTGGCTGGGGTGACCCGAGAAATCCTTTTGAAAAAAGGAGCTGTTATTCAAGCCTCCCTTTAAGTCTCTTGTTTGGCTCATTGTGACTTGAACGTTTTCTATAGGTCTCAATGTATTTTAAAACCTTACAATAGAAAAGTAAAAAGTTGAGATTCAACCTTAATGCCTTAGTCTACTACAACAGAAGGAATCAGAAGTCAATGGCTTTTTTCTTTTCCCCCTCTTTTCCACACTTCCCTCTTCCCCTCCCCTATTTTTCCTACTATTTGCTTTTGTATTTTGCATATTGTATTATAAATTAATTTAAAAAAAACAGATCTGGGAGTGATGAGGAGTACCTCAGTGAGACAGACAGAAAAAATGTGGGCTCTGAAGTGCCTCACATAAATTCTCTCTGACAAACCAATGCCGGGGATTCATTTTGGATCAGAACTTTTCTGTAGGAAAAGTGAAAAAGGAGCTGCATCTCATTAGACCTAGAGGAGTGTAACAAGGTTCCTCGTAGGCCAGATTAGTTCTTTGAATCAGCATCAGGGGAGGCAGCATGACAACATGATTACCATCAAGCTGAGGGCTCCTGCCCAAAGCATCTAAGCAGGAGCAGTGTGCGAAAGGAATGTGAAATCTGATAAGAAGATTTAATTGACTAACTGATATAAATCAGAATTTGGAAAAGGCAAAGAACCTTGTGAGTATAAATAACATTGACAAATAGATTTGGATTTTGGCAGAAAGAAAAGAAAGAAGGGGGGGGGGAATGGTGGTTAAAAATCATCAAGCCCCAAAAACTTGTTTAAAACAAGTTGGTGACAGAAATGAGGAATACAGAGAATTGACTAACCCATTGAAACACAAACTTTGAATTACGACTTGAAAAGATTGTGTCCTTAAAAGAGATTAATTGACAATGGAGTATTCTATAAAGAAATAGAAGACAAAAGTTAAAAACATACCAAGGAGGCTTGATTTGTTTGAGTTTTTATCCTAATTAACATATCTTAATCAAGTATTTTCTCCCTTATAATCTAATCTTGTCTGAGCAATGAATGGAATGTAAAGCTTCAAAAGAAGATTTAATTAACCAACAAACATAAATCAGAATTTGGAAAAAGCAGGAGGGGGAGGAGAAACAAAAGTTAAAAGCATACCAAGGAGACTTGCTTTGTCCAAGTCTGTCTGAGTTGCTAATCAATGAGAGCTGGGAATGCAACAAGGAAAAAAATCAAGAAAAAGCACTAGCCTGGATTTAAAACTGGATTTAAAAATATCAAGCTGTATTGCTGGAAACTATTTTTATTTTTATTTTTTTATTTTATTAAATTTATACCCCGCCCTTCTCCAAAAGGACCCAGGGCGGCGTCAGCAAAGCATTTGCTGGAGGAAAGAACAAAGAAAGTGAAGTGATTGAGCTGTCCTCCCTTCTCTTCCTCTCCATGTTAGCTGAACTGAAATATATAGCTGGATCAGACCCAGAGCAGAAATGGTGGAAAATAATAAGCAAATAAAAGATTTCACTGGGCTTGATAGTGGTAATGGAAAAATTGAAAAAGGGGGAGGTGTCCCAATAAAGGAAAATAAAAAGCAGAAAAAAGATTTTACTGACTTTGAAAGTGGCATAGGGAAAACTGAAAGGGGGGGGGGGGATATGTCCTAACAAAGGGAAATTAAAAAAAGACAAAAAAATTTCACTGGGCTTGACGGTGAATTGGGGAAAATTGAAAAGGGTGGACATGTTCCAACAAAGAAAAGGGAGACAACAGGAATAGAGAATTGGGACAAAAGACTTGTCAGGGAAAAATCAGATATTTAGAAATTGTTATGTAGAGGCATGTGATTTACTCCTTTACATGATAACTAAACTGAGTTGCTAACTGATTGAATAGGATAATGGAAAGATAATTAAATAAAGGTTAAAATATATGAAATATTCTATTACATGATAATTAAACTGAGTTATTAATTGATTGAATATGATAATGGGAAGTCAATTAAATATAGGTTAAAATATATGAAATATGGATGCACAAAGTGAGGTGTGTATTGCTTGTTATTTTACATAGCAGATCAATGGAACATTGAGCAGTAAGGTTTGTAATTTAAAGACAATTAAATGTAAGCTAAGTTAAGATATGGAAAAATGGAGGGGGAACATGAAATATACTTATAATAAGATTATAACAACAGAATTAAAACTTTGAGGCAGGTAATGATGTATATTATGATGAGAATAGCTGGGAATTGTAATCAGGTCCACATTCCGGCCAAAAATATGTTGGGGTGGGGGTAAAGTATAATTGCTATATATCTATACTTCATTTCTTATACTTCATTTCTTAAAAAAAGATGTTAAAATTAAAGATGTTCATTGACATGAAATTATAAATACCATCAACATAAAATGTAGCTTGCTCAGAGGCTGAAATATACCAAGTAAATGAGATGAAGAGTGTGAAAGAGAGGAGAGAGGTAAGGGAAGAAGAGAGGGATAGGAGAGAAGATGGGAGGAGGAGGAGTAAAAGAAGGAGTGGAAAGGGGAGAGAGGAGAAGGAGAGATGAAGGGGAAGTAGAGAAGGATAACAGAGGGAAGAAAGGAGGTAGGGAGGAGGAGAGAGGGAGAAGAAAGTGATGGACAGGGTACAAATATCGTGTATGGAGAGCAGAGGGGACAATAATCATTTTTGGGGGTTAATGGTTAGATGAATTGATGTTAATATTTAATAATATAAAATAATGTTGGTTATGTAACAGTATATGCGGTTATTTGTTAGGAAAATGAAAAAATAATTTAAAAAAACAGATTTGCAAACATCTAGAAACAAATAAACATCTATAACTAGAAGTCAGCATTGTTAAAGATAAATTGTTAAAAACAGATCATGCCAAACCAATCTTATTTCATTCTTCAACATAGTGATTAAATTAGTAGATCAGTGAAATGCTATCGACATAGTATATTTAGACTTCAGCAAGGCATTCAACAAAGTAAATCACAAGCTACTTCTTGGTAAGCTAGAAAAAAGTGGGATAGATAGCGTCATCGCCAGATGGATTTGTAACTAGCTGACAAGCCATACTTAACAAGTACCGTATTTTTTGGAGTATAAGACACACCTTTTTTCCTCTAAAACAGGGGTCCCCAACCCCCGGTCGGTCCGCGGCTTCATAAGAACCGGGCTGCAGGGCCGGAGAGGAGGAGGAGGGAGCAGCCCCCTGGGCAGAGGATGGCCGAGAGCGCCTCCAACAGCTGCTTCCGACGGCCACCGCGGCGCACTTTCTGGGGCTTCCCGGAGGGGCCAGCATGTCAGTGAGGAGGTTACGGCTGCCTCATCCTGGGCGGGCGGGTGGAGGACCCGAGCTGCGGCTACCTTAAGCACCATCTGGGCGCGCACGCCCACCTCTCTTCCAGCCGCGTGTGGCGCCCGGATGGCCTCGGCGACACTTAAGGTAGCAGCAGCTCGGGTCCTCCGTCCACTCGCTTGCCCGTTGTGGGATAACCTCCCCTCTGCTGCTTGGGGGGGGGGAGGGAGGGAGAGAATGACAGACACACAGAATGACAGACTTAGAGAGGCAGAAATAGAGAGAGAGAGGGAGAGAGGTAATCACACACACACAGAGTGACAGAGGTGGGTGGAGGAAGGAGAGCGACAGATACAGAGAGAGAGAGAGAGAGAAAGAGAACGAGAAAGAGAAAGAGAAAGAAAGAAAAATAGAAAAAGATGAATGGTGGGAGGGAGGGAGGGAGGGAGGGAAGGAAAGAAGGGGGAGGAAGGAGGAAGGGAGGGGTGAAAGAAGGAAGAAAGAAAGAAAGAAGGAAGGAAGGAAGGAAGGAAGGAAGGAGAGGGAGGGAGGGAAGGAGGGAGGGAGGGAAGGAAGGAAGGAAAGGGATGGAGGGTAGGAGGGAGGGAAGGAGGGAAGGAAAGGGAGGGAGGGAAGGAGGGAAGGAAGGAAGGAAGGAAGGAAAGGGATGGAGGGTAGGAGGGAGGGAAGGAAGGAAGGAAGGGATGGAGGGTAGGAGGGAGGGAAGGAAGGAAGGAAAGGGATGGAGGGTAGGAGGGAAGGAAGGAAGGAAGGAAAGGGATGGAGGGTAGGAGGGAGGGAAGGAAGGAAGGAAGGAAGGAAAGGGATGGAGGGTAGGAGGGAAGGAAGGAAGGAAGGAAAGGGATGGAGGGTAGGAGGGAGGGAAGGAAGGAAGGGAGGAAGAGGGAGGGAGGCAATGGAAAGGAAATAATCTATTTTCCTATTTCCTTCCACCTCAAGCTACCTTTTTGGTTAACCAGGTTAAAGATCTATTTTTCTCCCAGTGGTCATTTCAAAGGAATCACATCCTCTGAGTCATTTCCTTGATTCAAACCAGCATCCCAAAGAGTCATGGGCTGCCTTTATATATAACGAGTGCCCATAAATCCATTTTTACCATCTTCAGAAGACCAAAGACCAGCCAGAAATGGAAGAAAGAAAGAAAGAAAGAAAGAAAGAAAGAAAGAACTTATGACCACAATTGAGCCTGAAATTTTGGTTACTAAGCATTAAGTGAGTTTCACAACATTTTCCAAGTTGCCCACGCCCACCGGGTCACATGACAACTGAGTCACTCCCATAAAACAGGCCACACCTTTTGGCTCTCAAAAGAAATTTCAGTAGTGGTACTGTTGATATTTGGCTCTATTGACTAATAGGTTTGCCCACCACTGCCCTAGGGGGCCAAGTGAGCCGACTCCCCCCCCCCGCGTGTGTGCTTGCGCCGCCTGTTCCCCCTCCCCTCCTCCTCCTCTAGGCCAGCCGGTCCGCAGAATTTTCTTTAAAATGAAACCGGTCCCTGGTGCAAAAAAGGTTGGGGACCCCTGCTCTAAAACAAGGCTGAAAATCTGGGTGCATCTTATACATCGAATACAGCATTTTATGCCACCTGAAACCCCACTCCCTTCACCAAAATGGTCATGCAGAGCCTTATGGAGCCTTCCAGAGAGCTCCTGGGGGCTGGGGAAGGCAAAAATGAGCCTAAAAAGGGCAGTTTTTTGCCCCACCCAGCCCCCAGCAGTACTCTATAAGCCTCCATAGGGCTATGCATGCAATTTATTTAACACAAAATGGCCCATTTTCGCGATAAATGGGTCGTTGTTTTTCTCATTTTTGACCCCCCTCCCCGGAGCACTCTGCAAACCCTCCCCCAAGGCTATTCATTCTTTTTATTCGGAAAAAAGCCCCATTTTCACAGACAAATGGCCGTTTTGGGGAGGTTTGCAGAGTGCAAAAACTTTTTTTTCTTTTCAGAAAGCTCTTTAATTGTTTCTGTGCCAGCAGAAACAAAGTCTTAAGGTTTGTCAGTGATTTCCTTCTCCAGGACATGGATAAATACACCTGGAAACATCAACCTACCTACCTACTCTCTCTCTCTCTCTACCTGCCTACTGTATTTTTCTCTCTCTATTTCTCTCTCTGTATCCTTCTACCTACCTACCTACACACACACACTCTCTCTCCCTACCTACCTACTGTATTTCTCTATTTCTCTCTCTCTCTATCCCTTTATCTACCTACCTACCTACTCTCTCTATCTACCTACCTACTCTTTTTTTTAAAAAAATTGCCTCTTCAAAACCTTGATGCATCTTATACTCCAAAAAATACGGTAGTCCTTTACAGTACTATGTTTACATGAAGGGAAGTAAACAGTGTGGTACCACAAGGCCCAGTACTCTTCAATATTTTCATAAATGGTTTAGACGAGGGAATAGAAGGGGAACGTATCAAATTTACAGGTGATACTAAGCTGGCAGGAATAGCCAACACTCTAGATCAGTGATGGCTAACCTTTTTTGGCTCATGTGCCAAAAGCGGAGGGAGCGCAGGGGGTCGTGTGTGGGTGTACCCCACCCTTAATGCTATGTGTGTGACCCCCTGCTTTTGGCATGCTTTTTTCGTCCTCCCTAGGCTCCAGAAACTTTCTAGGAGCCTGGGGAGGGCGGAAAACAGCCTCAAAAGAAGGCCTAAATCATCTGGTCAGCGCACACAAGTGCGCTGGAGCTGACAGGGCAACACCTCGCGTGCCCTAAGAAATGGTCCCGCATGCCACATGTGGCACTCGTGCCATAGGTTCACCATCACGGCTCTAGATGATAGGGCCAAGATCCAGATGGATTGCAACAAACATGAACACTGGTCCCTATCTAACAAAGTGAAATTCAATGTAGAGAAAAATAAAGTCTTACACTCAGGCAAGAAAAACCAAAAAATACATGTACAGTTTAGGTGAAACCTGTAGGAGTAACTGTGAGGGATTTTTGAGTCCTAGTGGACAATCCGTTAAATATGAGCCAGCAGTGTGCTGCAGCTGCCAAAAAAGCCAATGTAGTCCTAGGTTGCATTAACAGAGGGACTGAATCAGGATCATGAGGTACACAGTCCTAGTACTGCTCTATAAAGCTTTTGTAAGGCCACACCTAGGATATTGCATCCAGTTTGGGTCACCAACACACTATAAAGATGTTGAGATTCTTGAAAGAGTACAAAGAAGAGCAAGAAGGTTAAAACATATGAAGAACAATTGTAAGACAATTGTAAGAACTAGGCATGGCTAATCTAGTGAAGAAAAGGACCAGGGTGACATGATAATAGTGTTCCAATATTTGAGGGGCTGTCATAGAGAGGAGGGGGACAATCTATTTTCCAAAGCACCTGAAGACAAGGTTGGAATTTGATCAAGAAGAGTTTCAACCTAGAAATTTTTTTGACAGTAAGAACAATCAACAATCAACCAGTGCAACCACTTGCACTGGAGCCTTTAAAGAAGAGACTGGACAGTCACTTGTCAGAAATGATATAGGGTCTCTTGCTTAAACAGGGGGTTGGACTTGATGACCTAGAAGGTCCCTTCCAACTCTGTTTTTCTTTTATTCATTCTGTCCTGTGTCTTTTGCATATTTTAATGATTATTTTTATTTTTATTAATGATTGTTTATTGTTTGATTATAGGAATTATGTATGGCTAGCGAAAAGAAGGACTAGGAGAGTCATGATAGCATGGTCCAATATTTGAAGGGCTCCTACAAAGATGAGGGGGTCAACCTATTTTCCAAAGCACCAGAATACAAGACAATAAGCAGTGGATGGAAACTAATCAAGAAGAGAAGCAACCTAGAACTAAAGAAAACAATCCTGACAATGAGAACAATCAACCAGTGAAACATCTTGCCTTCAGAGGTTGTGAGTGCTCCATCACTGGAACTTTTTAAGAAGAGATTGGACAACCATTTTGTCCAGAATGGTATAGGGCAGTGATGGCTAACCTTTTTTGGCTTGCGTGCCAAAAACGGGGGGAGCACAGGGCGTGGATGGGCGTGCCACACCCATAATGCTATGTGCGTGACCCGCTGCTTTTGGTGTGCTTTTTTCGCCCTCCCCAGGTTCCAGAGGCTTTCTAGGAGCCCGGGGAGAGTGAAAACAGCCTCCCCTCCCCACCTCCAGAGGCTTCAGGAGCTTCCCTGAAGCCTCCAGAGGGCGAAAAACTGCCTCAAAAGAAGGACTAAATCAGCTGGCCAAGCGCACACATGCACACTGGCGCTGACAGGGCAACGCCTCGTGTGCCCTAAGAAATGGTTCCGTGTGCCACCTGTGGCACCCGTCCCATAGGTTTGCCATCACGGGTATAGGGTCCCCTGCTTAAGCAGGGGGTTGGACTAAAAGACCTCCAAGATTCCTCCAACTCTGTTCTGTTCCATTGTGTTCTAAAATGCTTTCTTCTCCCACTGCAGCCCAGCCACACTCAGTCTTTATAAACAGTTTGCAAGTATCCTTACCCACTGGATATTTGCCATAAAGTTTGTTTGTTCTGATGAGACAAATGTTTGGAGGTTTCCACCATAAACATGCAAAAGGCTCCTATAACCGTTATTGGGAAGCTTTTCTTCAGTAAGCTCAAAGCCTTCTTTATTAGTTTTTTTGCAGAAGTAATTTGACCCATATTGTAACAGACCTACAGACATGCAGATAGATAATAATAAAAGAAATTGATAATTTTTTGTATTTCCTTTATGATGCCTAAAATATGTGAAGACCTCTCCTCACAAAAGCTTGCAGCATGGCTAAATATATTTAAAACACAATAATATATATTTAAATCTAAATGTAGGGAGAGGCTGATCATTAAAAGTAGCAATGGAAGAATTTCTGTTACAGCAAGTCAAGCACTGCGGCATGAAAGACAACCATTTCATAAAATGGCAACTGTACTTCTGACTGAGCAGCTGAAGAGAATGGGATATTCTAGTGGGCTTTACTGTATTCAGAGAAGTGGTAAGTATACAAATGGCTACAGCAGACAAAATGGTCTTACCTCTCCCTTCAGGCTGTACAAAACAGACACCTCAAATTGGTTAATGAGTTTGTGCTTGTATTCCGAAGATCTCAAGAGGTTCTCTGCTGTATTCAGATATGTAAAGGCCTCAAATAATAACAGAACAGGAAGGATTCATTTCTGTATTCTATATGGTATTCCCCAAATACCAACAATTCCCTCCCTACAGATTATAAATTCTCAAGGATAAATATTTAAGATATCATAGAGAGAGTGAATCCATGTTGCAGATGTAGCATCTATTTGCCATCTAGAATCTATTCACCATATAGAAAATGAAAATCTGGTAAACCAATTCAGTTTTTTTATAGAGGGGGAAGTGATTTTGGTCTTTGTTATTTTGGCAAGGCACAACAACTTTCCATGTTTAACAGTATTTTAGTTAGCTATACCTATTCATACATAATAATAATAATAATAATAATAATAATAATAATAATAATAATAATAATAATAATAATAATAATAATAATTTTATTTCTAACCCGCTCTCTCTCCCCGAGGGGACTCGAGGCGGAGAGAGAACAAGCTTACTTTAAATTTAAAACTGATAAACTAAAATATGCTGATTTGCAAAGTGGCATATTCCCCTAGCACTAAAATTTAGCATTATGACCAGTAGTGGGATTCAGCTGCTTCACACCTGTTTGGGAGAACCAGTAGCCAACTTTCTGAGCAGTTCGGCAAACTGTCAGGAAGGCAGGAAGGAGGCATTCTGGTGTGCTTCTCTGTGTTGTTTCTAGCCTAATCCTGCTTATCTTTATTCTTAAACCTGCTTAAGTGTTTTCTGAAACTGCCTCTGTGGGTAAATCTTGTTACATTGAAACAGCCATTAATGGTTTTTGGCAGTACGCCTAGACTTTCTACAGCCTGAAAGGCTTTGCTGGAGTTTCCCCCCCCTTGCTGGTATTTTTATTCTGGGGCTTGACTTTCTTAAAGGGGAAGGGTTGTTTTAAGCTTTTTACGCTGCTTTTACACAGCACTGATGGGAAAGTGATGAGGTAATCTTTTTGGACTGCCGCTGCATGCTTGATCAAGTTAAGTAGTGCTGCCTCAAAAAAATCTTTTTCAAGCTGCATCTTTCCCTCTTCCCTACAATGTGGCTTTCCATCCTGTTAATCAAATTAAAATTCAAGAGGCACTACCACAGGTGCTTGAGGAAAATGGGGAAAAGGGGGGCCAAGAAAGATTGTAACCAATCTTCACCAGGGATCCTTTCCAGGCTTGGATCAGTTTGGAAGTGTTTCCAGATGTGGATCCAGCAGCATCCATTACCTTCACCTGCAAAGGGGGAGGTGGCCCTAGAGATCTCTTGTAAAGGCAGAGACCTTGGTTGGATTAAGAGCTATTTATGTAAGGGTTGACATAGCCATAGAAGAAATGGCTGAGAGGCAGGACGCAAGCTTGGCACACTATCTGATTTTTTATTGCCTTTCGGGGGCATGTGATCTTTCCTTAAATATGGATTTCTTTAGGATATCTTGTGAGGTGAGTGAGACCAGCTGGTATCTTTAAGTGGTGTAAATGGAACTAAGGATTGCTTCCCCTGGGTGGGAAAGGATGCTTTGTCAGTTCACTGAGCACAGAAGTCTCATGTCTATGGGGATTCTTCAGTCATCCAGGTCACTGTTGTCCCAAATGTGTCTTTTTCAAGAGGCAACTAGTTTCCAGAAAGTCCAGTTGCCTCTTGAAAAAGCACCTTTGGGACAAGAGTCTCTTGCATTGCTTCAGATTGGCTGAATTGCTCACTGACAGTAAGTAACCAATTTCATTGTAATTTTTATAATTTTTATAATTTTTACAATGACAATAAAGATGATTATTATTATTATTATTATTATTATTATTATTATTATTATTATTATTATTATTATTATTATTAAAAAAACAGGATGTAGGGGTGTGGATCCCCCCTTCAATTTGTTTTCGTTTTCTCTTATGATAATAAGGCTTAGTAAAATGGCACCATGCTTGAAATTTATTTAAATATCTGTAAAGGTA
This sequence comes from Rhabdophis nuchalis, assembly GCA_039707465.1. Classification (NCBI taxonomy): domain Eukaryota; kingdom Metazoa; phylum Chordata; class Lepidosauria; order Squamata; family Natricidae; genus Rhabdophis; species Rhabdophis nuchalis. The sequence goes on from CM077644.1 coordinate 121,815,479, forward strand.
AAGGCTTCCCTTGCACATATATGCTAGTCGTTCCTGACTCTAGGGGGGGGGGTCATCTCCATTTCAAAACCAAAGAGCCAGAGCTGTCTGAAGATGTCTCCGTGGTCATGTGGTCATCATGACTAAATGCCAAAGGCGCACAGAATGCTGTTATCTTCCCACCAAAGGTGGTCCCTGTTTTTCTACTCGTATTTTTAACATGCTTATGTGCTTACGTGCTAGGTTGGCAGAAGCTGGGACTAATAATGGGAGCTCACCCCATTATGTGACACTAGGGATTTGAACCGCTGAAATGCCGATGTTTCGATCGACCAACTCAGTGTCTTAGCCACTGAGCCACTGCGTCCCTAAATATCTGTAGCATGTACTAATTTTATTGTCATTCTGACAAGCTTGGGAGGGCAGAGATTTGAACCTGGGTAATTTGTCTCTTTAGCTTGGCATTTTGTAGCCCAAGTATGCCTACCCACTTTATGGAGAGCTTAAATAACCTTCTTTGCTAAAGGGTTTCACTTTATGAGGAAGAGTTGGCTGCTGATAGTTATTGTTGCATTTTAACTATTTTAATTCCTCAAGGTGCTCTGGTACCCTGCCTGATTTGTAACTCTAGGTTGTAGTATTCCTGATGAAAAGGAAATTATTCAGACAGAATGATTTAGGTTTCCATGAAGGCTGTGACTGTCATTGATGTTCAGTGTGTATTCCCCCATTTCTAATCTAATGATTGGTATTTAGGGCAGCTTTTTTGCAAGCAAAGAAGCTTTTTGTATTTTTGTACAGGTGATTCTTCACTTACAATAGTTCATTTAGTGACCATTCACAATTACAATGGCACTGAAAAAAGTGACATGACCATTTCTCCTGTGTGCTGCTTGGAGAGTCCAACTATGGGTTAATTCAGCCTGCCTGCCCTCTGGACTGGATTGATTTTCTTTTAAAGCCACGCCTCTTCCGTTGCTTGCCAGAATTTCAATCCAATCTAAAGCCCAGTAGGACGTGTTCTGTTGGTTCTCCCAAAAAAATTTCTTTACCAGTTTAATTCGTTGGACTCTCCAAATGCAATTTTGTTCCACTTTCTTCATTTCAGCTTCTCAGGGTAAGGCTTGCCTCAGGCTTTCTTACCCCGACTCTCCCGACGCGTCCTGGGTCCGCCCGGGCGTGCGGGGGCTTCGCTTAATGGCCCCAGGCTTGGATTGCCTAGGGAGCCTCTGGCAGCGCTCCGGTAAGTGGCGAAGGTGCCCTGCCGCTTGCGCTGCCTCGCTGGAGCGGCCGTTTTTTCCCAGGCTCATTTGGGTCCCGGATTCATGCTTGTGGCTTCGCGCCACCCGTTTGAACTGCGCCCGCCATTTTTGAGGCTTTTCAGCCATTGGCGGGCGTTTTACAGCCAGAGGAAGGCGGGGGCGGCTTAATTGGGCATGCTTTCTTCCGGAAGCCCAGGATCCGTTTGCAAAGCTGCAGTGTATTGGCGCCTTTTCCTGCGTGTGTGCGGAGGCGCAAAGGAGGATCCGGCACAGCTGCCTCTTTTGGCCATTTGCCTTTTCGCCTGGCTCCAGAACGAGGCTTGGGAAAGGTCTTCTGTCCGGCCTGATCCGGCAGGCTCTCCTTTGCCTTGGGTGCATCCTGCTCATTGAGAGGCAGCCTTTTCAGTCTCCTCGGAGCTGATCTGCTGTCTGCCTGCTGCCTCTCCACTTCTGCTGACTCTAATTCGTCTTGCTGAAGCCATCCCTTGCTTTTCATTGTTCTTCTGGTGGTGAGTTACCGGGGCCCAAGATGTCTGAAAGGCCTTCCCAAGATTGTGAACAGCCAGGGCCATCCACCAGTAGGGGACTCATCAGGCAGGCCAGCAAGGCTGCCTCTGAGGCCCTGAGCAAGACCGGGGGGAAGAGGCAGGACAAGGCCCAAGATAGGACTGGCACTAGGCACCAAAAGGCCCTTGATAAAGAATTTGACAAAGCCCAACGCAAGGCAAGCGAACTTTCCAGAGAAGCTCCAGCAGAGGAAGTTCAAGAGAACCCAATCCCTGCAATTCAGGCTGTTCCCTTGCATGGCAGGGAAGAAGAGGAGGAATAACAATAATTCTCTTCTGATGACTCCCCAGAGCCTTCCTTGGTGGGAGATGATGATCTTTTTCAAGAGGAGGGCCCCTCAACTGCTAGGATAGTGTCCCCTCCTCCTACCCATTCCAGACCTGCCAAAAGGGCTCGGCCTGTTGAGGATCAGGGGCCTGGACTCTCAGCTGAGATGCAGGCTGTTATTAATAAGGCCATTTTCCAAGGGATTGCTGATGGCATCAAGCAGAAAAGTAAAAGGGCAAGGAGACCTAGCACCTCCAGGGCCTCTGAGCACCAGTCAGACCATAGGTCCCCTTCCCCACATTCATCACTGGATAGTGAGGAATCTACTGTGGAGGACGACCTGCTCCCCGAGCAGGAGTTCTCGGGGGATGAGCAAGCTGCTCCGGAAAAACCTGCCTTCAAGGGCCTTTTCCGTTGCACTGCCTTCAAAACCATTTTAAACAAGGCTAAGGTTTCCACCCACATGAAGGTCTCCACTCCTGAGACTGCCACTGAAGTGGCTTCTGACCATGATAAGGGCCTTTTTGACAAACTGGAGGAGACTCAGGAAATTGTTCCTGTGCCCAAACTATTTTTAAACATAGTTCAGCGCCAGTGGGCCCAACCGGGCACTGTGGCCACGCCCAGCAATAATGATAAACAGCTGTACACAGTGGAATCTCCTTTGGAGGACCTGCTCAAACTTCCTCCAGTAGACCCACCAGTGCAGGCCCTTACTTCCACTTCCGTCCTGCCTCCTGACCTCTTGGAAGGCCTTAAGGCTGAGGACAAGAGGTCTGAGAAGGCCTGTCACAAGACCCACTTAGCGGCTGCGTGGGCAATTAAGTCTGCCACCTCAGCTTCCTTCATGTCCAGGGCAACCCTCAAGTGGCTCCGACAACTGGCTGCTAAAGTGCCAGCTGGGGACTCTTAAGTCCAGACAGGAGCTGAGAAAGATCATGGCGGGCGTTTCATACACCCTGAGTTCCACCAAGTTTGCCTCTCGCACCCTAGCATCTAACGTGACCACTAGGCAACTTCTTTGGCTTCGCCACTGGAACGCAGACATGTGATCCAAGTGGAAGATCGCTTCTGCCCCTTACAAAGGGGGGAAGCTTTTTGGTGAAGTGCTTGACCCGGTTCTTGTTGAGAACAAAGATAAGAAGAAGGTCATGCCTTCTGTCACAAAAAAGGCTGAACGCAAAGGATCAGGCTCCTTTCGGAAGCAGTCCTTTCGTACCTCAGAACCTTCCACCAGTTCAGGGCAATATCACCGACCCTATAATCAGGGATCTGATAGAGGACAGGATCGCCACTCCTTTCAGGACAGGGGCCGGCAACAATCCTTCTCGAAGCATCCTTTTCAGGCCCTTCCGTAAATTTAAGTGACTCTCTGGCGACTGCTCCCATAGGAGGCCATCTTCACCTCTTTCAGGCGGCCTGGGAGCAGACCACGTCAGACCAATGGGTGTTACAAACCATTCAATTGGGTCTCACCCTGGAATTCCTTTCCCTTCCCCCCAGGCGCTTCATTCGCTGCCCCACCCCATCCTCTCCAGTCAGGAGGTCCCTCATGGAGCAGGAGATAGCGCACCTGAGGGACATAAATGCCATAGAACCAGTGCCGGTAAACCACGAAGGGTCAGGTTTTTACTCAATCCTGTTCCTTGTCCCCAAGAACTCCAGCGGATGGAGGGGAATTTTAGATTTACAACAACTGAATCAGCATCTGGTGTACAGACGCTTCAAGATGCAGTCCCTCCAATCCATCCTAGGTTGCATCCGACCGGGGGATCTGTTAACATCCATAGATCTCCAGGAGGCCTACCTCCATATCCCTGTTCGGAAGGCCCACCACAGGTTTCTCAGGTTCTTTTATGCAGGCCATCACTATCAGTACAGGGCTCTCCCCTTAGGCCTGTACTCCGCCCCGAGGACGTTCACGAAGGTCCTAGCTGCAGTTCTAGCATCCCTCAGATCACGACCAGTCCGGTTACAAGCGTACCTCAATGACATCGTCATCCAGTCGTCCAACCACCATCAAGCTCTCAGAGACCTCTGGGTGACCATGCAGACCCTCAAACACCACGGGTTCTCCATCAACCTGAAGAAGAGCCACCTGACTCCCATGACCAGGTTGAACCACTTGGGAGCTGTCATAGACACAATCTCTTGTCAAGTCTACCTGTCACCCGAACGTGTAAGCAGTCTACTCCTCCTCGTGCAGAGCGTGAGGTCATCCAAGACCGGCCCCATTGTTCTCCTGTCACAACTCCTTGGCAAGATGGTTTCCTGCCTCTCAATAGTGCCGTGGGCGCGACTGCACTCTCGGCATCTCCAGTGGTGCCTATTGCCTTTTCAACGCACCAAGGACAGTGACTCTCACAGGCACATTCCCGTTCCAGCCAAGGTTCGCTCCTCCCTGAAGTGGTGGCAAGCGACTACCCTAGCCAAAGGGTATCTATTCCGCGAACCAGACCAAGTCATCGTCACCACAGACGCCAGCCTCTTCGGTTGGGGAGCCCACCTAGACAACCAGGTGGCACAGGGGACGTGGTCACCCAATGACCCCCAACACAGCATCTGGAATTGAAGGCGGACCGTCTAGCCCTATGACACTTCCGCCCGATGATTCAGAACCAACACGTTCTCCTCCTCACAGACAATGTCTCCACCAAGGCCAACATCAATCGCCAAGAGGGCACTCGCTCCAAGTCGTTGATGGTGGAAGCCGAACGGCTGGGCCTTTGGGCGGAGAGGCATCTTGCCTCCATCAGGGCGGAGCACATTTCAGAGGAAAGCAACATCCAGGTGGACTGGCTGAGCAGAGCCACCATCGACAACTCAGAGTGGCAACTATACCCGGATATCTTGTTCCTCAAGATATCACAGAGGTTCAGCCAGCCTGCTGTCGACCTGTTCGCTACCACAATAAATGCGCAGCTTCCGAGGTACTTCACCAGGTACAGATGTCAGGGGGCAGAGGACACCAATGCCCTCCTGTGTCGTTGCCCCCGGGCCTCCTGTATGCCTTCACACCGCTGCCCCTGCTACCCTGTCTGATACGGAAGATCCTGGCAGAACAAGCAGACGTGATCGTAGTGGCCCCCTTTTGGCCCAGGAGGGCGTGGTTCATAGACTTGGTGAGCCTATCCGTCGACAAACCGTGGAGGATTCCTCTGGAGGAGATATCGCTCATTCAGGGCTCCATCTCCCACCCGGAGCCTCAATGGATGCAACTAGCCATTTGGCATGTGAAAGGATGCTCCTAGAGAGGGCTAACCTGTCCATGGGAGTCATACGCACCATTCAGGCTTCTCATCGTCCTTCAACTACCAGAATCTACGATGCAACCTGGTCAACCTTTATCAGTTGGTGCGGCCCACGTCAGGTCGACCCTATATCAGCTTCCATTCCTGATGTCTTGGAATTCCTTCAAGCAGGACTCGAACAAGGTCTGGCAGCCAACACACTTCGCCATCAGACAGCTGCACTATCCACTGTTTTGGCCTTTCAATCCTACTCCCCCCTGGCTCGTCACCCCAGAGTGAGAAGTTTCTTTTTATTTTTTTATTTTATTTATTTATTCTTATAAAAATAAAATCATACAAACATAATTTTAAACATATTGCCGTCACAGCGCGAGAAAGCATAACATTTAAACATTTAAAGGAAGGTCTTGAGCCGAAGGAGACCACAGTCCCTCAGACAACCGGATGTGAATCTCTCTGCGTGAGATGGGGCCTAGGGAGGCAGTTGGGCATGTTAGTTGTATACCTGGCTCCTCGCTATGAAACAACAGCCCTGCCCGAGCTCCTAGAGGTGATAGCCGAGGCGGCAGTTGAGACCCCCAGACTGGTAGTCATGGGGGACTTTAACTTGCCGTTGGCGGGCGAAGCCTCTGGAGCAGCTCGGGAGTTCATGGCCTCCATGACGGCCATGGACCTGACCCAGGTAGTTTTAGGCCCCACTCACGAGGGGGGAAACACGCTGGATATGATCTTTGTCTCGGGACAGTGGAGTTGTGATCTGGGAATAGGGGATTTAGTCATCACTCCCTTGTCATGGACAGATCACGCTCTCCTCCGGCTGGACTTTCCAATCGCTTCACCTCACCGCGGGGAGGCGGAACCGGATACTCCTATATGGTTCCGCCCCAGGCTTCTAATGGACCCGGAAAGGTTCCAGAGGGAGCTTGGGCCAATTCCTGTGACCCTGCCCCGCGACTCGACTGAGGACCTAGTGGCCGCATGGTTAAGTGCGGCCACGGGGGCCTTGGACCGAGTCGCGCCCTTGTGGCCTCTCTTGCGGCGACGAATCACCCAGGCTCCTTGGTTTACTGAGGAGCTCCGGGGGATGAAACGCCACAAGAGACGCCTAGAGAGCAGATGGAGATACTCTCGCTCCGAAGCCGACCGAACACTAGTGAGAACCCATATTAGGGCTTACTTAGTGGCGATAAAGGTGGCCAAACGTGAGTATTGTGCCACCCTAATTGCATCCGCAGATAACCGCCCTGCCACCCTGTTTGGGGTGACCCGCTCCCTCCTTCACCAGAGGCCGCGGGAAGCCCCTCTACAAGGGCGAGCAGAGGAATTTGGGATTTATCTGCAGGAGAAAATCACTCGGATTCGGAATGAGCTACCCTCCATCGACTGTGGTCCTGTGGGACTGTCCAAGACTAGTCTTGAGGTTCCATCTTGGGAGGAGTTTGATTTTGTTACCACCGAGGATATGGACAGGTTGTCAAGGAAACTTAGGGCGACCACATGTTTATTGGACCCGTGTCCCTCCTGGCTTGTACTGGCATCCTGGGAGACGACACGAGGCTGGCTCCAGGGCATTGTCAACGCATCTTTGAGTGAGGGGTCCTTACCTTCCGTCTTGAAAGAGGCGGTGGTGAGGCCCCTCCTCAAGAAGCTGTCCCTGGACCCAGCTTTATTAGAGAACTATCATCCGGTCTCCAACCTTCACTTTCTGGTGAAGGTTGTTGAGAGTGTGGTAGCCCAACAGTTTCCGCGACACCTGGAGGAAGTTGATTATCTAGACCCGCGCCAGTCCGGCTTCCGACCCGGTCACAGTACCGAGACGGCATTGGTCGCGTTGGTTGATGATCTCTGGAGGGCGTGGGATAGAGGTTATTCCTCTATCCTAGTCCTGTTAGACCTCTCAGCGGCTTTCGATACCATCGAGCATGGTATCCTATTGCACCGACTGGGGGGGTTGGGGCTGGGAGGCACCGTTCTGCGGTGGTTCTCATCTTACCTCTCTGGTCGGTCGCAATATGTGTTGACGGGAGGGCAGAGGTCGACCTCGAGGCCCCTCCTATGTGGGGTCCCTCAGGGGTCGGTCCTCTCGCCCCTCCTTTTCAACACATATATGAAGCCGCTGGGTGAGATCATCCGTGGTTTTGGGGTGGAGTACCATCTGTACGCTGATGACACTCAGTTGTACATATCCACCCCAGACCACCCCAACGATGCCGTCGAAGTGCTGTCCTGGTGTTTGGAGGCCGTACGGATCTGGATGGGTGGTAACAAACTCAAGCTCAACCCTGCCAAGACTGAGTGGCTGTGGTTTCCGGCACCCCGGTTCAGCCAGATTACTCCAACTCTGGCCATTGGGGGCGAAACATTGGCCCCCGTGGAGAGGGCGCGCAATTTGGGTGTCCTCCTGGATTCCCGGCTGTCCTTGGAGGACCATGTGGCAGCCGTGGCCAGGGGGGCGTTTCATCAGGTACGCCTGATGCGCCAATTGCGCCCCTTACTGGACCGGGCTGCCCTTCGCACAGTCACTCAAGCTCTTGTGACGTCCCGTCTCGACTACTGTAATGCTCTCTACATGGGGCTTCCCTTGAGGTGCACTCGAAAGCTACAGCTAGTCCAAAACGCAGCCGCGCGGGTAATTACGGGAGCTACCAGAAGCTCCCATATAACACCAATCCTGCCTGAGCTGCATTGGCTTCCTGTGGTCTTTCGGGTGCGCTTCAAGGTCTTGACGACCATCTTTAAAGCGCTCCATGGCTCGGGGCCTAGTTATATGCGAGACCGTCTCGTGCCCCATACATCCCTTAGACCGATACGCTCCCACAGAGAGGGCCTTCTCAGGGTGCCGTCGGCCGGACAATGCCGACTGGTGACACCCAGGGGAAGAGCCTTCTCTGTGGCGGGCCCTGCCCTTTGGAACGACCTACCCCCTGAACTCCGGACCATCACCGACCTCCGCCTCTTCCGCCAATGTCTAAAGACATACTTTTTTCATCAAGCCGGCCTAGCCTAACCTCCCATGGGGACTGTAGAAAAGTTTTAAATTGGGTTTTAATTAATAATTGGTTTTAGCACAGGTTTGGGATCTAATATATATTTTAAATTATTTATGTTCTATTTTTGTATGTTTTTTAAATCTCCTGTGCGCCGCCCTGGGTCCTTTGCGGAGAAGGGCGGGATATAAATGTAATAAAATAAAATAAAATAAACAAATAAATAAATAAATAAATAAATAAATAAATAACCAAACTTAACATTACCGTCCTAATAATAGGCCTAATATTTAACACCAACATTTACACTATATACAGCCCATCTAGTCAACGTACCTACTTCATCAATTCTTATTCGTCCTTTAATTTCTGATTAATATTATTTACCAATATCTGATTTAAACATATATTATTGCTTCAGTTGTTATTATTCGGTCGTTCCCGTACCCAGTTATACCACCTCTTCCAAGAGTTGTAGAATTCTGAGTCCTTTTTTCCTTTAATTAATTTTGTTAATCTATCCGATTCTGCGCATTCATTAATTTTATTTATTACTGCCCTATCCATTGGTATTTGATCACTCTTCCATTCCTGGGCAAATGCCAATCTTGCCGCAATAATTATGTGCAACACCAAAAACCATATCTCCATGTTGATATCTGGGGGTTTGAGTCCTAACAGGAAGGTTTCAGGTTTCAAATTTAATTGATGTTGGGTGATTTCTATTAACCACTGCCTGATTTTTTTCCAGTATTTAATCGCCATTGGACAGGTCCACCACTGATGGAAATAGGTCCCCTCTCTGTGACCACATTTCCAGCAATTAGGCATGGTCCCAGGGAACATTCTGGCAAGTCTTGCCGGGGGTAGATGCCACCGATATATCATTTTATATGTATTTTCCTTATACGAGGCTGCCATAGTCAATTTCATATTTTTGAACCAAATTTCTTCCCAACTTTGAAAGTCCAATGTGCGTCCTATATTCCGTCCCCAAGCAATCATGCAGTCTTTGACCACTTCTTCCCCTACGTCTAATAACAATAGATGTCCGTAACACTTGGAGAGCATCCCTTTCTCTGTTCCAAAAAGAACCTTGTCCAGTTCTTGTTTATAGGGATATATACCTTCAGTCTTCTGATCTTTTTTGTACCTTGAGAATATCTGGGAATATGGCCACCAGTCGATATGGTACCCTTGCGAAGCTAATGATTCCCTGGTCTTCAAATTCCCCTGTGAATCTAAGATCTTTTCATATGTCAAGATCTTCTCCCCTCTATATCGTGTTGGATAAACAAGGGCTTCCTGAGTAGAGATCCAGCATGGCACCTTCAAGTATAACTTCCTCCTCAACTTCTCCCAAGAATAGCTCAAGGTCCTACGCACCAAGTGGTCATTGAAGTGTTTGGGTCGCTCTGAACCGGGCCAAATATAATAGTGCCAACCATACTGTAGGCCCCAGCCTTCAATAGTCAGGAGCCGTGTTCTTCTCAGGGTCATCCATTCTTTAATCCAAATTAATAAAGCCGCCTGATAATAAAGCTGCCAATTGGGGAGACCAAATCCCCCTCTAATTCTAGGTTCCTGCATCATTTTCAGTTTAATTCTAGGTTTTTTACCTTGCCAAATAAATTTTGAGACGGCTCTATTCATTTCATTAAAGAATTTCTTTTCCAATCTTACAGGGACCGATTGAAATAAAAATAGCCATTTGGGGAGAATACACATTTTAATAACTGCTATTCTCCCCATAAGGGAGAGTTGCAGGTTCTTCCATCTGCCGAAATCTTGGACCATCTGTTTGTAAAGGTGAACATAGTTGTCTTCCTTTATGGAGCTACATCTCCCTGTCAGCCATATTCCTAAATATTTGATTTTATTTACGATCTTCAGACCCACTAGATCTTCAAGTTGGTGCTTCTGTCTTGTGGTCATGTTTTTGACCAACATTTTGGTCTTATCTTCATTAAGAAGTAGACCTGCAACGCTCCCAAATTCCCTAATTAGTTCTAACAAATGCGGTCCTGATTCCCTTGGTTCCTCTAAAATGAAGGCCAGATCATCAGCATAGGCTTGCACCTTAACCTCCTCCCGTCTAATCCTCAGTCCCTTTATCTCGTTTTTCCGTCTTACTTCTCTCAGTAGAGGTTCCAAAGTCAAGACAAATAAGAGCGGGGATAAGGGGCAACCCTGTCTTGTACCTCTATGGATCTCGATCTTCCCTGTTTGATCTCCCTCAATCAATACCCTTGCTGTTTGTTTTTGATATATGGCCTGAATTGCCCCAATAAATTTTGTGCCAAAATCCATATATTCCATCTGGGATATCATAAAGTCCCAGGAGACCCAATCAAATGCCTTTTGGGCGTCAACAAAAACTACGGCCATCTGTTTATCGGGGCAGGCCTCAAAATATTCCAGGGTATTCATAATCATCCTCAAATTATCCCGTAGGTGTCGGTTGGGGAGGAAGCCATTCTGATCTGAGTGTATGAAGGTATTAAGAAAACAGGTAAGTCTTGCTGCTAACACTGCCGCAAAAATTTTATAATCAGAGTTTAGCAGCGAAATTGGCCTATAATTTCTAATAAGTGACAGGTCAGTCCCTTCCTTGGGAATAATGGAAATAAACGCTTCAAACCACGATGCTGGATCCTGGGTATCCCTCATCACTCTGTTATACAACTCTGTCATATATTTACCCAGTACCCCAAACATCGCCTTATATAGTTCAACCGGAAGCCCATCTGTCTTCCCATTGGCTTGTTTCATCATGGCTGCTTCTACTTCCCCTTCCGTTATATCAGCGTTAAGAAGTTGCTTCATAGATTCAGGGACTTGTGGTAGGTCAGATTTAATCAAAAACTGTCCGATTCCTTGTATCTCTTCTCCCCCTTTCTCATACAGTTTGGTAAAAAATTCTTGTGCCACTTTCTTTTTCCCTTCATTAGTAGTATGGAAGTTTCCATCCAAATCCTTCAACCCCTCTATCCTACGCTGTTCGCCTTCCTTCCTTAAGCGGTATGAGAGCCATCTACCTGGCTTATTGGCATTCTCAAAGTAATGTTGTTTAGACCAGTGGTTCCCAAACTTTTTCAGTCCACCGCCCCCTTGGTGCTACAAACTGATCCTCAGTGCCCCCCACCAGTGGTGGGTTTCAAATTTTTTTAGAACCTATTCTGTAGGTGTGGCTGTCAGGACCTGTTTCTTCGATTTCTTAGGAAAGACCACACTTAGACATTGTTTGAAAATGAATAAAGTTACTTTTACTAAGGATCGTAAGTGAACAGATCATTTGAAGCAGAGAGTGAATACTTTAGGCGCCAACATAGCGTATTAACCTTTAAGCCCAACCCAATACCCAACTCCCCCCAAAGCAGTGTCCAATATGCATTCATCTCCGACATCAGGTGGGCAGGTCATCACCAGCCTGGAATGTGAGACCGTTAGCCGAAGAGATAACACCGTCCATCACCGTTTTCCACCAGCACAACATTTGAATCCCAGCACCCCACCCTCCCCGTTTCCATGGCAGCAAAGCAGATAGCGAAGGCTGACATCCGGACTTCCTCCAGGAACAGCGAGAAAGCTCGGATACCCGCCGAAAGGGAGATGTTAGACCTGAAAAACAGACAAGAAAGGACAAAACAAGAGAGAGAAAAGAGGGAAAGGGTCAAGGCTTGTGAGGATACTTGGCATAAAATTGCCGTAGTAGTTTAGGTGCTTTGAGATGGTCCTTATCAACCCATTCATTATGTGAAGGGGGAAAATCTTTCCAGCTGACCAAAAACTGAGTCTTATTTCTATGGATTCTGGAGTCCAAAATGTCTCGAACTTCATAATGTTGGTGACCGTCCACCATGATAGGGGTAGGAGCATCAGGAAACGGCTTGCGAAGATGCGAAGTTCGTTCGGGCTTCAACAGATGAACATGGAACACCGGATACAGTCGACGGTAAGTTTTTGGGAGATCCAAGCGGACAGAGACAGAGCTGATGATTTTAGTGATAGTAAATGGACCGACAAATCTGGGTCCCAGTTTCTTACATTTCTGCGGACTATCCAAATGTTTAGTAGAGACATATACCCTATCACCAACTTTGTAGGCCGGGGGAGCTGACCTCTTCTTATCAGCATACATTTTATGTGATTGATGGGCATCGTTCAAGGTCTTACGTATGATAGGCCAAACAGGAGATAGTCTAGAAGACCAATCGGCCAAAGAAGGAACAGTAGGTGAGACATGCGGTAATTCAGGAATGGGAACAAAATCTTGTCCATAGACGATACTGAAAGGGGTCATATTCGTACTAGAGTGAACCGAATTATTATAAGCCACTTCCGCATGCATCAGGAGATCAGCCCAATCGTCCTGCTGAAAATTAATGAAGCAGCGTAGATATTGTTCCAAAACAGAATTGACCCTCTCACAAGATCCGTTCGTCTGGGGGTGGTAGGCGGAGCTTAAGCCTTGGGCGGAGCCAATCAGTCTCAAGAATTCCTTCCAAAAGACAGACGTAAATTGAGTGCCCCTGTCAGAGATAATGCGTTGGGGAACACCATGAAAACGGTAGATATGAGTGACAAACAACTTAGCCAAAGATTTGGAGGATGGAATTTTGGAACAAGGCACAAAATGTACTTGTTTGGAGAAAAGATCTGTAACCACCCAAATAACGGTATAGCCCTGGCTGGGTGGGAGATCCACAATAAAGTCCATCGAAATTTCTTTCCAAGGTGATTCCGGCATCGCCACAGACTGGAGAAGGCCTTGTGGCTTTCCAGGGGAACGTTTCGAAGCAGCACAAACAGGGCAACTGGCAATATAAGATTCAACATCCTTTTTAAGAGATGGCCACCAGAATTGACGTTTGACAAGGTGTACAGTTTTAACGAAACCAAAATGACCTGCCAAACGTGAGTCGTGAGCGCGTTGGAGTACAAAAGGCCATATGGTCGCAGGGACATAGATTTTGGAACCAATCCAAGGAAGATCGTCTCTAATGGTGCAATCAGCAGAGTGGGCGGAATACCACTCATCAGTAAGCAGTTCAGTTTTAATCCGAGCAATCAGCTCAACCGGAGGGGTAGTTTGAACAGTAGAACGAGTTCGAGTAGCAACCGGAGAAGCCGGTAAAGTAAGAGGCATGAGGGGTTGTACAATGGTAAGTTTAGAAGCATCATATTGTGGTAATCTGGAGAGGGCATCAGCCATGAAATTTTTTCCTCCGGGAATAAATTTAAGATGGAAGTTGAACCGGTGGAAATAATGCGCCCAGCGCAACTGTCTTGGCGATAGTTTACGCGAAGAGGTGAGAGCTTCCAGGTTCTTATGGTCGGTCCAGACCTCGAATGGGTGGGGAGCACCTTCAAGAAAATGACGGCAAGTCATAAGGGCCCAACGAACAGCAAAAGCCTCTTTCTCCCAAATGGCCCATCCACGTTCGGTCGTGGTGAGTTTCCGAGAGGTGTAGGCACACGGTTGTAATTGGCCATGGTTGTTGAGTTGCAACAGGACAGCCCCCACGGCGACATCACTCGCATCTGCTTGAATCACAAAAGGGGACGTGACATCGGGGTGTTTGAGAACCGGCTCAACCGCAAATAAACGCTTAAGTTTCTCGAAAGCGGCTTGGCATTCCATGGTCCATTTAAGGGGCGTTCCTGGTCGAGGTTTCCCCTCACCATTCGTTTTGAGAAGATTTGTTATAGGCAAAGCAATACTAGCGAATGATGGAATAAACTGGCGGTAAAAGTTTGCAAAGCCCAAAAAACTTTGGAGCTGTTTACGAGTACGGGGCGGGGCCCAATCTGTTACCGCCTTAACCTTTGCAGGATCCATTTCAATTCCTTCAGAAGAGATGCGATAACCTAAATAGTCAATTTTATCCTGGTGAAACTCGCATTTGGATAATTTGGCGTATAGCTCGGCGGAGCGAAGTTTCCGAAGAACGGAACGCACAAGCTTAACATGTTCATCACGGGTCTGCGAATATACGATGATGTCATCAATGTAGACTAAAACGCCTTTATAAAGGTGTTCGTGGAGGACTTCGTTTATCAATTGCATAAACACCGAGGGGGCACCTTGCAAACCAAAAGGGAGAACCTTAAATTGAAAACATCCAAGTGGGCAGTTAAAAGCAGTTTTCCATTCGTCCCCTTCCTTGATTCTAACTCTATAATAGGCCTCGCGCAAGTCCAGCTTAGTAAAAATCTTCCCAGTAGCCAGGTGAGCCAGCATGTCTTTCATAAGTGGGAGTGGGTAGACATTATGTTCGCAAATGGTGTTCAGATAAGAATAGTTTTGTACTAATCTGAGAGTGCCATCTTTCTTTTCTCGAAACATAACAGGTGCCGCTACACGTGGCCTAGCTGGTTCAATAAAACCCCTTTGAAGATTTTTGTCAATGAAGTTCCGTAGTTCATTCATTTCACGCTGCGTCATGGAATAAATGCGGGGTTTTGGCAACTGCACTCCCGGGAGGAAATCAATTGAACAATCAGTGGCCCTATGAGGGGGGAGGGAATCACAAGATTTTTCACTGAAAGCTTCCTTGAGGTCCCAATATTCTTTGGGAATTCTTTCTTCTCCAGGGATGACCTCAGGAGAAGGAAAAGCCAGTAATTGAGCAGCTGGTTCCGAAACAGGGGCCAGGTCAATGGGCGAAATATGCTCGTCCTCCGAAGGCAGGGAGGTGTGATCAGGCACTATCAAAGGAATTCGAACCCAACCCTCTTTCCAGTTAATGAGGGGGTTCCATTTACGAAGCCAATTAACACCCAGAATGACAGCATTTTCAGAAATGGTCGTTACAATGAAATTTATGGTTTCTGTATGGGCCTGCCCAATGGAGACACGAATAGGTTCAGTAATGAGAGAGGCAGGGGCTCCCCCAGCTACAGAACCATCCATTTGGCAAAACGCTATGGGAGTTTTTAGATTTTTTAGATGGAAACCCATAGAATACACAACATCTTGATTTATAAGGCACCGTGAGCAACCAGAGTCAATTAGAGCCTGCACATTGCAAGTGCGGCCAGTAGATGGAGCCAAAAGCTTTAAATTAATATAAAGGGGGCCGGAACGATGACTCACCAAGTTGTCGTCATCTGACTCCTCCCAGTCATCCGGGCAGGCATTGGGCTGGGCAGACGAGAGGTCCAGTGGCTCCACCCCACTCATCGTGTACAAAATTATCGACGTGAATCAGAAAAAATGCCAGGCCCTCGGCACTGCCGTCGAATTTCACACCCAGGGGAGGAAGCTTTGCAAGCCGGCGGGGAGAGGCTGGGCGGGCATCTCTCTGCATACCTCTGCTGGCTCGGGCAGGGGGGGATGGTGTTGAATCTCTGATATCCTTAACAGCTGCAGCTCCCTGCATATTTAACTGTTTGCTTTCCTGCTGTTGTCCCCTCCCCAAAAGTTCATCCAGGGCCGCCCGCTTCTCAGCTGCCTGTTGAAGGTAATGCTGGCCCCATTCCTTAAATTCCCTTTCCTCTTTTAAGAGTTCAGGTATGAGTTGCTTGGGGGAAAGGCGACGCCTGGTTACAGTAACTCCTGAGGCTTTGCTTCCCGTCATTCCCACGCCCTCTGACCAGCGGCGAGATTTGGAAGAATCTTCGGCTGGCTGGCTTAAATCTAGGCCGGCTAAACATTCCAACACTGACCTCGTATCTTCTGTTGGTGCTTGAGCTCCCAGTTCCGTTTCGGGCCGGACTTCCACCAAGGGAATTTCTTGTTTCGTGGGGTCCGACATGGTGTAGGATTTATTTGTGACTCTCTGCTTAATGTCAGGACCTGTTTCTTCGATTTCTTAGGAAAGACCACACTTAGACATTGTTTGAAAATGAATAAAGTTACTTTTACTAAGGATCGTAAGTGAACAGATCATTTGAAGCAGAGAGTGAATACTTTAGGCGCCAACATAGCGTATTAACCTTTAAGCCCAACCCAATACCCAACTCCCCCCAAAGCAGTGTCCAATATGCATTCATCTCCGACATCAGGTGGGCAGGTCATCACCAGCCTGGAATGTGAGACCGTTAGCTGAAGAGATAACACCGTCCATCACCGTTTTCCACCAGCACAACATTTGAATCCCAGCACCCCACCCTCCCCGTTTCCATGGCAGCAAAGCAGATAGCGAAGGCTATTTTATGGGCGTGGCTTGGCAGTCATGTGACCGTGTGGGAGTGGCCACCTTGTAAAATGTAGTGAAACTCATTTAACAACGCTCTTGCTTAGTAACTAAAATTTTGGGCTCAATTGTGATAATAAATTCTTTCTTTTTCGTTCTTTCTTTCCTTCCTTCCTTCTTTCTTTCTTGTTTCACTCTCCCCCTCTTTCTTTCTTTCTTTCCTTCCCTGTGTCACTCTCCCCGACTTTCTTTTTTTCTTTCTTCCTTTCTTTTCCCCTTCCTTCCTTTCTTGTGTCACTCTCCCCCTTCCTTCCTTCCTTCCTTGTGTCACTCTCCCCCTTCCTTCCTTCTTGTGTCACTCTCCCCCTTTCTTTCTTTCTTTCTTTCTTTCCTTACTTCCTTGTGTCACTCTCCCCCTCTTTCTTCCTTCTTTTTTTTCTTTCTTTCTCTTCCTCTTCCTTCCTTCCCTTTTCTTCCTTCCTTCCTTTCTTGTGTCATTCTCCCTTCCTTTCTTGTGTCATTCTCCCTCCCTCCCTCCCTTCCTTCCTTCCTTCCTTCCTCTCTATCTCTCTCTCTCTCCCCCACCCCTCTCTCACACATACTTTCCGGTTGGTGAAAATTTCTGTTTTGCCAGCTGGGAAGCTAGCAAAGAAGAGTCATTTTCCCTGCTGCTGCAGCTCTCGAAAAAAGGAAGCAGGGAAGTGAGCCCCAGGCCTCATCTCTGACTCCTTCTTCGAGAGCTGGCTTCAGGGATGGCCAGCCTCTCCCACCACTGCACCCTTCATTCACCTTCCACCCGGAGGCACTGCCGTCGGTCGCCTCCCGAGATGGCTGCGAGCCTTCCGAGGAGGATGCTGGACATTGGGGGTGGGGATGGCGTCTGCTGTTTCTGCTGCTGCTGGTAATGCAGGCTTCTCGCATTAAGTTGCAGGTGCACCGATTCCAGCAGCTGTGTTTTGCTTTGAAACTTGCTGCCCCAGCAACCCGAAGGGGACATTCTCCCAGCAACTTTCTCTCTTGCAAAACAGGCGCGCGAGGCCCCCAATGATCTGATGGGAGCCGGGAAGAGCCAAACTGCGCCCAGCTGTCCTTACTCCCTCCCAGCTAAGGGTGGGAGTGCCTGAGATGCCGCTGGGAGAATGTCCCCTTTGGATTGCTAGGAAAGCAAGTTTCAAGGCAAAATGCAGCTGCTGGAATCGCCCCGTTTCCAATGGGGGGGGGAAATCCATGTTTTTCCTCCATCTCCATGGATCCCCCCCAATTGGAAATGAGGTGGCCGTGAAAGAGAAGGGAGCACACACACCCCGCGTGTCTTCTTCAAACAGCAGAAGGAAGAACAGGAGGGGAGTTTGGCTGTTTGAAAAGCCCCGCGTGGAACTCCCCTCCTATTCCTCCTCCGGCTGTTTAAAGAAGACATGCGGGGGGCGCTCCCTTCCTTTCACAGCCACCTCATTTCCAATTGGGGGAGATCCATGGAGATGGTGGAAAAACATGGATTTCTCCGCCCCCCACCTCATTGGAAACGAGGCGGCTGTCAAAGACAAGGGAGTGCGCCCAGCATGGTTTGTGCAAAGAGCCGGAGGAGGAATGCGGGGCTTTTTTTTCGCCAGCAGCAGTATGCAAGTGGGGGGGGGGCGGAGTGGGGGAGAGAGAAATCCTCTGCATGGAGCTCCCCCGGCGTTGCTCCAGACCAACGGAGCCTCCTCCTTCCAATTGGGGAGATCCATGCAGAGGATTTCTCCCCACCCCTCAATTGGAAACGAGGTGGCTGTCAAAGCAAGGGAGCACCCCCCCACCCACAGAAGAAGAAACAGAAGCAAATTTAGGGCCAGCCCTCCACCCGCCCGCCAAGAGGTAGTTGGGTTGGGTGGGTGCTGGGCCCCCCGTCCTGGCCAAGTGGCGCCCGTGGTTGCTGCCGTGCCCATGTCCTGGGCTGCCTGCTGAGGAGGAGGAGGAGGAGGCAGGGGCGTGTTGCTGGGCAGTGGGGTGGGTGCAGCACAGCAGCCCTTGCCCTTGGGGCTCTTCTTAAGGAACATGCTGGCTAGCACTGCTTCAGGGCCCCCCGGCCGCCAGTTCATCATGCGCAGCCCGTACCTGCCCAGTTCTGCCCGCCCCGCCCACCCATCGCGCTCCAGCTGGACTCTCCCCCCAAAGCCCCCCGCGTCCCTTGCCTCTCACGCGGGGAGGTTGCAAGACGTGTGCCGGATCTTCCATGCCACTTCCCCAGATGCATGGAGGGGCCAAAAGTGGCCGCGCTGGAGCTCCATCCCCGGAGGGTTTTCAGAAGGAAGGAGGCAGCCCCTGATATGGAATAGCGGAGGCTCTTGTCCTGCTTGAGCAGGGGCTGGACTAGAGAACCTCCGAGCTCTGTTCCAGCTCCCTCCGGTTCACTTTGGGGCTGGAGCAGCGGCTTCCTCCTTCCCAGGAGAGGCGTGTGCGCGCGCTGCTTCAATCTCCCATCCCCGACCGGCTCCGGGGTCCCCTCCTCCCTTTGCAAAAGCCCCTGCCAGGCCAGCAAAGATCCCATCTGGACCAGGCGGTGCTGGGACCCCCCGCGCCCCCGCAGTGGCTCCCTTGCTCTGAGCTGCGCTTTGGAGTGGGCAGCGATCCCTCGAAAGCCCCCAGGTTGGTCCTCCTCTTCACCCAGATCCAGAGCAGCGCTCCCCGCCCGACTTTTGTCCCTGCTGGCTGACTAAAGGACCTCCGAGCTTTCTTCCAGCTCCCTCCGGTTCACTTTGGGGCTGGAGCAGCGGCTTCCCCAGGGCCAGCAGGGACAAAGGCCGGGCGGGGAGTGCCGCTCTGGATCCGGGTGAGGAGGAGGACTAACCTGGGGGCTTTCGAGGGATTGCGGCGGTGATTGGAGGGGAGGGTGGTGACGTGGCTTAAAGGGAAACCCGCTATTTCCAGGTTTCTTTTAACGATGTCGTCCTTCTGCCTTTAACAGCCCATCTTCCGCTCGGCAAGTTTCTTCCTCGCCCTCAGCGCCCCCTTGTTGCCTCCTAGCGGCCCCCTGCAGCCGTTTGGCCTCCTAGCGCCCCCCTAATGCGGGCCACCGCCCCCTGGGGGGCGTTAACGCCCACTTTGGGAACCACTGGTTTAGACCATTTAATCTTAGAGGCTAACTCTTCTTTATCTAGCAAGCTAATCTGATGTTGCCAGAACGTCCTTTCCTCGACCAGGTGTTCCTGCTCATTCCCTTCCTGCATTCTCTGCTCAACTCTACTCAGATTATTCAGGAGTTCTTTCCATTGTGCTCTTTTAATTTTGCGACAGTTAGCGCTGTATTTAATCAGTAAACCCCCCCATAACTGCCTTAGCAGTGTCCCAAGTATTATAAATGGATGTGTCTTCGGTTTTATTCTCTTGGATAAAAAAACTCATCTCTTTTTTAAAAGACCCCATAAAGTCTTCATCTTGCAAAGCCCCCACCCACATTCTCCATCTAGTTTGCCTGTATCCAGGGATCTTCCATGTCAGCCTTATAGGACTATGATCTGCCCATTCATTAGTACCAATTTCTATTCCAGACACCATTCCCCTCAGTTCTGGAGACATCCAGACCATGTCTAAACGTGTCTAGGAGTGGTGTCTGGGGGGAAAATAGGTGTATTGCCTTTTCCCAGGGTTGTGTAATCTCCAAACATCTTGTAGGCCAAATTCCTCCCTTATCTTATGACATATCCTTGGTAGGGTTTTTTAAATTTCTTTCAAACCTCCTTGATTTCCCCCCCGGATATAATCCTGAGTTTTATCCACCACCGCATTAAAATCCCCCAGTACGCAGATATGATCATATTCCACTTCCCCCAGTCTCCCATACAGATCTTCATAAAAGGCCCTTTGATTGACATTGGGGGCGTATATACCAACCAGAAGGCACTTCCTCTGTCCAATCTCTATCTCTATCATTAAGACCCTTCCTGATCAGCAAAGATTTGTTGGGCTTTCAAATGGTGTTGCACATAAAACACTAAACCTCTCTTTTTTTGTTCTGCTAAGGCAGTAAACATATTACCCAATTTCCGATGTCTTAGTAGATGCGCATGATCCTTTTTTATATGAGTCTCTTGTAAACAAATAATATCATATTTGAGCTTAGTCAATTTATTCAGAATTCTATTTCGTTTAGAGGGGCCATTTAAGCCGTTAATATTTACCGACAATAAACATATACATTCCCCCATTATACCTGCCATTCCTATTCTTTACTGCCCTTTGGTTGTAGCTTTCTTGGATTGTCTTGTTTCTCTCTGTGTTGCTAGTGTTGGTCCTCCTTTCCCTCCTTCCCCAGAGTGAGAAGTTTCTTGAGAGGGGCTACCAACCTTCGTCCCCCAGTCATCCACAGGTACCCGACCTGGGATCTCCATATAGTTCTTAGGGCCCTGATTGATCTGCCATTCGAACTGTTACGTACTTGCGACCTGAAACGACTGACCTTCAAGACTGTCTTCTTAGTGGCCATCACCTCGGCCCGTAGAATTTCTGAACTGGTGGCTTTATCGGTCAGGGAGGACCTTTGCGTCATTCACACAGACAGAGTGGTCCTGCGCCTCAACCCCACCTTCGTCCCGAAGGTCAATTCATTGTTTCAACGCTGCCAGGAGGTCATCTTACCCGATTTTTGTCCGCACCCGGGTCATCCCCGGGAACGTCGGTGGCACAAGCTGGACGTCCGTCGCTCGGTCAAGACATACGTTCGACATACCACGTCTTTCCGACGGACTGAGGTCCTGTTCGTCGCCTTTCAACCTCACAACATGGGTCGGAAGGTCACTTCGGCCACCATCGGCAGGTGGCTGCGATCCTGCATTGCATCTGCCTACAAACTGCAAGCTCAACGAGTGCTTCGCAACATCATGGCCCACTCAACCAGGAGCGCGGCGACATCCGTAGCTTGGGCCACTCAGGCACCACTTGACGAGATCTGTAGGGCAGCCACCTGGGCCTCCCCGTCACAGTTTGTGCGCAATTATAAGCTGGACAAGTTTGCATCTTCTGAGGCGGCCTTTGGTTGCAGAGTTCTGCAACAAGTTCATTTAATGACGGAATCTACTAGCGACTCTTCTTCCCGCCCTGGGAACGTTTAGCTTGGGCACTTCCCATAGTTGGACTCTCCAAGCAGCACACAGGAGAAGTGTCATTGGCTTACCTGAACGATCTTCTCTGTGTGCTGCGAGGAGAGTCCAAACCCGCCCTTTATTCTGTAGATTCCTGTGGTTTTTTGCCTCTTTTTGCCTATTTTAATAGACTTGTCTTAATCTACCATTTGAGCTACAA
This sequence comes from Rhabdophis nuchalis, assembly GCA_039707465.1. Lineage (NCBI taxonomy): Eukaryota > Metazoa > Chordata > Lepidosauria > Squamata > Natricidae > Rhabdophis > Rhabdophis nuchalis. The sequence continues at coordinate 121,837,210 of CM077644.1, forward strand.
TCTTTCAGCGAGATGAGAACCAACCAGAACGTATACAAGTCCACGCCTTGCATTGAAATTCTGGCAAGCAACGGAAGAGGCATGACTTTAAAAGAAAATCAATCCAGTCCAGAGGGCAGGCAGGTTGAATTAACCCATAGTTGGACTCTCCTCGCAGCACACAGAGAAGAACTGTGAGAAGGGCGGGGTATAAATTTAATTTAAAAAAAAGATCGTTCAGGTAAGCCAACAACACTTTTCACACTTATAACAGTATCTCAACAGTCACATGATCAAAATTCAGATGGTTGACAACTGTCTCACATTTATGACTGTTGTAGTCTCCCAGGGTCATGTGATCCCATTACCTGAAGGGAAATTTGAGGTTTCCACACATCCACTGGATAAATGCATCTGGAAAGGCCTTCGTGAAAATGCAGACATCTGTACAACATCATCTAAATCTAATATCCTTTGCTATAGGAGTAATGAAGGAGCAAAAAGAAAAAAGAATGGGTGATTTTACTTACCATGTAGTTGTGGGAGAGGTTGACATAAGCAGATGCAGATTCCAACAGGTAATAAAAAGCCCGACTATAATCCCCTAGAGCCAAGTAGTGCTGAGATAAAGGCACAGCAACAGACTCCACAATTTCTTTGCATTCACAATCCTGTGAGACGGGGGTCTCGGTCCTTTTCTTGCTCATGCCAGTAAGCAAGATTATTTCATCCATTCTTTTTAAAAATTCCAATTCTGAATTTTCAGCCCTACCAAAAAGAAAGAAGAAATTTCCATAAACTCCCATAGCAACTTTAATCTCTAGCACACCACACCCACACAGAAACACTAAGATACTGAAGCCTAACAATCTTCAAAGTTTTTAATTACTATGTGGTACCAGGTCAGGTGTAATAATAAAAACAATAAACACAGATCAGGAAGAGCCAAATTGAAACCCGTACAATGAAGGTTGGTGGGGCTTCTGGAACTAACACACATTTCAAAACTAAATTCATGTGAGGCAGCAATCTTGCTGATTAATTCATATATCTGCCTTAAGACTAAAAGAAAGGCGTTTTTCCTTTTAGAAGAAAACTTGTACATAGTTTGTTTGCTGGCTGCCACCCCCACCCCACCCCCCAAAAAAGGAAAGAAAAGAGGGAAAGCTGAAAAAAGTTTTAAGGCCATCAGTCTGTGAAGTAGCACAATATGTGCCAGCATAAATTTGGTCTGTCCCCACAGCCTTCCTCATTAACATGGAAAATCAGTGGATTCCTGCGAACTGAATGTGGGTCAGGCAGGGCAGTTTTTACATATGTGTAGCAGTTTCTTGTAAGGCCTCCACTCCCATGCTGTGCCCATAAAATATGAGTCAGGTGTTACATAAGCAGATGATAATTCCTGTGGCCCAAACTATGGGGGAAGAAACTGGTGATCAGAAGGGAAAGGATTGACTTCTGGTTGATGTCACAGCAATATCAGACATAGGGAATGGGTCTCCATGTTCCCTGTGCTGAGTTCTCCCTGTTTGTAGGCTCAAAGAGGAGCCAAAGCTACCCTGTAGGAGCAGTGAAGCAAAGAGGGGCACCCTGTAAGATTGCAGAGAGTCACAGTGTTTCCTGTCTGACCTGGGGTTCTTCTTCCCTCTCAGCCATGGCGAGGAGAAGAGACAGCCTAAAGATGACTGCCACAAAGCTGGGACAACCAAGGAACAACTAAGACTGGTGCTGGAGCGAAGTAAGTGAACAGTGACTGGAATTGGGGGAGACAATTTCTTTTTACCTTAAACTTAACCCGAATGAATAATTAGAAACTATTTGCTCAGAACTATTTGTTAAAGCATGTCTAAGCATTCTGAGAAAATATCAGACTGGAAGGGAAAGACCCAAGAGAGAAAACTAACATATTTCAAAATGTATAGAAAATTGGACTCTTAAACTCTTAAACTGGGAAGACATGGTACTGGAAAGGCATTTAAAAATGCTGCAACCATTTACTTATAAAACTTATTCTGCTTTTATAATTGATTTACAACTAAAATGACGATTGCCATACCAAATGGCAATACTGAAATTTAAGTTGAGAGTGCCATTTACAAATCTGGGAATACTTATATGAAGGACTTTGAAAATATTTACTGGATTATCCACAACTACCCTATGACTACTGGAGATTGAAACAAAAAAGTTATTTAATTAAAGGGACCCCTGAAAGACATCTGATAACCTCTGGGACTATTTAAATGATTGCTTACCTCTGGGATATAAAGAACTGTGATTAGTGCACTCCTTGAAGGGCAACTTAAGGACTGAATAAATAGTTCTCAGACTGCTGGACAATAGTAGATTTTAAAAAATAAAATAAGATACTTTATAAGGAAGAAATGAATGAAACCTTGAAATAGATGATGTTACTTTTTCAAAATACAAAGGACATCATGGAGAAAGGATTTAAGGAGATTGCAGAAAAAAATGGGAAATACTATATAGGGGATGATGAGTAAAGAACAAGTTGCCCAGATAAGGGAGAAGCCAACAGTAGAAATGGAGGAAAAGACTGAGCTGAAGAACCAGATAATAAGAGAAGACAAGGAGGAGATAATAATGAAAATAACAGTGACTGATGAATTAAATCAGAGGGGAAATATATTGAGAGAGTCAAAAAGAGAATTGGAGATACAGGATGATACCTTTGAAAGGGCGATAGTGGCCTGTGCAGAAATTCTGGAAACTAGGCAGTGGAAGAGGGTAGAGATGGAGAAATACCTAGATTGAACACCAAGAAGTAGATGCAAAAAGAGATAAAGGTCCAAAAAAGGAATATGGCAGGCAAGTTAAAAAAAGCATAATAATTAAAGTATTGAAGCAGGCAAGAGAGAATGAATAGATTATTTCTCTTTTTTGTTGTTGTTCTGATTTACTTTTCTTTTTCTCTCTCTTTCCTTTCTTTTTTTTAGGTAAGTGAGATGACAAGAAGTTAGATAGGATAGAAAGAAAATATTAATAAAGGGTGACATGATTAAAAGTTAGAATAAGAGAGTAAGAAAAAAGGGGATACACTTATATAATAAAATAAGAGCAATAATGAGAAAACATGGAATATTGAATAATGATAGACTGCAACTTAGTATAAATATGTATTATTATTGGAAATATATAAGCTGGTTGAATGTATTAACTATGACTAATTATATTAGTTTTATTTACATTAGAATGTATGACACCCAGATGCTACACTGTTCACGCATTGATATGTTTGTAAAAAAAAATTAAAACATTAAAAAAACTTTTTAAAAAGAAGGGAAAGGGTCAAAAGCAGGCAGGAAGAGTAGGGCAGATCCTAGCCTCTGTTTCGTTGTTATAGCAAAGCATCATAAGTCATGCATTTAAGAAAGACTCTTGTCCAAATAAAAAGGGAAGACACCATATTCACACTGGATCAGAGAAATACAAAGTTATATGACAATAGCTATGTGCTGGGATGTGGCTGTATCATGTACCACCATGTAGACTGAGTTAAAAATTACTATTCTGGAAACAAAATACCCACCTACGTTCTCCTAGAAGTGCCTAAAATCCCATGAGCCCTTATGCCTGAAGAACACTTAGCAAGGATTCAGGATATCACTAGTTGTTTCCCATTGGCCAGGCAGACAGCAATACCATAGGCATGGCTTGGTGCTTGAGAGAAATGAGCTGTGTTACCAGGTTTGTGGAGCATATTAATGATTTCTTGAAGCTGGGAGACGTATACAGGCATTTATATTATCAATACAGTGTGTTTTGATTCAGTAAGAATGACTGTGGTAATTCTTACTAGTAACTTATACTAGTACTAGTATCTTCTAAAACTGAAATAAATTATTTGAAATAGCACAAAGCTTTTCTGCATCACTGTTATTTTAACAGTTATCTAACCAGCAATGGTTAGATAACTGTTAAAATAACAGTAATGCAGAAAAGCTTTGTGCTATTTCAAATAATTTATTTCAGTGATGGCTGGGCAATCCTATCAAGACTTTTTAAATCACTACGGTAGTAGGGAAATTACCTATAAGGCAGTCTATTAAAAAGATTTGCATGGGTGGGTGAAATATATTGTGAGAAGAGCCACTATAAATTCATCAAATTTTCCTCCTCATAGTTACAGATAGGAAAAGGCAGAATACTGGGGGACATCACATGGTGACTTGCCATCAGAAAGGAATGATAAGCAACATGGAACTATCAATATATCTAATTCTGCTTTATCTTCCATTTTTGCAGAAAAATAATGAGTTCAGTATAAAACTTCTTGGATAAATTTCCAAAAAGAAATTTATCTTGGAAAACTATCCTTAAATAATTGGGTATGAAATTAATGAGAGTTTTTGATACTAAATAATTCCATTCATATAAAACAGTTCCTTGGAGGCTTAACAAAGTGCCACATAGTCTCATTCCCAATATTCCAGACAGCCAGGAACATAAAAGTTACTCCCTTCACACCTAAAGGACTCTTGCAAGATGAAGGTTGACCGCAGGGTATCTCCTGCATGAAAACAAAGTTGAAGAAAGGTAAATGCCCCATCCTAGAATACTGTAATATATGCTGTGGTTTCTTCTGAAATAATAAAGTGAATAATATTCAGATTCAAATGAAGGATTTAGAGCAGGGGTCCCCAACCTTTTTGGCACCAGGGACCGGTTTCATGTTAAAAGAATTCCGCGGACCGGTGGCCATGGCTCGGCCGGTGTAGAGGGGGAGGGGGGGGAACAGGCGGCACATGCACGCGGGGGGGGGGGAGTGAGTCGGCTCACTCGCCCCTCTCGGGCCCCCAACTGTGTGAGCGGCCGCGCCAGCGGTCTCCCACCCGCGGCACGTGCTCTGCCCAGGGGGCTGCCCCCTCCTCCCTCCTCCTCCTCCTCTCCAGCCCTTTCTAAGAGTTGCACCACTCACTGCAGCCCGGTTCCTATCAAGCCACGGACCAGCACCGGTCCGCGACCCGGGGGTTGGGGACCCCTGATTTAGAGAATGGGATTGAATGTTTGAATAGGAATTGTATTGCATTCATCTTCATTGGACAGAAACTAAAATAAATTAAGACATTATCTTTGTATCTGATTTGTAAGCTTTTTCATATGAGAACCTAACTCTTCCATATCTATAAAATGGAAATTACCACATAGGTATTTAAAATGTGTATTCAAATACTTAACAATCCCAATGCAAATTGATACAGCAGTCAGCACTATTAATATATAGGTAGTCCTTGAATTACAAATATAATAGAGCCTAGCCATTATGATTGGAGATCAGGAGGAAATTAAGTAAATCACATTGAGTGAGTCCCATTCTTGGCTCTTCCCAATGCTTTCATTAAACAAACGAGTGGGTTGTTAAGGGCACTTGGTGTGCCTCATGGGTAGGGAAAACCATGCGGACCCCAGTGCAGGAACAACATTATCTGTCTCTGGCCTCCCAAGGCCTCCCCCCCCCCACAGATATCCCATATTCTGTTTCCCACCCCTTGAGGTCCCCACAGTTGCTTGGCCTCCTCCACACCCACCTCTTGCACCCACCCCACTGTCACTAATCTCTCACCTTTTGAAGGTCTCCTGAGTTCAGGATGTCAGGTAAGAAAGAGGACAGGCCACTCCATTGATTGGACAACATGGCACAAAAGCAGCAATCTTTTTCTGAGACCCTGGTGAACTATTTTACTTTCATCGCTAGATGCTAACCTTCACTCCCCCAGCAAAGGCAAATGGTGAAGCAGAGAAACCTTCCTTCCCTTTCTTCCTGTATGCTTTCAGTCCCTGCCTAATGGTGGTGGGAGGGAAGGCTTGCAGGCAGTGACTAAACTCTTCCCTTCCTAGGGGATCATCTCCTTCTCCCAGTGAAGGCACAAAGCCAGAAAAACTCTTCCCTTCCTACACACTGTCTCTTTCTGCCAGCAAATGTTGTATGCATTTGGGGAGAATGTTGGGGAAATGGACAGGGGGAGGTATTGCAGCATTTCTCTGGTCAGCCATAAAGCCGAATGACCACAGGGGTTTTGCAACATATGCAACTATGGGACTGGGACAGTACTTTTGTGGAGGGGGTTTGTGGTCATAGCTATGAACTATTGCTAAGTGACCTGTCATAACTCGAGGATAACTCGAGGACTACTCGAGGACTTGCTAAGTGACCTGTTTAACTCAATCAGATTACAGCTGGAAGGGACCTTGGAGGTCTTCAAGTCCAATCCCCTGCTCAAGCAGGAGACACTATGACTATGTTATCCATGGTAATTGACCTGGATAGAGCTCCCAATGTGTGTTAAAAAAAATCACATCATGAATCTTTACATACATACATACATACATACATACATACATACATACATACATACATACATACATACATACATTATATACATTATTCATATGATGCTATGTTGGAAAATAATCATATATGATATGGTTCTCTCTGTGTGAAAAGATCTATTAAGAAATGGCAAAATAAGATGACAGCTGGGAAAAAATCATTTCTTTGAGTTTTGCTAAGCAAAAATAAATGGGATGCAGTAGATAGAGAATATCCCATACAGAGAAATGTCCAATCAAACTTGGCCAATAAATAATATTCCTATGCCTATAGTGTGCTATGAATGTTTCCCTATCCAAAATACAAACATTTTAGGAGGCAAATATTTATTGCAAGCTCTCATCAGCTTAACAGATGTTTTTAACAGATTAAAGTTGGAAGGGACCTCGTAGGTCATCTAGTCCAAACCCCCCGCCCAAAAGGGAGACCCTACATCATTTCTGACAAGTGGCAGTCCAGCCTCTTCTTGAAAACCTTCAGTGATGAAGCTTCCCCAAATTCTGAAGGCAAGCTGTTCCATTGATTGTTCTCACTGTCAGAACAGTTCTCCTTATTTCTAGGTTGAATCTCTTCTTGATCACTTTCCATTCGTTATCTCTTGTCTGGCCTTCAGGTGCTTTGGAAAATAGCTTGACCCCCTTCCTTTCTGTAACAGTCCCTCAAATATTGTAATACCGCTATCATGTTTCCCCTGGTCCTTCTCTTCACTAGACTAGCCATGCTTAATGCAGCATTCTAGGTGTGGTCTTACTAAGGCTTTTTACAGTGGTACTAGTACCTCACTTCATACTAATTGTATCCCTCTGTTAATTTAGGATTATGTTAGCTGTTTTGGCTACTGCCGCATACTCATATTTAGCTGGTTGTGCACAAAGACTCTAGGATCCCTCTCACTGCTATTAAGTCTGATTTCACCCTGTCTATATGTGTACTTTTGGTTTTTCTTGCCTAAGTGTAGGACTTTACATTTCACTGCATTGAATTTCATTTTGTTAGATAGGGCCCAGTGTTCAAGTGTGTTCAAGCTCTATGGTCATGATGGCAAATATATGGCATGTGTGCCACAGGTGGCACATGGAGCCAATTGTTAGGGCACCCAAGGCGTTGCCCTGTCAGCTCCAGTGGGTATGCGCACACTGGCCAGCTGACTTCGGTCTTCTTTTTTGGCTGTTTTTCGCCCTCCAGAGGCAACCTGGAAGTTTAGGAACAGTGACTTCTGATATGCCCGTAGAGCCATTTTTTGCCCTCCGGAGGGCAAAACACTACCCAACGCACAAACTGGAAGTTCAGGAACAGACTTCCAGTTTGTGAGTTGGGCTGTTTTTTATGCTCCAGAGCCTTCAGGGAAGCCTCCTGAAGGCTCCGGAGGGCGAAAAACAGTTCTATGGGCAAACCAGAAGTCACCGTTCCCAAACTTCCAGATTGCCCATAGGACCATTTTTCACCCTCTAGAGCCTTCAGGTTTCCCTGAAGGCTCCGGAGGGTGAAAAATGGCGTTAAGGGCAAACCAGAAGTCACTGTTCCTGAACTTCTGGGTTGCCCGTAGGGCCATTTTTTGCCCTCCGGAGGCTTCAGGGAAGCCTCCTGAAATCTCCAGAGGGCCTCTGGGTGGGCGGGGGAGGCTGTTTTCCCCCTCCCCATGCTCCTGGAAAGCCTCTGGATCCTGAGGATGGTGAAAAATGGGTCCATCATGCACCAAAAGTGTATGTGTGTGGGAGGATTGCATCAGCATTTGTGCTGGGAGGTCATGTACGCATGCACTTGGGGAGGCAGGCATAGTATTATGGTTGTGGGCACGCCTGCACATGACCCCCCTGCACTCCTCCTGCTTTTAGCACACGATCTGAAAAAGGTTAGCCTTTACTGTTCTATGGTTTCTTATACAGTACTGTACTTCTTTCTTGGAAATATTTTAAAATTGATTTACAGCCCAAATGAACTGGTAGAAGAGGACCAATTTTAAACTGGAAGATGACAAGTGCAGTATCATTTACCCTAAAGGCCAGTGGTGGGTTTCAATTTTTTCACTACCTATTCTGTGGGCATTGCCTGTTTTGTGGGTGTGGCCTGGTGGTCATGTGACCAGGTGGGCATGGCCAACTTGTAAAATGTGGTGAAACTCACTTAACAATGCTCTTGCTTCGCAACCAAAAGGTTTGCTCAGAAACTCTGGCATTTGAAGTGCACAAGTCTTAAAGCTGTCAAGTTACAAGACCCCTGCACCCCTAACCCTTTAGAAAAAAAAACCCAGGGGTGTTCAAACTTGACAGCTTTAAGACTTGTGGACTTCAACTCCCAGAATTCCTCCAGTCATGTTGGCTCAGGAACTCTGGCATTTGAAATGTGCAAGAGTTAAGGCTATCAAGTTAGAAGACCATAAACCTTCACAACACCCCCCCCCCCCAAACTAAAACTTTATTTTTTAAAGCATTTTGCACCCAGGGAAAGTTGGAACAGCACACCAGCCACACATCACCTCCACTGATTTTGAAGTCCTTCCCTCATGCTGCCCAAACTCCTCGGCACTCTTCACCTGCAGTCACCCCTTCAGCCTCCCATCCATGGAGGATATGCGGTGGTCCTCCTGGAGGAGCAGCCGAGAGCCCCCCCCCCCGAATAGTGCATAGGCTGAGGAAAGTGAGAGGGGAGAGTGAAGCTTCTCTTTTTTCCCACAATCCTGGGCAGTCAGTTCCCGCTCTCCCTTCCCCGAGCATGTCCCATTGCTGCTGCAATGGTGAATCTGACTCGGTGGTGATGGCAAGAAGTGACTGCCAGCGATGTTCTCAGGGTGAAGACACACCAAGCACTTGCCCCTTCAACACCCGCCAAGCCTCCTCCTACCGCAGATACACCTTCTCTTTTTTCCTGGTGAGATCTGCCACCTGAAAGGTGGTGATTGTGGAGGAAAGCATTTTCAGGAGGAGGATCTCCTCCCTGATTCCAAAAGCAGTGTGTGCAGAAGGCACTGCCACATAAAAGCTTTTTCCTCCACAATCCTTGCGTCTGTGGTGGGAGGAGGCTTGGCGGGTATCAGAGGGGCAGTGAGTGCTTGGTAGCTCCTGAGGAGGCCAAGACTTCTCTGCTCACAATGAATTCACCCTGAGAGCATCGCTGGCAGCCACTTCCTTGCAGCTCAGAAAGTCTGCGCTCTCCGCTGCTGCTTCTTGGCCTGAAAACACTTTCCTTCATGATCCTCATGTTTCAGGCTGAGCAGCATCAATGGAAAGAGTGCGAGAGTGGAGCTGCACTTTTTTTCCATGGGCCAGAAGGAGACTCCTCTGCTCCTGTTCCTTCCTTGGCTGTTAGAAGAAGCCTGTGCATGCTCTTTGACAGCTGCCTCGTTTCCAACGGGGTCCGGAGAAATCCATGCATTAGAGAAGGAGGAAAAGCCATCCCTAGCAGAAACTCGGCCTTTTCTTCCCCTCTAACATATGGATTTCTCTGCACCCCATTGGAAACCATGCATCTGTCAAAGAGAAGGAAGTGTGCACCACGTGAGCTTCTTCCAACAGCCGAATCCTCCACTCCTGTTGTTCCTTGTCTGTTGGAAGAAGCCTACATGCGCTTCCTTCTCTTTGACAGCCACATGGTTTCTAATGGGGTGCAGAGAAATCCATGCATTAGAGAGGGAGGAAAAGCTGTTCCTAGCAGTAGATTGCCCTCCCCACCCACTTCCAGCAGCCAAGTCCTCCACTCTGGAAAAGGAAGTGGTTGGGTGGGTCAAGTATGGTGCAGACAGGTGGCAAGAGAGAGAGAGAGAGAGAGTGGTGACCAGGTGGGGGGGAGCAAGCGGGGGGACAGGACAGGACAGGGACCATTCTGGTATGGGGCCTCCAGAGGCCCCGGTATGGGAACATACACAAAATTATTCCAACCGGTATGTGTGTACCAGACCAGACTGGCTGAAACCCACCTGCTAAAGGCCCTTGGGAGATCTAAAATGGCAAAATCATAAACTTTCCAATAAATATCCACCTGTAAGCAAAAGAAAGTAACCCTATCGGACCACTGTGGCTCAATTGCATCATCTCTCAAAGCCAGTAACATAGGTCTGTGATCAGTTCAGTTTTGTCTAAAACAGTGGTCGGCAAACTCATTAGTCAACAGAGCCAAATATCAACAATACAATGATTGAAATTTATTTTGAGAGCCAGAAGGTGTGGCCTATTTTGTGGGAGTGGTTCAGAGATCATGTGACCGGGTGGGCATGGCCAACTTGGAAAATGTGGTGAAACTCACTTAACAACAGTCTTGCTTAGCAACCAAAATTTTGGGCTCAATTGTGGTCATAGGTTCCTTTCTTTCATTTCTCTCCCACTTTCTTTTTCTTTCTTCCCTTCTTTCTCTTTCTCTCTCTTTCTGTTTCTCTCTGTCTCTGTCTCTCTGCATCTCTCTCTCTCTCTCTTTCTCTCTCTCTCTGTGGCTCTTTATCTCTCTCTCCCTCCCTCCCTCCCTCTCTGTCTCTTTCTGTCATTCTCTCTCTGTGTCTGTCTCTCTGTCTCTCTCCCCTCCCTCCCTCTCTATCTCTGTCTCTCCCCTCCCTCTTTGTCTGTGTGTCTGTCTGTCTTGCACTCACTCACTCAATCTCTGTGTGTGTATGTCTGTCTGTCTGTCTGTCTTCCCCTCCCAACCTGCGGATGGGCTCCAGACCAGCGGAGCCTCGTCCTTTTTTTAACCAGGCGATCTTTCCTAAGACATAAAAAAGAACCTTAATTGCTGGCTCAACAAAAGAAGCTGGAAGCTAGGAAGTGGAAACCTGGGACAGGACAACAACCTTTTCTATCCCCTTACCAGCCGATCTGGGAAGACAAGGAATGCGAGGGGGATCCCCCCCCCCCGCAAAGGGGCTCCAGACCAGTGGAGCCTCGTCCTTCTTTTTAACCAGGTGGCTATCAGAGAGAAGAAGGCAGAGTGTGCCCAGGGCTTATGCAGCAGCCAAAGATCGCCTGGTTAAAGATCGCCTGGCTAAAAAGAAGGACGAGGCTCCGCAGGTCCAGAGCCCATCCGCGGGGCGGGGGAGGGGGGGAAGGAATCCCCCTTGCGTTCCTCTTCTTCCCGGAAAACATAGGCGCGCGCGCACACCTACAGCCTGCAGAAGTTTCCTTCCAAAGCCCTCTGAGAGAGGAAGAGCCTGTTGGGAGAGGGGCTTTGCTCCTGCTCCAGGCTGTACTTGTACGGCACGCGCCTGTTTTCCACGGAGTGGGGCCGTGGCCGGAAGATAAGGAACGTGAGGTGGCGCAGCGAAAGAGCCACACTCAAGGGGCCAAAGAGCCACGTGTGGCTCGCGAGCCGCGGTTTGCCGACCACTGGTCTAAAACAATGAAACTATCTGCTATATCTCTATTAACATATTACTCAAAAACAATCATTTTTTCTTTCCCGAAAGATTTCCCTCTTCTAAACAGAAATATTTTAGGTGAGGAGATTAGGGTTAGAGACATCACCTGGAATGTTGTATCAGAGAGGACAGATCTTTCCCTCATTCTGGTTTTTAGATGGATGCCTAATTTTGACAATTATCCACAACCTCCAATATTTTTAATATTACGTCATGTTTAAATGATTTACCTGTAGTAAGCTGACGTGTTTTAATTCTACTATCCTTCCATTCTATAAGTGTGTCTGAAGAGAAAAAACACACATGAAAGGTATCCTTTTGATCTAATTTCATCATTCAGAAAGAGAATAACTCTGTTCTTGTACATCAGAAGTATGAAAAAAAATCACTTTACCAGCACTTGATTCCATCACAGTAGCAACACTAGGCTGTCTAGCACTGAAGAAAAAAGAGTAATCTGATTTTTCTGTAAAGGAAACAAATACAATTCTAGAATAAATCCATAAGAAACTAATTCTTGATCCATAATCCCTGAAAATAACGTGTTAAACTATCATCAGTCAGCAACATGTAAAAAGAACTACTGAACAACTGGAGCAAAAAGGATGGTAAAATTGGGATAATTCACTTAAAGACCACATCACTTAGCAATGGAAGTTCCTATTTCAATTGTATTCATAAGTCAAGGACTACAGTACCTTGACTTACTTTTGAAAAACAAAAATACTAAAATGTGTACCCTAAAATAGTACCTGGCATCAGCCCTGCAACAGCTTCCAGAAAAACTCTCTTTTTGCAGAAAGTGTTTAAGTTGGGGCCAAACTTCCCATGAAAAACCACTCAAAGGAGTACCCCAATTACAGAAAAATAATGCCTCTGGGAGGTTTATATCTCAGCATGACTGAAGTAGTTGGGGCAATTTCAGTCTTGTGGTTAACTTGATGCCAAACCATTAAGGGCTTTAAAACCAGAACTTTAAATTACATTTGGAAGCTAATAGTCCAAGGCAAGGTCCATAAAACAGATGTAACATATACCCACTAACAAGCACTAGTCAGCACTCAAGCTGCTTCATTTTGCACAAAGTGCAGCTTCCAGATGACTTTAGAAGTCCTCCAATGTAGAAAATAGATATAGCAGATGTTTAAAAATCAGATCAAATGAAGGTTATTTTAGCAGCAAAACTTGTTGGTCTAACTTTATTTCTTAATTCAATAACTTTAAAAAGTTATGAAAATGTTTTTAATGTCTTTTTACTTCAGTAGAGTACTCTGTGATATGCTGGTTAGCAAGCTAGTTAACTGGTGGTAGTGGTATGATAATTACATTAATATTGTACATCACTGTCTCAAAATCAAAATTAAAAGATATGCACCAGTAATTCCTGTTTAAACTGAACAAAAATATCAAGTGGGTGCTACAAGAATCAGGCTTCTTTCCTCTATTCGTCCGTGTTTTATTAATTACATAGAGAAAGATGGCAGGAAATTCATACCTAATGCATGCTAATGACAATGGAATCAGTTATTCAAAGAATTGTAGGACTCCATCTGATCTATTCACATACAGCCTAGATGACTGTCTGGGATGCTTTAATGTGGATTTCTGAACTGAAAAGAGAAATAGGCTCAAAGGTCTAAGGGGTCCTACCAGCATTATGATTCTATAGTTAATACATTTTCATTGCCTGTTGTCCAAGTGATAGGCAAACAGAGCTTACTAATTATATATTGGAAACATATTTCAGACACTTTACCAGTAAAATAATTGGCTGAATTATATCAATTGCTGCTATACTTCAACCCAACAGGACTGTATCTCTAAAAATCATAGATTCAACAACCCCCCCCCCTTTTTTTTTTGAAGCATCCTCTCTGCATTTTCAGATTGGAGATTCCAGGAGCTTCAGACAATGCTGGGAGGTGGCAGGGAGCGGCAGCTGCTGCGGGTGCAAGATGGACCGAGCAGAGACAAGTGCTCCTCTTGGTGCAGCGGCTGTGCTTACCCACTCTGGCCTGAAGCCTTGCCCCATCCCACCCCCACCCAGCCAAGCGCAGGGAAAGCTTTCACGGTAAAGATTTCTAATTGCTCATAGCCAAGCTGCTGCCAAGGGGAGGATGCATCTCCCAGCAATAGGTGATCTCAGGAATCAGGATGGGAGGTACAAGAAAAAGGGGATCCCACCAGCCCCTCAAATACCCCCAAATTTGCCTGAACATCTTACTCGAGACTGGTAGTTCCACCACTTCTCTCTCTCAGCCACTCTATGCAGAGAAACATCTTGCACAGTAAAAAAAACTTCCATGAGTGTAAGCAATTAGCAATCTTTACCGTGCAAGGTTAAGAGGGGTCTTAGGAGGAAAGGCCACAGCGCTGCTTCCTGTTGGCGAAGAAGTGGAGCGAGAGGCATGGAAGCTGCCAGTGAGTGGATGGGTGGCAGACCCTCAAACGGGGTGTGAGCCAAGATCAAGCCTGGCCATGCCACCACAGAGCTTGGGCACCACTGGTTCATCTTGGGGAAGATCAGTTCACCACAATTCTAGTGCGGCGCTGGTCACATTCGTTTCTTGGTGGGAGAAGAAAGCAAGCAAACGGTGGTTCTGCAGCAGTGCTCTGGGAGGGCAGGTGGATCTCTGGAGCCAGCCAGGGAGGGAGTGTGTCGAGAACTATGGCTGTAGCCCCTTTAAATCACAGCATACTCAGGTGACAAGCAAGGTGGGCAAGGCGGCCACGGCATGCCTGTTGCCTCTCTGCCCATGCCATGTCCTGCTCCAGCTGGGCGCGTAAATACAAATGCAGCACCAAGATGAAGTGCCACCACCCAAGCTGAAGGGAAAGTGCCACGGGCTCTGCGGTGGTGTGGCTGGGCTTGACCCAGGATGAGGGGAAAGTGCCACCTGGCCTGCTCCCTGCATGAGGGGCTGCTGCCCACCTGCCAGCCAGCACCATCCACACCTCTCACACTGCTTCTTCAGCAGAGGAAAGCAGCAACATGGTCCAGTATCCTATCCCCAGAGCCCCACAGAGCTGGCACAGGAGACACATGGGCCCAGGTGGAAGGCAGCCTTTTCTGCAGCATCCCCCTCCCTTCTTTGGATTGCCTTCCAGGGGGGAGGGGCTCTGCTTTTGCAGAAGCAGGGCAGCCACATATGCAGCAGCCTTGGGATGTCCGCTTGCATGGAAGAAAGGATTTTCAGGCCGAGGAGCAGCAGCAGAGAGAGTGCATGTGGAGATCTTCTGAGCTGCGGGAAGCAGCTGCCAGCAATGCTCTCAGGATGAAGACATTGCGAGTGGAGAAGCCTTGGCCTCCTCAGGAGCCGCCAAGCACTCGCTGCCCCTCTGACACTCACTGAGCCTCCTCCCACTGCAGACAGCCTTCTCTTTTCTCTTGGTGAGATCTGCTGCCTGAAAGATGATGATTGTGAAGGAAAGCATTTTCAGGTGGAGGATCTCCTCCCTGATTCCTAAAACAGTGTGTGTGGAAGGCACCACCACCTAAAAGCTTTTTCCTCCACGATCCTCATGTCTTCAGTGAGAGGAGGCTCGGCGGGTGTCAGAGAGGGGGGGGTGAGCGCTTGGTGTCTCCTGAGGAGGCCAAGGCTTCTCCACTTGCAATGTCTTCACCCTGAGAGCATCGCTGGCAGCTGCTTCCCGCAGCTCAGGAGGTCTCTCTCCGCTGCTGCTTCTCAGCTTGAAAACGCTTTCCTCCATGCAAGTGAAAATTCCAGGGCTGCTGCACATGCAGCTGCCCCGCTTCTGCAAAGGCAGAACACCCCCCCCCCCCACATGCAGGGTGATCCAAAGAATGGAGGGGGATGCTGCTTCTTGGCCTGAAAACGCTTTCCTCTAATCCATGCATTAGAGAGGCAGGAAAAGCCATCCCTAGCAGAAATTCAGCCTTTCTTCCCTCTCTAACACATGGATTTCTCTGCACCCTATTGGAAACCATGCAGCTGTTCAAGAGAAGGAAGCGTGTGCTTCTTCCAACAGCCGAATCCTCCACTCCTGTCCTTTCTCGGCTGTTGGAAGAAGCCCACGTGTGCTTCCTTCTCTTTGACAGCTGTATGGTTTCTAATGGGGCTGGAGAAATCCATGCATTAGAGAGGGAGAAAAAGACATCCCTAGCAGTAGCTTGCCCCGCTCGCCCACTTCCAACAGCCAAGTCCTCTGCTCCGACAAAGGAAGTGGGTGGGCGGGTCAAGCATGGTGCAGACAGGTGGGGTTAGAGAGACAGTGAGAGTGGTGACGGGTGGGTGGGGGAAGCAAAGGGTGGCAGGCCAGGAGAGGTACTGTTCCAGTACAGGACCCCCGGAAGCCCCAGTATGGGAAGGCACGCTAAATTCTCTCAACTGGTATACGCATACTGGAGCAGACCGGCTGAAACCCACCTCTGCTTTGGCTATATCTACTACTTGCTATGAAGCATGACTTGAAAAAAATAGTGCCTTACTCTATGAATTAATCCTATTAGAAAAATGGTGTCCCCCCTGGATTCAATGTATGATTAAGGCTACAGTATAGTGTTCTTTCAAAGGATAATTTTACTTTTACCTCTCTTTTGGAAAAGTCCTTTCTTGTTTGATAATGAAAATGCACCTTTTCTCTCTTGATTCTCAGCACCTGCCAAATAGATAGAGATCTGAAGACTATTTAGTTTGAGATGTCACACATAAGTATCAAGGTTTCAATGATGTTGCTAATTTATTATCCCCCTATGGACTTTTTGCTGAAACAAGACAAACATGAACTTTGATAATAAGAAAGGGTAGACTACCGTATTTTTCAGAGTATAAGATGCACCGGAGTATAAGATGCACCCAGGTTTTGAAGTCGCAATTTTTAAAAAAAAGTAGCTTGGTAAATAGAGGGATAGAGAGGGAGAGATAAACACAGGAGGGAGGGAGGGGGGATGTAGATAGGTAGGTAGGTAGAGAGAGAGAGAGAGAGAAATAGAGAGAGATAGAGAGAGAAATACAGCAGATAGGTATGGAGAGAGAGAGAGTAGGTTGGTTGGTAGGTAGAGGGAATTAAATTATAATTTTAGGGTGATGAGCTTTGTGGTTCTGCAAATCCATTTCTGGATTCATTTGTTATTTATTTCTGTCAACTTTCCATGTATTGTTCTTACACTGATATTTGAACTTTCTACAAAAATGACTATAATTTTGTATAGGTGGCAGTCGAGACCCCCAGACTTCTAGTCATGGGGGACTTTAACCTGCCATCGGTGGGCGAATCATCCGTGGTAGCTCGGGAGTTCATGGCTTCCATGACGGCCATGGACCTGACCCAATTAATTAAAGGCCCCACCCACGAGGGTGGACATACACCGGATCTCATCTTTGTCTCTGGCCAATGGAAGAGTGATCTGGGTATAGGGGATATAGTCATCACGCCCTTGTCATGGTCAGACCACTCACTTCTCCGGCTCGACTTTCCGACCGCTACTCCCCTCCGCGGGGAGGCGGAACCAGAGTTACCGATCTGGTTCCGCCCCAGGTGCCTTATGGACCCTGATGGGTTCCAGACGGCACTTGGGCCACTTCCTGTACCCCTGACCCGCGCCCCGATGGAGGACCTCGTGGCCGCATGGAATACTGCGACCATGGGAGCCTTGGATCGGGTCGCGCCCTTGCGGCCTCTCTTGCGGCGGCAAGCCACCCTGGCTCCTTGGTTTACCGAGGAGCTGAGGGTGATGAAACGCCACAAGAGATGCCTAGAGAGAAGATGGAGGTCTACCCGTTTTGAATCTGACCGGACACAAGTAAGAGCCCATTTACGGACTTACATTGTGGCGCTGAGAGTGGCCAAACGTCATCATTGTGCCACCCTCATAGCATCCGCAGAAAACCGCCCTGCCGCCCTGTTTAGGGTGAAACGCTCCCTCCTTCAACAGAGGGTGCGGGAAGCCCCGTTACAGGGTAGAGCAGAGAAATTTGTGACTTTTCTGCAGGAGAAAATCGCTCAGATACAGAACGAGTTAGCACCCCAGTGGGATGCCACGAGACAGATCTTGTTTGGGAGGAGTTTGACTCCGTTACTTCCGAGGATATGGACAGGTTACGTGGGCAACTGCGAGCCACCACATGTTTATTGGACCCGTGTCCCTCCTGGCTTGTACTGGCATCCTGGGAGGTGACACGAGGCTGGCTCCAAGAGGTTGTCAACGCATCCTTAAGTGAGGGTTCCTTGCCTGCTTCCCTAAAAGAGGCTATGGTGAGGCCACTCCTTAAGAAGCCCTCTTTGGATCCAGCTTTATTAACCAACTATCGTCCAGTCTCCAACCTTCCCTTCTTGGCGAAGGTTGTTGAGAGTGTGGTGGCACAACAGTTTCCCCGTCACCTGGAGGAAGTTGATTATCTAGACCCGCGCCAGTCCGGCTTTCGGCCCGGGCATAGCACCGAGACGGCATTGGTCGCGTTGGTCGATGATCTCTGGAGGGCCAGAGATGGGGGTTGTTCCTCCATCCTGGTCCTATTAGACCTCTTGGCGGCTTTCGATACCATCGACCATGGTATCCTATTGCATCGGCTGGGGGGGTTGGGGGTGGGAGGCACCGTTTTACGGTGGTTCTCCTCCTACCTCTCTGGCCGATCGCAATTTGTGTTGACAGCAGAGCAGAGGTCGACCGCGAGACCCCTCACGTGGGGTGCCTCAGGGGTCGGTCCTCTCGCCTCTCCTGTTCAACACATATATGAAGCCGCTGGGTGAGATCATCCGTGGTTTTGGGGTAGAGTACCACCTCTATGCTGATGATACACAGCTGTATATATCTACCCCAAACCACCCCAACGATGCCGTAGCGGTGATGTGCCAGTGCCTGGAAGCTGTGCGGATCTGGATGGGAAGTAACGGACTCAGGCTCAACCCGACCAAGACCGAGTGGCTGTGGTTTCCGGCTGCCCGATTCAACCAGCTGACTCCATCGCTGGCCATAGGGGGCGAACATCTTGCCCCTGTGGATGGGGCGCGCAACTTGGGTGTCCTCCTGGATGCCTGGCTGTCCATGGAAGATCAAGTGACAGCCGTGGCCAGGAGGGCGTTTTACCAGGTTCGCCTGGTTCGCCAGTTGCGCCCCCTATTGGATCGGGACACCCTTCGCACAGTCACTTATGCTCTCGTGACATCCCGACTGGACTATTGTAACTCTCTCTACATGGGGCTTCCCTTGAGGTGCACCCGGAGACTTCAGTTGGTCCAGAACGCAGCCGCGCGGGCAATTCTGGGAACCTCCAGGTTTACCCACATAACACCGCTCTTGCGTGAGCTGCACTGGCTGCCTGTCGTCTTCCGGGTGCGCTTCAAGGTATTAGTCATCATTTTTAAAGCGCTCCATGGCTCGGGACCTAGCTATCTGCAGGATCGGATCCTGCCTCATACATCCTCACGGCCGATTCGCTCCCACAGAGAGGGACTTCTCCGGGTGCCATCCGCTAGACTCTGTCAGCGGGCGACGCCCAGGGGAAGGGCTCTCTCTGTGGCGGGCCCAGCCCTCTGGAACGACCTTCCACCCGACATTAGAACGACCACGGACTTCCGCTCCTTCCGTCTAAAACTAAAAACACATCTTTTCTGCTTGGCCGGCCTAGGGTAGTCTCTCTCTATGGGGTTTTAGTTGTTTTAACTGGGAATTTTAGTATTTCAATGGGGTATTTTAGCACAGGTATATGTTTAATTTGTTTTTAATGTGTTTGTATATTTATTGTTTTAGTTTTCCCTGTGCACCGCTCCGAGTCCCTATGGGGAGAGGAGCGGTCAATAAATTAAAAATTATTATTATTATTATTATTATTATTATTATTATTATAGTCCTCTGCTAACCTGTGAGAGTCTACTTTGGCAGTTTTCAAAGAAAGTATTTAAACTGAGAGTTGGGGTTGCTTTACCAGCACCATCAAATTAATACCTACCTTCCTGATGGAATGCTTCCAATTTTTTTAGGGTTTCAGAAACAAGGATCAAAGCAGCCTCACTCAACACATCCTCTTTGATAGTCTTAATTTTATATTCCTGTGAATAGAATTTTTGAAGCATGCCATCTACTGCATACCGATGATAAGGAATGAAATCACCTTCCCCACAACACTTGCATCGGTGAGCTAGCCACTTCAGGTAACTGGCACATTTGAAATGCAATGCTTTTTTCTGATTCTTAAGCCACAATTCATAAGCTGCTTCTTGCAACAGAGGTGTGCAAAACTCCATGATTTTGCAATGCATCACAGCCTCTTCTAGCTTGAGCCTATTGGAAATAACTGATCCAAGATCTGAAAAATAACATAGTATTTGCACCATCAAAGAATGAAATCATCCCATATAAATCTACTGTTGTATAGAATAGCTAATGTTCTATTTCTGATTGGATTTAAGAACATGACTACAGCAGCTAATTTTCTCATGATACTTATTCCTTTTATGTTAGTGAACACAATCTGAATATGGTGAGTAGGTACTAATATGATTTACGTGTCAAGGATTTATGTGAAAACAGACGTATCATAACATATTACTTGATTTTACTTGACTACTGGGTGTTACCTTTGTTCCTATAAAAAGCAAAATTAAGTATTAACTTATTTAAGATTTCAGTACCAATTTAACATGAAATTGATTCATAGAATGAAATAATGTTGTTCAATCATTTCTATGTCCTTTGAGTAAAGTGGTGTTTCAGAGATTTCTAGTTTTTCAATAGCCAACTTACCTGATTCTTCCCTAAGTGATTTCAATTTATTATTCCTGATGCTGAACTCTTTAGATAACATACGCTGGGTTACATTCACTTCTTTTCTTTCACTACCACACTTAAAGATACGGGATTCCACCAGTGCTGCCAGAGTCTGGTACATCTTCCTTTTTGTCCATTCTGGGAGGATATAAAGGAGCATCTCTGTAGTGAATGTCACACCAATGACAGCTGCACATTTCACCACCATCTGTTCTGAAGGATTCATATTGTCCAGTGCAGCCAGAGCAATTCCTAACAACAAAGAAAGTCAAATTGTGGGGAAAAAAGTGGTACAGTATCTGAACTAGTCACAGTTTCCAAATTTTATGTTTAAATCTGCAAAAGCAACATTTAGGAATAGTAAGATTACATCACAGAGATTAAACGACAATTGCAGGGATACTGTCAGATCCCTATACGTGATACTGCCATTCAATTGGGAGGAGGGGGGCCTTGGGGCCTTGAAATTTACAACTGGTTTCCTGTCGCCAGAAGACTGGAGACCCAGCACCTCTGGAGGGATGTTTATGATGGCCATGTGGGATATCTTACTTTAATGTCAAACCAGAGATAGCCATGGGAATTCAGCTCTCAGGGCAGATGAGAAAGGAAACACTTTCACTTATGTATTGGCTAGAATCTGCATTCTGACAAAGGGGAGGGGTCATTATCAGTTTAATCCCACTTGCATTGCCTAAAGGGATTCAGATGCTGCTTTGCCTCTAATGGTTTCCATTCTGCTTAATTAAAGGTTCCTTTTGAAATAATCTGTTTCAAGAGTCTTTACTTTCTTACGTTAGGAGAGGAGCCATTACAGATACACTGTTTGGAATTGGAAGAGAGAGGATTTTATTAACAATATAGGATGCTATCCTAGGAAATTCCTAGAACAGAATATCTGGGGCGAAGAGGTAATCTAATACTGCCTGCCTGCCTATCATCCATCCATCCATCCATCCATCCATCCATCCATCCATCCATCCATCCATCCATCAAAGGCATGTGTTGATTTCATATGACAATAATAATAATAATAATAATAATAATAATAATAATAATAATAATAATAATAATGCCATTTTGACTTTTGTACTTTTTATAGTTTTTATTACATATGGATATTACAAAAGAACAAGACCAAAAAATTGACTAAGTTTATTTCCGATATCTCGGATTTCACCGACTGCTTGCTCTTTGATGCCATTTTTATTGCAAAACTTTAAAACTACAAATTACAAATGCCTCCAAAAAAGCCACCAGCTGAAAAGTCCTTTTCTGCTCCATCGTCTGCCAGAGCCAGCCCAGTTTTACAGCAAGGGAAAATCACAACAATGCTACCAAAAGAGGCAGCTGGAGAGGATATTCAAGAACCAACGCTACATGATATAATGAAAGAAATACAAGAAATGCGGAAAGACCTTATGAACATAAGAATAGAATTGTTGGGGACACAAAGATCTATAACAACCCATGATCAAAAAATTGGAGAGTTGAAGGAGGGGGCAGCTGAGATGAAAGGAGAGATAAAGGAACTTCAAAAGGAATCAGCAGAATTTTCTGGACTAAGTTTGAATTTGAAAGAATGAATAGGTTTCAGAACATCCCTGAGAGAGAAGGGGAAAATCTTAGAGATTTGATGAGTGAGATTTTAGCAGATTATATTAAAAAAAATAAAGAATACCTTTGGGGGGAGATAGATTTAATTTACAGAATTAACTCAGCATATGCTAGAATAAATGAAGTACCCAGAGAGATTCATATTAAATTTTTAAGAAGGTCCACAAGGGATGAGGTGCAGCGAGAGAGGCCTTTGAAGTATGAACAAAAAGACATTTTCATATTGAAGCAGATTCCAAAAAAAATCAGAGAAGCGAGAAGGAAATATTCCTTCTTGTCAAAAAAATTATACAAAAACAGAATCTGGTTCAAATGGTTAATGCCTGAAGGAATGTTGGTATTCTGGGATGGAGGCAGGATTAGAATTAAAACAACAGAAGAGGCAGAGGCCTTTCTTAAAAAACACTCCTCAATCCTGGGAGACGAAGAAGAAGGAACGGGAGGAGCCATGGCGCTGCCCACTGGGGGGAGGGAGGAAGAAGATATAATAGCAAAGAGACTCAGATCTCAAAAATAATTAATTTCCTTCCGGTTTCCCGGAAGCGACGGTCGAGTCTTGGACTCGTCCGCCGTTTTGTTTCTTTTACTGCCCCCAAAGGGGCAGGGAATTCCTTTCAAAGGAATCCTGCCGTACGGTCGGCTTGCTGGGATTCCCCCATCCTGACGGCGGTCGGGGGGGGTCCTTGTCTTTGACCCAGGAGTAAGAGAACATGCTGCGGGGGGCTTGGTTCCCTTCGCTGACGGAGGATCGGAATACTTAACGCTTCGAGAGAGGGCTGATTTGTCGGAGTCGGAGGCTTGGCTGAGACTCTTGGCTTCAATGTGGATTGTGAGTGACTTTCTCTTTTTGCTTGCAACTTTTGCTTAACAAGGCGATGGAGGGGGGAGTTTTTGAAACCCTCCCTCGGAACGGAAGACAAGCGGCGTTTTGAATTTGCTTCTCCGGCTGGAGAACGCATAGAAACCTGCATTCAATTTTTTTCTAACAATGAGTTAAAGTCCTTCTGGAACGATTGTGATACATTGAATCGAAGTCTGGCAACTAAGAAATAACTTTTTATTTTGTTGATTCCCGGAGGCTCCCAGATGGGCGGGGAAGATGGCGTTCCTTTGTTCTTCTGAGACACTAATTACGGATGATTGCTGACATTCCCCTGTGAACGGGACTGCCTCTCCTTTCTTTTACTTTGATTGTTTTTAATTGATTAATTGATCCTTTCCCTGAAGTGCCTTCTTCTTCTTTTTTTACATGATTGTTACAATTTGGATTCTCTCAGGACTTTGATTTGGTAACAACAACACCTTTGCTTATTGGACTCTGCTCTTTCCTGCTCCGCTAACACCTCTCCAGCAGGCGCCATCTTACTGACACAGACATAAACTTTTCACCATGGCTTCGAAAAAGCAAACCCACCAGCCTAAAATTACTTCAATGTTATCTGAAAAACCTGATACAGATTCTAGACTAACAGCTGTCGAAGAAACTCTTGCAATCTTGGTGAGAGAAATTAAAGAAATGAGGAAGAATCAAGTCAGTTCTAAATTAGAACTTTTGGAGGTACAGAAGAAATTAATGGAAAATTCACAAAAGACTGATGTGCTGGAGGTGGGGTTGGATGGGGCAAAGGGGGAGCTTAAAAGTATTAATAATGAAATTGGTGATTTGACTGGTTATATGTCTAGAATGGATTTTGAAAGAATGTCATATTTTTTAAGATTTCAGAACATTCCTGAGGAGAGTGGGGAAGATTTACCTGATTTAATGAGTACAATTTTAGCAGACTATCTACACAAACCTAAGGAGGAATTAAGAGGTGACATTGATTTGATATATATAATAAATTTAGCATATGCCAGGATAAATGAAGTACCTAGAGAGATACATATTAAATTTGTTAGAAGGTTGACAAGGGAAAGGATATTGAGGGCACAGAGAGACAGTCCCCTGGTTTATCAACAGACAGAGATCGCTATCTTGAAACAGGTCCCGAAGAAGATTAGAGAGATAAGAAGGAAGTATTCCTTCTTGTCCAAAAGATTATTTAAAAAGGGGGTCTGGTTCAAGTGGGTGATGCCGGAGGGAATGTTGGTGTTTTGGGAGGGGGGAAGAGTAAGAATTAAAACAATTGCAGAGGCGCAAGCCTTTCTTGAAAAACATTCCTCAATCCTTGAGGATGAACCAGGGGGAGCAGAGGCGGCCGCGGCTCCGCCCACTGGGGGCCAGGAAAAAGAAGATACAATTGCCAAAAGACTTAGATCTCAAAAGTGACTTTGTTTTATTACATTATAATTTTGTTTGGATGTTTAAACATGTTTGCTAGCATAGTTTTTTTTTCCTATTACATTGATATATTTGCATTTCTTTCCACTTTGTAGTACAAATGTATGTTAAATGAAATATCTATTTTATGTATGAAGACTCAGAGGGAGTCAACGACCTCGACGAAAAAGTTCTCAAAATGTCTTTTGACAACTTACCCTTTACCTTACTTGTAAAAAATTTATAAAACCCAATAAAACTTTTTTCATAAAAAATAATAATAATAATTAATTTTGAATTACTGTAATTCCTGAAACGGATGTTATTGCAAAAAAAAGATTGAATGTATGAATTTTAAAATGTGATATATATGTATCTCTTGCCACTATTTACTTAACAATATGATGTATGAAGACCCGGATATAACCACCATTTCTGACATGGAAGCTCTAAAATGTATACAATATACCCTTCATACCCTTTCCCCTACTATAATTTGTAAAACCAATAAAATTCTTTTGCCAAAAAAAAATAAAAAATAAGAAAATAAAAAAATATTATTCTTTTTCAACATTAAAGCATACAGTCGATTAAATATTTCCAATCCTACAATATCTTAGGTTTTGCATCGCCTTATATATGCTCTTAGAGCAGCTGTTTTGTCACTCTGCCTAGTGATAACAGGCACTGACTTCATTCCATACCTTTTAATGTTGGAGGGAGACTGATGGTGGTAAGCTTCACATTTTGCCCGACTGTGCAAATATATAATTCAGTGTCTTCATCTAACATTTTGGATGCATGAGTCTTGAGAACAGTAGTGGCTTACAGAGGAGAATCATAAATGTATTCGCATTAATATTTTTTCTTCCAAGAAAACATTCAGATGGCTATTATTTTAAAAAGTTACAACAGTTAAAATCACTAAAATATTGATAATATTAAATGATTTATTGAAATATTATAATTTAACATTATCATTTAAATAGCTGCCAGTAATAGCAGGAGCTAGGTTCTTATTTGCTACTGAGAAATATATGCAATATTAAAGCCAGCATGGTTTTTACTATGCTGGCTTTAATCTATTAATGTCCCTGACCAAACTCAAACCAAACCAAAGTTGTAAAATGTTTGCCTATTTTGAATGTGTTTTTCTAATATTCAAGCATCACATGGGATTACTGCAAAGTTAACATGCCTCAGTTTATAGCAAACTGAGGCATGTTAAAACAAACTGAATGTTTATCATCTATATAAATAAAAATGTAAAATAGTTTGTACGAATCCACTAATCTCAAAAACTACTGGACCACACCAAACTTTCACACAATGTTGACAAGGACTTCTGATAATAGAATAGCAACTCATTTTGTGCCTAGCACATGTGTATTGTGTGCGAGGCACGCACAAGTAAAAAGTACTAACTGAAAACATTTCAAACTCCATGTAACTCCTCCCATCCGGCTGATACGTCATGGACACGTAATGGCAGAAAACCGCCTTGAAGGAACGTTGCCAGGGGCAACGTGGAAAGCAACGCATGCGCCTCCCTGTCTGCCTGCAGCCGCTCTCTTCCACACACACACACACGTGCGCGCACACGCACACGCACATGCACACGCAGGGCCACAGGATCAGAAGCGTCCTAGCCCCGTGTGGCGGTCGCCTGGCGGGCATGTCAGGCGGGGCAGCCGGGTGCGTCTCCACCGGCTCTCTCTGATGCCCCCGAGGTGCACTTTCCGGAGCCGTTGGAGAGAGCTGGTGGGGGCGTGGTCGGCTGTCCTGCCCGGTGCACCTGCCGGGCAGCGAGGGCTGCGTGTCGCGGGGCTCGGGGAGGGCAGCGGCGGTGCGGGGCTGGGGGTGGGGCTGGGGGGGCGTGCGGCGCCTGGACGGCCATGCTCGCTGTGGGAGGAGGCAGCCCTAGCCTCCCCAGCTGACATGCCGGCCTTTTTGCTGCTTGCGGCGGGGGGGGGGACTGATACACAGAGAGACAGAGAGGGAGGGAGAGACAAAAAGAGAGATAATGAATGAGAGAGATCGACAGGCACACACACAGTGACAGAGAGAAAGGGAGGGGAGAGAGACAGACACACAGAATGAGTGAGGGAAAGATAGACAGGCAATCATACACAGAGTGACAGAGATGGGGGAGGAAGGAGAGAGAGAGAGAGAGAGAGAGAGAGAGAGAGAGAGAGAGAGAGAGAGAGAGAGAGAGAGAGAATGACAGAGAAAGACAGAGATGGAGGGAGAAACAGAGGGACAAAGAGACTAATGACTTTGCCCACCACTGTGTTAGGCACAAGGGTGGGAGGGAGAGAGGGGGGCCTGGAGGAGGTTGACTGTGGGGTGGTGGTGGTCTGGGGAGGGGAGGGCTATTTATTTAGGTAGAGGAATATATAGAGAGGAAGAAATACAGTAGGTAGTTAGGTAAGTAGAGGGATAAACGAGAGGGATGAATACAGCAGGTAGGTAGATAGGTACAGGTGTATAGAGAGAAATACAATAGGTAAGTAGGTAGGTAGGTAGGTAGAGGGAGAGAGGAAAGAATACAGTAGGTAGGTAGGTAGGTGGATACAGAGAGAGGGAGAAATATGGTAGGTAGGTAGGTAGAGGGATAGAGGGGAGAAATACAGTAGGTAAGTAGGTACAGGGATATAAAGAGGGAGAAATACAGTAGGTAGGTAGGTAGGTAAGTACAGGGATAGATAGAGAGGGAGAAATACAGTAGGTAGATAGGTAGGCAGGTACAGGGATAGATAGGGAGAAACACAGTAGGTAGGTAGGTAGATAGAGGGATAGGGAGAAATACAGTAGGTAGGTAGGTTGGGGGTTATACGGTGGTTGTGTGTATGTGTGCAGGTGTAGATCTACACACAGATTGGTTGGCCATTTAACCAGACTGGGCCACAGCAACGCGTGGTACACCAAAGGTGCTTTTCAAAAGACAACTGAACTTATTTCGCTTCTCATCCAAAAAACTTCAGAAGAACTGAATATTCCATATTTTATTATCTTACCAAGAAGATAATAAAAGGTTGTAGTCTACTTTGTCAAATGCCCTACTGAAATCCAAGTATACTATGTTCACAGAATTTCCCTGGTACACTAATTTAGTCACTTTGTCAAATAATACAATAAGGTTTGGCAAACTCATGTTTGCTTCTAGTAATAGCTTTGCTTATTTATAGGCATTTGCAGCTCCTTGCTTGATTATCTTTTCCAGGATTTCCCCAGGCTGTCAGGGTGTAGTTTCCTGAACCCATATACGAAGGAAATTATTCTTTTTTAACATAAACAAACACATTTATTTTGACCATAAATGCCTCTCAAATATAAACTAAAGACATTATATAGACTTTATAGAAGTGGGGAGCCACTGTTTAGATCTGCCTATAGATATTTCCTTTTTTAAAAGATTTTTTTAATTTTAATTAAACAAAAATACAAAAAAGAATCATCCTTCATTACATCTTGTAAGAAAGTGTGCCAATTTGTTACAAGTAACATTCGTGCATTTCATCCACAGTCAATTACTTATAGTTCATATTAAATTATATATTTTAAATCAAAAATCTTTATATATCTTACTACCAATGTACCACAATTCTCATTTGACTACAATTATTTAAACATCCTTTTGCCTGAAATAATTCATACTTAGAAACACAACCACCTAATGGCATTCATTAGCTATTTCAAAAATCCTCCAATAACATTATGCCTTTATGACATATTCTAAATAAAAGTTAATTAATAAAGTTTCTAAGACTTTTTTTCCAACTCGCTGTTTAGAATTTGTATCCAAATTTCTTTTAGCA
This sequence comes from Rhabdophis nuchalis, assembly GCA_039707465.1. NCBI lineage: Eukaryota > Metazoa > Chordata > Lepidosauria > Squamata > Natricidae > Rhabdophis > Rhabdophis nuchalis. Next base: position 121,865,302 of record CM077644.1, read on the forward strand.
AAACTATTATTTTTAGCAAAATAATATATATATTATTAAACAATATCCATTATCATTTCATTATTGTTATAATTGACTATTTGTTAACAAAAAATCATTTACTATTTATATCTAACTTCTGAATAAAAATTAATTAATAGAATTTCTAGGTCTTTTTTCCAAATTGCTGTTTACAATTTGTATTCAAATTTCTTTTAGTAAGGCAGTACATATATATGTTATTAAATTATATCCATTGTCATTTCATTATTGTTGTTATAAAACAATCTAAACATTACTAAATTATTACTTAGTAGTTACAAAAATTAACATTTTTTATTATCAACTTTCATTATCAACCTGTATCTTTTATTATCAACTTTCATTATCAACCTGTATCTTTCCAATAACAATACAGTCTTATTTATTTTGCCATTTGTGGTATTAATCTTCTATTTATCTCCTTAATAAGGTTTTTATGAACTTCTCTGTGCACTTTGTTGCTTGTAGCGTCTCTCAGGTAGTCTCATTGCCCTACATCTGCTATTAAGATTAGCTTATCTTTAGTTGTCAATTGTGCTTTTGACAAAATTTCTCTCCTTCGATCCATCATCATTTCTCTTTTTTCTTCTTCTGTGTCTTGGAATCTGGGGTAGAGCTCCAGTTCATCAAACTCCCTTTTCCGAGAGGAGGAGCCAGCGTCCCATCCACACAACATAAGGTCTCGATAGTACGAGACCTCCGTTGATACTTTTGCGGTGGATTGGTCCATTTGGACCTAAACCATCTCGGAGAGACAGCGACTGAGAAGACGAAGCCTTGCTGGTCACAAGGACACTGCAAAGACCCTGTTTGACCCAAGGGGAACGCTTCTACTCAGTTGCAAACAGGCAGCCCAAGGCTGACAGAGATGGGAACGGCTCTGGAAGGAAGCTGAAAGAGAAAATGAGTCCATCTGGAAGGTTTTTTTTTTCTTTGAGATACTTTGCCCAAAGAAACTTTTTTTTAAAAAGTAGAACTAAATCCTTTAAGCAAAAGAAATATTTTGGACTGATCTGGAAAGTTTTTCCCCCCTTTTTTCTTTGTAATTGTGGATTGAAACGCCTGTAACAGAGTTTTTTTCTCTCTCTCCTCTTAAAGTGAATGTTTCTTCTTCTTCTATTTATATTTTTTAAATATGTGTGTTAGTTTTATGAGCTGATCAATAAATAAAACTAACACACATATTTAAAAAATCACACAATGGAACTCATGGCTTTCTGTCTAGATGGTGTCTGGTGATGAGCCGAAAGGCAGAAGAGGAAAGCAGTATGCTTCCTCCCTTGATTGGGGTCCTAACAGGATGTTGTGGAACAATTATAGATACTTATCCTCCTGTCTTAGCTGATGCAATAAGAGAACCTGGCTGGCTGAATGGCTAAAGGCTCTTGCCTGATATGCAATACACCCCCGGTTCGAATCCCAGTAAGGGTATGGCTAGCTGATGAGAGCTAAAAAGCTCGAAATAGATCTATACTAGTCTCGCAGATTTATTTATTGATCAGCTCATAAAACTAACACACATATTAAAAAAATCACACAACGGAACTCATGGCTTTCTGTCTAGATGGTCTCTGGTGATGAGCCGAAAGGCAGAAGAGGAAAGCAGTATGCTTCCTCCCTTGATTGGGGCCCTAACAGAGTGTTGTGGAACATATGTGTGTGTGTAAATAAATAATAATTAATAAAATTTTATTTAGAATTCATTATAGGCACAATACAATTTAAAGTGGATTGAGGATAGACATAAAGACTAAAAGATTTTTAGTCAACTATTAAGGAACATTAATGGATATTGTTTAATAAAAAGGGGGGGTTAGAAATAGTACTAATTGACTCTTATGTAGAACACGCTCCTAAGGTGCAATATTATCGGAGACTTTTGGAAATAGTCAATGAATGCCATTATGTGGTTATGTCTCTAAGTGAGAACTATCTGAGGAAAAAACATGTCTAAATAATTGTGGCTAAAAGAGACATTTAAATTATAGTGTATAATTTAATACGATTTATAAATAATGATGGTGGAAGAAACGCACTAGAGCTATATGTAACTAATCAACATGCTTTCTACAGGATGTAATGAAGGATGATTTTTTTGTATTTCTGTTTAATTAAATATAATAAAAAATTATTTTAAAAAACCCCTCCCTTTTCCATACTCCCCTTTTTTCCATTTTCACCCACACTTGCTCCATTGGTAAAATCATCAGTTATCTTAACTTTATCTTCATTCTTCCCTTCAATTTTGGGGCGCCAACCCCATCCTTTTTTGCTGAAGTTTGCTCTAGTTTTTCCAACTTCTCAATTTTCCCAGTTACATCCAATAAACTTTTAATTCCAGCCAAAATGTTTTGCAGCTTTAAAGTTTCCTCTTCTGAGTATTGATCCATACTTCCAAAAAGAAAGAAAGAAACCCTAACAGCTACTGCCACTGTAGCTTTCCAGCCCCCTTTTTTTCTTTTAATTTTTATTTTAAGTTAATTTAAGCACATGTTCTTTTATGATCTTCAAAAGAAAAGGGTCTGTTTTTTTCCTTTCTCTCCCACTGCCAGAATAGTTCCCAAAGAGCACCTGTGTAAACAATCTGTGCCCTTGGCTCTTTATCAGTTTCTATAAACAAATTACAGACCCTTCAGCTACAAAGTCAATAAGATAAAAAAGAGAAAGTATGTTATTTCAAAAACTCCAGCCTCTAGCCTCCGAATGGCAGTGTTGCTTCCTTTCACTCTCTAGTGTTTATCTCAGGCTTAAAGGAAACAAAGTTCTTAAATGAAGTTTAATAACAAGTAATGGGAACCATTATTAAAATAAAGAAGGTTTCAATCCATAAGTAAAAAAATAAAGTAACACAAAATAGAAGAAGAAAAAATTGCTCCGTTCACTTTAAGAGGACAAAAAGAAAAAAGATGTTGCGAGCACTTCAATCCACAAAGTATGGTTACACGAAAAAAAGCACTTTCCAAAGCAATGCAATACAGGTTAATTTCGCCACTTGATTCTTTTACTTAAGGATTCAATTTAGCTTAAAAGAGGTTTCTTTGGGCAGTCTTTCTTGAAATAGAAAAAATACCTCACCAGATGGAGACACTTTCTCTATTCACTTTCCTTCCTTCTGGAGCCGTCCCAACTCCATCAGCCTGGGACTGCCTGTTTACCGCCAGCTAGAAGAACTTCCCTTGCGGCATCCCTGAGATCAGCAAGCCTTCACCTTTCTGTTCACCATCTCTGTGGGACGGTTTAAGTCTGATTGGACCATCGGTGGGCGAATCATCCGAGGGAGCTCGGGAGTTCATGGCTTCCATGACGGCCATGGACCTGACCCAACTAATTCAAGGCCCCACCCACGAGGGTGGACATACACCGGATCTCTTTCTGACCGCTACTCCCCTCCGCGGGGAGGCGGAACCAGAGTTACCGATCTGGTTCCGCCCCAGGTGCCTTATGGACCCTGATGGGTTCCAGACGGCACTTGGGCCACTTCCTGTACCCCTGACCTGCGCCCCGATGGAGGACCTCGTGGCCGCATGGAATACTGCGGCCACGGGAGCCTTGGATCGGGTCGCGCCCTTGCGGCCTCTCTTGCGGCAGCGAGCCACCCTGGCTCCTTGGTTTACCGAGGAGCTAAGGGTGATGAAGCGCCACAAGAGATGCCTAGAGAAAAGATGGAGGTCTACTCGTTCTGAATCCGACCGAACACAAGTAAGAGCCCATTTACGGACTTACATTGTGGCGCTGAGAGTGGCCAAATGCCATCATTGTGCCACTCTCATAGCATCCGCAGATAACCGCCCTGCCGCCCTGTTTAGGGTGACCCGTTCCCTCCTTCAACAGAGGGTGCGGGAAGCCCCATTACAGGGTAGAGCAGAGGAATTTGTGATTTATCTGCAGGAGAAAATCGCTCAGATACATAACGAGTTAGTCTCCATTGATGGCCCAGTGGGATGCCACGAGGCGGATCTTGGTTGGGAGGAGTTCGACTCTGTTACTTCCGAGGATATGGACAGGTTACGTGGGTGACTGCGAGCCACCACATGTTTATTGGACCCGTGTCCTTCCTGGCTTGTACTGGCATCCTGGGAGGTGACACGAGGCTGGCTCCAAGAGGTTGTCAACGCTTCTTTAAGTGAGGGTTTCTTGCCTGCCTCCGTTAAAGAGGCTATGGTGAGGCCCCTCCTGAAGAAGCCCTCTTTGGACCCAGCTTTATTAGCCAACTATCGTCCCATCTCCAACCTTCCCTTTTTGGCGAAGGTTGTTGAGAGTGTGGTGGCACAACAGTTTCCCCGTCACCTGGAGGAAGTTGATTATCTAGACCCGCGCCAGTCCGGCTTTTGGCCCGGGCATAGCACCGAGATGGCATTGGTCGCGTTGGTTGATGATTTCTGGAGGGCCAGAGATGGGGGTTGCTCCTCCATCCTGGTCCTATTAGACCTCTCAGCGGCTTTTGATACCATCGACCATGGTATCCTATTGCATCGGCTGGGGGGGGTTGGGGGTGGGAGGCACCGTTTTACGGTGGTTCTCCTCCTACCTCTCTGGTCGATCGCAATTTGTGTTGGCAGGAGAGCAGAGGTCGACCGCGAGACCCCTCACGTGGGGTGCCTCAGGGGTCGGTCCTCTCGCCTCTCCTGTTCAACACATATATGAAGCCGCTGGGTGAGATCATCCGTGGTTTTGGGGTAGAGTACCATCTCTACGCTGATGATACGCAGTTGTATATATCTACCCCAAACCACCCCAACGATGCCGTAGCGGTGATGTGCCAGTGCCTGGAAGCCGTGCGGATCTGGATGGGAAGTAACAGACTCAGGCTCAACCCGGCCAAGACCGAGTGGCTGTGGTTTCCGGCCGCCTGATTCAACCAGTTGACTCCATCACTGGCCATAGGGAACATCTTGCCCCTGTGGATGGAGCGTGCAACCTGGGTGTCCTCCTGGATACCCGGCTGTCCATGGAAGATCAAGTGACAGCCGTGGCCAGGAGGGCGTTTTACCGGGTCCGCCTGGTACGCCAGTTGCGCCCCCTATTGGATCGGGATGCCCTTTGCACAGTCACTCATGCCCTCGTGACATCCCGACTGGACTATTGTAACTCTCTCTACATGGGGCTCCCCTTGAGGTACACCCGAAGACTTCAGCTGGTCCAGAATGCAGCCGCGCGAGCAATAATGGGGACCTCTAGGTTCACCCATGTAACACCTCTCTTGCGCGGGCTGCACTGGCTGCCTGTCGTCTTTCGGGTGCCCTTCAAGGTGTTAGTTGTCATCTTTAAAGTGCTCCATGGCACGGGACCTAGCTATCTGCGGGATCGGATCATGCCCCATACATCCCTGCGGCCGATTCGCTCCCACAGAGAGGGGCTTCTCCGGGTGCCGTCCACTAGGCTATGCCAGCGGGCGATGCTCAGGGGAAGGGCCTTCTCTGTGGCGGGCCTGGCCCTCTGGAACGACCTTCCCCCCGAAATTAGAACAACCACGGACCTCCGCTCCTTCCATCAAAAATTGAAAACACACTTTTTCTGCTTGGCCGGCCTAGGTTAGTCTCCCGTCTTTCATAGGGTTTTAGGTTTTTTTTTAGTAGACTTTAAATTGAGGGGATTTTAGCGCAGGGACTATTTCGGTTTAATTTGTTTTTATCTATTGTATCTGTTTTATGTATATATTTTTATAATATTTTAATTTTCCCTGTGCACCGCTCCGAGTCCCCTTGGGGAGAGGATGCGGTTATATAAATTAAATTTGAATTGAATTTGAATGAATCCAGCGGCAAAAGTGTCGATGGCGGTCTCAGACCATCGAGACCACATGTTGTATTGTCGCGATGTTGGCTCCTCCTTCATATGAAGGAAATTATTATGTCTTCACAGCCTCAGTGATGTCAACAAAACTAATCCATGTCACTTTGCAGAAACTGAAGCTTACTTAGTATCAACCAATTTCATTGTAAACAAGTACAATGACAATAAAGATTATACTTGTATCATATTGGTATGTGAATCTTGGATAGGATTAACCAACCAAGAGCCCATAATATGCATTTCCCAAGACATGTCAGACCATACTACAGAAAGTTGAATGTGGATTCCCAATTTATAGAAGCACAATATGGTGGAATGGTTAAATAGATTTATTAAGCCTACATCATCTATATTTCTTACAGAAACCTTTCCATCCTGGAAAACTAAAAAAAAACAGATTAAACATTTTTACTACACCTTTTCCAACACTGTGGCTGCATGTATGTTGCAATTGCTGGGGAAAGAAGGATATGAACTATGAACCTCACTGATAAAAAGTTCTAATTAGAATATCAGGAAGCAAAAAACAGTGAGATGCCTTCTGGTATTTTCATGACTATTAATATTAATCTGTGTAACAGAAGAGTAATAGTTATGATTATATGTAATAAGTATGATTATATGTAATAGGTATGATTATGAGTAATAGTTATGACTACTTCGACCGATCCGCTCCCACAGAGAGGGCCTTCTCAGGGTACCGTCGGCCGGGCAATGCCGGTTGGCGGTGCCCAGGGGAAGAGCCTTCTCTGTGGCGGGCCCTGCCCTCTGGAATGACCTTCCCCCCGATCTACGCACCATCGTGGAACCTCCGCCTCTTCCGCCAACATCTTAAAACTTACTTATTCCAACAAGCCGGCCTAGCATAACCCCGTTTCTGATTTTATAGGGATAATTTTAAATTTTAGAGTGTTAGTATTTTAGCACAGGGAATTATTTAATTAGTTTTTAAAATTTTGGATTTTGTACTGTGTATGTTTTTTAATGATGCCTGTGCGCCGCCCTGGGTCCTTTTGTAGGAGAAGGGCGGGGTATAAATTTAATAAAATAAAATAAATAAATAAATAAATAAATGACTAGCTGCTCTCTTCTGAATATTTCAGATCTGTGACACTATTGCCATCAGATATTCTGAAGTACCCTTAATAGTACCACATCATTCATAAACTGAGAATTACTATGAAGCTATACTATATTGATAGCCAATGATCAGTAGCTTACTAAAAAGGTTATCCCATTCATCCTCTTTCTCTTCATCTTCCTCCAGCACATGGAATTGAAGCACATTGTTTAAGTGGAGGTTTCGGAGAAGTTCTTCACAGTAAAATGGGTTTCCATGACTCCTTTGTATTAAAAATCTGTAAGTAATGTGGAAAGGGAGGGAGGGAGGGAGAGAGAGAGAAAGGGGAGCAGGTAGGCAGGCAAATAAAAGAATGATCACAGATGAATGTCAAGTTTAAGGCATAGTGTAATGCCTAGTGCTACATTGCAATGGTGTTTCCAACTTCCATTTCAGCAGCAGGTAAGTTATAAACATAATAAATTCCAGACTTCCCTGGGCTTCTGAAACTTTAGTAGTTGTATATGAAGCTACCTAGAATTGGTTGTGATATTACAACTATATGTTCACAGCTAGGGACCCCAGAGATGAAAACAGGCACTGTAGAGATTGCTCTCATTAGTTGACATAGTGTAGGACTTCTTAAACAAGGCACAATGGCATGGTCTGCAAATCTCTCTAATTTCCAAGATGAAAGAAACCACATTAGTCTTTGCATTATACGTGACCCCAAAATAGTTGTGCTTTACTAGCATGGCCTGGCCTACTCTTTCTGAAGTATTTTATAGATGGTCTTATTAAATATTTAATATTATAACATGTCATAAACAAAGTTAGATACTGCTTACAGATACTTATATCTGAAGAAAAGAATCTCATTGTTATCAGAACTGTTACTATGCCAATGGCTGTTGGTTTCTAATCTGCCAAGTATCCCAACAGTAGAACAATTCCACAACTGATACAAATACTTAATTGAGGAAACTCACATTTTGATTTCTGTACATACACTTACCAAAATTCTACCTTTCCTAAGAATAAAAGCTACTAAATAGATCATGGCATGAAGATAACAGCAAAGCTGACAATTATGAATGGTGGTAGAAAATGGTAATATTTCTCTCTCTCAGGATAAGTTTTCCACAAGTGAGTGTATAACTGATAACCTGCTGTCAGAAAGATTATAGGCTTTGGTCCAAGGAGAGAGGAACAGAGAAATTTGCCAGTCGAGCAAAAAGTCTCTTAGAAGAAGTCAGATAGTTCATTTGAAATAAAAGTTTCAGACTTGTTGATTTAAATGATAACACTTTGCATTTCCTGCCAATTGTCTTTGCCTTCAACTTAAAAAGCACAGCTAAAAGATTGCATGGGCGGCCATCTTCTACTTACGTTTCAAGCTCCCTGGCGATACTGACCACTCCAAGGTCTTGACAGGCTTTCTGAATAATTACTGAAGGACTTAATTCCCTTAGCTGAATAAAAGTTGTGTTTGGACTATTTAGGATTTGGGCTGCACTGGAACAAAGTATTCGTCCCTTGTGATTGATAGGAGACAAAGCCATAACAACTAAGATTGAAACACTCTTAATTAAGTTATCCAGGAAATCCCAAGAGGCTTTATCAATAAATTGAGCTTCATCAATTGCAAAAATGAGGACTTCCTTTTCTGCTGCCTAAAAAAAACAATAACACATAATACACACAGTAAGATAGTTCTATAACTAGAATTGTTGTCATCACAGCTTTTAGAATTTTTACTTTTGCTATTAAATGCTTCCACTAATGCTAAACTACACTCTAAGAATTTGCCATTCTTTGTACTCAGAAGTCGATGACCAAGGTTGTTTCCATGCCTTAACTAAAACTGGTGATATTGCCAGAGGTTAATAGAAAGAACTGGACTCTTATTACAGATCTCAGTTGACCATCAGTGTTTTCTGATTCTACAAAATGAATCCACTTGCATCCAGTGAAGTACATAAAATAAGAACAGATTGTTGTGAAAAGGATAAACTCACTTTGTTTATCAGGAGTTAGTCCTAGCTTAACATTCATTCAGCAAATGTTCAAAGTTACGATGGCACTGAAAAAATCTTCCTGCCCTTCTTCTCTACATGATCATTGTGTTTGTGGCTTCTTGCGGCAATAAGTGATCATATCACCGCATGGTAATGGGGATTTACACCATAGTGAAGTGACAGGGTGGCTTGCCCATCATGGACTTGAGGTGTCACTCCTTGGTGGTAGTAGGCACTGAAAAAGACACATGTGAGTGGTGAAAGGCTGAGAGAGCTAAAAGCTTGGAGCTTCAGCCCAGTATAACCACCACTGCCCAAGAGGACCACTGTGCAGAGTGGCCAAAGGAGCGGAAATAGGGGAGTTGAAGAAGAGGCAGTCCCTTCACTTGGGAAAAAAAAGGCTCAAGACTGCAAGTGACCAAGGTAGGAATGACTTGGATCAGGGAAGATCCTTGCCTATCAACTACGATACATGGGCTTCACTTCACAATGACAATAAAGACTGCCAGAACTGTCATTGTTAAGGAGGCAGTCACATGGTGTCTTAGCAATGGAATAGCTAGTCTCAATTGTGACAATTAAGCAAGGATTGTATTGAGAAGCTAATAATGCCTTTATCCTTTATAGAACATGTTATGCACAAGGAAAACATTTACTTACATTAATCAGAATTTTTAAAAGCATTGTTTCAATCTCCTTATTCTTTCTGTCATTGTCCATTTCAGAAACCACTTCTGATGTAGGAAACTAACCAGAAACAAAACCAAATCTCATAATTATTTGATTAATATTTCTTCCAGTAACACTTTCTTATAACTGAGTAATCATTTAAACAGATTTATCACATGCATTCAGTCTCCATAAAAAGAATGTTCAATTTATAAATTGTTTCATACTTAAACATTCTGAGCATATCTAAATCTGTGCAGCTTTATCAAGTGATTTGTACCACTATATTATCTTTCTCTAGTACTGTATCTATAGCTGTTTTTCAATGCAAAGCATTCATAAGAGAAAAGATCTTCCATTTTTACCTTAACATGAAAAAGGTTGTTGAAAAGGCATAGATATTGTTCTTCTATAACTCCACGCAACTTGCTCAGAATGACATACTGCCTTGCATCATAGGTTTTAGAGACATCCACCCCCAGGAACATTGCCATCAGTGTCCGGACAGCAAAGAAGTTTTGCCATGCATTTATCTTTGTCAGCTCCATTGCCACAACCCTGCTCAATTGCATGGACAAATGAAAATCTTGACTTGAAAGTAATCAGAAGCAAATTATTGTTTCAATTTATGCAGCTAAAGCAAAGAAACCATACCAGTATTGAATTTTGGTTCATTGATTGCAGTGGAGTGATTATACTGAAGAAGTTTTTCCTCCATCATTAAATAATAAAGCATCTTCAGACATCTAGTAATATCAGGAACAGCTTCCAGCTCATTCCTCTCATCTATTAAGGACTGCCCTCACCTTGTTTGACTGAACATTTGTGGGGTTAATGAAACATTTCCTTAGCTCTCTGGAATAATTTTGATTCATGCGAGATATTAATAAAGAACCCAGATTAGTGTAACAATTCCTTCCAATTAGGTATCTGCCTTACTACATCGGCACAATGGCTCCACAGCTAAGATACTGGATTTGTCAGATACAAAGCCAACAGCCTGGGTTTGAGACCCAAGTGCCATGTGACAGGCGTGAGCGCCAGTCTTCACCTAACTCTTGCCCACTTAAGAGTTTGAAAGCATGCAAATGCAAGTAGATAAATAGGTACCATTTTGGTGCAGAGGTAACAGCACTCCATTACATCATGCTGGCTACATGACCATGGAAATGTCTTTGGACTGTGCTTGCTCACAGTCTCAAAATGGAGTGGAGTGCTATAGTCAGCAATGACAAATGGAGCAAAATCTAGAGGACTCCCTTTCTTCCTTTATGGCTTTACTAACAATAATATATGTGTAACTAATATATATGTATGCATGTAACGCTTTGCTTCTTGCTTGGGTGAAAAAATGTGGACCTGCTTCACACATGTGCAAAGTTATAATACGTTTTATTTAATCTGAGCTAAATGTACTGGACTTCAAGAATATGAAGATAAAGGAATTAATAATTTTAATAATGAAATAGAAAAAATATGGAAAGGAGATTACAAACATTCAAGTTGGTTTTAAAGTGATTGAGGAACAAGACACATTATTGGTGATATATATTGGATCATAAAATCAAAGAATATGATTATGTCAAGCTGCAGAATGTGCTTAGGAAAATGGGAACATTAGAACAGGTCATTGTTCCCATGTGAATCTTATAGACAGGTCAGGAAGCCACAGTACAGGCAGAAACATGGCAAGACAGACTGGTTCTTGATCAGCAAAGGAAATGAGAGGCATTCTTATTTATTCAGCATGTGACTATTTAGTGACAACAATCCTGGCAGTTCCAGTTTTCAGTCATTAATCAAATCCCAGGCAGTTATTAGGGAGGGACAGATCCAGGGGTGGGTTTCAGCCAGTATGCACCGGTATGAACGTACCGGTTGGTGAAATTTAGTGTGCCTTCCTGTACCTGATCTTCTGGAGGCCCTGTACTGAAACTCTCCCTCCCCTGGCCTGCCCCTCCCACTCCCTCCCCTGGCTGCCTGTCCAATCACTGCTTGCTTGCTCACTCCACCACTCTGTACCAGGCTTGCCCCGTCCACCCACTTCCTTTGCTGGAGCAGAGGATTGGGAGAAGCCCACGTGGTGTGCACTCCCTTCTCTTTGACAGCTGCCTGGTTTCCAGTGGGGTTGGGGGAAAATCCATGTGTTTTTCATCCCTCTGCATGGAGTCCACCCCCCACCCCCCATTGGAAACCAGGCAGCAGTCAAAGAGAAGGGAGCAGTGCGTGCCACGTGGGCTTGTCCGACAGCCGAAGAAGGAACAGGAGGCGAGGATTCGGCTGTTGGACAAGCCCACATGGCGTGCTCTCCCTTCTCTTTGACAGCTGCCTCGTTTCCAATGGAGGTGGGGAATCCATGCATTTTCCTCCCTTTGTATGGATTTCCCCCCACCCCCACTGGAAACCAGGCACCTATCAAAGAGAAGGGAGAACGGACAGGCTGCAGGAAAATCCACCCCCTTTTCCTGCCGATTGTTCTGTATTTGGGATTGTAGCACCAGAAACACATCCCCAAAAGGCTCAATCCAAAGCCTTCAGCCTTGCAATCCCGGGAGGGGCATCTGTGCTGTGATCCCAAAGAAAGGACAGGCTGCAGGAAAATCCACCCCCTTTTCCTGCCGATCATTCTTTGTTGGGATCACAGCACCAGAAACACATCCTCAAAAGCCTTGAGCCTTGCAATCCTGGGAGGGGCATCTGTGCTATGATCCCAAAGAAAGAATTGTGTGTGTGTGTGTGTGTGTGTGTGTGTGTGTATGAGAGAGAGGGGAGGGAGGGGGGGAGAGAGAGAGATCCGATACCAACCTCGGAGAGTTATCCAGGCCTGGCACTAATGTTCTCTCTGTCTCCCCCTCTCTCACAACACACAAACACACACGAGTCCCTCACCCCACTCCCACCTGTCCCAAGGCAGCCACATCCCTTCATAACCTGCTTACCTGCTCCATTCTCAACAGGGCTGGATAGCAGGTTAGTGAAGGGATGTGGCTCCCCTGGGAAGGGGGGGGTTGGCATGGGTGGCCTGGCTGAAGGGCCTTCAGGTAAGCCGGTGTGGGGCCTTGAGGCAGCTCCACAGCCCCTGCCTTGCTTCATTCTTCACCCCACCCCCCACCACCTTGCTCTGTACTGCCTCTCACAGTAACAGGAATTGCAGGCAATTCCCACAACTGCTTGATTCTCAAACAGTTGGCTGCATGGTAGGAGGGAGCTTCCTGTCCACTTGAAAGAGAGGCTGGGTTGTGTAAAGGGGCTTCCCCTGACCAGACCCTCTCAAGCGCCAGGCTGCAGGCTCCATTCCGGGGAGCCTTAATTGGGGCCAAACTCTTGGCAACTGATTGAGGTAAGACTGTTCTTGAATGGGGCGTGAGGTGTGTGGGGCCTCCTGCGGCTTTTGCAGCCTCAATTGGCTGCAAAAGTAGCCATGATTCTTGCCATCTTTTCTCCCCCCCCCCTTGCTGGGCATGGCAGGGCTTCCTGCCCCTCACCCCCTATATGGATGCAACTTGGAGGTGGCAGGTGGGGCAGGGTGGGGCATGGGAGAAGCAAGACATGCATCTTGGCTGACTTCCAGCTCTGTTGCATTTGCCATTGACGGAGCTGGAAGTCAGGTAAAACGTGTGTCTCCCTTCTCTCCCTCCCCACCTGCCACCCCCAAGTTCAAAAAAATATAAGACAAAGAGAGGGGGGAGAGAGAGAGAGAGAAAGTAAGAGAGAAAAAAGGAAGGAAGGAAGGGAGGGAGGGAGGGAGGGAGGGAGGGAGGGAGAGGGAGAGAAAAAAGAAAGATAGAAAGAAAAAAAGAGACAGAGAGAGAGAGGGAAAGAAAAAGGAAGGAAGGAAGGAAGGAAGGAAGGAAGGAAGGAAGGAAGGAAGGAAGGAAGGAAGGAAGGAAGGAAGGAAGGAAGGGAGAACCTGACCACAATTGAGCCCAAAATTTTGGTTGCTAAGCAAGAGCGTTGGTAAGTGATTTTCATCACATTTTCCAAGTTGGCCAAACCCACCCGGTCACCCGGTCACCCGATCACCAAGCCACTCCCACAAAACAAGCCACACCTACAGAATAGGTTCTAAAAAAAATTAAAACCTACCACTGGACAGATCCCAATCCAAGCCATTCCTGCTTTATCAACCCTGAGCCTTGCTAAAGTAAAAGACTGCTTCCCTTCAACTCCCTCCCCCATTTCTGCCCACTTAACTACCCTGCACACTACTGCCTCTGCCAGCCCTTCTGCCCTTTGCTTTGCATCAACAGCAGTAGCACAAAGAATATAGCAAAGGTCAGCTGTGGTGGCAGGGCCGGCAGGGCCAGTGGAGTACAGGGCAGCAGGGCCAGTGGAATGTAGGGCAGTGAGGCCACAGAGATGATGAAGTGTAAGTCTGCCAAAAGGGGACACAGGTGTGTTTGGGGGGGGGGGGAGTTGAAGCATCCCTGTTATTGTAATTGTAAATTGACTGCCAAGTGCCCAAATTTTGATCACATCATCATGGGAGCACTGCAATGGCCATAATTTTGAGGCTCAAACATAGCTACTATTTGTTCAACGTCACCATAACTTTGAATGACCACCAAACAAATGGTCATTAAACAAGGAGTGTGTGTGTGTGTGTGTGTGTATCAGTATCTCATTGAAGTGAGTACACCCCCTCACATTTTGTAAATATTAAGTATATCTTTTCATGTGACAACACTGAAGAAATGACACTTTGCTACAATGTAAAGTAATGGGTATACAGCTTGTATAACAGTGTAAATGTGCTGTCCCCTCAAAATAATGCAACACACAGCCATTAATGTCTAAACCCCTGGCATCCACCAGCTCTGTAACATCATCATGAAGGAGTGGAAGAGGACTCCAGTGGCAACCTGTGAAGCTCTGGTGAACTCTATGCCCAAGTGGGTTAAGGCAATGCTGGAAAATAATGGTAGCCACACAAAATATTGACACTTTGGGCCCCATTTGGGCATTATCACTTAGGGATGTACTCACTTTTGTTGCCAGGGATTTAGACATTAATGACTGTGTGTTACATTATTTGTTACGACAGCACATTTACACTGTTATGCAAGCTGTATACCCACTACTTTACATTGTAGCTAAGTGTCATTTCTTCAGTGTTGTCACATGAAAATATATACTTAAATATTTACAAAATATGAGGTGTACTCACTTCTGTGAGAACACACACACACACACATTGTACATATATATATTCCACAATATATATAATGTGGAAGCCTCGGCTGGAAGAAGATGATGTGGATTTAAAACTGAAGGAAAAAACATCAATAACCTACATTATGCTGATGACAGCAACATGAAAAATATTTTTTTTCCAATAGTGGGGAAAAGTGGGACTAAAATTACATATAAACAAAACCAAACTAATAACAGGTACAGTAACCACTCTTTGAATTGCTAATGAAGATACAGAAATGGAAGATAGTTTTTACCTTTTTTTGAAGACTATCAACTCTAAAGGAATCAGAAATCAAATATGGTATAGGTACTAATTCTTGGTAGAGTAGCAATGAAAGATTTAGAAAAGATACTCAAATACTATGTTGTGTCAATATCTAAAAAAGAATGGCAATGGTGTTTTGCTTTGTTTTGTTTGTTATACTCTATGGGAACAAAAGTACTCTGAAGAAGCAGGATTTAAAAAAATATTTTTGCTTTTCTATCTGATAAGCCCTTTACTAAAGCATTGAGGAAGAAACCCACGAATAAACAATTTATCACAGAAATGCCATCAACCTCTAGTGATCTGCTTTAAGGCCCATGGTGTCTTAGAATCATTGACACATCATTGTTCAAGGCTGCAGACATAAAACAATATACTTGTAATGCTCAGAACTGAGCCAGGACCAAGGAAAAATGAAAAGATTGTGAAGAGAAGAAAGTGCATTTCTGAAAATATGTAACCAACAGATATGAAAAGCACCAACTTTTGCCCAGGAGCCTGTCCTAAATAGACAATTTCAGTTACTAGTTGGCTTTTTCCATATCCCATGAGACCTTCATATATTATAACATGGCTTAATTTAGTTTCTTTAAATTTTTCCAGTAAGTTTTCAAAGATGTCAGTCTCCTTCTTGCGACCTGGAAGAAAACAATAAAGGAAAACAAAGAACAAAAGAATTATGTTTTATACTAAAACAGGTATTCACAAAATAAGTTAACTTTTGAATGAGAAATTATATCAAATAATTACTACTGCATTGTTGGAATATTCATCATGATGACTAAGTAGAAGAAATGTGCATCTCTCTGTATTTATCTCTCTGTGTATACGGGCATGCAAAACAATCGTAAGCCTATACTTAGATAATATTGTGACCTCTTCTGAGGTTCTTTAGAGAAACTTTTCAGCAACTTCCTTCCAGACATGTTCTTCTTCCATAGATATTCCACAATAAACCCTGCCTATTCAAAGGGAAAAATCTGCAATGGTTGAAGGTTGGGGAGCAGAGAAAAGAGGGGGCCCTGTCTTGGACGTTTTCTTGTTCAACCCTTTGCCCAATGCAGGAGACCTTAATCCATCCCAGACAAATGGTTGTCCAATCTTTATTTGAAAACCTCCAACAATGGTGATTCCACCACTCCAAGAGGCAAACTATTCCAATGATTAATTCTTCTCCTTGTCAGGAAATTTCTTACTTCTTGGTTGAATCTCTCTTTAGCCACCTGTTACTTCATCACTTGCCCTCAAGTGCTTTAAAGAATAAGTTTATACTCTCTTCTGTGTGACCACCTTTCAAGTACTGAAAGACAGCTATCACTTCACTCAAATTCTTCTCTTTATAAGGCTGAACATACCTACTTAACAGTTCATCATACAGTTTAGCCTCCAGACCCCTAATCATCTTAGCTTCTCTTTTCTGCACTATTTCTAGGGCCTCAACATCTTTTTTGTGTTGTGGTGACCAGAACTGGATGCAGTATTCTAAGTGTGGCCTCACTAATACCATATAAAGTGGTAGTCTCACTTCTTGGGATCTTGAGGTTCTAGGTGTGGTGATAGTCCCAGTGCTTATTGACCCACAAATGCCAACACCCACCCCCCCCAAAAAATCTTCAAAAGCACTTAGGGAATTTGCACATTGACAATATTTCCATCTGTCAATTACAGTGATATCAGACACAGGGAACTGGTCTGTGCATTCCCTGTGCTGAATTCTCCCTATTTGTGAGCTCTGAAAAGAGCCAAAGCCATCTTGTAGGGCTGGTGAAGCCAAGAGGGTGCCCTGGAGGTAATGGAGAGACACAGTTCTTCTGTCTGACCTGGGGTTCTTTTTCTATCTCAGCCATGGTGAGGAGAAGAGATAGCCTAAAGATGGCTATCAGAAAGCTGGGACAACCAAGGAACAACTAAGACTGGTACTGGAGTGAAGTAGGTGAACAGTGACTGGAATTGGGGAAGAGACAGGGGTGAAATTCAGCAGGTTCTGACAGGTTCTGTAGAACTGGTAGTGGAAATATTGAGTACTTCAGAGAACTGGAAAATACCACTTCTGGCTGGCCCCAGAGTGGGGTGGGAATGGAGATTTTGCAATATCCTTCCCCCAGGAGTGAGGTGGGGATGGAGATTTTGCAGTATCCTTCCCCTGCCATGCCCACAAAGGCATGCCCACAGAACCAGTAGTAAAAAAAATTGAATTTCACCAAATATTAAATTCAATTAAACTGGGGAGAGGATTCTTTTTTTTGCCTTGAACTTAACTTCCAGGAATAATTTAGAACTATTTGCTCAGAACAATTTGTTAAAGCGGTGTCTAAGCATTCTGAGAAAACACCAGACTGGATGGGAAAGGCCCAAGAGAGAAAAATAACAAATTTTGAAACATACAGAAAATTGGACTCTTAAATTGGGAAGATGTGGTACTGGGAAGGCATTTTAAAATCCTGAAATCATTTACTTATAAAGCTTGTTCTGCTTTTATAATTGATTTACAACTAAAATGATAATTGCTGAGTGGCAATACTGAAATTTAAGTTGAGAGTGCCATCTGTTGACAAAAGGAAAAATTACAAGTCTGGAATACTTATATGAAGGACTGTGAAAATATCTACTGGATTATTCCCAACTACCCCATGACTACTAGAGTTTCAAATGTGAAAATAAGGAAGCTATTTAATAAAAGGGATCCCTGAATGTTATACTGCGGGATCGGATCCTGCCCCATACATCCTCACGGCCGATTCGCTCCCACAGAGAGGGACTTCTCCGGGTGCCGTCCACTAGACTCTGTCAGCGGGCGACGCCCAGGGGAAGGGCCTTCTCTGTGGCGGGCCCAGCCCTCTGGAATGACCTTCCCCCCGACATTAGGACAACTACGGACCTCCGCTCCTTCCGTTTAAAATTAAAGACACATCTTTTTCGCCTGGCCGGCCTTGGGTAGTCTCTTTTAAGGTTAGGGGTTTTAGGGGTAGTTTTAGTTTATGGGTTTTTAGCGCAGGATTAATTTAATTCATTTTTAATTTTGTATTCTGTCTGTGGTTTTAACTGTATTTTTAAGTGCCTGTGCCCCGCCTCGAGTCCCTTTGGGGAGAGAGAGCGGGATATAAAATTAAAAATTATTATTATTATTATTATTATTATTATTATACTAGAAGACTGAACTTGTAAAGGGAACGTAAAGAGGCTTTTGATAACCTCTGGGACTATTTCAATGGAATTGATTGTTTATCTATGGGATACCAAGAACTGATTAGTGCACTCCTTGAAGGGCAACTTAAGGACTGAATAAATAGTTCTTGAACTGTTGGACAAAAGTTGAGCTTTTAAAAATAAAATAAGATGCTTTAAAAGGAAGAAATGAGTGGAACCTTGAAGGAGATGGTGTTACTTTTTCAAAATGCAAAGGACATCATGGAGAAAAGATTTAAGGAGATTATGGAAAAATGGAAAATACTATATGAGGGATGATGAGTAAAGACCAAGACACCCAGGAAAGGGAGGAGCCAACAGTAGAAATGGAGGAAAAGACTGAGCTGAAGAAACAATGAAAAGAAGAAGACGAGGAGATAACAATGAAAATAAACTGATGAATTAAATCAGGTGGGAAATATATTAAGAAAGTTGAAAAGAGAATTGGAGATGCAGGAAGATACTTTCAAAGGGAGAGAGGGGCCTGGGCAGAAATTCTGGAAACTAGGCAGTAGAAGAGGATAGAGATGGGAGAAATACTTAGATTGAACAGCCAAAAAGTAGATGCAGACATAGACAAAGATCCAAGAGGGGAATATGGCAGACAAGTCAAAAACAGGAAAGCAATTATAAATAAATAATAAAATAATAATAAATTTAATTTGTTGACCGCTCCCTCTCCCCGAAGGGACTCAGAGCGGTGCACAGGGCAAATAAAACAATAAATATACACACATAATAAAAACAGATTAAATGATATCCCTGCGCTAAAAATTCCCAGTTAAAAATTACTAAAATCCCCATTTAAAATTATTAACAACCCCATAGAAGGGTGACTACCCTAGGCCGGCCAAGCAGAACAGATATGTTTTTAGTTTTAGACGGAAGGAGCGGAGGTCCGTGGTAGTTCTAATGTCGGGGGGAAGGTTGTTCCAGAGGGCTGGGCCCGCCACAGAGAGAACCCTTCCCCTGGGCGTCGCCCGCTGACAAAGTCTAGTGGACGGCACCCGGAGAAGTCCCTCTCTGTGTGAGCGAATAGGCCGTGTGGATGTATGAGGCAGGATCCGATCCCGCAAATAGCTAGGTCCCGAGCCATGGAGCGCTTTAAAGATGATAACTAGAAGCGCACCCGGAAGACGACAGGCAGCCAGTGCAGCTCGCGCAAGAGCGGTGTTACATGGGTAAACCTTGAGGTTCCCATAATTGCTCGCGCGGCTGCATTCTGGACTAGCTGAAGTCTCCGAGTGCACCTCAAGGGGAGCCCCATGTAGAGAGAGTTACAATAGTCCAGTCGGGATGTCACGAGAGCATGAGTGACTGTGCGGAGGGCGTCCCGATCCAATAGGGGGCGCAACTGGCGAACCAGGCGAACCTGGTAAAACGCCCTCCTGGCCACGGCTGTCACTTGATCTTCCATGGACAGCCGGGCATCCAGGAGGACACCCAAGTTGCGCACCCCATCCACTGGGGCAAGATGTTCGCCCCCAATGGCCAGCGATGGAGTCAGCTGGTTGAATCGGGCAGCCGGAAACCACAGCCATTCGGTCTTGGTCGGGTTGAGCTTGAGTCCGTTTCTTCCCATCCAGATCCGTACAGCTTCCAGGCACTGGCACATCACCGCTACGGCATCGTTGGGGTGGTTTGGGGTAGATATATACAGCTGAGTATCATCAGCGTAGAGATGGTACTCTACCCCAAAACCACGGATGATCTCACCCAGTGGCTTCATATATGTGTTGAACAGGAGAGGCGAAAGGACCGACCCCTGAGGCACCCCACATGTGAGGGGTCTCGAGGTCGACCTCTGCTCTCCTGTCAACACAAATTGCGATCGGCCAGAGAGGTAGGAGGAGAACCACCGTAAAACGGTGCCTCCCACCCCCAACCCCCCCAGCCGATGCAATAGGATACCATGGTCGATGGTATCAAAAGCTGCCGAGAGGTCTAATAGGACCAGGATGGAGGAACAACCCCCATCTCTGGCCCTCCAGAGATCATCAACCAACGCGACCAATGCCATCTCGGTGCTATGCCCGGGCCGAAAGCCGGACTGGCGCGGGTCTAGATAATCAACTTCCTCCAGGTGACGGGGAAACTGTTGTGCCACCACACTCTCAACAACCTTCGCCATGAAGGGAAGGTTGGAGACTGGACGATAGTTGGTTAATAAAGCTGGATCCAAAGAGGGCTTCTTAAGGAGGGGCCTCACCATAGCCTCTTTTAGGGAAGCGGGCAAGGAACCCTCACTTAAGGATGCGTTGACAACCTCTTGGAGCCAGCCTCGTGTCACCTCCCAGGATACCAGTACAAGCCAGGAGGGACACGGGTCCAATAAACATGTGGTGGCTCGCAGTCGCCCACGTAACCTGTCCATATCCTTGGAAGTAACGGAGTCAAACTCCTCCCAAACAAGATCTGTCTCGTGGCATCCCACTGGACCATCAATGGGGGCTAGCTCGTTCTGTATCTGAGCGATTTTCTCCTGCAGAAAAGTAACAAATTCCTCTGCTCTACCCTGTAGCGGGGCTTCCTGCACCCTCTGTTGAAGGAGGGAGCGGGTCACCCTAAACAGGGCGGCAGGGCGGTTGTCTGCAGATGCTATGAGAGTGGCACAATGATGACGTTTGGCCACTCTCAGCGCCACAATGTAAGTCTGTAAATGGGCTCTTACCTGTGTCCGGTCAGATTCAGATCGGGTAGACCTCCATCTTCTCTCTAGGCATCTCTTGTGGCATTTCATCACCCTCAGCTCCTCGGTAAACCAAGGAGCCAGGGTGGCTCGCCGCCGCAAGAGAGGCCGCAAGGGCGCGACCCGATCCAAGGCTCCCGCGGTCGCAGTATTCCATGCGGCCACGAGGTCCTCCATCGGGGCGCGGGTCAGGGGTACAGGAAGTGGCCCAAGCGCCGCCTGGAACCCATCAGGGTCCATCAGGCGCCTGGGGCGGAACCAAATTGGTGACTTAGGCTCCGCCTTCCCGCGGAGGGGAGTAGCGGTTGGAAAGTCGAGCCGGAGAAGTGAGTGGTCTGACCATGACAAGGGCGTGATGACTATATCCCCTATACCCAGATCACTCTTCCATTGGCCAGAGACAAAGATGAGATCCGGTGTGTGTCCACCCTCGTGAGTGGGGCCTTGAATTAATTGGGTCAGGTCCATGGCCGTCATGGAAGCCATGAACTCCCGAGCTACCTCGGATGATTCACCCACCGATGGCAAGTTAAAGTCCCCCATGACTAAAAGTCTGGGGGTCTCAACTGCCACCGTAGCGATCACCTCCAGGAGCTCGGGCAGGGCTGCTGCTACATAGCGGGGAGCTATGTATATAGTATTGAAGTGGGCAAGGGATGATGGATAGAATTTTTTAATTATTGTTCTGATTAGTTTTCTTTTTCTCTCTCTCTCCTTTCCTTTTTTAGGTAGGTGACATGATTAGAAGTTATGTAGGATAGAAAAAAAGTCTTTTAACAAAGGGTGACATAATTAAAAGTTAGAATAAGAGAGAAATAAGAGAAAGGAGGAATATTAATGTATACATTTTTATATAATAAAACAAGAGCAATAACAAGAGAAAACGTGGAATAATTGAATAATGACAGACTGTAACTTAATACAGTATAAATATGTATTACTATTAGGAATATATGTTGGTTGAATGTAATAATAATAATAATAATAATAATAATAATAATAATAATAATAATAAATTTAATTTGTAGACCGCTCCCTCTCCCCGAAGGGACTGGGAGCGGTGCACAGGGGAATTAAAAACGTACAAATATAAATACATCATAAATATATAAAATCAAATTAAACAATTTATCCCTGCACTAAAAACCTAAAATCTTAATGAATGAATGAATGAATGAATGAATGAATGAATGAATGAATGAATGAATTTTTTATTTATAACCCGCTCTCTCTCCCCGAAGGGACTCGAGGCGGGGCACAGGGAATTAAAAACGGTTAAAAAGGCAAAATACAAAATTAAAACAATAAATGTACATAAATAACTAACTAAAAGGCACATTAAACAGCTGACCTTGCGCTAAAATTCCCCAAATATATTTACTAAAATCCCTAAACAATCAGGAGAGACTATCCTAGGCCGGCCAAGCGAAAAAGATGTGTTTTTAATTTCAGACGGCAGGAGCGGAGGTCTGTGGTAGTTCTAATGTCGGGGGGAAGGTCATTCCAGAGGGCAGGGCCCGCCACAGAGAAGGCCCTTCCCCTGGGCGTCGCCCGCTGACACAGTCTAGTGGACGGCACCCGGAGAAGTCCCTCTCTGTGGGAGTGAATCGGCCGTGAGGATGTATGGGGCAGGATCCGATCCCGCAGATAGCTAGGTCCCGAGCCATGGAGCGCTTTAAAAACTAAACCCCTTAAAAACCCAATTTAAACAATTTAGATGTACAGACTAAAAAGGCTGGAAGGTAGGTTAGGCCAGGCCGGCCTGTTGGAAAAGATAAGTCTTGAGCTTTTGTCGGAAGGCGCGGAGGTCCATCGTTGTTCTGAGGTCAGGGGGTAGGTCGTTCCATAGAGCTGGGCCTGCCACAGAGAAGGCCCTTCCCCTGGGCGTTGCCCACTGGCATTGCCTAGTGGACAGCACCCGGAGAAGTCCCTCTCTGTGGGAGCGGATCGGTCGGAGGGATGTATGGGGCAGGATGCGATCTCACAGATAGCTAGGTCCCATGCCATGGAGCGCTTTAAAGATGGTAGTCACCACCTTGATGCGCACCCGGAAGACCACAGGCAGCCAGTGCAGCTCGCACAGGAGCGGTGTTACATGGAAATGCCTAGGGGCACCCAGAATTGCCCGCGCGGCCATGTTCTGGACTAGCTGCAGTCTCCGGGTGCACCTCAAGGGAAGCCCCATGTAGAGAGCATTACAGTAGTCTAGACGGGATGTCACAAGGGCATGATTGACCATGCGAAGAGCATCCCGATCCAATAGGGGACACAACTGGCGTACCAGGCGAACCTGGTAAAACGCCCCCCTGGCCACGGCTGTCACTTGATCTTCCATAGACAGCCGGGTATCCAGGAGGACGCCCAGATTGCGTGCCCCATCCACAGGGGCTAGATGTTCCCCCCCTATGGCCAGTGATGGAGTGAACTGGTTGTACCGGGACGCCGGAAACCACAGCCACTCGGTCTTGGACGGGTTGAGTCTGAGTCTGTTCCTTCCCATCCAGATCCACATGGCTTCCAGGCACCGGGACATCACTTCGACGGCATTGTTGGGGTGGTTCGGGGTAGATATATACAGCTGCGTATCGTCAGCATAGAGATGGTACTCTACCCCAAAACCATGGATGATCTCGCCCAGCGGCTTCATATATGTGTTGAACAGGAGTGGCGAGAGGACCGACCCCTGAGGCACCCCACATGTGAGGGGTCTCGAGGCCAACCTCTGCCCTCCTGCCAACACAAATTGCAATCGACCAGAGAGGTAGGAGGAGAACCACCGTAAAACGGTGCCCCTCACCCCCAACCCCTCCAGTCGATGCAATAGGATACCATGGTCGATGGTATCAAAAGCCGCCGAGAGGTCTAATAGGACCAGGATGGAGGAACAACCCCCATCTCTGGCCCTCCAGAGATCATCCACCAACGCGACCAATGCTGTCTCAGTGCTGTGTCCGGGCCGAAAGCCGGACTGGCGCGGGTCCAGATAATCAATCTCCTCCAGGTGACGGGGAAACTGTTGTGCCACCACACTCTCTACAACCTTCGCCAGAAAGTGAATGTCAGCCTCTGATTTTGCTTTGCTTTTGCCTGCATCGGCTGACATGTTGAAACGGGGGGAGGGCTAGGGTTGCTAAGCTACTAAGGGGGGCAGGAGAGAGAAATGGACAGTTGTTATCACATTCAGCTAACGAACTACATTCCATTCTGATGATGACCCTTAGAAGGAACTGCACCTGATGTCGTGGCTGACTTTGCATTGGACAACATGCTGGGGTCAAAGGGGGGAGGTTGGATTATGCTTTGTTACGTATGTTATGCGCCTAAATGTTTCATTCCTTGCTTGATGATGGCTGAAGCCACATCATTATCAGTAAAAGTAGCCTTGAACTTTCTAAATTAAGTCAAGTGTGTTCTTTCTTGATGATTGATGGAAACAGTCATGACAAATAAGCAAGGAATCTAATTACTCCGTCTCTGAGCTAACCGCTTCAGCAGCGAGTGAGAAAATAAAACCTTCAAAAATGTCAGACGCGGGGAAAGAAGATTTACTGGGAGCCACGGCCCCAAGTAAACCCCCCCCCCTGATCCACCCTCCGTTTCCAGTCCAGATGTCCAGCAAACCGAAGACAGGTCAGTCGTTGAACTTTTAAAGGATCTTAGCCTGGGAGGTGAACCTGAAGATAAATCAGTTCGTCACCGATGGTCAGAGGGCGTGGGCATGAAAGGAATGTTTGAACAAAAGCCTTGGGGAGTAACTACTAGATGCAGAAGGGGCCTCTCCCCCCCTCTCCCTGGGAGGTGGTAGATGAGGAAATTTTTCTAAGGCTTGAAGCCCAGAAGCTAATCTCGAAAGCTGATAATTTGAAACGCAGCTGGTAGAGAGAGAGAAAATGCTCCCCCGACCCTCTGGGCTGGTTATTACCCAGGAGAGAGGAAGAGAAACCTCGCACGGGAGGAACCCTGGCCGAGAAAGATGAGCATACACAACGGCTAGAAACGGCCAGGGCAGAGCCCCTCCCACCCCCCAATGCCGAAGGAGGGAGGAAAGTCCTAGAAGGGAAGCAGCCCCGCCCCCCCATCCAGAATGGCTACTGTTGCTCCATTGGGAGTAAAATTTGGGGGTGAAACAAAGGAATTAGGAATTTTCCTTCTGCATGTCAGCAATTATATGAGACAAGCTACAACTGATTTACCAAGTGATGAAGCTAAGATTAGAGTTGTTTGTCTAGCTCTGGAAAGCAAAGCAGCAGATTGGGCCGTGTCCCTACATAACGATAACTCCTCTCTGATGAGAAATTTCGACAGATTTATGTTCACCCTCAGAAGGCGATTCGAAGACCCACACATAGAACGAAAGGCCCGCTACGAATTGAGAACGTTATGCCAGGATAATCAGCCAGTCCAGGATTATTCCCAACGTTTTCGTGAATTGTCTGTGTACATGAGGGGTTGGAGTGAGGACGCCCTTATCGACATTTTCATTGAGGGCTTGCATCCTGATCTATATCAGAGCTGTATCAACAGAGACAACCCGCGAACGCTCGAAGATTGGTACGATTTGGTTGCTGAGGTAGAACTTGATTTACTCAGACATACTAATATCCATTCCGCTGATACAAATTTTAAACCCCCACTCCACCCCGTCACGACCCCATAAGAGAAAGGTGGGGTGGCCCCCGCAACAAACCCCGCAATACAACTTGTTTTAAATGCAGAAAGGAGGGGCATTGGGCAAATGCTTGCAGAATGACATCGAAACCCCGCCCCAAGCCAACCACTGACATGGGCAAAAGCACCAGAAGACCTGACCTTCGTACCAGACCAGCTATGTCAGGAATGGAGCCACTGGACCTCACTACTGCCTATAGCACATCAGGGGAGGAACTGAATGACTGGGAAAGGAAGGCCGAATCAGACGAGGAGGCGGATAAACACTGGGTGAGTTCCCGATCAGGCCCCATGACTATTCCCCTTAAACTGAAAACTCCCTCTAGTAGCCATTTCTCAGAATCATTAGCCCTGTTGGATTCTGGGTGTTCACGCTGCCTTATAAGCCAAGACCTAGTACAAACACTGGGAATTCGCCTTAAGACTTTGAAAGTCCCTATCGCATTTTGTCAAATGGATGGTTTGGTCGTGGGAGGTGGTCCAGCACAATTTCTTACAGAACCTATTGAGGTGGCGATTGGCGATCACCATAGAGAAACCCTTCATTTCATTGTTGCCCCTATTGTAGATAACCCAATTATTTTGGGATTAACATGGCTGAGAAAGTGGAACCCAATCATAGATTGGAAAGAAGGGTGGATACGTCTTCCCCTCATTTCCCCACCACCAGCTACAACTATAGACCCCACCCCAACACCGATTAACCACGGTGAAAACATAACAACAGACCAGGTAGCCACCGTTTTGAAACACATACCAGGGGAGGAAAAGATACCTAGAGAATATTGGGATTTGAAGGAAGTTTTAGCGAGAAATCTTCTGATAAACTGCCACCCCATCGCTCCACAGACTGTACCATTGATTTCCTCCCTGGAGTACAACTACCTAAACCACGCATTTACTCCATGACACCAGGAGAAATGGTGGAATTGCGCAGGTTTATTGACAAAAATTTAGCAACGGGGTTTATTGAACCTGCTAGACCTCGAGTGGCGGCCCCTGTTATGTTCCGCGAGAAGAAAGGCGGCCAACTCCGCCTTGTGGTAGACTACAGGAACTGGATCTCAGGGAAGCTTACTATAGAATTAGGATTAAAGAAGGTGATGAATGGAAAACAGCTTTTAATTGCCCGTTAGGTTGTTTCCAGTTTAAAGTTCTACCGTTTGGTCTACAAGGTGCACCAGCGGTTTTCATGCAAGACTAACAAACTTATATGTTCAGCCAACTCAAGTGACTCTCAGTGTCTCTCCCATTGTGCCCTTCTTTTCTTTGGTGGATTGGAGTTTACAATTCTTTCTCTAGAGCTTATATAACATTGATTTGGAACTTAAATACAGATTTTGCCTTTTCTTGGAGCTCGCAGACTGTTTCACCCACCAGACGCCATCTTTAACAAAAAGAATTCAAAGTCTCAATCATATTAACAAGAAAGCCTTCGACTGGTAAAAAAATTTCCGCCACTGCTTCTACAAAAGTTTGCCCTCTTCCTCATTAAATAAAAATTGTTACAATGTTGCAAAAAGAGGCAGCAGGAGAGGACAACCAGCAAGCATCAATACATGGAATGCTTCAAAGCATAATGCAGGAAATAAAACAGATTCGGAAAGACTTGGCAAGCTCAAGATTGGAACCATTGGAGGCACAAAGAACAATAATAGATGACAAACAAAAAATGGATGGGCTGGAAGGCGGGACGGTTGAGACGAGTGAAGAGAGAAGGGAATCGAAAAAAGAATTTACAGATAGGGCTGGTCATATGTCTAGAATTGATTTTGGAAAAATGTCTTGCTTTTTAAGGTTTCATAATGCTTCAGAATCAGATAATTTAAAAGATTTAATGAATACAATTTTAGCAGAATGTACCAAAAAAAGTAAAGAACATACAACTTCAGCATATGCCAGAATAAATGATATACCCAGAGAGATAGATATAAAATTTGGAAGAAGGTCAACAAGGGATGGGATCCTGGGAGCACAGAGAGGAAGGCCTTTGATGCATCAGCCAAAAGAAATTGCCAGTTTGAAGCAGACCCCCCCCCAAAATTCAAGAAGTATTCCTTCTCTTTAAAAAATTGTACAAAAAAGGGGTGTGTTCGAAATGGTTAATGCCTGAAGGAATGTTGGTGTTCCGGGAGGGAGGTGGAAAACACTCCTCAATCCTGGAGGATTAAGATATGGGAGCGGGAGGGGCTGTGGCTCCGCCCACTGGTGGGAAGGAGAAAGAAGAACTATAGCAAGAGACTCAGATCATTAAAATGATTTTTTCTTTTACGTATTGTAATTCCTTAATGGATGTTAACAAAACAAACGATTGAATGCATGGATTTATGATATAATATGTATGTATTTCTTTCCACTTTTTATCGAAACTGTTTTTACATGAAGCATCGGAAACGACCACCATCTCCGACATGAAAGCTCTAAAATATTTCTATTGTAACCCTATATACCCTTATCCTCATAAAATTGTAAAACCAATAAAATTGCTTTACAAAAAAAAAGAAGATATACATAAGCCAGGATTCTTAAAGAGTATATGTAACTTTAAGGACTAGTTGAATCTGATTGGCTGTGCTTCCCAGCTCAATCATAAAAAGGCAGCTGAGAACACAGTTCATCCCTTTTTGCTTTCCTTTGCTTCCTGATTGTCACTGCGGAGGAGCTGAAGACGGAAGAAGTATCATTATTTGTTTTGACTGTAAGATAACTGTGTTTTTGGTGAAGGACTGATTATTGTTGGAGGAATTAGTATCACTGTTTGGAAGAAGTATTTTAGTTACTGCAAAAGTAAAGACTATTTATTTTTCTACTATCAGTGTTTGATAGTTATTGTGTGCTTTAAGCAACGTATCTCTTTGTCAGGGTTCGCTTCTTCGAATACTCAAGAAAGACCACACTTAATCATAGTTTAGAATGAATAAGGTTACTTTTACTGAATACGGAAGAACAGCAAACAAAGGTCAAGCAGGAAGTGACTAGTTTAGGCGCGAAGCGTGTATATCAAAGCTTAAGCCAACCCCAATAACCCATGCCCCTACAACAGTGTCCAATGCAGATTCCTCCAGGACATCAGGTGGGCCTCACGTCCAACGCCATCATCAGAATGGAATGTGATATCGTTAGGTTTGAGATAACACTGGCCCGTACCATCTTCCACCAGCACTCATAGTTAACCCCATAACCCCACCCTCCCCGTTTCCATGGCAGCCAAGCAAGCGGCAAAGCGAAGGCTGACATCCGGACCTCCTCCAGAAGCAGGGGATTCAGTTTTGCAAAATAGACCACAATAGACACACAAAGAGAACCACACAACAACATATAGAAAAGGGGAAAAGAGGTTAGGGCTTGGTAGGATATTTAGCATAGAATTGTCGTAGTAGCTTTGGGGCTTTTAGATGCTGCTTATCCACCCATTCATTATGGGATGGGGGAAACTCTTTCCACATTACTAGGAACTGAATTTTATTTCTATGCACTCTGGAGTCTAAAATGTCATAGTGTTGTTGTCCATCCACAAGCAGGGGTACAGGGGCATCAGGATGAGGTTTACGAAGATGTGACGAGCATTCAGGTTTCAACAGGTGGACATGGAAGACTGGGTACAGGCGTCGGTAGGTTTTTGGTAGGTCCAACCGAACAAAGACAGAACTGATTATTTTTGTGATCGTGAAAGGGCCCACAAACTTAGGGCCTAGTTTCTTGCATTTCTGCGGACTGTCCAAATGCCTAGTAGAAACATATACTCTATCTCCGACTTTGTATTCTGGTGGAGCAGACCGTTTCTTGTCGGCATAAAACTTATGAGATTGATGAGCATCATCTAATGTTTTACTTATGATGGGCCAAACTGAAGACAATTTACCACTCCAATCTGCCAGAGAACAAATTGAAGGAGGGTCGTGCAGCAACTCAGGGATAGGTACAAAGTCCTGACCATAAATTACTTTGAATGGGGTCATTCCAGTACTGCTGTGAACGGAATTGTTATATGCAACCTCCGCGTGAATCAGGAGATCAGCCCAATCATCCTGTTGAAAGTTTATAAAACAGCGCAAATATTGTTCCAGAACGGAGTTAGCACGTTCACAGGCCCCATTAGTCTGCGGGTGGTAGGAGGAGCTTAAGCCCTGGGCGGAGCCAATTAACCTTAGGAACTCCTTCCAAAATTGTGACGTAAATTGAGTACCCCTATCAGAGATGATACGCTTAGGGACTCCATGTAAGCGATAAATGTGAGCGAGAAAGAGTTTAGCCAAGGATTTGGTGGACGGAATCTTTGAGCAAGGCACAAAGTGAACTTGTTTGGAGAATAGATCCGTAACTACCCAAATGACAGTGTAATTTTGGCTACTTGGAAGATCAACAATAAAGTCCATAGAAATTTCTTTCCAAGGAGCCTCTGGCCGCGCCACAGATTGGAGGAGACCGTGGGGTTTTCCAGGGGACCGTTTGGAAGCCGCGCAAACTGGACAACTGGCGATATAGGATTCAACGTCTTTCTTAAGAGAGGGCCACCAAAATTGGCATTTTACTAAATGAATAGTTTTTACAAATCCAAAATGACCAGCTAGTCTCGAGTCGTGTGCTCGTTGTAGTACAAAAGGCCGTATGGTAGCTGGGACATAAATCTTAGAACCGATCCAGGGTAGATCATCCCTGATGGTACAGTCATCAGAGTGAGTGGAATACCACTCATCGGTAAGCAGTTCAGATTTAATTCTGGTAATTAATTCTGTGGGAGGGTCAGTTTGGACTGAGGAGGAACTTCTGGTCATGACGGGAGCAGCCATTAAAGTAAGTGGTATAACAGGTTGAACAATCGTGAGTTTAGTAATGTCATATTGAGGCAGTCTGGAGAGAGCATCAGCCATGAAATTTTTTCCCCCAGGAATGTATTTGAGGGTAAAATTAAAATGATGAAAGTAGTGAGCCCACCGTAGCTGCTTTGGGGATAACTTGCGGGACGTAGTGAGTGACTCCAAGTTCTTGTGGTCAGTCCAGACCTCAAACGGGTGAGGAGCCCCCTCTAGGAAATGACGCCAAGTCATAAGGGCCCAACAAACCGCAAAAGCTTCTTTCTCCCAGATCGCCCATCTGCGTTCCATGTTGGATAACTTATGGGAAGTGTAAGCACAAGGTTGTAGTTGTCCTTGTTGGTTACGTTGTAACAAAACAGCACCTACAGCAACATCGCTAGCGTCTGCCTGTATTACGAAGGGGGAGTTGACATCAGGATGTTTCAGAAAAGGTTCTGCTGCAAATAAGCGTTTAAGTTTTTCAAAAGCTGCTTGGCACTCCATGGTCCAATTCAGAGGAGAACCTGGTCGAGGTTTGTTGTCCCCGTTTGTTTTGAGCAGGTTCGTTATGGGTAGTGCAATGCTAGCAAAAGAGGGTATAAATTGACGGTAAAAATTGGCGAATCCCAAAAAACTTTGTAACTGCTTACGAGTGCGGGGAGGGGCCCATTCCGTGACAGCTTTCAATTTGGCAGGGTCCATTTCAATTCCGTCTAAAGAGATGCGATAACCCAGGTAGTCAATTTTTTCCTGGTGAAATTCGCATTTAGAAAGTTTAGCGTAGAGTTCAGCAGCCCGAAGTTTACGTAAAACAGAGCGGACTAGTTTAACGTGTTCATCATGCGTTTTCGTGTATATGACGATGTCATCAAGATAGACGATAACGCCCTTGTACAGGTGCTCGTGGAGAACGTCATTGATCAGTTGCATAAATATAGAAGGTGCTCCTTGCAAACCAAATGGCAACACTTTAAATTGAAAGCACCCTAAAGGGCAGTTAAAAGCAGTTTTCCATTCGTCTCCCTCTTTAATTCTTATTCTGTAATAAGCTTCCCTCAGATCGAGTTTAGTAAAAATCTTGCCTGAAGCTAGATGAGCTAGCATGTCTTTCATGAGTGGTAGTGGGTAGACATTGTGTTCACAGATAGTATTAAGATATTTATAATCCTGAACCAGACGAAGTGTGCCATCTTTCTTTTCTCTAAACATCACAGGGGCGGCTACTCGTGGTCTGGCAGGTTCAATGAAGCCCCTCTTTAAATTCTTATCAATGAAATTGCGAAGCTCACCCATTTCGCGGAGTGTCATAGAGTAAATGCGAGGTTTTGGAAGCTGTACCCCTGGGAGGAAATCAATAGAGCAGTCTGTGGCTCGGTGAGGTGGGAGAGTGTCACAGGATTTTTCACTGAAAACATCTTTAAGGTCCCAGTACTCTTTAGGGATTTTTTCTTCACCTGGAATGAGTTCAGGGGTTGGCAGGGCTACGCTGGAATTTACAGGTTCATTGAGAGGTGCCTGACTAGGTAGAAGTTCATCATTGGGGTTTGGGGTGGGGGAGGGGTTACCCTCAAGGGAGGGGGGGCATATCGTTAGGCAAAATTAAAGGAATTCGAACCCATCCTTCTCGCCAGTCAATCAGGGGATTCCACTTACGTAGTCAGTTAATGCCTAAAATAACAGGGTTGTCAGCAATGGGGGCAACGATGAAGTTAATAGTTTCCTTATGGGTATCTCCAATAGACACTTGAATTGGTTCAGTCACATATGATGCCGGATTGCCCCCTGCTATGGAGCCATCCATTTGGCAGAATGCGATTGGTACTTTTAAATTTTTCTGGTGAAAACCCATGTACTGTACCAATTCCTGGCTGATGAAGCAACGAGAACAGCCAGAATCTATAAGAGCCTGTATTTTGCAGTTGCGTCCACTAGATGGAGCTAAAAGCTGTAAAGGAATAGTAAGGGGCCCAGAATGGGGACTCACCCAGTTTTCATCCGAAGAGGAGGAGGAGTTCTTTTTCCAATCATCCAGTTCCGTCTTTTGTCGGTCACCGCCAGAGAGATCCAGATGCTCCGCTCCAAGCATCACTGGTTTAGTGCGCACGCTCGGAGTTTTCGTCGGTTTCTTCCCCTCAGCAGAAGAATGCGGGCATGGTGATTGTTTCATTTTGCAGTTATTGGCCCAGTGCCCCTCCTTCCCACAGCGAAAACAAGCACCAGAACGAGTTGTAGTAGATCTGCGCTCTTTACTTTGTTTTTGGTAATCCCTCTCATAAGCTTGGGGGGCAGGGATCCCAATCTGACTTTTCTTCTCAAAGTGAGACAGAGGTTTTGTGCGAGTTTGATCTAGTTCAACATCCCCAGCCAGCTGATACCAATCCGCCAGGGATTGTTGCGTACGCCTGTTAACGCAAGTCTCATACAGGGATGGGTCTAAACCTTCAGTGTAAATATCAATTAGGGCACTTTCGCTCCAACCTCTCATATAAGCCGCAAGTTCTTGAAAACGTTGCGAATATTCTTGAACTGATCTATTACCCTGGCGCAGGTTTCTCATTTCCATCCTTGCCTTTCTTTCAATACGAGGGTCTTCAAATCACCTTCTAAGAGCAGTCATAAACCCGTCAAAATTTCCCATCAGTGGGGAATGATTATTATGTAAGGAGACCAACCACTTAGCGGCTGTGTTTTCGAGCGCCAGGG
The DNA here is from genome assembly GCA_039707465.1 of Rhabdophis nuchalis. Lineage (NCBI taxonomy): Eukaryota > Metazoa > Chordata > Lepidosauria > Squamata > Natricidae > Rhabdophis > Rhabdophis nuchalis. The sequence continues at coordinate 121,898,366 of CM077644.1, forward strand.
ATACAATTCTTATCTTTGCATCATCACCTCTCAAGTCATTTGCAAACTGTTTAACATAGTTGCTGACATGCAGTAAAAAGAATCCCAACTCCTCAGGGTTCCCACCAAATTTAATCCCCGGGGGGGGGGAGTCTTGCCGGCCGGCGAGGGGGAGGAGTGGGTTCTCCCCTTTGTGATTCTCTAGGGGTTTCCACAGGGGGTTGGGGACTCACTCCTCTCAGTTCTTGGGAGGGGGCTTCTTGCTGTTGTTTCATTCCTTCCCCTTCCAGAAAACGTTGATCCCCTCCCCACATTTTATCTAGGGTTTCCTTCCTCTCGTCTGCTTGACGAAGTAAATCTCTTGCCATCTCTCTCAAATCCCTCTCTTCCTTTAGCAATTCTGTTATGGAGGGGGGTTGGTAAGCATACCGGCGCCTTGTGGTCGTGACCCCCGAACCGATGTCATCCGTCATCCCCACTCCCTCGGACCAGCAATGGCGTGTTAATCCTTCTTCGGGGGTTGGCTCTAAGTTAAGGCCCGCTAAAAAATCCATCACTGACCTCAAGTCCTCCTTTTGGGCTGCGGGGTGAGAGGCGGCCTCTCCCATCGGTTCGTCTTTCGCAGGCTCCGACATGGGGTTTAGGAGTGTAGTGACTTCCTGCTTAGTGTCAGGGTTCGCTTCTTCGAATACTCAAGAAAGACCACACTTAATCATAGTTTAGAATGAATAAGGTTACTTTTACTGAATACGGAAGAACAGCAAACAAAGGTCAAGCAGGAAGTGACTAGTTTAGGCGCGAAGCGTGTTTATCAAAGCTTAAGCCAACCCCAATAACCCATGCCCCTACAACAGTGTCCAATGCAGATTCCTCCAGGACATCAGGTGGGCCTCACGTCCAACGCCATCATCAGAATGGAATGTGATACCGTTAGGTTTGAGATAACACTGGCCCGTACCATCTTCCACCAGCACTCATAGTTAACCCCATAACCCCACCCTCCCCGTTTCCATGGCAGCCAAGCAAGCGGCAAAGCGAAGGCTGACACTCTTGCTGTCCTGTGTATTGCACTATTCTGCCTTTATTTTTCAACAGGGGTGTTTTTTACCCCAACATTGGTTATGGGCCCAGGCTACACAGTGTAAATACCAGTTACAGTTATAGAGGAGTTGCTACACACAACAAACTACTCTGGTGAAGATGGCACAAGTCCAGAGTCCAAATTTGTCACTGATTACTCGGTTGGATGGCACCAACTACATTTCCTGGTCCACCAAGTGTAGTCTGCTGTTGCGCAGAGAGGGGCTATGGGACATTGTGGCGAATCCACTGGATGTGACTTCCTGGAGGGTGGACAACAATGAAGATGCCAGAAAAATTAACATTCAAACAAAACAATGAAAGGGCATTATGCATCATAGGCTTGAAGCTAGATGATACCCAGCTAGTTCATATTTGGGTTGAACTTTCTGCAGCAAGATGCTGGGGTAATTTGAAGAGACTGTATGTTCGTGACACCGTAGGAGCACACATACATTTAACCCGGAAACTGTTTAGAACAAGGCTCAGCAAGGGAGGAGACATGTTAGTCCATATTAACTGCATGAAGGACATGTTCCAAGAGTTGCAAGAAAAGGGACTAAATTTTTCAGAACAGCACCAGGTTTACATACAACTCTCCTCATTGGATGAAAGCTACGACGCCATAGTAACATCATTTGAAGTGCTGTCTCAACAAGACCTTACATTAGCCAACGTCTCTTCGCGCCTGTTAGAAGAGTCAAGACGGCGAGTGGAAAGGCAACAACTTAGAGCTGAGCCATATATTGTGAATGTAAATGTAAATAACCATGTTTATACTGTAAAATGTTATAATTGTGGGAAAAGGGGCCATATAGCTACGTTTTGTAAAAAAAGGTAAACCACAAAACATGATTAAAAATAGAAACCACAACTGTAGTGTAACTACCTCTAGTAAGGCATCAGTGGACCACGATTTGGGGGTATTGATAGTGGAGCATCGCTATGTATTACTAGAGATAGAAAGAATTTTAGAAAAATGTCTTCAACAAATTACAAGGTTTCTTTAGCCAATGGATGGAAGATAAAAGCAGTTGGAGAAGGAATGGCTAAATGTAAATATGTACAGGAGGAATTGCATATGCTGTATGTTCCTATGCTAAAGTTTAATTTGCTATCAGTTAGACTGCTGGTTAAGCTAGGATATACAGTAACATTCAAGGGGAATGAGTGTTTGATAGAGAAGGGTGGAACCAAGGTTACTGGAAAACTGAATGATGGTTTATATGTGTTAACTGATAATCATGTAGCAAATGCTGTATGCTCAAACGTAAGACCACACGATGAGTGTGTTCACCTTCTGCACAGACGTATGGGGCACATTAGCTTTAAGAAGTTGCAGCAGACTGCAAAATTAGTTAATGGATTGAGACTGAAACCATGTAACAAATATTTGAATTGTAATGTCTGCAACAAGGAGAAGAGCAAACAAACCCCTGCAAACAGGTTAGATGGGTTCAAAACAAAGAAGCCACTGGAAGTTGTGTTTGCTGATCTAATACGCCCAATGAAGGCTAGTTTAGGGGGAGCTTGCTATGTACTCCACTATGTTCCACTATGGGCCCTGCCCTGTGGAACGACCTACCCCCTGAACTCTGTACCATCACCGACCTCCATCTCTTCCGCCAGTGTCTAAAAACACACCTGTTTCATCATTCATTCAAACATAGCCTCCGCTGTGACTAGTATTAGATAGTTTTAAAATGGGGATTTTAATTGGTTTTAGCGCAGGTTTTTGTTATTTAATAGGTTTTTAAATTTGTGTATTTTGTATTACTTTTGTATGTTATTTTAAATTCCTGTGCGCCGTCCTGGGTCCTTTTGGAGAAGGGTGGGATACAAATTGAATTAAATCTAAATCTAAATCTACTCAGTATAGTTGATCATTACTCCAGGTACGGGTTTTGCTATCTGCTTAAAAACAAGGCTGAAACATTTCAGAAATTCAGAAACTGGATAAGGTTTGCAGAAAGAAAAACAAAGGGAGAAATAGTAACCATAATAACTGATAATGGTACAGAGTTTGTTAACACCAGGTTTAGAACCATGTTAGAAACAATGGGTATCAAACACAAGTGTTCTGCTCCATACAGGCCACAACACAACGCATATATTGAAAGAAGGGGTCAAACTCTGCAAGCTATGGTAAGAACCATGTTAGCCGATGCAGGTTTACTGATAGCTTTGTGGGGGGAGGCAATGTTATGTGCTAATAGTCTACAGAACAACATAGTGAATACAACTACTGGGAAAATACTATACACATTATGGCATGGTAAAAAACCTGATCTTAGTTATATTCATACATTTGGTTCACCAGCATGGGTGCATATTCCATCGCAATTAAAACATAAGGGTCAAAGCAGAGCACAACAGTTAATATTTGTTGGATATAATGCAAACCATAAATCATATAGGTTTTGGCAGAAAGAAACAACAAGGGTGATTCACAGTTCTAATGCAAAATTCCTGGAACATTTAGGATGGGATAAATTGGAGAATGGAAAAGAAATAAATTTTGAGACACAAACTGAACATACACATAAAGAGAAGGACAAAGAAGTTGCAGAGACTACTCAAGAGGAGGTAGGAGAGCAGGAACATATAAAGGTGAAAAGTCCTGAACTGCCAAGGAGGTCGAAAAGAGAAACCAGGCCACCTGATAGATATCAGGCGACTATGGTCTATCAAACAACTAAGGTTCCTGCAACTTACACTGAGTTAACAACATGATGATCAAAAGATGTGGAGAGCTGCAATGGAGAAAGAGTTGAAATCATTGCAGAATCTGGGAGTATATGAGTCAGTTGCAATACCACAAGGGAAAAACATAATAGGAAGCAAATGGATATATAAAATAAAGACTGGAATAACTGGTGAGATTACATATAAAGTAAAGTTGGTGGCACAGGGATTTAATCAGTCTGTAACTGATTATGATGAAGTGTATGCACCGAGTTTAAAAGCAACTAGTCTCAGGGCAGCATTAGTGTGGGCAGCTAGACACCAGTCATCAATCATCTGGATGTAGAGACAGCATACCTGCATGCACCATTACAGCATATGATTTATATGCAGAGGCCAATGGGTTACGAGGAAGATAAACAACCTCACTGTTGGTTGTTGAAGAAAAGTCTATACGGGTTGAAGCAATCAGGATATGAGTGGAACCAGTGTATTGTGAATGCATTAAACAAAATAGGATTTAAGGCAGGATTGGCAGATCTGTGTCTGTTCAAGATGGAGAGGGATGGTTTAACAGCATTACTATTATTGTTTACTGACGACATAGCTTTAATAACCAAAACAAAGCAAGATGCAGTAAGAATAGTTGATCAATTAAAAACATATTTTAGAATCAAGAACCTAGGAGAAATACAGCAATACCTAGGATTACGAATTGATAAGACTGGGAAAGGTTTCAAAATTTCACAAACAGAAAAGATCAACAAGTTATTAAAGAGTTATAATATGGAACTATGTAAACCGTCGAAAACACCAATGGGACAGGAGCTTAATGATAGCAATACACAGAGTCCATTATTTGACAAAGGGATATACCAATCGCTAATCGGTACTCTATTGTATATTAGCAATTGGTCAAGGCCAGATATTGCCTTTAGTGTTAACCAACTGGCAAGGTATAGTGCAAAACCGACTGAACGGCACTGGCAGGCAGTGAAAAGAATATTAAGATATCTAAAGAACAGTATGTATTACGCATTATATTTGGAACCATCAGATGATTTGGAATTATCAGCATTCGCAGATGCGAGTTTTGCCACAGATATCAACTCAAGAAAGTTTACCTCAGGAATTGCAAAATTTCTGGGTAAATCATTAATCAGTTGGCGATCCATTAGGCAGAAGCATCTTAGCCTGTCTACAATGGAGGCAGAATTTTCGTGTTTGTCGCTGTTGTGTACTGACCTAATATGTGTAAAGCAGTTATTGCTGGATTTGGCATTGACATGAGTAGTTCAATAACTGTATATGAGGACAATCAAGCAGCCATACAAATGGCTACAAATCTAGCAGTGAAAACAAGATCTAAACACACAGATCTTAGGTATTTGAATGTGAGGGAGTGTATAAAGAATAAAATGGTAAAGCTTGTATACTGTATGTCAGAGAATAATGTAGCTGACCATTTTACGAAAGCTCAAGGAGTGATAAAGCACAAAGAGTGTTGTGATGTTTATGGCTTAAGGATGTAAATATATATTGATCAACCAAAGGGGGAGTATGTTAGGATAATTATCCTGATGTTGGGTTGACAATATATATAAGCCAGGATTCTTAAAGAGTATATGTAACTTTAAGGACTATGTTGAATCTGATTGGCTGTGCTTCCCAGCTCAATCATAAAAAGGCAGCTGGGAACACAGTTCATCCCTTTTTGCTTTCCTTTGCTTCCTGATTGCCACTGAGGAGGAGCTGAAGACGGAAGAAGTATCATTATTTGTTTTGACTGTAAGATAACTGTGTTTTTGGTGAAGGACTGATTATTGTTGGAGGAGTTAGTATCACTGTTTGGAAGAAGTATTTTAGTTACTGCAAAAGTAAAGACTGTTTATTTTTCTACTATCAGTGTTTGATAGTTATTGTGTGCTTTAAGCAACGTTGTCAGATCTGCTTCCATCATAAATCAGGAAAGACCACGCTCAAACTCATTTGGAAAGTTTAAGGTTACTTTTACTGAATATAATAAGACTGCAGCGAAAGTCAAGCAAGGAATGAAACATTTAGGCGCGCAACACACGTATCAAAGCATAACCCAAACCTTTGTTCTTTGACCCAAGCACATTGTCCAATGCAAAGCCGGTCACGACGTCAGGTGTACTTCCTGCCCAGGACCATCAACAGAATGCAATGCAGACCGTTAGCTGAGGTGATAACAGACTGTGGCCACATCTCTCTCTCTCCTGCTCACTTGTATCCAAGCAACCCCCCTCCCATTTCAATATGACAGCCGAAGCGAGCAAAAAGCGGAGGCTGACATCCGGCCCTCCTCCAGAAAAGCGACATCAGTCCTGGAATAAAACACAAACAAACAAGAACACCGAGAAGTACAGAGACAGACAGAAAATACACACACAAAAGAACAACAGTGGTTAAGGCTTGTCAGGATATTTAGCATAAAACTTCTTAAGCACTTTAGGGGCTCAAACGTGGCGTTTATCCACCCATTCGGTATGGGAGGGAGGGAAATCCCTCCACGACACTAGGTATTGAACTTTATTTCTCCAGACTCTAGAATCCAAAATGTCTTTTACTTCGTAATGGGGTTCACCAGCAGCCAATAACGGTGGTGGGGGTTCAGATTGTGGTTGCCGAAGATAAGACGTGTGTTCAGGCTTCAAAAGATGGACATGGAAAATGGGGTAAAGCCGACGATAAGTTTTTGGCAAATCCAGTTTGACTGACACGGAACTGATGATCTTAACAATGGGGAAAGGTCCAACATATTTCGGACCCAGTTTCTTACACTTTTGAGAGCTCTCCAAAGATCTGGTAGAAAGGTAAACACGGTCACCAACTTTATAATCTGGGGGGGCAGTTCGTTTTTTATCAGCATACAATTTATGAGATTGGTGAGCATCATCCAGCATTTTCAGCGCCACAGGCCAAAATGATGCCATCTTACCACTCCAATCTAAGAGTGAGAGAACGGTAGGAGACTTGTGAAGCAACTCAGGAATAGGCACAAAGTCTTGACCATAGATCACTTTGAAGGGAGTCATACTGGTGCTGCTATGAACGGAATTGTTATATGCCACCTCAGCATGGATTAACAGGTCGGCCCAATCATCTTGTTGGTAATTAATGAAACACCGCAGATATTGCTCCAAAACGGAATTAGCCCTTTCACAAGCTCTGTTCGTCTGAGGGTGGTGGGAGGAGCTTAACCCCTGGGAGGAGCCAATCATCTTCAAGAATTCCTTCCAAAATCGAGAAGTGAACTGAACTCCTCTATCAGAAATAATACATCGAGGAACTCCGTGTAGTCGATAAATGTGATTCAGGAACAATTTTGCTAAGGCCTTAGCCGATGGGATTCCTGAGCACGGAATAAAATGAACTTGCTTCGAAAATAGATCAGTAACTACCCATATGACAGTGAAACCATGGCTATTTGGAAGATCCACAATGAAGTCCATAGATATCTCCTTCCAAGGATACTCCGGCCGTGCTACAGACTGGAGGAGACCTTGAGGTTTGCCAGGGGGGCGTTTACATGCAGCACAAACTGGGCAACTAGCAATGTAAGACTCAACATCTTTCTTCATACAAGGCCACCAGAATTGACGTTTAAGTAAGTGTAGGGTCTTCACGAAACCAAAATGACCAGCTAGACGAGAATCGTGCGCCCTCTGGAGTACAAAAGTACAGAGTTTAGCAGGGACGTAAAGTTTAGAACCCACCCAGGGTAAGTCATCCCGCAAAGTACAGTCTCCACAATGCACAGCAAACCAATCATCAGCCTGAAGTTCTTCTTTAATTTTAGAGATTCAGGAGGGGTTTGGGCCTGTAGAGTAGAATGGCTGTGAATGGTCACCGGAGCAGCTAAGTCACACACCGGGATGACAGGCTGGATCACTGTAAGCTTAGAGCAATTGTATTGAGGAAGGCGTGATAATGCATCCACCATAAAGTTTCTTCCTCCAGGAATATATTTCATGGAAAAATTAAATCGACTGAAATATTGAGACCACCGGACTTGTTTAGGAGAAAGTTTGTGAGGTCTCCGGAGAGATTCCAAATTTGTATGATCAGTCCATACTTTGAATGGGTGAGATGCTCCCTCTAAGAAATGCCGCCAAGTCATGAGGGCCCACCGCACTGCAAAAGCTTCCTTTTCCCAAATAGCCCATCTTCTTTCAGTATCCAAGAGCTTACAAGAAGCATAAGCGCAAGTTTGTAATTCCTCGTTGGAGTTGTATTGGAGTAGAACTGCTCCAACTGCCACATCGCTGGCATCAGCCTGTACGACAAAAGGCGCATCCATGTCCAGGTGTTTCAAAATTGGCTCTGCTGCAAACAAGCGTTTACGTTTTTCGAAGGTCGCTTGGCATTCCATAGACCAGTTCAGGGGTTTACTAGGCCGTGGTTTTTCATCACCCTTTGTTTTAAGTAAGTTCGTAATTGGTAGAGCAATACTGGCAAAAGAGGGGATAAATTGGCGGTAAAAGTTTGCAAACCCCAAGAAACATTGCAATTGTTTACGGGTGCGAGGTGGGGCCCATTCAGTCACTGCCTTTACTTTAGCAGGATCCATCTCAATACCTCCTGATGAAATGCGGTATCCGAGATAATCGATCTTGCTTTGATGAAATTCACACTTTGAGAGTTTAGCATATAGTTCCGCTGCCCTCAGTTTGCGCAAAACAGAACGGACAAGCTTCACATGTTGTTCACGTGTTTCCATGTAAATAAGGATATCATCAAGATATACGATAATGCCTTTGTACAGGTGCTGATGTAAGACCTTATTTATCAGTTGCATGAAAACCGTTGGTGCACCTTGTAGGCCAAATGGCAGAACTTTAAATTGAAAACAACCTAACGGGCAATTAAAAACAGTTTTCCATTCATCCCCTTCTTTAATCCTAATCCTATAGTAAGCTTCTCTGAGATCCAGTTTTCTAAAAATTTTACCTCTCACTAGATTGGCGAGCATATCTTTCATGAGGGGGAGGCGGTAGACATTTTCAGCGCAGATCGTGTTCAAGTTCCTGTAATCCACCACTAGGTGGAGTTGGCCATCTTTCTTCTCTCTGAACATAACAGGAGCCGCGACTCGACGTCTAGCAGGTTCAATAAAACCTTTTGCCAAATTTTTGTCAATGAACTTGCGCAATTCCACCATTTCTCCTGGTGTCATGGAATAAATGCATAGTTTAGGTAGTTGCACCCCTGAGAGGAAATCAATGGTGCAGTCTGTGGAGCGGTGGGGTGGAAGTTTGTCAGAAGATTTTTCACTAAAAACATCTTTTAAATCCAAATATTCTGTAGGAATCTTTTCTTCCCCTGGTATTTGTTCCAAAACGGTTGCCACTTGGTCAGTCGACACGTTTTCATTGGGGTTGGGGGCCCCTGGAGCCAGATCCACATCTAGGGTGGGGGGGCGTACTTTGGGGGATACATATCCAACCATCTTTCCAATCTATGATAGGGTTCCATTTCCGCAACCACGTTAATCCCAAAATAATTGGGTTGTCTGCAATAGGAGCAACAATGAAATGAATGGTTTCCCTATGGTGATCGCCAAACACCAACTCAAGTGGTTCTGTAACAAATTGAGCTGGACCTCCCCCCGCTACCGATCCATCCATTTGACAGAATGCGATCGGCACTTTTAAAGTCTTAAGGCGAATTCCTAGTTGTTGTACTAGATCTTGGCTTTTAAGGCATCGTGAACATCCAGAATCCAAAAGGGCTAGTAATTCTGAGAAATGTCCACTAGAGGGCGTTTTTAACTTAAGGGGAATAGTCATGGGGCCCGACCGGGAACTCACCCAATGCTTGTCCGATTCCTCGTCAGAGGCGGCATCCTTCTCCCAGTCATTCGGATCCTGCCCTGGTTCATAATAGTTGGTAGTCAGGTCCAGTGGCTCCATCCCCAACATCGCTGGTACGTGGATCAGTCTTTCTGGTGCCTTTATTCATCTCAGAAGATGGCCTGGGGCGGGGCTTCAATCCTATTCTGCAAGCATTAGCCCAATGCCCCTCCTTCCCACATTTGAAGCAAGCAGTACCGCGTTGTTTGTTGGAGGGTCCTCCCCTCCCTTCTCTTGGGCTATCACGACGTGGTGTAGCAAATGGCGATGCTTTAACTTCTCTTTGCACTGAATGAACATTGGCTTTTCTAATTAAATCAATCTCTACTTCAGCAGATAAATCATACCAACCCTCAAGGGTATGAGGATTCCGTCTGTTGATACAGCTCTGATATAGATCAGGGTGCAAGCCTTCAGTGAAACTGTCGATAAGAGCTTCCTTACTCCAACCTCTCATGTAAACAGATAATTCACGAAATCGTTGAGAAAAATCTTGAACTGGTTGATTTCCCTGACGTAATGACTTCATTTCTAAGCGGGCTTTTCGTTCCATGTGGGGGTCCTCGAAACGCCTTCTCAGGGTGAACATAAATCTGTCGAAATTTCTCATCAGAGGGGAGTTATCATTGTGCAAAACTACCATCCAATCAGAAGCCCTGCCCTCCAGTGCCAGACAAACAACCCTAATTTTGCTATCATCATCTGGCAAATCAAACGCAGCTTGCCTCACAAAATTGCTGACATGTAGTAGGAAACATTCCAATTCCTTAGCATCACCTCCAAATTTCACTCCCAATGGAGGGACAGTAGCCATTCTGCGGGCCGGGGGGCTTGCTTCCCTTCTACGGCGTGGGGGGGGGGGGAACCGGCCTTGCTGTCGCTGGGCGCTGTGTGTGTTCCTCTTTCTGGGTAGGGGTCCCTCCAAATTGGGGTTTTACTTCCTCCCTCCTTGGCAACAATCAATCCCGAGGGTCGAGGGCCCCTTTGCCTTGATTTCTCTGCTGCGTTTCATCTCATCAGATTCTGCAATTAATTTCTGCGCTTGCTGTCTTAGAAGAAATTCATCTTCTGGCACTTCCCAGAAAGCGGAGGGGGGGTGGTGGTGTCTGCATCTAGTATTTACTCCCCAAGGGGTTTCTTCAAAAATTCCTTTTCTGCCCACTCCCTTGGACCATCGGTGACGAACTGATTTATCTTCAGATTTATCTTCACCCTCCAAGCTAACATCCATTAAGAGTTCAGTAACTGACCTGGTATCTTTGGGTTTTGATTCCTGGATGTCTGTACTGAGGGGGGAGGCTGTATTGGGCGCAGTTGCTCCCAGTAATTCTTTTTTCTCAGCGTCCGACATTCTTTGAAGTTTTAGGTTTTATCTCACTCGCTGCTGAAGCTATTAACTCAGAGACGAGTGTAAATTGATTTCCTTGCTTTTTGTCAGATCTGCTTCCATCATAAATCAGGAAATACCATGCTCAAACTCATTTGGAAAGTTTAAGGTTACTTTTACTGAATATAATAAGACTGCAGCGAAAGTCAAGCAAGGAATGAAACATTTAGGCGCGCAACACACGTATCAAAGCATAACCCAACCCTTTGCTCCTTGACCCCAGCACATTGTCCAATGCAAAGCCGGTCACGACGTCAGGTGTACTTCCTGCCCAGGACCATCATCAGAATGGAATGCAGACCGTTAGCTGAGGTGATAACAGACTGTGGCCACATCTCTCTCTCCTGCTCACTTGTATCCAAGCAACCCCCTCCCATTTCAATATGACAGCCGAAGCGAGCAAAAAGCGGAGGCTGACAAACGTATCTCTTGCTGTCCAGTGTATTGCACTTTTCCGCCTTTATTTTCCAACAGGGGTGTTTTTTAACCCTAACACCCCCACTGCCAGCACCGCCAACTCCCCCCCCCCCCACAAAGCTACTGCCGAGTCAGCGGCCTCTCTCTCCTCTCTCTGTAGGTAGGTAGGTAGGTAGAGGTATAGAGGGAGAAATACAGTAGGCAGGTAGGTAGGTAGCTGGATAAAGAGGGAGAGGGAGAAATACAGTAGGTAGGTAGGTAGGTAGGTAGGTAGGTAGGTAGGTAGGTAGGTAGGTAGGTGGATGGAGAGAGAGAGAGAAATACAGTAGGTAGGTAGAGGGAGAGAGGGAGAAATACAGTAGATAGGTAGGTAGGTAAGTAGGGAGGGAGGGAGGGAGGGAGGGAGGGAGGGTAAGAGAGGGAGGGGAGGGAGAGGGGAGGGAAACCGAGGCAGAGAAGGAAGGGGGTCACTGAGAGGGTCTATGGGGTGAAATTTTTCATTTAACCAAACTTGGCCACAGCAATGCGTGGCGGGTACAGCTAGTAATAAATAAGACCATAAAATAGAGAAAATAATTAAAAATGAAGAAGCTAAATTGTTTTGGGACTTTAGAATTCAAACAGACAGGCACCTGCTTGCATAACATACCAGACAATAAAAGAGACAACCAAAAAGTCTGGATAGTGGATGTAGCAGAACCTAGAGACAGCAGAATAGAAGAGAAAGAATTGGAAATGATAACAATATACAAAGACCTACAGATAAAAATAGAACAACTGTGGCAAAAAGAAAACAAAGGGAATATCAATAGGAATAGGTGCCTTGGCTGCAATCCCAAAATAACTCAAGGACTACTTGAACACCATCAACAAACTCAGCATCAGTCAATTGCAAACAGCTTACTCAGAACAGCTTACATCCTGCAACCTCTAACACCATAAAATACCAACAATTGCTATTCTAGATCTTTGGGAAGGTCTCAATAGGTGGATTAAAAGGTGAAATCCAGTCTGTCTGACTGTGAAGTGAACCATAATAATAATTACTGTATACCTCATGTCCATGCATAATATTAAAAAATCTTCACTGTTTATTGTTTTTTTCTGCTTTTACCAACAGTTTTATGAAGTTTGTTGTGTTCTGTCTACATGGAACCATACTTTGTGAGATGGGTGGCTGTTCTGACACCCTCCTTAACACGACTAATCACTAAACTGACCGATACTTTGCAGTTTGCCCGGACTGACCTCGACTAGACTTGACACACACGAAAGCTTTGACTCTTCAAATTATACGTTGTTTCCTGCAAACCTACTCTTCTTTTAAAGCCTCTTGGGATGAGTATCAATTAGGCAATTGATACTCATTATCTCCTCCAGTTGTGTCCCTCTTCTAATTGACGCTGCCTTCTCTCAATCCTTCTAAGCCTGACATCAGGGACAAACTGGGTTTCCTCCTCCCCACTACACCAAGCCCCAGGTGCCTCCTGATGCCTAGCTGGGCTCTCTGCTCTCTCACTCTCAGCCTCCTCCTCTAAAGCAGACTCATAGGACTCCTCACTAGAGGAATCCATCAGCAGCTCATCCGGAGCCGACTGGGCCACAACAGGTGGCTATATAAATTTGTTAAATAAATAAATGTGTATGAAAATCAAATGAACAGGAGGAGAACCCAGAAATATTGCTGCGAGAACGGCTGGAGAAACAGCAAGCTCCACGGAGCTATGCAAAAACCCAACCAGCAAACTGTCGGCAAGAGGTCCACACACCAGAACCATCTTGTAGGGATGGGGTACAAGAAGAGGCATTTCAGACGACTGTGAGGAGCAAGGCAAGGTCCTCAACAAGTCAAAAGCAAGCTCTTCAAAGATCAACAGCAGGGGTGGTGGCCATCTTCAAATGACCACTCTGGAGCCGGGGCAAATAGATAAGTTTTGGGCAGGAGTGGCATTACGGATGGAGTGTTGGGATTGGGGAAAGAGTGGCCAAAGCAAGGTAAAAGAATTTCATTTCGGTGCTTACATTTTTTTCCCAGAGTGTAAAATAGTGGCTGAATATCACCTGGAACACAGAGGGGGAAGGGCAAAAAGGGGGTGGGGGACCATCGGTGATTAAATATCAAGCCCAAGAAGATTTTGATTAATAAAATCAGATTTGGAGGAACTGGAAAAAAAAGGAAAACTTGGAAAATTTGTGAATTGACTTAGAACTTTTGGTTCAGTTTGTGGAAATTTTTGACAAATTATTGACACAATCACATAGAAGGATTTTAAAAGCCATCTTTTGGAGAGAAGAAGTACAGTTACATTCTCAAGCAATGCCTAGCAGTTAAAACATGACCATGACCACTGAAGAAACATATTAAGAACACTGAAGGAAGGTGTGGTCCCTTTTTATTGTCTGACTTTGCTTTGTCTACGACTGAGGAAGAAAACAAAAAATTTTTTGAAGTGGACTGGACTATTCTGGGACCTGATATTGAAAGGTGGAAATAAGAAGGAGGACTTAATTAACTGTGGAAAAATTATAAAGATATTAAAAGTGTGTTAAATCTGACCATGTAAGGTGGGATGTTTGAGGAATTACTTGAAATGCTAAAAGATGTGTGAGCAACATTAAAAGGTAACAAAGAGCCAGAAAAACTGTTGAAGCACAAAAACAGGAGTTAGGAGATGAACTGGCAAGGAACACAAATGAGAAGCAAGAAGTTAACAGGGTAGAGAAAGAAACAAAAAAAACTCCAGTTAGACAATACGACTGAGATTTACATAGATAGAGTAGAGAGGGAAAAAGGAAAATGTTACCCAAAAAAGAAATTAGCTAAAAATAAAGATAGAAATAGTGGGAAGTGAAAAAGAAAAATTCTGGGAATGGTTATCTAAAAAATCTATCAAAAAGTGAGAGAAAAGATCCAGAGGAAAGAAATAATACATATAAAAAGAAGAAAAAGAGGGGAGGGAAAAGAAACTAGGAACAGGGCATTAGTAAAAATATATGAAATATGTTAAAAATTTAATTAAATAAACTTTTAATTCGGATTTTAGGAGGTTCCGGGGGTGGGTGTTACTCAGTTAGGCTCACTCGGGAATATTGCCAGGCCGGCTGGCGGAGCCAACAGGGAAGTGAGCAGGTCCGATAAGGGGGGACGACAGGGGTCGATCCTACAGAGGGCTTTTCTAACGGTCTTGGGGAGGGGTAGGTATGGCGGGAGCCAGGGATCACGCCATCCGTTGGGGGAGCGTGGCCGCTGGTTACAAGCGGTCACACGCCCCAACTCCCTGAGCTCCCCCCGCAATCTAGGAGGCCAAGGATCACAGAGCCGGGGCCCCAGGCTGATGATATGCAACGCCAGGTCAGTGGTCAACAAAGCCCCCCTCATTAATGACCTTGTGTCAGAGGGGATGCCGGACCTGGTGGGTATTACGGAGACCTGGTTAGGCCATGAGGAAGAGTTCAATAGGTTATGGGAAGAGTTCAACTTTGTTACTTCTGATGATATGGACAGGTTGCCGAGGTGACTGAATGCCACCACATGTTTATTGAACCCGTGTTCCTCCTGGCTTGTACTGGCATCCTGGGAGGTTACATGAGGCTGGCTCCAGGAAATAGTGAATGCTTCCTTGGGTGAGGGGTTCTTGCCGGCCACCTTGAAAGAGGCGGTGGTGAGGCCCCTCCTCAAGAAGCCTTCCCTGGACCCAACATTGTTAGTAAATTATCGTCCAGTCTCCAACCTTCGCTTTCTGGTGAAGGTTGTAGAGAGTGTGGTGGCACAGCAGTTTCCCCGGCACCTGGAGGAAATGGACTATCTGCACCCACGCCAGTCCAGCTTCCGACCTGGGCACAGCACTGAGACGGTATTGGTCGCGTTGGTGGATGATCTCTGGAGTGCCCGGGATAGAGGCTGTTCCTCTATCCTGGTCCTATTAGACCTCTCAGCAGCTTTTGATACCACCGACCATGGTATCCTATTGCACCGACTGGAGGGGTTGGGGGTGAGAGGCACCGTTTTACGGTGGTTCTCCTCCTACCTCTCCGGTAGGTTGCAATTCATGTTAGCAGGGGGCAGAGGTCAACCTCGAGGCCCCTCATGTGTGGGGTACCTCAGGGGTCGGTCCTCTCGCCGCTCCTGTTCAACACCTATATGAAGCCGCTGGGTGAGATCATCCGTGGTTTTGGGGTAGAGTACCATCAGTACACTGACGACACGCAGCTGTACATATCTACCCCACACCACCCCAACAATGCCGTTGAAGTGATGTCCTGGTGCCTGGAGGCCGTACGGGTCTGGATGGGGAATAACAAACTTCGACTCAGACCGAGTGGCTGTGGTTTCCGACATCCCGGTACAGCCAGTTGATGCCATCACTGGTCATCGGGGGCGAGCTGTTAGCCCCCGTGGAAAGGGCCCGCAACCTAGGCGTCCTCCTGGACTCCTGGCTGTCCATGGAAGACCATGTGATGGCCGTGGCCAGGTTTTTTTTTACCAGGTCCGCCTGGTACACCAGTTGCGCCCCTTTCTCGACCATGACGCCCTCCGCACAGTCACTCAAGCACTCGTTATGTCCTGCCTAGACTACTGCAATGCTCTCTACATGGGACTCCCCTTGAGGTGCACCCGAAGACTGCAGCTAGTGCAGAATGCGGCCGCGCAGGGGATTCTAGGTGCTTCACGGCATTCCCACGTAACACCTCTCCTGCGCGAGTTGCACTGGCTACCTGTAGTTTTTTGGGTGCACTTCAAGGTGTTGATAACCATCTTTAAAACGCTCCATGGCACGGGGCCTAGTTATTTGCGAGACCGTCTCCTACCTCATACATCCCTCTGGCTGATTCGCTCCCACAGGGAGGGCCTTCTCCAGATGCTGTCGGCCAGGCAGTGCCGGTTGGCGACCCCCAGGGGAAGGGCCTTCTCTGTGGCGGGCCCAGCCCTCTGGAGCGACCTACCCCCCTGAACTCCAGACCACCACGGACCTCCATCTCTTCCGCCAACGCCTCAAGACATAGCCGGCCTAGCCTAGCCCCCAAGACCATCCCTATAAACTGAGTTTTAAATTGTTTTTAATTGTTTTTAATTTTTTGGTAACTTCTTAGTGTATTTTTAGCACAGGTCACTTCAAATTTAATCAGTTTTTATTGCTTGTAGTCATATTTATTTATATGTTCGTATTTATCTATATGTCTGTATTTTTCATTTTAACTTCCTGTGCACCGCCCTGAGTCCCTTCAGGGAGATAGGCGCGGTATAAAAAAAAATCATGATAACGATATGCAGCTAATTAAGATGTGATTGAACTATAGTAATATTATTAATTGTGCAAATTATTAAGTAAAATGTTGATTATATACAGTATTGAACTTGAAGATATATATTACAAATAGAAAATAGATGGAAATGAAATGATAAAGTTGGTTTATTTCTAAAGGGTTAAAATGACATGTTTTATATATAAAAAAATTAATTTAAAGTTAGAAAATATGGGAAGGAAATAATATGGCTAAAATGCGAAATGGAAATATGAATTATTTATAGGTGAAAATGTTAAAGGTGGGAAACTGGACAACACTCTGTTTACAAAAGAATTTTAAATATGTAACAAAAAATAAATAACTTTGTTTTTTAAAAAAGAAAATCAAATAAACAAATACATGCAACTGTGATTTCTTGCAATACTTTTAAATATGCCATAGTTTTGCCCACTATCCAGTCAATGTAACAGCTTTGATTTCTCAGTAGACATCTATAGAATTATACAGTGATAAGTATCTGGAGATGTGCATGGAAGGATCATTGAAACCTCAGCACAAATATTTATTTCTATGCAGCGCTATGCAGATTACATTGAATAGAAAGATTAGACAGACATATCAAAAACCAATAGCAAGTTTATTCTAGGATCCCAATAATTAATTGTTATGATAGTGTAGATCAGTTTACATACCTAGTAAAGGATACATTTCAGATCTCTCCTTGGTTAAATATGCTTTGTAAATCATTCTATTTTTAAAAAAATGTGGGTTGGGGAGAAAGGGAGAGAGAGAAGAAGAAAATGAAATTTATGCAAACATTTCCCATTTGTATCACATTTGCCTTTTTAAGAAAAGAGCCTATATAATAACAACAACAATAATAATAATAATCATCATCATTATCATCATCATCATCATCATCTTTATTGTTATTGTAATAATATTTTAATAAAATTATTATGAAATTGGTTTGAGCGCCGTGCCAACACCTGCACCAGGTGGAATACAAACAGCAGTGACAGCCACAACAGGAATCTCTCCAGGCAAATAAAAAGGCCGACAAAAGACAGTTGAAATAAAATGGCCAACAAATGACAGTTGAAAAGGATCAATTGTACTTTGTCTTTTATTATCCATTTCTTCAAATCTGTTTGGCATTTTAGGAGTTGGTAGAAGAGGAGCATGTCTCTTTTTCTTTTTTATTTCTTGTTGCAATGAACTTTGAGGAATCGCACTTGGCATTTTTTCTTCTCTCTCAGCTTTCCCAACAGAAAAGGATGGAATTACTGGTAGGGGTGGTGCTCTCCGCTTCTTCATTTCAATTCTTGCAGTTGCCCCTTGTATATTCCCAAGAGATAATGATGGTGCCACCATTACAGAACATAAACTTCGTGAAGAATCTGCGATCATTGTTTCTTCAAGGCTTTGTTTACGATACAACATAGGTTTTAAAAATTCTCCACTACCCAGATCTAGGCTTCTTCTTGAGGATTTCTCTGCCTGAAACTTGTTTTTCTTACTTGTCCTAAAAAATCAGAGTAATCCTTTTTTCTTTAACTGATGTGTCACAATCAGTTGATATGTTTGTTTCTCTACAGTAGGTTCAGAGCGAGTTCTTGATGGAAAAGTCTGCTGTGACACCAGGAGCTCAAAGCCGCTGTGCCTAAGCGTGCCGCCATCTTGGATGGAAAATATAATTTAATGTTTAATAATTACTGTATTCTAGTCCAATTGCACCTTCCATATTGGGCAGTCCAAACAAGGAGTGTTTAATACAGAAATGATTATGAGCAAAGATTTCCAATCCAGGAAATACTATAATTGGTGCACAAACTGGATCTGTTCAGAAGTCCTCTTAATTATAGCCACACCTGCTTTTCTTTTTTTTTTTTTATTGAAAAAGTTTTATTCACACAAATTTTCCCCCTTTTTACCCCCCCCCGACGTGTAATATAAATCACATACAAATACTGTACCCCCCTCACCCCATCTTAAAATAAGTTTCTCATTCAGATATTATACCCCCTCGCCTCCCAGCAGACACAATATAAGTTTCTCTTAGTATATTAATATCCCATTAACACCATCTTCTAAGTTAATTAAAGATATAAAAAACATAATATAAATTTCTCTTTAAGAAAAAAAAAGGCATATCCCATTATTCCCCTCTCTAGATTAATCATACATATATATTACCCCGCCCTCCACCCTAGCCCTCCCCCACCTCCCATTCAAACCCACCCCCCTGACTTCCGCTATACACCACTCTAATAATTCCAAGCATCCCAAATATTATTTACTCTATTCACCTATCAATCAAAGCATTCTTACCTAAAAGCTACATAATACTTCCTAATCTGATATTTATTCTGTATATAATCAATCCATTAGAAACCTTATAACAAACTCAACATAAACACCCCCTTTTAGTTGAACATTAAAATACATAGAAAATAATTCTTAAGATCTAAATACCATATCATATAACCTAACACTTATAAAACTTAAACCATATATCCTAGCTTAAGTTTACATCCTTCCTGATTCAAAAGGTTTACTATTTTTCCCCTCTCCATTTGCTTAATTGCCCACTTAACAACACAAAAAAATGTAAAGATTACTCTAATATTTGAAAAAAGCAAAGTTACTTCTCTCTTCACAAAGGAAACAGAAATAGTATAGGAAAATTTCAGATCCTATCACATGAAGGATACAGTAAATTGCAAGAAAATTTCAAAGTTCGACCCAAGTTTTTCCCCAGAACACTAACATAATATTAGTCCTTTCCGCGTCAATGTTCATAAGTCCAACTCTTTAGGTCTCCTTCCATTCCATCCATAGCTGTTTGTAATACCAGTTTAAGCAGCTGCCCCCATAAATAACAAAAAAAGCACAACCCTTTACATAGGTAACCCCCGAGTGACTTTTCATCAGGATTATAAAGTTCCAAGATCGTGATAGGGTAACAACCAGATCCACTGCAAATGCTCCGGTTCCAGTTTTCAACCCTGAAAAAGTTTCCACATCCAAGAGAACCAGCATTGCAGAGATCTGTATATTTTTATCTAGATTGATTAATTGCTTCGTCCTTTAATCCTTTTGTCTTTCTTAACTCGCCGAGATTGAGACCTCCTCTGCTTCTGCGGTTTCTGAATTTGTCTGGTGCTAGACCTGGCTTCACATTGCTCATCTGATTTACGTATTGGCATTCCAACAGATCCCCCTATAGCAGTCTTCGACATTTCCTCCAGAGTAGGGCTTAAAAAAAGCCCAGGGGAATCCAACTGAGTATGTTCTTCCATCTCTTTTCCAAATTGTTTCTGCTCCATCTCAATATCTTGCTCTGAACCATCCAGATCTACTAGTGTTGGTATAGATATACGTGGGGGCGTTGCACTTTTCTTCAGTATTTCATAATAAAAATCTCTTGCCTTGTCTATAGTATTCAAACAATACCGCGCCCCTTCATATCTGAATATAACACCCATTGGAGCATCCCACCTGTACTGTATCCCTCTTTTCTTCAGCTCCTCCACCAAAAAACCAAAATCCCTTCTGAGCTTCAGGATAGTTGATGGAAGTTCCTTAAAGACACCAATCCGTTTTCCAGCTATGTAGAGAGAGGAGTGAAAAGACTTCTGCAGAATATCATTTCTGAGGTTTCTCTCAGTAAAATATATCACAACATCTCTCGGTAGTTGCCTTTGTAATGCTATACGTGAGTTTGCTCTGTAAATTTTATCAATCTTAGCATAAATTTCACCAGGATCCATTTTTACTAATATAGCCAAAGCATCGGCAGAAACTTTTCTTAAGTCTTCTCTAGGATTTTCTGATAATCCCCTCAGTCTAATGGCGTTTTCCATTAACAAAAATTGTAACATAATAACCTGTTTGTCCAATTTGTGCATATTCCCCTCCATTTCCACCAATTTCAAATCCGTTTCCTTTGCTTTGACTTCCACCTCTGAAGACAGCTTTTCGATTTTCCCATCAATTTTAATGATAACTTCAGACAGACTCTTGGCCATTGCAAGCATTTTTTTTTCCAATTGTTCATATTTCTCCTGGATCATTCTTTTGAGGTCTCTGCTTTCATTAACTATAAAGTTCATCAAATCTTTAAAGTCCTGGGGAGTTACTACACGAGTTTGTTCCATTGCCTTGCTTTTAAGCTTTCCAAGTTTTCAGGAAGAGGAAAAAAAAAACCTCTTCAAAATATCAAAATAAGTCAGTAATAAGTAATACGTTTAGCTTAACGCTCAATAAATCAGATAGTGCATTTGGCTTTATAGCTTGCTCCCCCTTTCCGCCTACAGCTGTCCGCTATCAGCCAGGGGTTAAGCAGAGACCAAAATCCACAAATCAATAATTAGACAAGGCAACTAAGTTTCATTTCATTCATCTGGTAGTTAACGCCATCTTGAATCCTTTGTTCTTTAAAACAGTTCACAAACTTTAATTACTTGCGTTTAGTTTCCTTTGAAGTACGAAGGCTTGAAATATAGTCCTTCTTGATGGATTGCATGTCAATCAGGATTGGGTACAAGCCAAAACAACTAACTTTCATTTCGTCTCATCTGGTAATTAACGCCATCTTGATTCCTTCGTTCTAAAGGCTGTGTCTAAGATCTACTATATTCTGGCAAAATCACAAACTTTAATTACTTGCGTTTACGATGAGTAGCCAAGAAGTTCCCTTTGAAGTATAAAGTTGCCTTGGAATGTAGATTAGAAGTTAAAAGCAGTTTGCTTTGCCGTGTTAATTAGCCAATTAACACGGTCTCCACACCCGTCCGGAGAAGATCGCGGCCTAAAGAGGGGAGGGTCTCTCCTTACTCGCTCCTCAGAGGAAAACTAACCCTCTGAGGGCTTCGCAAGGGGACTCTTCCCTGGCAGCAAAAACTCTCCCACAAGCTCATAATAGAGCTTGGGGTTTCCGAGGCATTTGATGTTATAAAAAACGCCTCTACAGACGAGTGGGATGGCAGGCTTGAAAAAAGCCTACCGACAGCAACTGCAACCGGAAGTCCCTCCCTGCCACACCTGCTTTTCAAGCAGGATTCATAAGTCAAATTATCAATCAGCTCCTTATGATCTTGTTCAGAACCAAATATGAAATATCTTTGGAATCAAAGCCATTCCATCTCTCTGGGATTATATTCTTCTTCATCCATACTCTCACAGCTTCCAGGCACTGAGAGAGAATGTCAGCCACACCTCCTGCTCAGCCCAGATTTAAGACAAACAGTTAAGTATTACCTTCCTACTGATGATATCTACATATTTACAGCTAAAAAAAAGATGTATTATTTGCCTCAGGTGTAATATCATTCTAAACTATTTCTTTTGTTTAACATACAGTGTATCTTACAAGACATGAGCAAAGTTTTGTTGTGCCTGAGAGAAGAAACAGTAAAAACAATGCCTTTGATGTAACTTGTATTCCCAGAACCGCTGAAGCAGATATAAGAAAGGATACGTTTTCTTCCTTTACATATAACAAGAGGATGTGAGAAATCATCCTCCAGCAGTAGAGGGCTTCGAAAACAAACAGCCTGCTTTGCTGAAAAAGGATGTTTCCTGAGCTTATTCTGCACTTAAAGGTTTAGGCAGCCAGAGCAAATTTTTTCTTGTGCAGCTATCCACAAGACAAAATTGAACTTACGCTTTTTCTGTAATACCAAGAAATTGATAGACTGTTCCAGGGTTCACAACACCTTTCATCTCAACTAATGGGAGCTCTTCAAAGAAGTAGTGGGGCAGTTTAGATTTGGAATAAGTGAGGGCATCACAGCTTACTAATCCTGGATAAAACATCATCAGCCGGGCAGCAAGGTTAACTTTTCGTCCAATCACTAACATGGAAAGAAAAAAAGAGAAACTTCTTTCACCATTTAGAAAGACCATAGAAATTTCAGATTCACTGTTACAGATGCCTGGGAACAGAAACTCCAATTCTCTATGTGATATTTCTCCCTCCCTGCAAATCCCCCAAATTTGGGATTAAAAAAGGGAATCTATAGATTGATTTAGCTTTCTTAGCACTAAAGTCATGTTGGTGAATCTATGGCACACATGCCACAGGTGGCATGCAGAGCCATTTGTTAGGGCATGCGAGGCATCGGCCTGTCAGCTCCAGCATGCATGCGTCCGCTGGCCAACTGACCTTGGCCTTCATTTTTGGCTGTTTTTCACCCTCCAGAGGCTTCACTGAAGCCTCCAGAGGCGAAAAACAACTCAATGCACAAACCGGAAGTTCAGGAATGAACTACAGTTTGTATTTTGGGCCATTTTTATCCCTCTGGAGGCTTCAGGAGGCTTCCCTAAAGCCTCCAGAGGGAGAAAAATGGAATGGCCCACTGTGCAAACTGGAAGTTCAGGACTTCTTCCAGTTTGTGTGTTGGGCCATTTTTCTCCCTCCGGAGGCTTCAGGAAGCTTCCCTAAAGCCTCTAGAGGGAGAAAAATGGAATGGCCCACCGTGTAAACCAGGAGCCCATCCCCAAATTTCTGGTTTGCACGTTGGGAGGCTTCAGAAGGCTTCCATGAAGCCTCCGGACGCCAAAAAACGGCCTTATGGGCAATCAGGAAATTTGGCTGGCTTCAGCCTCCTGAAGCCTCTGGAGGGCCTCCGCAGGGAAGACCTTTTTTGCCATCCCCAGGCTCCTAGAAATCCTCTGGAGCCTGGGGCAGGCAAAAACTGGGTCCATTATGAGTCAAAAGCAGGGGGAGGACAAGTCATGTGTACATGTGCATAGAATTATGGGTGTGGGCATGCCCGCACATGTCCCCCCTGCACTCCCCCTGCTTTTGGCACAGGATGGGAAAAAGGTTTGCCATCACTGCCCTAGGGTATTAAATTACCAACAAGGCGCCGAAAATAGTCACTCTAGGGAGCAGTCTTTGCAGGACCCAATGAATAACAAAAGCAAAGGAATCAAAAAATTGCTGACTGATACCTGACTTCTATTTGATACTAGTTTCAGAATCTTTCTTCCAAAACCAAAACCAGCATTATCAGTAAGTTGAGAAGTCATTATTCTGACTCAATGGTTCTTCAAATTTTGATAGGCATCAGGGCTAACCTTCTGGGCAATGGCATCCTGGTTGCAGACTTTTCTATCCACAAGATCTAAATAGCTCCTGCTTCTTTGAGATGTTTTATAATAATAATTTTTTTTGGAGTTTGTTATAAGATGGGCTACTGTATAAATGTTTTAAACAACAGAATGATAGAATTGGAAGGGACCTTGGAGTTTAAACCCCTGATCAAGCAGGAGACTCTATACCATTCCAGACAGTAGCTGCCAGTCTCATCTTAAAAGCCTCCAATGATGGAGTGCCTACAATGTCTGAAGGCAAGCCATTCCACTGGTTAATTGTTCTCACTGTTAGGAAATTTCTACTTAATTCCAGGTTGCTTCTCTCCTTGATTAGTTTCCATCCATTGTTTCTTGTTTGGTGCTTTGGAAAACATATTGATCTATTTAATAAATAGGTCAATAATATATTTTATTTTTAATATTACATATTAAAATATATAATATTTTATTACATATTTATTAGTATCTATTTTCAGTACTATATGTACTATATTACTTTATTAGTATCTATTTTCCAGTACTTTATGTGATTGTTGACATTTATATTTATTACAACTGTACCTGTATATTCATGCCTCACACGATGACCAACGACTCCACAGAAAACTGGCCCACCAGTGACCCCAATAGAAACAATCCTACAACACAAAATGGAACAAAATTAACTGAATGTGCAAAGAGAGTAAAAACATATCTCAAAAATAATATTTTCAGGCTGCACTGGACCTCTAAGCTTCTTTAGATTTCCTGGGACAATGACTTACCACAGGTGGCACACGGGACCATTTCTTAGGGCACGTGAGGTGTTGCCCTGTCAGCTCCAGCATGCTTGTGTGTGCTGGCCAGCTGATTTAGGCCTTCTTTTGAGGCCATTTTTCGTCCTCTTGAGGTGGGGGGAAGGCTGTTTTCACCCTCCCCAGGCTCCTAGAAAGCCTCTGGAGCCTTGGGAGGGCGAAAAAAGCAAGCCAAAAGCAGGGGATTGCGCATATAACATTATGGGTGTGGCACACCCACACACAACCCCCCTGCGCTCCCCCTGCTTTTGGCACATGAGCCAAAAAAGATTAGCCATCACTGGTATAGTGCATCCACTATCTGTTGAGGATGCTCAGCTATTCTTGAGCTACTTTGCAATTTTCTCTGATTGTGTGTGATTTTGTGTGTGATTTTTAAGATTTTCTGTAATTTTACAAACCTTGAATTGCTTCAGTAAAGATTCCTATAACCTTCCTTTTGTGCCAGGTGATGCAGTTTAGTTACATAAGCAATGCACTTACAATCTGCACACAGAAGTATAACAAGTAGGAGAGATGCATCTGTTTTCTCATACAGAAAACCTAATGGATGTTTCTTAAAAATAAATGGGTAAGATGTAACCGTAACATCTTATATTTCTGAAGATACCCAGACCATCTTTCTCTTTCATACTATACCCTTAATACAGGAAGTAGGGCATATTCTTGGAAAAATGATGTTGATAATGGCAGTGGATGAATTGTCTATTTTCTTTTAAAAAATTCTTTAAAATTTTAGTTTTAAATAAAAAGTTGCCTTGTTTTTGGTACATATAGACCATAGCCACAACATGAACAAATCCCAACAACATTTTTCTATGATGTCTTTATGATATTTCTTCATATCTCTTCATATCTCATAACTCATATCTGATGGAGTCAATAGCTAAGTAGTCCAGCATAGCTCCTCTAGGGTTAGTTCTTTTTAAGAAGCAACTAACCATAGCAATTTGGATGCTAGTTAAGTCTGAAACAATTCACTGACCATTGATTGATGCAGCAAGAGTAGCCCTAGTGAGTATCTGTGGCAGGATAGGGGTTCCCAATAGAAGTAGCAAATTCTACAATGATAAAATTTGCTGTTGTCTCAAGGAACGGTGGATAGGACTTTATCTCAGACATAAGGAAGAGCCCTGTATAGGATTAAAATACTTTTAGCAAGTATGTAATGTAGCTAAAAAGACAGTATCAAAGCCTTCAAAAAATAGACCAAATCTCATTTGAAGGATAAAGCAATACAATTTTAAAATCCTCCTGTCACTTGGGGAATTTTTATACAACTTCTGGCTCAGGCCCTCAAACTGTTTGTAGTAGCCAGTTGCTTCACTGCCAACATTCTTCCTCCATGGTATTTTCAACATGGCACTTTGTTGCAGGAAGGAGGGAAGAAATATCCAGGAAGGGAGGAAGGATGAGGCAGCTGTCTTTCCTACAACTCTAGAGAATACACTTCACAGTGCTATTTTTGAGTAGGCAATAAACCTGTAATTAACTGACTCGATTTTTCAAGTTAGGCCCTGCATAGTGTGGATGTAGGACACAGAACAGATCATAGAATAAAAGAGTGGCTTATGTGTCCCAATAATTTCCCCTGAAACTTAAACCGAAATCTTAGCTGATACAACTCTTCATGATACTTTAAATACAGGATTAGAACTAGGATGCAAACATGGCATTCCTTGATAAAGAAAGCTAGAGCTTCAGCTGGTGGTGGAATTCCAAATCTTTTCCTACTGGCTTTATGAAAGAGCACTTTGTGTGTGTGCATGCCTAACATACACTTTGTGTGTGCACGCAGCATGCAAAGACCACCATCAGTGTCAGCACTGGTGAGCTGAGCTGTTTCTTAGGTCAGCTAAGGCAGGGGTCCCCAACCTTTTTTGCACCAGGGACCGGTTTCATTTTAAAGAAAATTCTGCGGACCGGCTGACCTAGAGGAGGAGGGGGAACAGGCGGTGCATGCGCACGCGGGGAGGGGGGGAGTCGGCTCACTTGGCCCTCTAGGGCAATGGTGGGCAAACCTATTAGTCAATAGAGCCAAATATCAACAGAACCACTACTGAAATTTCTTTTGAGAGCCAAAAGGTGTGGCCTGTTTTGTGGGAGTGGCTCAGTGGTCATGTGACCCGGTGGAAAATGTGGTGAAACTCACTTAACGGTCTTGCTTAGCAACCAAAATTTTGGGCTCAATTGTGGTCATAAGTTTCTTTCTTTCTTTCTTTCTTTCTTTCTTTCTTTCTTTCTTTCTTTCTTTCTTTCTTCCATTTCTGGCTGGTCTTTGGTCTTCTGAAGATGGTAAAAATGGATTTATGGGCACTCATTATATATAAAGGCAGCCCATGACTCTTTGGGATGCTGGTTTGAATCCAGGAAATGACTCAGAGGATGTGATTTCTTTGAAATGACCACTGGGAGAAAAATAGATCTTTAACCTGGTTAACCAAACAGGTAGCTTGAGGTGGAAGGAAATAGGAAAATAGATTTCTTCCTTTCCTTTCCTTCCTTCCATTGCCTCCCTCCCCCTTCCTCCCTTCTTTCCTTCCCTCCCTCCTACCCTCCATCTCTTTCTTTTTCTTTCTTTCTTTCCTTCCTTCCTTTCACCCCTCCCTTCCTCCTCCTTCCCCTTCTTTCCTTCGCTCCCTCCCTCCCACCCTCCATTCATCTTTCTTTTTCTATTTTTCTTTCTTTCTCTTTCTCTGTTTCTCTCTCTCTCTCTCTCTCTCTCTGTATCTGTTTCTCTCTCCTCCCTCCCTCCATCTCTGTCACTGTGTGTGTGTGTGTGTGTGTGTGTGTGTGTCTGATTCACTCTCTCTATTTCTGTCTCTCTAAGTCTGTCTCTCTGTCATTATCTCCCTCCCTCCCCCCCGGGAAGCAGCAGAGGGGCCGGCATGTCGGCTGGAGAGGAGGAGGAGGGAGCAGCCCCCTGGGCAGAGGATGGCCGAGCGTGCCTCCACCAGCTCCTTCCGACGGCCACCGCGGCGCACTTTCCGGGGCTTCCCGGAGGGGCCGGCATGTCAGCTGAGGAGGTAACGGCTGCCTCATCCCACAGTGAGCGACCGGGCGGAGGACTCGACCCTGCGGCTACCTTAAGCATTGCCGAAACCGTCCGGGTGCCACACGGGGCTGGAAGGGAGGTAGGCGTGCGGCGCCCAGATGGCCTCGGCTGTGCTTAAGGTAGCCGCAGGCTCAGGTCCTCCGCCCGCTCACTTGCTGTGGGATGAGGCAGCTGTTACCTCATCGGCGGGCGAAGCCTCTGGAGCAGCTCGGGAGTTCATGGCTTCCATGACGGCCATGGATCTGACCCAGGTAGTTTTAGGCCCTACTCACGAGGGGGGAAACACACTGGATTTAATCTTTGTCTCGGGACAGTGGAGTTGTGATCTGGGAATAGGGGATTTAGTCATCACTCCCTTGTCATGGACAGATCACGCTCTCCTTCAGCTGGACTTTCCAATCGCTTCACCTCACCGCGGGGAGGCGGAACCAGATACTCCTAGATGGTTCCGCCCCAGGCTTCTAATGGACCCGGAAAGGTTCCAGAGGGAGCTTGGGCCAATTCCTGTGACCCTGCCTCGCGACTCGACTGAGGACCTAGTGGCCGCATGGTTAAGTGCGGCCGCAGGGGCCTTGGACCGAGTCGCGCCCTTGCAGCCTTTCTTGCGGCGACGAATCACCCAGGCTCCCTGGTTTACTGAGGAGCTTCGGGAGATGAAGCGCCACAAGAGACGCCTAGAGAGTAGATGGAGATCTTCTCGCTCCGAAGCCGATCGAACACTAGTGAGAACCCATATTAGGGATTACTTAGTGGCGATAAGGGTGGCCAAACGTGAGTATTGTGCTACCCTTATTGCATCCGCAGATAACCGCCCTGCCGCCCTGTTTGGGGTGACCCGCTCCCTCCTTCACCAGAGGCCGTGGGAAGCCCCTCTACAAGGGCGAGCAGAGGAATTTGGGATTTATCTGCAGGAGAAAATCACTCGGATTCGGAATGAGCTACCCTCCATTGACAGTGGTCCTGTGGGACTGTCCGAGACTAGTCTTGAGGTTCCGTCTTGGGAGGAGTTTGACTTTGTTACCACCGAGGATATGGACAGGTTGTCAAGGAAACTTAGGGCGACCACATGTTTATTGGACCCGTGTCCCTCCTGGCTTGTACTGGCATCCTGGGAGACGACACGAGGCTGGCTCCAGGGCATTGTCAACGCATCTTTGAGTGAGGGGTCCTTACCTGCCGTCTTGAAAGAGGCGGTACTGAGGCCCCTCCTCAAGAAGCCGTCCCTGGACCCAGCTTTGTTGGAGAACTATCGTCCGGTCTCCAACCTTCACTTTTGGGTGAAGGTTGTTGAGAGTGTGGTAGCCCAACAGTTTCCGTGACACCTGGAGGAAGTTGATTATCTAGACCCGCGCCAGTCCGGCTTCCGACCCGATCACAGCACCGAGACGGCATTGGTCGCGTTGGTTGATGATCTCTGGAGGGCGCAGGATAGAGGTTATTCATCTATCCTAGTCCTATTAGACCTCTCGGCGGCTTTTGATACCATCGACCATGGTATCCTATTGCACCGACTGGGGGGGTTGGGGCTGGGAGGCACCGTTTTGCGGTGGTTCTCGTCCTACCTCTCTGGTCGGTCGCAATATGTGTTGACGGGAGGGCAGAGGTCGACCTCGAGACCCCTCTTATGTGGGGTTCCTCAGGGGTCGGTCCTCTCGCCACTCCTGTTTAACACATATATGAAGCCGCTGGGTGAGATCATCCGTGGTTTTGGGGTGGAGTTCCATCTGTACGCTGACGACACTCAGCTGTACATATCCACCCCAGACCACCCCAACGATGCCGCCGAAGTGCTGTCCCGGTGTTTGGAGGTTGTACGGATCTGGATGGGTGGCAACAAACCAAGACTGAGTGGCTGTGGTTTCCGGCACCCCGGTTCAGCCAGATCACTCCAACTCTGGCCATTGGGGGCGAAACACTGGCCCCTGTGGAGAGGGCGCGCAATTTGGGTGTCCTCCTGGATTCCCGGCTGGCCATGGAGGACCATGTGGCGGCCGTGGCCAGGGGGGTGTTTCATCAGGTACGCCTGATGCACCAATTGCGCCCCTTACTGGACCGGGCTGCCCTTTGCACAGTCACTCAAGCTGTCGTGACGTCCCGACTCGACTACTGTAATGCTCTCTACATGGGGCTTCCCTTGAGGTGCACTCGAAAGCTACAGTTAGTCCAAAATGCAGCCGCGCGGGTGATTATGGGAGCCACTAGATGCTCCCACCGATCCTGCGCAAGCTGCACTGGCTTCCTGTGGCCTTTCGGGTGCGCTTCAAGGTTTTGACGACCATCTTTAAAGCGCTCCATGGATCGGGGCCTAGTTATATGCGAGACCGCCTTCTGCCCCATACATCTCTTCGGCCGATCCGCTCCCACAGAGAGGGTCTTCTCAGGGTGCCGTCGGCCGGACAATGCCGACTGGCGACACCCAGGGGAAGAGCCTTCTCTGTGGCGGGCCCAGCCCTTTGGAACGACCTACCCCCTGAATTACGCACCATCACCGACCTCCGCCTCTTCCGCCAATATCTAAAGACACATCTTTTCCAACAAGCCGGCCTAGCCTAACCTCCCACGGGGACTTTTTAGAAAGTTTTAAATTGGGTATTTTAAAATTTGGTTTTAGCATAGGATTAGGATAGTTTAATATATTTTAAATTATGTATTTATTTTTTGTATCTTTGTATGTTTTTAAATTCCTGTGCGCTGCCCTGGGTCCTCTGTGGAGAAGGGCGGGATATAAATATAAATAAATTCAAATTCAAAAATCAGCTGACATGCTGGCCCCTCTGGGAAGCCCCAGAAAGTGCGCTGCGGTGGCCGTCAGAAGGAGCTGGTGGAGGCGCTCTCGGCCATCCTCTGCCCAGGGGTCTGCTCCCTCCTCCTCCTCTCCAGCCCTGCGGCCCGGTTCCTATCAGGCCGCGGACCGGCACTGCTCCACGGACTGGGGGTTGGGGACCCCTGAGCTAAGGCACAGCAATGTGCCGTGCAAATCAGCTAAGCTAAGGGAATATAGGACAGGGAATGATGGAGGCGGGAGGGCGGGGTATTTGCTGGTTCTCTGAACTAGTCAAAATTTCCACTACCAGTTCACCCGAACCAGTCCGAACTGACTGAATACAACCTCTGGCTTGAGCACTACATGTGATATGTTGGTGACATCCCACTCTTATTTACTTACTTTACTTTCATAAGTGCTGTGGAACAGAAAGCATGAATTTTATGGGCACTATCGAGAGCATTCGTACTTTCATCTGCTTGTTTATCGCCAGGAAGACCAAAGATGCAAAGAAAAGTGCAGCCCTTTTTGGGAAGGAGAAAATAGTACATCAGAGAAGACTGTTTCAAAGAACAGGTAAGTACAATTCATAAAAGATATTTACTTATTTAGTGTTGCATGCTGTTTCTCAGGTCAAGGTACATTATCCTATAGTAGTCTAAGTAAAATTATAATATAGCATTGTAAGTTAGTTAATTATTTAATTATTAATTAAATTAATTGTCATTGATTAATGACGATTAATCTTGCAAATCCTAAGGTTTCAGATTCAAAGAACAGATAGAATTGCAAAAACATCTGGTAAAAATAAGGGTGGAGATAACTGCTTTTATATTAACAACCAATGGTGTAAAAATGTCACTAAAGAAATTTTGTGATGTGGACTTAGAGACTCAATTCATGACTTGCATACACTACTATTCCTCCTTCCCAAGAGTTTTCTTCATTCATCCTAGTTGGGGTATACATCCCACTCCCAGCTTGCATAAATAAGGCATTGCAAATTTTAATTGACCAAATCTGTGGGCTGAACAGAGCTATCCAGACTCCCAACTCATTGTATTAGGAGATTTTAACAGTGCTAACCTAAGCTAGGAGCTGTCAAAATACATTCAGCATGTTAACTGCTTCACCAGAGGCAAGAATATTTTAGACCACTGCTATTCAACATACCAAGAATGGCTGTGGAACATTCTGATCACTGTATGATACACTTGTACCTGTTTATAGACAAAAACTTAAAATCATAAAACCAATAGTTACAACAGTGAAGACTTGGAGTGAAGAGGCAAAGTTAAAGCTACAGGCTTGCCTCAACTGCATAGACTGGAATGTTTGTGAAGTTGCCTCAGCAGACTTGGATAAACTCACTGATACTGTTTACTACCAACCAAAACCTTGTTTTTAGTTGTGAAGTCATGTCT
This sequence comes from Rhabdophis nuchalis, assembly GCA_039707465.1. NCBI lineage: Eukaryota > Metazoa > Chordata > Lepidosauria > Squamata > Natricidae > Rhabdophis > Rhabdophis nuchalis. Next base: position 121,930,178 of record CM077644.1, read on the forward strand.
GATCCATCATGACCCCATAAACGTTCCTCCAAGCCTTCCTGTCCTCTACCATCCTCTGAAGTCCACTTAAGCTCATGCCTACAGCTTTGGTGACTTCATTCATCCAGCCACCTCATTCTCTGTTGTCACCTTCTTTTGCCCTCAATCTTTCCCAGCATCAGGCTCTTCTCCAGTGATCCCTTCCTTCTCATTAGGTAACCAAAACCTTACACATCTACAATAATAATAAACCTTGTTTCACATCTAAGCTCAAACGTCTATGCCATGGCAAAGAGGAAGCCTATGGGAAATGAGATAGAATGCTGTACAATCAGGCCAGAAATGTATTACAGGGGAAGTCAGGGCAGTAAAGAGAAGCTACTCTGAAAAGCTGAGGAATCAGGTCTCCACAAATGAACTAGCTAACGTATTGAAAAGTCTGAAAAATATCACTGACTATAGCAGACCACTCTTCTTTGCTGAAGAGAATCGGCAACTGGCAAATGAACTGAATGTGTTTTACTGTTTGAGAGGAGACCACTGTCAACTACCACTACGCTCTCCATCAGCCAAGTCTCCTACACCTGACTCTATCCCTCTGGGGCCCTCGGGTGACCACAGAAAAAAATGTGCAAGGTCTATTTCACAGACAAAAAGGTAGAAAAGCACCAGAGCCAGACAGAGTAACTCCTTCTTGCTTGAAAGTCTGTGCTGATCAACTGGCCCCCATCTTCACCTGCATCTTTAATAAAGATGTGTTATGTTTGTTCTTGCTTCAAATGATCTACTATCATTCCAGTGGCCAATAAACTCTCCATCAAGGAGTTAAATGACTACAGATTGGTGGCTCTGAAATCAGTAGTTATGAAAACCTTTGAAAGATTAGTGTTGGCCCACCTGAAAGCCTTCACAGATCTGCTGCTAGACTTTTTGAAATTTGTCTATCATGCAAAGAGATCAGGAGATGATGCTGTCAATAAGCATACATTACATCTTACAATATCTAAAGAACTATGTAAAGGTTAATACAATACAATACAATAGCAGAGTTGGAAGGGACCTTGTTGGTCTTCTAGTCCAACCCCCTGCCTAGGCAGGAAACCCTATAACATTTCAGACAAATGGCTATCCAACTTCTTCTTAAAGAATTCCAGCGTTGGGGCATTCACAACTTCAGCTCAGCATTCAACACAATCATTCCTGAAATCCTCCTGTCTAAACTGATTCAGATAGCTGTGCCTGACCACATTTGTAGATGCACTATAAGCTTTCTAATGAATAGGAAGCAGCAGGTGAAGTTATGGAAAATACCCATATCAGATACCCATTCAATTAGCACAGGAGCCCCCAGGGCTGTGTACTCTCTCCATTACACTTCTCTATATACCAATGACTCCATCTTGAAAGACCCATCTGTTAAAGTACTGACAGATGACACAACAACCATTGGTCTCATTTGAAATGCTGATGAGTCTGCATATAGACAGGATTTGATATAAATCAACTGTCCCTGTGGTGCAGCTAGAAAAATCTAGAGTCAAATACACTTACAGTAAAACTGTAGAAATAATAGTAGATTTTAGAAGAAGCTCTCCTATTCTACCACCTTTTACAATATTAGCTAACACAGTACAACAATAGAGATCTTCAAGTTTCTAGGTTCTATTATCTCCAAGGACTTGAAATGGACACCTAACTTTAAAATCATAATTAAAAAGGCACAACACATAATGTTTTCCTGCATCAACTCAGAAAGTTCAGCTTGCCCAAGGATCTGCTGATACAGTTCTAAAGATGAATTACTGAATCTGTCATTTGTAGCTCAATGACTGTCTGGTTTGGGAGAGCAACCAAACAGGAAAAGTACAGACTTGAATGGATAAATTAAGATTGTAGAAAAAACAATCACTTCAAAAAAACATTTTTATTAAGTTATAAAATATTATGAAATACAAAAGCAAATAAGACGACAATGAGGGGAAAGGGAAATGGGAAAAGAAAAGTGAGAAAGGATGGGGAAAGAAAAAGAAACATTGGCTTCTGACTGTCTCTGTTACAGTAGAAAAGGGCATTATCAAAAGCAATCACAACCAGCCTGTCTCCCATTGAGGATCTGTATACTGTAAAAACTAGAGAGGGGACTGAGAAAATATCTGCAAACTCCTCACATCCTGGATATAATCTATTTCAACTTCTCCTCTCAAGACGTTGCTATAGAGCACTGCATGCCAAAACAACTAGACACAAAGATTTTTCCCTGGTCTAGAGGTAGAGCTCTCGCCTCCCAATCAGGAAGTTGTGAGTTCAATCCTAGGTAGAGGCAGATGTAGGGTCCCCTGCTTGGGCTGGTTGGACTAGATGACCTGTAAGGTCCCTTCCAACTCTGTTAATCTGTTAAATCTGTACCATCACCCTGCTGAACATTTAATTCACAGAGCACTTTCTCATTTCATCTTTCCTACTATCTTCTCCTTTTGGTATCTTATGATTTAGCAATTGTTATTTGTAACTTATAATTAATGATTGTAACAATGATTTATGACCTATTATCTATTATATACCTATTATTTATGCTGTTGGTACATGCTGTGAGCTTAGGCACTGAAAAAAAAATCCTTGCATGTCACATTTGGGCATAAAGAATTCTGTTCTGTTCTGTTCCGTTCCACTCCCCACTCCACTCTACTCTATTTAATACATTTATTGAAAAACATAATAAAAGAAACACAGTTGAACAATGGAAACAATAGAAGCCAAGAATAGCAACTAATGAAATGAAGTATTACTTATGTACATATGCTTTCCATATTATCAGTTAGTTTTGTTGAACACTCATTGTTTTGCTCTGTTGATACATGACAGAACCTATTGATACAATACCTCTTTAAGAGACTCACTTTGTCAAACATGAAGACTTTATTAATGTTACCACTAAGGGGCAATATTGTTCCAGCGATCATAGCATTGGCATCTTGGATAGCCTTGCACACATGGTTCGTATTGGCATTTTCTTCAAACTGCATATTCACAAAAACAACAGTCACAGGACGTAGCTCTGACAAATACTCTAGTGGCTGGTTATCATCTATCTAGAAAATAGTAAAAGAGCATTAACTTTTTATAGGTATTTGAGGAGAATAAAACTATATTCAAGTATCCTATCCTAAACTGAAAGTTAGCTATTTTCATAATATAGTTCTTTTTAAAAATGGGTTTCAAAGTGAACCTTTTATCACCAAATTATCATAACTTTTCTTACAACTATTTTCTATACTAGTTAATGAAAAAACTAAAGTTTTAATTTTAATGGCCAAGAAAAAATATTTTATCATAAAAAGCAAAAGAGGAATCATATAAGGTACCTACCATTCCCTGATTTATCTATAGTTTCATATGATTCTTAGTATTAGGTTTTAGATTAGAATAGTCTTTAATGATACCAAAATTGTTAACTGTACCAATTTTAACTGTAACTGTACTTGTGATTTTTCAGCAAAAGCTATTCTGAAGATTATTATTCAACATCCTATTAATTAATGAGAACAACCATTTTGTTCCATGAATACATTTTTATGTATTTAATCAACACTCAGGGATTTACTTCAGTTTAATACTACAAATTTATTTCAAACTAGCTGTACCCGGCCACGCATTGCTGTGGCCCAGTCTGGTTAAATAGCCAACCAATCTGTGGGTAGATCTACACTTGCACACATACACACAACCACCGTATAACCCCCAACCTATCTACCTACTGTATTTCTTCCTCTCTCCCTCTCCCTACCTACCTACCTACTGTATTTCTCCCTCTCTATCTATCCCTCTACCTACCTACCTACCTACTGTATTTCTCCCTCTCTATCTATCCCCCTACCTACCTACCTACCTACTGTATTTCTTCCTTTCTCCCTCTACCTACCTACTACCCACTGTATTTCTCCCTTACTATCTATCCCCCTACCTACCTACCTACCTACCTACCTACCTACCGTATTTCTCCCCCTCTATCTATCCCTCTACCTACCTACCTACCTACCTACTGTATTTCTCCCTCTATATCTATCTGTCTATCTACCTACCTACTTATTTCTCCCTATCTATCCCTCTACCTATCTACCTACTGTATTTCTTTCTTTCTCCATCTACCTATCTACCTACTGTATTTCTCCCTCTCTATCTATCCCCCCTATCTACCTACCTACCTAGCTACTGTATTTCTCCCTCACTCTCTATTCCCCTACCTACTTACCTACCATATTTCTCCCTCTCTATCTATCCCTCTACCTACAACCTACCTACCTACCTACTGTATTTCTCCCTCTCTATCTATCCCCCTACCTACCTACCTACCTACTTACCTACTGTATTTCTTCCTTTCTCCCTCTACCTACCTACCTACCCACTGTATTTCTCCCTCTCTATCGATTCCTCTACCTACCTACCCACCTACTGTATTTCTCCCTCTCTATCTGTCTATCTACCTACCTACTTATTTCTCCCTATCTATCCCTCTACCTATCTACCTACTGTATTTCTTCCTTTCTCCCTCTATCTATCTATCTATCTATCTATCTATCTATCTATCTATCTATCTATCTATCTATCTATCTATCTACCTACCTACCTACCTACCTACCTACCTACCTACCTACCGTATTTCTCCCTCTCTATCTATCCCCCTATCTTCCTACCTACCTACCTACTGTATTACTCTATCTATCCACCTACCTACCTATCTACCTACCTACCTACTGTATTTCTTCCTTTCTCCCTCTATCTACCTACCTACCTACCTACTGTATTTCTCCCTCTCTATCTATCCCTCTACCTACCTACTGTATTTCTCCCTCTCTATCTATCCCTCTACCTACCTACCTATCTACCTTCTGTATTTCTCCCTATCTATCTATCCCTCTACCTACCTACTGTATTTCTCCCCCTCTCTCTCTATCCTATCTACCTACTTACCTACTGTATTTCTTTCTTTCTCCCTCTACCTACCTACCAACCTACCTACCTACCTACCTACCTACTGTATTTCTCCCTCTCTTTCTCTATGGGCCACCTGGGAGTTTGCTATCCTCTGTGCCTTGTTTTGGCCCTTTTAGGCCTCCATACAGTGTTGCTGAGGAAATGACTGTTGGAAATGCTGGGTGGGCGGAGCTACAGGGAGGTGAAAATCTCACAAGTGGGTACATTTTACGTTTGTGTACCTTGCACATGACACACATGTGCTAGCCACAAAATAAGTGCGTATTATATTATCGGAAGTCCTTGGGAACATTGTGTGAAAATTTGGTGTAAATCGGTCCAGTAGTTTTTGAGATTAGCAGCTTTGCACAAAATATTTTACATTTTTATTTATATAGATAAATGTATATACTGTATATATAGTATGTACTAAATATTTGTATTAATCTCAGATTTAATATAATCAAATATTAATTATGCTAAAATTCAACGTATTTACATTTAATACATATTCTTCTATTTGTGTTTTACAATGTTGCTATATCTGAACATAGAAAATTGGATATCATCATTTAATGTTCTAGATGACTTAAATCAGATGTGTCCAGGTTTTTGGCTTGCCAAGGCCATAATGAGTGAAGAATTGTCTTGGGCCACATATAAAATATATACTATATGCACATAATAATGTTAAAAGTTTACAATCTTTTGGGGCCATATTACTAGCACTCCAAGGCAACATGCAGCCTGTGGGCCATGAGTTATACATGTCTGGCTTAGATAATGATTGGTTTAGTTTAAGAAATGTGTTTTAAATCAAATTTGTCATTAAACAATTTATTGAAGTCACAGACATAAATTAAAGAAAAATGTAAAGCAGTTAACTATATTGCAAAGGGAAATGTTAACTAAAATAATTTTCTAAAACTGTATCAACCATTTGGTACTGAATTAGATTACTATATCCTGTAGTTTTCAAAAACAAGCATTAAAATATTAGCTGTTTTAATTCTCTGCTTAGCTTAATACATCTTTTCTTTTAATAGAAAGAGAAAGGTGAGGGGGAAAACAGATTCAAATGAAAATCAAATCCTTCCTTATTTATATATTGCTTGGTCACTTGCCAATCTGGTGTCCTAGTGAAGGTGCTGGGCTAGATACCAGAGACTGTGAGCTCAAATCCCATTGCTATGGAAGACACCGGGTGACTTTAAGTCAGTGTTTCTCTCCCAGCCAGGGGTGGGTTGCTGCCGGCATTACTGCTAGTTTGCAACCTGCATGAAATGTGCATGCAATGTGCATGCCGTGCACATGTATGCTCTTCAATGTATTCATGCACAGAACAATTTACAGTGAACTGCATACATGCAGTCATTAAAATCCAAAATGGTGGTGGCCAAGCGGCAGCACGGAAATTAGTTTGGGGACGTGGCAGGCCTGGGTCAGTTCTGCCAGTTCTGCAACCCAGGCCTGAATTCCATTACTGTTTTGGCCGAACTGGGCAGAACTGGCAGCAGCCCACCTCTGCTCCCAGCCCAATCCACCTCCAAGGACAGTTGTTGTGGCAAAACTAAGATGCAGGAATATTAAGTATGTTCACCACCTTGAGATGGATGGATGGATGGATGGACGGATGGAGACAGACAGACACATAGATACATGGATACATACATACATACATACAGTACCTACAGATGGAATAAAATCATCATTGTAATAATAGCACTATTGATTATTGATCAAATGTAGGTACAACTCAGGAACAGGGAGGAAAAGGGAGTGGGATGCAGGTAAGTGTACAATTTTCACAAAAGAAAGAAGAGGAAAAGCAGGTAGGAATTGCAATTCCAAGTTCTATTTAAAGAACAAGGCAATAAAAACTGTAAGAAGTGCTTCAAAGTGAACTAAGTACAGGTAATCTTCAATTTACAACAATTTGTTTAGTGACCATCCAAAGTTACAATGGCACTGAAAAAAGTGACTTATGGCTGTTTTCACAGTTGTAACCTTTCCAGCATCCCTATGATCATGTGTTCAAAATTAAGATGCTTAGCAACTGGTTCATATTACTGACTGTTGCAGTTTTCCAAGAACATGTGATCACTGTTTATGACTTTCTGATGAGCAAACTCAATAGGGAAGCCAGATTTACTTAACAACCAGGTTATTAACAACAGCTGCAATGGTTCACTTAACAACTGTGGCAAGACCTTGTAAAATGGAGCAAAACTCACTTAGCAAATTTCTCACTTAACAACATAAATTTTGAGTTCAATTGTGGTCATAGGTCAAGGACTACCTGTACCATGCTATGTTGCTGAATGACAGCCTAGTAATGTATTAAAATACTAATTCATTAAAATGTTTACTTAAATAAAATATGGCAATAAAATACAGATGTACTATACTAAAATAATAATATTCCATTATAGAGTACTTTGAGAATAATTGATGATAGTTACTTAATACCTAATATAATGATAATGACTTGAATTGTTAAGTTTTTACCAGTCCTAGAGTGTGAATTGAATTGAAGATTAAATAATAATAATAACTAATAACTAATCATCATCATCATCAGGACCTGATCCTGCCTTCCTGACACCAAACGGGCAGTTGGGCTGCTGTGGCTGAGCCTGGATGGCTGTTGGGGGGGGGGTCCTTATGGTTATGGGTTGCTAAAAGTTTAAAGCGGTGCCTGGCCTGGCTCCAAAGGCGGCATGCGCCTCCCCCCCCGTGAGCTTTAAACATTTAGCACCGGGCAGCGACAGGAAGCCGGCGTCCTGCCGCCTTTGGAGCCAGACCGGCAATCGCTAAACTCGCTGGCCAGCCTGGTTCCAAAGGCCGCATGGTGCAGGGCTTTCCGGCACTGCCCGGCGCTAAAAGTTTAAAGCGCTGCCTGGCCTGGCTCCAAAGGCGGCATGCGCCTCCCCCCCCCCGTGAGCTTTAAACATTTAGCTCCGGGCAGTGACAGGAATCCCGGCGCCCCGCCGCCTTTGGAGCCAGACCGGCCATCATTAAAAGCTAAAAGCACTGGCCGGTCTGGCTCCAAGGGTGGCAGGGCACAGGGTTTCCCGGCGCTAAAAGTTTAAAGCACCAGGGGGGGAAGCCTGGCACCCCACCGCCTTTGGGGCCAGACCGGCAATCGCTAAACTCACTGGCCGGCCTGGCTCCAAAGGCCGCATGGCGCAGGGCTTCCCGGCGCTGCTCGGCGCTAAAAGTTTAAAGCGCTGGCTGGCCTGGCTCCAAAGGCGGCATGCGCCTCCCCCCCGTGAGCTTTAAACATTTAGCACCGTGCAGCGACAGGAAGTCCGGCGCCCCGCCACCTTTGGAGCCAGACCGGCAATCGCTAAACTTGCTGGCCGGCCTGGCTCCAAAGTCCGCATGGCGCAGGGCTTCCCGTCGCTGCCCGGCACTAAAAGTTTAAAGCGCCGGGGGGGGGAAGCCCGGTGCCCCGCTGCCTTTGGGGCCAGACCGGCCATCATTAAAAGCTAAAAGGGCTGGACGGCCTGGCTCCAAAGGCAGCATGCGCCTTCCCCCCCGTGCGCTTTAAACTTTTAGCACCGGGCAGTGACGGGAAGCCCGCCACCCCGCCGCCCTTGGAGCCAGACCGGCCATCGTTAAAAGCTAAAAGCGCTGGCCGGTCTGGCTCCAAGGGCGGTGGGGCGCAGGGCTTCTCGGCACTAAAAGTTTAAAGCGCCGGGGGGTGGGGACCCCGTCTCCCCACCTCCTTTGGGGCCAGACCAGGAATCGCTAAACTCGCTGGCCGGCCTGGTTCCAAAGGTCGCATGGTGCAGGGCTGCCCGGTGCTGCCTGGCGCTAAAATCGGTGGTCATCGGGGATGCCCCCTTGCTGCTTCTTGTTGCACCGGGGACTCCCACCGCCGCTCCATGTTGCGCCGGGGACCGTCCCCACCGCCCTTCCACATTACACTGCTTCTGTATATGCCCCTGCTGTATTGAGGACTTACATTCTTATTTGTAAGTAAATCATTGAATGTTGCTTGTTTATTTAAATGATTTATGTGGCCACCTTACTTGGGACTGGGACTTTGAACTTTTACCGATTAAATTAAATGAGAAAAATATGTCAGTTTTACCTTATAAATTATTTCAGGGCTTTCCTCTTTGGCAAATTGATTGGTTTTTACGCTGCTACCCCCCCCCCCCCAATGAATAATAAAACATCTGGCATCCTTCACCTGCATACTATGCTTGCTATCCACTTTGCAAGCTTATAAAAGACATGTAAATTTCCAGCACTTCATATCTGGGAATCTGCTTTTAATATCAAAAATAGAATTGGAGTATTTTTTTACCTTGATACATTATTTGCCTTGTTTTAATTTTATTATACTGTATTCTGCACTATACTATACTATACTATACTATACTATACTATACTATACTGCACTGCACTGCACTGCACTGCACTGCACTGTACTGTACTGTACTATACTATACTATACTATAAATAATATTAATACTATATTATTATTTTTTAAACAATTATGCTGTCCATCTCACTGATGCAGTGACTCTGGGTGGCTTATAGTTTATTATGACTTTATATACATAATCTAACACCTTTCTGATGTTATTTTATATTTCTTTGCCCAATAAAATATTGTTGCTTGGGATAACACAATTAATTATAAAATCATAAAATATTTATTCAGTAGAAACTATGTTGACCTTTTTCAGGGTAAATTTTCAGAGTATTTTTCTACATATATTTTCTTAAAAATAGACCGTTAAAGGTATATTTATGCATAAAAAATCACTTTTTATCTAGAAATCAGTGGCCCTTGGCTGATGTGAAAAAAATGTAAGTTGCATTTGATTAGTACTTGATTGGGAAGTCACTACAAAAGAACAGGCCTATAAGTGGCGAGGCAATTAAAAAAATAAAATAAAACAGTGACAACCACTTCTGTAATGCTGCCAAGTAAACTGTAGGGATGTGCCACACACGTCATAAGCAGTGGAGCTCAACTTCACTTACAAGTTTAAGAATGATAATTGAGGATGTAATTGATACCTAGGATGTTGGCAACAACCTGTATCAACCTTATAGAATATCTTTTTTTTACATTATTTTAGGGAATTTCTATTGTTTAATTGTTTATAAAATATATTTACTACATGAAATGTTATTCCTTTTTGCAAATGTTTTCTTTGAAATGCAATATGTTGCTTTTAAGTGTTCAGACCAGGTTTATAAAGTGGCTGCTTTTCTATGGGCTGCCAGGTTGGTGCAAGGCAGCTTTGCCAGAAAGAGTGTGTTTCACCTTGGTTGTCTAAGTAATTCTTAGGTAGTTGCTGGTTCTATGAGCTTGTGTGTCCTTTATAATTTTCCACAGTGCCTTGATGGTTTTTATTCCAGTGGCTTTGTCTCTCCAGTCCCTAAGGTTAGGGGGAAAAAACTGGTTTCATTTTCAGTCTTTTGTAGGAGGGATTCTATTTTTTGGTGTTTTCCTGGCACTGTCATAGTTTGCGTGGGTGTGTTATGTCCTGCAGCAGTTGTACACATTAATAATGATACATTTTAGTGACCTTTCCTTATATAATTGGTGTTGTCTTTCATACTTTTGGATTTCTATTTTCTGTTTCTGTTACTTAGCAATTGCTAAAACAAATCCCACGTGAAAAAATATTCAAAGCCTTCTTGATTTTAATTGTCACTTTATTTATTCCTGCACATTGTAGTATTTATTCATTTTCATATCTGTTTTTCTACTGTTGTACAAACATAATTCCAGCAGTTGCTAACATTCCCACCCGGTCACATGGCCGGCAAGCCACTCCCACTCGGTCACATGGCCAGCAAGCCACTCCCACCCGGTCACATGGCCAGCAAGCCACTCCCACCCGGTCACATGGCCAGCAAGCCACTCCCACCCGGTCACATGGCCAGCAAGCCACTCCCACCCAATCACATGGCCGGCAAGCCACTCCCACCCGGTCACATGGCCAGCAAGCCACTCCCACCCGATCACATGGCCGGCAAGCCACTCCCACAAAGCAGGCCACACCCACAGAATAGGTTCCCAAAATTTTGAAACCCACCACACACACACACACACACACACACACACACACACACACATACACTTTCGTAGATTTTCACGGGTGTAGGTATGCTGGTATTGCTGTCTTCGGGTGTTTTCCCGTGCAAGCATGTAATTGTTATTGCAATGTTTCGGCAAGATCTCACTTGCTATCGAAGCCCATACCGAAGCCTGAGGATGGCAAGTGAGATCTTGCCGAAACATTGCAATAACAATTACATGCTTACACGGGAAAACACCCAAAGACAGCAATACCAGCATATACTGTGTATACACACACACACACACACACACACACACACACACACATAATTGTTTCACAACACCCTGTTAGCGCCCCAATTAAGGGAGGAGACATACTGTTTCCTTTTCTGCCTTGGCTTTCTGTCTAGATGGTCTCTGGTGATTAGCCGAAAGGCAGAAAAGGAAACAGTATGTCTCCTCCCTTAATTGGGGCCCTAACAGGGTGTTGTGAAACAATTATAGATATTAACCCTCCTGTCTCAGCTGATGCAATTGGGAGAGCCAGGCTGGCTGAATGATTTAAAGGCTCCTGCCTGATATGCAATACAGCTCCGGTTCGATTCCCAGTAAGAGTATGACTAGCTGATGAGAGCTAAAAAGCTCGAAATAGATCTATCCTAGTCTCTCTGATTTATTTATTGATCAGATCATAAAACTAACATGTATGTATGTATGTATGTATGTATGTAGGTAGGTAGATAGGTAGGTAGGTTTTGGTTTATTCGGGTCTTTTCCCATGTAAAATTAAAAGTGTTTAGGCAACGTTTCGATGAGATCATACTGATCATCATCAGGTTGGTGCCTTTGGCTTCTTGCCTGTGCGAGTAAACTGTGATCAGAGTGGCAGTTTTTCTATAAATAAAGGTGGGGTGTTGGAATGTTGGCTCTGTTTGCTTTAAATGGATTGGTTGGCTGTTTTGTCATATCCTTGTTTTAATAATAATTTTTTAATTATTTTACATAAACACAGATAGTACAAACTTCACCCCCCAAAAAAAGAAACATTAAAAAGCCATCTTCCATTACAGGTTACAAATTTTTAAGAATATATCAATTAATCACAAGTTTCTATAAGTTTCTTCAGTAATTATCACTTATTTTCCATATCAATTGTTACAATTCTTGTATCTCAACCCTGATCTTACTAATTATTTTAGCATCCTTTTATATATAAGTATGACTATGTAATGTTATTCTATTTATAAAGCAAACAAGGGGGGGAAAGATAGATTTAAAAAGGAAAAGTCCACTCTAAATTGTGTCCTTTAAAACAGGGGTCCCCAACCTTTTTTTCACCAGGGACCGGTTTCATTTTAAAGAAAATTCTGCGGACCGGCTGAGGGGCTCAGCAGTCATGTGACTGGGTGGGCGTGGCCAACTTTGAAAATGTGAAACTCACTTAACAATGATCTTGGTTAGCAACCAAACTTTTGGCCTCAACTGTGGTCATAAGTTCTTTCTTTCTCTCTCTCTCTTTCTTTCTCTTACTTTGTCTCTGTCTCTCTTTTTCTCTCTCGCTATTTCTTTCTCTCTTTCCCTTTCTCTCTATTTCTTTCTCTTTCCCTCTTTCTGTATCTTTTCCTGTCTCTTTCTTTCCTTTCTGTCTCTTTCTCTCTGTCTGTCTTTCTCTCTCCCACTTTTTTCTTTCTTTCTCTCTCTCTTTGTGTCTCTCCTTCATCCGCCCATTTCTGTCACTCTGTGTGTGTGCGTGCGTGTGTTTGTCTGTCTTGCATTCATTCAATCACTCCTTCTGTGTCTCTGTCTATCTTTCTCTCTCTCCCTCCCTCCCTCTGTCTCTCTATGTGTGTCTGTCGTCGTCATCGTCGTCCCGTCCCCCCGCCCCCAGCCTCCTCATCCCGCCTGCCACGCTTGGTCGCTCGTTCGCTCGTTCAGGCTCCGTGGCTGGATAGGTGCCGGGCTGGAGAGGAGGAGGAGGGAGGGGGGCAGAGCGCACGGGAGAATGCAGGAGGATGGTGGGGGCTCTTCCTCCACCCTCGTCGACGGAGGGACTCCTGTGCGCCGCCGGAGCAACCCGCCAGTTCCCTCCCCAGCCAGCAGAGCCTCCGCAGTCCCTGGAAGAAAATGAGTGGCCGGCATGCCAGCAGGGGAGGGAATCGGTGGCCGGTCCGGCGGCGTCCAGGAATCCTTCCGTCGACGAGGGAGGAGGAACAGCCCCACTCCAACGGCGCGAACAGCCGCGCCTGCGTTCTCCCGCACGCTGTGCTCAGGGGGCTGCCTCCTCCTCCCTCCTCCTCCTCTCTAGCCCTGCGGCCCGGCTCCCATCCAGCCACGGACCGGCACCGGTCCGCGGCCCGGGGGTTGAGGACCCCTGCTTTAAAAGACGTATGACTCATAATTTTGTTCTTGTGATTCTTCAGTGATATCTAATACCACCTTAAATTTATTTATATCCAATCTTATATTCATAACTTTTCATCTGTAGATAAGTAAATATATGTCATTAACTAAAATATTTATTATAGGTTAATCTTGTTGCAAGTGTCTATAATTGTTATTAACTGTTAATTAATTAATAATGCTTCAATGATATTTTATTTACCACAATCTAACTAGTTATTAATCATCAAAGGATAGTAATTTTCCTTAGCAACCAGTGTCTTTCCAATAATAGATTAAACTTGTGTCTTCTGTTATTTGAGGTCTCCATCTCTTTTTGCTTCCTTTTCCAGGTCTTTCATCAGCTTCTTTTTGCACTTTATTATTCCATGAAGTTGTCAAATCATAACACTGACCACCTCCTATCCTTACATATTGTTTGTTTTTAAATGGTGAGATTTCTCCTTTTTCTTCTTTTTCTTTTTCTTCTCCTTAGAGGTCAAGCTGGGGTCCAAATCCCTCAGATTCTTTTTGGGTTTTCCCCTTCTTTATCGATTCTCCAACATTAAATCAATTGGCATTATCATCATTTTCTTCATTTGAAATAATTATCTTAGGTTTTAGGTTTTATTAGATTTCTATCCCGCCCTATCTCCCGAATGGGACCCAGGGCAGCGCACAGGAATTTAAAGATCTAAAAATGCATACAATACAAAGTTAATTATCTTGATCTTTTCCCTCTTTTTTAAAATTTCTTTAATTTCTGAAGTCTTCAATTGGTCTTCGCTTGATAGAGTAAATAAAAATTTATCCATAGTGTCATTCATTATTTTATTACTTCTATTACTTTGTTCTAATACATTCAAGATTTCAGCCAAAAGTTTTTGATTTTCTATAGTATCCTCTTCTATGTATGTGATCATATTGGCAAATCCAAAAGATAGTGAAAGTTAGGTTTAAGTGCCTCCCTGTTTATTGGTTTATTCTTTCTTCAGTGCAATCAGAAAACATAACTGCTCATAAGTATCCACCAACGAACTCCAGGGGCAATACAATGAAACAGAGTAGCCTAACAATATTTCAATTTTCAATTTTTCTTTGTTATCAAGAGGAGGAATAAAACTTCAAAAATAATTATTAAAATTGTAAAAGTAATCCCAGATTCAAAGTCTTAGGTAGAGTAAATTAAAAGGAAGAGAAGATAAAAAGACGAGAAATAATCCAATCACTTTCAGCGCAAATGGAAATGGCTTTGTTCTTGCGCTTCAATCCGTCATTTAAAAAAATTCTGTAAAAAGCAGAAATCTCTCCATTCAATTAAATCCGCCACTTATTTCAAAATTCAAGGCTTTAATAAAAAGAAAAAAAAAGTTTCTTTAGCAAAATGTTTCAAGAAAAAGATAGAATACCTTCCCGGTGTTACACTTTCACTTCAAACAGTTCCTTCCGTTCTGAAGCTTTCCCGACACCTTGTCCACCTGCGGAGGAGCTGCCTATTTGTCGCCCTTCAGAAGCTTTTTGCTCATGTCAAACAGGTGTTTTGTGACACCCCTGTGACCAGCAAGGCTTGCTTCCTAATCACCATCCCTCCAGGATGGTTTAGGTTCCTATGGAACTGAGGGGGCGACAAAAGTTCAACCGGGGTCTCTGCAGCATAGAGACCTCCAGTTGTGTCGGTGCGGTGTAGCTCCGCCTTCCGCTGTTTTATCATATCCTGATTGGTAGATGGAGTTGATGTTTGTTGAGGGTGATTGGTGATGGTGTCCTGTGTTATTCTGGGTCTGTTGTCAGTTTTTGTGGCTAGGACTCATTTAATGGCCAGAGCTAGTTTCCAGATGTCTGGCAGGCGGGAGGCATCATCACGTTTATTCATGTTGTGGGGGTGTTTCTCTATTTCGATAGGTTCCATAATTATTCTCTTGTTGAAGTGTTCAGTTTTGGAGAGTAATTTGGTTTTTTCAAAATCACTTTCATGTCCTGTTGCTTTAAGGTGTTGGAAAGGGAGGAAGTTTTTTCTTGTTTTTTGACAGCGTTCTTGTGTTCTGCAATGCGTGCATTTCTTCTCCTATTAGTTTGTCCAATGTATGTGGCTGGGCAGATTTTGCATGGTATTTCATAGACTCCTTGGTTTTCTAGCTGGATCTTGTCTTTGGGGTTTCTTAAGATGTTGGCTATTTTTTGGTTAGTGTCAAAGGATGTCTTGATATTTGTGGAGAATTTTGCTGATTTTATCTGTGGTGCCTTTGATGTAAGGGAGGAGGGCGATGCCATTGTCTTGTTCTGTGTCTTGGTTCTTGGGAGGTGTCTTTGGATTAGGTTGGTCTACGAATATATATATATATATATATATATATATATATATATATATATATATATATATATATATATATATATATATATATATATATATATATATATATATATATATATATATATATATATTTGTTTTCGTAGGTTTTCACGGGTATAGGTATGTAGATTTTGGTTTATTCGGGTCTTTTCCCGTGTAAAATTAAAGGTGTTTTTGCAACGTTTTGATGGGATCACCCCCATCATCATCAGGCTTTGCAAAAGGCAGAAGCCAAAGCCTGATGATGATGGGGGTGATCCCATCAAAACGTTGCAAAAACACCTTTAATTTTACACGGGAAAAGACCCGAATAAACCAAAATCTACATATATATATATATGAAGATACTATGTTACAGCTTCCTACTAGGCCTGTTTAAGGGAGGAGACAAACTTGTCATCCTTCTCTGCCCTTCGACTCCTCTTTGAGATCATCCAGACAGAGACCTATTAAATTGCTGCTGTCTTTTTTAGATATGTGTTAAATGTTTTTTTAAAGGAATGATTAATAATTAATTAAGAGACCAGGATGGATCCATTTCGGACTTCTTAGTCCTCGTCAGCTGGCCATACTTTCCTACAGGGATTTGAACTGGTGCTCTCCAGCATTCGAAGCAGGCTTCTCTATGCCTTGAGCTAACCAGCTTCCCTGATTACATCATCCTTTCCACAGGACTTTATAGATGAAGATACTATGTTACAGCTTCCTGCTAGGCCTGTTTAAGGGAGGAGACAAACTTGTCATCCTTCTCTGCCCTTCGACTCCTCTTTGAGATCATCCAGACAGAGACCTATTAAATTGCTGCTGTCTTTTTTAGATATGTGTTAAATGTTTTTTTAAAGGAATGATTAATAATTAATTAAGAGACCAGGATGGATCCATTTCGGACTTCTTAGTCCTCGTCAGCTGGCCATACTTTCCTACAGGGATTTGAACTGGTGCTCTCCAGGATTCGAAGCAGGCTTCTCTATGCCTTGAGCTAACCAGCTTCCCTGATTACATCATCCTTTCCACAGGACTTTATAGATGAAGATACTATGTTACAGCTTCCTGCTAGGCCTGTTTAAGGGAGGAGACAAACTTGTCATCCTTCTCTGCCCTTCAACTCCTCTTTGAGATCATCCAGACAGAGACCTATTAAATTGCTGCTGTCTTTTTTAGATATTTGTTAAATGTTTTTTTAAAGGAATGATTAATAATTAAAAAAACATTTAACACATATCTAAAAAAGACAGCAGCAATTTAATAGGTCTCTGTCTGGATGATCTCAAAGAGGAGTCGAAGGGCAGAGAAGGATGACAAGTTTGTCTCCTCCCTTAAACAGGCCTAGCAGGAAGCTGTAACATAGTATCTTCATCTATAAAGTCCTGTGGAAAGGATGATGTAATCAGGGAAGCTGGTTAGCTCAAGGCATAGAGAAGCCTGCTTCGAATGCTGGAGAGCACCAGTTCAAATCCCTGTAGGAAAGTATGGCCAGCTGACGAGGACTAAGAAGTCCGAAATGGATCCATCCTGGTCTCTTAATTAATTATTAATCATTCCTTTAAAAAAACATTTAACACATATCTAAAAAAGACAGCAGCAATTTAATAGGTCTCTGTCTGGATGATCTCAAAGAGGAGTCGAAGGGCAGAGAAGGATGACAAGTTTGTCTCCTCCCTTAAACAGGCCTAGCAGGAAGCTGTAACATAGTATCTTCATCTATAAAGTCCTGTGGAAAGGATGATGTAATCAGGGAAGCTGGTTAGCTCAAGGCATAGAGAAGCCTGCTTCGAATGCTGGAGAGCACCAGTTCAAATCCCTGTAGGGAAGTATGGCCAGCTGACGAGGGCTAAGGAGCCCGAAATGGATCCATCCTGGTCTCTTAATTAATTATTATTAATCATCCCTTAAAGAAATGTAAGATATAGATATAGATATAGATATAGATATAGATAGATAGATAGATAGATAGATAGATAGATAGATATGTGAGTTTTATGAGCTGATCAATAAATTCAATTAGAAAAGATTGATCAGCTCATAAAACTAACACACATATCTAAAATATTATACAACGTAATTCTTGGCTTGCTGTTTGGATGGTCTCTAGCGATGAGCCGATGGGCAGTAAGGGAAACAGTGTGTTTCCTCCCTGAATTGGGGCCTAATAATAACAGGTTGTTGTGAAACAATTACATATATATATATATATATATGTAGGTCTTTGGTTGTTCGGGTTTTCTCCCGCATAGAATTGGAAGTATCTTCACAACGTTTCGATGAAGTCTCATTCATCATCTTCAGGCTGGTGCTTCCGGCTTGGTGCTTCCAGGAGCAATGTGAGATCTCAGCCGGTTCCTCTTTTTAACTGCCAGTGGGGGTGTGACCTGATTGGGTGGGAGCTTGGCTGCATTCTGATTGGGTGGAGGTGTGTTCTGATTGGTAGGGGGTTTGGCTGTGCTCTGATTGGATGGGAGTTTGGCTGTGCTCTGATTGGATGGGGGCATGTTCTGTTTGGGCGGGGGCCTGGTTGTGCTTGTGTTAGTCCGAGTTGCAGAGGGATTTGACCTGGTGAGCTGCATTACTGTTGTTTGGCTTCGCGTTTGTGGTCGTGCCACATCTCCGTGGTGGGCATCAGTTTGCTTCATGTATGGATTGGAGGGGTTTAAAGTGGCTAATAATGCAGCTGTGGTCTGGCTTCTGGTTTGTGGTCGGGCTTCTGGTTTGTGGTCATCATCGGTGTGGGTTTGGGCTTGCTTTTTGCGTGGATGTGTGATAGTGACATCCTGTGTGGTTTTCGTGAGTGTGGGTCTGGTATCATTCTTTGTGTTAGGGACTCGTTTGTCAGTGAGGGCGGGTTTCCAAATGGCTGGTAGGCGGGAGGTATCATCTCGTTTATTCATGCTGTGTGGCCGTTCTTCTATCTCAATAGCTTCTCTGATTATTCTGTTGTTAAAGTGTTCAATTTTGGCAATAGTTCTGGTCTTTTTAAAGTCTATATCATGTCCTGTGGCTTTGAGGTGTTGGACCAGGGAAGAAGTTGGTTCCTCCTTTCTGACTGAGTTTTTGTGTTCTTCAATGCGTGCCTTTATTCTTCTGTTGGTTTGTCCGATGTATGTGGTGGGGCAGGTGGGGCATGGGATTTCATATACTCCTTGATTTTCTAACTCTATTTTGTCTTTGGGGTTTCTTAGGATGGTGGATATTTTTCGGTTTGTGTAGAATGCTGTCTTGATGTTGTGTTTGTGGAGGATCTTGCTGATTCTGTCTGTGGTGCCTTTTATGTATGGGAGGAGGGCTTTGCCGTTTTCTTGTTCACTGTCTTGGATTTTAGTGGGGTTTTCTTTTTGGATTAGGTTAGTGATCTTGTTTCTTTGGAATCCGTTGGATGTTAGTACGTTGGTGAGAGTGTGTAGTTCGGTTTTTAGGTGTTGTTCGTCAGCTAAGCGTTTTGTTCAGGAGATGAGTGTCTTGGCTACAGAGTTGATCTGTGCTGGGTGGTAGTGTGAGAGTGCGTGCAAATAGCGGTTTGTGTGTGTTTTCTTCTGGTAGATGGTGTGTCCTAGGGATCCATTGGATTTTTTATAGACTAAGACATCCAGGAAGGGGAGTTGGTTATTGGCTTCTGTTTCCATGGTGAACTGTATTTTGGGGTGTAGGCTGTTGAGGTGTGTGAGGAAGTTGTCCAGTTTATCTTTCCCGTGTGGCCAGATTATGAAGGTGTCGTCTACGTTTCTGAGCCAGAGTTTGGGTTTGTGATCTGATTTTTCTAGAGCTTGGGTTTCAAAGTGTTCCATGTAGAGGTTAGCAATGACAGGTGAGAGGGGTGATCCCATGGGTGCTCCTTCTATTTGTTTGTATTTTTGTCCGTTATAGATGAAGTATGTGTTGGATAGGCAGTGGTTGGTCAGATCTAGGATATGTTAGGGGGGGCTATATTTGTTTGGGATAGCTGTCAAGGCTTCTTTGATTGGTACTTGGGTGAAGAGGGATATGACATCGAAGCTAGACCAGAACTATTGCCAAAATTGAACACTTTAACAACAGAATAATCAGAGAAGCTATTGAGATAGAAAAATGGCCACACAGCATGAATAAACGAGATGATACCTCCCGCCTACCAGCCATTTGGAAACCCGCCCTCACTGACAAACGAGTCCCTAACACAAAGAATGATACCAGACCCACACTCACAAAAACCACACAGGATGTCACTATCACACATCCACGCAAAAAGCAAGCCCAAACCCACACCGATGATGACCACAAACCAGAAGCCAGACCACAGCTGCATTATTAGCCACTTTAAACCCCTCCAATCCATACATGAAGCAAACTGATGCCCACCACGGAGATGTGGCACGACCACAAACGCGAAGCCAAACAACAGTAATGCAGCTCACCAGGTCAAATCCCTTTGCAACTCGGACTAACACAAGCACAACCAGGCCCCCACCCAAACAGAACATGCCCCCATCCAATCAGAGCACAGCCAAACTCCCATCCAATCAGAGCACAGCCAAACCCCCTACCAATCAGAACACACCTCCACCCAATCAGAATGCAGCCAAGCTCCCACCCAATCAGGTCACACCCCCACTGGCAGTTAAAAAGAGGAACCGACTGAGATCTCACATTGCTCCTGGAAGCACCAAGCCGGAAGCACCAGCCTGAAGATGATGAATGAGACTTCATTGAAACGTTGTGAAGATACTTCCAATTCTATGCGGGAGAAAACCCGAACAACCAAAGACCTACATATATGCTGGCATTGCTGGCTTCGGGGATTTTCCTGTGTATATAGCATGGAGATGTTATTGCAATGTTTCGACAAGATCTCACTTGTCATCATCATATATATATATGCTTTCGTAGATTTTCACGGGTGTAGGTATGCTGGCATTGCTTGCTTCGGGTATTTTCCCGTGTATAAGGCATGGAAATGTTATTGCAACGATTTGACAAGATCTCACTTGTCATCGTCAGTGACCAAAGCCTGACGATGACATGTGAGATCTTGTTGAAACGTTGCAATAACATTTCCATGCCTTATACACGGGAAAATTCCCGAAGCAAGCAAAGCCAGCATATATATGTGTGTGTGTGTTAGTTTTTATGAGCTGATCAATAAATTAAATTAGAGAGAGACCAGGATAGATCTATTTCGAGCTTATTAGCTCTCATCAGCTGGCCATACCCCTTACTGGGATTCGAACCGGAGCTATTTTAGATGGCTTGGCTTAAGTGCTAGGCTCTTTGCCTTGCATGCAACATAGCCCCAGTTCGAATCCCAGTAAGGGGTATGGCCAGCTGATGAGAGTTAATAAGCTCGAAATAGATCTATCCTGGTCTCTCTCTAATTTAATTTATTGATCAGCTCATAAAAACTAACACACATATCTAAAAAAATTATACAACGTAATTCTTGGCTTGCTTTCTAGATGGTCTCTGGTGATGAGCCGAAAGGCAGGAAAGGAAACAGTATGTCTCCTCCCTTAATTGGGGCCTAATAATAACAGGTCGTTGTGAAACAATTACATATATGTGTGTGTGTGTGTGTGTGTGTGTGTGTGTTACATTTTTTGAGCTGATCAATAAATAAGTCAGGGAGACTAGTATAGATCTATTTCGAGCTTTTTAGCTCTCATCAGGCGAGAGCTTTAGTCATTAAGCCAGCCAGGTTCTGTTCCTGCTCAGCTGAGACAGGAGGATAAGTATATATAATTGTTCCACAACATCCTGTTAGGGCCCCAATTAAGGGAGGAGACATACTGTTTCCTTTACTGCCTTTCGGCTCATCACCAGAGACCATCTAGACAGAAAGCTATGAGTTCCATTGTGTACTTTTTTTTATATGTGTGTTAGGTTTTTGAGCTGATCAAAAATTAGCTCATAAAACTAACAAAACATATATATATGGTTGGTGATTTCAATGCAGTAACAGATGCAGATTTGGACTATAAAACAACAAAGAAAAATGAGAAGTTGAGGAATTAAGTCTCCAAGACACTTGGAGAGGATAATATCTGAAAGAAAATTGATACACATTTACTCAAATAGATATATGTCATGGTCCAGAATAGATATGATGTAAATGTCAACAGATATATTAGCTAATATTCAAGATATAAACATTGAAGTAAGCACATGGGCAGACCACAATCACAATGATTTGTAACAGATGGAAGAAGAGATTAATATGGACAGTAAATCAAACAGTATTAAATAAAAAGGAGTTTCAATAGTATATGAAGGAATTGACTTTTTTCTTTAGAGAAAATAAAAAAGAAGATACCTCACTACAAAATGTGTGGGACACAGCCAATGGATACATACAAGGGTTGGCAATGGGGAAAAAGAATAAAAAGAAAAGACAAATTGAAAAAGAATTGGAAGGAGAGTATAAGAAGTTAGAGACGGAATTACAGAAGGATACATGAAACAAAAGGATTAAAAGTCAAATGGATTTGAAAAAACATAAATTGAATTCAATTGAAGAAGAGGATTTGGCATTTAAAATAAAGCAAAATTTATTTATTTCTTCAATCAAAATTGCAATTAAACCAGGAAGATGATTGGCATACAAAATGAAAAAAGAAATTATACAAACAAGAGGAAGTCTCTAAAGAAAAGAAAAAACAATACCTGTTTTGTTTTGGGACTGACTGACTGACTGACCAGCCACTCTCTTTTAGCACAACCTACCTCAACGAACAATTGTGGGAAAATAAGAGGAGAGGGCATTATATGTTTGCTGCCTTGAATTATTTATAAAATATAATAAAAGTGAGATCATAAATAAATAAATAGCACAGTACATGAGTTATCTCTAAGTCAGAACTGAAGAAGCTTCTTGGATGAGAAGTGAAATATCTTCAAGGAAAAGCAAAGTCCAGTTACCTTTTGAAAAGAACCTTTGGGATAACCATGATCTGGATGACTGAGAATCTCTATAGACAACAGTCTCTAAGATGTAAAAATAAATGAGTTCCACGTTAGCTTGCACATGTCCATTTAATCCCTATATCCAGATCAGACCAAGCACAAATGTCACTCAGTTCAGCCAGCAAAAATACAGCTTAATTCTTATTTATTAAACTTCCACAAATAAAACAAAAATGGAACAAAAAGCAAGAAAAAACAAGTAGAAAAAGACTAGCAAGTGAGATCTGGTCAACAACAGGCAAGTCATCCTGACATCAACTGGAAAACTTTGCAACAAGTGGGAGATTGAACAGGTTCTTGATCAGTGGGGGATTCAAAAATTTTTACTACCGGTTCTGTGGATGGGGTGTGGCTTGGTGGGTGTGGTAGGGGAATGATACTGCAAAATCCCCATTCCCTCTCCACTCCAGGGCAAGAATACTGTAAACTCTCCGTTTTCCCACTTCAGGGCAAGGATACTGTAAAATCTCCATTTCCACCCTGCTCCAGGAAAAGGATATTGTAAAATCTCCATTTCCACCCCACTCCAGGACAAGGATACTGCAAAATCTCCATTTCCACCCTGGATATAATGATGCAGTCCAGTGGTGGGTTTCAAAAATTTTTAGAACCTCTTCTATATGTGTGGCCTGCTTTGTGGGAGTGGCTTGCTGACCATGCCACTGAGTGGGAGTGGCTTGGCAGTCATGTGACTGGGTGGGCATGCCAACTTGTAAAATGTGGTGAAACTCACTTAACAACGCTTTTGATTAGCAACCAAAATGTTGGCTCAGAAACTCTAGAATTTGAAGCACGCAAGTCTTAAAGCTGTCAAGTTAGAAGACCCTTGTGCTCCTAACCCTTTAGAAAAAAAAAACCCAGGGGTGTTCAAACTTGACAGCTTTAACACTTGTGGACTTCAACTCCCAGAATTCCTCCTCCAGTCATGTTGGCTCAGGAACTCTGGCATTGAAGCACGCAAGTCTTAAAGCTGTCAAGTTACAAGACCATTACACCCCTAACCCTTTAGGAAAAAAACCTCAGGAGTGTTCAAACTCGACAGCTTTAAGACTTGTGGACTTCAACTCCCAGAATTCCTTTTCTCGCTCTTCATCTTGATGATGTGCGGACGGGCGAGGGGAGGGAGCTGGAACCGGTTCTAAACGGCACTGTTTTGTGGAACCTCTTCTATAGAAGAGGTTAGAACTGGCAGGAACCCACACCTGATGCAGTCCATTGTAGCATGGAGATCACCCCATTCAAGATAGTCACAGTCATAGAATTTGTCCTCATGCTACTCACCATGATACAAAAAAGATGATGAGGCCCTAGAAAAAGTACAAAGGAGAGAAACAAAGGTGATAGAGGGTCTATATGATGAATGGTTAAGGAAACTAGATATGTCTAGCTAATGAAGAGAAGAACATGAGTACATGAGGGACTGCCACAGAGAGATGGGGGTTGACTTATTCTGCAAAGCACCTGAGGACAAGAAACAATGAGTGGAAGTGCATTAAAGAGAGATCCAATCTGAAACTAAGGAGAAATTTCCTAACAGTAACAGGGATGGGTTACAAAATTTTTACTACTGGTTTGGTGGGGGTGGCTAGATGGGAAGGCATGTGACTGAGTGGGCGTGGCCAACTTGACATCACTCACACGCACTCAGTCACATGACCCCCTCACCAAGCAATGCCCACCAAAACGGTGGTGAAAAGTTTTGACAGGGAGGGGCCTCCAGTCTTGCTGGAGCTAAGAGAGCGCCTACAAACTACTCAGTAAGAAAAAAAGTTTTTTGTCCCTCCTTGCCCCCAGGAAAGCTCTGCAGGCTTCAGCAGGGCTGGGAGAAGGCAAAAATGCCCCCCAAAATGGCCGGTTTTTGCAAGAACAAAGGCAGTTTTGCCTTACCCCCAGCCCTGCTGAAGCCCGCAGACTGCTTATGGGGACTGGGAGAAGGCAAAAACACCTGAATTTTTGCAAAAAATGCCCCAGTTTCACCCATTTTTCACAAAAATGGGGGCATTTTCGCCTTCCCTCAGCCCTGCTGAAGCCTGCAGAGTGCTTCTGGAGGCTGGGTGAAGGCAAAAATGTCTCCGTTTTTGCAAAAAACAGCCCATCTCTGGAACTTCTATGGGATTCTTTCCGACTGAACCCCAGAGAATCGGGGACATACTGCCGGGGACGTACTACCTCTCTCAAGTCTTTTGGGTTTTCCTCCCCTCCTCCAAGCCAGTCACACACCAGTCCAAAAGTCTTCTCCCACCAGCCTTTGCCAAGAGCAAGTGCTCCTTCTTTGCAAAGCAGCTCTTCAAGAGAACGAAGTGGGTGTGGCACACCCAGAAGCTGCCGTTTCTTTGCAACAACTGAGGGCCTTTTCTGCTTGGACCTCCAAGCTGTGTGGAGGGTGTGTGTGACTGCAATGCTGGCAGCTTCGGGGGGGCTCCTTTCCTCATTTGTTTGTTTCCTTACCTCTAAGCAGCTACACTGGCTTTGTCCTTAAAGGCTGCTGCTCCACGCCTTTTGATCTTTCTCAGGCAGGGAGAAAAGTGACCCTGTGAAGGGACTGAGCCTGCCACTGAACCTGGAAGCCAAGAGGCTTCTTTTCCTTTTTTTAAATTTTTTCCTTTCAAATTTATTCACATATACATTCTTATAATTGCTATTTAACATTTATCTACTCATCATTTATCTTTATCGTTATTTTTTTACAAATATATAGAATGCAGTTTGGGTCACTTTCTTGCCACCCCGTGCCTCCATCTTATTTTACAATAATCTTGCTCCTTTTATCTTCTCAACCTCCCTTCTCTGCCTTCTTCTTTCCTCCTCTCCTTCCTCTTTTCTTCTTTCCCTCTCTTTCCCCCCTCCTCTCCTCCTCTCCTCCTTCTTACCCTCTCTCCTACTCTAAATTCCCCTCCCTTACTTCCTCTTCTTTACCCTTTCTTCCTTTCCCTCCTCATCCTCCCTCCTTTCCGCTGCTTATTTACTTTCTCTGATGGGTTCTCGGGTGGCATTTCAGCAATCTCAACTTTATATTTTCATAAAAATAACTTCCTCTATTACATTTTATTTCTAATAATAATTCCACATACCATTTTTAACTTATATACTTGCATTTTAATACTTTCCTACCACCACCACCACCCAATTTAATAATATGTCATCTGGGTTATTTATTTTATACTTTGTTCCTTTCTCTTTCTATTTGTATCTCTTTTCTAGCCAATTGTAAAATTACCCTCATGTCCTGTATTACACTGATTCCTCTTTGTCCTTTATTCTCAATGTCAACCTGTTCATTTCTACACAATCTAATATCTTTTTATTAGCTCTCCTTCTGTTGGAATTTTATCTGCTTTCCAATTTTGTGCAAATGCAATTCTAGCTGCTGTTATTATCTATACAATCAAATATGAGACTTCTTTACTATATATCTCTGGTAGAATACCCAATAAGAACACCTCTGGTCTAAACTCTACAGGCTGATGTATCATTTTCTCTAACCATGTTTGTATTTTAACCCAATAGCTTTTTGCATCTCTGCACATCCACCACATGTGATAATATGATCCTGGCAATTGATGAGACTTCCAACATTTGACTGATTTATCCTTAAACATTTTTGCTAATCTTTCAGGTGGCATGTGCCATCTATAAAACATTTTATACAAATTCTCTTTATACACTGTTGCCATTGTTAATTTATAGTTCCTTTCCCATAATTGTTGCCATTTTTCTATTTCTATTGTGTATCCAAAGTTTTTTGCCCAACTTATCCTTGTTTCTTTAACCTCTTCTTCTTCTCAGTTTATTTTGAATAACTATACAGTTTTTAAATCATTTTTATCCATTCCCATGAGAATCTTATTTAGTTCTGAATTTTCCATGTTAAAACCCTAGTCTTTAATATCCTTCTCATATATTGTTTGCATTTGCATTTGTTTAAGACATCCTATATCAATCCCTTGTTCTTCCAATTATTTCTTCTGTTTTAATTCCCTTGCTGTTAGTATATCTTTATATCAATAATAATAATAATAATAATAATAATAATGATAATAATGATAATAATGATAATAATGATAATAATGATAATAATGATAATAATAATAATAATCTTTATTGTCATTGTAATAATATTGTAATAAAATTACAATGAAATTGGTTTGAGCGCCGTGCCAACACCTGCATCAGGTGGAATACAGACAGCAGTGACAGCCACAATAGGAATCTCTCCAGGCAAATGAAAATGACATTTCTCATACTACTAATATTTGGGTGTGTCAAAGCTTCCACCTTGAAAGCCACATTGTTATTTCCTTATAATGCTGCAGGAACTGGGTATGTCTAGTTTAATGAAAAGAAGGACAAGGGGAGACATGATAGCAGTGTTCCAATATCTCAGGGGTTTCCACAAGGAAGAGGGAGTCAAACTATTCTCCAAAGCACCTCAGGGTAGAACAAGAAGCAATGGGTGGAAACTAATCAAGGAGAGAAGTAACTTAGAACTGAGGAGAAATTTCTCAACAGTTAGAACAATTAATAAGTGGAACAGCTTGCCTGCAGATGTGGAAAATGCTCCAACACTGGAAGTCTTTAAAAAGATGTTGGATAGCCATTTATCTGAAATGGTATAGGGTTTCCTGCCTAGGCAGGGAGTTGGACTAGAAGACCGCCAACTCTGCTATTGTATTGTAGTAATATTTTGAAATCTTAGACAATAATCAGCTTTGTTCATTTCCAAAGAAATGTTTATCTTTTCTTAATTTTTATCTGATATTGCCAATGTATAGTCCATCTCCTCCACTTTCTTCTCTGTTGTTTCCACCTTTTCCTCCACTTTCTGCAGTCTTTGCTCATTTTTCCCCATTATCTCTTTAACCTCTGTGGAAAGTTATCACCCATCCCTCTCCCAGAAAAATGAAATACCCTAGGAAATATTGAAAAGGCAGAATATTATATTTCCCTAGATGTGAAAAGGAAGAAACATGTTTTGTTTCCTTCAGCCTCCTGCCCCCACCCCCTTTGTCAATGGGCCATTAAAAAGCCTGAGCTAGTCCACTTTACATAATAAAGAGTTCCCCCCTTCAGCTCCAGAGTCATGGGATTAAGGTGTGACTAGCCTTACCAAACCTGGACTCAGCCCATGGGAGCCTGGCAACCAATCAGAGTACAGTTCTTACACAGGAACAAGAAACAGATAGGTGGGGCCGAACAGTTGATAAAAAGCCCTGCAAGCCCCTTGCTCAGCCCTTCTCTTCCTGTCCACCAACACTGAAGCATGTGAGCACTTTTCTATTCAGGACTCAAGCCATGTGGTCCTGTCCACCATTAAACCATCTTTCCAAGCAGCCTCCATGTCTCCAGTGTCTTTTTCCCCACTTGGAGCCGAACCCAGAAGGACATTCCTTCAATCACCTCTTTCACATCTTCATCCACTTTATTTATTCTTTCTTTGAAGTATTCACACATACACTGTAACATACTCTTTAACTCCATACTAGTTTTATCTTGTTGCGTTACTGTGTTTGATGATTTTTGTGTTGTAGGGCTGGAGGTTGTTGCTGTTGATGAAGAATATGCTGTTATTTTCTTCATCTTGATAATTTATTTTTGTAATCCAAATGTCAAAAAAAGAAAATATATATAATCCAGATTTTGAAGGTCAACCCTCCAAGTATCCAAGTATTCAAAATCCATCTATTTCAAATTTGATGGACCAAGCTTCATGTTCTTGTTATCCTAATCCAATTATAATAAAGAAACAAAAAATCAAACTCCAACGAAAAGAGCAAAAAAAAAAAAAAGAATAGAAAAAAATGGACCACAATTACAAAATAAAAATAAATCTTTAATCCCCCTTATTCCCTCCAGCTTTGGCAGGAGGGGAAAAAAGCCCAATAAGAAGAGAATGGCAAAAGAAAAACAAAAAAATGTTGGTTTGAAAAAAAAAGATTTATATAAATCCAAGTACAAATCCACCTAAGGAAAATAGCTTCCAGTCCTAAAAAAGCAAATGCTCCACAGTTCCAAAACTCCAGAGTTGTAGCCAGAAAAGCGAGAGAAAAAATACCACAAAAGATAAGTCCACGGCTGGTGTTATTTCTTTTTAGGAGGTAATTTTTATCACCATTCTGTTTACCAAGTCACTAAGCATTGTCCAAGGTCATTCTTTCTAACTTCTCTCTTTATTCTTTAGCTAATATATTCTTTCTGTTGCCACTAGGTGGCACTGTTGTTAATGGGGAATAATGAGTAAGGAAAAAAATCCAAAAGCAGCCTCAAAGTTCTGGATTCTTTCAATATTGGAATTTGAAACTTTCAATAGCAATCAACTCTGTCCAATCTACTTTCTATTTGTCCAAACCATCCTCCCCAAAATATTTAATAAATCATTTATCTGTATTGGCATTCGCTTCACCACCACTGCTTCTGGGGGTGGAGAGATAGTTAAGAATACACTTTGCCCCCTTCATTTTGCCTTCTCTTTTTATGTTCTCAATCAATTGAGGAGTAAAAAATAGTTTTTGAATAGTGGATGCAAAGATAGTATCACGATCTCACCCAGACGCTCCAGCATGCTTTCTCCTCTCTCTTTGTGTGGCTGCCCCAACTTTGACAGCTCGCAATAGCTGTCTTCCTTACTACTGGGTTGGGAACTATTGCAGGCACTCCAGGGGGTTTGCAGTGCCCCCGTTCACATCTGCCAGTGCCCCCACTCCTCACTGTCCCTAAAAGATGGTTCCGACCTCCAAAAGGGTCCCCAAAATGGCAGAATAGAGCCCTGAAGCTTTGCATGCATACCGCTGTGATGCTGGCCATACCCCCATTCTGAGAGGCTTCTTTTCCACCCAGCCACTGGCGCAGGGCTCCAAAAAGACCTCTGGTCACTGCCATCAACGTCGCGCATGTGCAGCTTTCTTCTCACCAGCTGGAAGACTTTTTTGTGGTCTGCGGCCAACAACTGGGTGGAAAAGAAGCCTCTGATCCTCTGGCACGCCAAGAGGTGGCTGAAAGGCTTCTTTGTCATCAATCTGCTTCTCGGCTACAATCAGCTTGCCATCCGATGGATGTGAGCAGTGACCAGGGGACCAATTCAGGTGTGGCCAGCCTGCCGATACTACCAGTTTGGAGAGCCAGCCCCGATTTTTACTACCAGTTCTACTGAACCAGTCTGAACTGGTAGGAGCCCACTTCTGAACAGTAAGAACAAATAAATAATGGAACAACTTGCCTCCTGACTTGTGTTTGCTCTATTGCTGGAAGTCTTCAAGAAAAGATTGGCCTGCTATTTATGTAGGATAGAATAACAGCTCCTGTCCTAGGCAGGAGTCTGCATTAGAAGACTTCAAAGGTCCCTTCTAGCCCTATGATTCTATGAATTTCTAAGAGATAAAAGGAGCTACCAGCATCAATCTACATTATCTGAATATACAGTATTTTGCATGCATAGTACCAAAGGAGTGGCCTTTCATTATTCCAGTTTTAACCCTTTTATGTATGTAATCGTAATAGAATAGAGATGGAAAGTAGAACAGCAGGCGATCCTTCTTCTAATGGCTCTACACTAGGAAACAATTGGGTGGAGAGGGACTGTTGTGTCTAACATAAACAGACAGTAATTTTTTTAAGGCCATTCAGTATGTTTATGAATTCCATGAGAAACCTCCTATTCACTGAATCAGATTCTACTGTAGCAAAAGCCTTTTTGGCATTCTGGGGAAAATACATAATGGAAAAACTCAGTTTCAACACTCAGTTTCATCAAGAAATATTGATGAAAAAGGTTTACAAGGAAATTGTAAACATGAAATCCTTATCTCCCATCCTCATGTTCTTTTTCAGAACATCCAGGGAAAATTGTCAACTTCTCATAATAAGGAAACAATCAATTTTTAAAAAATGGAGAATAGCAATAGCATTCCTATAGCAGCATTTCCTCTGTGGAAAATGTTACATTAATTATACTCATATGAAACCACTGCTAACCAAGCATTTGCTGAAGTACCTTCTTCAGGACATTCTTCATTACATATTTTCGCAAACGTTTTTCAAGTTCTTCATCTGGACCCAACATAGAGGCTATTCTCATAATCTCTGGCAAGGAAAGGTGAGAAAAAAACCTGAAACTTTTGATGAAACACAACATTGCTTTATTTATGTGTTGTTGAATTTGTGCACAATATGCTTTTCTGCTAATGTTTAGAGGAGCAGGGATGTGATTCCGGCATCTTATGTAAATGTGTTTATGAATATAAGTGTGTGTGTGCGTGTTTAAGTTGTGGTAGTGCCATCATTTTTTGACTATTTTTTATTTGAAAAGAGTTGTGAATTCTCCCATATTTTCAATTTAATATAGAAGTCTTTAATATATAGCAACCATAGCAGTTCTGAAATGTGGGCAGCTAATACTGTCCACTTTTCACTGCCCCTTCTATATATTCAAAACACAAGTAAAAGAAGTTCCTGGTTATTTTTATAGTTGGTTAATTGTAGTTGGGAAATGGAAGCAGCATTCTACTGCCAATCTCGTATAGTTAGTTATATAGATTTGCTCTTGATATAAAGAAAATGATGTTATATTTTAATAAGCAAAGCAAACTAAAATCTCTAATAAATTTTAGAATGAAACTTTCCTACATCACTATGACATTATTTTAATTAGGTTAGAAAATAAAATGCAATGGAATAATAACAATAAATGAGCAGAGAAGTAACTCCAAATCTCAATGTTCCTGAGGAACTCACCAAAACTGTCACAAATGTGATTCTGATTCAGGTAGTCTGCACATCTGTCGAAGAATTCATCAGTATCAAAGTCAGGAACATTTCGAATGTATTTAACCTGGAGATATATAAAATTATAGCTATTCAACAAATTTTTGTCAGATATCAATGTCAATCATTTTTCTAACATGAGATACCAAGAATATGGTGTTATGTAAATTATAGCCATTTTATCAGCTTCTTAAACACGGGGATTATTTTTGATACATATTTTTATTAGTAAGGTGAAATGTAGTCCAAATTCCCCGGAGGGTGGGACTACATTCCAGAGGACTAAGAGACAGTGAAGTTTAGATAGTTTCATTGGGAGGAAGAGAGTCATATCAGCTGCCCCCAAACAAGTTGTCAGAATATATATTTAAGGATTCAAATATATTTAAGGATTCAAATAGTTTGCTTGAGTTTCACAAGGTTTTATCTACTTTGGAATGTAGAATTTCTGCAACTACACTAACATTCAGCCAGTAGATGGCAGTGTTTGCAATTATGGTTATATTCTATGTCCTTGACTCCAGGAAAGAAAAAGTATTTTCTCACTTTTAAAGATGATTAGGTATATTAAACTATATCCAGGTATATTAAACTATATCTGTTTCACAACAAAAGTGAAGTACCAGAGAAACCTGAACAGTATTTGGCGCATGTAAGCAACACATTTGGTAAAATGCTGAGCGTGCTTACTCAACAGCTTTCGTTTGTATAGGAATTGAGAGCTGTCTCCTTTAAGAAACTACCTCATGGGAAATACAGCTACCTTATGGGAGATGTAGGAAGAACTGCCTTTGGGGAATGTAGTCCATAGCATGTGACCACATCTGTGTAATCTGATTGGCCACTGCGGGTATCTTGCCACAGGAAAAGTTTAGGCAGTTAGTTTTATGAGTCTTTGTGTTCAGACAGTCTTTGTGTATCAGATAGTGAGACCAGCCACATTAAATCTCCGTTCAGAATGGAGTAGAGGATTTTAATGTCTTTTTACCTACGCGATGGGGCAGATTGAAGTCATCAGAAGAACCTTAACAACCTTAACAACAAAGTTTTGATATTAAGGATGCCTGAAAATAAACTTTTATCTGAAAGAATCCCAAGCGTGGAGTTTATCTGCCTGTCCAAAGCAAATTCACCCAGCCGGGACAGGACAGTAAAAAGACACTGCAGAGATTCCAACTCCCCCTTTCCAATGAGAAAGGGGGGGTAGTCAAGAGCACCTCCCGCCACACACACATTCCTTTGAAGTTGTAGATGAATTATCCCAGCAACCAGCCTAACAAAGCAGGAGCAATTTAAAGTGTTTCATTTTGCTGACTTGTTATAATGGTGAATTATTGAAGGGAGGCAGCACCCCCTAGTGGCCAATGCTAAGCAGCTATCTATTGAATTCGGGGTGAAGCCAAGCCCTTGGGCAATTCTAAATTGGAGAGGCTAGCTTAGGTGTTCACAAGACTCCCTAGAGGCCATCAAGTTTACTGCACCTACATTTCCAAAGTTTCTCAATGCTCCCTAGGGGCCACCAAGTACACTGCGCCTACGTCACTGTGCCTATGTCTCAACGCACCCTAGTGGCCAGCAGACGAACTGCGACCATGTCTCCAAGTCTTACAATGTACCCTAGTGGCTGACAGATGAACGGCGACCATGTCTCCAAGGGCTTGCAATGCACCCTAGTGGCCGGCAGGTGAACTGCACCTACATCTCCACGGTCTTGCAAAGTGCCCTAGTGGCCAAATAGTGAATTGAACTCAAAGAACTCACAATGCCTTCAGGGAATTTCTGAGCTAAGCCTAGTTATAGAATCTTCTAGTCATGGCAGAAGGATCAGACTTGTCAAACCCCAGGCCTGAATCCATCATAGACGCAGAGTTGGTCATCCAAAACTCAACATTGGATGTCCAACTACCAGAAAATATGGAAACACATCAGGCAGCCTATGACCTAAGACAGCATAGGAAGCCTATGCAGATTAAGCGAACAAGCCTCATGGGGAAGACTTTTCCAAAGGTATGAGAGTCATTGGAAGAAGTTACAGCAACTCTGTGATAAACGCAAAGACGATCTATCCCTCATGCATTTCTACTCATTGAATGATAACATGGACGACCTCTATGCACAGTGGGCATACTGTGAAGACCGCCTCAATAACATCCAATTACAACTGCATGATGATGAAGACCTGCAAAGGGAAACGCTGTGCATTCAGACGTTAAATAGAGAACATAGAAAACAATTTCAATGCAGCACAAACTTGATTCAAACCAGTCTAAAGAGACAGACTACCGGACAAGAAAGATGACTCCGAAATTACTCATTGGTCATATGCAACATTTTGGCAGTCACAAGCAACCTCCTCCCATGTCTCCAAAGAAGCCTCACCCTCCTGACCAAAAACAACTAGCAGTGTCTTGCAGCAATCTTCTCATTATAGCCACATGTCACAGATATCTCTAGCCACAGAAGCACGAATGCAAGCTAAGATGGCCAAGCTAGCTATAGACACAGCAAGGGAAGAGCTGCTGCTGAAGGAAAAGATGGCAATCATGAAAGTAGAGAAAGAAGCTGCAGAAGCAAAGGCTCAAGCAGAGAGAGCGGCTGCAGAAGCCAAAGTTCAGGTAAAGAGGGCAGCTGCAAAAGCCAAGGCTCAGATTCAACTGGAATATCTTCAGTGCAAGCAGGAAGCAGAAGAAAGACTACTACGGGCCAAAGCTCTACAGGCCGAGGCTGATAGAGCCTCCTTCAACTCCAGTCTTAGAAAGTTAGAAGTGGAAAACCCAGACACATGTGTCAAAGCCTATGGAGACAGCCAACACGTGGTACTACAGGAACAGGGAAAGGAATCTCAAGTGTCGGAACTTGACTCCTCCCTTAAAATTGGAGAGCCTACCCTGACAAACCAAGAAACATGAGGTGACCAGGGTAGTCCATCAGCAACAGTGAAGGATCTTTAGCAGTTTAAAAGAGCTGATTTTTCCAAACTCAGAGAGAGCTTAAGCAAAATTTCATGGGTAAAAATTCTAAAGGGGAAACAACTTAAGAAGCATTGAAACACTGGTATGGCTGATTTCTGCTGCCGGTCCGCCCGTATCAGTCCATAGCAGTCAAAACCCACCTCTGCACAATAGTAATGGGAGAATTTAACTACCCTGATATCAAATGAGAGACAAACTCTGCAGCAAGTGGGAGATCAAACAGATTCATAACCAACTTAGCTGAAAACTTTGTTATCCAAAAGGTAAAGGAGGGAACTAGAGGAAAAACTGCACTGGACCTAATTCTTAGTAATAGAGAAGTGAGAGGGAATTGAAGTTGCTGGAACTTTGGGCGAGAGTGACCACATCATACTGGAATACAATATAATGTGCAAGCAATAGAATATAATCCAACTAGTGTATTAAAGTTTAAAAGAGCTGATTTTTCCAAACTCAGAGAGAGCTTAAGCAAAATTTCATGGATAAAAATTCTAAAGGGGAAAACAACTTAAGAAGCATTGAAACACTGAAAAAATATGATCATTTTTATGGTTCAGTGGTTGTCAAATACAACCACTGAAAAAAGAAAAACAAGAAATCCAAGAAGAAATTGGCATGGTTGCACAAAGATCTCTGCTAAACTGAAAGACAAAAAAGGATAAGTACCCTGTTTCCCTGAAAATAAGACTTCCCCGGATAATAAGCCCAATTGTACTTTTGAGCGCATGCGCTAAAATGAGCCCTCCCAAAAAATAAGCCCTCCCAAAAAATAAGCCCTCCCAACAATATTGCAACACAGCAGCAGTTATTAGGTGACCATGCCAGTGGAAACAAACATTTTTTATTATCTTTGACTTTTGTTGAGAGTCTTTGTTCATTCTGAGTCTTTGCTTTCCTGACTTCATCGTTGCAGCTCTGGGCTAAGTGTTGATATTCTGCCTTAGTTATGTGTCCCTCTTTCTTTTTTTTATACTGTGTTTCCCCAAAAATAAGACACCGTCTTATTTTCTTTTGACCTCAGAAATAAGCACAATGTCAAGCCAGCCTCATCCACAAGAAAAAACTCAAGAAACAGTTAGTCTACTAAAGAGAGAAGATGGCAAGGAAGTAACAGGCAATAGAGAGAAAGCAGACAGGACTGCTTAACTCATTCTTTGTATCAGTCTTCACACAAAAAGAAACTATAGCCTAACCCAGTGGTGGGCAAACTCATTAGTCAAGAGAGCCAAATATCAACAGTACCACAATTGAAATTTCTTTTGGTGGCAAAAGATGTGGCCTGTTTTGTGGGAGTGGCTCAGTGGTCATGTGACCTGGTGGGTGTGGCCAACTTGGAAAATGTGGTGAAACTCACTTAACGATGGTCCTGCTTAGCAACCAAAATTTTGGGCTCAATTGTGTTCATAAGTTCTTTCTTTCTTTCTTTCTTTCTTTCTTTCTTTCTTTCTTTCTTTCTTTCTTTCCTTATCTCTCTCTCCCACTTTCTTTTTCTTTCTATTTTTCTTTCTCTTTCTCTCTTTTTCTTTTTGTCTCTCTCTCTCCTCCCTCCACCCATCTGTCACTCTGTGTGTGTCTGTCTGTGTGTGTGTGTGTGTCTCTCTCTGTGATTCCCTCCCTCCCCTTCTGTCTCTCTCTGAATGTCAGTCTCTCCCTCCCTCCCTCTCTCCCTCCCTCCCCTCCCAGCAGCAGCGGAAAGCCCAGCACGCCGGCCGGGGAGGCCACAGCTGCCTCCGCCTGCAGCGAGCAGGCGGGCGGGGGGAGCACCCAAGGCCGCAGCCACCCAAGCACTGCCGAAGCCATCCTTGCGTGCAGCCCACCTCCCTCCCAGCCCCGCGTGGCAGCCAGCCCCGGAAAGAGTGCCTCGGCGGCCTCTGCAGGTGGCTGTTGCTGCTGCTGCTGCCCCCGAGCCCTGCGACACGCAGCTCCCACTGTCCGAGATTGCCCAGCAGGCGCATCGGGCAAGACAGCCGGGCGTGTCTTCACCAGCTCCCTCCTATGGCCACCGAGGTGTGCCCTCCAGGGCTGCCCACCACATGGGGCTGGGAGGGAGGGAGGCAGGCGCACGGCACCTGGATGGCCCCGCTGGTGCCCAGGCAGCCGCAGCCCACCTGCTCCCCCGCCCGCCCGCTCACTCGCTACAGGAGGAGGCAGCCGCAGCCCCCCCAGCTGACATGCCGGACCCTCCGCTGCCTGGGGAGGGGAGGGAGGGAGGGAGGGAGAGAGGAAGAGCCACACCCGAGGGGTGTGAAATTACAGTCTAATCAGCGTAGCATCAATATCTGGGAAGATCCTGGAAAAGATAATGAAAAAACAGATCTGTGAACATCTAGAAACTAATAAAGTTATAACTAGTAACCAGCACAGGCTTGTTAAAAACTGATCATGCCAAACCAATTTTATTTCATTCTTTGAAAAGTGACTAAATTAGTAGACCAGCGAAATGCGGTGGACATAGTATATTTAGGCTTCAGTAAGGCATTTGACAAAGTAGACCACAACCTACTTTATTGTAAGCTTGAAAAATGTGGGATAGACAGCATCACCACCACATGGATTTTAAACTGGCTGACAA
Source organism: Rhabdophis nuchalis (assembly GCA_039707465.1). Classification (NCBI taxonomy): domain Eukaryota; kingdom Metazoa; phylum Chordata; class Lepidosauria; order Squamata; family Natricidae; genus Rhabdophis; species Rhabdophis nuchalis. The sequence goes on from CM077644.1 coordinate 121,967,137, forward strand.
ACTGTAAACGAGTAGTCCTTAATGATACTACATCCACATGGTGGGAAACAAGCAGTGGGGTTCCATTTTAGACCCAGTACTCTTCAATAAATGATTTAGATGAGAGAATAGAAGTGGAACTGGACTCATCAAATTTGCAGATGATACTAAGCTGGCAGTAGTAGGATAAACTTCCTAACACTGAGGACAATTAATCAGTGGAACAGCTTGCCTTCAGAAGTTGTGGGCAACACTATAGCAGTAAATTTAAACATTACAGATTTTAATCCAGTATATCCAGTATATTTCCAGAGTGGCATCCGTGTCAAGAGTATCAAAATAGTTGATGCCACCAGGGATATCAAAGTCCTGTGAGTTCTTACGAATATATGATGTAAATGCAGGGGTGGGATCCTACCGGTTTAACAACCAGTTCACTGAGCATGCACCAGGACAGTTGCACAGTTTAGAGAAGACTTAGCTTCCGCGTTACTGCTTGGGAAGGAAAACAGCTGAGGTGTGGCGTGATTCAGCTAAGAAGATAAAGGCACATAAAACACAGGGGCAGGCAGGCGGGCCCACTTGTTTGTGGGAGCAAACCAATTTTCTCCCAACTGATCTTTGGAGCTACCAGTTCGCCTGAACTGGTCCGAACTTGTAGAATCCCAACCCTGTGTATGTGACACATTCAAAAGGACATGTTTTGGTTGCTCAGTTAAGCATGACATTTTATTTTATTGACTACCTCCATGGTCACCCTGGGCATGAGATGATAGTGCTACAATGACTTTTATGGGAAGTCTTTTAACAGGATTTTTCTCCAGGTAACAGGGACACATGGGATCATGTTATTCCAAAGGAGCAGCTGGCTTAGTCTAGCATGTCAAGGAACTGTCAACAATGTGATGTGACTATCACCTATTATTTTATATTTATTTATTATGTATTCTATTACTGTTTTAAATTTGCTAGAAGTACAATCATAAATAGTATAAAAACAATATAACAAGAAGTTAAAAAATAAAACAAATTTAACATTGTACAAATTCAGGAAAACAATTTAAACCATTCAGTTTTATAATTGAAGTCAAATTTCCACCTTCAGAATATTAGGTCTTTTTGACTAAAGATCACCGTATTTGAAAGTCATTAAGAGTCAATTATTATACAAATGTAATATAATATTTTAATAAAATATATGTTAAATGCTGTGGTTACTTTAGTGATAAAGCTGACTCCCCTAATTTTTAAGCCATTTTATTCATATACATATTTTCTCTCATGTCTTAGAATAAGACTAGATTAATTTTTAAATAATATTTATCATTTCTCTACTTGCTATAGTTTCATTCCGCTTTTCAAACAATTGTCTCCCAATGCTTGTTACATTTTTGGAAACACTGACACACACGCATGCACACACATACACAAAGATACTTAAGTAGTCAGCACATTAGTATAAAGTGTGAAAACCAAGCTTTAAAAAAATAATTATGTTGAACCAAAACAAGCCAAGACTTATATCCAAGTTGAAATGCACAGGATCTCGTAGCAGTGGTTTCAGGAGCAAAGAATCACTGGTTGAACAGTTTATCTGTAACTAAAAAGGAGCTTCTAAAAGTGATGGCAAGGCAGGAAAAAGGGCCTTTTCAGTTATGGTGCTCCTGCCCTACAGAGTAGCTGTACCACTTTTATAATTGTCCTTTGAGAATAAGTTTTTAAAAATTTTATTGGGAATTTTTTTTTTTAGCATTTTTATAACTTTTACTGGTATTTCTATTTTTTATTGTCTTGTTTATTATATTTTTATTGCCATTATTATAGCTTCTACTGATTTTTGCAGTTGTGCTCTTTAAAAATGTTGCTTTAATACCATGCAACTTTATGCAGAGCAGGATACTAAAGAATAAATCAGTTGCATAATTGGTTTTATTTGTATGTATTTAAATTTGTATTTATTTGGATGGATGGATGGATGGATGGATGGATGGATGGATAGGACAGGGAGGGGGGGAGAGACAGAGAGAGAAACACGGAGATACAGAGAGACCCAGGCAGTTCTGACCTGGGCAGTATTTCAGCTTTTCTGACTGGCCATAACCCTTGATCCCTGCCCGCCCTTCCCTTCCTCCTGCAGCTGGTAGCAGAGAGGAAGGCGAGCAAGGGTTGAGCCACTGCCACTCAGCCCCCTCCCCAGCCTGCATCTTGCTCCCTTCCTGGACTCTTTGCAGCTGTTGGTCTTGCCTGCTGCAGTTGTCAGTGGGCAGGGGCAGCCAGGGATCACAAGGCTGTGCCACCTGCATCATCCCTCTGCCAGCTGGCCCACCCCTGCCCATCTGTCAGCTAGCACCCTTCATTCAAGCATGGTAAGTGGGCCCCAGCAGCCAGGGCCTCTGTGCAAATCCAGCCTGGTAGTGTGGAGGGAGACGCTAGGGCTGCTGAGGCAAAATAGCCCTCCTTGCCAGCCACCCATCTGATAGCCCCCAGCAGACCAAATCTCCCCTGGATGGGCATTTTTACCCAGCTAGGGGTGGATGCAGTGCCAGTGGATGCCAGCCCCAGCTCTGGTTCCACAGCCAATACCACCAGTCATCCCTCCCCCATGGTTCAGAGCTACTTTTGATGGAACCCCCGAGAAGCTGGCATACTTCCTGAACTGGATCTGGTCCTACCTTGACTGCTATGGGGATCAATACCAAATGAATGAGGAGATAATCTCAGCAATTGCAGACAATATGATGGAAGGAGAAGCAGCTGAACGGAAAGCCCAATTGCATGACAAAGCAGCCCCAGAAGTAGAGGATGCTGATAAATTTGTGCGGCTGCTATGGAGCCGATTTGAGGATATGGCCCAGAGAAAAGAAGCCAAGGCCAAGATCAAGGACTTGAAGCAGAGGGGCGAACCCACAAAGGAGTTTGGGAATTCTGAAGAATGGTGGGAAAATTAAGATATTGGCCAGAACGCCTCTTCATCCATCAATTCAAAGAGGCTCTGGATCAGGACCCCCGGCAAGTTTGTGCCTTCAGAGGAATCCTGGACTGCATACAGGAATGGTAGTGATGGCAGTGGCCATGGACCTTGAGATCCATTTACACTCAAAACCCCAATCCAGAAAAAAACCCTAAGCAACCCTTGGGGTGTCAAATCCATGCAAAATGAGGTTCTGTGTGGACTTCTGTGGAATTAACACTGTGTGCATGCAGAACACCTCCCCTCTCCCCCTAATGAAAGACATGCTAAGTCACCTAGTGAAGAGCAAAGTGTTTGCAAGCTAGGCTTGAGATAAGCCTATTACTAGGTGTGTATTAAGGAGGGAAATGAATGGAAGACAGCCTTTAACTGCCCATTAGGCATTCCAGTTTATGGTCATGTCGTTCAGGCTCTAAGGAACCCCTGTCATATTCATGTAACTAATCAAGCACCTGTAAAAAGATGTCCTAGTTTACTTGAATGATATTCTCATATTCAGTGAGATGCTAAAACAGGGGTCCTCCAATTTTTTTTATATTGAAAAAGTTTTATTGGTTTTACATTTTTCTATAGGGTAGGGTAAGGGATACAAAGAAATTTTGAGAGCATTCACGTCAGAGTTGTCGGCCCTTCTGAGACCTCAAAATACATAATAAAAAGATAACAAAAAAAAGCATTTTTCATAACACTACAAGGTAAAAGCAAGTACATATACCTAAATTCTCAGTTCCATGCTGTCAGACATTTACAAAAAATCCAGATACAGATATTATGCAAAATTGTTTAGAAAAATCAAGGCAAAGTTATTTTTTCGATCTAAGTCTCTTGGCTATTGTATCTTCTTTTTCTCCTCCCTGGCCCCGAGCGGGCAGGGCCGTGGCCCCCTCCGTCCCCCCTGGATCTTCCCCCAGGGCAGAGGAATATTTTTTAAGAAAGTCTTCCGCCTCAGCAACTGTTTTAATCCTCACTCTTCCTCCTTCCCAGAACACCAGCATCCCTTCGGGTGTCACCCACTTGAACCAAATCCCATGATCAAATAAAATTTTAGACAAGAAGGAAAATTTCCTCCTTGCTTCTCGAATCTTTCTAGGAATCTGCTTCAAGATAGTGACCGTTTTTTGTTGGTAAATTAAAGGGTTCTCTCTCTGCGCCCTCAGGATTTCCTCTCTGGTTGACCTTCTAACAAATTTCACATGTATCTCTCTAGGCACTTCGTTTATCCTGGCATATGCTGAGTTAATTCTATAGGCTAGGTCAATGTCCCCCCTGATCTCATCTTTAGGTTTTTGTAAATAGTCTGCTAAAATTGTGCTCATAAGATCAGGGAGGCATTCACCAGATTCCTCAAGAACATTCTGAAATCTCAAAAAATATGTCATTCTTTCCATATCAATCCTAGACACATGCCCATCTGTTTCCCCAACCTCTTTAGTAACATTTTTAATCTCTCCCTTAACCCCCACCAACCCCCCTTCCAATTCTTCAGTCTTCTGTGTGTTTTCCAGCACTTGCTTCCTTGTGTCCAATAGCTCCTTCTTGAAATTGATGTTTTCAGCCCTCTGGGCCTGAATTTCGTTTACCAAAGTTTGTATAACAGTTTCAAGAGAAGCCATCCATTGTTCTAAACTTGTCAGTGCTGTTTCGTGAGACATCTTAACTGCTAGAGTCAGTGCCACCAAAATGGCGTTTTCAGGGTGGGGTTGGTGAGACTAACCGGGAGCCAAAAGTTCAGATCAAGGTTGAAACGTTGTAAAATTCAGGAACCAAGAGAGAGACAATTTTCCAGCTCAATAGTTATAATAACAAAGGTAATCCAGAAAGGAATCACAAATCCAACAAGAAAAAAATTCTTCATTAATATCCAGAGAGAGTCCCAATTGTAAAGAGACGCTGGGAATTTTCCATAGTTAAAATAGTCAGGCAGGGACAAAGAAAAGCCACTTTCCACCGCCCATCTCAGAGCCCAGAGGAGAGAGTAGAAAAATAAATTTTTTTTAACCAGCCAGACCTAGAAACAATGTTGCAAGTAGCCGCATACCACTTTCCCTTGTTAGAGACAGTCCGGATTTAAGATTTCCGCTTTCTCTTCCAGAGAAGCCATTTTTAAGTGCCGCTTAAGTCCGAGGTTTTTTTTTTAAAAACAAACACCCCCCTCCCAGTCCGTTCAGCCTGGCTGGCAGCAAGGAAAAAAAAGTCTTTTTAAACTCACTCTCCCTCGCAGCTGAAGCCTCGGCAAGCCTTCCGATCTCTTCCGCTCAGCCCTCTACATTGAAGTGAATGGCGCCGACAGCCGTTGGCGAAGGGAGAACCCCCCGCAGCATGTTCCTCCTCACCTAGGTCGCGGAGGGGATCGCTCTCCCCACCGCCGTGAGGAGAAACGTCTCCTCCGAGCCGACCCTACGGGAGACCTCCGGTAACCGGAGTGACTCGCCCCCGTGGGGGGGCAGAAAAGGCAACAAAGCGGCGAGCGAGCCCCAGGCTCGCCCGTCGCCGCTGGAGCCGGATCCGGAAGCCGGGTCCTCCAATTTTTTGAACAGGGGACCAATTCACGGTCCCTCACACTGTTGAGGGGGCAGACCAGCTGAGTAGGCATGGCTAGGTGGTCATGTGCCTGGGTGGGCATGGCCAACTTAGCAGTCCATTTTGCCTTTGTCCTTGCTGTACTTGCTCAACCCAAGGAATCGATTTATTTAAGATCCCCCTCCCCCAGGAAAAAGAGCAAAAACTTTCTTGTCACTTGCCTAACTTCATTACAACAGCAGCTTAAAATAGGCCATTAAAAAGAATAAAATAAACAGGATCTCCTTCAAAATAACTCCTAATCATATGTTTCAGATGACCACACAATAAACCAAACTGAGAACTGCACCAATTAAGACTGCAACTAAAAACCCCAAGATGGGCACTGAGAGACATTGGAAGCGGGTGGAAGAAGGCAAGAATCAACACACACACACACACACACACACCCTCCAATGGTGAATTAAGGAGGGATAATGGTACCTCAGACTGTTTGGGGCTGAACTATAGTTTGAAAAAATACATGAACAAATTTCTATGAACACTGCCCATATCTTTATTTGTAGTGCAAAAAAACATGAAATAATACAATATTTAAAATGAAAAACAATTTTAACCAACATGAATATACTATTAATTCAATGAAAAGTGTGGGCCTGCTTATTTGGGATTACAGGGCTAAAGGTCTTTTAAGCCAGGAATAGAATTCATAAACTGATTTGCTTTTTGCCACACTTGTGCATGTGTATCACAGGAATATCTACCAAAATTGTTCAGCAACCAATTTGGTGGATGTACTTTATATGTGGGAAGAATCAAAACAGTGAGTGTATTTTCTTTCAGGCATTATACTGTGGTTGCATTTGAATTAGTGTTAGCTGATTTTGAAAAAGCTAGGGGACATGGAGAACTCCCAGAGAGCAGAGGGAATATGGTCATTTGGACCATGATTGATTTATTCTCGAAGCAATCCCACTTCACTGCCTGCTCAGGATTGCACTCTGGCAGGAAATTGGCCAGGATGCTTATAAAGTGAATATACCAGCTGCACAGAGTGTCCTGCAGGGTCATCTCTGACCAAGGGATTCAATTCATCACTAAATCCTGGGGGGAGTTCCTGAAGTCCATAGGATCAACCCAGAGGCTTAGGTTGGTTTTCCATCAGAGTACTAACAGAGCCATAAAATGTGCAAATGCTATGGTCGAACATTACCTGAGATGTTATGTGGACTATCAACAGGATAACTGGGTGGATTTGCTGCCTTTCGTGGAGGTGGCTTAGAATAACACAGTGCACAGTAACTCTGGACTAACCCTCTTCCATGTCACTAGCAGCATGGAATTTGTCCCCATGCCCGAGCTGCCATGAGAGTTGCTATTGTCAATGACCCTGGCCAAATGGGTGGAATTGCTAAAGCTAAGTTGGGAGAATATAAAGCAAGCACTAACTGAGGCAGCAAAAGCATACAAGAAGCAGGTGGATAGGTGTTGATCTCTCTATCCCTCCCTCCGGGTGGGAGATCGTGTGTACCTGTCAGTCAAATACCTTAAGCTAAAATTGCTTAGCAAAAAACTAGGACCTAAGTTCCTAGGGCCATTCTCAATAGTGAAAATAATTAACCCAGTGACTGTACAACTTAGCTCCCACTGCTGTTAGGGAAAGTACATCCAGTTTTCCATAGAAGTTTATTGAAACCTGCAGTTAGCTCACAACTACGACTGTGGGATTGGCCAGTACTTAAGCTGATGGTAGTGCAGATAGAGACCCACTATGAAGTTAAAACGTTATTGAACTCCACGGTACATGGGGGTTGCTTGCAATATTTAGTCCACTAGAAGGGATACCTTTTGTCTGAAACTACATGGGTCAAGAGTTGGGATGTGAAGACAGATAGATTAGTAAAACAATTCCATTAGAAATTCCCTAACAAGCCTAAGGGCCCCCCCGGCGGGGGAGGTGCTTAAGAACAGCATTATCAACCCCCATTGCTTCTCTCATTTCAGGATGTTCTCATCAACTGAGGGGGGGAAGCCTGGAGCCATTTTTAATTGGAGCCTTCAGGGCTACCACAGCAGTGAGGATGGTGGGTGGGGGGGGTGGAAACAGCAGGGGTTTATAGTCATAACAACATTTTTTCCCGTGGGAGTCAAGCACGTTCAGCCTGCATCTGGGGAGGCATGACTAGAAGTCAACTACAGTTGAGACAGTGACCTGATTGGACCATGTGATGCACATGTGGATGGAGGAGAAGGAACATTGACTTTACTCCTTCGTGAGGAAAATCGGGGCTTTCAGATTTGTGTTTTCCCAGATGTGCCAATATGATATCTCTAATAAATTCAAGCTTTGAGGAAAATACCTGCCTTGGAGTTTTGATTCTTTTGGGAGTGTTACTTGGAACCCTCATATTTATCCCATTCAGCGGATTTTGAAGCCTGTTACCACTTTGGATTTTTTTTCTGACAGTATTTCTAACATGATGAAAAAAGCTAAAGCAAAGAATAGAAATCCATGTCTTGTTCTTTGACTAATCTGAAAATCTGCAGAATTTGCTCAATTGGCCATAATCTTTGATATATACCAGTGATGGCGAACCTTTTTCTTATGGTATGCCAAAATTGTGTGCACGCACACATTTGCCCACACCAATTTAATCCTTCCTTCCCACCTGTGGATGCATGCACAATCCATATGTGCATGTGCGCCCGACCCCTCCCCAGGCTCCGGAAGCTTTCCTGAAGCCTGGGGAAGGCAAAACGGCCTTCCCCCCGCCCCCCCCCGCCCCCGAGGCCCTCTAGAAACTGGAAACTGATTGTTTCCTAACTTCTGGTTGGCCTGTTGGGCCATTTTTTGCACTCCCCGGGCATCAGGAAAGCCTCCAGAGGCTGGGGAGGGTGAAAAACATCCCCAATGGCCCAACTGGATGTTCAGAAACAATCTGTTTCCAGCTTCTGGAGGGCCGGCAGGGGGAGGCTGTTTTCGCAAATTATTAAAGGGCTTTTTTCATCTAAGAAGATTAGTGCAGATTTATTATTTCTATTAACATGATCAGTTGCATTATGAATGTCATTTTTTTCTTTTATATTTTTCTTTGGGATTAAACCAGTCAGTGTGTATAAGAAGTAAACACACTACTTCAATCTATCAGCTAATAAATATATACATTCAACAAGGAAATTGATCTTTATCATTGCGGCTTCTCTTTCTACTTTCAGGCTTGCAAGATTTTGTTACTATAATCTCATAATGAAGGTAGTGTTGATACCTATGGTTTGTCTTCTTGCCTTGTTTATCTGAAAGGGCTGTCTTCAGTCTTGCAAATCTCTAAGTATTTCTCTCCTCTTTAACTTTTACTTTCAGGAAACTCAGGTGGATCCCTTTTTGTTTCTGCTAGTCAAGTTGCATGATGGATGTTGAGGCCATGACACTTTTTCTCTGTCTCCCAAGGTCATTCCTATATACCTGTGATGGCGAACTTATAGCACGCATGCCACAGGTGGCACGCGGAGCCATTTGTCAGGACATGTGAGGTGTTGACTTGTCAGCTAGGCAGCACGCATGTGTGTGCTGGCTAGCTGACTTCCGCCTTCTTTTGAGGCCATTTTTTGCCCTCCGGAGGCTTTCCTGAAGCCCTCAAAGTGTGAAAACCGCTCCTACGGGCAAACTAGAAGTTCAGGAATGAACTTCTGGTTTGCTCGTAGGGCCATATTTTGCCCTCTGGAAACTTCAGGAGGTTTCCCTGAAGGCTCTGGAGGTTGGAAATTGGCCCCGCAGACAAACCGGAAGACACTTCTGGCTTGCTCATAGGTCCATTTTTTGCCCTCCAGAGGCTTCAGGGAAACTTCTGAGGCCTCCGGAGGGTGTTGAGGGGAGGCGGGGGGGGGCAGAGAGGCTGTTTTTGCTCTCCCCAAGGCTCCTATAAAGCCTCTGGAGCCTGGGGAAGGCAAAAAATACCGTGGCAAAAGCGGGGTGTGTGTGTCTGTCACTAATCGTGCACATGCATGCACACTGGGATGGGGAATCATGTGTATAGCATTATGGTTGTGGCATGCTGGTGCATGCCCGCCCTGTGCTCCCCCCACTTTTGGCAAGGCAGCCAAAAGAGGTTTGCCATCACTGCTATATACCATTACATCATACCTCTTCTTTTCTTTATTGGCTCCCAGTGGTCAGAGGGTTGACTCCTGGGCACATAAAGCTGGTGCTCTTTGAAGACTCAATTGCTCCCCCCACTACAGCTTTGATAAATGGTGTCCATTGAAGAAAGGTCAATTAAAAAAAAGAAAGGTCATAAGAAAAGAAATCTAAGTCCTACACTGTTTTAGGAGCAAAGCTTATTTATAATGTCTTTATTTAAACCTTTGTATTTTTCTCTCAGCTGCCCTATGTAACAGACAATTTAGTGCCTCTTTTGGGCAGGAGGCCCAATTTACATCTGTCACTTGGTCTTGGCTAGAGGTGATATCAGATGGTACTAATATAAAGGTGGAAGGACTAAATATCATAGAGAATACATCAAGGTGTGTGTGTGTGTGTGTGTGTGTTGCATTTGTGCTGATAAATAAATAACTAAGGGAGACTAGTATAGATCTATTTCAAGCTATTTAGCTCTCATCAGCTAGCCATACCCTTACTGGGATTCGAACCAGGGAAGTATTACATGTGAGGCAGTTGTAATTGCCACTAGACCACTGGTTCTCCTCCTGATCAGCTGAGCCAGGGGAATAAGTATATACTTATGTCACAACACCCTGGTAAGCCCCAATTAAAGGAGGGAGCAGAACTTTCTTTCTTTCGGCTCACCACAAGAGACTATCCAGGCAGAAAGCTATTTTTTCATTGCCTTTGTTATATTTATAGCAAATATATATATATCATTGGTTATTTTTTGTATTTGTGGATAAATTAAAAAGAAATGTTAGTGATGATATTAGAAAGATTGGGGACATAAATGTACCTGTACTTTTTATTCAGATGATGACCTGGTGTTGCCTGAGAGCCCAAAATATTTGCAGTGAAAGTATAGAGGCTATATGATAAAGGTTCTGAAAATTGATAAAGTGCATAGCAGTGCAGAGGTAGTATTCAGCCAGTTTGCACCGGTTCACATGAGTGGAAATTTGGCCTGGGTGGCCATGCTAGTAGCTGACCTCTGGCTGGCCACACCCCTGAATCAGTCACCTTGTCACTGCTCACTCACTGCGCCTGCCCGCTTGTTGCTTGCTCACCCCACCCACCTGCTCAATGCTCACTCCACACTCATTCACCCTGCCTACCCCAACACTCACCCCGCCCATCCCAGCCCTATATATATATATATTCACCATGCGGCCCAGCTACATTCATTGCCAGTCACCTCTGTGCTCACTTGCTTTGCTCAGCTCAGCAAAGGTAAGTAAGCATGCCTCAAGCATGCCTTTGCCTTGGGTCAGGGGCCAGGACCCCAGGGATGTGCCATTTCCCAAGGCCCTGGAGCTACTGCCCACCTTGGACGAGTCAGGGAATGTGCCATTCTCCAGCTCCGGCTTTGTCTCAGAGCCACCACTTGCTCAACACCTGCCTCAGCCAAGTTGGGGAATGTGCCATTCCCCCACTCTGGCCCTGCCCCGGAGCCACCGCCCATTCTCCACCTGTTCAACCTCTGCCTTGCTCACCTACCTTCCATTCCAGTTGCTTTGGTGGGGGAATACACAGCAAGGCAAGGCCACCTTTTGTGGGAAACCTCCAGCTGCTGGTGATTTTCGGCTGCCCTCTGAGCAGCTCTGCTGTAACACCATCCCTCTGGCTCAAGAGGCTGTTCTCCTGAGTGGGTCCAGCAGCTGGCCATAAGCGGCAGCAGCAGGCAATGGGGTGTGCATGCATGGTCAGTTAGGCTTAGGGTTAACAGAACAGTGGCAATGATCACGGGACAAGTCCCACGACCATTGCTGCCATCACCACCCTGTTTGCGCAGGGTGGTCAGCCAGCCAAGAGAACAGCCTGGTGCTCTGGAGGGACAGCGTCACAGTGGAGCTGTTTGGAAGCTGCCTGCTGGTATAGCTCGCACTGGCCTGCTGGACCTGGCCAGGAGAACAGCCTGTTGCCCCGGAGGGACAGTGTTGCAGTGGAACTGCTTGGAAGGCAAACACCAGCCTCAGCCTTTAAGGTACTTAAACCGTGGGGGGGGGGGGGGGACCATAAAGGGACAGACAGCTGTAGGAGCTTCCTTCTGAGCAGCTCCTCTGCAAAGGGAGGCAGAAAGTTTTGGCTTCTCTGTGCCGCAGTATTCAATGTGGCTGCTTCTCTCCCTCTCATACACACAAAGGAAACAGGTGAAGCAAACAGGTGAAGCAAACAGGTGAAGGAAGCAGCCAGGGTGAATGCTAGAAGACTTGGATGAACTTTTCTTTGGGTTCTGTGGATGTAGTTTGAATGGGAGTAGCTTGGTGGGGTGGTGCCACACCCCCTTGCTGTGAGTAATGCTGAGTTGGCCATGCCCACTCAGTCACATAACCCCCACTACCAATCCATACGCACCAAACCAGTAGGGGAAAAGTTTGAACCCACCACTGTAGCAGTTGTGTTTGACAGGTAAAATAGTGAATGATTGCAAATGATATATAAATTTTAAAATGAGCAAATTGATTAATTTATGTATGTTAAAATTACTAAATGTGGAAAAGAGATACAGATACAGATAATATTTGGAAATGCTGGCAAAAAGGTGGTGAGCATTTCTCCATTTGTCAAAAGCAAAAATACAAAAATACAGACATTATTTGTAGAGGGAATAGATCTCATTCCAACCCTTTATGTGAAAACTAACATGTCGCTTTTAGTGTTTAAAATCAACCACATTTCTTTATAAATAAAACAGTATCACAGAAAGCAAAATGGACTCTTACCCAAGAAGGTACCAACCTTGACAGCTCGTTCATTTTTAATTTTTTCTACCTCAATTAAGTTCCGATCACAGAGCTCCCAGCAGTTGGGGGACAGGATAATTTCACTTGCTTTGGCTAAGTTTTGGGCCAACCGTACTTCTTCCACTGCTCGACCAGTTACCACAAAATGTTGTCGTCTGTTATCACCAATGACAACTTTAGAGATGTGACCTGCAGAGAGTCCTGAAAAAAGATTGAACTTCTTTATCAGAGATCCTAACTACAGCATACTGAAATGAAATGAAGGTGGGAGATTTGAAAATGAAATAATTCTGCAATCTATATATATCCAGAAATACTTTAATTATTAATGAAATTTTATCTCTGCTGTTAAAAGGTGATGGGTTTTTGGACTAAACTTTGTGCCATTTTTTAAATTATAGTTCCATTATTATTATTTTTTACTTCTGATCCTAAGTGTTGATGAAAGGGAATATTAATTTAATAGAGGTTACTTATTGGCTACAGCCATCTTTGCAGCTTTCCTTTTGCTTCAGTTTCTCTCAGCACAGAATGAAATTAACATACACATTGTGTATGTTAATACACAATGTCAAATTAACATACACATACACATTGTTCTATAGAAAATAGGCTCCAAATTTGTTCTAGATTGAGGGGTAGTACCTATCTTCACTCGTAGCTCAAGTCCCACTTCAGTATCACGAACACCATGTTCTTGTTGGATGCTGAAACTACACTTCAGTGCCAGAGTAATAATCTCATTTAAATGGCAACGGTCTACCTTCCAGAGCGCCAACAGGGCATCACCTGGAAATAAGAGAACAAATAATTGAGCTTGTTCCATTTTCAAGAATGTATTTTCAATAGTTTTACAGAATTATAAAAAGGAGCCTATTTGCATTACTGTTTATTCATGCAATAATGTAATGATCTATATTGTGGTGTGCATTCTTGGTTACTATTAATTATAAATTGCCTCTCCTCATAATAGGAGGGACTAGTAGGAAATGGTAATTCCTCCTCAGGGCCATGCACTGAGTTATGACAAAGTGGGATCTAGGGCCATGTTAAAAAGTGATCAAGCTGATTTTACTAATGTTTTGTTTCTACAATATTATAATTTCAAACTACACACACACTCATACACACACACTTTTATTATTGTGTTTGCATCTTTTATCTTTCAATGTGTTATTTAAATGAGGAAATCTGATTAGAAAATCTCATTATTTTATCTTATTTATTTCTGTGTTTTCAAAGTTGGCAATTTTAAGGTGTGTCAACTTGGTAGCTGGGGAATTCTGGGAATTGAAATCTACACATCTTAAAGTTGCCAAGTTTGAAAAACACTAAGTTACTGTATATCAATAACCAAAGTCATTATTTAATAAAATAATTGCCATTGCTTGAAGCACCTATGTTTTTTACTCCTTTTTTAAATAAGAAAGTGGTACCTTTAGTTGGGAATCCAAGATAATTCTGGACTCAGAAATGCAGTGGAAAGATGCAGACCATTGCAAATTATAAAGAAGATTCTTGCAGAAATTTCATAAGCATTTTAAAAAATATTGACTTTTGTGAAAATAGGATATCCTCTTATACAATTCAGGCCAATTCTTCACTTGTAATTTGTACTATCTCTCAGCATTTCCTAAAGTCGTATAAATCCTGTCCGCCTTACTATTACTATATGTATTTGAGATATTTGTGTTAAGAGAAAGTTAAAGAAAATGATGTATTAGTTCAAAGAAAAATTTAGAGTTTTAAAAAGGATGTATACAAAAGAAAAATATATTATTCTATGAGGGTAGTTTTAGAGGGAGTGACATATATTTAATACTGAATTTCAAGGCATGTATGTTAAGTTAAAAGAAAAAGATATATTAGAAAGTTTTAATTTTAGAAATGTGTTTAAAGATGTGTTTAAAGTTTAGCATTTTAAAAAGGATGAAAAAAAGAGTATTTTTTCATCAGTCAAAGAAGTGAACCTTATTAATATAAATGGTGATAATTTACAAAGATTTATTAGGTGCAAATAGAAATACCTATTACTTCCACAGCGAGGAAGATAAAACAGAAATGGTTAAATTAATTATTTTATTCAAAGAGAATATATTTAAGTACTTTTTCATTTGGTTTTTGTGCTTGTGATTGAAAAGAACTGAAATTTTGACTTTGGCTTTGTTGATTAGATAGATTTGTTGTTATAGAAACGGCTAATACTAACACGTAAAAGTAAAAAGTTGAGACTAAACTATTTTCATCTTGTACTGTGCTAAAATTGTGGGTCATTAAGAAAGCATTTCCTTGCCATTTCCTGCCACATTCCAATAAAGTGGAGAAGCCAACAGGAAGTTGTAAGTCCCAGGCAGATCGCAAGCAGGCTAGCAGACAGATAAGTGGTTGTTACCAAGTGTGGGATGATGCACAAGGGATTGGTGCGTCACAATATGAGAGCAGCCAGGCTTGGGATAAAAGGATGCTGCTGTCTGCTGCAGGATATAGAAGAGCGTGCAAAGGGTCAGCATAGTGAAATAATGGCAGAGCAAGCAGTAGCAGCTTCAGAGAGGGTGTGAGATAAACTGTTAGGATTCCAAATAGCATCCAGAATTAAATCAGAGTCCAAGATAAAGTATTGCTCAAAGTTCCGATTTATTAAGAGAGCCATGTTGGCACATCTGGGAAAACCTGAATTTAAAAGCTTCCTGGTTTTTCCCACCCAATTGAAAGTTCAGGATCTTGCCCCCACACCCACAAGTACATCACATGGTCCAATGTTCCACTGCCATGCTGGCAGTTCCATCCATCCAGTTCCAGTCAGGTGCAGAGGTGTAGAGACAAAGGATGATCTTGGATTCTAGAAAGGAACTTTATTTTGGCTACATAGCATTTAACTCCATACCATCCCCTCTCCCATTTTCCCACAATAAAAATGCATAGTAGAATAATAGAAAGTGTGACAGGCCAAAGATCCAAAAGGGAATATGATTGCAGGCCTGACATAAACACAATTTGGAGAGAAACATTCAAATGGGAAAAGGCAAGTGGTGGAATTCAAATAATTTAACAACCAGTTCTCTATCCTAATGATGGTGGTCATGTGACTGGGTGGGCATGGCCAACTCACGTTGAGGGGTGTCTCACCTCACCCACCTGCTTGCCTGGCCTCTTGGCTGCCTGAGCTCTTCTGGTCTATTAATTTGTCTACTACAATGGCTGGTTGATTATCTAATGCCTGCCTGTCCATCAGCCACAAATGGACTCCCACAGATTCTTAGCTCTATTATTCTTCATGACTTTCTGTGGAAACTCCTTGGTGGCTGGTTTGGGAATTCTGGAAGTCCATATGTTTCAACTGAGAGACATTGATCTACCCTTGGGTTCTATCTAGTGTGGTAAATCCCTGCTTCTATGGATCTTGTGCTTAGTGCCTGTTCTTGTGCGGCTATGATCAGTGATCAATGCTGCCTTTTACACACACACACACAAACACACACACACACACAGAAGGAGAGCGAGAGAGAGAGAGCACTCAGTGCTCTGGGGTTTTGTGTGTGTGTGTGTGAATTAATTTTACTTTACTTTTACTTTTACTTTATTTTTGATTTGTATACCGCCCTTTTCCCTTTCGGGACTCAGGGCGGTGAACAGGTATCAATAAAATCGTTAATAAAAGCATCAAAATATATTAAAATACGCTAAAAATGATATTAAAAATGATATTAAATGGGTGGCCTGTTCTAAAATCCAGATAAAAACCCCTGGTAAAAACGATTAAAAACTATGCCAGGCCAGCCGCACAGAATAAGTGCGCTTTCAAGGCCCGATGGTAGAGGCGCAGGTCCGTGGTTGTGCGTAGGTCAGGGGGTAGGTAATTCCAGAGGGCAGGAGCTGCCACAGAGAAGGCCCTGGGGGTCGCCAGCCGACATTGCCTGGCTGACGGCACCCTGAGGAGGCCCTCTCTGTGGGAGCGAACTGGTCAGTGGGAGGCATTTGGTAGCAGGAGGCGGTCTTGCAAGTAACCAGGTCCCGTGCCATGGTGCTTTAAAGGTGGTTACTAATACCTTGAAGCGCACCTGGAAGGCCACAGGCAGCCAGTGCAGCTTGCGCAGGAGAGGTGTCACGTGGGAGCATCTCAAGGCTCCCAGAATCCCCCGCGCGGCCGCATTCTGAACCTCCGGGTGCACCTCAAGGGAAGCCCCATGTAGAGAGCGTTGCAGTAGTCCAGGTGGGAGATGCTGAGGGCTTGAGTGACTGTGCATAGAGCGTCACGATCCAGAAAGGGGCGCAACTGATGTATCAGGCGGACCTGATAAAAAGTCCCCCTGGCCACGGCTGTCATATGATCATCTAACGACAGCCGAAAGTCCAGGAGGACACCCAAGTTGCGGGCCCTCTCTGTGGGGGCCAGTAATTCACCCCCGATAGCCAGAGATGGCACCAGCTGGCTATATCGTGATGCCGGAAGCCACAGCCTGTTTCAGCCTGTTTCTCCCCATCCAGACACGCACGGCCACCAGACACCGGGACATCACTTCGACGGCATCGAAGTGGGGCATTGGGGTGGTCTGGGGTAGATATGTACAGCTGGGTGTCATCTGCGTACTGCGTACTGATGGAACTCTACCCCAAAACCACGGATGATCTTGCCCAACGGCTTCATATAGATGTTGAACAGGAGGGGCGAGAGGACCGACCCCTGTGGTACCCCACATGTGAGGGGCTTTGACGTCAACCTCTGCTCCCCTGCCAAAACAAATTGCGACCAGTTGGAGAGGTAGGAGGAGAACCACCGTAAAATGGTGCCCCTCAACCCCAACCCCTCCAGCCGGCGCAACATGATACCATGGTCGTTGGTATTGAAAGCCGCTGAGAGATCTAACAGGACCAGGATAGAGGAACAACCTCTATCCCGAGCCCTCCAGAGATCATCCACCAACGCGACCAATGCCGTCTCTGTGCTGTGCCCTGGCTGGAAGCGGACTGGCGCTAGTCCAGATAGACAGTTTCCTCCAGGTGTTGAGGGAGCTGTCGCTCCACCACACTCTCAACAACCTTCGCCAGGAAGCGAAGATTGGAGACAGGACGGTAGTTGGCCAAAACAGCCGGGTCCAGGGAAGGCTTCTTGAGGAGGGGCCTTACCACTGCCTCTTTCAAGGCGGTCAGTAGAAACCCCTCACTCAAAGAAGCCCATTGCCCACAGAGTACATGGACACATATTTCCCCAAGGAACAAATTCTACAAGGGCAACTGTGTTACCCTGTTATTGCCACTAGGAAAATGAAACTTTTGAAACATACTAAAGACAAAGCAGTTGTATTCTGCTGCTTCTGAAGATCACAACCACAATCAGCATTTCCTGTGGATTCATTAGAAGCTGAGGAGATTGGTAGTACTAGCTGCTGAGAGTAATACTTCACAAAACTGATGAACTGGTGCTAATTCATAGTAGTTTATGCCGGAAGAAATCTGCTGCAAGAATTACTTTTTTTACTTCTTGATCCTTTTCCCTTTAGGCAAACTGGATTTGCAAAAGCCTTGGGGGCAAGGAAACAAATCATTTACTTTAAAGTCTCATTCATAGGCATATATATTTATTACGCACTACTTATTTAGCAATGTAGGAAGGTGCTTTCCTTTCCTTCGCATGCGCGAAGATGGAGACATGCTCCTGATCATGACGAGGGCCGGGAAAGCCTTTCTCGGTCATGGAGAGGACGCCTGGTCTGTTTTGTGACCAAAGGACCAGGACCAGCAAGCTACCCACCCCGCCGCCTCTCTGGGGCTTTTTAGTCCCGCGGGGGTGGGGGTGCGGGTATTGGAAAATTCAGCTGGAAGACATCGAGCGGCGAGACCAGATGCCAGGCCCAGCAAGCCGCCCACACCGCCGCTTCGCTAGGGCAATTTTTAGTCCCGCAGAGGGTGTGTGGGTGTCGGAAGACCCAGCCAGAGACATTGAGTGGCAAGATCGAGCACTGGGCCCACACGGTAGGTGACCGGAAGGTGGAGGGTCACTCGGAGGGTCGCCCGAACGATCGGCGGTCGACTGCCACAGCTGGATGGGACAGAGGTGGCTAGAAGGCGGCAGAAAGACGAAGGACGGTGGAAGGACAGCAGGCCCGAACAGCAGCCACATGATGGCGCCCCAGCTCGAACAGTGGCATAATGGCGGCGGCCTGAACATTGGCCGAAGAGCGGCCTTCCATAGGGATGGTGTGACGGAGGGCGGCGGAGAGATGAGTGGGCGGTGGAGAGACAGCAGACCTGAACAGCAGCCTTATGAATGGCACCCTGGCCCGAACAGCGGCCTTAGGAATGGCAGCCAAAGAGCGCCGGCCTCCCGTAGGGCGTCATCGCGGAAGGTGGCAATTGGAGTGAGGAGTGTGGACAGTGAGGCCTGCTGACGTCGTGGAGGGCTTCGCCTGGTCGAGGTGGTGAAAGACCCAACCAGACGAGCCAGACACGAGAAATAAGATCCGAAAGGACTGGAGGCAGCCGCCTTTCGCTGTGCCCGGCCGCCAAGAAGAGGACCGAGAAAATAGAGACACCAGGCCTACTTTACCATACCAGGCCTGTTTGCCTAGTCCTCTCTACCGGATAAACGCCACTCTGGGGGAGCTAATGATTGCCTGTCCCCTATCCCACCCCCCCTCCGGAAGACTGCTACTGCCTCACTTACCTCAGGGACTTTTCACATCTTTACCTCTCTGAACTTTGGACTTTGAAATTTCCGAACCCTAGATAACATCTATGCCTTGCTGGTGGGGGCCCTGGGGGGGACCCTGCAATGAACTTCCTCTATGGCCAGTATGGCCTCTCCGCAGCTTGTATTACTCCATCTGTATGTATTCAAGGGCTGTTCTCCTCGCCCTGCGGGAGTCCCCCCTCTCGCAGGTTTGGCCCTCAGATCTAACGAGGGCCCACCTCAAGGATGGGTTGATCAATCTAGAGAGGTGGGAAAAGCGCAGGCTAAGGGGATTTTTAGTTAGTTTTTTAATTCGAGTTTTAGGGGGCTCCAGGGTGGGGAGTGGGTGCATCCAATCTGGCTCGATCGGGAAAGTTTCTAGGACAACTGGCGGTTTTGATAAGAAGGCTGGAAGGCCCGATATGGGAAGGGGGTGGGGGTCATCCTAACAGAGGGTCTTTCCATCAGGACGGTCTTGGGGAGGGGTAGGTATGGCGGGAGCAAGGGATTACATCATATGTCAGGGGGACGCACCCGCTGGTTACAAGCGGTCGCCCGCCCCGACCCCCTAGACTCCTCCCGCAATCTAGGAGGTCAGGGTCTACAAGGCCAGGGCCCTAGGCTGATGTTATGCAACGCCAGGTCCGTTGTCAACAAAGCCCCCCTCATTTATGACCTAGTGTCAGAGGGGGAGCCGGACCTGGTGGGTATTACAGAAACCTGGCTGGGCCACGAGGGAGGAACACCCCTCGTAGAAATGTGCCTGCCAGGTTACCTGGCATTCCATCAGCCACGGACCCAGGGTAGGGGTGGGGGGGGTAGAGGTTATCATTAAGGAAAGTCTTAAGCCAAGAGAGACCACTGTGCCGCAGACAGGCGGTTGTGAGTCCCTCTGTGTGAAGTGGGGCCATGGGAGGCAGTTGGGTCAGTTGCTTGTGTACCTGGCTCCCCACTACGTATCGACAGCCCTGCCCAAGCTCCTCGAGGTGATTGCCAAGGTGGCAGTTGGCACCCCCAGACTTTTAGTCATGGGGGACTTCAACCTGCCATCGGTAGGTGAGACATCCGAGACAGCCCGGGAGTTCATGGCCTCCATGACGGCCATGGACCTGACCCAAATAATTCATGGCCCCAGCACACCGGGGGACACACACTGGACCTAATTTTTGCCTCCGGCCAGTGGCTGAGTGATCTAGGAGAAGGGGAATTAAGCATCGAACCCCTGTCATGGTCAGATCATTCTTCTCCTTCGGCTTGACTTTCCAACCGCCACACCCCACCGCGGGGAGGCGGAACCAGAGATATCAAGATGGTTCCGCCCCAGGCGCCTGATGGACCCAGAGAGATTCCAGATGGAGCTTGGGCCAATACCTGCGACCCTGACCTGCGACTCGATTGAGGACCTAGTGACCGCATGGAATAGTGCGGCCATGGGGGCCTTGGACCGGGTCGCGCACTTGCGGCCTCTCACACGGCGCCGATCCACCAAGGCCCCTTGGTTCTCTGAGGAGCTGCGGGTGATGAAGCACCGTAAGAGACGCCTAGAGAGCATTTGGAGGTCCACTCGTGCCAAATCTGATCGAACACCAGCAAGGTCCTATTTGAGCACCTACCTAGTGGCGATAAGAGTTGCTCTTATCACATCCGCAGATAACCGCCCTGCCGCCCTGTTTAGAGTGACCCTCTCCCTCCTTCAACAGAGGCCGCGGGAAGCTCCTTTGCAGGGCAGAGCAGAGGAATTTGGAGATTATCTGCAGGATAAAATCACTCAGATCTGGAGCGAGCTGGCCTCCAATG
Source organism: Rhabdophis nuchalis (assembly GCA_039707465.1). Classification (NCBI taxonomy): domain Eukaryota; kingdom Metazoa; phylum Chordata; class Lepidosauria; order Squamata; family Natricidae; genus Rhabdophis; species Rhabdophis nuchalis. The sequence goes on from CM077644.1 coordinate 121,987,977, forward strand.
AGGTTGGTCTGGGGGGACCGTCCGAGGCAGGTCTTGAGACTGTATTATGGGAAGAGTTCGACCTTGTTACTCCAGATGACATGGACAGGTTGCCGAGATGACTGAATGCCACCACATGTTTATTGGACCTGTGTCCCTCCTGGCTGATACTGGCCTCCTGGGAGGTTACACGAGGCTGGCTTCAGGAAATTGTGAACGCCTCTTTGAGTGAGGGGTTCTTGCCGACCGCCTTGAAAGAGGCGGTGGTAAGACCCCTCCTCAAGAAGCCTTCCCTGGACCCAGCGTTATTAGTTAATTAACGTCCAGTCTCCAACCTTCACTTTCTTGCGAAGGTTGTTGAGAGTGTGGTGGCACAGCAGTTCCCTCGGCACCTGGAGGAAACTATCTCGACCCGCGCCAGTCCGGCTTCCGACCCAGACACAGCACTGAGACAGCATTGGTCACGTTGGTTGATGATCTCTGGAGGGCCTGAGATAGAGGCTGTTCCTCTATCTTGGTCCTATTAGATCTCTCAGCGGCTTTCGATACCATCAACCATGGTATCTTATTGCACCGACTGGGGGGGTTAGGGGTGGGAGGCACCGTGCTGCGGTGGTTCTCCTCCTACCTCTCCGGTCGGTCACAATTTGTGTTGACAGGAGAGCAGAGGTCGACTTCAAGGCCCCTCACATGTGGGGTGCCCCAGGGGTGGGTCCTCTCACCTCTCCTGTTCAACACCTATATGAAGCCGTTGGGTGAGATCATCCGTGGTTTTGTGGTAGAGTACCATCAATATGCTGATAATAATAATAATAATAATAATAATAATAATAATAATAATAATAATAATAATAATAATAATAATAATAATAATAATAATAATAATAATAATAATAATAAATTTATTTCTAACCCGCTCTCTCTCCCCAAAGGGACTCGAGGCGGGGCACAGGTAAATTATGAACAGTAACATAAAACAAAGTACAAAATTAAAATCACATTAAATCATCTCCTGCGCTAAAACAACTATAAAATACAACTATCCTAAAAAACCCTTAAACTAAAAACCCCATAGAAGAGAGACTACCCTAGGCTGGCCAAGCAGAAAAGATGCATTTTTAATTTTAGACGGAAGGAGCGGAAGTCCGTGGTCGTTCTAATATCGGATACTCAGCTGTACTTATCTACCCCTAACCACCCCAACGATGCCGTCAAGGTGATGTCCCGGTGTCTGGAGGCCGTGCGGGTCTGGATGGGGAGTAACAAGCTTCGACTCAACCCGTCCAAGACCGAGTGGCTGTGGTTCCCGACATCCCGGTATAGCCAGTTAAATCCATCACTGGCCATTGGGGGCAGGTTATTAGCCCCCGTGGAAAGGGCTCGCAACTTAGGTGTCCTCCTGGACTCACGGCTGTCCCTGGAGGACCATGTGACGGCCGTGGCCAGGGGGGCTTTTTACCAGGTTTACCTGGTACGCCAGTTGCGCCCATTTCTAGACCGGGACGCCCTTCGCACCGTCACTCCAGCACTCGTTACGTCCCGCCTAGATTACTGTAACGCTCTCTACATGGGGCTTCCCTTGAGGTGCACCCGAAGGCTTCAGCTGGTACAGAATGCGGCCACGAGGTGGATTTTGGGTGCCTCACGGTACTCCCATGTAACACCTCTCCTGCGCGAGTTGCACTGGTTGCCGGTGGCCTTTTGGGTGCGCTTCAAGGTGTTGATCACCATCTTTAAAGCACTCCATGGCACGGGGTCTAGTTATTTGCAGGACCGCCTCCTACCACATACCTCCCTTCGGCCGATCCGCTCCCACAGGGAGGGCCTTCTCAGGGTGCCGTCTGCCGGTCAATGCCGGCTGGTGGCTCCTTGGCGAAGGGCCTTCTCTGTGGCGGGCCCAGCCCTCTGGAACGACCTACCCCCCGAACTGCGCACCACCAGGGACCTTCGCCTCTTCCGCCACCTTCTTAAGACACACTTGTTCCGGTTAGCTGGTCTTGCCTAGACCCCGATGAAATTACCACAGATTTACTCAATGAATTTTAATATTTGTATTGTTTTAATTAGATTTTAGCACAGGTCAACTAATTTAATAGTATTTTAATGATGGCTGTAATTAGGTATTTATATCAATATTTATTGTATGTTTTAATCTTCCTGTGCACCGCCCTGAGTCCCATTGGGAGATAGGTGCGGTATATAAATAGTAATAAAGTAAAAGTAAAGTGCACTTCAGCAGATATGCTTTTCAGCTGTTAGCATGCACACGCACATGCACACACACACATACCCCCCAGAGCAATGAGAGAAGTAACCTACAAAGTGTGCCTCTGAGAATAACAATTCATTCTAAATAAATATGGCCTTTATTTGCTTCTTTGGCTGGAAAAAATCTTTCAAAACAAATCTGGGATGCTTTACATCTCCAGATTTCATGGCAGCAGGTGGCAAATCCCTGTACCCAATTTCAGGAAAACACAGGTTTCCAAGCCCATTGCAGAAAGGCAGAGATTGGAGCGGGTGGGTGGGTGGGAAGGAGAGGAAATTACATCTGTCACTGTCCTCGTCCCTGTTTTGTGAATCGATCTGGCTAGCAATTTTGCAAACAACTGCAATGAGAAGTATCTCTGATCTCTCTCCACCCCCAAAGCCCTTGCCTTTGCCCTCAGCCTCCAAGATGAACTTCAGTTGCAAAGCTCAGTCGAAACACTCTGGGCCAGAGAGAGAGAGAGAAGAGTGAAGCACCTGCCTTTCACTTCCCTTTCCTTCCCAGCCTTCTGCTCACCATTCTTCCCCCTTTCCACCCACCCCAGAGCCAAAACCCCAGAAAGTGACTGTCTGACCTGCCAGGCTGTTGTAACAGTTGATTTTGATGCTGTCCAGCAACTGCCTCTGCTCACTCAAGAGTTTGCCCAGGCCAGTAGCCCTCGCAAGGGAAGGTGGTTGAAGCAGCATACTCAGTCTTTCTTGGCCAGCAACAGCCCCTTCAGCTCTAGCAGCATCTTTTGATACTTGCCGATGGCTTCCTGACACTTCTTCTCCCTGTAGAATTGAACTCCTGGGCTTTTGAAATTGAGCTCAGCAGCTGGAGAAGTGGCGGTGAGGCCTCACCGCCACTTCTCTGGCTGCTGAGCCCAGCAGATGATCTGAAGAGCGCTGGATTTCAAAAGCCAAGGAGTTCAGTGCTACAAGGAGAAGAAGTGCCAGGAAGCGATCGGCCTGGGAGGGGAAGGGGTGAGGCACATTCAGCTAATTTGCTGAACTGCACAAAGAGTTAGCTATTGCTACCTGCAAACCGGCTGAATACCACCAGTGGAAAAGGCTGCTTACACAAGAACACATGGCTCTCTATTCATCTAAAACTTGGTTTTCTGAAATTATGCAATTTTGCTTGGAAAGTGTTTTTAATTCACTAAGAAATAAAAAGGAAACATGAACTGTTCTTTTAAAACATACACACACTGAGAGATTTTTTAAAAAACCACACACAACATCAAATATCCAAAACATCTTCTACCTATTAGTCAGCAAATTTTATCCTATTCCACCACAAATGTTTATTGGAATCCTTTATTACATGTGATACACCAGTAAAAACAACCTCAAAATTGGAAAGACATGATACAATCCAGAAAAAAATTGGAATTTAATTTATTTCTTATTAGAAATAATCTCACAAAAATAAACAAGAAATATAATTTAATAATAAATATATATTTACAACAAGAAGAATACATTTTTCTCAGTAATGGAAGAAACACACAATTCTGATAATATCTTATTAGATTTAAACCTGGAAAATATGTAGCAATGACAAAACTAGCAGTATACAGTGCATACACAATAGAATTTTAAATAAATTTACCCAAGAATAATTCCCATACATAAAATATATCATTAATAATATATTTAATATATTTAATTTCTAGACCACTCCCTCTCCCCAAGGGGACTCGGAGCGGTGCACAGGGAAATTAAGACAATAAATATATACAAAACAGTTAAAAACAGATTAAACATAAGACCCTGCGCTAAAATTCCCCAAAACCAATCACTAAAACCCTAAACCCTATAATACTGTAATAAGAGGCTACCCTAGGCCGGCCAAGCAGAAAAAGTGCGTCTTCAATTTCAGACGGAAGGAGCGGAGGTCCGTGGTAGTTCTAATATCGGGGGGGAGGTCGTTCCAGAGGGCAGGGCCCGCCACAGAGAGAGCCCTTCCCCTGGGCGTCGCCCGCTGACAAAGTCTAGTGGACGGCACCCGGAGAAGTCCCTCTCTGTGGGAGCGAATCGGCCGTGAGGAAGTATGGGGCAGAATCCGATCCCGCAGATAGCTAGGTCCCGAGCCATGGAGCGCTTTAAAGATGATGACTAACACTTTGAAGCGCACCCGAAAAACTACAGGTAGCCAGTGCAGCTCGCGCAAGAGCGGTGTTACATGGGTGTACCTTGTGGTACCCATTATTGCTCGCGCGGCTGCATTCTGGACCAACTGCAGCCTCCGGGTGCACCTCAAGGGGAGCCCCATGTAGAGAGAGTTACAATAGTCCAGTCGGGATGTCACGAGAGCATGAGTGACTGTGCGAAGGGCATCCCGGTCCAATAGGGGGCGCAACTGGCGAACCAGGCGAACCTGGTAAAACGCCCTCCTGGCCACGGCTGTACATGCACTACACTAAATGTAACCAGCTATAGTTTGGCTTTTAAGAAGGCCTAATACTTACAAATATTATTGCAAATTAACAGATATGTAAAAAAGGGAAGTCAGAAATTTAAAAGCTTCTTTTTCATTGTTTACTTTTTTGGCCTTTTTTCTTACTTTTTAATATTTTACACTTGTTATACATCTATTTTTTCTTTCTATTAATATGTATAAATACATATGAACGCATACCAAGAGATGTACCTAATAATAATAATATAATGGAAATTTCAAAATAAAATAATTTAGCCTATGAATAAATATTTTATTATACTGCATAACTAGTAATCTTGATATACAGTATGTTCTTATTTTCCAAAGCTATACTACACTTTGAATCAAAAAGCCAAATAATCCTAATGCTCATAGCACTTAAACTATAATTAATAATGGTTCACCTTTTTTCCTGTGTATTATACAGGAAAATAGTGTATTTTATAAATATCATTGTATTGAAATAAGATGTAAGCTAACACAAAAAAAGAAAAAATATTTTTGATGTGTAAAAATAAAATCGCTCCCTTTTATTTTTCACAGTTCATACCTGCAAATTTCAAGACATCACCTCCAAACACCAGTACTTCTATACAAGAAAAAAAAAGGAAGAAATTTACAAACAATTTCATTGCATGGTAGAGAAAATTCTATGAGAAAAATGGCTCTTCTAATGTTACTTTTAGAGAAAATGCCCTGATTTACTTAATCATTGTTTTTTCCCACACACAAGAACAACCATTAACTTGCCATACCTGCTTCACTTCATATTCCCATCATGATCATCCACAAATGGGCATGAAACTACCAATGTGGGCAGAAACATTTGAAATGTAGCATATATTCATTATGACATTTATGCCAAGTGCCATTTTATGATTTAGTTTATAGTTTTAATTATTGGTAGGTTATTTTATGGCTAAAATGAAATATTTATTTCAGAACCACAATAATTAAAAAAAAACATTTTTTTAAAATCCCAAAGACCCCTTTCTGTTGATGGGTGGGGTTTATAGCTGCCATTCCATGTTTCAATGGAGCTTATTCAATTCAACTCAGATGGACTTCTTTCTGAATGGAAACATTCATCATCTTCATTCTTCATCTTAAAAAGTTCACATAATTAATAATATTGTAATAAAGTACAATAACAGTGTTAATATATTTCTGTTTAAAAAGGTGAAAATGACTTACAACACTGTGATTAATGTTTTGATACTGCTGCATTACAATGATGTGGCAATTTGAATTCAATCAAATAACTAAATCTATCATAAAAACTAAAAAAAATATGAAATAAATTGGATCTCTGAAAAAATATGAAAGAGCCACAAAAGAATATAGGATGGTGCAGATCAAATGGATGTCAGTGCTGTCTAGGCATAATGGGAGTCATTTCACTACTGTATTATGCAAGACTTAGTGTTAAGACTTGGAGATTATGGTGTTTCTAAACAGAATGGGACATTTAGACTCTGACCCTTCCCTACACTTACTTCACTTCCAGCCAACCACTGTCACCAAATCACAGCTAGCTTTCCTCCTCCGCTGCCCCACTGCTGGCAATTCTCTACCATCAATGCCCCCTCTGCTTAGCCAATAACAACCGTCACACTCCCAGGGGCACACTTTCCAAATGGATTTGCAAGTGAGCAAAGTAGAAAGAATGCCTCTGAGAATATGAAGAGTGCTCCCAGGCTTTGGGAAAATTGGGAAGAAAAGAGTGCATATGGACATGTGAAAAATCACACATAGGACTAACAGCACTGAAAAGCAGAGGAAAAGTTGCAGCTTGAGAGTCTTTCCTGCAAAATTGGAGGGCCCCTGTTTGGGCATGGAGATGCTGGTTCTGTTCTGACCTAGGCTTTCCAAGAGCATGAAGCAAACTCCTTGTCCTGACAAAAAATCCTTTTATTAATTTACTGTGAATTCTGCTCATTCACATACAGCAAAGTCTTTCAAGGGAAGATTTACAGTCACAGACCTTCTCTGGCTTGGAGACCTGACAAGCCGATATGTGCAAAACGTGGCAAGGAGTCTTGGAGAGTCATGAACCAATTAAGTGAATTAACTGTTTCCTGCAAACTCCACTCCCCTTTCGCTACTCTTTTATTTCCTCTGGGAGGGGCCATTCATCATCCACCTGTGGCATTACTCCCAAGTTGACCCCTGTTCACCAACTGTTCTCTTTGTCTGGCAACTCTGAGCATGTGCACACTGGGAACAGGTTCCAGGTGCTCGTCTGCCTCACTGATGTCTGATTCTGAAGGCAGCTGATAACTGGCATATGGCTCCGGCCCCCTCTCTGCCTCCAACACAGAGCCCTCATCAGAGCCTTTCCCAGGCTCTAGGACTGGCCCATCTTCCTCCCCAACATCCTGTCTGAATCTGCTGCCAGCTTTGCTGGATGCTGGCAGGCCACAAGTGCAGCTGTGGCACTGATCTGCAACCTGGTGGTGGCCATCAAGGCTGGACTGTAGATCAGCAGCACTGTCTGGGCACCAACCCCTGGGCAGACAAGAGGTGGTGAGTGCATGACAGTTGGCATTTTGGGTGAAAGAGCTCAGAATGCATTCCCCAGGGATGCCAGGTCCTGTGTACTCACCACCATCTGGGCCACCCAGGGGCAAAGGCCGAGGCAGTACCACAGATCTAAGGCTGATCACAGTTTGGCTCAAATGGCTGCCAGCAGGTTGCAGATCAGTGCCTGGACCAGGCCGAGGTGCTGTGGGCCACTTCTTTTGTCAGCTATGGAGGCCATCTTTTTCTTTGGATCTTCAGGGCTGCAACATTTAGTTGTGTGGGAAAATGGGAGGAGGTTGCAAGGAGTTGGTGGAGATATATAGCCATAACATTATTTTCTCTGGCAGTCTGGAAGGCATAACCAGATTGAAATCCTTAATGCAGGGTCAGAGATCAGTGACAGAATATACTCAGGAGTTTCTCGAGCTAGTTGTACACACATGCAGGGATGGTCCCAGGAAGTGCTGATGGACAGTTACAAAGATGGCATTAACGATGACATATACCAGAACTGTGTTAATCAAGGGGCTCCCCGAGACCTTCAGTGTTGGTATGTGCTGTCTGTGGATGTGGAAATTGACATAGTCAGAAATCGACACCGTGGGAGCAGCAGTTGGAGCAAAAAAAAATCCCTCTGTTTTGAGAGAGACCCCTAAAGCAATGAAAGGAGGCCCAGCAACGAAGCCCAAGTCGATGGCATGTTTCAGATGTGGGAAGGAGGGGCACCAGGCTGCTGATTGCTACTCTAAGCCTGGCCATAAACTGACCTCAGCTGGAGGGGGAAAGGCTGAGAAGCAGCCAGTGAAACATTGTGAAACAGCCCTGAAAGGTGTGGAAGTCATTAATTTCCGTCCTCCAGGTACAGAGGAGTTGGGAAACCCAGCCACTTCAGGGGAAAGTGAAACCAACTCTAATGATGACTCCCTGGTAAGTCTGCATGTGGGCCCCATGACCATCCCAGTAGAATTAAGGGTACCCTCAACTGGCACCCAGGGAAAGATGCTGGCCCTTTTAGACTCTGGTTGCACCAGGTGTGTTATTAGCCCAGATGTGATGGAAAAAATGTCAGTCTTAACTGAGAACAATGAAAGTACCCATTGCTTCATCATTGCCTCTGGGATGGAACGCCCCCTCATACTTGGATTACCCTGGCTATGGAAGTGGAACCCACAGGTGAATTGGAGGAAAGGACCTCCTGCATAGCCAGAGCCATGAAGGAACTGGCAGCGTTCACACGCAAGAGAATTGAGGGAGAGGAAAAAATTTGCAAGGAATATTGGGACCTCAGAGAGGTATTCAGCGAAAGGGCTTCCAATGAACTCCTACCCCATCGCCCTATTGATTGCAACATAGAAATCCTCCCCGGGGTGAAACTCCCTAAATTACAGATTTACTTGATGACTCCACATGAACTGGAAGAGTTATGTAACTTTATTGATAAAAACCTAAAGAGGGGATTCATCAAGCGAGCTAGGCCCTGGGTAGCTGCACCTGTGATAGTTCAAGAAAAGAAAGATGGCTCTCTTCGCTTATGTGTAAACTATAAGAACCTTAACACTGTTTGCGTGGACAAGGTATACCCCTTACCGCTCATGAAGCACCTGTTAGCGCATCTGGCCAAGGGAAAATTTTCACTAAGTTGGACTTAAGGGAAATGTACTACAGAGTCTGAATAAAACCAGGAGATGAGTGGAAGACCGCCTTCAACTGCCTTTTGGGTTGCTTCCAGTTTAGAGTACTCCCATTCAGACTTCAGGGGACGCCAGCAGTTTTTACGCAATTGATAAATGAGGTGCTGCATGAACATCTGTATAAGAGGATGTTAGTTTATCTTGATGACATCCTCATCTACATGGAAACCTTAGAGCAGTGGTGGGCAAACCTATTAGTCAAGAGAGCCAAATATCAAGAGTACCATGGCTGAAATTTCTTTTAAGAGCCAAAAGGTGTGGCCTGTTCTATGGGAGTGGCTCAGCGGTCATGTGACTGGGTGGGCGTGGCCAACTTGGAAAATGTGGTATAACTCATTTAATGACGGTCCTGCTTAGCAACCAAAATTTTGGGCTCAATTGTGGTCATAAGTTCTTTCTTTCTTTCTCTCTCTCCCACTTTCTTTTTCTTTCTATTTTTCTTTCTCTCTCTCTCTCTCTCTCTCTCTCTCTCTCTCTCTCTCTCTCTCTCTCTCTCTCTGTATCTGTCTCTCTCTCCTCCCTCCACCCATCTGTCACTCTGCGTGTGCGTGTGTGTTTGTGTGTGTGTGTGTGTGTGTGTGTGTGTGCAGGCCCGGATCCAATAAGTGCGGGGCCCGATTGGATTTTTTTTGCGGGGCCCTCTATATATTAAATATTTGAATAAAATGCAAATTCAATATATATATAAATCAAATATCATGGATCATAAGATAGGTAAACTTTTACATACATTAAAAAATAAAAATACACAAAATACAAAAACAATTACATTTTATTGAATATAAATTTACATCATTGAATATGAATATATGAATTTACATATTTCTAAGTTTTTGTTCTGTAAATTCTTCTAAAATAGTTTGAAAATCCAATTTCCTTGCTTCTTCACTTTCAATCAACATAATTGCTAAACTATTTAATCTATCCTGAGTCATTGTCGATCTCAGAGTTTTTTATTAGTTTTAGCCTGGAAAATGATCTCTCTCCAGAAGCAACGCTCACTGGAATTGTTAAATATATTTGGAGAGCAATAAACAAGTTTGGAAATGCCGTTGCTCTGTCATTTTCCGATAAAAATTTGAACATTTTAAATGGATTTTCAAAAAATTCTGATGGAAGGATAGATTTTAAAGCTTCCATTTCTTCAAGTAACATTTTTCCATCTATATCAGCTTCCTTCACTATTGGTGCATCATTTTCTGTGAACCTAGAATCTGTTAGAGAAATTTCTAATTTAGCTGCATGTTTTTGAAGTGCTTCTTTTTCCATATTTTGAAATTTTCCCAGAAACCCAAATAAGTCATTATGATTTTTCAATTGTTCAAAATGATCTTTTAGTGATTCTGTAGCTTTATCTAAAACAAAATTAAAAAAAGATATCTTGTATGCGTTTATCGGATCTACAATAGGTTCATCATCGCCTTCATAAATGAAATGTTTCTTTCTTTTCCGAAGCCTTTTATTTCGAAATTCTGTAGATATTTTCAAATCTTGTGCAAGAATTTTTGCTTGAACTAAAACTTGTTCGAATCCAGTATTTCTGTAGTCGCTTAACCATTTTAAAAGTTTTTCAAATGAAGAAAGTGCAATGGATACATCTACAGATTTACTTTGAAGTTCCTTGCTTACATAATTGACTTGGAACAGTAAATCGTACCAAAAAACCAGTGATACTAAAAATTTATAGTCTTTCATTGCATTTCCAAGAGATTCTGCCTCGCTTTTAATTTGTGGATCTTTGGAAATTTCTGATATTTCGAAAAGAGCATCATAAAATTCACCTATTTGGTATCTCACTGCTTTTACGCTTTGAATCCGATCAAAATTTGGGAGCTGGGCAACTGGTCTGCATGTATGAGGATTGCAGAGTCCCCTGCTCAACATTAGCCACCGAAGGTTGTTGAACATAGGGATTTAATTCTCTCCCAGCCCACCTCACAGGGTTGTTAGAGGGAAAAAGAGGAAGGGCTTGCAAGTCTGTTTTAGTGCCTGGAGTTATTAAGGTGGAACACAAATACACCCGTAAAATAAAAATAGGTAAATCGATGTTCTTGTAGCCCCTGAGTGGTTTGTCTTTCTCTTCATCCTTTCTTCACTCTTCCTTCCTCTTGCTTTTCTTCTTCATCATCATCCTCTTCTTCCTTGTCCCTACTTTTTCCTCCTCTTCCTCTTGGTGGCTCTCCTTTTCTTCATTTTTCCTTCTTTCTTCTTACTCCTCCTCTTCCTCCTTCATTCTCTGCCTCCACCCCTCTTCTTCTTTCTTCTTGGCGCTCTCTGTCTGCATTTCTTCCTCCTCCGTTTTTTCCCTTCCACCTCTTCCTCTCCTCCTCCCTTCGTCTTCCTCTCTTGGCATTCTCTCCACATTCTTCCCTCTTTCCGCTTTTCCTTCCACTTCTTCCTCCTCCTCCCCCCTCTCCTTCTCCCCCCTCCTCTCTCTCTCTTCCCCTCCCTCCTTCCTCTTCTCTCCACACTTCCTCTCCGCATTCTTCCCTCCCCCCCCCCTCTTCCAGAAAGCAACAGTTTGAAGGAAAGTCTGCCTTCCCAGCCCCTCCTCATTCACTCCCACTCGGGGAAGGGAGCCCATCCGAATCGAGGGGGGAAGATTTGCGCTTTGAGACAGCGGAAAAACTTCCTTCTGCCTCCCCCTCCCCAATTTATCTCTTCTTTCCTCTTTCTTCTTCTTTCTCTCTCTCTCTCTCTCTTTGCCAGCGGGCGCCCACCTCCTCTTCCCCCCCCGTGCCGCCTCCTCCTCCTCCTCTTCTCCCCCCTCCCACCCCCAGGTTATTTCCCTCCCTCCTTCCCCCCGCTCTCCCATAGCTTTGGCGTGCTCGCTGCGTCGGGAAGGAAAGGAAATGCGCTCCTTGCAACAATTTGGATTTTTTTGTGTTTTGCTTTTCATTGTTTCCCTCCCCCAAGCCAAAACTGTTGCAAAAGAAGGCAGAGAGAGAGAGGGAGGGAGGGAGGGAGGGAGGGAGAGAGAGAGAGAGGGAGAAAGGAAGGAAAAAAGAGGGGTTCTCCTCATTCTTCCCCCCCTCCCTCCCTCTCATGCCCACCCGCAATGCTCCGGAGGTCCGGAGTGGCCCAGGCGAACCAGCGAGCTTTTGCGGGCGGCTTTTTCCTTGGCCGCTGCTGGGTTTTCGGCTTCACTTCAGCTCTCTCCGTTGGGAGCCTCGGCTCGTCGGGGCCCTCCCCCTTTTGAGGGGGAGCCCGTGGGACCCCTCCCCTTTCATCCTGCCCAATGGTCGCAGGGCTCGGGAACAGCAGCAGCAGCAACAGCCGCCTGCTGTTCGAGGGGCATTTTCCAGGGCTGCCCGCCGCACGGACGGGGAGGGAGGTCGGCGTGCGGCACCCGGATGGCCTCCGCGGCATTTAGATAGCTGCAGCCTTGGGTCCTCCCCCCGCACGCCCGCACGGCCGCTCGCTGCGGGAGGAGGGAGGTGGGCGTGCAGCTCCTGGAGTCTGCCCGTGGCTAGTTGAAGGAAGAGGGGCCAAAGAGCCAGTCCTGGCTCGCGAGCCGCGGTTTGCCGACCACTGCCTTAGAGGAACATGTGAGACTCATGCTCTCAGTCCTGAAAAAACTCAGGGCTGCTGAACTTTATGCCAAATTGTCTAAGTGTGAATTCCACTATTTGGGGTACCACATTTCTCATGAGGGTATGGACCCAGATAAAGTCCAGGCTGTCATGGAATGCCCTCCCCACACCTGCAAGCAGCTACACATTTTTTTTAGGGTTTGCCCATTTTTATTCCAATTCATCCCTTCATTTGCTAGTATTGCTTTGCCAATTATGAATCTCCTAAAGTCAAATGGGGAAGTGAAGCCAAATCCGAGTTGGCCCCTGAAGTGGACAATGGAATGCCAAGTGGCATTTGAGAAACTAAAATGACTTTTTCTAGAAGACCCTGTTTTAAAACACCCTGACATGGATGCTGTTGTGTCTGGACTCTGTACATGTGCCACCACAAGCCTGCTTACGATTGGCTGGAGTCATGACAGCAAGAGTGGGAAAACAAAGGACACTGATTGGGTGCTCATTTGACAGCCAGCATATAAAAGGGCTGTCAAATGGGCAGGTCAGAGCTGCTGTTAGCCTGTTCTAGTTGTGTTAATAAACTTGAGTTGCATTATATCCGTGTTGCCTCAGTCCTGTCCCTCCGGTCTTCCTTCAGAACAGATGCACCTTTTGTGGTCCAAGCTGATGCATGTGACATGGCTGTAGGGGTGGTACTACTTCAAACTAATGCTGATGGAACCCTACAGCCTTGTGCCTACACCTCCCAGAAATTGAAATGGAAAGGAGACAGGCCACTTGGGAAAAAGAAGCTTTTGCCATCCATTGGGCTCTGCTGACCTGGCAGGTTTTTTTAGAAGGAGCCAAGCACCCTTTTGAGGTGTAGACTGATCATAAGAACCCTGAGGCTTTGAAAACCCCACAGAAATTGTCACCCAAACAAGTTCGCTGGACACAGCACTTTAATTGGTTCAATTTTATTCTTAGATACCTTCTGGGAGGGAAGAATTTTATGGCAGATGCCCTATCCAGGCTGCCCCAGTATAACAGTGCCAGGCTGGAGGTGATTCATCTGGTCATTCCTTCCAAGCAGCTAGTGGCTCCCGTGGTCACCAGGAGCCAAAGAAAAGTTGACTTAGACATACCCATAGAGCTAACAATATGTCTGAGAGAGGTGCTAGCATCTGATGATTGGTTCAAAGTCCACTCAAATGAATGCACCATGCGGGAGGGCCTTGCATGGTTGGGGGCCAAGTTGTATGTGCCTGCTAGTCTAAAAAGTGTTGTCCCCCAACAGGTCCATGATTCAAAAGCGGCTGAACATTTTGGGTTCGTAAAGACCTTACATTTGGTTAAAAGACAGCTTTGGTGGTCTTTTTTGAAAAAAGACATAGAATCCTACATTGCTAGTTGTCCTGTTTTGCTACATGCAAAGAGACCACCAGGAAAACCACATGGACTACTCCACAATGTTGCCAGACTTGGTGCACCTTGGAAGGAGATATCCATGGATTTCATTGTTGAGCTACCAGAAAGTAATGGCAATACTGTCATTAGGGCATCATGGATTTGTTCTCCAAGCAACTGCATTTTGAGCCCTGCTCCAAGATTCTGTCAGCAAAAACACTGGCTAAACTATTCATCCTACATGTGTATAGGTTACATGGTGTTCCTGAATGCATTATCTCAGACAGAGGAGTCCAATTCACCTCCCACTTTTGGAGGGAGTTCCTGAAGTTAATAGGCTCTGCCCAAGATCTAAGCTCTGCCCACCACCCGCAGACAAATGGAGCTTGTGAACAGGATAATTTGGTTCTAAAGAGCAGTACCTCAGGTGCTATGTCAATGATCAGCAGGATAATTGGGCCAACCTTTTGCCTTTTACAGAGGTTGCGTATAATAATTATGTACATAGCAGTACAGAATTAACCCCATTCAAAATAGTGTCTGGCCAGGATTTTGTGCCTAATTCTGAATTGCCCCAGGAGAAACTACAAAACCTTTCCTTCTCTGAGTGGATTAAACAGCTACAAGTTATCTGGCCTGTAACTCGTAAAGCGTTAGACAAAGCTCATCAAGCATATAAAAAACAAGCTGATAAGAAAAGGGTGAAGCCAAAAGAATACCAGGTTGGAGAGAGGGTTTTCCTGTCCACTAAGTATCTTCAGACTACCCAAAAGTTGAAGAAACTTGGACCAAAATATGTGGCTCCTTTCCCCATTGTTAACCCAATTACGGTGCAGTTGGAGTTACCCAAAACATTTCAATTCATCCAGCCCACACCCCTCCTCCAGTTCCCCTCCTTATTGAGGAAGAACAACATTTTGAAGTCAAAGAAATCCTTGATTCCAGAAAGCATAGGGGGTGGGGGAAATACAGTATTTAGTGGCTTGGAAACATTTCCCTCCCTCCCATTCTGAGTGGGTGAATAGGTCTGATGTTAGGACCCCAAAACTTTGGCAGCGGTTTCATTCTAAATACCCTGATAAACCTTGAATATGTTATATTAATGTTCTCATTGTTACTGTTTTTCTGTGTCTTTTGTTTCTCTCCAGGGATAACACTTTTTCTTCAAGAGGGCCAAATGTCAGCCTCTATATCGCTTGCTTGTTATCAACTGCCATAGTAAGAGAGAGGGAGGGGTTTTTCAGTATTTGGAAGGGGAATCATGTTGGAGGGGATATCTCAAAGAGGGAGTTTTGTTCTCACCATCTTCTGTGCATGTTGAATACTGCTGTTTGGGTCTGGTCAAGGCCGACTGTCTCTGCATACTAGCTGCATGAGGCCACCTGAAGATGCACCCCACATGACACCCTTGGGGGTTAGAGATTGGACATTTAGCTTGGGGTTATTGGGGGGAGGGATTTGGGTAAACTTTGATATGTACAAGTTTGTGTCATTTAATGTCAGATCTTGCTTTACTTTTGCTGTTTTCGCTTCATATCCAGTAAAAGTACCTTTTCTCTAAAACAATGTTGTTGGGAATTTCCTTTCTTGGATTTTGAAGGAGGCATGTTTGACACTAAATATTGAAGGTGCATAAATAGAAAGATGAATAATTGCAGTAAAATATTATACAAGTTTTCAGAAACTGATGTATGAAGAGACCTGCCCAAGGAGAGAGCTTTACATTACTTGGAATAACAATAGCAATAGCACTTCACAGTGTTTTACAGTCCTCTCTAAGCAGTTTACAGAGTCACATATTGCCCCCAACAATCTGGGTCATCATTTTACCCACCTCAGAAGGATGGAAGCCTGAGTTAACCTTGAGTCAGTGAGGCCTGAACTGCCGAAATGCTGGCAGCTGGTGATCAGCAGAAGTAGCCTGCAGTACTGCATTTTAACCACTGTGCTACCATGACTTTCCCCCAGACTTTTCCAACTAATTTTGCTTTTGATAAGGATAAAGTCTTTCAACAACCATAGGGACATGAGATTTTATTCTCTATTTACATTTCTTTGACAAATGTTGCTGTCTTTCTTCATTGTCTTGTCTATGGATATTGCCAGTCTTATACTTTGTAGTTTCTTTGCAGTGCTTTGCTTAATTAATCCTTTATTGTATACTTTTACTTCATTGGTGTATTCATAGTGAATCACCTGCCCACTTTTTAATGTGGCAAAACACGCAGTTGGCCTAATAAATATTCACTGGCATTACTAATTGGACACATTCCTCCAATGACAATACACTGCAATATGATTGGCGAGAGAATTTGGCAATTCTGTAGCTGAAGCTCTGTAACAAAGCAGTAACATCTGTGGATCTGTTTTATACCCATGTTCTCACATCTTTGTACCTTTTTCTAGGAAGTAAAGACCTGTTTTCAAACAAAGATAATTTGTAAATATTCGGTTTATGATGGGTATTCTTCAAAGTCAAATCATATATAGTTCTAAACTCACCTTCAACAATGTCACCCACATAGTGATTAAGGGTCTGTGTTAATTCATCAGCACCACGATCCAAGCTGGTGTTCATGCTAAACTTTTCTGTCAGAGCTGTGAAACCTTCAAAATAATAAGCAACTACTGTCAGTATAACATTTTAAGACTGTGGATTAAGGATAAAAGGAGAACAGGCAGGAGTTGACTCATTAGACTTTGAAAAGAAAATCTTAGCTTGAAGAAGAGAAAAAAAACAGCTATAAGTTTCAACTGATAAAGGAAAATCTCCATTGAATCTCTCCTTGACAGCAGTTGACACATAGAGCATTATTTCCTACATTGCACATTTCTGTATCCTCAAAGTTAATCCTCTTTTTGCTCAAGAAAAAAGAAATAATAGTTAAATAGATGCACTTGTTGAAACATCAGTATTTCCCTTGAGGTTTACTATGTGTTTATATGAATATTTTAAAACTTTTCTTTATTTTCAGAAAGAGCAGCAAAGGTTTGAACTATTTTTTCTCATTTAGTATTTTATGTTTCCACTAGCCATTCCTGGCCACGCGTTGCTGTGCCCAGTCAGGAGGGACACAACCCGAGGATGGAGTTTCCCCCCTCTCTCTATCCCTCTACCTACCTACCTACCTACTGTATGTCTCCTTCTATCTCTCTACCTACCTACCTACTGTATTTCTCCCTCTCCCTCTCTATCCCTCTACCTACCTACCTACTGTATTTCTGCCTCTCCCTCTCTATCCCTCTACCTACCTACTACCTACCTACCTACCTACATACTGTATCTCTCCCTCAGAGTATTTTATGTCATAAAGGATGACAGAGAGAGCCCACTGCTCTCTCTGTATCCATCTACCTACCTTTTTTACAATTTTTTACATTTCCATTGCATGTACCTGGCACAGGTGTGACATCTACACAATCTATATATATATCATTGGTGCCGTACTTGAAAGGAATGTTGTGTGAAAATTTGGAAGTGACCGGTGCAGTACTTTTGGAGATTAGCGTTTTGAACAAACTCTTGTTACATTTTTATTTTTATAGATTTAAAAAAACTCTCTCTGAAATCTTTCCTCTTCTCTCAGTGGCACACTGATTTCCTTTGCTTACCTGAAATGTCCATAAAGAGCAGAACGCCATCAAAGCTTTCAATAAAAGGCATTTCCTGAGCAAAATCTCCATACACAATTATATCAGGGACATGAGCAGCTAATTTACCAAGGGTTGAAATCTCAATTTGATCATTCTTATTAGTCATTATTGTTTTTGATTTGGAACACAACTTGAACACTTATTCACTGCTATATAGGCATTAAATCTCCTGTTATGATGACCCAATACTGTGAAGACCTATTTATCTTAGATAACACCTCCATTGTTAGGTTTTGTGTCACAATGAACTGACAGCAGTTTCTCCTCCAATTACAGTAGATGGATTATACTTCACCTAACAACGGTTGCTAGGCTAAAGCATATCCTTTTCAACAGTAAATTCTCTTAGTTACAGATTAAGCTGTCACTTAATCAGCAATGTGCAGCAGTAAGCCAGCAGTGTGTGGCAGTGGTCAAAAAAGCTAATACAGTCTTTGGTTGCATAAACAGAAGTATAGAAACAGAATCATGGGAAGTTCTTTATAAAAGCCTTTATAAAACCTTAGTAAGACTTCACTGGAAATACTGCCTCCAGTTTTGATCACTACATCACAAAAGAGATGTTGAGACTTTGGAGAGAAGAGTGACTAAGATGGTTAAAGATCTGGAGATTAAAATATATGAAGAATGGTTACAGGATTTGGGTATTCCTAATGTAGAGTAAAGAACATGACAGCAGCATTCTAGAACTTGAGGAGCTGCCACAAAGAAGAAGGGATAAAAGTACCAGAAGGCAGGACAAGAAACAATAGATAGAAACTAATCAAAGAGAGAGGCAACCTGGAATTAAAGAGTAACTTCCTAACAGGGACTATGGAGATTCCCACCAGGCTTCCAGGCGTTTCACCAGCTGAAAGCCCAGAGCAGGGGAGGGTGGTGGTGGCGGTGGTTATTAGGGAAAGTCTCGGACCTCAGGAAGTCACTGTGCCTCAGATAGGCAGGTGTGAGTCCCTTTGTGTGAATGGGGTCTTGGAGTTCAGGTGGGCCTTTCTGTTATGTACCTATCTACCTGCTACATTTCATCGGCCCTACTGGAGCTACTGAATGTGTTAGCCGGAGTGGTGGTTGATTTCCCCAGGTTTATGGTCCTGGAGGATTTCAACCTGCCTTCCATTGGTGAGACATCCGAGTTGGCTCGAGAGTTCATGGCTTCCATGGCGGCTATGGACCTAACTCAGTTAATTCAAGATCCCACTCATAACAGGGGACACATGCTCAACCTGATTTTTGTCTCTGGACAGTGGATGAATGATCTAGATTTAGGGGTATTTCGATCCAAGCCTTGTCATGGTCTGATCATTTCCTCATTAGGCTCGACTTCCAGACTGCTACCCCTCACCGCAGGGAGGCAGAACTGACTAGATGGTTCCGCCCCAGGCGCCTGATGGACCCTGAAAGGTTCCTGATGGAGCTTGGGACTTTTCCTGAATCCCTTGCTCACAGCTTGACCGAAGCCCTAGTGGAAGCCTGGGACAGGGCAGCTACTGGGGTCTTGGACCGCATTGTGCCTTTGCGGCCTCTGACCTGGTGTCAATCCCAGGTAGCTCCCTGGTTTACCGAGGAGCTCTGGGAGATGAAACGCCGGAAAAAATGCCTAGAGAGTGGTTGGAATGCCAGCCAGTCCAAATCTGATTGAACACTAGTAAGAATTCATATTAAATCCTATTTAGTGGCAATAAAAGTGGCAAAACGGCAAATTTTTCTGCTCTTATCGCATCCACAGATAACTGTCCAGCTGCCCTTTTTAAGATGACCTGTTACTTTCTTAACCAAAAAACTGGGAACGACCCCTTGCAGGGTCAGGCTGAAGAATTTGTTCAGTATCTGCAGGATAAAATTGCTCAGATTCGGACAGCCTTGGACTCTGACTGGGTAGATTCGGGCGAGTCGACGGGGATGAATCTTGTGGAGACTATCTGGGATGAGTTTGATCCTGTGACCCCCGAGGGCATGGAAAGGATTATGGGGAGACTTAGTGCTGCCACTTGTGTGCTGGACCCGTGTCCCTCTTGGTTAATTTCGGCTTCCCGGGAGGTGACACGAGGCTGGTTCCAGGCGATTACCAATGCTTCATTGAGAGAGGGGTTCTTTCCTACCGCCCTGAAGGAGACGGTGGTGAGGCCCCTCCATAAGAAGCCTTCCCTGAAGCTCCTTAAGAAGCTTCTTTAACCAACTATCAACTTGTCTCCAACCTTTGCTTTGTAGCGAAGGTTGTTGAGAGTGTGGTAGCACATCAGCTTTCCCAGTACCTGGGGAATCAATTGGGTTTCAGGCCCAGGTACAGCATGGAGACGGTATTGGCCATGTTGATTGATGATCTCTGGCGGGCCCGGGACAGGGGCTGTTCCTCTGTCCTGGTCCTATCATCAATACGCTGATGATACCCAACTTTTCATCTCTACCCCAAGCCACCCAAATGATGCCCTCGATGTGATTTCCCCATGCCTGGAGGCTGTGCGGATCTGGCTAGGGATGAACAGGCTCAGGCTCAACCCTTCCAATACCGAGTGGCTGTGGTTTCCATCATCCCAATTTGTCCACCTTGTTCCATCTTTAGTGATAGGGGGAGAAGTTCTATTCCCCTGGAGCTACCCCTGGAACTTCGCATAATTCTCAACCTCTCGTCCTTCCAGCACGCCCTAAAAAACTGGCTTTTTCAGCAAGCCAGCCTGGCCTGAACAAAATAACTTATTAATTTTAATTGCTAATTTAATTTATTTTAAATCTAATGTGTAAATTGTTAATTTATTGCTCATTGGGTTCTTTATTTAAGCTTTTTTTAAACTTTTGTTGTATGCCGCCCTGAGTCCTTTGGGAGAAGGGCGGCATATAAATCCAATAAATCCAAATCCAAATCCTCAGTCATCCAGGTCACCTTGTCCCATGGCCTCTTTTTCAAGAGGGAACTGGACTTCCTTGTTTTTTCTTTGAAGACATTTACTGTAGTCTTTCATCCAAGAAGGATTTATATTCCTTGCAGACAGCTGGACATTTGAATTCTTTTAGAGTTGCTGAGATCATTTGGAGGTTTATCTGTGTCCTCACGGCCACCTGAGAAGTGCAAATGGGTGTGAAGCTCTCTTGGAACTGCTAAAAGGAGTGTGTGGTAGATTGAAGAGAAACCATGTCACATCCTCACCTCCTCTGTTGAGAAAGGACTGTTCAATTTTGATATAGATGGCCTTTGACCATTTTGCAGGAAATATCAAGGAGAAAGGCACTGGAAACAAAGTAAAGGCTGATTGGAAAGAAAGTTTATTGATGAACAGTGTGCAGTTCTGGGACAGCTGACCAAAATGGAATTGAGAGTGGGTGGGTTTTATACATTTTGTATCCCTATGGGGTCATGTAGGTGTCATGGCTGGCTCTTTAGGCAAAAGGGGAAATGCAAATACTAGGCGTTTGTCTGAGTTAATCTTGCCAATCTTTGTTGCTTATCTTAAGTTTCTGTCTGAAACAGTCTTTCTGAATGGATTACCAAATTTGCATTTCTAAAAGCTGGCCTCTTCAGTTTCTGCTTGGGGCGGGGAGATTGGTGTTAGTTTCTGCCTCCCTTAAGATTTTTTCCCATTTCTCCTTTAGGGGAAATATTTATCCTGCTTTTTTAATATTCCCTAAAATATTTCATTCTCTAGGAGGGTGTATGGGCACTGACTTTCTACAACCCCTCTTTCAAACTACATATTTCTCAGGGTGCATGTTGTGGTATGCTGGAACAAACAGGATCCAGCTGCTCTGGTGCTTATCATCAGTCATCCCCTCCCAGTTTCCTATCAGATACACACAAAGCTTATTTGCTCTTTCATCCTTCCCTTCCCCTTCTTCTTTTGATGGCAGGATGTCTGTGAGGCAGAGGTGGTATTCAGCTGGTTCTCTCCGGTTCAGGTGAACCGGTAGCAGTGGCTGCGGGAGGCTCCACCCATCTGCCCCGCTTAATGCATGATCACTGCTCATGCACAGATAGTGGTGCGCATATGCAGATGCAGTGTGTTTACTCACATTTGTGAACCGGTAGAGAATGTAAGTGAATCCCACCACTGCTGTGATGCCTCAGCCTGGCCAGGCAGAGCTGGCAGTTAGGTGCTAGTTACATTGGCTCTTTCCCTATCAGCAAGATCATCAACCCAGTAATGGTTCAACTGGACCAATCCAAAACTCTTAGATGTATTCACTCAGTTTTTCACTGTAGCCTGTTGAAACTGGCAATCACTTCTCCCCTATGCCATGCAACAAAACTATCACCTACTCCCATTCTGACTGAAGGCAAACAGCACTTTGAAGTTAAAGAGATTTTAGACACTCATAGATTCAGAGGGAAAACCCAGTAATTAATTACATAGAAAGACTTTTCCCCTTTGGAAACAGAATGGGTGGGTGCTCAGCATATCCAAGCCTCAAAACTCCTTCACAAGCTTCATGACAAGTATCCAGATAAACTCCATTAAAACTAATTATTCTGTTTTCTTTCCCTTTTTCCCGCAGGACTAGTATCCCTGTTAAAGGGGCAGAATATGAAGTCTGCCATCTTCACCTTCTTTGCTTTGCTGGCATCCTGACATAAAGGGAGGAAGAAGGAATTTGGGGAAGTAAAGCTTGGGCATAGGAAAGGAAGACAAATGGAGTGGGGGGAGAGAAACTGACAAGAACCAGAGGTTTCAAACCAGAATAAGCCACACCAAAGACCCAAGGCCTGGAAACAATGCCAAACTATATCAAGAGGTGTCAAGCATTAAAGCAGTTCCCAAAACATTAAAAAAAATTACTATTGGACACTGTTGAACTGATCGAGAGTGGAGGGTCATAGAAAGAGGAAAAGGTGTAACCTTTGCATGGGAATACTCAGGTCTAGCTTTACTTTCATGACAACTTTAGTAAAACAACCTTTCAATTCAACCAAATTGAATCAAGGGTCCTGTCTAAAGGTCTTGTCTAAGTTGGAGCAGGTCTGACACAAGCAAAGCAAATGTAGAATTCATTTATACAACAAACAAAAATAGCCTTGTATCTTTTACACACAAAGATAGACAAATATTAGAAATAAATTATATATATATATTCCATATGTATTTAATATTATATCTGCCATAGAAATTAGGAAAATGAACATATACTTTATACCTGAAAGCAGAGGCCTGATAATTTCTCCTTGTCAGAGTATCTGATTATGGAGAGGAATGGCTGAGAGCCTCCTCTTCTTTACCCTGAATATCCCAGTGATCCTTGCACACAAAAAGTGTGCTTGAACTTCACCTGCAGGGAAGACATGAAGGAAAATGAACACTGTTTTCTTGAGCTCCAGAGATAAATGCAGAAATTAAAAAGTTACTAGACTCAGAAAAAAATCAGACACATTGGAAGAAGGCACATGATTTCTCTATAATGGTCAATATTTTTGCTGCACAAAGGACAACCCAGCTTCTTTATCCACAAAGAGAGCAACAAACATGTTCTCTCTGACTGTAGCTGGGGTGTATTTCTGCCGGTTCTAACCTCTTTGGTAGAAAAGGTTCCACAAATCTACCGTACCAGTTAGAACCTGTTCCTCATGGAGCACCTGCCGCACTCCCCTCACTCACTTCCCCTGCCCATTCCGTCGCCACTCATGGGCAGTACCTTCTGTGGTGGGCCAGCCTCCTAGGGCCTCCCTGGACTTGCCTAGGAGATGTGGCCACCAGCAAAGCATGGGGCATTCCAGGTTGTCCCCCCCCCCCCACTGGTTCCCTGCTTTCCTTCCCGGCGAAGTTTTCCAAGGTGTAGTTTTCCTCCCATCGCTTGTGCCCAGCTCCTGCTGAGCTCCAGTAAGGAGGAGGAGAGCCTTTGGGGAGTGAAAAGGAGGAGGAGGGAGGAGGAGGAGGAGGAGGAGGAGGAGGAGGAGGAGGAGGAGGAGGAGGAGGAGGAGGAGGCATGCACGTGGGGCTGTGCCAGCTGAGCAACTGGCAACCTGCGGAGGCAGGAAGGTTCTCAGGAGCACCGAGAACCTTCCTGTCAGACCCCTTATGTGATCTGCCATTCACTTGGGAGGAGAGGAGCCTTGGAGTTAAATTACTAACAGCACCTACAACAACTGAGATTTACGACTGGTTTCCTGTTGCCGGAAAGATAGAGGTCCCAACATCTCTGGAGGAATGTTTATGATAGCCTTGTGGGATATCTAGCTATAATGTCAAACTAGAGACAGTCATGGGAATGTAGGGTTTATTCGATTCTCATGGCAGAAGAATCAGGGGAACAGTTTCACACGTGTATTGGCTAGAATTTGCATTTGGACAGAAGGGAGAGGTCATTATCATTAAAACCACACTTGCATATCCTAAAGGCTTTTAGATGCTGCTTTGCTTTTAATGGTTTACCATTCTGCTTAATAAAAGGATCCTTTTGAAGAAATCCACTTCAAGAGTTTTTACTTTCTTAAGCTAGGATAGGAGCCATTATACTTCCTGCCTCCGCTAGACTTCACACTCTTCTCTGCGCACTCCTCATGACTGCAATAGATGTCCAGAAGTGGCTTTTGGGGCTAATGGGGTTTGGGCTTCCAGCCTGACAGCCCCCGTCATTTCTGGACGTCTATTGCAGTTGCGAGGAGCGCACGGAAAAGAACGCAAAGTCCAGCGGAGGCAGGAAGGTTCTCGACACTCCCCAGTCACTTTCACAGCTTCCCAGAGTGCCGAGAACCTTCCTGCCTTCGCTGGCGTGAAGCTCTTCAAGAAAGACTCAGGAAAAATCCTTCATTATTCACTGAGTTCTAACAGGGAAGAAAAGAAAAGTGCAGTCAGGCTTGCGATATTTTGTTACTACAACCCATCTCAAGAAATTATTGTTCTAATCTTCCTTTGGTTGCTGTGACAATCCCTTCTCTTCAGTCACTGGGCACTGTTTTCCTTGGCCATTTTGCATGGACTGTAGGAGAGACTGGATATCTAATTTCCATAGAAGCAACTCCTAGCATAATGCTTGGCTTCCACATCACAGAACACCAGGCAGACACTGTATTGACTCCTTATACACACTGGAAGATTATAGACTTATTAAGTACAGATTCAGCAATCTTTAAAGAGACTTCTGGGTTGTTTTGGGAAAAAAAGGACTATTAGTCAATTTAAACTTGGAAAGTAGTTGTCTCTGGTTTTCTCCCAAAAGAATATATTGCAGGTTTTTCCCTACTTCCGCTGTCAAGATCATGCTTCCTACTGTTTCCCTTTTTGTCATGGAGAAATGACATGTTGTCTATTCCAGTACCACTTTGCTTACTTCATAGGATAATATGCCGTAGCCTCAGCACATTCCCTATATTTCTTTGCAATTCATATATATTTGGGATATGTTTAAGTTGGGATGAAATTGACAAGAGTGATGATTGTTGTTCCTTCTAGCCAGGTAAAGCCCTGTCCAAAATTGGCTGACAGGTAGATGTTGCAGGGGCTTGCTCATGTCTGAACTTGGAGGGAGGTATCTTGATGTACTGTTAAAGTTCCCTTCTGCTTTATATTTCAACCTCTTCCATGTCAGCCAGGTATTTCTAGAGATAAAGTCAGAGGATCACTATTATCTGCCTGTCAGGCCTGCTTCCATCATTAATCAAGAAAGACTACACTCAAAACCATTTTGAGGTTTTAAGGTTACTTTTACTGATTATGAAAAGACAGCAGCGAAAGTCAAGCAAGGAATGAGATATTTGGGCGCGAAGCATACATATCAAAGCATTACCCATCCCCTATACCCCATGACCCTCAGGATATTATCCAATGCAGAATCCTCCACGATGTCAGGTAGGCAGCACATCCAGGAACATCATCAGAATGGAATGTGAGCCCATTGGCCTTGGTGATATCAAGTCCTGGCTCCAAACACCTCCAGCACACTTAATAGCCAATACCCACAGCCCCTCGCTCCCCGTTTCAATGGCAGCCGAAGAAAGCAATAAAGCGGAGGCTGACATCGCCAGAGAATTACTAGGGAAAAAGAAGTTAGGGGAATCCACCAATTACTATCCTTAAATTGTACCACAGTAAAGCTATGAGGATAGGCCTACTCAAAAGCCTCATTACTGAGGTAGATTAGAGTTTGGCCATGGGGACAGTGCAAATCATGATGGCATACTTTTCTGCCAACTCAAGCACTAAAGGAACGCACATTAATGCAACCACAAGGAAGAGCCCCTACAGGCAAACTTGTGGAAACTACTAAGAAATGTTCTGCAGTTTGTTAAGATTCTACACCAGATTTTCACTAAAGACTAAAATTTATTTCATTATGAATTGTTTTGAGATTTTTGCATTTAAAAAGTACTTACTCCTTAACAATGACCTTATAAACTGGGTAAGATGGAGCAATGGTAACTTGTTATATCATCCAGTGACTTTGCAGAGTGATTACATATAAAAAGAAAAATATCAGAGAGCACCAGTGCCTAACTGGAAACCATTCTGCAATAAGATACATAGAAAAAGAGAATGAAAGTGAGGAACTATTACATTAAATGAACAGATGGTATCTGCCTTTTGATTAAGCAAAATTCTAATTGTTTGCTTTTACGAGTTGAAGTCCACAAATCTTAAAGCTGTCAAGTTTGAACCCACCTGGTTTTTTTTTAAAGGTTAGGGGTGCAGTTCTACTCCCTCCCATATTTGGGGCTTACCAGGGTGTTGTGACACAAATATATACTTATTCCACTGGCTCAGCTGATCAGGAGGAGAACCTGGAGGCCTAGTGGCTAAAACATCTCCCTAACATGTAATACAGCCCCGGTTCAAATCCTAGACTAGTATAGATCTATTTCAAGCTATTTAGCTCTCATCAGCTAGCCATACCCTTACTGGGATTTGAACCGGGGCTGTATTACATGTTAGGCAGATGTTTTAGCCACTAAGCCACCAGGTTCTCCTCCTGATCAGCTGATGTGACACAAGTATATACTTATTCCCCTGTCTCAGCTGATCAATCTAATAAAAAGAAAAGTCAATCAAAAGAGCAACATGCAGGAGCAAAACAAATTAAAGTTTAATTTGTACGCACTGTTCAATAGACTGTTAAATTGGCCACAGCCACCTAGTCACATGACAACCTAGCTATGTCCACCCAGACGGTCTGGGTTCCTAACAGTCTGAGGGACTGTGAATTGGCTCCCTGTTTAAAAAGTTTGAGGACCCCTGATATATATCATCATGTAGTGTATATATTTTACATGTTAAGCAATGAAACTCTCTTGTGTAAATATTATTGTGCTATGTAATAATATAATTATTGTTACAAAAGTATGAATGACTGGAATTTACATAAATGCTAAAAAAGAAATGAATATTTATTATGACAGTTGACATAGGCAGATCTGCTTCTACATCACCATTATGATTCCAGAGTCTGGGCTAAAGAGGTGATGTCATAAAGGTGACAGTAACAACTAAGATGACTTGGAGCTCTAGCAGGAACTGGTAAACTAATATTCTCCTCTGGATCTGAAATTTCCAAAAGGCAAGTCCCATTCTGATGAAGCTAAAGGAGAGAAAACTACAAGATGGGGTATTTCATTCCGATCTCTTGTCATAGTTCCCCACTTTTGTGGACGATTCTTGCACTTGGAATGAAATGGATAGAAGAGGCTCTGAGTTGCCCCACAGAATGTACTTGTAATAACTGGGAAGTGAACTGCACAGGAAAAATATTGCAAAACCTTCCAATCACAATTCCTCTGACTACTAAAAAATTAATTCTGGCACAGAACAACTTCACCAATTTACCAGTGTTAACCATGAGTTATCTCAATGAACTGGTCCACCTCGATTGCAGCCACAATCTGATAACAATGGATTTGGATTTCAGCTTTCCAGGGTTAGCCAAACTGACATATTTGGATCTGAGTTTCAACAGGCTCTCCCACATAACATCCTTCACTTTTTCACAACTAAGTGAGCTGCTGCTCTTAAATCTCTCTGGCAATCCATTGATGGTGGAGATTATGGAGCAAGCCTTTGAAAAGAACAGTCTTCTGAGATATATAGATGTGAGTGGTTGTGGCTTGTCTCACCTCAGTGCTGAAATGTTCCAAAAACTGTACAGACTTCGTATTTTGGGAATAAAGGATAATCCCTGGAATTGTGACTGCAGATTCCTGACATTCTCCGACTGGCTAACAGATACTGATATTAAATTCCCAGGTGAGATTGGACTTCATGTTGAATACCTCTTTTAGTCCCTGATTTAATTAGGAATGTGGATTCTTCAATTGGCACAATTGTAATCCCTAATTAAACTCCATTGAATCCCTCTGTATTTCTGCCTTAGACATCTTTCACAAACCCTCAGATTAGTCATCAACTCTAATGTGTACAGCACATCCCATTTGTATGGCCAACCACTTCAATTACAAGACTCCATTTATTAAAAATGAGATAGAAAGCAAAATTACAAAATCATACATGACATATGTAGCAGCTGAAGAAAAACCAATACCAAGAATAAACATTGTTAATTGAAATACATTTCCCTACATTCACTATTAATTTGCCACAATCCTTCAGGTGGAGGGAAGTAATCAATTCAAAATAACTGCAGAGTCAGAACATCAATACCATCCCTGAACTCAGTTGAAATTTAGCATTGTGGACCCGCAGTGATATCTGATAATGCCTATATCATGTAAACATATTCATTTGGCTTACGATTCCTTGTTCCTAATTACTTGCAAACTCAATAAGTATAAAGCAGTCTATGATTTTCATAAAGAGGTTTTAATTGCCATGCTGGTATATCAGTGTGTATACAATGCTGGGAATATAAAATATCATGTTTAGCTGTATGATTGTGGCTATTAGTAGGGTGTTTGAATTTGTATAATAAATCATATAGAGATATTAAAACTAGGTATTATTATTATTTTTTTGGAATTGAAATAGACTCAGCAGTTTGGAGAAAAGGGGTTTTAAAAGATTTTCAGAAGTATAGATAGTATAGATAGACCTGAGATGCAATAGCTGCACAGAGCTTGCAGTTGTTATGGTGATTAGAAAGTAACTTTGCAACCAATCCTCACTTTTATCTATCTGGCAGGCTTATAAAGGAGATCATAAGCACAATCACAGTTTCACGTAGCAACCACTTTGTTTAATGACTAGGTTGCTGATCCCAACTGTCCGTGGCAGTATTAGAAAATGCTGGTTATTAGTCTTAAAAGAAATGAAAGCCATGGAAAGGCTCGCCTTGCCAATGGAATTAGCAATTTATTACTGTTATATTGCAAGAAGGATGAAATTTAGTATATATTGACAGTCTTATATAACTATTAATATGAGCCAGCAGTGTGCTGCAGCTGCCAAAAAAGCCAATCTAGCTGTAGAGATACTGTAACTGTTTAACATTCACACTAGTTCTCATTTTATGTTTCCTTTTTGCAGATTTTGAGAATACAACTTGCAGTAAACCAGAAAAAATGCAGGGTCTTTCTCTCGTCCAGGCAAAATTGGAGCTCCGTTATCTGTGCCTTCTGCACTTACAACTAGAAGATTTCATATACATCTGTCTATTAACGTTCTGTGTTTTCTTGGGAGGAACTCTAGTGGCGTGGCTGGTTGGGTTTTGCACAGTGATGTATTATCATCCTGTAATGAGACTATATGATGAACCAGAGGATGAAGAATATAGAATGATTTAACTAATTTAACTAATGGCTTTGGAGCTCTTCCAAGTATCAACACCCAATGCAGATGCACCAATATTTTAGTCCTTTGTTTCATTACAAAATTCTTTAGTTGAAGTCATTTCAAGGGGGAGATTTCATTTATTTCATTATGAATAAAAATACAGCCTTGAGGTAGGAGATAGGATGTTTGAAAGAGAGGAATATGTATCAGAGAAAGAGAATTTCTAATATGTTGGGATATGGACGTGTCTTCCAAAAATGAAATATTCCTAAGAAAATATAGAAGTAACAAAATAGATGGCAAGCAAGAAAACCTCCTCCTTTTTATGTGATTGGCTATAAAAAGTTTGTCTCTGAAGAGAAAAAGGAATTTAAAAAAGCAATCACTCAAACCTCACTCATGAAAATTGCAGTTGAAGCTGAAAATAATTGCCTCCTCTCCTTTTTTAAAGCATTTTGAGTTTCAGCCTGAGTCCATTTCAACTGAAAAAAGCAATTACTGTAATGGAAACAAACTAGTTGACATAGCATCCAGCAAAATAAATGCTACAGGGTTCTTTGAGTATAAAAAAAATCCTAGTCTCCATGAAAGCTATTCTCCTGTAGAGTTTGTGGAGTAGCAGTTCTGTACTATCTGTATTGCTTTGGGGCATACTGGAGTAGCTATTGTTAGAAGAAATGTCCATCTGGGTTCAGTTCCAAGTGGGGGAAAAGACACTTAAAACATGGAGGCTGTTTGGAAAGATGGTTTAATGGTGGACAGGATCATATACCTTGGAGCTCCTGGGTGAAAAAGGGAAGAGACGCTGAGAGTCCCTGGGTTTTATGCCCTCTCTGGGCGTTGAACTGCCTATGGCACAGGAAGAGTATCATGATTGGTTGCTGTCAGAGGCCATAGCTAGCTTTGTAGGTTGTGTGCTAAGTTTGATTGAAACTTGGTGGGAATTTAAATCCTCTCTCCACTGAGCTGAAGGTTTTCTTGCTCAATGGTTACCATTTTTTCCTGTTCAGTGGTTACCAATAAGGAGGCATTAGGCTTGCTGTCAGAGTTTAGTTCATATTTCTCAACTTTGGTACCTTTAAAATGGATGAATTCTGCAAATTGACGTCTACCCATTTTATGCCTGCTAAAGTTGAAAAACACTAGGTTAGTCATTTATTTATGAAGCACTGACTTTGACAGAGCATAGGATCTGCAGGCTTGGAGGAAATCTGAATAGAATGAGAACTTACTCTGTACTCTAAGCATGCTTCCTATAAGACTGCTACCACATGTGGTGCAAAATAAAATAGCTGTTGTTAGATCAGTGAACTCAGGCTTCAGTGACACACAACAGCTCTTTATTTGACAACTATTTACATTCCAGCCCCATTCCGTTTGACAGCTAGCCCTTTTATAGGGAGCTATCAAATGGCTCGGCCAATCGACTTTTAGTATTTTCCCACAGGATTGGAGGACCTTGGTGGAACCTACCATACTGGCTGTCAGTATGTAACACCCTTCCTCTCTTAGTTGGGCTGATCCAGCTGGTGATGTAGTCATGCAGGAAGGCGGGTCTTTTACAAACTCTCTCTGACCTGCACAGTTGGTACTGGGATTTCGGTCAGGTCAGTCGGACCTGTTGCCTCTCCAGCTTTGCCTGGTTGAAGCTCCTGGAACTTTCCCCAGGGCGTGGCTGGAGTTCCTAGAGCCGGTTCACTCGAAACTCACTGCAGGCCCCCAACTTTCTCAGGTAAGTACTTCGGTACCTTCAGGCTTGAGAAGTCTGTGGAAGGAGTGTATGCTTGCTCCTTTTGGGTGGGGCTTTGGCTAACTCATGCAGGAGTTACAGGTACTTCTGGTTGCATAAGGTTTGAATGGTTGGGCGGCATCAGAGTTGGTCAATGTGCCACCTACAAGTTCTCCCATCCTCAAGCTCCAATTTGTAAGAGCAAGGTCTGGTGATTTCTGCAATTGTGGCAGGAATCCAGAAAGCACACACACACATCCCAGTGTAGTTGTGGGCAGAAATTCAATCCCCTACACTAAATGATCTTAGTTTGTTGGTCGAATCACTAGGTAGCTCAGCAGAATAGTTTGGGTATAGCTGGTCTAAGGGAGACCTTAGCCTGCAACCCATTTATAACTCAGAGGGCTTCTGCCAGTGGTGGCACTTGTTGTGATGTGTTGGTAAAGGAGGAATTGGTCTACCCAGGTTTGCCAATCTCCTGGCTCCATCCTGGCTAGGGATTCTTTTGCAGATCACACCATTCTCTCCATGCATTGCACAGAGATTGCACCATTCTCTCCAGCTGACCATTGCTAGCTAGATGGAATGGTGCAACCAAGGCATGCCTGATTAGCATTAGGATTAGGATTTATTGGATTTATATGCTGCCCTTCTCCCAAAGGACTCAGGGCGGCGCACAACATAAAAACACATATTACAAAAGTTAAAAAAAGATTAAATAGTAAATCCAATAACCAATTGACAATTTATAATTAAATTAAAAATTAAATTAACAATTAACAATTAAAATTAATAGTTTATTTTACTCAGGCCAGGCTTGCTTGCTGGAAAAGCCAGCTTTTTAGGGCGCGCCGGAAGGAAGGGAGGTTGGGAATTATGCGAAGCTCCGGGGGTAGCTCATTCCAAAGGCAAGGCGCTCCCACAGAGAAGGCTCTCCCCCTGGGGGTCGCCAGCCGACACTGTCTGGCTGACGGCACCCTGAGGAGGCCAACTCTGTGGGAGTGTACTGGATGATGGGAGGCTACTGGTGGCAGTAGGTTGTCTCGCAAGTAACCAGTGCCTAAGCCATAGAGTGCTTTGAAGGTCATAATTAATACCTTGAATCCCCCCCAGATAGGTACCCTCATGATAACCCATGCAGCCGCATTCTGGACCAGTTGAAGCCTCCAGGTGCTCTTCAAGGGCAGCGCCATGTGGAGAGTGTTACAGTAGTCCAGGTGAGAAAGGATGAGGGCATGAGTGACTGCGCACAGGGCATCCCGATCCAGGAAGGGGCACAACTGACGTACCAGGCGAACCTGGTAAAAGGCCCCCCTGGTCACGGCTGTCAGATGTTCTTCTAAGCTAAGCTGGGTATCCAGGAAGACTCCCACATTGCGGGCCCTCTCTGAGGGGGCTAAAGCTTCTCCCCCATCACCAAAGTTTAAACAAGGTGGACAAATCGGGATGACGGCAACCACAGCCATTCAGTCTTGGAGGGATTGAGCCTGAGCCTGTTCATCCCCATCCAGATCCACACAGCCTCCAGGCATCGGGACATCACATCGAGGGCATCATTTGGGTGGCTTCGGGGAGAGATGAAAAGTTGGGTATCATCAGCATATTGATGATACCATACCACAAAACCACAGATGATCTCGCCCAGCAGTTTCACATATATGTTGAACAGGAGGGGTGAGAGAACCGACCCCTGGGACACTCCACAAGTGAGGGGCCTCGGGGTCGATCCCTGTCCTCCAGTCAACACAAACTGCGAATGATCTGACAGGTAGGAGGAGAACCACTGCAAAATGGTGCTCCCCACTCCCACCCCCCCGAGTCGTGGCAGTAGTATAACATGGTTGATGGTATTGAAAGCCGCCGAGAGATCTAATAGGACCAGGACAGAGGAGCAGCACCTGTCCCAGGCCCGCCAGAAATCATCAACCAATGCAACCAACGCCGTCTCTGTGCTGTACCCAGGCCTGAAACCTGACTGAAATGGATCCAGGTAGGCAGCTTCCTCCAGGTACTGGGGAAGCTGATGTGCTACCACACTCTCAACAACCTTCGCTACAAAGCGAAGGTTGGAGACCGGACGATAGTTGGCTAGAGGTGATGGATCCAGGGAAGGCTTCTTGAGGAGGGGCTTCACTACTGCCTCCCTCAGGGTGGTAGGAAAGAACCCCTCTCTCAATGAAGCGTGGGTAATCGCCTGGAGCCAGCCTCGTGTCACCTCCCAGGAAGCTGAAATTAACCAAGAGGGACACAGGTCCAGCACACAAGTGGCAGCAATAAGTCTCCCCATAATCCTTTCCATGCCCTCGGGGGTCACAGGATCAAACTCATCCCAGATAGACTCCACAATATTCATCCCCGTCGACTCGCCCAAATCTACCCAGTCAGAGTCCAAGCCTGTCCGAATCTGAGCAATTTTATCCTCTAAATACTGAACAAATTCTTCAGCTCAACCCTGCAAGGGGTCTTTCCCAGTTCCTTGGTTGAATAAGGAACGGGTCACCCTAAACAGGGCAGCTGGACGGTTATCTGTTGATGCGATAAAAGCAGAAAAATGTTGCCTTTTTGCCACTTTTATCACCACTAAGTAGGATTTGATATGAATTCTTACTAGTTTTCGATCAGATTCGGACTTGCTGGCCTTCCAACCACTTTCTAGGCGTCTTTTCTGGTGTTTCATCTCCCGGAGCTCCTCGGTAAACCAGGGAGCTACCTGGAATTGGCACCAGGTCAGAGGCCGCAAAGGCACAACGCGGTCCAAGGCCCCAGTGGCTGCCCTATCCCAGGCTTTGGTCGAGCTGTGGGCAAGGGATTCAGGAAAAGTCCCAAGCTCCATCAGGAACCTTTCAGGGTCCATCAGGCACCTGGAACAATCTAGTCAGTTCCACTTCCCTGCGGTGAGGGGTAGCAGTCTGGAAGTCGAGCTTAATGAGGAAATTATCTGACCATGAAAAGGGTTGGATAGGAATATCCCCTAAATCTAGACCATTCATCCACTGTCCAGAGACAAAAATCAGGTTTAGTGTGTGCCCCCCATTATGAGTGGGATCTTGAATTAACTGAGTTAGGTCCATAGTCGTCATGGAAGCCATGAACTCCCGAGCTGACTCAGATGTCACGCCAACGGAAGGCAGATTGAAATCCCCAAGACCATAAGCCTGGGGAAGTCAACTGCCAATCCAGCTGACACATCCAGTAGCTCCGGCAGGTCTGATGAAAGGTAACAGGGAGAATTTATGTAACAAAGAGGCCCACCTGAACTCCAAGACCCCACTTCACACAAAGGGACTCACACTCGCCTATCTGAGGCACAGTGACCTCCTGAGGTCCAGGACTTTCCCTAATAACCACTGTCACCTCCCTACCCCTGCCCTGGGCTCTTGGCTGGTGAAACACCTGGAGGCCTGGTGAGCATAATTCACTAAGGGGAACACCCCCTTCATGGCCCAACCAGGTCTCCGTAATACATGCCAGGTCTGCTTTCCCCTCTTGTAAGATGTTGTAAATGAGGGGAGCCTTATGTACCATGGACCTGCCATTAAGCGACACCAGCCGGAGACCAGGGTCCTGCAATCCCGAGCACCCAGGGGTACGGGAAGGGCAATGAGGGTCGGAACACGCGATCACTCTTAAACTGCGAACCCGTGTCCTCCGAACATGATTTGGCTCTCGACCCCTATCATATCTGCCTCTCCCATAAACAGTAGAGATGGTAAACCCCCCAATGGGATGGCTTAATGTCTCCCCTGGAATCCCAGCCCTTCCCAGCATTCTTGACCTGCACCCATTATTTAGCTCTGGCCTGTGCCCTGGCAGACTCCCCCCCAAGCCTGTCTGAGCCATCCGAATCAACCCCCCCCTTAAAATTTGATTTTAAAAACCCTGCAGAAAACCCCTGAGAAGTCTCTTCTTGGCATGCCACCTCTCGGGATCCCAAGATCCGCCATTAAGGAAGCATCTTGATAGGCAAGAAGGCCATCCCTGGGAAAGGGGAAGTTCCCGAAGGGAGTAAAGTTCTGTCAGAGTGTAATGTAGAGAAGAGTGTGGCATCAACCAAACGGGATGACATCACGAGGAGATGAAACAGGGAGATGTTTATGTTTTATGTTTTATTAAATTTATACCCCGCCCTTCTCCTTGTTAGGACCCAGGGCGGCGCACAGGCATTATTTAAGAACACAAAATACAATAAATATCTATTAAAATGTATTAAATTAATAAACCCGTGCTAAAACCCAATATTAAAACCCTTGCCAATTATAAATTATTTTCTTAAAAAGTCAGAAATGGGGGCTATCCTAGATGACATGTCCACAGGGGAGCAGCTGACAGTGTTCAAAAGGGTAGCGGGAGGCTTATGTCCATCATAGCCGTGGTTGGTTTTTAAAGACGGTATGTAAGAGTAATGGCCAAATGTCAGAATTGCAGTAGATAGTAAATTGCAAGATGATAGAGCAGTCCCTAATGGCGAATATGAGAACAGCAGCAGCAGCAGCGGCTGCTCCAACATCTTCAGCAGCCAAGCTCTGTCCATGCCAGCCGCATTCATATCCATCGACAGGGCCACATTCCATTGACCCAGTCCATGGTGTCACACGAGGAGGGCCAAATGTCCAAGTGGCACAGTACAGTGGCCCAGGAAGTGGCAGTGATACTGGAGGAGGCCACAATAAAGGACCCCCCCATTCCCACCACACCCTGTCCAACTACTGAAGCTATCTTCCGCTGGCAACAATATCCATGCCAGCCACCTCAGCCACTCCCCGCTAAGCCAGTCTATCATGTCCATAAGGAAGTGGGGAGGGTGGGTGACCAGGATAGTACCGTGGCGTGAGGAGTAGCAGCAGCAGAAACCCCAGGCAGGCCGCCCCACCACCCCGCCGCCACCATCAACCACACCCATGCCGGCAGCCGTTCACTGTTCTGCTAAATAAGTCTCGAATTGGATGGCTGTGAATTGGGGCCCATTGTCTGAGACTAAGATGTCAGGCAAGCCATGCATGGAGAAAAGTTTCCATAGCACCTTGATGACCATCTTTGCTGTGGTGGTGATCATGGGGACTACCCCTAGCCACTGCGACTGACATCCACAACTATGAGAAACACTTGCCCATGCATGGGGCCTGCAAAGTCAATGTGCACCCTGGACCAAGGTGCCTGGGGCCATTTCCATTCGCGTGCGGGTGCCTCTGGGGAATCTGGTCAGGATTCCTGGCATGAAGTGCAGGTTGCCACCCACTCTTCAATCTCCCCATCCACATTAGGCCACCCCACGTAACTCCTTACCAAAGATTTCATCCAGACAATTCCAGGATGCCCTACATGTAAGACCTCTAATGCTAGAATTCACAGTTTGGGTGGAACAATCACCTGGTGCCACCACAGGAGACATCCCTGTAATACAGACAATTCATCTTGCTTTTTAACAAAAGGGTTGAACTCAGCTCCAATTGGCCCCTTGGGCCACCACCCCCACTCCCAGTTCAAAACTTGAGAGATAGTTTTGTCTCTCGCTAAGTGGTGGGCGACCTCGTTTGGTGACACTGGGCCAGCCTCGAGGCAGTCTATTAGCAAGACCAGGGTCTCTGGGGTAGGATTGTTCAACAATTCAGGCAATGGGCATCTGCTGAGAGCATCAGCATGTCCCAGGGTCTTACCTGGCTGGTGGACAAGGTGATAGCTGTAGGACACAAGGAAAATAGTCCAACAGGTCATTTGCAGCAAAAGTGATGCCAGTGTGGGACGGTCCCCAACCAGGTAAGACCCTGGGACATGCTGATGCTCTCAGCAGATGCCCATTGCCTGAACTGTTGGACAATCCTACCCCAGAGACCCTGGTCTTGCTAATAGACTGCCTCAAGGCTGGCCCAGTGTTAGGGTTAGGGTATATCCTCTAAATCTAGACCATTCATCCACTGTCGAGAGACAAAAATCAGGTTTAGTGTGTGCCCCCCATTATGAGTGGGATCTTGAATTAACTGAGTTAGGTCCATAGTCATCATGGAAGCCATGAACTCCCGAGCTGACTCAGATGTCACGCCAACGGAAGGCAGATTGAAATCCCCAAGACCATAAGCCTGGGGAAGTCAACTGCCAATCCAGCTGACACATCCAGTAGCTCTGGCAGGTCTGATGAAAGGTAACAGGGAGAATTTATGTAACAAAGAGGCCCACCTGAACTCCAAGACCCCACTTCACACAAAGGGACTCACACCCGCCTATCTGAGGCACAGTGACGTCCTGAGGTCCAGGACTTTCCCTAATAACCACTGTCACCTCCCTACCCCTGCCCTGGGCTCTTGGCTGGTGAAACACCTGGAGGCCTGGTGAGCATAATTCACTAAGGGGAACACCCCCTTCATGGCCCAACCAGGTCTCCGTAATACATGCCAGGTCTGCTTTCCCCTCTTGTAAGATGTTGTAAATGAGGGAAGCCTTATGTACCATGGACCTGCCATTAAGCGACACCAGCCGGAGACCAGGGTCCTGCAATCCCGAGCACCCAGGGGTACGGGAAGGGCAATGAGGGTCGGAACGCACGATCACTCTTAAACTGCGAACCCGTGTCCCCCGAACATGATTTGGCCCTCGACCCCTACCATATCTGCCTCTCCCATAAACAGTAGAGATGGTAAACCCCCCAATGGGATGGCTTCAAAACTTGAGAGATAGTTTTGTCTCTCGCTAAGTGGTGGGCGACCTCGTTTGGTGACACTGGACCAGCCTCGAGGCAGTCTATTAGCAAGACCAGGGTCTCTGGGGTAGGATTGTCCAACAGTTCAGGCAATGGGCATCTGCTGAGAGCATCAGCATGTCCCAGGGTCTTACCTGGCTGGTGGACAAGGTGAAAGCTGTAGGACACAAGGAAAATAGTCCAACAGGTCATTTGCAGCAAAAGTGATGCCAGTGTGGGATGGTCCCCAGCCTGGAGCCCCAGCAGAAGTTTATGGTCTGTGATGATTTCAAAGTCATGGCCATACACGTAATCATGAAACCTCTTGACCCCAGCCACAGCAGCCAGCGCTTCACAGTCCAACTGGCTGTAGTTTTGCTCCACAGCTGATAGGGTTCTCAAGTAGTAGGCAATGGGGGCAATGACTGAGGACTGCCCCGACGCCAAAGGGCGACATGTCATAGGTCAATACTAGTGGCAGGGTCTGGTTGTATTGCATCAGGAATGTGTCTACTGACAGCAGGTGCTTTATGGCAGCAAACATGGTGGTCTTGGATCTGTCCTGTGTCCACTTAGCATTTTTTCCCAAGGAGCCAGTGCAACGGTTCAGTTACTGTTGTTTTCTGCTTTAGATACACTATAAAAATTGAGAAGTCCAGGGAGAAAAGCTGACAGGCGACGGTAGAGCCCCCAAACTGTCCCAGGAGGAATCCTGGAACACGAAAGGTGTGAGCTCCCTAGCAGCCTGTCAATTTGCTCCGGACCAGGGATGACTCCGCAATAGCGGAGCTAGAAGCCGTGACCAATTCTGCTGGGAACAAAGGGAAGGATTTTACATAAGAATGAATGGAAGCAGACAGGACAAGGCTGGAGAGTTTAAATTGCAAGTACTTACATTTAACTCCTAAACCTGTAACCTCCTTCGGATGTAACAAATTAGAAGCTGCAATAAAATGGCGAATGGGGTTTGAAAGGGCATGGGAAAGTGAAAGTTAAGAAAGTTTCACTTTCTAATCAGCCCCTAGCCTGGAAAGTCTCTCAGTGGAAGAAGGAGGATTTTAAAATTTGGAAATTGTTGAATTGTTGAACTTTGAAAGACTTCTCTCTTTCTGGCTTTTGATTACAAGATTACAAGAGAAAAATAAGTTTAAATTTGAAATGGCTTCGAAGCCTGTTAAGACTGTTCCTGCTCCTGCCCCTTCAACAGAGCCACAGATCTTAACGTTGGATATGTTACAATCAGCCCTGGAAGCTTCAAATGAAAAAATGGCACTGGTGTTTAGTGTGAAAATTAATGAAATTAATGAAAAAATTAATGAAAAAATTGATGAGACTAATGGACAAATTGCTGAAACTAATGAAAAAATACAGTCTGTCTCAGAAGAGATTGCAATTAGGAACCGAGAAATCAGAGAGGACATATTATTGGCTTTTAAGTGTTTGGCAGGAGATATTGAATTGGTAGATGATAAAGTTGAAGAATTAAAGGAGGTTACAAAAATTCTGGATAGTAAAGTAGGAGAGACTCAAAATAGAGTTGAAAGAGCAGAACTGGATGTAACGATGATACAATATAGGGATATGGAATTTGCTTTAAGATTTCGAGGGCTGAAGGAAAATAAACAAGAGAACCTGAAAGAATTGATGTCAGAGGCTCTGGCACAGTTGCTCGGGGAGACAAAAAATGAACTGGGCTGGCAAATCGACAAGGCTTATCGTGTTAACTCCTGGGTGGCTAGACAGAAGCATTTACCAAGAGATATCATAATATATTTTAACACAAGGACTGTCCGTAAACAAATTTTGCAGGCTACTTTCCAAACCAAGCTTCAGGTGGGAGATCAGGAGGTGATGACAATGAAAGAAATTCCCCCCAGGATGCTGAGAGCCAGAAAGGAATATGCCTTTCTGGTGGAAGAATTGAAAAAACGTCAGCTGCAGTATAGATGGGAGGTGCCAGTTGGCCTAGTGGTGAATTATATGGGAAAGAGATATCAACTTAATTCAATATGGAAGGCAAGAGATTTCTATGCCAATGTATTGAAGGCTGAAACACCAAAATCATCAGTAGAAAAAGGAAAGAAGGAAAGAAGGGAACAACAGAAGGGTTATCGATAGTGGTTCAGGGGGAAGTTCCTGCGGGTCAAGAAGAGAAGCTGCACACTCAGATGATTGTACAAGATATAATTGATATATCAGAGGAACCCAAGGATCAAAGACAGACTAGAGCGGCAGCAGCTAAGCGCAAAGAATTAATACTCCAGTTGACAATCCAGGAAACTACTAAAACAGAAGCTGTGGGGCGAGCAAGACCCAAAGGTCAGCTGAGACAAGGCCACCAGGAATTGCTTCAAAAGCTTCAGAAGTCCAGAAATGGGAACTAAATTTTTGACTTGGAATGTTAACGGTTTGAATTCTCCACAGAAGAGAAAAAAATATTTCACTATCTTAAACAATTTAGTAATGAAATAATTTGTTTGCAAGAGACACATATTAGGATACAAGATCAAAAATACCTGATAAATACGAGACTGGGTACACACTATGTCGCAGCAGCATCAGAGAAGAAAAATTGTATAGTTATAAATGTGAAAAGAGACTTAATAGGGAAACTAATTGAAGCAGATGACCAAGGAAGATATTTAGCGATTGAACTTTTAATCAATGGACAAAAAATTCTTGTAATTGGAGTATACGCTCCGAATCAGCAACAAGAAAATTTTTACAACTTATTACATCGGAAGTTGATACAATGGGGATATAAATCTTGCATCCTATTGGGCGATTGGAATGGTGTTTTGGATGTGGAAAAAGATAAGAAGGGGCCTAAACAAAATATTTTATCAAGAGCTAAATTGCCTAAACCATTTTGGGATATGATGGATGATTGGGAGTTGAGGGATATCTGGCGTGAAAGAAACTTAGGAGAAAAAGATTTTACCTTCTTTTCGGATAGACATCAATCTTTTTCAAGAATTGACTTTATACTAATTACTAACAATCTTTTAATTAAGGTAAAGAAAACGAAGATTTGTTTAAGAACGATGTCAGATCACAGTCCAGTTTGGATGGAATTGGGGAATGGGAAAGGTCCTGGGAGGTCCTGGAGATTAAATGATAATTTGTTTAGGTATGAAGAAAATGTAAAAGAGTGTAAAAAATTTATGAAAGAGTTTTTTGTTATGAACATGCACAAAGGTACATCTATGGAAGTGGTATGGGATGCAAGCAAAGCATATATGCGAGGTGTTTTGATATATTTAAATAATAAATACAGGAAAAAACAGGTGGAGAAGAGAAAGGAATTAGAAGATGAGATTAGTAAACAGGAACGGATTTTAATAGCAAATCCAATGGATAAGAAAGCTAAAGAGGCAATTAATTTACTGAAGGCCCAATTTAACATGCTAATGGCAGACCAGGTAGCAACTAACTTACAGCAGTGGCGTAGCGTGGGTTGTCAGCACCCGGGGCAAGGCAAGTAATTTGCGCCCCCTAACCCGTGGATTTTAGCACTCGAGTCTCTTCCACTAGATTAGTTAAAGAAACCCTTACCCCCTAAGCACATGTATTGTTTGTTATGAAAATACTGATGTAATTAAAGTAAAATGCATCTAAATACAAGTTTATTTTCAAACACTTTATTGAGTGCGAACATGCATTACACATTCTCCACATTTTCAGCAGGTCTATGAATACAAATCTACAAATGTAGTAACCTAGCATGGGCCATGCTATTATATGTCGTCTCACAACCAGCAGCTGCCAAAAAAGCCAACACAGTTCTAGGCTGCATAAACAGAGGGATAGAATCAAGATCACGTGAAGTGTTAATACCACTTTATAATGCCTTGGTAAGGCCACACTTGGAATACTGCATTCAGTTTTGTTCACCACGATGTAGAAAAGATGTGGACACTCTAGAAAGAGTGCAGAGAAGACCAACAAAGATGATTAGTGGACTGGAGAGTAAAACATATGAGGAACGGTTGCAGGAACTGGGTATGTCTAGTTTAATGAAAAGAAGGACTAGGGGAGACATGATAGCAGTGTTCCAATATCTCAGAGGCTGCCACAAAGAAGAGGGAGTCAAACTATTTTCCAAAGCACCTGAGGGCAGAACAAGAAGCAATGGGTGGAAACTAATCAAGGAGAGAAGCAACTCAGAACTGATGAGAAATTTCCTGACAGTTAGAACAATTAACCTCTGGAACAGCTTGCCTCCAGAAGTTGTGAATGCCCCAACACAGAAGTTGTGAATGCCCCAACACAGTCTTCAAGAAGTTGTTGGCTATCCATTTGTCTGAAATGGTATAGGGCTTCCTGCCTAGTCAGGGAGTTGGACTAGATGACCTCCAAGGTCCCTTCCAACTCTGCTATTGTATTGTATTCTACTTTCCTGTTCCGTTTTGTGGCTTTTAACGGATGCTATCCCTACTATAAATAAAGGGAAGCTTTTTTGCAGCAGTGTCGAGGTTTTATCCATCGTGTGCCACGAAGTCATTTTCGCCTCCTAGCGATCGTTTTTGCCGGTCACACCTTTACGCAAAAATCAAGCTTACTGCCCGCACCTTAGTCGGACAGACTTGCAGGAAGCGTCCCGTTAGGGGAGTGATCGAATTCTAAAACTCGACCTGGACAGCCAGAGAGCAATTGACACCTTAGGTTCCTGCGCGCCCTCTCCCTCTCCCTCACCTCTTCTGGGTGAGAACTGAATCGGCGGGTGCAGCTGAGCGCACCCCGTTACCTTTGCTTCCTCGAAGCCGTTCCTGTACGGACAAGCGCAGTCCCCAAAGGGATCCGCCATAGCGCTACACAGAGCCTTCTTAGGGCCGCAGCAGCTCCTTTCGGAGAAAGACCCGAGCCCTTCCGACTCCGGCGCGGGGAGGAGCCTCCTCGCGTATCTCGAAAAGCGGCGGCGCAAAGAGCAATGGGTTGGAGCCTCCCCAGTGCGAGCGCGCCCCCCCAGATGTTGCGCCCGGTGCGGCCGGCCCCCCCTGCACCCCCCACGCTACGCCTCTGACTTACAGTATGCAAAACATAATACTTTTTGTAACGCTAATAAACCAGGCAGGTGGTTAGCATATTTGTTGAGAAAAAAGCAAAAATCAAGGACAATAGAAAAAATTAATTATAAAGGTAAAGTTGTTTTTGAACATGAACTGATTAAAAAGTCATTTTTAGAGTTTTACTCCAAGTTGTATACTGGTGATAAAATTCAAGATATAGATATAGATAAGTATCTGCAGGGAGAGAGCATTCTTACAATTTCCAATGAGCAGAAAGAAAGCTTAGACCAACTGATAACTTCTGAGGAAATTTTGTCTGCTATTGAGCAACTGAAAATGGGCAAAGTTCCTGGCATGGATGGTCTGACAGCTATATATTATAAAAGTTTACAGGAGGAAATGGTCGAACCATTGAAGGAATTATTTAATAATATACAACAGGGGGGAGATGTACCTCCATCTTGGAAGACAGCATTTATCTCGTTGATTCCCAAAGATGGGCAAGATCATGCAGATCCTAAAAATTATAGGCCGATTTCACTTTTAAACACAGACTATAAGATTTTTGCTAAAATTCTGGCAAATAGATTAATGACAACTATGCAACAAATGATTCATCAAGATCAAACTGGCTTTATAAATGGTAGACAAATGAAAAGTAATGTAAGGCAAATTGTTAACTTAATGGAATATTTGGGAGGGAACAAGCAGGTTGGTTTTTTTAGATGCCAAAAAAGCTTTTGATAGACTGAATTGGAAATTTTTATTAAAATTAATAGAAAAAATGCAATTTGGAGAACATTTCACAAAATCCATTAAGGCAATTTATCAAAAACAAACAGCGCAAAAAGTAATCAATAGTGGTTTGACAGAAAATTTTAATATAGAGAAGGGAACAAGGCAAGATTGTCCCTTGTCACCACTATTGTTTATTTTGATGTTGGAAATTTTACTAAATAAAATACGAAAGATGGATGCAATTAAGGGAATTAAAATAAAACAGCATGAGTATAAGCTACGAGTGTTTGTGGATGACCCGGTTGTTACCTTAACCCAACCGGTAAAATTGCTTACAGTTTTGACTGAAATAATCTGCTCATATGGGAAAGTGTCTGGTTTTAAAATAAATTCAGCTAAAACAAAGATAATAGCTAAAAATATGGTTGGAAGCCAGAAAGAAGAGATAGAAAGGTTAACAGGATATGAACTAGTTACGAAG
This sequence comes from Rhabdophis nuchalis, assembly GCA_039707465.1. Classification (NCBI taxonomy): domain Eukaryota; kingdom Metazoa; phylum Chordata; class Lepidosauria; order Squamata; family Natricidae; genus Rhabdophis; species Rhabdophis nuchalis. Next base: position 122,031,699 of record CM077644.1, read on the forward strand.
GTTAAATACTTAGGTGTCCATATTATGTCAGTAAACACAAAATTATATCAGCATAATTATGAACTGTTATGGAAAAAAATTTAGATAGAGATGGAAAATTGTCCTTGCTGGGAAGGATAGCAGCTGTAAAAATGAATGTTTTACCAAAAATTTTATTTCTTTTTCAAATGATACCTATACTTAAAAAAGATGAAAATCTGAAGGAATGGCAGAAGGGTATAAACAAGTTTGTGTGGGCGGGGAAGAAACCCCGAGTTAATCAAAAGATAATGCAAGATACCCGAGAAAGAGGTGGGCTTAAGATGCCTAATATAAGATTGTATTATGAAGCTGCGGCCCTCTCAGCAATTACGGATTGGATCAATTTAACAAAGGAAAAATTACTGAATATTGAAGGATATGGTCTGGTCTACGGCTGGCATGCTTACCTAGTGTATGATAAAAAAATAGATAAGACTTTTAAAAGTCATATACTAAGAAATGCTCTATTGCGAGTCTGGAAAAAGTATAAATATAAATTAAATGATAAGTTACCAATATGGACAGTACCCAGGCACGCGATAGAGAATATAAATGTGGAGCCAAAGCAAGAGAGGATTACTTACAAGGAACTCCTTTACAAAGAAGGAGTTAAACTACAACTAAAATCTAGAGAGCAATTAAGAGAAGAAGGAATTATCAGGAATTGGTTTCAGTATGCAGGCTAGATGGAGAGAAGACCAAAAAATTGGTATCTTGCAGCAGGATGAGAACTTGATAAAGCAGATAAGGGACAAAGGTCAAATGCACATAAAAAGGTTGTACAGTGCATTGGTGGAAATAGACTCAGAAACTGATCTAGTTAAAGACTGCATGATAAAATGGGCGCAAAATATAGGTGAACCAATAATAATAATAATAATAATAATAATAATAATAATAATAATAATAATAATAATAATAATAATAATAATAATAATAATATTTAATTTGTAAAACCGCTCCCTCTCACCACAGGGACTCGGGGCGGTGCACAGGGAAAAATAAAACAATAAATATACAAACATAGCATAAAAACGAATTAAATCTAATACCTGTGCTAAAATCCCATTAAACACTAAAATACCCAATAATTAAATAAAAACCCTATAGCAGAGAGACTACCCTAGGCTGGCCAAGCAGAAAAGATGTGTTTTTAGTTTCAGACGGAAGGAGCGGAGGTCCGTGGTTGTCCTAATATCGGGGGGAAGGTCGTTCCAGAGGGCAGGGCCCGCCACAGAGAGCGCCCTTCCCCTGGGCGTCGCCCGCTGACAAAGTCTAGTGGACGGCACCCGGAGAAGCCCCTCTCTGTGGGAGCGAATCGGCCGTGAGGATGTATGAGGCAGGATCCGATCCCGCAGATAGCTAGGTCCCGAGCCATGGAGCGCTTTAAAGATGATAACTAACACCTTGAAGCGCACCCGGAAGACAACAGGCAGCCAGTGCAGCTCGCGCAAGAGCGGTGTTATGTGGGTAGACCTAGCGGTTCCCATAATTGCTCTAATGTTGGAGACTTGGGAGAAGATATGGGCTAGTAATGTAAGATTCACACAAGCCCAAAATTTAAGAGAGAATTTTTATAAAATGTTTTATAGATGGCACTTAGACCCCAAAAAGTTATCTTGCATGTACCCAAGTGTACAACCTAAATGCTGGAGATGTGAATGTGAAGATGCCACATATTTTCACCTATGGTGGACGTGTAAAAAAATTAAGGCTTTTTGGATTAAGATATGGTGGATTAATTCAAAATATCTTAGGGAAAAAAATTAAATTTACACCACAATTTTTCCTGTTGGGAATGGTTACGGATTGCACAGCAATAGAAACTAAGTTGATTTTAAATTTGATAAAAGCTGCCAGGTTGCTGGTGGCACAGTATTGGAAGAAGGAAGATCCACCTACCACAGAGGAATGGACTTTAAAAGTTGTGCACCTGGCTGAGATGGCAAAAATTTCATCGTATCTTAAAGATCATTCAAATGAAAGATATATATCAGAATGGAGAAGATGGATCGATTATATGCAAAAAAAATATCCAAATAAGAAGGTTTATATAGCATATGAATGAAATATTTTTAAGTAGTTTATGTTTATGATGTTTTGAGTTATAGTTAAAGAATTAGGGATAATATGTATGTATCTTAGTTTCATGTTCGTGAAAGTTATACCCTGCGCTTGTTCTGGGAAGTCTGGGGAGGGGGGAGGGGGGAAGAGGTTGGGGGGAGAGGGGGGGAGAAAATGTTTGTAATCTTTATAAAATCTTCTAATAAAATAAAAAAAAATTGAGAAGTCCGAGGAACACCTGCAGCTCGGTCTTGGGTAGGGCTGCAGCAAGGTGTGGGGGCATTCTGGATAGCTCAATTTTTTTATTTGTTGGGTGAATTCCAGAGCTGTCAATCAAATACCCCAGGAATTCTACCTGTGGAACTGCAATTTGACACTTCTCTTTTTTTAAACAGACTCTTTACTCTAATTGTGGCCAAAACCATTCGTAACCGTTTGAAAAGTTGCTCCCTATTTGCAGCGGATATCATCAAAATATGGGATGAATCCTGGTATTCCCTGCAAAGCCGTTCCCTGATGCTTTGGAACAGTCCAGGGGCAATGCTAAGGCCAAATTGAAGTCTGGTGCATTTAAATGCACCTTATGTGTCACTATGGTTTGGGCCTCCACTATGGTGCCATCTACTGGCTGTTGCTGGTACACCTGCGCCAGACCTAATTTGGCAAATACTTTTCCTGGGCCAATGGAATGAAGTAGATTTTGGACAGTAGACACCGGGTAAGTGCTCTGTTGGAGAGCCTTATTGAGGGTCCACTTGTAGTCCGCGTAGATGTGGACAAATCCATCAGGCTTGACCAGGGTCACAATAGGGGTCTCCCAGCATGCATGATCGCCTGGCTCCAGAATCCCCTGGCCAATTAGTTTGCCCAATTCCTGGTCAATTTTGGGTCGGAGCACCTCTGGGCCTTTAACCAAATGCGGGCAATGTTGGGGTTCAGGTTAAATGCTATAGGGGTCCCCACATACTTGCGAAGACCACCGCTGTAGACATCCTCAAACTCTCGCAGCAGGTCTTCGGCGCTATCATCTTGCATGGCATTGATGCCGGTTACCCCCATGCCCAGGGATTCGAACCAGTCCAAGCTGAACTCTTTACATTCCAGCCCCATTCCATTTGATAGCTAGTCCTTTTATAGGGAGCTGTCAAACAGCTCGGCCAATTGGCTTTTAGTATTTTCCCGCTGGATTGGAGGACCTTGGTGGAACCTACCATACTCGCTGTCAGTATGTAACAGCTGTAATTCATTCCATATCTTTACTACCTGCCTGCAGCCATGAAAGTCTGGACCCTTGTATTTTATATGCTGTAAACAAAAAATAAAATGGAACATCTTTGTCTTTTTTTTACTTTTGGTTGAAATGATAGAAATACTTGACTAATTTTCCCTTTAGCTCAGGTGACAGAAAGTATTGCAAAATGGTTGTTGGGGGTTTCTTCACCATTCCTCAAAAGTGATGCCCATCAAAGATAAAGCAATCGCACTTACTTTTAAAGGGGGTGGGAGGGAAGCTAGGAAATCCCTCCAACGTATGAACTGTTACCATGTAGCTCAGACAAAACACATGGGCAACTCTGTGGCTAAAATGAAAGAAGGGACTGAAATCTAGGAAAGGATTTCTTAAATCTGATTTACAGAGCAAAATAGCAGAAAAGTCCTTAATCATGTAATGATTGTGCATCAACACCCTTTTGATTAAAAAAACAATAAATACATCAGCCTTGGTGAAACAATGGTTCAGGCAATCAGTCTCACATCAGGCTTGCCAATAATAGCTGAAATAAGCAATAATGTTGCAGTGGTGGGTTTCAATTTTTTTTAGAACCTATTCTGTAGGTGTGGGCTGTTTTGTGGGAATGGCTTGGTGGTCATATGACTGGGAGGGAGTGGCTTGATGGTCATGTGACCAGGTGGTCATGGCCAACTAGGAAAATGTGTTGAAACTCACTTAACAATGCTCTTGCTTAGCAACCAAAATTTTGGGCTCAATTGTGGTCACAAGTTCTCTTTCTTTCTTTTATTCTTTCCTTCTTTCCTTCCTTCCTTCCTATTGCCTCTCTCTCCCTTTTTCTTTCTTTCTTTCTTTTGTCTCTCTCCCACTTTCTTTTTCTTTCCTTTTTCTTTCTTTCTTTCTTCCTTTTTTCTCTTTCCTTCTTTCTTTCTCTTTCTCTCTTTCTCTTTCTCTCTTTCTCTCTTTTTTCTCTCACTCTCTCTCTATTCCTTCCTTCCTTGTGTGTATCTCTTCCACTTACTTACTTACATACTTTTTTCTTCCTTCCTTCCTTCCTCTTTCCCTTTCTCTTTCTTTCTCTTTTCCTCTTCCTCTTTTTTCTTTCACTCTCCCTCCATCCCTTCCTTAGTTTTTCTCTCTCTTACTTTCTCTCTTTTTCTCTCTCTCTCTCCTCAACTCTCTTTCTCGCTGTCTTATATTTTTTTGAACCCCGAAATAAGTGCTTGGCCTTATTTTCAGGGAAGTCTTACTATTTTGGGGTGCAACTTGGGGGTGGCAGGTGGGGAGGGGGAGAAGCGAGACGCATGTTTCACCTGACTCCCTGCTCCGTCAATGGCGAGAAATGCAAACAAGATGCGTGTCTTGCTTCTCCCATGCCCCACCCTGACCCACTTGCCCAAGTTGCATTCATAAAGGGGAGCGAGGGGGAGGAAGCCCTGCCATGCCCGGCAAGGGAGAGGGGGAGAGACGGCAAGAATCGTGGCTGCTTTTGCAGCCGATTGAGGCCCCATGCACCTCGTGCCCCCTTCAAGAACAGTCTTACCTCAATCGGTTGCCAAGAGCTTGGTCTCAATTGAGGCTCCCTGGGGTGGAGCCTGCAGCTCGGGGCTTGAGAGGGTCTTGGTGGGGAAGGCCCTTTATGCAACCCAGCCTCTCTTTCAAGTGGACAGGAAGCTCCCTCCTAGAATCAGGCAGTCATGGAAATTGCCTGCAATTCTCGTTACTATGAGAGGCTGCATATTGCAAAGAATGGAGCAAGGCTGTGTGGGGTGCGGGTGGAGGACAAAGCAAGGCAGGAGCTGCGGAGCTGCCCCAAGGCCCCACACCAGCTTACCTGAAAGCCCTTCAGCCAGGCCACCCATGCCAAACCCTCCCCCTCCCCATCCTCCCTCCCCCTCCCCATCCCTTCACTAACCTGCTTTCCAGCTCTGTTCGCCATTACATGTTCAGGACAAGAAAATTAGTCTGTGCAACCATGATAAAAACATACCAGAAATTTAGACCTTCCAACTTCTCACAAAAAAAGTGTCGTAAAGTTGGAAGTAGTCCCACAGACTACTTTTTTTGCCCTGCACATGGCAGTTGAGAATGGAGCAGGTAAGCATGTTAGTGAAGGGATGAGGCTGCTTTGGGAGGGGTGGGGTGAGGTGAGGGGCCTGTCTGTGTTTGTGTGTTGTGTGAGAGAGGGGAGGAGACAGAGAGAACATTGCTGCCAGCCCTGGATAACTCTTCGAGGTTGGATCGGATCTCCCCCCCCCCCCCCACTCTCTCTCTCTCACACACACACCATTCTTTCTTTGGGATCACAGCACAGATGCCCCTCCCAGGATTGCAAGGCTGAAGGCTTTGGATTGAGCCTTTTGGGTATGTGTTTCTGGTGCTGCAATCCCAATAAAGAATGATCAGCAGGAAAATGGTGTGGATTTTCCTGCAGCCTGTCTGTTACATACTGACAGTCAGTATGGTAGTTGCCACCAAGGTCCTCTGATCCAGCAGGAAAATATTCTAAGGTGATTGGTTAAGACATCTGACAGCTCCCTATAAAAGGGCTGCTGCCAGACAGAGTCTTTGCTGGATTGTTCATAGTGTTGACTAATAAAGAGCTGTTGTTACTGTTAGCCTGAGTCTGCTTCATCCATTCACCTGATCTAACACTGGCGATGAAGGTGGGATTGGAAGGCAACTAGGCACAAAAAGATCTGACTGACAATCCAGCAACACAATCCAGAGCTAAACGCAGCCCAGAGCTAAACGCGGCATCAAGAAGCCATAAGTGGCAAATTCAAATCTGCCTTGACTGAAGCAAGATGACTACGCATGCCCCACCAGCTCTGTACAACCCAGCCACCAAGCACTGGGACTCATACATGATGAGGTTTGAGTGCTTCCTCAAAGCCAACAACCTCCTGGGCCTGTCTGAAGGCCAAAGGAAAGCCATGTTCCTGAGCTATTGTGGGCCAGAGGTATTCAACACTGCCAAGGACCTATCTGAGCCAATGCTGCAGTGGTGGGTTTCTGCAGGCTCGCACCTACTCGCAAGAGCCGGTTGGTGAAATTTAGAGAACAGGTGAGAGGGGGTTCCACCGGCGTACCTGGAAGTAAATCTGGCCCGCCGCTGCCAGTGACCCAACGGGAAGGAAAGGAAAGGAAGGAAGAAAGGAAAGAAAGAAAGAAAGAAAGAAAGAAAGAAAGAAAGAAAGAAAGAAAGAAAGAAAGAAAGAAAGAAAGAATTTATCATCACAATTGAGTCCAAAATTTTGGTTGCTAAGCAAGAGCGTTGTTAAATGTGTTTCACCACATTTTAAAAGGTGGCCACTCCCACCCTGTCACATGACTGCCAAGCCATGCCCACACAATAGGCCACACCTACAGAGTAGGTTCTAAAAAATTTGAAACCCACCACTGTTATGCTGGTAGAATTAGTCACTTGGTCAGTCCTTCACTATGCTCCCAAGCTGTCCTAATACGTGCAGAGGCATGAATTCAACCTCCATAACCAAAAGGAAGGCGAAACAATCAACCAATCTGTTGCCATGCTTTGTAAAGTCGCAGCATATTGCGAGTTTCGTGATCTTGATGAACTGCTACTAGATAGAATTATTTGTGGGGTGTGAGACATCAACCTGCAGCAAAGGTTGCTGGCAAAGACCAACCTTATGCTGAAAATCGCATTAGATGAGGCCAGAGCAACAGAGTCCTCCGCCAATTTGATGGAAATGTTGCAGAGGCAAAACAGCCCCAAGAACATGTGCAGAGCAGCCGAAGTGCATCGCGAAACTACAGAGCGAGATCTCTCTGACAGCAAGGACAACGACTACCGCATGCACAGAGAGAAGTGGAGAACGGTGTGAGATTTTGAACCCTGTTTCCTACCTTGTGCTAGCTGTGGAGGAAAACACTAGCAATCTGCCTGCCGATTTCGGGATGCCATCTGCCAGCACTGCAATCACAGAGGGCATATCGCAAGACCCTGCAGGAGTGAATTTCCAACCCCAACACCATGGAGACCCCAAGTTCCACAGGCTGCAAGGCAACATCCATCCCGGTGAGAACAATGGAAGCTGCAGCAGATGCCAAAGACATGTTCCAAACAACCATCGAGCAAGCAAGCATCCACGGAACAAGAAGCTTCAGATCTCCATCCTCCTTGAAGGGTCTCCATGCATCGGCTCATCACTGACCATCAAGTCCTGGGCCATACTGAAAAAGGCTATCCTTAATCTACGGAAGCACAAGTTGAGGACTCCAGAGCTATGCCTAAGCCACTACAAAGGTAACCGAATCACTGTTTTGGGACAAGGCACCTTCCAGGTGCAATTTTTAAAAAATGATGGCATGCTTCCTGTTATTGTGGTTGGCGGAGCCCTGCAGAGCCTCCTAAGCTTAGGCTGGTTCAGATCCCTGGGCTTAGGGGTGACTGGCATCAATGCCATAAAAGACAACAGCACCGAAGAGCTGCTGCATGAGTTCGAGGACATCTTCGGCACCAGTCTAGCTACGCATGTGGGGATCCCAACTTCATTTAATTTAGACCCCAATGTTACCCCCATTAGATTAAAGCCCCAGAGGGCCCTTTCGCCCTCCGTCGAAAAATAGGCCTTGAATTAGACAAACTAATTGGCCAGGGGATTCTGGAGCCAGTTCATCACGCATGCTGGGAGTCCCCTATAGTGACTCCGGTGAAGCTGGACAGGTCAGTCTGCATCTGCGTGGACTATAAATGCACAATAAATAAGGCCCTACAACAGAGCGCTTATCTTGTGCCCATTGTCCAGCATTTACTTCACTCCCTTGGCCTGGGAAAAGTATTTGCTGAATTAGATATGGCGCAAGCATACCAACAATTGCCTGTAGACAGTGGAGACCCAAACCTTTGTGATGCATAGGAGTGCATTTAAATGCATATGGGTACAATTTGGAGTTAGTATCACCCCTGGACTGTTCCAAAGCATCATGGAATGGTTTTTGCAGGGGATACCAGGAGTCATCCGCTATTTTGACAACATCTTGGTATCAGCTGCAAATAAGGAACAATTTCTTAAAAGATTATGAACCATTTTGACCCAAATTAGTGAAAAGAGTCTCCGTTTAAAAAGAAAAAAATGCCAAATTAATGTTCCAAGGGTTAAATTCCTGGGGTATTTGATCAATGGCTCCAGAATTCACCCAACAAATAAAAAAATTAAAGCAATCCAGGAAGCCCCCACACTTCGCAATCAGACCAAGCTGCAGGTGTTCCTTGGACTTCTCAATTTTATAGTGTCTGTCTTAAACAGAAAGCTACTGTAGCTGGTTGCAGAGGAGGGCAACCAGAATGATTAGGGGGCTGGAACACCTTCCTTATCATCTGAGGCTGCAACAGCTGGGCCTCTTCACTCTAGAACGACAGCGCCTGAGAAGTGACCGGATTGAAGTCTATAAAATCATGCACGGTGTAGACAAAGTAGAAAAGAAAAAACTGTTTTCCCTATCGCACAACACTAGAACTAGGGGGCACTCCATGAAACATTTGGAAGCTAGATCTCAAACAAATAAGAGGAAGTACTTTTTCACCCAGAGGATCACTGGTCTATGGAACTCCCTGCCAGAAGAAGTGGTGACAGCTGTCAGCCTCGACACCTTTGAGAAAGGATTAGACGAGTTCATGGAGAACAAGGGTATCCATGGCTATCATTATGGATGCCTAAGGACACCCTCCGGGTTGGAGAGATAGGCAGGATATTTCTCAATGCCATTTTCAGGGAATCATAAGCAGGTGAAGACATCTGCTTGGGAATACCCTGAAGCAAATGGTGAGCCACTGTGTGAGACAGAATGCTGGACCAGATGGGCTGTGGCCTGTTCCAGCAAGGCTATTCTTATGTAGCTGAGCCCTTGCATCAGCTCCTTGGCAAGAATGCCAGATGGACCTGGGGGAAAACCAAAGCCACCACTTTTGCTGCGGTTAAAAGACTGCTGTCAGTGGACACATTCTTAGTTCAATATAACCAGACTTTGCCCCTTGTCCTCACTTGCAATGCCTCTCATTTCAGCGTTGGTGCAGTCCTCAGCCACCGCATGCCCAATGGAACTGAAGCCCCCATCACTTACTATTCAAGGACCCTGTTAGCGGCTGAGCACAGCTATAGCCAGCTGGACCGTGAGGCTTTGGCTGCAGTTGCTGGGGTAAAACAGTTCCACGAGTATTTGTATGGCTGGGACTTTGAGGTCATCACAGACCACAAAACATTGCTTGGGCTCTTGGCTGGGGACTGACCTATTCCTGCATCGCCGTCAGCACGGATGACATGCTGGAATATTTTCCTCATGGCCTACAGCTACCACCTTGTTCACAGGCCGGGGAAAACTTTGGGACACACTGACGCTCTTAGCAGGTGCCCACTTCCTGAACTGTTGGAAGATCCAGCCCCTGACACCCCAGTTTTGCTAATTAATTGTGTGGAGGCCGGCCTGGTGTCATCAAGCGAGGTCGCCCACCACTCTGCAAAAGACAAAATGATCTCTCAAATTTTGAACTGGGTGTGAAGGGCCCACTGGTTGGGTCTGAATTTAAACATTTGTAACCAAAAAAGATGAGTTATCTGTATTACGAGGTTGTCTTCGATGGGGAGGGAGCAGATTGTTGTTCCACCCAAACTGCATGTTGCAGTATTAGAGGCCTTGCAGATAGGGCATCTGGGAATTGTCCGAATGAAGCTTTTGGCAAGGAGTTACATGTGGTGGCCAAACATGGATGGGGAGATAAAAGAGTGGCTGGTTAACACCATGCCAGGAGTCCAGGCCAGCTCCCCCAGAGGCACCCGCTAAGGAATGGGAAAGGTCTCAATCACCCTGGTTGAGGGTGCACATTGATTTCGCTGGCCCAGTTCATGCCCAGGTATTTATGGTAGCTGTGGATGCCTGCTCAAAGTGGTTAAATGTAGTCCTCATGACCGCCACCACAGCAGAGGTGGTCATCAAGGCACTGTGGAGGCTTTTCTCCACTCATGGCCTGCCTGACATCCTAGTCTCAGATAACAGGCCCCAATTCATGGCCATGCAATTTGAGACCTATTTAGCTACTCAGGGAATCAGACATGCCCTGGTCACTTCCTTCCATCCAGCCAGTAATGGACAGGCGACGAGAATGGTGTGATCTGCAAAAGAAGTCCTATACAGGATGGGGCTGGGAGATTGGCAAACATAGGTAGACCAATTCCTCCTTTACCAGCACATCACTCCAAGTGCTACCACTGGCAGAAGCCCCACCGAGCTTCTGTTGGGTCACCAGCTAAGATCACCCTTAGACTGGCTACACACAAACTATTCTGCCGTGACTCCCCCAGATTCGACCAGCAAAATCAGACAATTTAGCATAGGGGATCAAGTTTATGCCCACAGCTCTCTGGATCCCTGTCACAGTTACAGCAGTTACTAGGCCTTACCATTACCAGTTGGAGCTTGAGGACAGTAGAATTTGGAGGCGGCACATTGACCAACTCCAAGGCCACATCTCCAACTCCAATCTTAGGCAACCAGAGGTAATTCCAAGATACCCCAGCCACGACCTGTGAAAAGAAGGGAGCAGTGCGTGCCACGTGGGTTTGTCCAACAGCCGAATCCTCACCTCCTGTTCCTTCTTTGGCTATTTGACAAGCCCATGTGGAATGCACTGCTCCCTTCTCTTTGACAGCCGCCTGGTTTCCAGTGAGGGTGGGGGAATTCATGCAGAGGGAGGATAAATGCATGGATTTCTTTCCTACTTCCACTGGAAACCAGGCGGCTGTCAAAGAGAAGGGATCAGTGCAAGCTATGTGGGCTTGTTCCAATCCTCCACTCCGGCAAAGGAAGTGGTGGGCAGGGCAAGCCTGGTGCGGACAGGAGGCGTGAGCAAGTGAGCGGCAACTGAGCAGGTGGGCAGGGGGAGCAAGCAGGGGGGAAGGACAGAGGAGGGAGTGTTCTGGTACAGGGCCTCTGTAAGATCAGGTACGGAAAGGAACACTAAATTTCACCAACTGGTATGCCCGTACTGGTGCATACCGGCTGAAACCCACCCTTGCCCTTTTGTCAATATGGTTTTAGCAGAATCTTAATAAAGACATTGTTTTTATTCAAGTAACCATATTTATCAGTATTGACTTTTCAGGAATATGCTACAGGTACCATCACTTTCTGTTAAATACCAAAGCAGCAGTTGTATATTATAAGCTGACAATAATTTTAACATACCAATATAACCTTCACATAATGTTTCAAATAAAATTTAAAGTATCCATTCCAATGCCATCAAATTTGCTTTAGGTGAAATAGATTACAGTTACTAGCAAAGATCCAAATCAGTGATGGGATTCAAATTTTGCTACCGGTTCTGTGGACATGGCTTGGTGGGTATGGTGTAGCTTGGTTGGGATGTCAGGGGAAGGATACTGTAAAATACCCATTCCCTCCCCACTCTTGGGGAGGGTTAGTAAAAAAATCCCCTCCCCACCCCACTAACCTGCTTTCCAGCTCCATTCTCCTGTTCAGGGCAACAAAAGATCAGCTGGGAAGATGGGAGTGGGGCCAGCCTATTTGCTGTTCTCTTAACTATTCAAAATTTCTGCTACTGCTTCTCCAGAACCAGTTAGAACTGACTGAATATCACGTCTGAGCCAAATGTTATACTGATTAGACAGATGTAAAAAAAATCCCAGTGAGCTATTATGAAGAGTGCCAGCTTGTAAACTGTTAGAACATTGTTTTAAAAAAGCAGAAGCATAAGAATATCTTCCAGAATTGCACTCCTACATTTTTATGCACATGCACAAAATTCTCTAATCAACGTAAAACTGGTCATTATAAAATGGAGTTACTATTTTAATGCAAATAGAGTTTGAATAAAAGGGCTATGTTTTTTGGGGGTAAAGTACAGCATCTGGAGCAATAAATAAAGTTTTGTGAGTGAGAGCCCTTTGATTTTTTATTAAAGGAAGTTGGGGAAAGAAAAAATTATACTATACTAGCCGTTCCCGGCCACGCATTGCTGTAGCTCCGGCTGGTTAAATGGCCAACCAATCTGTGTGTAGATTTACACCTGCTCACACAAATACGTACACACAACCACCATATAACCCCCAACCTACCTACCTACTCCCTTTCTCCCTCTCCCTCTCCCTACCTACCTACTGTATTTCTCCCTCTCTTTATCCCTCTACCTACCTACCTACCTACCTTCTGCATTTCTCCCTCCCTCTCTCTATCCCTATAGCTGCCTGCCTACCTACCTACTGTATTTATTCTTGAATCTTATGGACAGAGTATTATATCATCCTTTATGGCATAATACCTGTGGCCCATTGCTCTCTCTGTATCCATCTACCTACCTTTTTTTACAATTTTTTTACATTTCTGTTGTGTGTACCTGGCACAGGTGTGACATCTATACAATCTATATATATCATTGGTGCCGTACTTGAAAGGAATATTGTGTGAAAATTTGGAAGCGATTGGTGCAGTAATTTCAGAGATTAGCAGTTTTGAACAAACTCTTGTTACATTTTTATTTATATAGATAGAAGATAGATTTTAGTTGGGAAGAGAAAAATAATATTCAGAGTTTTATTGCTATAGGTTTTTTGATAAAACACATATATTATATGTGCAAGATCTGTTTTAGATAGAGAAACTGAAAAGTATGTATGTCTGCCAGAATAAAATTGAAAACAATGCTGAGGTTCAGGGTGGTTATCTCCTTGATGAATCCTTTTTGCAGTGATGTATTCCTTGTTATGTTTTTATCTCAAATCAATAAAACACTTCCATAGTGTTTAATCTAACAAAAACAATAGATACATTTTCTAGCTGAAGTTTACTTTAAAATTGAAAGCTTTCCTTTTAGTATATCTTGAAAGAAGCTCTCAGCTAAAATTCTGTGCTCAGAGAATCTGAATGTTCAACATGCTCATTTTTTTTCATTCATGATATTCCTTCCCCTGCTACATAATTTCCAAATGTCTGAGGAGAGTGTCAGTCAGCCAAGTCATGGTTATCCCAAAGGTGCTTTTTCAAGAGGCAACTGGACTTTCAGAACTGAAGAAGCTTCTTGGATGAGAAGCAAAACATCTTCAAAGAAAAATCAGAAAGTCCAGTTGCCTCGTGAAATTACCTTTGGGATAATTTCAAAATATTTTAGGGAATATAATTGGGGCAGGGAATTTCCATCACACCCACAATTTTCAAACTATTCGTTTTCATTTTAATACAAAACATCATTGTAAAATTAGAAATGAGCTCCATGTCATCAGTGAGTATTTGAGTCATTTCACTTGAATATTCTGCACCCGATCTAAACTAGATCTGGATCTCTGTGAAGTCACATGGGTCTTACTGAGGGCTTATCCTATCATTCTGGGCTTCTCTGCCGTATATTTAAAACTAATGTAAAATTATTATTTTTAAAAAATATAGAGACCGTAAACAGCTTGTAATTGATCTATTTCCACAATTGCTGTAATTCTTTCCTCCCTCCATCTCTTAGCTGCTGATTCTAACAGGTCTGTCAAGTGGAAAGTTTTTTCAGCTCCTCGTCTTCTAATACAACTACAGAAGTGTGTACAATATGAAGCACACAAAATGGGTGATTATAGGGACCAGCAATTTTTTATTTTATTTCTTTTTTGCATGGAGTGGGAAGGTAGATGTCATGGTGAGATCAGACATGAGGAGCAGGTCTCCATGTTCCCATGCCAGGTTCTCCCCATTGGTGGGATCCAAGAGGAGCCAAAGACTCCCTCTAGGGACAGTGAAGCAAAGAGAGGTGCCCTGTGAGGTCATGGTGAGGCGCAACTCTCCTGCCTGATTCGGGGTTTTCTTTCCCTCTCAGCCACAACGAGAAGAGACAGCCTAAACATGGCTGCCACAAAGCTGGGACAGCCAAGGAACAACTGACTGGTGCTGGAGCGAAGTATTTGAACAGTGACTGGAACTGAGGGAGAGGGTTCTTTTTTAACTTAAAACCTAACCCCAAGGAATAATCTAGAACTATTTGCTCAGAATCATTTGTTAAAGCAGTGATTAAGCATTCTGAGAAAAATACCAGGCTGAAAGGAAAAGACTTAAAGAGAGAAAAACAATAAACTTTCCAAAATACAGAAAATTGGACTCTTAAACTGGGAAGACATGATAATGAGAAGGCATTTTAAAATGCTGTAATTATTTACTTAAACAACTTATCCAGCTTCTATAACTGAATAGAATTGCAATTAAAATAATTAAACTGACTAGTGGCAACGCTGAAATTTAAGTTGAGACCACCACCTGCTGATGAAAGGAAAATATACAAGCTTGGGAATACTTATTTGAAGGACTGTGAAAATACTTACTTGGCTATATCCAACTACCCCACAACTACTGGATATTTAAATATGAGAACAAAGAAGATATTCAATAAAAATGACCCCTGAATGTTATGCTAGAAGATTGAACCTATAAAGGGGATTTAAAGAGGCTTTGGATAGCTCCTGGGATTATTTAATGGAACTGATAGATTACCTAATGGATACAAAGAACTGTGATTAGTGTACTTCTTGAAGGGCAACTTTAGGTCTGAATAAATGGTTCTTGGACTACTGGACAAAAGCGGGATTTCTTAAAACAAAATAAGATGCTCTGTAAGGACGAAATGAGTGAAACACTGAATGAGATGGCATTGATTTTCAAAGCATAAAGGACATTATGGAAAAAATGGAAAATACTATATCAGGGACAATGAGTAAAGATCAAGACACTCAGAAAAGGGAGGAGCCAGCAAAAAGAATGGGGGGGAAAACAGAACCAAGGAACCAGTGAATAAAAGAAGACAAGGAGAGACAATAATAAAAATAACAATGATTGATAAATTAAACCAGGGGGAAAATATTTCAAGAGCATTAAAAAGAGTATTGGAGGCACAGGAAGATACTTTTAAAAGGGAGATAATGGTTCAGACAGATATTTTGAAAGCTAGGCAGTGGAAGAGGTTAGAGATGGGAAAAACACCTAGATTGAATAGCCAGGATGTAGATGCAGACGGAGATAAAGATCCAAGAGAGGAATATGGGAGGCAAGTCAAAAATAGAATAAGAATCAAAATACTGAAGCGAGAAAGAGACAACAGATAGAAAGAAAAGGATTTTGTTGTTGTGTTGTTTTGTTTTGTTTTTCTTTCCCTTCTTTTTTAGCATGGTGGCATGATTAGAAGTTAGGTAGAAATAAGAGAATGGGAGAACGTGTGTGTGTTTGTGTGTGTGTGTGTACACACACAAACACACACAGAGGTAACAGCGCTCTATGTGCCGTTGGCATTTAGTTATGCAGGTCACATGATCACGGAGACGTTTTTGAACAGTGCTGGTTCTTTGGCTTTGAAATGGAGATGAGCACCACCTTCTAGAGTTGGGAAAGACTAGTACATATGTGCAAGGGGAACCTTTACCATATATCTTTATATAATGAAACAAAAGCAATAATAAAAGGGGAAAACTAGAGATTGAATGATGATATTATTAAGTACATTTAAATAACATTGTGGTTGGCATTGCAATAATATATTGAAACATTGAGCAATTAAATAATGAAATAATATACCTTAATATAAACATGTGTATTACTGTCAGAATTATATAGATTTGATTATTGTAAAGAATATGATTAGAATATTCTTGTATATTTAAATAATACTGTGATTGGTATTAGAACTGTGTATTGAAAGATTTAATAATGAAATAATGATTGTATGTTAATACAAATAGATGCAAAGTGTGAAATATGGGAGGTAAATTAAAAATGAACAAGATTCAAAACACCAAAATGGGTGAGAGATGTTGGATAGAAAGAAAATGTCTTTTAAAATAAGGATGACATGATTAAAAGTCAGAATAGAAACAGAAATAAGAGAAAGGTGGAATATTAGTATACACATTTTTACATAATAAAATAAAAGCAATATCAAGAGCGAAGTTTAGAAATTGAATGAAAGTACTAGTATGTATATTTAAATAATAGGGTGATTGGCATTAGAACAATATATTGAAACATGGAATAATTTAATAATGAAAGATTATAACTTAATATAAATGTGTATATTAGACATTACTAGAAATACATAAACTAGATGAATGTAACAACTATGATTAATATTACTAGTTTTATCTGTATTATAATGTATGACACCTAGGTGCCACAATGTTCCTGCATTTATATTTATATGTAAAATAAAATTAAAAAACTAGAAATTAAAAAAACGAATTCATATTTTTAATATGTGGGGAATGAGCATATGTAAATTATGCTCCTTCACATAATGGATACCTGCCCTCAGACTTTGGTCGCTCTTAGAATTTACCCAATTTCCCTGGAAACAGAAAGTTGGCATATAATTAAGCTACTTGTACACATACACCTTTCACTGTATGCAGACTGTGCCAAGAACCTATGAACTTACCTGGAGCTGACATAAAGGTGTCAACTGGCAGCCAACATGACATGGAGATCTTCTAACAGCAAGTAGCTGTTTTGCACTTTTAAGAAAAGAAGCTCTCTCCTTGTTTAATCATTTGCCAGGGCTCTTGATGAGCAGAGAACATCAGGAAGAAAAGCCAGCCACAGCTCCCCTCAGGATAAGTCCATGGCTCCTGGCCCAGATCTTCATGGAAACTATCAGGATCCAAAGAAGGAAGTGCAATGCCACATCATGCCCCTTTCTCTCAGCTCCAAGAATGTTTGGATGGTGGTGCTCCTGAGTAGAATCAGCTGGACAGTAGGAAGCATAAGCTGTCCCAAGGAATGCACATGCCAATACCTAACTGTCAATTGCACAGGGAAATTGCTGGAAAAGTTCCCAACTACAATTCCACTGGATACCAGGCAGCTGGTTCTGGCTCAAAACAAACTCAGCTACTTACCCTCACTAGAGTTGCATTTTCTCAGTGACTTGGTTTACCTAGATTGCAGCAGCAACACTTTAGGCAAGGATCTGGATTTCACTTTTGTCAGCATGATCAAGCTTATCTACTTAGACCTCAGCTTTAACAACCTCACACAGGTAACATTTGGCACCTTTTCACAGCTCAGCAGTCTGATGGTGCTAAAACTCTCAGACAATCCCAGCCTGATGGAGATTGAGAAGGACTCTTTTGCTAACAATACCTGGTTGAGGCATCTAGATGTGAGCCACTGCAGCTTGATGTTCATTGATACAAGTACAATCAGGGTCTTGCCTAATTTGAGAAGCCTGGGCTTAGGTGAAAATCCCTGGTTCTGCAATTGCTCCTTCATGGAACTCTGTGGCTGGTTAAAGGAGAGTGCCATAACTATCTTAGGTGAGTTTGAAAAACTGGGATTATTATAGATGTATTCTGTTCTCAAACTAAAGGAGTATTGTATAATCAGCAATTTTGCACTGAACTACTACTGTTTCTCCTCAGCTCATGAAGTAAGGAATGTAAACTGACACGAAGTTGAAATGAAACTAAAAACTTCTACATTAAATAACAGACTAAAGGAGTTGGAAGGGACCTTGGAGATCTTCTAGTCCAACTCCCTGCTCAAGCAGCAGACCAGTCTTAACCTCCAATGATACGTATGATTCTTGCATTAAAAACAAAGGGATATCTTTTATTTAAAAGTTTCTATGTATTGTTGTTGTCATCTTCTTTGTAATTAAGATTGGCAAAACATCATGTAATTCACAAAATATCTCAGCTTACACATACAATTTTATAATATTTGGCTTCTTCCATCAGTATTGTTCAATAGTGCATTCCTATTCTTCATGCATCTTAGAAAGGCAAATAGGATTGAAAAACAAGGTAATGTACTGGCTAAGAGTTCCACTTCTCACCGATGTCATATAATTCAACTATAGTGTTGCTGTTCACTCTGTGTCAAAGAGCAGCATTGTGTGTGTGAAATAAACACAACATTTTTCTGGTTTATATGAGGGTGATGGTTAAATTTTAATGCTTAGTGTAAGTTGATCAAGGAGCAAGAGCTCCTTTTTCTTTTCCCTAGTTGAAATAAGACATATCTCATTCCATGCTAGAACAAGACAACACTGATAATTTAGTGGCTTCAGTTGACTCTTATCTGTATGGTCTATTCATGCCATGTTCTTATCCAAAAGTAAGATAAGGGTTTTATGATATTCCAGGACTTAATATATTTAAGGATGAATGTATAAAAAACCTTGTAGTGATGTTACAGACATATTGGTTAGGATGTGAATATATACTGCGTGTGTTATGTATACAGTTCTATATTGTTGGTTGAAAACCTGTATGATACTAGACGTCTCCTGGGTTTACTTGAATTTTATATAGTTTAACATCTATTTATAGTATTTTAATATTTTAATAACATCTGTGGAATTTTAATGCCCTGTCTAACAACTCCTCTGACCTTTTATATTTTATATATATTTATATTTACATCTAGCATGAAGTACTCTAGTGCAGACCTTATTCTACTGCGGGAGTCCCCCTACTCGCAGGTTTGGCCCTCCACGTTAACGAGGGCTCACCTTGATGAGGGATTATGTAATCAAGAGAGGTGGGCGAAACGCAGTCTCAGGGGGTTTTTAATGAAATTTTTTATTAGGATTTTAGGGGTCCCAGGGAGGGGGGTGGGGTTAGTAAGACTGAGGGCAGGACTAAAACCACGCTGTCGGGCGGAATGGAAAAGGAAGCGGGTGGATCCGTTAAAGAGAGGGGGACAAGGGAGGTTCTGGAAGAGGGTCATCCGATCCAAACGGTCGTGGGGAGGGGCAGTTGCGATGGTAGACTAAGATCTCATCACCGGTTGGGAGAGTGTGGCCGCTGGGTTCAAAGGGTCACATGCCCCAACCCCCGCAATCTAGGTGGTCAGGGCTTACAGAGCCAGGGCCTAAGACTGATGCTATGCAACGCCAGGTCCGTTGTCAACAAAGCCCCCCTCATTAACGACCTTGTGTCGGAGGGGGAGCCGGACCTGGCGGGAATTAGGGAGACCTGGTTGGGCCACGAGGGAGGACTTCCTCTCGTGGAAATGTGCCCACCAGGTTACCATGCATTCCATCAGTCACGGGCCCTAGGCAGGGGTGGGGGGTGGCGGTCATTGTCAGGGAAGGTCTTGAGCCGAGAGAGACCACTGTGCCACAGATATCCGGTTGCGAGTCCCTCTGCGTGAAGTGGGGCCCAGGGAGGCAGTTGGGCTTGCTGATTGTGTACCTGGTTCCCCGCTACGTATCAGCAGCCCTGCCCGAGCTCCTCGAGATGATCGCCGAGATGGCGGTGGAGACCCCCAGACTGGTAGTCATGGGGGACTTTAACTTGCCATCGGTAGGCGAGAACTCCGAGGCAGCTTGGGAGTTCATGGCCTCCATGACGGCCATGGACCTGACCCAAGTAATTCAGGGCCCCACACACGAGGGAGGACACACACTGGATCTCATTTTTGTCTCTGGCCAGTGGATGTGTGATCTGGGAGTTGGGGATTTAGTCATCGTACCCCTGTCATGGTCAGATCACTCACTTCTCCAGCTCGACTTTCCCACCGCTACACCCCACTGCGGGGTGGCGGAACCGGAATATCCAAGATGGTTCCGTCCCAGGCGCCTGATGGAACCTGAAAGGTTCCAGACGGAGCTTGGGCCACTACCTGTAGCCCTGACCCGTGCCCAGATGGAGGACCTAGTAGCTGCATGGAATAGTGCGGCCACTGGGGCCTTGGACCGGGTTGCGCCTTTGCGGCCTCTCTTGCGGCAGCGAACCACCCTGGCTCCCTGGTTCTCTGAGGAGCTGAGGGTGATGAAGTGCCACAAGAGACGCCTAGAGAGGAGATGGAGATCCACACGCTCTGAATCTGACCGAACACAGGTAAGAGCCCATTTGAGGACTTACATTGTGGCAATAAGAGTGGCCAAATGTCGGTATTGTGCCACTCTTATCGCGTCCGCAGATAACCGCCCTGCCGCCCTGTTTGGGGTGACCCGGTCCCTCCTTCACCAGAGGCCGCGGGAAGCCCCTCTGCAGGGACGAGCAGAGGAATTTGGAGAGTATCTGCAGGACAAAATCACTCAGATTCGGAGCGAGTTGGCCTCCACCGAAAGTGGTCCGGAAGAGACGTCGGAAGCGGGTCTTGAGGCACCATTCTGGGAGGAGTTTGACTCTGTTACTTCCGATGATATGGACAGGTTGTGTAGGAGACTGAGGGCCACCACATGTTTATTGGACCCGTGTCCCTCCTGGCTTGTACTGGCATCCTGGGAGGTTTCACGAGGCTGGCTCCAGGAGGTGGTCAACGCTTCTTTGAGTGAGGGGTTCTTGCCGGCCATCTTGAAAGAGGCGGTGGTGAGGCCCCTCCTCAAGAAGCCTTCCCTGGACCCAGCATTGTTAGCTAATTATCGTCTCGTCTCCAACCTTTGCTTTTTGGCAAAGGTTGTAGAGAGTGTGGTGGTACAACAGTTTCCACGTCATCTGGAGGAAATTTATTATCTGGACCCGCGCCAGTCCGGCTTCCGGCCCGGTCACAGCACCGAGACGGCATTGGTCGCATTGGTGGATGATCTCTGGAGGGCCAGAGATGGGGGTTGCTCCTCCATCCTGGTCCTATTAGACCTCTCGGCTTTTTTTTTTTTTTTAATTGAAATTTTTATAGTATTTTACAATATTTCACCCAGTGCTGTACAAAACAAAAGGAAGAGTTGGTTTCAAGTATCTTCTATTATCTTTAAGATCTCCAAAATCCACGTTCTCTAGGTACAGGCGTCGAGGCATCCAAAGTTCCAAGTGCATCGTCCACAAATGGCTTCCAAGTCTTCCAAAAGATATCTTTTTTATAAACCCCCTCTCTAAATTTAATACCGCACGTCATTTTATCATTTAAGGCTAATTTCCACATTTCACAGTACCATTCTTCTATTTTAATATTTACCTCTATTTTCCAATATCTTGCTATTACAATTCTACCCATTATAATCATAATTCTAATCAATTCTTTCTCATGTTTTGTTAACTCTGGTTCATTAATTATCAATAACAATATAGTTTCTGATCTCAATATTATTATTCTTTTCATCATTTCACACATCGTTCTTTCTAATTGCTGCCAAAACTTTTTAATTTTCACACATTTATACCACATATGTTCATAAGTTCCCAATTCCATATTACATCTCCAACATTTATCACTCATTTTTTTATCTATCAGTGATAATCTTAATGGGGTCCAATACCATTTCCAAACAACCTTAAAATTATGCTCTTTAATCCTTATAGACAAAGTCCTCATGATTCGACTTTTCCAATTCTCATTCCAATCCAAATCCAATATTTTAATCTTAAGGTCTTCCTCCCAATTCCTTTTCATTACCATTTGTGGATTTCCATCGAAGTTTATAATCTTATATATCTTACTAACGAGTCCTTTTAACCCAATTTCATCCTTAATAATTTGAGATACTAAACTTTCAAATTTAGTTTTACTTCTATCTATTTTACATATTCCCCTTACTTTCGTGGTCCATTTTTTTACCTGTATTTTTTCAAACCAATTCAACTCCAATTTTTGAATTACTTTTTTTTTCTACTCTCAATTCCTAGAGCTCTTAACCAATTTACTATATTTCCTATATTTTCATCCTCAATTACTTTATCTCGACTTATATTAGTTTTAATCGGCCAACTTTCAGTTGTCTTCCCCAAGAAGGCTATATCCGGGATCAGTTTTTTAACAAATTTATTCCAGATTTTACTCAGCCCCTTTAACCAATAACTATTAATTGCCTTTTTTGTTTTTGCTCTATCTAGAAACCATATAGACCCAAATCTCTTAATATCTTTTAACTCCAGATCTCCCCAATGACCATCTCCACCTTTAAGTATTTTTATCACGGTTCGAATATTATACGCCCGATAATAATTAAGTAGATTGGGAATTCCCAATCCACCTTCTTTTTGATTTTGATACCACATTTTCTTCATTAGTCTTGGTTTTTTCCCACCATTACAGAATTTATCTAATTTCTTCTGATATTCTTCTATATCTTTCTCTGTCAAATTTAATGGTAGCATCTCAAATAAAAAATTAAACTTTGGTAACAACATCATTTTACACATTGCAATTCTACCAAACCAAGACAACTTTATCTCTTTATATTTATCTATCTTTTTCTCTACTTCCTTCAACATCACCTCATAATTAATTTTTTTCAATTCTCTAACTTTAAGTGAAAGTGTTATCCCCAAGTATTTCAATGTATTCTTAACTCTTATCCCAAATTGTTCTTGCATACTCTCCCACTCCTTACCATCTTTATTCATTAGTAATTCAGATTTTAACCAATTTACCTTTAAACCTGTCATTTCTTCAAATTCTATCAAATGTTTATTTATCCTCTTTAAATCTTTCTCTATATCTTTCAAAATAATCAAGGTATCATCCGCATACAAATTTATCTTATATCCCTTGTACCCTTCCAATTCTTCATCTGCTTCTATCAATTTAATCAAAACCTCCATAACTAACAAGAATAATGTTGGGGACAAGGGACATCCTTGTCTCGTACCTGCTTCCAATTTAATCTCTCCCGTCATTGTTCCATTCACCTTTACCTTTGCACTACTTTTTTGATACAATTTTGAAATAACATGTATAAATTTATTATCAAAGCCTAATGCCTCAATAAGTACCTTAATAGTATCCCATTGTACAGAATCAAAGGCTTTAAAAATATCTAACGATATTATACCTATTTCATCACCATTATTTTCAGCTACATCTATAATGTTCAATATTCTTCTAATTATATCACTCATATATCTACCTTTAACAAAACCTACTTGATTATAACATATATTTATCTATAAAACTATTTAATCTATTACTTATAATAGCTGTAAATATTTTTGCATCTTGGTTGATTAAAGAAATGGGTCGATAGGACTCGATCCTCTCAAGATCTTTATCAGGTTTAGGAATTATAGATATTACTGTCTTATTCCATGACATCGGGACTTCTCCACCATGTAAAATTCCATTAAATAGTTTTTGCAGTTTTGGTATTATTAGTTCTTTAAAATCTTTATAAAATTCAGCAGGTAATCCATCTTCTCCTGGGGTCTTCCCTAATTTTAACTCTTGTATTATTTCATTGATCTCCTCCTGTGTTATATCTGCTTCCATCAAATCTTTATATGTTTGATCTATTTTCATAGCATATTTTCCAAGATGATTCTTCAATTTTTCTAAATCAATTGATTTCTTTAAATATAATTTTTGAAAAAAATTCCTAGCTATTTCACATTTCTCCAATCTCTTATAACACCTTGTACCTTTTTCATCTATCAGAGAACCAATTTCGCTCTTTTGAGTTTTATTTTTCGCCATCTTTGCCAATAACCTAGAATTTTTGTTACTAAATTCAAAAAAATCTAATTCCAATTCAATATCTTCTTCTATCAATTTAGTTTTTAATAAGTTCAATTCCTCCAAACATTTTTTATCTTTCGTAAGTGAGAATTGGTTCTCTAATATCTTAATTTGTCTTGTATCCTGATCTATTTTAGTTTTATATTCTCTATATTTCCTGCTTGACAATTTAATACTTTCTCCTCTAAATATTGCTTTCATCGTATCCCAAACAATTTCAAATTTAACCTCTCCATTATCATTCAATCCCCAACTTTCCTCCCATTTTTTGAATATCCATATTTTATCCTCCTCCTTTTTATACAATTTTTCATCATATCTCCAACTTCTTTCCTTTTTCTCAAAATTAAAATCTATTTCCATCGTAACTTCTGCATGGTCAGAATCCTTAAAAATTCCCACATCTACTCTATCTACATTATTCAGCAAATCTTTAGAGACAAAAATATAATCAATTCTTGAATAAGTATTGTGTACCTTAGAGCAAAAGGTATACACCCTTTCAGAACCTTTCAACTCCCTCCAAACATCTACCACACTGTTTCGAAACATCCATTTATTTAAAATTTCCCCTTTATTTGTTTGTCTAAAGCGGGTGGGATTATTACTATCAATTCTATCCCTAATTAAATTGAAATCCCCCGCCACAATTACTTTCCCTACACTTTCTGTTTCCAAAATCTTAGTAATTTTATCAAGAAATCCCTTTTGTTTTTCATTAGGTAGATATAAATTAACCAATGTCACTTTTTGCTCATTAATATTCCCTATAATTATTTTCCTTCTTCATCTCTAATTACTTGTTTTTTCTCAAAGTATACCCTATTTGATATCAATATCGCAACTCCTCTAGCTTTGGAAGTCCCAAAAGATTTTTCATAAATCTGCATACCTTTAATATTCATTCTATTAAAATCCTCAGATTTTTGGTGAGTTTCCTGCAAAAATAATATGTCTGGTGAGTCCCTTTTAATTTTAAGCTCCAATCTTTTTCTTTTTATATGATTGCCTGTACCCTTCACGTTCCATGTCATTATTTTTATAAACCGCATTTAAACGGTAACTTTTTTAATCCTGACCCCTCCTCTTCCTTTATGTGCACACCCAACACCAAACAAAAAAGACATACAAAAACATAAAACTCTACAAACAATATATAACAAACAACATAAACATAAAACCCAAATATCAAACACAACAACAACAAATAACATTTAATCTTCATCCCCCACATCCTCAATCGGGTATCGCCTCTGTATAAAGAGTGTGGGGGAGTGGGACATGCCGATGGTCGGGTCATCTCTTCGGGCTGTTCTTTAGATTCCACTTTCAAAAAAAGAAGACAACACTGGCTTCGCCCCGGACTCAGCTTCCTGCTTTTTTCTAAGATCCTCCTCCTTATCTGGCGTTCGCTCGGTATCTTCACGAGTTTTCTTATGCTCAGAAACTGCCGGAGAGATTTCTTTTCGTTTTAAACTCTTAGGATCCTGACCACCAACTGCGCCTTTTTCTTCCAAGGTTGAGGGTTCCTCTTGTATTCCACCCATCTTAAGCATATAGTCTTTAATTTCTGCAAAATCTTCCTCTTTCTCAATCAGCCCAAGCTCCCGAATTAATCTTATTACGTCTGTTTCTGGGGTAATAGTTTGCATCCTTCCTTTGTAAAAAAATTTCAGCTGCTGTAATGACCTCCAATTATACTTAATATCATTGTCTCTCAAAACCTTTGTAACTGGTTTAAAAAAAAATCTCCAAGATCTTTCTTCTCTGGAAATATCCGGAAAAACTTGAATTTCTTTCCCCTCAAATTTAGGAACTCCTTCCAGTTCCCTTATTTTTGCCATAACTTCTAGTTTATCTCCAAGGTTTGCAAATCTTACTAAAACATTTCTATTTGCTCCATTTTGTCTCTTATAACCAATTCTAAAAGCACTTACTAGGTCTGCTGCCCTGTGTTCAACTGATCCAAAATCGTTCAACCATTTTAACACCCTCTGCTTCAGATCATCCGGCCTATTTTCTGAAATACCACGTATAACAATATTATATTTTCTAACTCCCTCCTCCAAAAGACTAATTCTCTTGTCTTGCTGCTGATTTTTATAAAAAAATTCCCTCTATCTTACGGTCGATCTGCGCCTCATGTACATGAATTTGTTCTATTTCATCTTTAATAAATTTCACCTCCACGTTTTGCTTTACAAAATTAACATTCAATTCGCTTATCTGTTCTTTAGCTTTTTGAATTTCCAGCGTCATGTTCTCCATATGGTCAGTCAGTGTGGTTAATTTTTCTCCAATTGTATTTAAGGCCCCAAAAATTCGTTCAAGTTCTGAAGGCTGTTGAGTCGTCATTTCAATTCAAAAAGCTTTAAAAAAAAAAAAAAGGAGTTATACCTCTTTGCCAAGAGGGTCTTTTTTGAAGAATAAGGGCAGTGTCCCAAATAAAATAAAGTTGAGCCGGCTTTTAATGCACCAAGGAGCCAGAAAAAAAAAAGGATAGGAGGGCTTCCCCAATTTATTTAGCTTCTTAAGCATCCATTTTAGGTGTAATCCAAAAACCTTGCTCGCTACGTTCAGCTAACACAGTCCACCTAAAAAACTCAGAAGTTCAAAAGGGTTGTAATCCACATGCCATCAATCAACTTTCTACTGTTTACTTAGTCTTCAGCCTGTGTTTATGCCTTGTAGCGAGACAAAGAGCATGCAAATCACGGTATTTGCCAGAACAAAGGGTGGCCCCCCTCTTACCTCGGCCGCCTTCGATCAACCCTCTGTCTCCACGGAGAAACGAAACTTTGAAATTCGAGCAGTTCGGGTTGATCAATCGCTTTAAAAAAACAATTCACTGGTCCCACCGTCCTTCCAAAACAGCTGTAAACAATTCTAGCTTCTAACGGTGCATTTTAACCACTTTAATCCACATTTTTGTTGAAAAAAAAGCCCTGCGAAATGGAGGAAACTCCCTCTCTCTACTCGAGCATCGCCACGCCCCCAGACCTCTCGGCTTTTGATACCATCGACCATGGTATCCTATTGCATCGACTGGAGGGGTTGGGGGTGAGGGGCATCATTTTGCGGTGGTTCTCCTCCTACCTCTCCGGTCGGTCGCAATTTGTATTGGCAGGGGGGCAGAGGTCGGCCTCGAGGCCTCTCACTTGTGGGGTGCCTCAGGGGTTGGTCCTCTCGCCTCTCCTGTTCAATACATATATGAAGCCGCTGGGCGAGATCATACGTGGGTTTGGGGTACATTACCATCTGTACGCAGATGACACCCAGCTGTACATTTCTACCCCAAACCACCCCAACGATGCCGTCGAAGTGATGTCCCAGTGTCTGGAAGCCGTGCGGATCTGGATGGGAAGGAACAGACTCAAGCTCAACCCATCCAAGACTGAGTGGCTGTGGCTACCGGCTCCCCGGTTCAACCAGTTGACGCCATCACTGGCCATAGGGGGCGAACATCTAGCCCCCGTGGAGCGGGCACGCAACTTAGGCATCCTCCTGGATTCCCGGCTGTCAATAGAAGATTATGTGACAGCCGTAGCCAGGGGGGCATTCTACCAGGTCCGCCTGGTGCGCCAGTTGCGTCCCCTATTGGACCGGGGCGCCCTGCGCACGGTCACTCATACGCTTGTGATGTCTCGTCTGGACTACTGCAATGCTCTCTACATGGGGCTCCCCTTGAGATGCACTCGGAGGCTACAGCTGGTCCAGAACGCAGCCGCGCGGGCAGTTATGGGAGTTACTAGATACTCCCATGTAACACCACTCCTGCGTGAGCTGCACTGGCTGCCTGTGGCCTTTCGGGTGCGTTTCAAGGTGTTGATTATCATCGTTAAAGCGCTCCATGGCACAGGACCTAGTTATTTGCGGGATCATATCCTGCCCCATACATCCCTTCAGCCGATTCGCTCACACAGAGAGGGACTTCTCCGGGTGCCGTCCACTAGGCAATGCCAGTGGGCGACGCCCAGGGGAAGGGCCTTCTCTGTGATGGGCCCGACCCTCTGGAACGACCTACTCCCGGATATTAGAATGACCACGGACCTCCGCATCTTCCGCCAAACAGTAAAAACTTATTTATTCCATCAGGCCGGTTTGGCCTAATCAACGCTTCTCGCCCCAGTCTGTTTTTTGCAAATTATCGATTTGGTTTTAATGGGTTATAATTTTAATGTTTTAAATTCTTGTACAGGGTAATTTAATTCATTTTTAACTTTGTATGTCTTGTATGTTTTTAGATAGTTTTTTAATTTTCCTGTACACCGCCGCGAGTCCCTTCGGGGAGAGGGGGGCGGTTTATAAATGTAATAAATTATTTATTATTATATGCCACATCTGGACCAAACAACAAAAACATGATAGCAAAAAGATGCAGAACATGTTAAAATTTTGCTGTTTTTTAGTGATCACAAGTCAAGGTAAGGCAACTCTATTTAATATTTATGTGAAGCCGCAAAGAGTTTGGATCTAAAAATCCTTGTATTAATGTCTAAAATAGCTCTTTTTAACAGTAAAAATAGATTGCAGGTTATTTATAACCACTGAAAAATTAAAGCAAGTAGGATTATTTGTGTGTCTTCATAAAATGCTTACTAAATACATCTTTGTTACTGTTGATAATGTATGCATGTTTCATATTACATACCAGTGGTGGGTTGCAAATGGTACGCCCTGGTACAGGCGTACCGGTGCGTACTGGGAGCACCAGTTGCCGTTCCGGTACGGTGCTCCAGAGGGCACACCCACCCATCCTCCTTACCTATATTTGAGCTCTTCGGCGCTTCTATGCATGCGCACCGTGCGTACAGCACCTGCACAATGCTCCGCCGAGCAGCTGGAGTGTTGCGGAGGCTTCGCAGGAGGTAAGGAGGCTGTGTGCATTCATGTGGTGGATGC
The DNA here is from genome assembly GCA_039707465.1 of Rhabdophis nuchalis. NCBI lineage: Eukaryota > Metazoa > Chordata > Lepidosauria > Squamata > Natricidae > Rhabdophis > Rhabdophis nuchalis. Next base: position 122,060,317 of record CM077644.1, read on the forward strand.
CAGGCCCCGTTGAACCGTACCAGTTGCAATGGGATACGGAACTCACCACTGTTACATACATACATATAATATATGTGTTGAAAGAAATGTCCTTCTGGGTTCAGTTCCAAGTGGGGAAAAAGACACTGGAAACATGGAGAATGCTTGGAAAGATGGTTTAATGGTGGACAGAATCACATAGCTTGAGCTCCTGAGCAGAAACGGGGGATTACATGCTTCAAGATGTTGGGTGAAGAAGAAAAAGGGGCCAAGATGCTGAGAGTGCCCTGGTTTTATGCCCTCTGTTGGGCCCCCACCCCAGAGCTTCTTGTTCCTGTGTAAGAAATGCATTCTGATTGGTGGTGAGACTTTCAGGGGGTGGTGCATGGGCAACTCTGTAGGCTGTGTTTTGTGTCCAAATTTGATTGAGCATTGCTTCTTCCTAGATACCATATGGTGAGATGGGTAGAAGGCTAATCCTACCTTTGTTATCAATCAATCAATCAATCAATCAAATTCGGATTTATTGACCGCACCCTCTCCCCACAGGGACCCGGGGCGGTGCACAGGAGAAACTAAAAACAATATACAATAAATACAAAATACATAATACATTATGTGGAATAGACTGGCCCAGGCCCCAATGGCCCATTGACAAAGGTGGGGGCAGCTGAGTTTCTGCCTCTCTTGAGTTTCTACTTCTCTTTTTAGGGGAAATATTCTGCCTTTTTAATATTTCCTAAAATATTTCATTTCTCTACGAGAGGGGTGCTTTAACTTTCAACACATGTATGTTCAAGAAATTGGCTGTGCATAATTATTTGATCCTGCCTATTTTGTTCTCTGTAACTAAAAGTTGAGTAAATCAGGACAAACTTAAAAAATAAGTTGAAAGTAGTAGGATTGCTTTAAAAAGAGTATATGGTGAAATTTAAAAAGTCAAGAAAGAATGGGTGATGCATGAATGAATGAATAATCTATGTCAATTTGTGCTGATTGCTGATGGAGAGGTGCTTGGGGTTTTGGACTTGACTAGGATGGTCACATTTTCCTAACGTGACCATCCTAGACCAAGCCAAGTCCAAAAATGCCAGGGAATTTCTAGAAGCCTGGCACTCTGACAAATCAGTCATCAATAGACACATAAATATTAACAACATCTATAGACTATGCTTAAATGGACTTCAGGGGATGGAAGAGGATAGGAAGGCCTGGAGGAATGTTGTCTGATGCAAAAGAGACTATCACCCAGCCCAAAAAGGAACTGAAACACCCAAGCACCTCTCCACCAGCAATCAGCACCTAGATCAACATAGATTAACATAAGGTTAACCTAAGACCAATGATCAAGTAAACAATACCTCAATCAAGAAACTGCCAAGGAAGCAAAAAGCACAACCAACAATGACAGGCAAGCCCCCAGAATATAAACCGACAGCATACAACACTCCTTATTAGCACTGATGATGTTACCCAGTTTGGATAATGAAACATCTGCAAGAAAACAATATTTCCCTTTTCTTTTCTTTTGACTTTATGCCCATAATAATTTTCCCCTATATTTCCCTCTTCTTTTGCATTTGCATAATGTTGCTTTCCCTAAAAATAACTTTGATAGTCATGTATGGCATATTAGATTAACCGAGTTGGAAGGGACCTTTTAGGTCAAGGGTCCCCAACCCCCGGGCCGCGGACCGGTGCCGGTCCGTGGCTGGGTAGGAGCCGGGCCGCAGGGCCGGAGAGGAGGAGGAGGGAGGAGGGGGCAGCCCCCTGGGCAGAGCGCGTGGGAGAGCGCAGGCGGGGCTTTTTGCACGGTTGGGGTGCGCCTCTTCCTCCACCTTTGTCGACGGTGGGACTCCTGCGCGCCGCAGCAACAGCCCTCCCTACCGCCCGCGGATTCCCTTCCTCCTTGCCCCCCCAGAGCTTCCCCAACCGGCATGCCACCCACTCGTCTTCTTCCAGAGGCTGTGGAGGTTCCTCACCCCCACCCCACGGAGCCTTCTCAGTTCCTGGAAGGAAGAGGAACCAAGTGCGGCAGCGGCCGCGCAGGCGGGGCAGGCTAAGGCTAGTGAGCGAGTCGAGTCGGGCTGAGGAGACTCCGCGGTGGGGGGGGGACGGGACGGGACGACGACAGACCGACAGAGAGAGGCATAGACACACAGAGAGACAGGGTGGGAGGGAATCAGAGAGTGTGACACACACACACACACACACACACAGAGGGAGGGAGGGAGGGAGAGAAAGATAGACAGAGGCACAGAATGAGTGATTAAGTGCCTGAATGCGAGACAGACACACACACACACACACAGAGTGACAGAGATGGGCGGACGAAGGAGAGAGAGACAGAAAGAAAAAGAGAGAAAGAGAAAGAAAGAAAAAGAAAGTGGGAGAGAGAGAGAAAGTAAGAGAGAGAGAAAGAAAGACAGACAGAGAAAAAGAGAAAGAAAGAGAAAAAGAAAGAGAGAAAGAGAGGGAAAGAAAGAAAAAGAGACAGAAAGAGAAAGAAAGAGAAAGAAAGAGAGGGAGAGAGAAAGAGGGAAAGAGAAAGAGAGAAAGAGAAAGAAATAAAGAGAGAGAGAAAGAGGGAAAGAAAGAAAAAATGAGAGAGAAAGAAAGAGAGAGAAAGAGGGAAAGAGAAAGAAAGAAAGAGAGAAAGAAAGAAATAAAGAGAGAAAGAGAAAGAAATAAAGAGAGAGAAAGAGAAAGAGGGAAGGAAAGAAAGAGACAGAGAAAGAAAGAGAGAGAAAGAGAGAAAGAAAGAAAGACAGAAGGAAAGAAAGAAAAAGAAAGAAAGAGAGAGAGAGAGAGAGAGAGAGAGAGAGAGAGAGAGAGAGAGAGAGAGAAAGAGAGAGAACTTATGATCGCAATTGAGCCCAAAAGTTTGGTTGCTAACCAAGACCATTGTTAAGTGAGTTTCACATTTTCCAAATTGGCCACGCCCACCCAGTCACATGACTGCTGAGCCACTCAGCCGGTCCGCAGAGTTTTCTTAAAAATGAAACCGGTCCCTGGTGCAAAAAAGGTTGGGGACCCCTGTTTTAGGTCATCTAGTCCAAACCCCTGCCCAAGCAGGAGACCCTGCACTATGACTGAAAAATGGCAGTCCAATCTCTTCTTGAAAGCTTCCAGTGATGAAGCTCCCACAACTTCCGAAGGCAAGCTGTTCCATGGTTGATTGTTCTCACTGTCAGAAAATTTCTCCTTATTTCTAGGTTGAATCTCTCCTTGATCAGTTTCCATCCATTATTCCTTGTCTGGCCTTCAGGTGCCTTGGAAAATAGCTTGACCATTTCTTCTCTGTGGCAGCCCCTCAAATATTGGAACACTGCTATCATATCTCCCCTGGTCCTTCTCTTCACTAGCCATGCCCAGTTCCTGTAACCATTCTTCACATGTTTTAGTCTCCAGTATCCTAATCATCCTGGTTGTTCTTCTCTGAACTTTTTCTAGAGTCTCAATATCTTTTTATATGTTTGTGTGAAGTGTATTAAAGCGTGTGAGTGCATTGAAGCCTGATAACCAACTCCCTTTGTTCTAATTAGTTGTTTTAGTTATTCAAAAATCGACATGCAGGAGGAACTAAGTTTCACCCCCATTTCCATGCTTCTAGGACAGAGCCAAAGGCAGATGAGGTGTTTTCTGCCACTCCACTGAGAGAATACAATAGCCGTAATAGTAGACAACATCTATGACCTAAGATTTAATTATCTGCATTTTTAATTAAAAAATAGGAAAATTATGGGAGAGATCAGTGACAGCCTCACCACTCTCATCATGAAAAGAAAAAAAATGTAAAAGAAAATAAATTAAATGCTTGTATTTATCTACTGATCTGTACCATAAAGTTATTTTCCATTTAACTTCACCAGTTTTACATTATTTAGTATTAAAATTGCAGAATTTTCACATTTACCGTTCAACTAGTCAGGCGAGAGCTTGCGGTGAGGCTCCAATGAGCTCAGCCTCTCAGGCAAGAGCTGAGGTGAGGCTGAGGTAGTGTGGATGACTCTGCTTAACTGTTTAAAAAAGCCTCTAAAAAAGCACCCTCTACTATGAGGCAGGAGAACTGCGTGCCTCACCTAGTCTGACTTTTCCCCCAGCCTCTTTCTTTTGGAAGGCTTAGATCGGCTCCCCTCCGGCTTCTCTGCCTCTCCTCTCACCCCAGCCTGCCAGCAGGAGGTGAGTGGGTGAACTTTATTTCATTCCAGGCATTTCCCACCCAGACAGCAGGCTGCATTTGCAATGGGGGAGGTGTTTGGGGAAGGCAGCAGGGGAATGGGGGGTGGGATGGCAGAGGAGTTGCTTTCAAGCCATTGGAAAAGATATCCAATCCAACATGTGTGTGTGTGTGTGTGTGTTTGAGAGTGAGTGAGAGAGGGAAGGGGGTAGGAGAGATAGTCCAATCCAACTTCTGTGTGTGTGTGTGTGTGTGTGTGTGTGTGTTTGAGAGAGAGGGGAGGGAGGGAGAGAGGGAGGAGGGAGAGGAAGGGAGAAGAAAAATAAAAAGTAAGAAGGAAACTTCCTTCGCAAAGGAGAAAAATAAATGCTGTTGCTTTAAATTGGAACTGAGCATGCTGGCTGTGGAATTCTGGGAGTTGAAGTCCACAAGTCTAAAAAAATTTGAAACCCACCACTGTGGTGCCTCACCAGCCATAAACCTCACTGCACGTCACTGGGAGAGATCCTTTGCCTTGGACAACTGCTAATCAGAATAGTCAATGTGACAATGGATAAATTGTGCTAAACTTATTTCTAGAAACGTGTGTGTTGGATGACAATCAAGTGTACATAGGAAATATAAATCACACTCACTTCATCTGCTTCTATTGATTATACCTTCCTAAACCACCCCAAAATTCATTGGATTCCACTATAGTATAACCTGCAGAGGTCCTGAGAAGCAAAGTCCAAAGCATTTCAAACATTTTGAAATTTATAAAAAAGATGACAGCTAAACTAAATGTGATGTTCAATATATTATTTTCAGACGAGATTTCAGACTTATGAAATACAATCTGAGTTTGTGGCAGAAGACTGTGAGGTTAGCTCTTTCTCTAGTGTTATTTCCACAATGGAGTTCACAATAGTTGCTATACAAGAACAAAGTTCAAAACAAATTATGGTTAGTAGTTTATTGACCCATAGAAAATAAAAGGCTGTGCATACTTGCAAAATACTTTGGACTTTGTGTGAGCATGCCTTTTCTCTTATTAATTAACAGCCCCATTTTTTCAGGCTTCACAAAAGCCTGGAAAAAAACATAGCAAGTACTTTGTGTGTGATGGTGTATTTGTGCAGCTTTATATTTGCAATACTCTAAAATGGAATCATGGCAGATGACTCTCGGTTTTTTTATTGCATCCTGAAGTCAGGTTTATTTAAAGTACAGGATTAGAGATTGTGAGTTCTAGTGTTCCCTTTGGTGTGAAAGCTATCTGAATAATTTTGGCCCACTCTCTCTCTCAGCCCAAGCTACCTCAAAGAGTTGTTGCTGTGGCAACATTTAATTTAATTTAAATTATTAGATTTTGAGATTACCTAATTCCAGAAGGCCCCAAGGATCTTACAATATTTGAAATACATAATTTAAAGCATGGCTGCCTAGATAAAATACTATCAATAACGTTCAGATAAACATTCAGCAGGAATGTCACACATTCTAACCCCAGGCCTCAGAACAGAGCTATGTCTTAAAAAACCTCTGGAGTACTCGGACAGTTGGCCCCATATGTATCTGAAAAGTTGTTCTTCCAGAGGGCAGAGGCTGTGACAGATTCCTTTGGCAACACAAAGTCACAATATTTAATGGATAGGACTGAGAGCATACCTACTCTGCCTGAGTGTACTGGATGAGCATAAACAATTGGAGACAGGCAATCCCTCAAATAACCAGGCCCTATGTCATGAAAGGCTTTGTAGATGATGAGCAGCATCTTTAATTGCACCTAGAAGCCAATTAGTAACCAAGCTTGCACAGCAACTATAACACACGGGCATGTAGCAAGGCTTATTTAACCACACCCTTGCATTTTGAACTAGTTGTACCTTCCAGGTGGTTTTCAAGGGCAGCCCCATGTACCGTATATTGCAAGGAGAACCGGACGTGAGTAACTGTCTGAAGGATCTTCTGATTAAGGAAAAGGTGCAACTAATGCACAAAATGAATGTGTGCAAAAGTCCTCCTGAACCCGGCTGTTCCTTGCTGTTTGAACAGTAGCTCAAGAGGATCCCACGTTGCACACCTACCTATCTTGAATGGAAAGTACAACCCCATCCAAGACTAATAGCAAAGCCATCCCTGATCTCAAGGGCCCCATACATATCTAAGCAGTCCAGGGCTGAGATGTACAACTGGGTATGATCAGCATACTGAAAATACTAGACTTTGAACTGATGAATTATCTCACCCAGTGATTTCACATTGAGGTTCAAAAGGAAAGGCAGAGCAAAACAGAGGCTAATACATTTATTTATAAAGAATTATGAATGACAGCACAAGATTTGAAGTAGTTGCTAGGTCTATAAAAGGTGAACATTCCAGGCATTTTTTTTGCTGGTAGCTCCCAGAATGGTATCCACCTTGAGCATGTATGTCCCTGCCCTCATGTATGGATTTTACAGGAGATTTCTCTGTTGCTGTTTATTTCAAAGAGTGCGTCCTGTGTGGCATTTTCAGTTATACTGACCAACAGGAGGCATAATGTAATCAGTTCACTCTGAATGGAACTCTTCAAATCCAAATAACCATATATTATTCTATGGGGTTCAAACCCTCTAGTGGAAAATGAACTCACTGATCTTCCCACTTTAGATAACTAACTACAGTGCATTCTGACAGCTTCTAGGTATCCCTTCCTGCAAGTACTTAAGTATCATCCTTTGTTGATATTTCTAGCACAAATCAAGGCCTGTTGTCATTCCTGTGTTTTCTCTGCAGACCCAGCCAATGTCACTTGCTACAGCCCTATTTTTATGCATGGCTTGAAAATGCTGGAAGAGGCACAGGAAGAACTCTACTACAAGTGCTACATCCATTTCAGCAACCAAGACTATCTCTTTTTGGGGTTAGTTGGCTTTGGTATATTTTCTGCTGGCACTGTGTTAGCCTGGTTGATGGGAGTATGTGCAGTGATATATGAGTACTTAACTGCCAGAGGAGAAGATGATAAGGAGGAAGAGGAAACAGAGAACTAGAATGACTTGTATCTATGCATAACCAATGGAGCCCGATGTATGTTTATTGTAAGTATCTTCCAGCCCATTCACTAAGCTTGTAAACAGTGGGACTTTCTTCTCAGTAAAAAACATAAACAGATTGTATGGAGGCTGTAATTGTTAGCAAAACGCTACTGAAGTAGATCCCATTCAATAGAGTGAAGGGTTTTTTATTTTAATTTACATATTTTATTCTACTGTAAAAGATGGTTCAGAATAAAAATCAAAACAATTAAAAATAAATATCACACTTTCACATAAAACCCCATAAACTGTATTTCATATACATATCACAGTTATAAACCAATAATTATCATTATTATTCAGTGCTAAAATAATGATGGAAAATCCATCTCGAGAAAAGACACTGCACTTTTATCTAGGCATTTTCATATTTATAGTTCTGCTTCTAAAAAGCCCCCAGTGCATAGATTTTATCTGGCCTAAGAATTACACTGTGGAATAAATGTCAGTTTGAAAGATTCCAAGGATGGGATTACATACATGGGCATCAGAGAAACACAGACTTAAAAATAACGGGATTCCCAGTTTTTCCCATTATGGGGGAAAATACTGCCTAGAGCAGTACTCGTCAAAGGACTGGAGCTAGCTTGAATAAAAAGAATTGCTTTTATGTTTTTAAGTCCATTTCTTCAAAACCTAAACATTTAATAACATTCCATAATGAAAAAAATATAACAATAAAGTATTGTATTACCCACCAGCACTGAAACTTATTTCAGTGAATCCCTAAAATTGGCTCAATTCTCTTAGGCACTCATTATTGCAACTTTTAAAAAAGTATTCTTGAGAAAGGTTTTAAAAAAGGCTGAACATCAAGTACATGTCATATTCTAAAGAGGGATACCCCCTGATTTGAAAGCATGGGAGACACTATTCCATTCTTCAGGGAGCTCAACATAAATGTATAGTGGCTTGACCAAAGCAAGTCCCTTCTTTTCTCCAGAGATGGTAGCCAGCACCAAGATGGAACACTTGAATCGAATTATTGATCACTTATGGAAACAGAATCCTCAAAGGAGAGCCCAAAGTCCTTGCTCCCTAGATCAGGAGTGTCAAACTCACGTCATCACAGCAGTGTCACGTGATGTATCAAGACTTTCCCCCCCTTTGCTAAACCGGGCATGGCCAGTGTGTGACACACCCAGCTCGCGGGTGAGGAGCTTGACAGCCCTGCCCTAGATCGAGAGGTTTCCACATAATATCGGAGGAGGAGGAGGAGGGGGAAGGGGAAGGGGGAGAAGAAGAAAGTTAAAACTTGCTCTGGTTTTTGTGCAAGTGTCTGTGTGGGTTTGCTTAAAGGAAGCTCAATTACCTGATTCTCAGCCAATTCTCAGGCTCTTTTGGAACACAAATTTAGAACTAATCTGGAACAGTTCCAAATACATGTCCCAAAGTAACCCAAACAGTAACAGCATGAAAAGAGTTGCTCCATAATGCAGCAGCGGCATTTTATAATCAGCTTTCTTTCTCTCCTATTTCACTATGGAAATCTATCCTCCCCACTGTAATTGCTTGTCAGTTGCCCTACAAGCTCTGTAGCCTCTGACCCTCCAGCCTCTGAGAAGACGATCAATTTAGAGACCTGGTGGATAAATAGGAAGAAACTCATTGGAAAGAACTAGACATTTCATTGCTCAAAGCAGAATGATGAGAAGGTTTGGGAGAAGTCTATACCAGTAAGTACCAGGCTGATCCTGAGGTCACCTGTTAACAACACTAAGCAGGAGTTAATGTAGCATGTCACACTGTATGGTTAGTAAAGCTAACCAGTAGCCAATATTAGTTTGTTAACAACAGATCATGCCAGACAACTCTTATTGCTTTCTTTGATAAGTGACTAAATAGTGGATCAGGAAAACACTGTGGATATACTGTAGCATATTTAAACTTTAGTAAGGCATTAACCAAGTAGACCATATCCACGTTTGGGTAAGGTAGAACAATGTGGGGTAGACAGTACCACTACAAGATGGATTCACTCAGTCTGAATGGAACAATATCTACATGCAGGGAAGCATGAAATGGGGTACTTCAGGAGCTTTTCAACATCTTCATAAATTATCTAGATAAGAGGATAGAAAGAATGCTTATCAAATTTCACTGATGATGTAAAACTATTCAATACCATCAACAATGTTGCTGCCCTACAAAGTGACCTTGACTATGTGTCAGAATTGTCAATCAATTGGCAACTCCAAATCTCAACCAACAAATGCTCTGTCTTACACATTGGTAACAAAAATCAAAACACCAAATAAAAGCTGGGTGGATACGACCTCATAGATGACCCTCACTCTGTCAAGGATCTTGGAGTACTCATCTCAAATGATCTAAGCCCAAGAGCTCACTTTAACAGCATTGCCACAAAGCGTTATGAACCAAATTTTGCAAAGCTTGGTAACATTGGTAACAATGTACTGCAAACTAGGGCCTACAAAACCTTTGCTAGACCAATTGTCAAATACAGCTCGTCTGCCTGGAATCCGTACTATATTTCAGACATTAACACAATTGAGCAAGTCCAGAGATATTTCACGAGAAGAGTACTCCACTCCTCTGCTCACAATAGAATTCCTTATGCCACCAGGCTTGAAATCTTGGGCTTGAACAATCTAGAACTAGGCTGCCTACAGTCTAACCCAAATATTGCAGGAAATAACGGAGCTTGGTCTTCTCAGGATCAAGGAAAAGTGTATTGGCAGCCAGGTTCAGAAAGCAAGCATGTAATTTCTGAACAGTCTTCTAATAGCAAACACGCATTCTTATACTTTGACAAAGACAGCGTCACCTGGAAATACTTAACCCATTTCTTATTGGTTACTCTGAGGAATAAGCCTTATTAAGTAGATAGGGTCTTACTTCTCCTTTTGTCTTGGGCCATAGGTACTGACTACATGTCTTTAAGCGAACTTTAGCTGAACCTTGTGGTTTTGTGAGAACTATTGAACTCTGCGGTTAGGCACTGACTTCCCGTTCTTTTGCAAGCTGCAACTCTACCTATGTCACCTTTTAATATAGATGTAAAAGGGGCCCTGAGAGGCTGTCTAGGCTGACTCAGTAGGTTTCACACTTAATATCCAATTCTTAATTTACGTCCTGCCTCACAAGCATAGTACACAAAATTATATGCTATAACGTCCTACCTGTCAATGACTACTTCAGCTTCAACCGCAATAATTCACAAGCAAACAATAGATACCAACTCAAGGTAAACTGTTCCAAACTCGATTGCAGAAAATATGACTTCAGCAACAGAGTGGTCAATGCCTGGAATGCACTACCTGACTCTGTTGTTACATCCTCAAACCCCCATAACTTTAACCTTAAACTGTCTATTGTGGATCTCACCCCATTCCTAAGAAGTCTGTAAGGGCGTAAGCACACCAGCATGCCTACCATCCCTATCCTACTGTTCCCATTTATTCGTAACCATTTCTTGTGTTCACATCCATGTTTATACTTATATCTGTTATCTCATACATGTTTGAGAAACTAAATAAAATAAATAAAATAAAATAATTCTGCAGACTAAATCAAATTAGGGGGAATTGCTAGCACTTTGAAGGATAGATTCAAGATTCAGAAGGATCTTTACAGATTTGAGCATTGGGTCGTAGCTAACAAGATGCTCTTCAGTAGTGAAACAAATAAGATCCTAAACTTTGGCAGGAAAAACCAAATGCACAGGTATAGAATAGGCAGTACTTGGCTCAATAATAGTAACAATGAGAAGGGTCTAGGTCTCCTAGTGGACTACTGCTTAAGTATGAGCAGCTGCCAAAAAAGCCAATGCAGTCCTAGGCTTCATCAACAGAGGGATGGCATCAAAATCACAAGAAATGATAGTACCATTTTATACTATATGTCAGCCTTCGCTTTGCTGCATGCTTGGCTGCCATGGAAACGGGGAGGGTGGGGGATGTTGTTTATTATGTGTGCTGGAGGAAGAAGGGGCTAGGTGGCGATATCGCTAGACTCAACGGTATCACATTCCATTCTGATGACCACTCTGGACGTGTTACCCTTTAGGGTGCTTTCAATTTAAAGTATTACCCTTCGGCCTCCAGGGGGCGCCATCAGTCTTTATGCAACTGATCAATGAAGTATTGCATGAGCACCTGTACAAGGGCGTTATCATTTATCTTGATGATATCATCATCTACACAGAAACATGTGAGGAACACGTGAAACTAGTCCGTTCTGTTTTACGTAAACTGAGAGCAGCCGAACTTTACGCTAAACTTTCTAAGTGTGAATTTAACCAAGAGAAAATAGACTACCTTGGGTATCGCATCTCGGCAGAGGGTATTGAGATGGACCCTGGAAAAGTCAAAGCTGTAACAGAATGGGGCCCCCCTCGTACCCGTAAGCAATTACAAAGTTTCTTAGGTTTTGCCAACTTTTACCGCCAATTTATACCTTCTTTCGCTAGTATTGCTCTGCCTATCACGAACCTACTCAAAACAAACGGAGAGAGCAAACCACGGCCAGGTTCCCCCCTAAACTGGACTATGGAGTGCCAAGCTGCATTTGAAAAGCTAAAGCGCTTATTTGCGGCGGAACCAGTGCTGAATCATCCAGATGTCAATGCCCCTTTTATGATTCAAGCAGATGCTAGCGACGTAGCAGTTGGAGCTGTCTTATTACAATACAACCCACAAGGTCAACTACAACCCTGTGCTTACACCTCTCGTAAGTTATCCGATACTGAGAGAAGATGGGCGATCTGGGAGAAAGAAGCATTTGCAGTTCGTTGGGCACTCATGTCTTGGCGCCATTTTCTGGAAGGTGCCCCTCACCCATTTGAGGTATGGACTGATCACAAAAATTTGGAGTCACTGACGATGTCTCGTAAACTCTGCCCAAAGCAAGTGCGCTGGTCTCAATACTTCAATCGTTTCAACTTTACTCTGAAATACATCCCCGGGGGGAAAAACTTCATGGCTGACGCCTTATCCAGACTACCTCAATATGACAGCTCTAAACTTTCAGTTATTCAACCTGTGCTTCCGCTGTATAGCATGGCCACCCCGGTTGTAACCAGAAGTCATTCCGTTCTGCAGACCGACCCACCACCTGAATTAATCTCTAGGATTAAAACGGAACTTCTCACCGATGAATGGTATTCCGCCCACTCTGGGGATTGTGCCTTGAGAGATGATCTACCTTGGATTGGATCAAAAGTCTATAATAATAATAATAATAATAATAATAATAATAATAATAATAATAATAATAATAATAATAATAATAATAATAATAATAATAATAATAATAATAATAATAATAATAATAATAAATTTAATTTGTTGACCGCTCCCTCTCCCCGAAGGGACTCGGAGCGGTGCACAGGGCAAATAAAACAATAAATATACACACATAATAAGAACAGATTAAATGATATCCCTGCGCTAAAAATTCCCAGTTAAAAATTACTAAAATCCCCATCTAAAATTATTAACAACCCCATAGAAGGGAGACTACCCTAGGCCGGCCAAGCAGAACAGATATGTTTTTAGTTTTAGACGGAAGGAGCGGAGGTCCGTGGTTGTTCTAATGTCGGGGGGAAGGTCGTTCCAGAGGGCTGGGCCCGCCACAGAGAGAGCCCTTCCCCTGGGCGTCGCCCGCTGACAAAGTCTAGTGGACGGCACCCGGAGAAGTCCCTCTCTGTGTGAGCGAATAGGCCGTGTGGATGTATGAGGCAGGATCCGATCCCGCAAATAGCTAGGTCCCGAGCCATGGAGTGCTTTAAAGATGATAACTAGGACCTTGAAGCGCACCCGGAAGACGACAGGCAGCCAGTGCAGCTCGCGCAAGAGCGGTGTTACATGGGTAAACCTTGAGGTTCCCATAATTGCTCGCACGGCTGCATTCTGGACTAGCTGAAGTCTCCGAGTGCACCTCAAGGGGCGCCCCATGTAGAGAGAGTTACAATAGTCCAGTCGGGATGTCACGAGAGCATGAGTGACTGTGCGGAGGGCGTCCCGATCCAATGGGGGCGCAACTGGCGAACCAGGCGAACCTGGTAAAATGCCCTCCTGGCCTATGTCCCTGCAACGATTACTGTAACGCTCTCTACATGGGGCTCCCCTTGAGGTGCACTCGAAAGCTGCAGTTAGTGCAGAATGCGGCCGCGCGGGTGGTTATGGGTGCCTCAAGGCAAGCCCACGTAACACCTCTCCTGCGCGAGCTGCACCGGCTGCCTGTGGCCTTTCGAGTGCGCTTCAAGGTGTTGACCACCATCTTTAAATCGCTCCATGGCTCGGGGCCTAGCTATATACGAGACCGCCTTCTGCCCCATACATCCCTTCGTCCGGTCCGCTCCCAGAGAGCGGGCCTACTCCGGGTGCCGTCGGCTGGGCAATGCCGGCTGGCGACACCCAGGGGAAGAGCCTTCTCTGTGGCGGGCCCGGCCCTCTGGAATGACCTACCCCCCGACCTTCGCACTACCTCGGACCTCCGCCTCTTCCGCCAACGTCTTAAGACGTACTTATTCCAACAAGCCGGCCTAGGATAGCCCCCCGCGTCTGACTTTTAAATATAAATTATAATTTGGTTACGGTTTTAATAATGGTTTTTAGCACGGGCGAATTAATTTAATATATTTTAATTGATGTATATTGTATTTATGGTTTTATATAATGCCTGTGCGCCGCCCTGGGTCCTAACAAGGAGAAGGGCGGGGTATAAATTTAATAAAATAAATAAAATAAATAAACGCTTCGACCGTTTGTCTTACAGAGGGCACATGATTCAAGGTTGGCTGGTCATTTTGGATTTGTAAAGACTATGCATTTGGTTAAACGCCAGTTCTGGTGGCCCTCGCTGAAAAAGGACATTGAATCCTATATTGCCAATTGCCCAATATGTGCCGCTTCGAAACGTTCTCCTGGCAAACCTCACGGTCTTCTCCAATCCGTAGCGCGACCGGAGGCTCCTTGGAAGGAAATATCTATGGACTTTATTGTTGACCTTCCAAATAGCCAAGGTTTTACAGTTATATGGGTTGTTACAGATTTATTCTCCAAGCAAGTTCACTTTGTACCATGCTCAAAAATACCATCGGCTAAGACTTTGGCAAAACTGTTTCTGACTCATATTTATCGCTTGCATGGCATCCCGAAGCGCATCATCTCTGATAGGGGTGTTCAATTTACTTCGAAATTTTGGAAGGAATTTTTGATACTAATTGGCTCCACCCAGGGCTTAAGCTCCTCCCACCATCCGCAGACTAATGGGGCTTGTGAAAGGGCCAACTCGGTTCTGGAGCAGTATTTATGTTGTTTTATATCCAACAGGATGACTGGGCTGACCTCCTGATTCATGCTGAGGTAGCCTACAACAATTCAGTTCATAGTAGTACTGGCATGACCCCATTCAAAATAATTTATGGTCAGGACTTTGTACCAATCCCTGAGCTTCCTCATGACCCTCCCACAATTCTTTCGCTCTCGGACTGGAGTGGTAAACTGTCGGCTGTTTGGCCCATTATTCGGAAAACATTGGATGATGCTCATGAGTCGCATAAGCTGTACGCCGATAGGAAACGAGCAGTGCCTCCACCGTACAAAGTTGGTGATCGGGTTTACGTCTCTACTAATTATTTGGATAACCCTCAGAAGTGCAAGAAGCTTGGTCCGAAGTTTGTGGGTCCCTTTATGATCACCAAAATAATAAGTTCTGTTTCTGTTAAACTGGACCTTCCAAAATCCTATCGACGCCTTTACCCAATTTTCCATGTCCACCTGTTGAAACCTGAACGCCTGTCGCACCTTCGCAAACCATACCCTGGTTCTCCCAAATCCGTGTTGGTTGAGAGGGAACAACACTACGAAGTTCGGGACATTTTAGATTCCAGAGTGTATAGGAACAAAGTACAGTACCTTGTAGTTTGGAAGGACTTTCCTACCTCCCATAATGAATGGGTTGACAAACGCCACGTTAAGGCCCCGAAGTTACTGAGACAGTTTTATGCCAAGTATTCTGATAAGCCTTGAACTGTATCTTTTTCTTCTCTGTGTGTGTTGTTATGTGTTCCTGTCTTTTTCGTCTGTTTTACAGGGTTGAACACTTTTCTTCTGGAGGAGGACCGGATGTCAGCCTTCGCTTTGCTGCATGCTTGGCTGCCATGGAAACGGAGAGGGTGGGGGATGTTGTTTATTATGTGCTGGAGGAAGATGGGGCTAGGTGGCGATATCGCTAGACTCAACGGTATCACATTCCATTCTGATGACTACTCTGGACGTGTTACCCATCTGACACCGTGGATGATATTGCATTGGACACTATTGTGGGGGTCATGGGTTATTGGGGTTTGGCTTATGCTTTGATATGTATGCTTCGCGCCTAAAGTAGCCATTCCTGGCTTAACCTACGCTGCTGTCCTTTCTTATTCAGCAAAAGTAACCTTAATCAATTGAAACCTGCTTAAGTGTGGTCTTTCTTGAATAACGGAAGAAGTAAGCATGACACTATACTAGTGATGGCGCACTTGGAATACTGCATCTAATTCTCGTTATCTTGATACAAAAAAAGAAATGTAGAGAAGAGCAACTAATATAGGAAGGAATCTACTGGATAAATCATATGAGGATCAGTTAAGGGTATATGTAGCCTAACAAAGAAACGAATTAGGGGTGACATGATAGCTATCTTTCAGTATATGACGGGCTGCCATAGAAAGGTGGGCGTTGACTTTTTCCAAAGCACTTGAGGGCAGGATATGAAGTAACAAATGGAAGCTCATCAGAGGGAGCTCTAACCTGAAACTAAAAAGTTCCTGATGGTGACAATTAACCAATGGAACAGCTTGCCTCACAGAGTTGTGGGTGTACTGTCACTGGAAGTTTTCCACAAAGGATTGGACAACTATTTGTCTGGGACAGTATAGGGACTCCTGCCTTGGGCAGGGGGTTGAACTAGAAGACCTCCAAGGTCCCTCCAGCCATATGATTCTATGAACATTCTGAGTCCTGTTTTCCTGCAATATTCTAGAAATCTTGCATCATATTGGGCCAATTTTGAGGGGGATGGGACTTCTGCTTTAGAGAATGAATGGCAGGGTAATCAGACTAGCAGCCTACCTGCTAGGAGAAATAAGCAATTATCATGGAAGGATCACATTTCACTGCCCTGCTATACCAACTAAACAATATTAGAGCACTAACAGGGCTACAAATGCAACCAGACTGGGTTGAAGTGAACACTATATGGGAATCTGAAATACTCAGGTGTACCAGGGAATTTATCTACATGCAAAAACTAAATTGAACTTTTAAGTGTTTGGATTTCAGAGTAAAAGCTCTTATCCCTCTGGGTCGCAGAGATTTGTATAACTTGTTTTAAGAATAACTCAAAAATATCAACATATATGTGAATTTATTTTTAAAATTTATCTGTGCAATAGTGTGCCTCATGTTCCACTATTATTTGCACATGAACACACCTACAAGTATATCCGGTGCTGTAGAACTCTACCCCTTTAATAACAGAATACAGTAATGGAGATTTAGTTCCAGATAGATCTGATGGGACAAATAGCAGTAGTTGAGACTTAATCGCTACATATCCCAAATAAGTTAAAGAACAGCTAGTAAAAAAGATTAAGGCAAAACAGGCCGGAGGTTCATCCTGCCTTTATAGTGCCTCAAGTGGAATAAAATAGCCCATCAGCAAAATTTGGAAACGGCAAAATTCTAGAGATGTTAAATTGAAGTATTGCAAACAAAGTATTATGAGAACTTGTTTCCCTCCTATCCATTTTAACACCGTTTGCAAGACTGAAAAGCCACCAGCACTAAGGTTATCATATGAGTCTACAGCGTATGAGCTGCAGAAATCCGGACGTCAGAATGACAGCAAAGAGCACCCATAGAGCATCAAGAAAGAACGAACATTAGAGTCAGAGGAAGAACTCGCGGCGCCCACAGGAACCTCTCGGGGCGGAGCTATTTCAGGTTCTCCCTGGCGCGGGCAGGTGCTGAACTTCCCGCTAACAGGAGGAGGGTGATTCGGCTGAGTGGCTGCTGTACGGTCCTACTGCTTTGGCCCTTTGATTGCCGAATCAGCTCGCAGAGAAGGGTGAGCGCCTGCCCGCTTGCAGGGAAAGCCTTTCCGAAGGCCGCTAATCGTGGTAAAGATGTTTTCTTTGCCTGTCCTTCCCGGGGGTGGTGGTGGGGATTACTCCTTACCACACCTGTGAGACTGAGGCGGTTGAGCTCTTCCATTTACACCGGAATCGTCCCTGCAGATTTTAGCTCTTGTCAGCTCTCTACAAAACCTTCTGCGGGAGGTCCGCTTTCATATTGCTCCCGACTAGCCAATCGTATTTTAAAGTGGTATTTGGCGAGTGTAGCGTGAACCACAGTTCCGCTGTTTCTCACAAAATATGGATACCGCCATTGCTTATTTCTGTCCCTAAAGGAGTGCATAGTTTGGAGCCAAATTCTTCCTCTCCGGGCTCTGCTTTGAAACTTAGTTCTTCTCACTGCCAGGAATTTTCTCTTTAGTTGAGGTTAGCTTGGCTATGCTATAGGTGTTTAAGGCTTGTAGGTATATATGGGGTGCTTACGCTTCTCATTATGGGGAAAGGTATCTTTCTTTTAGCCGAAATATAGTGAAATTAGAATTAAAAAAATTATTAAATATATTTAAACATTAAAAAACAAAACACAAATTTCCACTCTTTACAGCATTTCCGTATTGGTATAATAAATATTCATATTTACATACGCTCTATTTCTATAGTTCATTAATCTATATTGTCATTTAGGTCGTAATAATATTTACAAATATATACAGTATTGTAGATATTACATAATTCAAAATTTGAAATTAGAATTTTATGCAGCACAGAATTGTTTCCTTCAAGCAAGTAGCTCCAAACTTATATATTTCAGTAACTTGCAAAAGAAAAAAAAGGAACCTAAAGTTCTGCGTTAGTCAGGCTTCACAGTTCTGATTTTGGTGTGATATGGAAGCACAGGAGAGAACAGAGCAAGACCGGGGTACTTTTTAAAGTTTAAACTAGGAGAACAAGAGGAGGGTGGGCTATTTTGCTTCCTGAATTGTTTTTTGAAAGACTGCCTACGGAGAGAAAGCAACTTGCTATGTTTTTAAAATCAGTTTTTCTGTACCCAAATTTTGAATTATTTCGTATTTGAATACAACTTTGCTTCGTTACTAGGGTATTGAGAAGAAAATAAAGAAGGCATAGGAAACATTAGCTGCCTGCAGTGTTCTTTATATTTTGTATCCTGCTTTTATTTTATAAATAACTGAAGGGGGTTGAACTTACAGTACCAAATATTCTTTGCTCCTTTTATTTTCCCCCCAACAACCTTGTGAGATGGGTTAGGCTGAGAGAGGATAATTGGTTCAAAGTCATCCAGCCGACTTTCATGCTTAAGGTGGAACTTGAACTCATCACCTACCAGTTTGAATCTCCCTTTGCAAATATTTCAGATACAAGGATTTACCACTGCTTGTTTTAATGAATTTATTCATAGTGGTTATGGCTACTGCTACTAGGGCTTGGTGAGATTTGTAAGAGTAGACTTGAGGAAAATTCAATTTAGTCCCAAATATATCTTTGCTCACATAGTATAAAAATGCAACTTCATTTACAGTGAGAATGCAGCTTTAAGTACTGTATCAACATATACTAGAACTTATATTGATTTTATGTAAGGACCTGAAAATTATGAAAGGCAGATGAATTGGGACAATAGTTTGGAATTATGACTGAATCCTGCAAATTGGAGATATTTTGAAATAGCCTGTCTTCATTTTTTACCTCATTAAGGACTTGTACATTGACATCTCACCTTTACTGGAATATTGAAATACTCTTTATTGGCCAAGTGGATACCCAGGAATTTGTCTCCTTTGCATAAGCAATTAGAATGATTACAAAGTGTTTTTTTCCAGTAATCACTCAGAGACAGTTAACCAGCATAGGCTTTGCTTAGGCACTTATTTTAAAAGGAATATTATCTTGTTTTCTAGAAAAATGTTGTTTATTTTCTAAGGCATTTGCTATTTCAATCCCCTTATGAACTATTCTATAGTTCATAATTCTAGCTATATTGTCAGGTGAAACAAATCATTAATATCAGAACACCAAATGCCAAAGAAGAAAGCTTTGGGAAAAAATTCTAAATAATTTCCAGGAAACCAGTTACTGTATATTTTTTCTGGCTTGAGTTTTAAATCATGCTAAACTGTGGTTTGTAGAATTATTTGTGCTCCCTGTGACTTTACAATGATGTCCCTTTGTGCTCATTTACTTCCAGCACAATCTAAACATGTTTTGTTTGAAACAAAGTCTTGAAACAAGACTCACAGAATTCTTTGGAATTTATTCTGATATAGGTACCTGAATGCCCAGCAGATGATATCAATTTGGTTGGCTCTAGCATCAGGGGTGTCATATTGGCAGCCCACGGCCCAGAGGCATCACACATAGGCCATGCCTACCTCCAGCTCCATGAATGTTGTGAAATATCACGTGAGACAATGTGACCATGAGTTTGACACCCATGCTCTAGCTAATAGTTAGAAAGGAGATCCCCAGGAAAACCCAAACTTGAGAAAACTGAAGCTTGAGAAAATCCATCCTGGGTAAAAATCAGAGGTGGGTTGCCAATTTTTCTACTACCAGTTCGGTTGCGCTTGCGTGTGCCACTGTAGCACATGTGCAGAAGCATCCAGGAGGGTGAGCGGAGCCTCCTGACGCTGCTACTACCAGTTCGCCCAATCCGGGCCGAACCAGCAGCAGCCCACCTCGGGTGAAAGTTACTCTATTACCCTATTTTTATTTTCAAAATTAGCGTTATGGAAAAAACAAAGAACTCTCAGCTTCCCAGTGATGAAATCGGTATGCTTTCAATCTACCAAAGTTCTTAAAAGATTTAACATACGGTTTCTCCTGTAGGATGTGTAATGAAGCTACACAGAAGAGATGTGAATATTACCACAAAGTTGCCTTATTTGTTTCTGTTTTCTTGTGGTCCTTTAAAACTTTCTCTAGGAAGGTTTAAGTTATTTCAGGATGGAGAAAAAGTTGGTTGTTGGCTTTGACAATGATGGGCCCAAGAACAAGCTTCAGAAGTGCTAATCTGTAGAAATCAGCCTCTATTTTGCTTTACTCACTTGCTTTACTCTTAATTTTTTAATGTTCTCTTCAGGAGGAAAGAATGTAAGTATTACCTGTTTATATCAGATGATATATTCTTACCTACTGCATATTGGAATAAACATGTACTAACATACTACTTTGAACTTTCTTCATAGGACCAAAATGGTGGCTTTCTCAAAAGAATATGGCTATGTGATTCTCACTGGTACTGCCAGTTTTGTCCTGATAACACACCTAGCAGTAAATGTGGCGAACGCACGCAAGAAATATCATGTGGAGGTAAGCATGGGTGATTTTCCCAGAATTCCCCTACTTAGCTATTTCTGGAGGCAGAAACTCTAGCATTTCCTGAAAGGGTGTGTGTGTGTGTAGAAATGTTGTGAATACTTCAAGATGAATTATGTAAAATACTGTGCTTCACCTTTCAGGAAACAGTATTTTTTTTTAAAATGATTAATATATTGTATAATAATAAAGAATAAACAGGTAAAATAAGAAACCAATTAAAAAAAATCATAGCATATGGGAAGGAATTCAGAACTATTAAAAAGGTCCAGTGAGAATCTATCAACCTGATTTATACAGGGAGCCTTAGGTGCCTTTAATTTAAGGGCACAGATTTTGTTCCAATAAATTGGATCCATACCACTTATAATTTTAAAAGATAAAGTGAATAAAGATTTGGGTTGCAGAAATGAGTAAAGTCAGTAAGTGGCAATGAAGCGATAAGGCATTTCTCAAAGCATTACAACCTCAGTGGGGGCTGCAAAAGTACCAGTAATTAAAACATGATTCCATGAGACTTTCACTTAGCAACAGCAATCCCTAAAGTGCCAGCTTCCCTGACTTGTGGATCACCAAGTAGCAAGTGGGTTTTGTCCCACATAAGCCCTTGAAGGCCCAGTGCAAGTTGCATGCAAGTTGGGAAGTGCTGAAGTGCAGCCTGAGATCAAGGAGGCCAGAGAAAGAATATGCTGTAGCTCAAGGGCTATATGGCATGCCATGGCTCTGGGGCGGCAAGAAACTCCTGAGGTGCAACACAATGCAAAGTCTAACTCCAGTCTCATGATGAAACTATTATGTATGCTCTGGGGGAGAGAGCCTCTGGCATCTAGCAGCTACTTCATGAAGGGGCATGATAGCAGTCTGCAGTGTCTTAAGCAGCTGCCACAAAGAAGGGGGGGGGGGGAGGAAGATATATTCCAAAGCACCTGAAGGCAGGACAAAAAGCAATGGATAGAAACTAATCAAAGAGAGAACCATCCCTGAACTAGGAAGTACTTTCCTGACAGTTACCGCAATCAATCAGCGGAGTGGCTTCCTTTTAGAAGTTAATGGTTGCATCTTTACTGGAGTTTTTAAAGAAGAAATTAGACAGCCATTTGTTTGAAATACTATAGGGTCTCCTACTTAAGCAGGGGTTGGATTAGAAGATCTCCATGATTCCTTCCAATTCTGTATTCCATATCTTGTATTCATGCTTGATCAGTAGTGGGGGGAAAGATAGCAAAGGTCAACTAGAGTAATACAATACAATACAATAGCAGAGTTGGAAGGGACC
Organism: Rhabdophis nuchalis; assembly: GCA_039707465.1. Taxonomy (NCBI): domain Eukaryota; kingdom Metazoa; phylum Chordata; class Lepidosauria; order Squamata; family Natricidae; genus Rhabdophis; species Rhabdophis nuchalis. The sequence continues at coordinate 122,082,237 of CM077644.1, forward strand.
TTGTAGGTCTGCTAGTCCAACCCCCTGCGTGGGCAGGAACCTTATACCATTTCAGACAAATGGCTATCTAACATCTTCTTAAAGACTTCCAGGGTTGGGGCATTCAGAGTGTCAGAGTTCAGGGTTGGGCATTCAGAGTGTCAGAGTGTCAGGGTTGGGGCATTCAGAGTGTCAGAGGTCACAAAGTTCAGGCTGTCAGAAAGGTATAAATGGGGAAGTTAATTAACCTCTGCAGTTATAAGTGCAGGCAGACTGGCAGTGAAATACATGACTCTTAATCACATGACTGTGGGATGCTGCAACAGCCATATCTTTGGGGCTTGCTCATAAGTCCCTCCATTCAGCACCATTGTAACTTTGGTTACTGAACAAATCTGAAATCAAGAAATTCCTGTGTCCAAAACACCAACTCTTCAGTAGTTCTTGTTGAATGTTCAGTGACTGTTTGAAGTTACAACGATGCTGAATATGGGAGACTTCTAGTTGCAGCTGTTGCTGCATCCCTGGGTCACATGATTGCAATTTGAGCATTTAGCCACCAGTTCATTAATAACTCTTGCAGGTTCCTGCAAGAGTTAATCATGATTTGCAACATTTCCTGCCAACTTCTTACAAAGTCAAACACAAATGGCAATTAGGTGATGTCACATTTTAAACTTGTTTAGCAATGGAGTTGCTTGTACTAGTTATCATAATTATGTGAGGATTACCTGTAAGCAAATAATGAAAATGCGAGTTGATGTTAGCTAAAATAAAGTATCTGTAAAGTTTGTATCAATCAAGAGGAGGTGCTTGAAATAGAAAGGTCAGGATTCCAATACAGAGAAAACATCCTAATGGAGGAAGCTACATTAAATAGAAAGGTTCCCATGAGCAGCATTTCCTCTGTATGTGATCTAGTTTGCATCTTGTTATATTTACTGTATTTTTCGTAGTATAAGACGCACCAGAGTATAAGACATGGTGTCAGATCTGCTTCCATAATAAATCAGGAAAGACCATGCTCAAACTCATTTGGAAAGTTTAAGGTTACTTTTACTAAATATAATAAGACTGCAGCGAAAGTCAAGCAAGGAATGAAACATTTAGGCGCGCAACACACGTATCAAAGCATAACTCCTCCCTTCGTCTCTTGACCCCAGCATATTGTCCAATGCAAAGCCATTCACGACATCAGGTGTATCTCCTGCCCAGGGTCATCATCAGAATGGAATGCAGACCGTTAGCCGAGGTGATAACAGTCCGTAGCCACATCCCTCTCTCCTGCACACTTGTAACCTAGCAACACAAATCCCCCCCCCCCCCCGTTACAATATGACAGTCGAAGCAAGCAAAAGCAAAGGCTGACATCCAGCCCTCCTCCAGAAAAACGACGTCAGTCCTGGAATAAAACACAAACACACAAAAACACCGAGAGGGACAGAGACAAACAGAAAATACACACAGAAAAGAATAACAGTGGTTAAGGCTTGTCAGGATATTTCGCATAAAATTTCTTTAGCACTTTAGGGGCTCGAACGTGGAGTTTATCCACCCACTCGGTATGGGAGGGAGGGAAATCCCTCCACGACACCAGGTATTGAACTTTATTTCTCCACACTCTAGAATCCAAAATGTCTTTCACTTCGTAATGGGGTTCACCAGCAACTAGTAACGGTGGTGGGGGTTCAGATTGTGGTTGCCAAAGATAAGATGTGTGTTCAGGCTTCAATAGATGGACATGGAAAATTGGGTAAAGGTGACGATACGTTTTTGGTAAATCCAGTTTGACTGACACGGAGCTGATAATCTTAACAATGGGGAAAGGTCCAACATATTTCGGGCCCAATTTCCTACATTTCTGAGGGCTCTCCAAGAATCTGGTAGAAAGGTAAACACGGTGTCAAGTTCGCTTCTTCCATTACTCAAGAAAGACCGCACTTAAGCATATTTCAGAATGTTTAAGGTTACTTTTACTGAATACAGAAGAACAGCAAACGAAGGTCAAGCAGGGAGTGACTAGTTTAGGCGCGAAGCGTGTATATCAAAGCATAAGCCAACCCCAATAACCCATGACCCCCACAATAGTGTCCAATGCAATATCCTCCACGATGTCAGGTGGGCAGCACGTCCAGAGCAGTCATCAGAATGGAATGTGATACCGTTGGGTCTGCGATATCATCGACTAACTCCATCTTCCTCCAGCACACATAGTGAACACAACCCCCACCCTCCCCGTTTCCATGGCAGCCAAGCATGCAGCAAAGCGAAGGCTGACATCCGGACCTCCTCCAGAAGAAGGGAGTTCAGTCCTGTAAAACAGACGGAAAAGACAAAACCACACAACAACACAGAAAACGAAACGAGAGAGGTTAAGGCTTATTAGGATATTTAGCATAGAATTGTCTCAGTAACTTCGGGGCCTTAACGTGCTGCTTATCCACCCATTCGTTATGGGAGGGAGGAAAATCCTTCCAAACTACAAGGTACTGTATTTTATTTCTATGCACTCTGGAGTCCAAAATATCCCGGACTTCGTAATGTTGTTGTCCATCCACCACCAGGGGGATAGGAGAATCAGAGTGAGGTTTGCGAAGATGTGACAAGCGTTCAGGTTTCAACAAGTGGACATGGAAAATTGGATAGAGGCGTCGATAGGTTTTAGGGAGGTCTAATTTAACAGAAACAGAGCTGATTATCTTAGTGATCGTAAAAGGTCCTACAAATTTAGGACCTAGCTTCTTGCATTTCTGAGGACTGTCCAAATATCTAGTAGAGACGTATACCCGATCACCAATTTTGTACTGCGGAGGCATAGCTCGTTTTTTGTCGGTGTACAGCTTGTGAGATTGATGAGCATCATCCAATGTTTTTCGTATAATGGGCCAGACAGCAGATAATTTACCACTCCACTCCGCAAGCAAATGAATTGTGGGAGGGTCGTGAGGGAGCTCGGGGATTGGTACAAAATCCTGACCATAGATTATTTTGAACAGGGTCATGCCGGTACTACTATGAACAGAGTTATTGTACGCCACCTCAGCGTGAATCAGGAGATCAGCCCAGTCATCCTGTTGGAAGTTTATAAAACAACGCAAGTATTGTTCCAGAACGGAATTAACCCGTTCGCAAGCCCCATTAGTCTGCAGATGGTGGGAGGAGCTTAAACCCTGGGCGGAGCCAATCAGTCTCAAAAATTCCTTCCAAAATTGCGAAGTAAATTGAGTACCTCTATCTGAGATGATACGCTTCGGGACGCCATGTAAGCGATAGATATGAGTCAGAAAGAGCTTAGCCAAAGATTTAGCCGATGGGATTTTTGAGCATGGCACAAAATGAACTTGTTTGGAAAATAAATCTGTAACAACCCATATAACAGTAGAGCCTTGGCTACTTGGAAGATCAACAATAAAGTCCATAGAAATTTCTTTCCAAGGAGCCTCTGGTCTCGCTACGGATTGGAGGAGACCGTGGAGTTTGCCAGGAGAACGTTTAGACGCGGCACAGACTGGGCAGCTGGCAATATAGGATTCAATGTCCTTTTTGAGGGAAGGCCACCAAAACTGGCGTTTTACTAAATGCATAGTCTTTACAAATCCAAAATGCCCAGCAAGCCTGGAATCATGCGCTTTTTGCAATACAAATGGTCGAAGAGTCGCGGGGACATAAATTTTTGATCCAATCCAGGGTAGATCATCCCGCAAGGTACAATCCCCAGAGTGTGTGGAATACCAGTCATCGGTGAGAAGTTCCGTCTTAATCCTAGTTATCAATTCCGCAGGTGGTTCAGTTTGTAGAATGGAGTGACTTCTGGTTACAACTGGGGTCGCAATGCTACACAGTGGAAATTACGGGTTGAATAACCGAGAGTTTAGAACTGTCATATTGAGGGAGCCTGGACAAAGCGTCAGCCATAAAGTTTTTCCCTCCAGGGATGTAGTTAAGAGTAAAGTTGAAACGATTGAGACCAGCGCACTTGCTTTGGGGAAAGTTTACGGGACGTCGTCAGCGACTCCAAATTTTTGTGATCAGTCCATACCTCAAATGGGTGAGGGGCACCTTCCAGAAAATGGCGCCAAGACATGAGTGCCCAACGAACTGCAAATGCCTCTTTTTCCCAAATCGCCCATCTCCTCTCAGTGTCGGATAACTTACGGGAGGTGTAAGCACAGGGTTGTAGTTGGCCTTGTTGGTTGTATTGCAATAAGACAGCTCCCACACTGTCAGCTTGAATCACGAAAGGTGCATTGACATCTGGATGCTTTAGTACTGGTTCCGCCGCAAACAAACGTTTCAGCTTCTCAAACACGGCTTGGCATTCCATAGTCCAGTTCAAAGGTGAACCTGGTCGTGGTTTGGTCTCCCCATTTGTTTTGAGCAGGTTCGTGATTGGCAGAGCAATGCTAGCAAAAGAAGGGATAAACTGGCGGTAAAAGTTGGCAAAACCCAAGAAACTTTGTAATTGCTTACGGGTACGAGGAGGGGCCCATTCTGTTACAGCTTTGACTTTTCCAGGATCCATCTCAATTCCCTCAGCCGAGATGCGATACCCTAGGTAGTCTATTTTTTCTTGGTTAAATTCACACTTAGAAAGTTTAGCATAAAGTTCAGCTGCTTTCAGTTTACACAAAACAGAACGGACTAGTTTTACGTGTTCCTCACGTGTTTCCGTGTAGATGACGATGTCATCAAGATAAACGATAACGCCCTTGTACAGGTGCTCATGCAATACTTCGTTGATTAGTTGCATAAAAACAGATGGCAGCCCCCTGGAGGCCAAAAGGCAATACTTTAAATTGAAAGCACCCTAAAGGGCAGTTAAATGCAGTCTTCCACTCGTCTCCTTCTTTAATTCTTATTCTGTAATAAGCTTCCCTGAGATCGAGCTTAGTGAAGATTTTGCCTGTAGCTAGATGCGCTAACATGTCCTTCATGAGAGGCAGGGGGTAGACGTTGTGCTCACATATTGTGTTCAAAAACCTGTAGTCTTGAACAAGACGAAGAGAGCCATCCTTCTTTTCTCTAAACATTACAGGGGCGGCTACTCGTGGCCTAGCAGGTTCAATGAAACCCCTTTCCAAGTTTTTGTCAATAAATTTGCGAAGTTCAACCATTTCACGGGGTGTCATAGAGTAAATACATGGTTTGGGAAGTTGCACTCCCAGGAGGAAATCAATGGAACAGTCTGTAGCATGGTGGTGGTGGGGGGGGGTAGCGTGTCACAGGATTTCTCACTAAAAACCTCTTTAAGGTCCCAGTACTCTTTTGGGATCTTTTCTTCTCCTGGTATTACTTCCAGATTGGGAACAGCCCGGCCTGCGTTAACAGGTTCTTGGAGAGGTATTGGTTCAGCCAGAAGTTGCACGTTGGGGTGTTGCGGGGCTGGTTGGGTGGGCGTAGTAGGAGGCAAAGGTAAAGGAATGCGAACCCACCCCTCTTGCCAGTCAATTAGTGGGTTCCATTTCCGTAGCCAATTCAGACCCAAAATGACTGGGTTGTCAGCAATGGGGGCTACAATAAAGTTAATGAGTTCCTGATGGGTGTCCCCAATAGATACTTGAATCGGTTCAGTTACATACAGTGCTGGATTACCACCTGCTACAGTACCATCCATTTGGCAGAAAGCAATAGGAACCTTTAAATTTTTAAGATGAAACCCCATTTGCTGCACTAAGTCCTGTCTGATGAGGCATCGTGAACAGCCAGAATCTAAAAGGGCTAGTATTTTACAATTGCGGCCACTAGATGGAGCCAAAAGATGCAAAGGAATAGTAAGGGGCCCAGAATGGGGACTCACCCAGTTCTCGTCAGAGGAGGCTGTATCCTTCTCCCAGTCATCTGGCTCCACCTTCTGCTGTTGATCGCTGGTAGTTAGATCCAGAGGCTCCGCTCCAAACATCACTTGCTTCGTGCGCATGCATGGGTTTTTCGCGGGCTTTTTTCCTTCAGTCGAAGATTGCGGGCGGGGTTTCTGTTTCATTTTGCAGTTATTGGCCCAATGCCCTTCCTTTCCACAGCGGAAGCAAGCACCAGAGCGAGGCTTAACAGATCTCCGTTCTTTACTTTCCCTTTGGTAATCCCGCCCAAAAGGTTGAGGGGGGGGAAACCCATATTCTCTTTCTTTTTCAAGATCTAACAGGGGTTTTCTTCTAGCTAGATCTATTTCTACATCAGCGGAAAGTTGAAACCAATCCTCAAGCGTATCAGGCGTCTGTTGATGCAGCTTTGATATATAGTTGGGTTTAAGCCTTCAGTATAATTATCGATAAGAGCTTCAACGATCCAGCCGCGCATATAAATGGCCAGCTCACGAAAACGTTGAGTGTAATCCTGAACTGATTTGTTTCCCTGGCGCAGATTCTTCATTTCAATCCGTGCCTTTCTATGAAGGAGGGGGTCTTCGAACTGCCTTCTAAGAGCGGTCATAAATCTATCAAAGTCCTCCATTAAAGGGGAATTATCATTATGCAATGATACTATCCAATCGGCCGCTCTACCCTCAAGAGCCAGAGATACAATTCTTATCTTTGATTCATCATCTCGCAAATCGCTGGCAAATTGTTTAACGAAGTTGCTGACTTGCAGTAAAAAAAATCCCAACTCGCTAGAGTTTTCCCCAAACTTAATTCCAAGGGGGTGGGAGTCTTGCAACTCTGCGTGGTGCGGGACCTCTCTGTTGAGTTGGTCCTGGGGCACCTCCCCTAGGAGTATCAGCGGGTGGTTGGGGGCTCTCCCTCTCTTTTTCCTGGGGGGGGGTCTCTTGCTCTTGTATCTTCCCTTCCCATTCCGAAGGGCTAGGATCCCTACCCCACATTCTTTCTCGGGCTTTCTTATTGTCATCCGCTTGACGGATTAGATCTCTTGCCATCTCTCTCAAGTTCCTCTCTTCCTTTATCTGTTCCCACAAGGGGGGGGAGTGGGCTTGCCGGCGTCTGGTGGTTGTGACCCCGGGGGCAATGTCTTCAAAAGCAATTCCCTTCATTCCCACTCCCTCGGACCAACGATGGCGAGTTGATCTTTCTTCGGGTTTAGGTTCCACGCTAAGATCAGCTAATAATTCCATTACTGACCTTGGTTCTTCTTTCAGGACAGTTGGGTGAGGAGCTGCCGCTCCCAGCGGTTCTTCTTTCCCGGGCTCCGACATCTGGTTTCGGGTTTTATTGTTTTATTACACTCACTACAGAAGTTGTTAGTTCAGAGTTGAGTGTGAAAAATGACTCCCTGCTTTATGTCAGGTTCGCTTCTTCCATTACTCAAGAAAGACCGCACTTAAGCATATTTCAGAATGTTTAAGGTTACTTTTACTGAATACAGAAGAACAGCAAACGAAGGTCAAGCAGGGAGTGACTAGTTTAGGCGCGAAGCGTGTATATCAAAGCATAAGCCAACCCCAATAACCCATGACCCCCACAATAGTGTCCAATGCAATATCCTCCACGATGTCAGGTGGGCAGCACGTCCAGAGCTGTCATCAGAATGGAATGTGATACCGTTGGGTCTGCGATATCACCGACTAGCTCCATCTTCCTCCAGCACACATAGTGAACACAACCCCCACCCTCCCCGTTTCCATGGCAGCCAAGCATGCAGCAAAGCGAAGGCTGACACACGGTCACCAACTTTATAATCTGGAGGGGCAATTCGTTTCTTATCAGCATACAATTTATGAGATTGGTGTGCATCATCCAGCGTTTTCCATGCCACCGGCCAAAATGACGACATCTTACTACTCCAATCCAAGAGAGAGAGAACGGTAGGAGACTCGTGAGGCAACTCGGGAATAGGCACAAAGTCTTGACCATAGATCAATTTAAAGGGAGTCATACCGGTGCTGCTATGAACGGAATTGTTATATGCCACCTCAGCATGGATTAACAGGTCAGCCCAATCGTCTTCCTGGTAATTAATGAAACATCGCAAATATTGTTCCAAAACGGAATTAGCCCTCTCACAAGCTCCGTTCGTCTGCGGGTGGTAGGAGGAGCTTAATCCCTGGGAGGAGCCAATCATCTTCAAGAATTCCTTCCAAAATCGAGAAGTGAACTGAACTCCTCTATCAGAAATAATACGTCGAGGAACTCCGTGTAGCCGATAAATGTGATTCAGGAAAAGTTTTGCTAGCACCTTAGCCGATGGGATTCCAGAGCACGGAACAAAATGAATCTGCTTCGAAAACAGATCAGTAACTACCCATATGACAGTGAAACCACGGCTACTAGGAAGATCCACAATGAAGTCCATAGATATCTCCTTCCAAGGGGATTCTGGCCACGCTACAGACTGGAGGAGACCGTGAGGTTTGCCAGGAGGGCGTTTACACGCAGCACAAATTTGGCAACTAGCAATGTAAGACTCCACATCTTTTTTCATACAAGGCCACCAGAATTGACGCTTAAGTAAGTGTAGGGTCTTCACGAAACCAAAATGGCCAGCCAGACGAGAATCGTGCGCCCTCTGGAGTACCAAGGTACGGAGTTTAGCCGGGACGTAAAGTTTAGAACCCATCCAGGGCAAGTCATCCCGCAAAGTACAGTCTCCACAATGTGCAGCAAACCACTCATCAGCTTGAAGTTCCTCTTTAATTTTAGAGATTAATTCGGGAGGGGTCTCGGCCTGCAGAATCGAATGGCTGCGATTGATTACTGGAGCGGTTAAGTCACACACCGGGATGACAGGTTGGATCACTGTAAGCTTAGAGGAATTGTATTGAGGGAGGCGTGATAACGCATCCGCCATAAAGTTTTTTCCTCCAGGAATATATTTCATGGAAAAATTAAACCGACTGAAATATTGAGACCACCAGACTTGTTTAGGAGAAAGTTTGCAAGGTGTCCGGAGAGATTCTAAATTTTTATGATCAGTCCATACCTCGAATGGGTGAGATGCTCCTTCTAAGAAATGCCGCCAAGTCATGAGGGCCCACCGCACTGCAAAAGCCTCTTTTTCCCAAATAGCCCATCTTCTCTCTGTATCTGAGAGTTTACGAGAGGTATAAGCGCAAGGTTGTAATTCCTCGTTGGAGTTGTATTGGAGTAGAACTGCGCCAACAGCTTGTAAGACAAAAGGGGCATACATGTCTGGGTGTTTCAAAATTGGTTCTGCTGCAAATAAGCGTTTAAGTTTTTCGAAGGCTGCTTGGCGTTCCATAGACCAGTTCAGGGGTTTACTAAGTCGTGGTTTATCATCACCCTTTGTTTTAAGTAAGTTCGTAATTGGTAGAGCAATACTGGCAAAAGAGGGGATAAATTGGCGGTAAAAGTTCGCAAACCCCAAGAAACTTTGCAATTGTTTACGAGTGCGAGGTGGGGCCCACTCAGTTACTGCCTTTACTTTAGCAGGATCCATCTCAATACCTCCTGACGAAATGCGGTATCCGAGATAATCGATCTTGCTTTGATGAAATTCACACTTTGAGAGTTCAGCGTATAGCTCCGCCGCCCTCAGTTTGCGCAAAACAGAACGGACAAGCTTTACATGTTCTTCACGTGTTTCCGTGTAAATAAGGATATAATAATAATAATAATAATCTTTACTGTCATTGTAATAATACTGTAATAAAATTACAATGAAATTGGTTTGAGCGCCGTGCCAACACTTGCACCAGGTGGGATACAGACAGCAGTGACAGCCACAACAGGAATCTCTCCAGGCAAACGAAAAGGCCGACAAATGACTGTTGAAACAAAATGGCTGACAAATGACAGTTGAAAAGGATCAACTGCACCCTGTCTTCTGTTATCCATTTCTTCAAATCTGTTTGGCATCCCAGGAGTTGGTGGAAGAGGAAAATGCACGTCTCTTTTTCTTTTTTCTTTTACAGTAGGTTCAGAGTGAGTTTTGATGGAAAAGTCTGCTGTGACACCAGGAGCTCAAAGCCGCTGCGCCTAAGCGCACCGCCATCTTGGATATCATCAAGATATACGATAACGCCTTTGTACAGGTGCTGATGTAAGACCATGTTTATCAGTCGTATGAAAACCGCTGGTGCACCTTGTAGACTAAATGGTAGAACTTTAAATTGAAAACAACCTAACGGGCAATTAAAAGCTGTTTTCCATTCATCACTTTCTTTAATCCTAATCCAATAGTAAGCTTCTCTGAGATCCAGTTTTGTAAAAAAATTTCCCCTCACTAGATTGGCAAGCATATCTTTCATGAGGGGGAGGGGGTAGACATTTTCAGCGCAGATGGTGTTCAAATTCCTGTAATCCACCACTAGGCGGAGTTGGCCGTCTTTCTTCTCTCTGAACATAACAGGAGCCGCGACTCGAGGTCTAGCAGGTTCAATAAAACCTCTTGCCAAGTTTTTGTCAATGAACTTGCGCAATTCTGCCATTTCTCCTGGTGTCATGGAATACATTCGTGGTTTAGGTAGTTGCACCCCAGGGAGGAAATCAATGGTGCAGTCTGTGGAGCGGTGGGGCGGAAGTTTGTCAGAAGATTTCTCACTAAAAACGTCTTTCAAATCCAAATATTCTGAAGGAATCTTTTCTTCCCCTGGTATTTGTTCCAAAACTGTTGCCACCTGGTCAGTAGATATGTTCCCATTAGGGTTGGGGGTCTCTGCAGTCGGAGCCGCATCTAGGGGGAGGGGTGGTGTATTTAAGGGGATACGTATCCAACCCTCTTTCCAATCTATGATAGGGTTCCATTTTCGCAACCACGTTAATCCCAAAAGAATTGGGTTGTCTGCAATAGGAGCAACAATGAAGTGAATGGTTTCCCTATGGTGATCGCCAATCACCAACTCAAGTGGTTCTGTAACAAATTGAGCTGGACCACCCCCCGCTACTGATCCATCCATTTGACAGAATGCGATCGGTACTTTTAAAGTCTTAAGGCGAATTCCAAGTTTTTGTACTAGTTCCTGGCTTATAAGGCATCGTGAACATCCAGAATCCAAAAGGGCTAGTAAATCTGAGAAATGTCCACTAGAGGGCATTTTTAATTTTAGGGGAATAGTTATGGGGTCCGACCGGGAACTCACCCAATGCTTGTCCGATTCCTCATCGGAGGCGTCCTCCTTCTCCCAGTCATTCGGATCCTGGCCTGGTTCATAGTAGTTGGTAGTAAGGTCCAGTGGCTCCATCCCCGACATTGCTGGCCTGGAACGTGGGTCAGTCCTTCTGGTGCCTTTACTCATCTCAGAAGATGGCCTAGGGCGGGGCTTCGATCCCATTCTGCAAGCATTAGCCCAATGCCCCTCCTTCCCACATTTGAAGCAAGCTGTACTGCGTTGTTTGTTGGAGGGTCCTCCCCTCCCTTCTCTTGGGCTATCACGACGTGGTGTGGCAAATGGCGATGCTCTAGCTTCTCTTTGCATCGAATGAACATTGGCTTTTCTAATTAAATCAATTTCTACTTCAGCAGATAAATTGTACCAACCCTCGAGCGTATGAGGATTTCGCCTGTTGATACAGCTCTGATAGAGATCAGGGTGCAGGCCTTCAGTGAAACTGTCAATAAGCGCCTCCTCACTCCAACCCCTCATGTAAACAGATAATTCATGAAATCTCTGGGAAAATTCTTGAACTGGTTGATTTCCCTGATGTAATGATTTCATTTCTAGGCGGGCTTTTCGTTCCATGAGGGGGTCCTCGAAACGCCTTCTCAGGGTGAACATAAATCTTTCAAAATTTCTCATCAGAGGGGAGTTATCATTGTGCAAAGCTACCATCCAATCAGAAGCTCTGCCCTCTAGTGCCAGACAAACAATCCTAATTTTGCTATCATCATCTGGCAATTCAAACGTGGCTTGCCTTACAAAATTGCTGACATGTAGTAGGAAACACCCCAATTCCTTAGGATCACCTCCAAATTTCATTCCTAGGGGGGGATGGTAGTCATTCTGCGGGCGGGGGGGGGGGGGTTTGCTTCCCTTCTACGGTGTGGGGGGGGGGGAGAAACCGCCCTTGCTGTTGCTGGGAGCTATGTGTGCTCCTCTTTCTGGGTAGGGGTTCCTCCCAATTGGGATTTTACTTCCTCCCTCCTTGGCAACAACCAATCCCGAGGGACGAGGGCCCCTTTTCCCTTGATTTCTCTGATGCGTTCTCTGCTGTGTTTCATCTCATCAGCTTCTGCAATTAATTTCTGTGCTTGTTGTCTTAGAAGAAATTCCTCTTCTGGCATTTCCCATGAAACGGGAGGGGAGTGGGCCCGTCTGCGTCTAGTATTTACTCCCCAAGGGGTTTCTTCAAAAATTTCTTTTCTCCCCACTCCCTCGGACCATTGGTGACGAACTGATTTATCATCAGATTTTTCTTCACCGTCTAAATTAACATCCATTAAGAGTTCAGTAACTGACCTTTTATCTTTGGGTTTACAGTCCTGGATGTCTGTAATGAGGGGGGAGGCTGTATCGGCCGCAGCGGCTCCCAGTAATTCTTTGTTCTCTGCGTCCGACATTGTTTGAAGTTTTTGGTTTTATCTTGCTCGCTGCTGAAGCTATTAACTCAGAGTCGAGTGAATGTTTGATTCCTTGCTTTTTGTCAGATCTGCTTCCATCATAAATCAGGAAAGACCACGCTCAAACTCATTTGGAAAGTTTAAGGTTACTTTTACTGAATATAATAAGACTGCAGCGAAAGTCAAGCAAGGAATGAAACATTTAGGCACGCAACACACGTATCAAAGCATAACCCCTCCTTCGTCTCTTGACCCCAGCATATTGTCCAATGCAAAGCCGTTCACGACATCAGGTGTATCTCCTGCCCAGGGTCATCATCAGAATGGAATGCAGACCGTTAGCCGAGGTGATAAGGGTCCGTGGCCACATCTCTCTCTCCTGCACACTTGTAACCTAGCAACACAAATCCCCCCCCCATTACAATATGACAGTCGAAGCAAGCAACAGCAAAGGCTGACACATGGCTTAGTTTTGGGGAGGAAAATAGGGGAGGAAATTCTGCTTACCAGATTTACCTTGGTGCCTCCCACATGGGTAAAGCTTCCATATTTTTATCATATTTTTACCACAATTTTATTCCCATAGCACCAGACAAGCAAACACAATAGTATAATAAAACACTTTTTGCCACTTTTTTTATTTCCCCAGGCGGCCAGGGAAACTCTTAATAAGCTTAACTAGATGTCAGGGCATTCAGCCAAAAGCACTTCACACCTGGTAAAAGTGTAACAAAGCTGAATCAACAAATCAGCCCAGCACTTGCCTGAAGGAAACATTGAGGAATCTCAAGATAGCGGATAGGAAAAATCCCTGCCTTGCCCTTAAAGGGATTGTCCCCAAAAGAATAGAAATCACTAGTCACAGGAACTCTCTGCCTTGCCTTTGAGAGGATTATCTCCCCAAAATAGAAACTGGACAAAAGAAGTACCTCTTAAGGCAAGAAGGGAAGCTCTGAACAGACATCAGAAACAAAGGAAGGAACCCTCAAATTGCATTGCCCCAGGGTAGAAAAAAGAATACAACCACAACTCAGAACCCCCCAAACCACCTTGCAAGGCAGGAACGCTGGTCACTTTTGCTGTATTGCCTTTCTGTAATAAAAGCTGCTTTAGCCTGCTGTCTTCAAATCTTTCGCCATCAACTTCTCCCAGCTGGAACAAACCGGGAAATTTTTCCAATAGTATGTGGTTTTGGGGTAGAGTACCACCTGTACGCTGATGATACACAGCTGTACATTTCTACCCCAAACCACCCCAACGATGCCGTAGCAGTGATGTGCCAGTGCCTGGAAGCCGTGCGGATCTGGATGGGAAGTAACGGACTCAGGCTCAACCCGACCAAGACCGAGTGGCTGTGGTTTCCGGCTGCCCGATTCAACCAGCTGACTCCATCGCTGGCCATAGGGGGCGAACATCTTGCCCCTGTGGATGGGGCGCGCAACTTGGGTGTCCTCCTGGATGCCCGGCTGTCCATGGAAGATCAAGTGACAGCCGTGGCCAGGAGGGCGTTTTACCAGGTTCGCCTGGTTCGCCAGTTGCGCTCCCTATTGGATCGGGACGCCCTTCGCACAGTCACTCATGCTCTCGTGACATCGCGACTGGACTATTGTAACTCTCTCTACATGGGGCTTCCCTTGAGGTGCACCCGGAGACTTCAGATGGTTCAGAATGCAGCCGCGCGGGCAATCTTGGGTACCTCCAGATCTGCCCACATAACTCCACTTCTGCGCGAGTTGCACTGGCTGCCTGTCGTCTTCCGGGTGCGCTTCAAGGTATTAGTCATCATTTTTAAAGCGCTCCATGGCTCGCGACCTAGCTATCTGCGGGATCGGATCCTGCCTCATACTTCCTCACGGCCGATTCGCTCCCACAGAGAGGGACTTCTCCGGGTGCCGTCCACTAGACTCTGTCAGCGGGCGACGCCCAGTGGAAGGGCTCTCTCTGTGGCGGGCCCAGCCCTCTGGAACGACCTTCCCCCTGACATCAGAACAACCACGGACTTCCGCTCCTTCCGTCTGAAACTAAAAACTCATCTTTTCCGTTTGGCCGGCCTTGGGTAGCCTCTCTCTACAGGGTTTAGCTGTTTTAATTGGGTATTTTAGCAGGTTAAGGGGATTTTAGCACAGGCCCAGATTTAATTTGTTTTTAATTGTATTTGTATATTTATTGTATTGTGGTTTTAGTTTTCCCTGTGCACCGCTCCGAGCCCCTACGGGGAGAGGAGCGGTCTATAAATTAAATCATTATTATTATTATTATTATTATTATTATTATTATTATTATTATTATTATTATTATTATTATTATTATTATTATGTTGCAGTAAAAATATTTGAAGCTTTTTTTCAGCCCTAATGAGGTGTTAACAAGTGAAATGATCTTCCCTTCCTGCTTTGCCTGATTTTCTCATTACTGCTTCCTCCGACAATCAGCTGTGCTTTAGAAGCTTTTTTTCAGCCCTAATGAGGCGCTAATGTTAGCACCTCATTAGGGCTGAAAAAAAGCTTTGAAAAAGCTACATAATTTTCAGCCTCTTTTTTAATGGGGAGGGATGCATCTTATACTCCAAAAATATGGTAACATCTTCTATACTATGGGAGTTCTGCCTAATACACAGGCAGCTGTATTCTGCCCTTTGTGAATCATACCTGGACTGCCAAATTCACATTTGTTACTTAATCATGAAGAAACTGTACCAGATTTGGAACACCTTCAGTAGTTCTGTTTTTAAACCAAAGATTGGATGTTCTCATTTCTGTGCCCCAGCATGATGCACATATTCTTACAAATGGCTCATGCCATGGATGGTAGAAGTCTTTCCTACTTGTAGTCTCCCCTTTCTTGGAAATCTTGGGATAGGGTGGGGGGTAGGTGGAATAAAAGGGAGAACACATTTTGCCCAAGAATCTACTCCTTTAATACTGCAACTGAGAAGAGAGATAGCCGGTGTATATACTCCACTTTCAATGCAGTAACTAAGAAACCTAACTAACAATAAGCAGGATTGGGAAATATGTGGCAAGTAGACATAATTTTAGTAGTGCAAAAGTAGTAGTAGTAGAAGAACTGTTACCTTTATTCTCTCAGTTTTCATGTCTCCTCAGATCTAGGTGAAAGTGTTCTTTTATTTCTAAGCTTTTCTACCATCTCCAAGTAAATGCTGAAACATCCAAGTACGTATCTGTTGCAAAATTTCCTTGTCTCCTCTAGCCACCCAACTCACACACTAACTCTGGGCAGCATACAACAGTTCACAGTTAAAAATCCACTATTTAAAAAACCTCCAAATCTTCACCCCATTTTGTATAAAATATTTGATAACTGGATAGAAGAGAAAATTTCAGTAGGTAAAACTTTCCTGTTCTGGCGAAGTATGTGAATGGTTGTTGATCAAATCCAGGCAATTATGTCTGAAACTGATATTCAGTGTGTAATTCTCTCTGGTTTCAATTGGAGGGTATGCTCTTAAAATAAACCCATTAGCCTTTTTTGTAAAACCAAGAAAGCTCGATAGGATTGGAATGCTTTCAGTGAGGTTACAGTTTGAAATATTTTGTATACCTCAGATTACAGGTCTTGTTTTAATACGGAAACTGAAATGTAGTGGAACATTGTCAGTGGACATAGTATATGGCTCTGTTACTTTTCTTGGACCTCTCTGCCACTTTCAGTACCATGAGCTAATGCATCCCTTGGCTTGAGAAGCAGATGTTTTGCTTATATTTAGATGTCAATTCTGAAATGTAATGCTAGGTATTTCTGCCTTAGGATAGATATAATATACATATTCTGCTTTGTTTTATATAGCATGTAAGTACTAATAAGCTTTAAAGTAATCTAGTTATACAGAGTTATGATAGCTGCATAAATAACTGACCCTCTCTTTTTTCCTCATTTTATATTAATCAATATGACTTAGTGCAGTGATAGCTAACCTTTTTGTTGTTGGGTGCCAAAAATAATAATAATAATAATAATAAATCTTGAATTTATTGACCGCTCCATCTCCCTGGGGGGACTCGGAGCGGTGCACAGGGCAAATAAAACCATAAAAAACAACATACATACAATAAAAACGAATTAAATACATCCCTGCGCTAAAATCCCAGTTAAAACTACTAAAATTCCTAACTAAAATTAACAGTCCTATAGACGGGAGACTACCCTAGGCCGGCCAAGCAGAACAGATGTGTTTTTAGTTTAAGACGGAAGGAGCGGAGGTCCGTGGTTGTTCTAATGTCGGGGGGAAGGTCGTTCCAGAGGGCTGGGCCCGCCACAGAGAGAGCCCTTCCCCTGGGCGTCGCCCGCTGACAAAGTCTAGTGGACGGCACCCGGAGAAGCCCCTCTCTGTGGGAGCGAATCGGCCGTGAGGATGTATGGGGCAGAATCCGGTCCTGCAAATAGCTAGGTCCCGAGCCATGGAGCGCTTTAAAGATGGTAATTAAAACCTTGAAGCGCACTCGGAAGACGACAGGCAGCCAGTGCAGCTCGCGCAAGAGCGGTGTTACATGGGTAAACCTCGAGGTTCCCATAATTGCTCGCGCGGCTGCATTCTGGACTAGCTGAAGTCTCCGAGTGCTCCTCAAGGGGAGCCCCATGTAGAGAGAGTTACAATAGTCCAGTCGGGACGTCACGAGAGCATGAGTGACTGTGCGCAGGGCGTCCCGATCCAATAGGGGGCGCAACTGGCGAACCAGGCGAACCTGGTAAAACGCCCTCCTGGCCACGGCTGTCACTTGATCTTCCATGGACAGCCGGGCATCCAGGAGGACACCCAAGTTGCGCGCCCCATCCACTGGGGCAAGATGTTCGCCCCCAATGGCCAGCGATGGAGTCACCTGGTTGAATCGGGCAGCCGGAAACCACAGCCACTCGCGAGCGCACGATAATGCACACATGTGCCAACACCCATAATGCAAAGCTTCCCCTGGCCCTCTGAAGGCCCTCCAGAAGCAGGAAACAGATAATTTCCGAACTTATGGTAGTTCAGGCCCATTTTTCGCCCTCCCCAGGCTCCAGAGGCATTCCTGAAGCTTGGCAAGGGTGAAAATGGCCCCCCTTGGCCCTTCGGAAGGCTGAAAATCAGCTGGCTAACGTGTATGCACACTGGAGTTGACGGCTGGTGTGCCAGCAGATATGGCTCTATGTGCCACCTGTGGCATGCCTGCCATAGGTTCACCATCACGGACCTAGTGTTTTCTGAGAGCCAATAGCTTAGTCTAGACATGTGAGACAAATTAGTGGGAGGTTTATTTTTTCTTGGGGAAAAGTTATCTTGTTCTGATCAGAATTTTACTTCTAAAGAATTAGGTTTATTACTTGGAATACTCTTGTATTTATCATTATCATTAGAAAGTCAAATTACTGTATCATGTATGATAACGGTATGTTGCAGCAATTCTACTAATCACTTTTTTTGGATTTACGGCAATGTATTACCTGCCTAGCAAGCTAGCGCTACCTAGTTTGCTGGGACAGTTCTCAAAAAGTAAAGATTAGAAATTAGATTAGCAGGAAATACTAGGACTGTAGGCTAGTCTGGGGTCACCTCACATCTGGATTGTTGTAATACACTCTATATGGGGCTGCTCTTGAAGACCATCTGAAAGCTACAGCCAGTTCAAAATGTAGCAGTGTGAGAAGTGATGGCTGTCTGTTTGGGTGCACCTATGTCATCAATCAATCAATCAATCAATCATTTAATACTTATAAACCGCTCCCTCTCCCCATGGGGACTCGGGGCGGTGCACAGGTAGAATAAAAACAGTAAAAAACATACAAACATCAATAAATATACAAACAATTTAAAAGCCAAATTAAATTCAGCCTGTGCTATAATCCCATTTAACTAACTAAACTAAAATTTACCCAGTAAAACCCCTAGACAGGGGGACTATCCCAAGCCGGCCAGACGGAAAAAGTAAGTTTTTAATTTAAGGCGGAAGGAGCGGAAGAATGCATCACTGTTCCATGAGATGCATTGGCTGCCAGTTGGATCCTGACAGCAATTCAAGATGTTGTTGTTTGCCCTAAAGCCCTATATGGCATAGGGCCTGGATGTGAGAGACTGATTACCTCCCAATTTGTTTTGCCCACTCAGTATATTTCAGCAGAGGGGATGTGTTACAAGCCCCTCCATTAGGCATTGTCATCTTGTGAGACTAAAGAAGCATGCATTCTCTCTCCCTCCCCAGAACAGCATCCCCCTAGAATAAAGATAGTACCCTCTCTCCCAGGATTCTGGAAAGTTTTGAAAATCTGGCTTTGGTCCCCATCCAGGGTTAATGTTTATTAAAAACTCATGTTTTGTTTTGATTTTGTTGCTTATTAGTTTACTGTTGTTTACTGTTTATTGGACTTATATGCCGCCCTTCTCCCAAAGGACTCAGGGCGGCATACAACATAAAAATACATAATACAAAAGTTAAAAAAAAGATTAAATAGAGAATCCAATAACAATAAATTAACAATTAACAGTTAAATTTAAAATAAATTAAAATTAACAATTAAAATTAATAATTTATTTTATTCAGGTCGGCTTGCTGTAAAAGCCAGCTTTTTAGGGTGTGCCGGAAGGACGGGAGGTCGGAAATTATGCAAAGCTCCGGGGGCAGCTCATTCCAAAGGGAAGGCGCACCCACAGAGAAGGCTCTCCCTGGGGGTCACCAGCTGGCACTGACTGGCCAACTCTGTGGGATCGTACTGGACGGTGGGAGGCTACCAGTGGCAGTAGGTGGTCTCACAAGTAACCTGGGCCTAAGCCATGGAGCGCTTTAAAGGTCATAATTAATATCTTGAATCGCACCCAGAAAATAACCGGCAATCAGTGCAGGCCGCCTAAAAGGGGTGTAACATGGGAACACCTAGGTACCCCCATGATAACCCATGCGGCCACATTCTGGACCAGCTGAAGTCTCCGGGTGTTCTTCAAGGGCAGCCCCATGTAGAGAGTTTTACAGTAGTCCAGGCGAGAAAGGACAAGGGCATGAGTGACTGTGCACAAGGCAATCCCGATCCAGGAAGGGGCGCAACTGACATACCAGGCAAACCTGGTAAAAGGCCACCCTGGTCACGGCCGTCAGGTGTTCTTCTAAACTAAGCCAGGAGGACTCCCAGATTGTAGGCCCTCTCTGAGGGGGCTAAAACTTCTCCCCCTATCACTAAAGATGGAACAAGATGGACAAATCAGGATGATGGAAACCACAGCCACTCAGTCTTGGAGGGGTTGAGCCTGAGCCTGTTCATCCCCATCCAGATCCGCACAGCCTCCAGGTATCGGGACATCACGTCAAGGGCATCGTTTGGGTGGCTTGGGGTAGACATGAAAAGTTGGGTATCATCAGCATATTGATGTTAGGACCAGGACAGAGGAACAGCCCCTGTCCCATGTCCCCCAGAGATCATCAACCAGCACGTCCAATACCATCTCCATGCTGTACCCAGGCCTGAAACCCAATTGATTCCCCAGGTACTGGGGAAGCTGATGTGCTACCACACTCTCAACAACGTTCGTTACAAAGCGAAGGTTGGAGACCGGACGATAGTTGGCCAAAGAAGTTGGATCCAGGGAAGGCTTCTTAAGGAGGGACCTCACCACTGCCTCCTTCAGGGCGGTAGGAAAGAACCCCTCTCAAAATGAAGCATTGGTAATCGCCTGGAGCCAGCTTCGTGTCATCTTGAGCGTCCTCCTGGATACCCGGCTGTCCATGGAAGATCAAGTGACAGCCGTGGCCAGGAGGGCATTCTACCAGGTTCGCCTGGTACGCCAGTTGCGTCCCCTACTGGATCGGGATGCCCTTTGCACAGTCACTCATGCCCTCGTGACATCCCGACTGGACTACTGCAATTCTATCTACATGGGGCTCCCCTTGAGGTGCACCCGAAGACTTTAGCTTGTCCAGAATGCAGCCGCGCGAGCAATTATGGGAACCTCGAGGTTTACCCATGTAACACCGCTCTTGCGCGAGCTGCATTGGCTGCCTGTCGTCTTTCGGGTGCGCCTCAAGGTGTTAGTTAT
This sequence comes from Rhabdophis nuchalis, assembly GCA_039707465.1. Classification (NCBI taxonomy): domain Eukaryota; kingdom Metazoa; phylum Chordata; class Lepidosauria; order Squamata; family Natricidae; genus Rhabdophis; species Rhabdophis nuchalis. The sequence continues at coordinate 122,102,638 of CM077644.1, forward strand.
CATCTTTAAAGCGCTCCATGGCACGGGACCTAGCTATCTGCGGGATCGGATTCTGCCCCATACATCCCTGCGGCCGATCCGCTCCCACAGAGAGGGACTTCTCCGGGTGCCGTCCACTAGGCAATGCCAGCGGGCAACGCCCAGGGGAAGGGCCTTCTCTGTGGCGGGCCCAGCCCTCTGGAACAACCTTCCCCCCGAAATTAGAACAACTACGGACCTCCGCTCCTTCCGTCAAAAATTGAAAACACACTTTTTCTGCTTGGCCGGCCTAGGCTAGTCTTCCGTTTTAACTGGGTTTTTTAGGGGGTATAGTTTAGTTTTAGTATAGAGGGTTTTTAGCGCAGGGATAATTCGTTTAATTCTTATTTTAACTATTTATGTATTTTGTATTTGCTTTTTAATCTCCCTGTGCACCGCTCCGAGTCCCTTTGGGGAGAGGAGGCGGTTTATAAATAAAATTATTATTATTATTATTATTATTATTATTATTATTATTATTATTATTATTATTATTATTATTATTATTATTATTATTATTATTATCATCATCATCTCCCGGGAAGCTGAAATTAACCAAGAGGGACATAGGTCCAGCACACAAGTGGCAGCACTAAGTCTCCCCATAATTCTGTGCATGCCCTCGGGGGTCACAGGATCAAACTCATCCCAGATAGTCTCCACAAGATTCATCCCAGTCGACTTGCCCAAATCTACCCAGTTGGAGTCCAAGCCGATTTTATCCTGCAGTTACTGAACAAATTCCTCAGCCCGATCCTGCAAGGGGTCTTTCCCAGTTCCCTGGTTAAGTAAGGAGCAGGTCACCCTAAACAGGGGGGCTGGACAATTATCTGTGGACATGCTAAGAGTGAAAAAATGTTGCCGTTTTCCGTTTTTATCGCCACTGAGTGGAATTTAATATGAATTCTTACTAGCGTTTGATCAGATTCGGATCAGCTGGCCCTCCAACCACTCTCTAGGCATCTTTTCCAGTGTTTCATCTCCTGGAGCTTCTCGGTAAACCAGGGAGCTACCCAGGATCGGCACTGGGTCAAAGGCCGCAAAGGCACAACACTGTCCCAGGCTTCCACTAGGGCTTTGGTCGAGCTGTGAGCAAGGGATTCAGGAAAAGACCCAAGCTCCATCAGGAACCTTTCAGGGTCCATCAGGCGCCTGGGGCGGAACCATCTAGTCAGTTCTGCCTCCCTGCAGTGAGGCGTAGCAGTCTGGAAGTGAGGAATGAGGAAATGATCAGACTATGACAAGATTATTAGATTATTATTATTATTAGATTATTTTAGTCCGGCTGTCATTCTGATTTAATGTTTTTATTATGTTTTTTCTAGTTTTGTATGGCACCCAGAGTCCATTGGAGTAGGGCAGCCAACCAACAAATAGTGATTGAGAAATCAAAAACATCATGGGGAAAGCAGTGTCTGTGTGTGTATGCACACGTGCACCTATATCGTGTTTCCCCGAAAATAAGACAGGTTCTTATTTTCTTTTGACCCTCAAAATAAGTGCTTGGCCTTATTTTTGGGGAGGTCTTATTATTTCTGAGGTGCAGGAGGCGGCAAGCGTGGTCACCTCATGGCTGCTGCTGCATTGCAATATTTTCAGGGAGGGCTTATTTTTGGGGGAGGGCTTATTTTATGTGCTCAAAAGCCTGATTGGGCTTATTATTCAAGGAGGTCTTATTTTGGGGAAAACAGGGTACACAGGTCACAGAAGTTAAATTTGAATAATGTTTATGTAATCAAATTTTGAAGAAAGGGTGGAGAAAAAAACAGGATATTTGATATCAGCATTCAGATTTGTAAAAAATGTGCCAGGGGAAAGATGGGAAGAAAGTATTTCCCATTGGAACAGAAGTAAGAACCAGAAATAATTATTGTAAGTGCAGCTATTTAGGTTTTATACAATGAAAAACGTCCTAAGGGCAAGATCTGTACAAAAGTAGGTTAATCAATGGAGGTTGTGAATTACCCATTTCTGGAGATTTCTAAGAGAATGTTGATCTTCCCCCGCTTATGAATACAGCTGGTTGGTTTCCTGCATATTATAGAATATTAGACTAATGATATTTTTGATTGCTTTCAACTTCACAATTCTACGGTTTTGTGATATTTTTATGTTTACAAAAGTGGGCAAAAGCATGGTAATGCAGTTATTTTACTTTATTAAAGTATATTAGCATTTATAAATGTTATTTTTATTAATCATTCTTTGCTGTATTAATGCATTTTTTAAATTTTAATTTGTCTATATGTTTTCCAAATTATCTGTCCACTGTATGAGTAAGAAAAAAGACAGCTTCTTTCAGGAGATGCCAAAAAATATATTGTAAACTTTGGATTAATGTATATATCATTTATATGGCTATACAGTATATATATAAAACATCACATATGTATGTACTTTTTTCCCTCAATAGTATCCAACCATGTACAGTACAGACCCTGAAAGTGGGCATATGTTTAACTGTATCCAGAGGGCACACCAGAACACGTAAGTAGTCTGTATTGGATTGTGCCCGTTCCTGGTTTCTTCCAGATTTGGTGCCTAGAAGACATCTGAATTCCACTGCACATAAGAGAGGAATTGTGGAAGCCTGAAATCTATATTGGTTATTTTGATGTAGCACTCATGATATGTCTTTTCTCCTAAGGACATAAATGGGGCAGACTGTCATATTGCTTCCTCTGTGTTTGGAAATCATGAAATGCTACTATTGCTCATTTGGATGTAATTCTAGACAGCTGCAAAGCACCTGTTTGAGAAGACAGTGATCAAGAATATATTGTGCAAAAAAAACAAACCAGAACAGAATTATAAATTGTAAGATAAATCTAGTTGTGTTTACTATTATGATTGCAGGCAAGCTAAAGGTATCAAGGGATAGCAGAATATTCTTTTTTCTTTTTGTGGATATGTAAGGTTCAATTGGACATGAATGAGTAAAACCCATTAATGAAGTATACTTTAAAATCTGTGTTTTTAGTTTGGAAACATATCCTTCCTTCCTGTTCTTTCTTGGAATCAGTGGGATCTATTACCCGGTAAGAACAATATTTTTAGGTATGGATATGATTAGCAACTTGTTCATTGGATGTTTGTGTGTCTTTTTAACCCAATGCTACTTAAAGCAACATAGTAAAACCAGAGGCAGATGAATTAATGTTATATATTCAAATCCATCCATCTTTTAGTTATAGCTGATAATTTGTATTCATATAGTATTTTGTTCTTTTTAATGTTTTATTCCGAATGTATACATGCTGTTGTATTTTTTTATTCTTTAACGTTATAAGCTGCCAAGAGTCACCTCATAATGAAATAGGCAACAAACAAATTTAATAAATAAATAACTTTCATACAGTAATCAGCATCTGGCATCAGTGTAAAAGATTGCATCATGATTTGCAAATTGTTTTTTTTTAATTAGCACTTACATTGCAAAATAATAAATACGGAAACTTCTTTTTATATATAATTTTATTTATAGTTTTTTCTTTAACTTCCATAAGTGCTTAGTAAATAGTGTATTGTCTGGGTCAATATACCTTATACACAATATTAATGATAATAATGCTATTTAAATATAATCATAATCTTTCAATTTCTAATATTTGTGTATACATTGTAGTTATAATATATCCTATTATATTTCAGTATACATAATACTATTTTCCCAAATCCTACTTTCTACCTCTTTTTTCTAACTCTTAATAAAATAGCTAACATATTAAGAAGTATTCTATATCTATTTATAATCTCTTGCCCTTTTTAGAATTTCAACTCTTATTGACTTGGTAAATCTTGCATGTTTCTCCCTTGGGATCTTGTATCTCCTTATATCACACTTATTTAATCCAAGTATTTCATCTGCCTCAACACCTATCTCTTACTGTTGGATGTCTAGAACAGCCATCAGTAATTCTTTCATCACTTTTGGGAGAACTTTCCCTTTATTCTCTTCTATATTTTGAGCTCTTAAAGAGTAATCTATCTGTTCCATTTTAAGAATTATTATTATCTCTTCCATATCTTTTATCTGCTTGTATCATTTTTTAAATTTATCTTCTCTATTCTTTCCTCAGCTCCTTCTGATCTCTCCTCTATTTTCTGTGTTTTTATTCATCTTTTATTGTCATTTGCTGAGGGGTTTCTAGTCTCACATCTGTATCCTGCATCAGTTCCATTATTCCCCTATAATTCCTTGTCATATCTTCCTGAATACATTGAAACATCAATAATATTTCTTTATGAACTGTATTTGTTTTCCCCTGTTGAAACATTTTATAATCATTTAATAGGCTGAAAGTTACTCAATATTCCACCAAGATTCCAATATCCCAATTGCCCAGAAACACCAAAAATGCCAGTATTAGTGAAGTTTACTCAGTCCCGAGACTGTTCCTCAAAATCCCCAAAATTTATAGTCCTTAAAATTTTCCAGGTATTGTTTGCCTTTCACTATTTCCTGTCCTGTCCTCCTTGTTTTTCTTCTGTAATCAATCAATCCTTACTTGCCAATATCTTTATCCACCATGTACTAGTATAATATCTTCTTTCACCAGTTGGTGGCACCCACACTTTACGTTCCAGCATTAAACAGAGCAAAAATAGAACAGCTGATTGTCAAAATGATTGAGGAGAGAAAAAACCAATTCCTTTTTACTTATACAATTTCTTCCAGTAATCAGACAGTGTTATCTGCAAATTAAGTCAGTTTCCACATTACTGCAAGTTCCAGTCTGGGCTTTCTATATTTTAAAGGTTCATAGTCTTGCATTAAAAGTTTGTTTCACTTTTGGATCTATAATCTTTCTCTCTGTGTTAAATCGCCACTTTCTTAGTGTCTTTGAGAGGTTTTTTTTAAAGAACTGTCTTATTTTGGTTTAAATCTCTAATATAGAAGTTGAAAGTTGTCTCACCCAGTTCCAATTCTCTGTCCAAAAAACCACTTCAGTTCATAATCTTTTTGTCCTGGTTGTCACAGCTTTGGTCTTGCCAAAATGCCCGTCATCTCTGCTGCCAATCAGGAGGCTTTCTTTGGATCAAGCAGGAAAATTGCTGCTTCCTCGGGATCTACAAAGCATCCCTCCTTTCTTCACCATCCCTCTAGGGTGGCTTTGACTTTATAAGGTCTCCTGGAAAGCAGGTATTGGCTGGGTTTCATGGAGCTCTGCTATCCCATATCCGTCCTGCAACGCCAACTGGTGAATCCCGAAATCCGGAAACTTTTTATTGGTAACTTGGATGTTCACGTAGCCATAATTTGACCAAAGTTATTGGTTTAAGAAACTGGAAGATTGCCTATGAAATAACTATTTTTGGATTGATATTGATGACAGCTATTGCCAACATACCTTAGGAACATGAATCAGACCACAAAAAGTTGATATTTTTAACCAGTGAATGTGCACTGTCACATTCAACATACATTCACACTATTAAAGAGGCTCACAAAGTAACTTGATAAAGAGAAAGTTGGAAAGAAAGGTAAAAGTTATACAGGGTAAAAGCAAGTTTATTGGACTGATCATGTCACTTCTTAGTTTTGGCACTTGCCCAATAGAGGGCATTAAAAGGAATCTGGAGCAAATGAAATAGTTGAATAAGCTTTATGTTTTGTACTTGTCTTTATTTACTTTCTTAGCTACTATAACCACATCTTTTCAGAATGATTCTCCCACAGTATAAATCCTAATTGTTGTGACAAACTGTCCGTTTAATATCCATTTAATTGTAAACATTCTTTGATGTGCAATTATTTATTCTTCATAGCATGTTGCTACAGGACTTGGTATAGCATGGATAATTGGAAGAATACTCTATGCTTATGGCTATTACACAGGAGGTGAGTCCTTGTATTGAGAGTTACAATCATGTCATTTCTTGCAAAGCTGTTTTTAACTCTTTGGTGGTGTTTATAAACTCCTGCTTCACTTGAAATCCATATACTGTTTTACAAAATCTGGGTTGTTATTCCAAGATTAGTCTGAATTCATAATGAAAGTTTACTTTTAGACAATATAGCTCTGGGTTGTCAAACTGGATTTCTTTGAGGGCCAGATCAGCATTTTAGTTCTCTTGTGTGCTGGTCGGGTGGTGGTGGTGGGACAGATGCCTCCTGCAGCACCTCCAGCCAAAACGGGACACGGGTGATCTGTGTGCGGCCCCCTATTCCTCATTTTCGCCCTCCATGGCTGCCTGCAGCACTCTGCTGGCTAAAAAATGGCCACGTGCCCTGTTTTTGGGCTGTTTTCCAGCCTGTTTTGGCCTGTTTTTGGCCCAGAATGCTGCAGGAGGCCATGGAGGGTGAAAACAAGGCATGGGAGGGGGGGCGCACGTGGCACATTTTAACTGCCAGAGACACTGCGGCCCAGTCCTTTGATATTTCAAGACTGGCTCCATGGGCTGGATTTAAGAACCCCACCGTCCAGATCCAGCCCACGGGCCTTGAGTTTGACATCCCTGATATAGCTGGTCCTATATTTTCCCCAGAAAATGGAAAGAAATAGGGGAAAACACACCTGGAATTAATCTACCTAGACTATTAGGACTTTATTTATTGGTTAAATGAGGCTAAATTCAAATATTGTGACAAATCATTTAATTTTTTTTAACTATTATAGTTAAAAACAACATTACCAAATTTAGAATGACTGGATCATGAATGTTGCTAAGGCATATATTTTAATCTGATTGTGTGCATTGTGAGAATCCAAGGTGATTTTAGCTTATTCTTGGTTTATTCAGCAAATTTTGCATAAAAATCTGGCTTGCACTATATAATGAATCTGTATAGACTGCATTATTCTCAGAAAGCATTTGAAGTCAAAAATAAGATGTTGGGTTTATTTATCCATAATGCTAAGTGATAAAGTGAATTTGCGCATTATATTAAACCAGAGAGAAGCATTATTTGTGAATGAGGTCTATGTGTTAGTATTCTCTAGAGAATAGAATGAAAATCATGATTAGAGAAACAGAGAAGAGGAAAACTTGAATGTGTATATCTGAATGTCTAGTTGCTTAGCTTTTTCTTGTACTCAGCCAGCTATCAAAAATGTAAAAGTGACCATCCTACTGGGACTAGTGTTTGGGAAAACAGTGCTTCATGAGTTAAAAATGATATGCAGATACCTTTAAATACCCTTTATTTAAAATTGGAAACCATGTGCCATGAGTGGAAAGCATGTACAGAACAAAATATTGTGGGGGTAAGATACCCCGAAAACCCCTCGGGGAGTGTTCTGTTAATATATAGCCCATTGTGGCTTAAATGGCTTCTATTGTACTGCCATAAAATGGCTTCTACTGTACAGCACAGTGGAGTTGCCATGGTAACGGCTTCATAGTACTCCACAAGGAGGGTTGCTCTGGTAAGGGCGGAAATCCAACATTAGAAATTACGTTTGGTCCGGACATTTCCCCCCTATAAATAAATACCTGGGCAATGCCAGGTTATCAGCTATATAAATAAGTAATGGCCTTATTTCAGTGAAGGGTGTTCTTTTGTATATGACGATGACAACAATTTCCTTGAAGCATCTAGAACAACTTATTGGACAAAAAGAAAGCATTTCAACAAATTAATTTTGCACATAATGTTGCTATTTGTATTACGCCATATGAATATTCTGTTTTATTTTTATAGATCCTAGTAAGCGAAATCGTGGAGTCCTCGGTTCCATTGCACATCTTTGTTTGGCAGGGACCACTGTTTATTCAGCTTTCCAGCACCTTGGCTGGATCTGCAGAGCCTAGCCAGCATCCATTCTGGTGACTTTCTGAGATGTCTTTAAACATTTATCTCATGTAATTTTTATCATTGTTTTGTAAAAAAATAAAAACAAAAATGAATCACATCTAGTTCCAATGTCCCCTTCTTGTTAAATCTCAGCAGCGTGCCAGCTTTTTTTTCCTCCTAACTCCAGATATTTCTATGGCATTTAACATGTCCCTCATTTTGTAATTGTAGGCATTGCCCGGTAAGGGTTATAAATGTTATAGAATATACCTTTAAAAGGCTTTCAAATGTAGCGTGCAGAAAATCTGTTTTCAATTTGATTGTTGATATAAAATATATAGAGAAAAAAATGTAAATGCAATATCAAAGCATGAAGTAATATAGGCTGTACCAATTTCAGCTACATTCTAGAAATATATACATCTTCAAGCTCTCACTTCTTGGATTTTCTCCCAATTATTATCTCTGGGCTATGACCAAGTAACAGACACACTCAGATCATGTGTGCTTGACATAAATCATCAAAACAAAGCTTCTGAAGTACCATTATCCCAAATTTAATGTTTTCATCACTTCTGACTAAAAAGTACAAAATGATACCGTACAGACTATGAATATGTCCTTGTAACTCAGGACAGGTTGACATTATAAACATGTTTTTATGAACTGCCATTTTTATATCCAAAGTTATTCTACTTCCGACCATCAAAGTAGGATTTGCCAACTTAAATTGTGTACAATTTCTGCTTTCTGATATCCTGAAAAAAATCTTACTAGGTGGGTAGGTTTTGTGTGGTGGCATTAAAAGCGACTGAACATGTCAAGTATGGATAACCAGTATAGATAACAGTATGGATAACTCTTGGTTATTTACACACTGGAAAGTGTTTATATCTAGGGGTATAAATGCTATATCACTTACTATATTGTATATATTCTCAAGTCTGACAGGAAAATGTAAACAAGTTTCCGAAAACGTTTGGGATTATTTTATTGTTTTACTTGCCCATAATTATCTGAATTTTACGCTACTATTTAAACTTTTTTACTACTCCAGTTGTTACCTTTGACCTCTTTTGTACACATAGGTAGCTGGAGTACGCATTGCATCTTCTGTTGTAAATACTGTTTTAGCCAAAATGTTATATATGTATTTTGTCTGTTTGGATGTTGTTGGGATGTTGTAGGGCCTATGTAATTCAGGCATGAGGACAAACTTCATGGCACTGGTGACCTGGAAAGGAGTCAGTTCAGTGCTACTACGCACTGTGTTGTAGGTTACCTCTGCAAAAGGCAGCAAGTTTGCTCAGATGGATTGCTGGTAGTCCACGTAACATCTCAGGTACTGTTCTACTATGGGATTCTTTCATTCTACTGCCCCATTTGTGCTTGGATGAAAGGCCAAGCTGAGCCCCTGGAAGGACCCTATCGCCTATAGGAATTCCCTCCAGAATTTTGAAGTGAATTGGACACTTCTATCAGAGATAATCCTGCATGGCACCCCATGTAGCCTGTATATCTGCTTTATGAACATTCCAGCTAGTTTCTTGGCTGAGGGTAACCCTGAGCAGGCTGTGAAGTGGGCTTGCTTTGAGAATAAGTCAATCAAGATCCAGATGACTGTATTTACACCACTCTCTGGGAGCTCAACTATAACGTTGGCGATCTCAGGATTGGACTGGGTCTGCCACTTGCTGGAGGAGGGCAGGGGGCTTTCCTGGCTTCTTCATGGTGGCATAGTTGGCACAGCTCTTTATGTAGTCCTCCATGTCTGCTTTCATCTTTGGCCACCAGAATTACCTCCTAGTTAAGTGCAGGGTTTTTAAGTAACCAAAATGTCCAGCAAGCTTGGAGTCATGGCTGCCCTGCAGGACCTGAAGTCTCAAGCTGGTAGGCACATACAGCTTGGTTCCCTTCCAGGTTAGTCCGTCTTTAAGGGTCAAGGCTTTGTTGTTCAGCCATTGATCTGCTGGGAGTACAACTTTAAAAGTCTCTGCCATTGGATCCTCCCCAGGATTGTCACAGCACTTGACTTGCCCTCTGGAGATGGCTTGAGCTGCTGGATGAGAGGGGGGATGATGGCATGGATTACATCCTTGTGATGACTATTAAACTCTGGTTTTCTGGGTAAGGCATCAGCGAGTAGGTTTTCTCCCCCCCAGATGTACTTTAATTCAAGGTTGAATCGTTTAAAGTAATACGGCCAGCGAACTTGCTTGGGAGAGAGTTTTGGGGTTCTTTTTCAGGGCTTCTAGGGTTTTGTGATCAGCCCAAACTTCAAACAGTATTCAGATGCCCTCTAGGAAGTATCTCCAGGTGAGGAGGGCCCATCAGATGGCATAGGCTTCCTTTTCCCACACTGGCCACCACCTTTCAGCGTCAATTAGTTTTTTGGAAGTATAAACATAGGGTTGTAGTTGGTCTTGGGCATTGGCTTGCAGCAGCCATGTCACTGGCATCTGCCTGGACCACAAATGGCTGTTTGGGTGTTTGAGACTGGGGTCTTCCATGAACAGCCTTTTCAGTTTTTTTAATGACTGCTGGCAGTCCATGGACCAAGTCAGTGGCTGACTGGGTCGCGGTTTGCCCTCCCCTGTCTTCAATAGTTTTGTCAGGGGTTGTGCCACTTCAGCAAAGGCAGGGATGAACTGCTTGTAAAAGTTGAAAAGCCCAAGGAAACTCTGAAGTTGCTTGGGGTGCTTGGGGGTTTCCAGTCTAGCACTTCTTTTACTTTTCCTGGGTCCATTTCAATTCCTTTGTTTGACACTCGATAGCTCAGGTACTCTAGGGAGGTCTTTGGAACTTGCATTTTGACAGCTTCACATATAGCTTAGCCGCTAGGATTTTCTTCAAGACCTGGTGCAGTAGTTTAGTGTGCTCGTCTAGAGTCTCACTGAATGAGTATGTTGTTCAGATAGACTAGAACGCCCTTGTAGATGTGCTCATGCAGTACCTTGTTAATCAATTGCATGAAGACTGCGGGGGGCCTTGCAGTCCAAATACCATCACTTTGAACTGGAAGCTGCCTAACAGGCAGTTGAAGGCTATCTTCATTCATCTCTCTGTTTGATTCGCACCCTGTAGTGAGCTTCTCTTAGGTCTCGCTTTTCCAGGTGGCTTAGCATGTCCTTGATCAAGGACAGAGGGTAGGTATTTTCCTCTAAAATCAATGCAGACCCTCATTGGCCCATCTTTTTTCTCTTTGAAGAGGGGCAGCCACCCTAGATTTGGGTGGCTAGATGAATCCCCTGGCTAGGTTGGTGTCGATGTAGTTCCTCACCTTGTCCATTTCCCCGGGGGTCATAGAATACATCTTTCATTTGGGTAGCTTACCTCCCGGCACAAATTCTATTGTCCAGTTGGTAGGTTGGTGGGAGGTTAAGATGTTGCTTTCTTGCTCACTAAATGCATCAGCTAGGTGTTGGTATTCTTTGGGAACTTGGGGGCAACCTAGCGGTGAGTCAGTGACAGCAGTAGTTTTTTCATAGGTGCCAATTCTGATTGTTGGGCCTTCTCACTAAGGCAATGGTCCCACTCCTATTTTTAATTTTCTATAGCTATCCTCCCACATGATAGCTGGACCCCACTTGTCCAGCCAGGCAAAGACCGGGATTACTGACTCTGTCATTCTTGACACAACCACAAATAGGAGGAGCTCCCAGTGGCAGCCCATTTCAAGTGTTACTGGCTCAGTGATTAGGGTAGCTGGGGATATGCCTATCAATATCCCATCAAAGCATATGGGGCATGCCAGGGGCATCATGCTTATCCCTTGCTTCTGGACTGTGAGGAGGCGGATTAGACATCTGGTGCCTATGATGGCCTCTATATTCCCTTGAGCTTCTGTCCTGGGCACCACTATTCACGATCCTATGACAAAGGGGCGGATGGCCTCACCATTGGGTTATCTTCACTCCTCTCACTGCTTTCACTCATGGCTGCTAGTGGGGCTTTTGAAGCCGGAGTTTTTCCCCCTTCAGCAGAGGAGGGAGGAATGTAAATAGCTTGCCGGGTGAATCTCCCCTGGTCTGCTGGCTTGCACAGGGTCCTCTTTGCCTTGGGCCCCGCTGAAGTCCGGGCCTGTGGGATAGGTGCTGGAGCACTCTGAAGCTCGGTGTCAGGCATGCCTCATTCAGTATCCAAGAAAGAAAAGCCCCAACTCCATTTGAATAGAGATAAAGGTACTTTTACTGGACATGAAATGAAAGCAACAAAAGTGAAGCAAGATCTGAAGCAAAAAAACATGAACGTGTACATATCAAACATTTACCCAGCCCCTCCCCCAGTTTCCCCAACCCAATGTCCAATCTGCAACTCCCAAAGTTGTCATGGGGTGCATCTTCAAGTGGCCTCATTCAGTTGGTTTGCAGAGATGGTTGACCTTGACCAAGCCCAAACAGGAGCCACCAGCATGTGCAGAAGATGGTGAGAACAAATCTCTCTTCTCGAGATACCTCCACCTGCACTCTTTCCCTCCAAACACCATGAACACCCCCCCCCCCCCCCCCATTACAATGGCAGCTGACAGCAAGCAAAGTAAAAACTGACATTTGGTCTTCCTTCAGAAAGAACATCATCCCTGGAGAAAAAGATAAAACAAACAACAATAACAAAACACATATACATCACCATTGGGGTTTATCAAGGTACCTAGAATGGAACTTTTGCAAGAGTTTGGGAGCTCTGACATCAGACTTATTCACCCACTCAGCATGGGATGGAGGGAAATGTTTCCAGGCCACTTAAGCACTGTATTCTCCCCCTATGTTTCCTGGAATCCAGGATCTCCTTTACCTCAAAATAATGTTCCCCTTCAACAAGGAGGGGAACAGGAGGTGAGGATTGGGGTGAATGCATTAAAGACATGTGTTCTGGTTTCAGTAAGTTTACATGGAACGCGGGATGGATTCTCCTAAGGGTTTTTGGCAATTCCAATTGCACTGTGACAGGATTCACAACTTTAACAATGGGGAAAGGACCCACATATTTAGGACCAAGCTTCTTCAGCTTCTGAGTAGTCTGGAGAAACTTAGTGGACAAGAACACCCTATCCCCAACCTGGTATTCTTTTGGTTTCGACCTTTTTTATCAGCTTTTCTTTTGTGTGCTTGGTGAGCCTCATCTATGGCTTTATGAGTTAGGCCAGAAATGTTGAAGCTGATCCACCCACTCAGACAAAGATAGGTTCTGTGGTTTCTCCTGAGGCAATTCATGAATAGGCACAAAATCCTGGCCGAATACTACTTTGAAAGGGGTCAATCCAGTACTTCTATGTACCGAATTGTTGTACATTACCTCTGCATAGGGCAAGAGGTCAGCCCAATTATCCTGTTGGTAATTGATATAGCACCTAAGATACTGCTCTAGAACCGAGTTAGTTCCTCTGAGGATGGTGGGTGGAGTGTAAGACCATGGGCACAGCCTATTAACTTCAAGAACTTATTACAACTGTTGGAATCTATGGTACAACTGGATGAAACACAGAAAAGGAAACCCAAACTAGTTCTAACTATTCTCTGGAAGTTATTGGTTTAAGGAATGTATATTCAGACACGCTTGTTGCAATATATTGTTTGTGTATGCGTAATGGAAAATCTGTCTTTTTTTTAAAAAAAAAATGTAAATAAACTTATTTAAAAGGAACTCCTTCCAGAAGAGGGAGGTGAATTGGACCCCCCTATCTGAAATAATGCATTCAGGAAATCCATATAACCTATACACATGTAGGATAAATAGTTTAGCCAATGTTTTTGCCCTCGGAATCTTGGAGCAGGGCACAAAATGCACTTGCTTGGAGAACAAATCTGTAATCACCCAGATGATCGTATTTCCAAGGCTTTCTGGTAACTCGACAATAAAATACATTGCTATCTCCTTCCACGGTGCACCAGGCTGGCTAACACCAACAAAGTAGTCCTTGAGGTTTACCTGGCAGTCTATTTGCTGCAGCACAAACAGGAGAACTAGCAATGTAGGATTCTATATTTTTTTCAGAGAAGGCCACCAGAACTGTGTTTTAACCAAACGTAATGTTTTCATGAACCCAAAATGTCCAGCCATTTTTAGTCACTGGCCTGTTGGAGGACAACGCTTTTTAGACTAGCAGGTACATAGAGCTTGGTTCCTACGCACACAAGGTCATCCTGCATGTTGAACTCATTGGAGTGTAACCTGAACCATTCATCAGATGCAAGGCCCTCTCTCAGACTCTTCGTCAAATCCATGGGCACCTCCAAATCCACTTTCCCCTGGTTCCTGGTGACCACTGGAGCTGCTAGGGTTTGGCGAGAATGGCTGGATGAATCACCACCGACCTGGCATTGTTGTACTGGGGTAGCCTGGACAAGGCATCAGCCATAAAGTTCTTTGCCCCAGGGAGGTATTTCAGTGTAAAGTTAGACCAGTTAAAATGCTGTGCCCAGCGAACTTGTTTGGGCTTTCTGGTTTGTTTTTTTAATGCTTCAAGGTTTTTATGATCATATCTCAAATGGTGCTTAGCCCCCTCGAGGAAATGCCGCCAAGTTAGTAGGGCCCACTGGACTGCAAAAGCTTCTTTCTCCCAAATTGCCCATCTTCTTTCTGTCTCTGTTAATTTTCTTACCATCAAGTCCCAAAAATAATTATTGATTCTTCTGGTCTCCAGATACCATATTTGTACCTTATCCATCACTTTCTTCTCCCTCTCTCCTCCTCCTCCCTACCTCCTTTCTTCTCTCTGTCATCCTTCTCTTCTCTACTTCCCCTTCCTCTCTCCTTCTCCCCTTTCCGCTCCTTCTTTCTCTCCTCCTCTTCCGCCCTCCTGCTCTCTCACCTATCCCTCTCTTCTTCCCTTATCTCTCTCCTCTACTTCACACTCTTCATCTCATTTACTTGGTGTATTTCAGCCTCCAAGTGAGCTCCATTTTATGTTGATGGTATTTATAATTCCTTTTCAATAAACCTATTTAATTTTAACATATTTGATTTGATTTTATTGGATTTATATACCGCGCCACTCTCCCAAAAGGGACTCAGGCGGTGCACAGGAAATTAAAACACAATAAAACAATACAAAAGAATAAATACATCCTAGACTGAATAAAATCCTATTAAATTAGAGATGCCTGTGCTAAAATCAATTTAAAATCCTTATTAAAACTTTGTGTAATTTAAAACCAGTCGATGATATAATCTCGGAAGTTAGGCCAGGTGAAAGAAAGTGAAAGTGAAAGAAATGCGTCTTTAGGTGTTGGCAGAAGAGGCGGAGGTCCGTGATGTTTCTAAGATCAGGGGGTAGATCGTTACAGAGGGCAGGGCCCGCCATAGAGAAGGCCCTTCCCCTGGGCGTCGCAAGCCAGCATTGCCCGGCCGGAGAAGACCCTCTCTGTGGGAGTGGATTGGTCGAAGGGATGTGTGAGGTAGGAGGCGATCTCACAAATAACTAGGACCCATGTCATGGAGCGCTTTAAAGATGATAATCAGCACCTTAAAGCACACCCGAAAGACCATAGGCAGCCAGTGCAGCTCGCGCAGGAGCGGTGTTATATGGGAATGCCGTGAGGCTCCTAAGATCCCCCGCGCGGTCGTATTCTGCACTAGCTGTAGTCTTCGGGTACACCTCAACGGGAGCCCCATGTAGAGAGCGTTAGCATAGTCCAGACGAGATGTCACGAGTGCATGAGTGACTGTGCGAAGGGCGTGCCGGTCTAGTAAGGGATGCAACTGGAGAACCCGGCGAACCTGGTAAAAGGCCCCCCTGGCCACGACCGTCACATGGTCGTTCATGGACAGCCGCGAATCCAGGAGGACACCTAGATTGCAAGCCCTTTCCACGGGGGCCAGTGACTCGCCCCCAATGGTCAGTGTTGGTATAAGCTGACTATACCGGGACGTCGGAAACCACAGCCACTCGGTCTTGGATGGGTTGAGTCTGAGTTTGTTACTCCCCATCCAGATCCGTACAGCCTCCAGACACTGGGACATCACCTCAATGGCATCATTGGGGTGGTTTGGGGTAGAGATGTACAGCTGAGTATCATCAGCGTACTGATGGTACTCTACCCCAAAACCATGGATGATCTCACCCAGCGGCTTCATATAGGTGTTGAACAAGAGTGGCGAGAGGACTGACCCCTGAGGTACCCCACATATGAGGGGCCTCAAGGTCAACCTCTGCCCCCCTGCCAACACGAATTGCGACTGACCAGAGAGGTAGGAGGAGAACCACCATAAAACGGTGCCTCCCACCCCTAACCCCTCCAGTCGGTGCAATAGGATACCATGGTCAATGGTATACCATATATCTTCCTCTTTCTTTTTTAAAAGAGAAAAAAAGTATACATAATATAGTAATTGTATTTATAAGCCCACCCCCAGGCTATTTTTGGGTGAGATGTAGACCTGGTTACAATTCCCAGCTATTCTCATCATTATATTTATATAATTATGCACCCTTACACGGCCCAAATTTCTGATTCTGTCTTTGTAATCTCAATAATTTCCCATTGTAGGTATATTTATTTATTTTATTTTTATTTTTTCAAATTTATACCCCGCCCTTCTCCTTGCAAGGACCCAGGGTGGCGCACAGGCAATATTAAAAAACCATAAAAAATTACAAAAATACATTATTAAAAAACTATTAAATTATATCCCGTGCTAAAACCCTTATAAAACCTTAAGAATTTAAAATTTATACAAATAAAAGTCAGAAACGGGGGGTTATGCTAGGCCGGCTTGTTGGAATAAATAATGTTTTAAGACGCTGGCAGAAGAGGTGGACGTCCGGGGTGGTGCGTAGATCGGGGGGGTAGGTCGTTCCAGAGGGCTGGGCCTACCACAGAGAAGGCCCTTCCCCTGGCCATCGCCAACCGGCATTGCCTGGCCGATGGTACCCGGAGAAGACCCTCTCTGTGGGAGCGGATCGGTCGAAGGGATGTATGGGGCAGGAGAACATTTCATGTTCCCTCTCTATTATCCATATCTTGACTTAAGTTAGCCTTAATTGTCTTTAAATAACAATCCTCACTGTTCAATGTTCATCTCAAGACATTCCCACATAACACCACTCCTGCGCGAGCTGCACTGGCTACCTTTGACCTACCGGGTGCGTTACAAGGTTTTGATGACCATATTCAAGGTGCTCCATGGCACGGGGCCTAGCTACCTTCGAGACCGTCTTCTGCCCCATACATCCCTTCGACCGACTCGCTCCCAGGGAGAGGGTCTTCTCCGGGTGCCGTCGACCGGACAATGCCGGTTGGCGGCTCCCAGGGGAAGGGCCTTCTCTGTGGTGGGCCCTACCCTCTGGAATGGCCTACCTTCCGACCTCCGTTCCATCACAGACCTCCGCTTGTTTCGCCGGCACCTAAAAACTTATTATTTTCATCTGGCCGGCCTAGCATGAACTACTCCACACCCATTATTTTATAACAAATCAAAACTGTAATTTGGGTTTTAAATTTAAACTTATTTTAAGTTAAGCAGGATATTGATTTAATTTCGTTATTATTTAATAATATTTTGTATTTATGTATAATTGATTTTAAATCTCTGTTCGCCGCCCCGAGTCCCTTTATGGTGAGATGGGTGTGGGTTATAAATGTGAAAAATAAATAAATAAATAAATTACAATTCCCTTAATCTACTATATAAAATAATAAGTGGTACACATCTCACTTTGTCCATCATCTTAGGAGTTCTATATGTATCTGTGTTTCATATATATTAACCCATACTTAGTGTCCTTCCATTGTCATATTCAATCAATTAGCAATTCAGTTCAATTATCATGTATAAAAGTTTTCGCAAAGCCACTGTCAAACCCAATGAAATCTTTCGTATTTCCCTTTGTAGGGGCATAACCCCCTTCTTCAGTTTTCCCTATGCCACTGTCAATCTCAATAAAATCTTTTGTCGGCTTTTTATTTCCTTTTGTTGGGACACATCCTCCCTTTTCAATTTTCCCTATGCCACTGTCAGACCCAATGAAGTTTTTTGTCTGCTTTTTATTTTCCACCGGTTCTACCCCTTTATTATCCCTCCCCCCCTTCTTCCTTCACGTCTTCCTTCAGTTCCTGCTTCTCTGAGTTCAAAATTTTTTTAGACTTGATTTTAATGATTTATGCATACTTTTTACAATTTCATGTAGTTCTTTAAATTCCCACCTTTCCATAATGTCCAGTTCCAAAATTACAATTAATTATACAGTTCTTATTTCAGAGTTCTGGTCCACCTTAAATTTAGCTAGTTCAGCTAATGTAAAAAGGAAGAGAAGTGGGCGCCATCTTGATCTTTTGATCGGAGAGGGTCAGATTAACAGAGGGCAATCCCATCGAGACTGTGTATGGGATAGGTGGGTATGGCGGGAGCAGAGGGCCATATCACATTAGGAGAGGGCGCACCCGCTGTTTGCAAGCGGTGGCGCGCTCCGGCCCTCATGGCTCATCTTGCAACCCAGGGGGTTCGGGATCTCAGGGCCTGGGCTTACGGCTGATGTTGTGTAACGCCAGGTCCGTGATTAATAAAGCCCCCCTCATTTATGATCTGGTCTTGGAGGGGGAGGCGGACCTGGCGGGTATCACGGAGACCTGGTTGGGCCAAGAGGGGGGAGTGCCCCTCGTTGAAATGTGCCCGCCAGGTTACTGTGCATTTCACCAGCCAAGAGCCCAGGGTCGGGCTGGGGGGGTGGCGGTTATTATAAAGGATGGCCTTGACCCGAGGGAGACCACTGTGCCTCAGACTGCCGGTTGTGAGTCCCTGTGTGTGAAGTGGGGTCGTGGGAGGCAGCAGGGCATGCTGATTGTGTACCTGGCTCCCCGCTACGTATCAGCAGCCCTACCCGAGCTCCTCAGTGTGATAGCCGAGATGGCGATTGAGACCCCCAGGCTGTTAGTCATGGGGGACTTCAATCTGCCATCGGTAGGCGAAGTGTCTGAGGTGGCTCGGAAGTTAATGGCCTCCATGACGGCCATGGACCTGACCCAGTTAGTTCGTGACCCCACCCACACTGGGGGACACACACTGGACCTAGTTTTTGTCTCCGGCCAGTGGTTGAGTGATCTTGGTTTAGGGGAAATAGTCATCGAGCCCCTGTCATGGTCGGATCACTCTCTCCTTCAGTTGGCTTTTCCAACCGCTGCACCTCACTGCGGGGAGGCGGAACCAGAAGTGACAAGATGGTTCCGCCCCAGGCACCTGATTGACCCTGAGAGGTTCCAGATGGAGCTTGGGCCAATACCTGAGTCCATGACCCGCGACTCGACTGAGGACCTAGTGGCCACCTGGAATAGTGTGACCACGGGGGACCTGGACCGGGTCGTGCCTTTGCGGCCTCTCACCCGACGCCAATCTATCTTGGCTCCTTGGTTTTCCGAGGAGCTGCGGGTGATGAAGCGTCGGAAGAGATGCCTAGAGGGTGCCTGGAGGGCTACCCGCTCCAAATTTGACCGGACACTGGTAAAGTCCCATTTAAGGACTTACTTAGTGGCGATAAAAGTGGCGAAAAGGAACTATTTCTCCTCTCTTATCGCGTCTGCAGGTAACCGACCTGCCACCTTGTTTAAGTATCCTGCTCCCTCCTCCATCAGAGGGCGTGGGATGCCCCCTTGCAGGGCCGTGCAGAGGAATTTGGGTGTTACCTGCATGACAAAATCGATCAGATCCGGGATGGGTTAGCCTCCGATTGGTCTAGTTCAGACGGGTTGACGGAGGCAGGTCTTGAGACTGTTATGTGGGAAGAGTTCGATCCTGTGACTCCCGAGGACATGGACAGGTTCCTGGGGCGGCTGAACACCACCCATGTCCCTCCTGGTTGGTACTGGCCTCCCGGGAGGTTACACGAGGCTGTCTCCAGGGAATTGTCAACACTTCTTTGAGTGAGGGGTCTCCTGCGCGAGCTGCACTGGCTGCCTGTGGCTTTCCGGGTGCGCTTCAACGTGCTAGTAACAACCTTTAAAGCCCTCCATGGCAAGGGACCTCGGTACTTGTAAGACCGCCTCCTACCAAACACCTCCCTCCGACCAGTCCACTCCCACAGAGAGGCCTCCTCAGGGTGCCGTCAGCCAGACAATGTCGGCTGGCGACCCCTAGGGGGAGGGCCTTCTCTGTGGCAGCTCCTGCCCTCTGGAATGACCTACCCCCTGACCTTCACACAGCTGTGGACCTGTGCCTTTTCCGCCGAGCCCTGAAAACCCATCTATTTCGTGTGGCTGGCCTGGCGTAGTTTTAATTTGCTTTTACTAGGGGTTTTAGAGGGTATTTTAGAACAGGCCTGTATTTAATTTATTTTTAGTATATTTTTAATATAGTTACTGTATCAGATGTTTTATTGTTGTTTTTATTATCGCCTGTTCACTGGCCTGAGTCCCGTAAGGGAGAAAGGGCGGTATATAAATCCGAATAAAATAAATAAATAAATAAATCTTTTGCAGAGAGAAAAAAAACTTCGTATTTTCCCAGTTCCTTATTTTATTATTTTTTCCCTTGTACCTTCCACCTCTCGTTGGACATAATTGCTCAAAATATATTAATTGGAACAAACTTGCATTCGGCCAAATTCCAGTATGTTTCTCTTCATCTCCTGCTTTTCCAAGTTTTGATTTATGGCAATTGGTTAATTAAATTTCCTGCTCAGGGTTTCACATTTCATTCACCGCATAGGCAAGGTGAGGTTATCAGTGAGAAAACAGTGCTTTTTTCTTGATTTTCCCCCCTTGTTACATTCCACCTCTCATTAATTGGAGTTCCTTGAGATATGTTAGTTAGAAGAAATTTGAACGTCGCAAATCTACTTGGTATGTTTTGATTTTCATTTCAACCTCCTAGTCTCTTTTAAAAACACAGTCTTTTCAAATCCAAGACCAAATCTAGAGTTTATATTTGAGTGGGTTTGTCCCTTCTCTACTTTCTCCTTTTCTGTCCAGATTTCTATCCACACACGTTTCAAGCAAATGGCTCTTTTTGGGCTAGTGGTTCAACCCTTCATTTTTATCCTTCTTTCTTTATTTTTGCCAAAATCCAAGACTGTCTGTTAATATTATTTATATTCTCAAGGTTCTTTGCCTTTTCCAAGTTCTGATTTATGACTGTGGGTTAATTAGAACTTCTTACCGGACTTTGCCATAGACTTTGCCAATGCCATAGTCACACTTCTCACTTTGGCAACCTCTGATGGGAAATCATCTCTATAATCTTGCATGTAATTCCAAACTTGAACCAACCCCCCCCCCCAGTGCTTTGGGATCTCCATACTTCACTCCAAGAGGAATCTTTGGAATTCGATGCCTCCCGTCTCGAGATATTTCCACTCTTCCCCCCACACAAATACCATGAGCCCCCACCTTCCCCATTACTATGGCAGCTGATAGCAAGCAAGCAAAGTAGAGGCTGACATTCAATGGCCTTGCTTGCCTCACCTGAAGCACTTAATGGCTACAGTTGTCTTCTGACTCTCTTGCGCCAGCTCGGCAGCCCAGGGTTTATTTAGGCTTTTTGACCAGTGTGGCTTTTCAGTGCGGATGAATCTCGAGGTTCATGGTAACTGCTATCCGTTGCCACTCCTGTATGCACTCAGCTCCTATATGCGCTGTGCCCACTCAGAAGGCGCAAACCTATGGATGTCCTGGTTTAGGACCTCCTTGGAGTGATGTTCTTGTTCTATACTCAGAACTCAGTGTGGGTGCCGGAATAACTGAGGCTCAGGCAGGAATAAAAGGCTAACAAGTTTATTCCAACCGAATGATCAACATCCTTACGGCCGATTCGCTCCCACAGAGAGGGGCTTCTCCGGGTGCCATCCACCAGGCTATGCCAGTGGGCGACACCCAGGGGAAGGGCCTTCTCTGTGGCGGGCCCAGCCCTCTGGAACGACCTTCCCCCCGAAATTAGAACAACTACGGACCTCCGCTCCTTCCGTCAAAAACTTAAAACACACTTTTTCTGCTTGGCCGGCCTAGGTCAGTCTTCCGTCTAATAGGGTTTTAGGGGTTTTTAGTCAATTTATAATTGGGGATTTTAACGCAGGGATAATTTTAGTTTAATTTGTTTTTACTTACTCTATTTATGTATTTTCTATTGTCGTTTTAAATTTCCCTGTGCACCACTCCGAGTCCCTTTGGGGAGAGGACGCGGTATACAAATAAAATTATTATTATTATTATTATATAACTTGCGGCTCTTTCGGACAGGCAACAGCTGAGCTCTGCCGTCTTGCTTTTATAGTGAGCTTGCTTTTATAGTGAGCTGTCAGATGGCTCTGCCTATCAGCTGTTAGAATTGTCCCGCCAAAACCAGCATGAACTGCGCATGCTCAGAACATAACACCCCTTCCCACCACGTTCGCGCAAGCGTAGTCCTGAAGGTAAGCCGGCCGGCACCTAACTCTCTCTGAATGCCGTAACTCTTGGCCGGCCTCCTGCGCTGGGACAGCCTGCGCCGGAACGATCGTAGCACGGCGTGCTGGGTGTGATTTCAGATGGCCATCACTGACCCGGTCCCGGGGATTGACAGCTGGAACAGGACGTGGCTGGAGTTGGCCCAACTCCCCAGGTATGTTCTCCCCTGGCTGGTCCGGGTGTCTCGCCGCTTCATGCACCCTCTTTCCCCCTCTGCGTCTTCTGCCCTTGCCATGCCTTTCCGTCCGTGGATTTGGTCTCGGTGACGCCTCCAGATTCACCCGTCGGCCAGTTTTACCCTGTAAGAGCAGGGTCCGGTATGGTCAATGACAGAGCCCGGCAGCCATAAAGGGTGACCATCATAATTTCTGGCATATACAAGGTGCCCGAGGGCAAACTGGTGCGTGGCCCCAGAGGAGTCTAGGGGAGTCTCAGGGGAGTAAGAAGGGTGTAGTCTATCTAAGCATGTTTGAAGCCGCCTCCCCATAAGGAGCTCCGCTGGACTTTTATTAGTTAATGGGCAGGGCGTAGAATGGTGTACTAAAAGGAAGGTGGCAATGCGCTCCTGCCAGTTTGCAGGACCCATTTTAGTGAGCGCCTCCTTGGTGGAGCGTACCATACGTTCCGCCAGGCCATTGCTGGCAGCGTGATATGGAGAGATAAGGGCATGCCTAATCCCCAAGGAGGCTAAAAAACCTTCAAAAGTGGCAGAGGTAAACTGGGGCCCGTTATCAGACACCAGTATGTCAGGGAGGCCATGAGTGGCAAACAATCGCCGAAGTACACGCACGATGGTGTCAGAGGTGGTGGAGGACATCAGAAACACTTCCAGCCATTTGGAGAAAGCGTCCACTACAATGAGAAACATCTGGCCCTGCAACGGGCCGGCAAAATCTATATGAATGCGAGCCCATGGGGCGGAGGGACGGTCCCATTCCTTAGGAGGAGAAGATGGAGGCATAGGGCGGAAAGCTTGGCACTGGGGGAAACCTGCAACCCAGTCAGCAATGTCTTGGTCTAGCTTGGGCCACCAAAGGTAACTCCGACCCATAGCTTTCATGCGGACGATACCAGGGTGACCGCAATGGAGGTTTTTCAATACTGCTGTGCGAAGGGGGGGTGGCACTATCACTCTGTGACCCCACAACAAACACCCATTTTGAGTGGAGAGCTCAGCCTGGCGATTTTCAAAAGGCTGGAACTCAGATGCCAAGGAGCCCTGAGGCCACCCCCGCTTAACCCAGTCCAGCACCTTGCATATTACCTTGTCCTTGGCAGAGTGCCGGGCAATGTCAGCAGCAGAGAGAGGGAGGTTGGGGTCAGCGAGTGAGAAGATGGTAGCTGCAGGGGCAGGATCTTCAAGTACCTCGGGCAGAGGGCAATGACTTAAGGCATCGGCGTGGGCAATTTGTTTGCCGGGGCGGTGGACCAAGGTGTAGTGGTATGCCGCTAAGAAGACAGTCCATCCGACTTCCGGCTGAGCTGCAGTTGCTGTTGGCAGGCTTTTTTTCAAGCCTGCCATCCCACTCGCCTGTTGAGGCATTTTTTATATCATCAAAACGCCTTGGAAACTCCAAGTTCTTAATGAACTTGTGAGAGAGTTTATGCTGCCTGGGTAGAACTCACTTGCGTAGCCCTCAGAAGGTTTGTTTACCTCTGAGGAGTGAGCAAGGTGGGACCCCCCCTTCAGGCTGCTATCTGCTCCAGACGAGTCAGGAGACTTTGCTAATTGGCTAACTAGCGGAGCAAAGCAACTGTTCTCAATTTTTTATCTACATTTATCTACATTCCAAACGAAACTTCATACTTCAAAGGAAATTTCTTGGCTAATCATCTTAAACGCAAGTAATTAAAGTCTGTGAACAGCATATTTAAGACATAGCTTTTAGAACAAAGGAACCAATATGGCGACCGAAAGTTAACTGCTTTGTGTATTCTAGTTTGTACTCAAACCTGGCTGATAGCTCAAGTCTCAGCGAAAAGGAAATGTAAATTAACTGATCTGTGTATTCCAGCTTGTTATAAAGTATTCTACCTTATCAGATGAAATGAAATGAAAGCTAGTTGCTTTGTGTATCCTGGCTTGTGTCCAACCCTGATTGACAATTAAGGCGGAAAGGCTGAAACGGCTGAAATAATTTTCAAGTTAGCTACTATATAACTTGATCTATTTACTGATTTGTGGATTTTAGTCTCTGCTTAACCCTTGGCTGACAGTGGACACCTGGAGGCGGAAAGGGGGAGCAAGTCATAAAGCTAAACGCACTATTTGATTTATTGACTTATTTGGACACCCTGAAGAGTATTTTCCTTGGGAAGTTTAAAACATGGCAACGGAACAGGCTGGTGCAGTAACTCCCCAGGATTTTAAAGAATTGATGAATTTTATAGCTAATGAAAGTAAAGAAGTCAAAAGAATGGTCCAGGATAAACATGATCAGTTGGATAAAAATATGCAAGCAATGGCCAAGAGCCTGTAGGAAGTTATAATTAAGGTTGATACTAAAATTCAG
Organism: Rhabdophis nuchalis; assembly: GCA_039707465.1. Lineage (NCBI taxonomy): Eukaryota > Metazoa > Chordata > Lepidosauria > Squamata > Natricidae > Rhabdophis > Rhabdophis nuchalis. The sequence continues at coordinate 122,127,279 of CM077644.1, forward strand.
CGATTGGTCTTAGATGTGGAAGTCAAAGCAAAGGAAACGGATTTGAAATTTGTGGAAATGGAGGGAAACATGCGCAAGATAGACAATGAGGTTATTATGCTACAACTTAGGTCAATGGAGCACGCCATCAGGTTGAGAGGCCTTAGAGAAAATCCTAGAGAAGATTTAAGAAAAGCTTGTGCCGATGTTTTGGCTATATTATTAAAAGTGGATCCTGGTGAAATTTTTCCTAAAATTGATAAAACTTACAGAGTAAATTCATGTATAGCATTACAAAGGCAATTACCGAGAGATGTTGTGATATATTTTACTGAGAGAAATTTTAGAAACGATATTGTGCAGAAGTCTTATTACTCTTCTATTCATGTAGATGGTCATCTGATCAGTGTTTTTAAGGAACTGCCACCGGCGATGCTAAAGCTTAGAAGGGATTTTGGATTTTTGGTAGTGGAGCTGAAGAAAAGAGAGATACAGTTTAGGTGGGATGCCCCAATGGGTGTTATATTCAGATATGAGGGGGTGAGGTATCGTCTGAATGCTATAGACAAGGCAAGATATTTTTATCAAGGAATACTGAAGGCAAATACAACGCCCCCACGTACATCTACACCAACACCAGCAGATCTGGACGTTTTAGAGCAGAGGCTGTTTGAGAAAGAGACAGAAGAACAGATAAAGCAGACACAAAAAGAGAGGGAAGCCCAAGGTGCTGCAGGCGGATTTCAAGTGGATTCTTCTCGATTTCTTCTAAGTTCCTCCTTGGAGGAACTGTCCAAGACATTTACTGAAATGCCATTACTTGAGCCAGTGGAACAACGTGTTACTAGATCTACGACTAGACAAATGCAGGAGTCTCAGAAGCAGGGGCAGCCCCAACAACAAGGTACCAAGAGGAACAAAGGTAAAGGAAAGAAGGAAACTGAAACTGTGGGAGGAGCAGAGCCGAAGACTAGTCTGGTGGAGAGAGACCTTCAGCAAATGCTCTCAATGTTTCAGACTACGCCAAAAGATGTTTAAATTATTATCCTGGAATGTGAATGGATTGAATTCTCCACCAAAAAGGAAAAAATATTTTACTATTTGAAGCAATTTAATAATGATCTGGTCTGCCTTCAAGAAACTCATATTAGAATTTTGAATTTGAATTTGAATTTTTTATTTATAACCCGCTCTCTCTCCCCAAAGGGACTCGAGGCGGGGCACAGGGAATTAAAAACGGTTAAAAAGGCAAAATACAAAATTAAAACAATAAATGTACATAAATAACTAACTAAAATGCACATTAAACAGCTGACCCTGCGTTAAAATTCCCCAAATATATTTACTAAAATCCCTAAACAATCAGGAGAGACTATCCTAGGCCGGCCAAGCGAAAAAGATGTGTTTTTAATTTCAGACGGAAAGAGCGGAGGTCCGTGGTAGTTCTAATGTCGGGGGGAAGGTCGTTCCAGAGGGCAGGGCCCGCCACAGAGAAGGCCCTTCCCCTGGGCGTCGCCCGCTGACACAGTCTAGTGGACGGCACCCGGAGAAGTCCCTCTCTGTGGGAGCGAATCGGCCGTGAGGATGTATGGGGCAGGATCCGATCCCGCAGATAGCTAGGTCCCGAGCCATGGAGCACTTTGAAGATGACAACTAGCACCTTGAAGCGCACCTGAAAGACGACAGGCAGCCAGTGCAGCTCGCGCAAGAGAGGTGTTACATGGGTGAACCTAGAGGTCCCCATTATTGCTCGTGCGGCTGCATTCTGGACCAGCTGAAGTCTTCGGGTGCACCTCAAGGGGAGCCCCATGTAGAGAGAGTTACAATAGTCCAGTCGGGATGTCACGAGGGCATGAGTGACTGTGCGAAGGGCATCCCGATCCAATAGGGGGCGCAACTGGCGTACCAAGCGAACCTGGTAAAACGCCCTCCTGGCCACGGCTGTCACTTGATCTTCCATGGACAGCCGAGTATCCAGCCGCGCGCCCCATCCACAGGGGCAAGATGTTCGCCTCCTATGGCCAGCGGTGGAATCAGCTGGTTGAATCGGGCAGCCAGAAACCACAGCCACTCGGTCTTGGTCGGGTTGAGCCTGAGTCCGTTACTTCCCATCCAGCCCCGCACGGCTTCCAGGCACTGGCACATCACCGCTACGGCATCGTTGGGGTGGTTTGGGGTAGATATATACAGCTGTGTATCATCAGCGTAGAGGTGATACTCTACCCCAAAACCACGGATGATCTCACCCAGCGGCTTCATATATGTGTTGAACAGGAGAGGCGAGAGGACCGACCCCTGAGGCACCCCACATGTGAGGGGTCTCGAGGTCGACCTCTGCTCTCCTGTCAACACAAATTGCGATCGGCCAGAGAGGTAGGAGGAGAACCACCGTAAAACGGTGCCTCCCCCCCCCACCCACCCCCAGCCGATGCAATAGGATACCATGGTCGATGGTATCGAAAGCCGCCGAGAGGTCTAATAGGACCAGGATGGAGGAACAACCCCCATCTCTGGCCCTCCAGAGATCATCTACCAACGCGACCAATGCCGTCTCGGTGCTATGCCCGGGCCGAAAGCCGGACTGGCGCGGGTCTAGATAATCAACTTCCTCCAGGTGCCGGGGAAACTGTTGTGCCACCACACTCTCAACAACCTTCACCAAAAAGGGAAGGTTGGAGATAGGACGATAGTTGGTTAATAAAGCTGGGTCCAAAGAGGGCTTCTTCAGGAGGGGCCTCACCATGGCCTCTTTAAGGGAGACAGGCAAGGAACCCTCACTTAAGGAAGCATTGACAACCTCCTGGAGCCAGCCTCGTGTCACCTCCCTGGATGCCAGTACAAGCCAGGAGGGACACGGGTCCAATAAACATGTGGTGGCTCGCAGTCGCCCACGTAACCTGTCCATATCGTCAGAGGTAACGGAGTCAAACTCCTCCCAAACAAGATCCGCCTCGTGCAATCCCACTGGGCCATCAATGGGGGCTAACTCGTTCTGTATCTGAGCGATTTTCTCCTGCAGATAAATCACAAATTCCTCTGCTCTACCCTGTAATGGGGCTTCCCGCACCCTCTGTTGAACGAGGGAGCGGGTCACCCTAAACAGGGCAGCAGGGCGGTTATCTGCGGATGCTATGAGAGTGGCACAATGATGGCGTTTGGCCACTCTCAGCGCCACAATGTAAGTCCGTAAATGGGCTCTTACTTGTGTCCGGTCAGATTCAGAACGGGTAGACCTCCATCTTCTCTCTAGGCATCTCTTGTGGCGTTTCATCACCCTCAGCTCCTCGGTAAACCAAGGAGCCAGGGTGGCTCGCCGCCGCAAGAGAAGCCGCAAGGGCGCGACCCGATCCAAGGCTCCCGTGGTCGCAGTGTTCCCTGCGGCCACAAGGTCCTCCATCGCGGCGCGGGTCAGGGGTACAGGAAGTGGCCCAAGCGCCGTCTGGAACCCATCAGGGTCCATAAGGCGCCTGGGGCGGAACCAGATCGGTGACTCTTGTTCCGCCTCCCCGCGGAGGGGAGTAGCGATCGGAAAGTCGAGCCGGAGAAGTGAGTGGTCTGACCATGACAAGGGCGTGATGATTATATCCCCTATACCCAGATCACTCTTCCATTGGCCAGAGACAAAGATGAGATCCGGTGTATGTCCACCCTCATGGGTGGGGCCTTGAATTAATTGGGTCAGGTCCATGGCCGTCATGGAAGCCATGAACTCCCGAGCTACCACGGATGATTCGCCCACCGATGGCAAGAGATTAGGCTGCAAGATCAGAAGTATTTAATGAATCCAAGACTGGGAACATTCTATGCAGCCTCTAGTTTGGTAAAGAAAAATGTGGTGATATATATAAATAAAAGATTTTCATCTAAAATTATAGAGGCGGATGATAGTGGTAGATATATAGCAATTGAACTTGATACAGATTTTGGTCCTATTTTGGTGGTAGGAATATATGCACCTAATCAACAAGAAAGCTTTTATAGGATGCTTCATTTAAAAATCTTGGATTGGAATTTTAAGAGTATTTTAATTATGGGAGATTGGAATGGAGTGATCTCCCCAAGGATAGATAAGAGAACAATGACTAAACTTACTACCAAATTACTACAGGTTTTCTTTGACTTACGAGACGACTTGGAACTAAAAGATGTTTGGAGGATACAACACCCAAACGAGATGGACTTTTCGTTTTATTCAGATAGACATAAATCCTTCTCAAGGATTGATTTTTTTTTGCTAACACCGGATTTACTTCCTAAAGCTAAGAAAACCAAGATATTTTCCAGGACATTAACTGATCACAGCCCGGTGTGGTTAGAGATTGAGCTAGGGAAGTGGTCAAGAAGGTCATGGAGAGTAAATGAAAATTTATTTAGATATGAAAAAAATGTTGATGAACTTAAAAAACACATGAAGGAATTTTTTAGTTTTAATATGAATAAAGGTACTCCTATTGAAATAGTATGAGATGCAAGTAAAGCTTATATGCGCGGGGTCCTGATACATATGAATTTTAAACATAAACAAAGCAGAAAGTAAAAGAGAATGGAATTGGAAGATGAAATAAAAAAGAAGGAGCAGTTACTTATAGCAACTCCAAAAGATGGGGCACTCCAGATGGCGATAAAGCTGTTGAAAGATCAATTTCAAATGCTTATATCAGAACAAACAGCAACCAACTTACAATTTGCCAAACGTAACACCTTTGCTAATGCTAACAAACCTGGTAGGTGGTTGGCCTACACCTTGAGAAAGAACACGAATAATAGAATTATTGATAGAATTGAGTATGGAGGGAAAACAGTATATCAACAAGATTTGATTAAAAAATCATTTGTGGACTATTATGCTAAGTTATATTTACAGGATAATATACAGAATAAGTCAGTAGATGATTTTTTGGAAGGAAAAAGGGTTACCAAAATATCTGTGCTTCAAAAGGCAAATTTAAAACGTCTGATAACTGCTGATGAGATTATTTTAGCTATAAACCAACTTAAACTAGCCAAAGCTCCAGGGACTGATGGTTTGACTGCAATCTACTATAAAACTTTACAATTGGAAATGATTGAATATCTTACAGAACTATTTTGCAATATACAGCAAGGAGGTAAAATACCTTTCTCATGGAAAGCGGCTTTTATATCATTGATACCCAAAGAAAAAGATGGTCCTAAGAAACCAGAGGATTACAGACCGATATCTCTTCTGAACACAGATTATAAAATATTTGCTAAAGTACTAGTCAACAGATTGATGCCAGTTATCCAAGAGGTTATTCATTATGACCAAGCAGGATTTATTGAAGGTAGACACATGAAGGAGAATGTAAGGCAACTCATAGATTTAATTGACTATCTTGATAAGAATAAGCAGATCTCTGCAGTGCTGGTTTTCTTGGATGCGGAGAAGGCCTTCAATCGAGTGAATTGGAATTTTCTAACCAAGACTTTGGAAAAGATGGATATGGGACCACGATTTTGACAGGCGATAGGAGCAATATACCAGCAACAAAATGCACAACTTATTATTAATGGAAATTTGTCTACAACTTTCGAGATACAAAAAGGCACAAGGCAAGGTTGCCCGTTATCTCCATTGTTATTTATTTTAACCTTGGAAGTCTTGTTGAATACAATTCGGGACTCAAAATCCTTAAATGGCATAGCTATTAGGCAAAAGGAATACAGAACTAGAGCATTTGCCGATGATCTGGTTGTTACCCTTTCACATCCTTTGAATTCAATAATTCAGATGAAAAATGTCATAGCAGAATTTGGCATGGTGTCTGGGTTTAGACTAAATCAAAATAAAACGAAAATGATGGTTAAAAACATGACAGAGACTCAAAGAAAGAGACTTGCAAGTTTGGCAGGTTTCAAAATAGTTTCCAAGGTCAAATATTTAGGAATACAAATTGCAGAATGAAATACAAAACTTTTTTCAAATAATTATGAAGTGTTGTGGCAAAAGATACAGAAAGACCTTCAAGTATGGAAAAAGTTACAACTATCTTTGCTTGGAAGGATTTCAGCAATTAAAATGAACATTCTACCCAGATTTATTTTTTTATTCCAGATGATACCGGTGCTTTATTTATTTATTTGAATTTATATCCCGCCCTTCTCCACAGAGGACCCAGGGCGACGCACAGGAAATTTAAAAAGCATACAAAATACAATAAATATAATTTTAAAAACTATTAAATAATCCTATCCTGCGCTAAAACCAAATTTTAAAACCCAATTTAAAACTACCTAAAAGTCCCCATGGGAGGTTCGGCTAGGCCGGCTTGTTGAAACAAATATGTCTTAAGACATTGGCGGAAGAGGCGGAGGTCGGTGATGGTACGTAGTTCAGGGGGCAGGTCATTCCAGAGGGCTGGACCCACCACAGAGAAGGCTCTTCCCCTGGGTGTCGCCAGTCGGCATTGTCCGGCCGACGGCACCCTGAGAAGGCCCTCTCTGTGGGAGCGTATCGGTCTAAGGGATGTATGGGGCAGGAGGTGGTCTCGCATATAGCTAGGCCCCGAGCCATGGAGCGCTTTAAAGATGTCGTCAAAACCTTGAAGCGCACCCGAAAGACCACAGGAAGCCAATGCAGCTCGCGCAGGATCGGTGTTATGTGGGAGCATCTAGTGGCTCCCATAATCACCCGCGCGGCTGCGTTTTGGACTAGCTGTAGCTTTCGAGTGCACCTCAAGGGAAGCCCCATGTAGAGAGCATTACAGTAGTCGAGTCGGGACGTCACGAGAGCTTGAGTGACTGTGCGAAGTGCAGCCCGGTCCAGTAAGGGGCGCAATTGGCGCATCAGGCGTACCTGATGAAACGCCCCCCTGGCCACGGCCGCCACATGGTCCTCCATGGACAGCCGGGAATCGAGGAGGACACCCAAATTGCGCACCCTCTCCACGGGGGCCAGTGTTTCGCCCCCAATGGCCAGAGTTGAAGTAATCTGGCTGAACTGGGGTGCCGGAAACCACAGCCACTCAGTCTTGGCAGGGTTGAGCTTGAGTTTGTAATCACCCATCCAGATCCGTACTGCTTCCAAACACCGGGACAGCACTTCGGCGGCATCGTTGGGGTGGTTTGGGGTGGATATGTACAGCTGGGTGTCATCAGCGTACAGGTGGTACTCCACCCCAAAACCACGGATGATCTCACCCAGCGGTGAGATGGTGAGATATGTGTTGAAAAGCTTAAATCAGATAAAATCTTGTTAGAATGGCAAGCAACATTAAATAAATTTGTTTGGAAGGAGAAAAAACCGAGAGTAAAGATGAAGATTATGCAAGATATTCGTGAAAGAGGTGGCCTCAGACTCCCAAACCTTCGACTGTATTATGAAGCTGCGGTATTGACGCATGTAGCAGATTGGTTTGGGAAAACAAAAACTGAACTGTTGAATATAGAAGGTCATGACCTTGTTCTGGAATGGCATGCATATCTTTTTTATGAAGATAGGGTGGATAAAGTGTTTAACAATCATGTTCTCCGAAGTGCCTTGATGAGAATATGGAAGAAGCACCGGCCTAATTGGGATTATAAAATACTGCTCTGGTTGGATCTTGCAGACACCATGTGGATTACAAATACTAAGTCACTCGGGGGGTGTTTATATAAAGACGTGCTTATTGCTGATGGGGACGAATGGCAGTTGAAAACTTTGGAACAACTGTTGGAAGAAGGAATTATTCTAAATTGGTTACATTATAAACAGTTACAGAAGAGATGGAAAGAAGATCGTAGGGTTGGTTTTATGGATAAAGAAGTGGAACTGATCAAGCAGATAAAAGAGACTGGCCCAAAACATGTTAAAAGAATATATAATGTATTGTTAGAAAGAGACTCAGAAAGTGAATTGGTCAAGGATTGCATGATTAAATGGGCTCAGAATTTTGATGAATTGGTTATGTTAGATACGTGGGAAAAAATATGGGTTCAGAACGTTAAATTTACACAGTCACAGAATTTAAGGGAGAATTTTTATAAAATGTTCTACAGATGGTATTTAGACCCTAAGAAATTATCATGTATGTACCCAAATGTTCAACCAAAATGCTGGAGATGCGGGTGTTTAGATGCTACTTTTCTTCATGTATGGTGGACTTGCAACAAGGTTAAAGCTTTTTGGATAAAAATATGGTGGGTTATGCAAAATGTATTTAAGAAAAGAATACAATTTATTCCGCAAATGTTTTTATTGGGTATAATTAAGGATTTTACTAAAGGGGAAACAAAATTGGTTTTGTATATGGTTACAGCAGCTAGGTTGCTGATTGCTCAATACTGGAAAAAAGATTTTTTACCGACAATTGATCAATGGATTCAGAAAGTGGCGGGGTTTGCGGAAATGGCAAAAATTTCAGCTTTCTTAAAAGGTCAGAAGCAGAAGAATTATACACAGGAATGGGTAAAATGGATTGATTATATACAGAATAAATATCAGACTAGGAAGTACTATGTAGCCTTTAGGTAAGAATGTTTAAATTGACAGATGAACAGAGTAAATAATATATGGGTTGTTTGGAATTACTAGAGTGGTGTATAGCAGAAGTCAGGGGGGTGGGTTTGATTGGGAGGTGGGGGAGGGTTAGGGTGGAGGGCGGGGAAATATATATGTATAACTAATTTAGAAGATGGGATTAATGGGATACGGTCACTTTAAGAAAAAATTATATTATGATTTATATATGTTTAATTAACTTAGAAGATGGGGTTAATGGGATATTGTCACTTTAAGAGAAATTTATATTATGATTGTTGGGAGGTGAGGGGGTACAATATCTGAATGAGAAATTTATTTTAAGACGGGGGAGGGGAGGGGTACAGTATTTGTATGTGATTTATATTATATGTCGGGGGGGTAAAAAGGGGGGGAAATTTGTTTGTGTAAAACTTATTCAATAAAAAAAAAAGAAAAAGAAAAACTGCAGAAAAGAAAAAAGAAAAAGAAAAATTTAAAAAGGAAGAAAAGACCAGAGTATAGTAAGAACAAACTAAAGAAGTCTATAAAGAAATGACTTCTCCCTTCATCACAACTAGTATAAACAATTTCAGTCTGATACTACTCCACAAATTGCTGGAGGAACCCGACAAGGTAAATTATGTTTCTGCTCAATGAAGCAAGATTATGCCAAAGGTGCTTTTTTTTTTAAAGGCAACTGGGCTTTGTTTTGTTTTTCCTTGAAGACGTTTCGCTTCTCACCCAAGGAGCTTCTTCGGTTCGTCTTCAGGGGAAAAAGCACCTGCCTTTTGAAAAAAAAGCGCCTTTGGGAAACCACGACTTGGATGGCTGAGAATCTCCATAGACATTTAGCAAGCTATAGAAGTATACATTTAAGTAAAATTGTAAGTAAAATTATTCATATCAAAGATGATTATTGGGAGGAAAAGTATAAAATTAAATAATCTAGGAAGAGAAATGCGATAAGAGGAGAAATATTAAGTTGTAACATTAAAGTGTGTATATGTATGTATATATGCACACTTTATCATAATAGTTATAGCTTACCACCAAATTTACACACGCACACACATGGACACACACACACACACACATATATTTGGTGGTAAGCTATAGCTATTATGATACTAAAAAAATTGTATTCAGACGACACACTAAACAATGAATGATGAAACGTTTGTTTTAAAAGGAAAAAAAACTAAAAAACCCTCTTTTTAAATAAAAAAAGACATTTAGCAAGCTGTGGAATACCTTGACATGGTTACAGAATAAATTATTACTGGTAGAATACCTTGCAATTGTGTCATTTTAAATTACTGTGTGCTGAATACTTAACAATGGTTTTTAAGGATTTTTTTTATTTATAGAATATTTTTTAAAAAAATTAGGGAATTTTTATTTTTTAATTGTTTATAAAATATATTTACTACAAGAAATGTTATTCCTTGCTCCTTGCCTATGTTGCTCTTAGGTGTTCAGATTAGGTTTATGTGTCTCAAAGTGGCTGCTTTTCTATGGGCATGCCAGGTTGGTGCAAGGCAGCTTTGTCAGAAAGAGTGTGTTTCACCCTGGTTGTCTAGGTAATTCTTAGGTGGTTGCTGGTTCTGTGAGCTTCCTGGCACTGTCCTTTATAATTTCCCACAATGCCTTGATGGTTTTTATTTCAGTGGCTTTGTCTAAGTTAGGGGAAAAACTGGTTTGATTTTTAGTCTTTTGTAGGGGGGATTCTTATTTTTTGGTGTTTTCCTGGCACTGTCATAGTTTGTGTGGGTGTGTTATGTCCCACAGCAGTTGTACACATTAATAATGACCAAGTACTACTAATATTTCCTTTTAGATTTTAATGACCTTTCCTTACATAATTGGTGTTGTCTTTCATACTTTTGGATTTCTATTTTCTGTTTCTGTTATTTAGCAATTGCTAAAACAAATCCCACGTGAAAAAATATTCAAAGTCTTCTTGATTTTAATTGTCACTTTATTCCTGCACATTGTAATATTTATTCATTTTCATATCTCTGTTTTTCTACTGTTGTGCAAACATAATTCCAGCAGCTAACACGTGTAAAATTAAATATACAAAATATTTCTGGTTTTAATTCGATATCTTGCTTTACCATTGCTTCTAACCATTAACCACTCCCATCCGGTCACATGGCCGGCAAGCCACTCCCACCTGGTCACATGGTCAGCAAGCCACTCACACAAAGCAAGCCACACCCACAGAATAGGTTCCAAAAAAATTTGACACCTGCCCCCCCCCCCAATGATGTCCCTCTTTACCAATATTAAAATCTGGTCACTTTATCCAATGGAGCACTTTCGTGGGCTGTAGAGATCACATCCCTCCGCTGCTGCGAGTAACCTGGGAGATAGTCTTGAGAAAGATATGCATGGAATGTGCTTCTGTTTGTGGCTGCCGTGCTGCGTCATCAGCTCCCCATCCACCTTGCCTATGGCAACTCGAGTGCAGGCCAGGGATGCTTTGCGAGTTGACACCAATCTTATTTCATTCTTTGACAAAATAACCAAATTAGTAGACCATCAAAATACTGTGGACATATTTAGACTTCAGCAAGGTATTTGACAAAGTAAGACCACCATCTACTTCTTGATAAGCTAGAAAAATGTGGGATAGATAGCATCACCACCACATGGATTTGTAACTGGCTGACAAACTGTACTCAGCAAGTAGTCCTTAATGGTACTACATCTACATGGAGGGAAGTAAGCAGTAGGGTACCACAAGACTCCGTCTTAGGCCCAATACTCTTCAATATCTTCATAAATTACTTAGATAATGGAATAGAAGGGGAACTCATCAAATTTGCATATGGCACTAAGCTGGCAGGAATAGTCAACACTGCAGAAGACAAGCTCAGGATCGAAAAAGATCTTAACAGACTTGAACAATGTGTCCTATTCAAAAAATGAAATAACGTGGAGAAAAGCAAGGTTCTATACCTGGGCAGGAAAAATCAAAAGTATAAGTACAGATTCAAAAACAGTAACTGTGAGAGGGACCTTGCAGTCCTAGTGGATGATCACTTAAACATGAGTTAGCAGTGTGTAGCAGCAGCCAAAAAGCTAATACAACAATCCTTGGTTGTATAAACAGATGCATAAAATCTGAAACATATGAAGTATTAATATCACTTTATAATCCCTTAGTAAGACTACACTACATCCAGTTTTGATCACCACATTATAAAAAAGATGTTGAGAACTTTGGAAAAAGTGCAAAGAGCAACAAAGTCTCTTAAAAGCCTGGAGACTAAATGAAGACATATGAAGAACAGTTGCAGGATTTGGGTTTGGCTAGTCTCGAGAAAAGAAGGACTAGTGAGGACATGATAGCAGTATTTGAGTAAATGCCAAAAAGAGAGGGGGATTACTTTATTTTCCAAAGCACCACCAGGCTCGACAAGAAACAATGGTTGGAAACTAATCAAGGGCAGATGCAACCTGGAATTAAGGAGAAGCTTCCTAACAGTGAGAACAATTAACCAATGGAACAGCTTGCCTTCAGAAATTGTGGGTGCTTCATCATTGGAGGTTTTTAAGAAGAGACTGGATAATCACTTGTTGGAAGTAGTATAGGACAGTGATGGCTAACTTTTTCCAGACCAAGTGCCCAAAGCGTGCGCGAATGCATGCAAATGCATGTGCCCGCAAACCCTCCAAATGCAATGCACACGTGGCCCCTGTGCATGCATCTCAGGGGCCCCCGTGGAGCAGTGAGGCCGGGTAGAGGCCTCCACAGGGGATGGCTGGTGAGGTTGGCGGCCGCAGAGAGATGGGAGGCGCGGCGGACCGATAGAGCGTCGGAGGCCCTGGCGGAGGCCTGTTGGAGTGACGGAGGCCCTGTCGGAGGCCCTGGCGTGGAGTGGCGAGCCTGCAACGCGGTGAGGCCCTATGGAGGCCTGGCAGAACAGCGGAGGGAACCCTCCCCCCCCGGACTCCCCGGTAAAACATCTACGGGGAGGGTGGCGAGAGCGAAGCAAGGACAGCCGGAAGGAACAACAGTTCCAGCCACCCCGTGGAAAGCCTCTACCCGAGGAAGAACTGACTGACTTTGATTACGATCTATTTTCCCTGTTTTGACTTGACTTGCACTTGTACTAGCACTTTATCTAGGCGTTTCCTCCCTTTAAAGCCAGCAATGGAGCCACGGGATGGTTTTTTATTCAAGGTCCGACCTCCTCTACCTGCGAGAGTCCCCCCTCTCGCAGGTTTGGCCCCTTGGTTTATCTCGGGCCCTCCTCAAGGATGGGTTAATTAATCCAGAGAGGTGGAAAAAACGCAAGCTCAGGGGGTTTTTAAACAAATTTTTAATTAGGCTTTTAAGGGGTTCTGGGGTGGAGGGAGGGTTTATCCAGTCAGAGGGGGGGTCAAGACATAGGGCCGGCTGGCGGAAGAAGGTTAAAGGAGGAGTCCACTAGGGAAGGGGGACTGGGGGTCGTCTCTGTTGAGGGCCGTCCCATTCTACTGGTCTTGGGGAGGGGCAGGGGCGGTGGGAGACAGGATGTCCATCATGGGTTGGGGACGCGTGGTCACTGGCTAAAAGCGGTCGCCTGCCCCAACCCCCTGTGCTCCACTCATGGGCTAGGCGGTCAGGGACTACAGAGCCGGGGCCCTAGGCTGATGTTCTGTAACGCCAGGTCCATGGTGAACAAAGCCCCCCTCATTAATGACCTTGTGTCAGAGGGGGACCCGGACCTGGTGGGAATCACGGAAACCTGGTTGGGCCCCGAGGGGGGCTTACCCCTCGTGGAAATGTGCCCACCAGGCTACCGTGCATTTCATCAGCCAAGGGCCCTAGGCAGGGGTGGGGGGGTGGCGGTTATCGTTAAGGAAAGTCTGGAGCCGAGGGAGACCACTGTGCCTCAGACGACCGGCTGTGAGTCGCTCTTCGTGAAGTGGGGCCTAGGGAAGCAGTTGGGCTTGCTGATTGTATACCTGGCTCCCCGCTATGTAACAGCAGCCCTGCCCGAGCTACTCGAGGTGATCGCTGCGATGGCAGTGGAGACCCCCAGACTGCTAGTCATGGGGGACTTTAACCTGCCATCGACGGGGGAATCATCCGAGGCAGCTCGGGAGTTCATGGCTTCCATGACGGCCATGGACCTGACCCAAGTAGTTCAGGGCCCCACTCACGAGGGAGGACACACGCTGGATCTGATTTTTGTCTCTGGACACTGGATTAGTGATCTCGGAACAGGGGATTTAGTCATCTTACCCTTGTCATGGACAGATCACTCTCTCCTTCGGATAGACTTTCCAACCGTCACACCCCACCGCGGGGAGGCGGAACCGGAGACACCGAGTTGGTTCCGCCCCAGGCGCCTGATGGACCCAGATAGGTTCCAGAGGGAGCTTGGGCCAATACCTGTGTCCCTGCCCCGCGACTCAACTGAGGACCTAGTGGCCGCATGGTATAGTGCGGCCATGGGGGCCTTGGACCAAGTCGCGCCCTTGCGGCCTCTCATGCGGCGTCGAGTCACCCAGGCCCCTTGGTTTACCGAGGAGCTTCGGGGGATGAAACGCCGCAAGAGACGCCTAGAGAGTAGGTGGAGATCATCTCGATCCGAAGCTGACCGAACACTAGTGAGAGACCATATTAGGACTTACTTAGTGGCGCTAAGAGTGGCCAAACGTGAGTATTGTGCCACCCTTATCGCATCCGCGGAAAACCGCCCTGCCGCCCTGTTTGGGGTAACCCGCTCCCTCCTTCATCTGAGGCCGCGGGAAGCCCCTTTGCAGGGTTTTCCTGCAGGACAAAATCACTCAGATTCGGAACGAGTTGCCCTCCACTGAAAGTGACCTAGTCGAGGTGCCCGGTGCTGGTCTTGAGATTACACCTTGGGAGGAGTTTGACTTTGTCACTACCGAGGATATGGACAGGTTGCGGAGGAACCTTAGAGCCACCACATGTTTATTGGACCCGTGCCCCTCTTGGCTTGTACTGGCATCCTGGGAGGTGACACGAGGCTGGCTCCAGGGTATTGTGAATTCATCTCTGAGTGAAGGGTTCTTGCCTACCGTCTTGAAAGAGGCAGTGGTGAGGCCCCTCCTCAAGAAGCCATCCCTGGACCCGGCTTTATTAGAGAACTATTGTCCCGTCTCCAACCTTCACTTTTTAGTGAAGGTTGTTGAGAGTGTGGTGGCCCAACAGTTCCCTCGACACCTGGAGGAAGTTGATTATCTAGACCCGCGCCAGTCCGGCTTCCGGCCCAGTCACAGTACCGAGACGGCATTGGTCGCGTTGGTGGATGATCTCTGGAGGGCTCAGGATAGAGGTTGTTCCTCTATCCTGGTCCTGTTAGACCTCTCAGCGGCTTTTGATACCATCGACCATGGTATCTTATTGCACCGATTGGGGGGGTTGGGGCTGAGAGGCACCGTTTTATGGTGGTTCTCGTCCTACCTCTCTGGTTGGTCGCAATGGGTGTTGGCAGGAGGGCAGAGGTCGGCCTCAAGGCCCCTCACATGTGGGGTTCCTCAGGGGTCGGTCCTCTCGCCACTTCTGTTCAACACCTACATGAAGCCGCTGGGCGAGATCATCCGTGATTTTGGGGTGGAGTACCATCTGTACGCTGATGACACTCAGCTGTACATATCCACCCCAAACCACCCCAACAATGCCGTCGAGGTGCTGTCCCGGTGTCTGGAGGCCGTACGGGTCTGGATGGGTAGAAACAAACTCAAACTCAACCCGTCCAAGACCGAGTGGCTGTGGTTTCCGGCACCCCGGTTTAGCCAGATAAATCCAACACTGGCCATTGGGGGCGAACATATTGCCCCGTGGAGAGGGCGCGCAACTTGGGCGTCCTCCTGGATTCCCGGCTGTCCATGGAGGACCATGTGGCGGCCGTGGCCAGGGGGGCATTCTATCAGGTTCGCCTGATATGCCAGTTGCGCCCCTTACTAGACCGGGGGGCCCTTCGCACAGTCACTCAAGCGCTCGTGACATCTCGGCTGGATTACTGTAACGCTCTCTACATGGGGCTCCCCTTGAGGTGCACTCGAAAGCTACAGTTAGTGCAGAATGCGGCCGCGCGGGTGGATATGGGTGCCCCAAGGCAAGCCCACGTAACACCTCTCCTGCGCGAGCTGCACTGACTGCCTGTGGCCTTTCGAGTGCGCTTCAAGGTATTGACTACCATCTTTAAATCGCTCCATGGCTCGGGGCCTAGCTATATACGAGACCGCCTCCTGCCCCATATATCCCTTCGTCCGGTCCGCTTCCACAGAGCGGGCCTTCTCCGGGTGCCGTTGGCTGGGCAATGCCGGCTGGCGACACCCAGGGGAAGAGCCTTCTCTGTGGTGGGCCCAGCCCTCTGGAACGACTTACCCCCCCGACCTACGCACTACCTCGGACCTCCGCCTCTTCCGCCAACGTCTTAAGATGTACTTATTCCAACAAGCCGGCCTAGGATAGCCCCCCGTTTCTGACTTTTTAAACATAAATTATAATTCGGCTTTGGTTTTAATAACGGGTTTTAGCACGGGTGAGCTAATTTAATATATTTTTAATAGATGTATATTGTATTTATGGTTTTATATAATGCCTGTGCGCCGCCCTGGGTCCTAACAAGGAGAAGGGCGGGGTATAAATTTAATAAAATAAAAATAAAATAAATAAATCTCGCCCCCTGTGCATGCGCACACGGGGGGCCTGCACATGCTCTGCCCCCTGCACATGCATGGGAGACCTGATGATCAGCTGGTTAGTGAGAAGTGCGCACGCATGCACAGCAGAGCTGAACTGGGACAATGGCTCGTGTACCCACAGACAGGGTGTTGCATGCCACCTGTGACACGCATGCCATAGGTTTGCCATCATGGGTATAGGATCTCCTGCTTGAGCAGAGGGCTGGACTAGAAGACCTCCAAGGTCCCTTCCAACTCTATTCTGATTCTGATTCTTCATGAACAGTGGTAGCTGTTTAAACTACTGCTAAGGCTTCCTATATGCCAGTTGTCCAAGTTAGAGTTTATTAGTAGATATTGGACAGATTGAATATTTGGCTAACAAGCCATAGGATATACTTTTGTCATCAAATACTGACTGTAGTTCTTATGTTCTGTGAAGGTACATCATTCTTACTCTGCAACCTGAATTTAAGAAAGGCCAGAAGCTTGTTAATGCTCTGCTGTCTATCTATTTGAACAGTTCTGTTCAAAAGATTTCCTTAACTCAGATAAACTCTGGCTGTGATAAATATATAACATATGGTAGCACACTTGCTAGAGTGAATATAGCTGGTGTAAATGTAGATTTAAGGCAGGGGTGGGTTCCTGCCAGTTCTAACCTCTTCTATAGAAGAAGTTCCACAAATCTACAGTGCCGTTTAGAACCGGTTCCAGCTCCCTCCCCCCACCTGTCCGCACATCATCAAGATGAAGAGCGAGAGGAAGAATTCTGGGAGTTGAAGTCCACAAGTGTTAAAGCTATCAAGTTTGAAAACCCCTGGTGGTTTTTTTCTAAAGAGTTAGGGGTGCAAGGGTCTTGTAACTTGACAACTTTTAAGACTTGCGTGCTTTAAATGCCACAGTTTCTGAGGCAACATTTTGGTTGCTAAGCATTGTTAAGTGAGTTTCACCACATTTTACAAGTTGGCCACACCCACCCAGTCACATGACTGCCAAGTCACTCCCACCTGGTCACATGGCCAGTAAGCACTCCTACAAAGCAGGCCACACCTACAGAAGAGGTTCTAAAAATTTTTTGAAACCCACCACAAATCAGTGTGGTGGCTAATTCTATTATGTCCTGATGGTCATGTGTTAATCCCATTACCCTGGAGCTGGAGGTTTTTTGTCTTGTAGTTAGGCTGGCCCAGTCTTTCTGAATAGGCACCAAATGGGGGCATGGAGCTGAGGCTTTGAGTTTCTGTCTTTAGAGACATGTTTCTCCTTTAGGGAAAATATAATATTAAATAATATTAAATATTTCCTAAAATGTGGGTGCTAACTTTCTAAATGAGTAGAGGTATTCTGAGGTATTCTCCATCAATTCGGTCTTGGGGAGGGGCAGGGGCGGTGGGAGACGGGATGGACATCGGTTGGAGGACCGTGGCCGCTGGTTACAGGCGGTCACGCACTCCGACCTCCCATGCTCCCATCGCAGACTAGGTGGGCAAGAACCACAGACCCGGGGCCCTAGGCTGATGCTATGCAACGCCAGGTCCGTGGTACAAA
Organism: Rhabdophis nuchalis; assembly: GCA_039707465.1. NCBI lineage: Eukaryota > Metazoa > Chordata > Lepidosauria > Squamata > Natricidae > Rhabdophis > Rhabdophis nuchalis. The sequence goes on from CM077644.1 coordinate 122,144,926, forward strand.
AAGCCCCCCTCATCCATGACCTTGTGTCAGAAGGGGACCCGGACCTGGTAGGTATTACGGAAACCTGGTTGGACCACGAGGGAGGACATCCCCTTGTAGAAATGTGCCCACCAGGATACCGAGCCTTCCATCAGCCTAGGTCCCTAGGGAGGGGTGGGGGGGTGGCGATTATGGTTAGGGAAGGTCTTGAGCCAAAGGAGACCACGATCCCTCAGACGACCGGGTGCGAGTCCCTCCTTGTGAAGTGGGGCCTAGGGAGGCAGTTGGGCGTGTTAGTTGTATACCTGGCTCCTCGCTATACAACAACAGCCCTGCCCAAGCTCCTAGAGGTGATAGCTGAGGCGGCGGTGGAGACCCCCAGACTGTTAGTCATGGGGGACTTTAACCTGCCGTCAGCAGGCGAAACCTCTGGGTTAGCTCGGGAGTTCATGGCTTCCATGACAGCCATGGACCAATGGGTGTTGGCAGGAGGGCTTGGGTCAGGTCCAAGGCCCCTCACATGTGGGGTTCCTCAGGGGTCGGTCTTCTCGCCCCTCCTGTTCAACACATATATGAAGCCGCTGGGTGAGATCATCCGTGGTTTTGGGGTGGGATATCATCTGTACGCTGATGATACTCAGTTGTACATATCCACCCCAGACCACCCCAACGATGCCGTCGAGGTTATGTCCCGGTGCTTGGAAGCCGTACGGATCTGGATGGGTGATAACAAACTCAAGCTCAACCCGTCCAAGACTGAGTGGCTGTGGCTTCCGGCGCCCCGGTTCAGCCAGATTATTCCAACTCTGGCCATTGGGGGCGAAACACCGGCCCCCGTGGAGAGGGCGCGCAATTTGGGTGTCCTCCTGGATTCCCGGCTGTCTATGGAAGATCATGTGGCAGCCGTGGCCAGGGGGGCGTTTCATCAGGTACGCCTGATGCACCAATTGCGCCCCTTAGTGGACCGGGGTGCCTTACGCACAGTCACTCAAGCACTCGTCACCTCTCGACTCGACTACTGTAATGCTCTCTACATGGGGCTCCCCTTGAGGTGCACCCGAAAGCTGCAGCTAGTCCAGAACGCAGCCGCGCGGGTGATTACGGGAGCGCCTAGACACTCCCACATAACACCTATCCTGCGCGAGCTGCACTGGCTTCCTGTGGTCTTTCGGGTGCGCTTCAAGGTTTTAACGACCATCTTTAAAGCGCTCCATGGCTCGGGGCCTAGTTATATGCGAGACCGCCTCCTGCCCCATACATCCCTCAGACCGATACGCTCCCACAGAGAGGGCCTCCTCAGGGTGCCGTCGGCTGGACAATGCCGACTGGCGACACCCAGGGGGAGAGCCTTCTCTGTGGCGGGCCCAGCCCTCTGGAACGACTTACCCCCTGAACTCCGCACCATCTCCGACCTCCGCCTCTTCCGCAAGTGTCTGAAGACACACCTATTTCATCTAGCCGGCCTAGCATAACCTCCACACTGACTATTAGATAGTTTTTAAACTTGGGATTTTAATTCGGTTTTTAGCGCAGGGTTTATTTATTAGAATAAGTATTTTAAATTTTATATATTTTATATATTTTGTATGTATTTTAACATCCCTGTGCGCCGCCCTGGGTCCTAACAAGGAGAAGGGCGGGGTATAAATTTAATAAATAAATAAATAAAAGTGGGATGTTGAAAACAACTTGATAAAAAATAACATTAAAATAAAATTAAAAATGATGCAAAAATAAAAATAGCTTTTATAGTTCTCTATGTAATACAAAATGTACAGTTTGAATTATCAATCAACTATATACAAAGCATGAACATTGACATTTATATCATTGATCTAGGCAAAATAACTGAAGAAAAATTGAACAATCCCTCAAAAATCCTCGGCCTTGCCCCGGTGTCAAAAAAAATATTATTAGATCATCGGTGTGATTTAATTTTTCAGTGTTGTAAATCTAAATAATTAGAATATTCGAAATAAAATTTGAGGTAGAAAAAATACTCTTCTCAGTTTCGTGGTGACTGCCCGTTCTATATCTGCTGAGCAATCATAGCTTTTCTTTAACGAACGACTCGACAATAATTCCAAACAGAGATCAGACTTTTTTTAAAAAAAATCTCAGAATTAAAAAGCCTGAAAGGCAATTTTCTTTTTTTCTCTATGGTAAAGGGCATGATGAGAACATCGGGAAGCAACTGAGCTTCAGATTCATTGCTGTGCATGCGCACATGACGCTTACTTCCTGTCAAATCCCGTAACTTCCTGCCGCTTTTGAGAGAGAGAGAGAGAGAGAGAGAGGCGCAGAAATAAGTCCCATAAAAAAAATAATGAACTGGCAAAGACCGGCATCCGCTTACCTGCCTGCAGCTATTGCAGCGCTGAGCCTGAGCCTGCCTGGGTCGCACGTTTCTCCAGAGACTTTCCGGCAAGCCAAGTTCGATCAACCTCAGGTGGTGAGTAGGGGAAAGGGGAAGCGATTCTGTAGACGCTCTTGGCCGCTCTTTCTGCAACCTAACTGGGTTAGACACTGAGCACGAATTTATGTTTACCGCCTCTGTTTGTGCGAGACATATTAGGCAGCTTAAAAAACGAGACTAGTCCTCAAAAGTGTAGGACAAAGTGTCTTAGCCTCATATACTTTTAAAACGTGTAAGGCTGGGGAAGTCTGAGAATTGTTGCAACCCAGACATCTGAAAGCGGCTGAGACTGCTTTTGACCAATAGCCCTCCCGCCGAATGGAGGCGGGATCGGGCGGACGGATTAGGAAAAGCATCTGATTGGCCCAATGCAGCTTTTCAGCAGAAAATGACAGAGACAATGGTGTTTTTCTCTGAAGAGGGCTTTCTTCCCTTCAGGGACTATACACTAGGAAAGTCTCACTTCCTTATTCTGAGCTTCCGACTGCACAGAGCTGAATTTATGTGCTCGATAGAGATAGTATAACCATGTCTATTGAGAGGCTCGAGTTTTTAAAACGAAACTCCAATGTACTAATTCAGGGGTCTGCAAAGTTGGCTCTTTTAAGACTGGTGGACTACAACTCCCAGAGTTCCCCAGCCAGCTATGCTGGCTAGGGAACTCTGGGAGTTGAAGTCCACCAATCTTAAAAGAGCCAACTTTGCAGACCCCTGTACTAATTTATTTTGTCAGAAATTTAGTAACGTATAGGTGAATAGAGAGCACCAAGTAAGAAGACAAAACGAAAAACCATGTAAAATCGTGGTAACATACAAAAAATATTCCATCACTAAACAGCTAATGAAGTTTAAAACTTATATTTTTTTTCTGAATATACCCCAAAATGCACGTCCCACTATTATATAGATATTAGACACACATTTCTTCACACATTGAAATATGAAAAATATATCTCTGAATTAATTCAGTTTCAATATTCTCCAAAATCATGATTACTTTCTTTGAATGATTCTGCAGTTGACATATGCTTATTCTGTTATTTAATTGGATTATCTGCACTTTCAATGGCAATCAATTGGGGAGCCATAAAAGGTACCTAACTGTTAAATACCATATTTTAAGAACAGAAATCTGGTGGTACCTTATGAATAAAACAATTTACTATTGTTTATTTTTTGACCCAGTTACAATTGAATTAGAATGTAGAAAAGCTGCTTTCTTTCTTTTTTGCTTGCTTGGATGAATGGATGGGTGGATATGAATAGATATAGGGTTGAATGCTTGCTATTATTTATTTTATAAGTAACTCAATGTGGAGAAGATGCCTAATATTCCTTCCTCCTTTTTTGCTTTGTGTGTGAGAGAGTGTACTTTTGCTTATATTGCTTATATTGTTTTTTACCACCACAACAATGAGAACAAGTTTTATCTAAGCTATAAACCAGTGGTTCCCAAACTTTTTCAGTCCACCGCCCCCTTGGTGCTACAAACTGATCCTCAGTGCCCCCCACCAGTGGTGGATTTCAAAATTTTTTAGAACCTATTCTGTAGGTGTGGCCTATTTTGTGGGCGTGGCTTGGCAGTCATGTGACCATGTGGGAGTGGCCACCTTGTAAAATGTAGTGAAACTCATTTAACAACGCTCTTGCTTATCAACTAAAATTTTGGGCTCAATTGTGATAATAAATTCTTTCTTTTTCGTTCTTTCTTTCCTTCCTTCCTTCCTTCCTTCCTTCCTTCCTTCCTTTCTTTCTTTCCTTCCCTGTGTCACTCTCCCTGACTTTCTTTCTTTTTTTCTTTCTTCCTTTCTCTTCCCCTTCCTTCCTTTCTTGTGTCACTCTCCCCCTTCCTTCCTTCCTTCCTTGTGTCACTCTCCCCCCCTTCCTTCCTTCCTTCCTTCCTTCTTTCTTGTGTCACTCTCCCCCTCTTTCTTTCTTTCCTTCCTTCCTTGTGTCACTCTCCCCCTCTTCCTTTCTTCCTTCCTTCTTTTTTTCTTCCTTTCTCTTCCTCTTCCTTCCTTCCCTTTTCTTCCTTCCCTCCTTTCTTGTGTCATCCTTCCTTCCTTCTTTCCTTCCTTCCTCTCTCTCTCTATATATATATCTCCCCCCCCCCACCCCTCTCTCACACATACTTTCCAGTTGGTGAAAATTTCTGTTTTGCCAGCTGGGAAGCTAGCAAATAAGAGTCATTTTCTCTGCTACCCGCAGCTCTCGGAAGAAGGAGGCAGGGAAGTGAGCCCCAGGCCTCATCTCTGACTCCTTCTTTGAGAGCTGGCTTCAGGAATGGCCAGCCTCTCCCACCACTGCACCCTTCATTCACCTTCCATCCGGAGGCACTGCCGTCAGTCGCCTCCCGAGATGGCTGCGAGCCTTCCGAGGAGGATGCTGGACATTGGGGGTGGGGTGGCTTCTGCTGTTTCTGCTGCTGCTGCGGCTGGTAATGCAGGCTTCTTGCATTAAGTTGCAGGCGCACCGATTCCAGCAGCTGCGTTTTGCTTTGAAACTTGCTGCCCCAGCAACCTGAAGGGGACATTCTCCCAGCAACTTTCTCTCTTGCAAAACAGGTGCGCGAGGCCCCCAATGATCTGATGGGAGCCGGGAACAGCCAAACTGCGCCCAGCTGTCCTTACTCCCTCCCAGCTAAGGGTGGGAGTGCCTGAGACGCCGCTGTGAGAATGTCCCCTTTGGATTGCTAGGAAAGCAAGTTTCAAGGCAAAACGCAGCTGCTGGAATTGCCCCGTTTCCAATGGGGGGGGGGGGAATCCATGTTTTTCCTCCATCTCCATGGATCCCCCCCAATTGGAAATGAGGTGGCCGTGAAAGGGAAGGGAGCATCCCCCCCCCCTCCGCGTGTCTTCTTCAAACAGCAGAAGGAAGAACAGGAGGGGAGTTTGGCTGTTTGAAGAAGACACGCAGGGGGTGCTCCCTTCCTTTCACAGCCACCTCATTTCCAATTGGGGGAGATCCATGGAGATGGAGGAAAAAGATGGATTTCTCCCCCACTCCTCAATTGGAAACGAGGTGGCTGTCAAAGCAAGGCAGCGCCCCCCCCGCAGAAGAAGAAACAGAAGGGGAGTTAGCAGTAGCCCGGCGCCCACTCAACCCAACTACCTCTTGGGTGGAGGGCTGGCGCTAAATTCCCTTCTGTTTCTTCTTCTGCGGGGGGAGGGGGGTGCTGCCCTGCTTTGACAGCCACCTCGTTTCCAATTGAGGGGTGGGGGAGAAATCCTCTGCATGGATCTCCCCAATTGGAAGGAGGAGGCTCCGCTGGTCCAGAGCCCATCCGCAGGGGGAAAGATCTCCCTCGCGTTCCTGATCTTCCTGGATGGGCTCCAGACCAACGGAGCCTCCTCCTTCCAATTGGGGAGATCCATGCAGTGGATTTCTCTTCCACCCCTCAATTGGAAACGAGGTGGCTGTCCAAGCAAGGCAGCATCCCCCCACCTCGCAGAAGAAGAAACAGAAGGGAATTTAGCACCAGCCCTCCGCCTGCCCGCCAAGAGGTAGTTGGGTTGGGTGGGCGCTGGGCCCCCTGTCCTGGCCAAGTGGTGCCCGTGGTTGCCGCCGTGCCTGCACCCTAGGCTGCCTGCTGAGGAGGAGGAGGAGGCAGGGGCGTGTTGCTGGGCAGTGGGCAGTGGGTGGATGCAGCACGGCAGCCCTTGCCCTTGGGGCTCTTCTTAAGGAACATGCTGGCTGGCGCTGCTTCAGGGAGCCCCGGCCGCCAGCTCATCATGCGCAGCCCGTACCTGCCCGGTTTTGCCCGCCCCGCCCACCCGCTGCGCTCCAGCCGGACTCTCCCCCCAAAGCCCCCCACGCCCCTTGCCTCTCACGCGGGGAGGTTGTAAGACGTGTGCCAGATCTTCCATGCCACTTCCCCAGATGCATGGAGGGGCCAAAAGCGGCCGCGCTGGAGCTCCATCCCCAGAGGCTTTTCAGAAGGAAGGAGGCAGCCCCTGATCTGGACTAGCAGAGGCTCTAGTCCTGCTTGAGCAGGAGGGGACTAGAGAACCTCCGAACTCTGTTCCAGCTCCCTCCGGTTCACTTTGGGGCTGGAGCAGCGGCTTCCTTTTTCCCAGGAGAGGCGTGCGCGCGCTGCTTCAATCTCCCGTCCCCGACCGGCTCCGGGGTCCCCTCCTCCCTCCGCAAAAGCCCCTGCCAGGCCAGCAAAGAACCCATCCGGACCAGGCGGCGCTGGGACCCCCGCACCCCCACAGCGGCTCCCTTGCTCTGAGCTGCGCTTTGGAGCGGGCAGCGATCCCTCGAAAGCCCCCACGTTGGTCCTCCTCTTCACCCAGATCCAGAGCGGCGCTCCCCGCCCGGCCTTTGTCCCTGCTGGCTGACTAGAGGACCTCCGAGCTTTCTTCCAGCTCCCTCCGGGTTCACTTTGGGGCTGGAGCAGCGGCTTCCCCTGGGCCAGCAGGGACAAAGGCCAGGCGGGGAGTGCCGCTCTGGATCCGGGTGAGGAGGAAGACCAACCTGGGGGCTTTCGAGGGATCGCTGCCCACTCCAAAGCGCAGCTCAGGGCAAGGGAGCCCCTGCGGGGGTGCAGGGGGTCCCAGCACCGCCTGGTCCGGATGGGATCTTTGCTGGCCTGGCAGGGGCTTTTGCGAAGGGAGGAGGGGACGCTGGAGCTGGTCGGGGACAGGAGATTGAAGCAGCGCGCGCGCACACGCTTCTCCTGGGAGGAAGGCGGTGATTGGAGGGGAGGGTGGTGACGTTGCTTAAAGGGAAACCCGCTATTTCCAGGTTTGTTTTAACAATGTCGTCCTTCTGCCTGCGCCAATAGGCTTTAACAGCCCATCTTCCGCTCGGCAAGTTTCTTCTTCGCCCTCAGCGCCCCCCTGTTGCCTTTTAGCGCCCCCTGCAGCCGCTTGGCCTCCTAGCGCTCCCCTAACGCGGGCCACCGCCCCCTGGGGGGCGTTAACGCCCACTTTGGGAACCACTGCTATAAACCAAGAGACTGTGCTATCTTAGGTATGAAAGCTGCTGGGTAATTTTGGGCATTCTCCCAGCCCAACTCACCTTACAGTGTCATTTTGAAGAGAATAGGTAGAAGAAGGAGTCTTAATAACTTTGAGTTATTTATATAAATAATAAAGAATGTAAATGCATATAAATGCATGTAAATGCAGGATAAAAAGCTTTGGGAAAGAAATATATATGAAAAATTAACAACAAAGTAAATGGGTTTTTGGGAGTCAGTTTGTTGTAATGATTAAGATGTCAAGCTAGAAACTCAGAGATTGTTTTAGTTCCTCCTTAGGCACAAAGCCAACTGAGTAACTTTCTCTCAGCCTTAGGAAGAATCAAAGGCATATAAATTCTGAAAAGGTTTGCCAAGAAAAATGGCAGGACTTGTCCAGTCAGTCTGACAGTGTCTGAAAATTGGACATGATTGAACAGAAGGGGAAAAATAAAGGGTTTAAAAAAAAGGAAATTATAGACGTAGATCCAAATAGATATTTTAAATATTTAAGAAAAATAGATTTAAAAATGGAAAAGGATTACTGCATTCAAACTAACTTGTATTACATCTCATCTACTCTCAGGTGACAAATTTGGCACTGCTATTAATTGATGGGTGTATCATTCCACAAGTTCTTTATTTTTATGGCTACTGCAGTTTGTCTCTTTAAGAAAGTATATCTTCTTTCCCCATAGGTTCATGTCAAGCTCAACCTCTAGTGACTACATAGATATATACCATGTACTTTTCTTGATGTATCAAATGGAAGTGATGTGCCATTATCTTTTTCTATTTTTTTCCGACCTTCCAGTCTACCTTGCAGCTTTGATATTCCCTGGTGATGTTCCATTCAAGTACTAGTCACACCTAACCTCTGAGTTTAGACATACATTTGTTATTGTTGAAGGTTTTAAAAGGATTTCTTTTAAAGGAGAACCATCTAGTATTTATATATTTGACAAGGGGATAGAATGAAACAAAGATTAGGGGTTCAAGCAAAGTCATGTAAACTACAGCAAATGTCTTCAGTGTTCTCTATTTTAAACAGAGTTTAACTTTCTGGAAGCTACTATACCATCTCCTGAATCATATCCATGGTGGAGGACAGATAAAGTCTGCTGATACAGGTAGCAAATTACTGTGAATATGGGAACATGTTCAGTTTTGGAGGGTGAAGGAGAATGAAAGTAACAAAACTATGTTATTTATTTATGAAATGTATTGACAGCCTCAGTCTAAAAGATGGTACATGAACTATAAAACGATAAAAGCTTGTGCAGTTACAACAATTTGAATAAAAGCAGTACAAGTATAACATCTCTTGATAGATTAAGAAACCTTTGAAAATCTTTGCTTGCCACTGAAATTATGGTGCTGTCAGATGAATGTTGAAGGGATGGCACTTGCCAGTTGCTTTAACACAAATTCCAATTAGGTGATTATTGATAATATTTGATGATGCAGCAAGCTTTGCAAAGTAAATGTTTCTTTGCTGCTCTCATTGCGAAAAGTAGTAATGTGTTTTGATATGGGTTCAGTCAACCTCATAGTAAGCCTTATGCCTGTAATTCTTAATCTGTTATCCAACCGGCTTCAAAAAATCAGATATTTTTAAACTTCCACAGCATTGGAGAAGGTATTCAGGTGCAACCATATTGATAGCTCTATTTGCTTCACTATTTGATCAGAATAATCAATCCAGCCTCTAGGAATAGTTTTTTTACTCACTGCTGGGGAGCACTAGTACTTTGAGAAATGCTTCACCAAGAAGCAATTGTTTCAATTGCCCCACAATTATCCTACTCTCTCACACTCAGAGGTAAGATCTTACCAATGGTATATCCTACTCTGATGCCGGGCAAACATACATTGAGAAATGAATGACTGCAACTCTATGAAATTCAGATTGGATTGTTTCAGGCAGCTTTCACATGAAGTCTCAAAAAGCATCTGATAATTGTTTTATTACATATTCATATTGTCAGAGTATTAAATTACTGTGTTTAGTTTTATTAGCTCATTACTTTGACTCCAGACAGTGTTGCTGTAGTTTTTTATATATTGAACTCTACATAACACATTGTTGTAAGTGCATTTATTTGTTTATGGATGCCTTCAAGTCAGTTTTGACTTATGGCAACTGCCTGGATAAGTCCATGCAGGTTTTTTGGCAATGTTTTCAGAAACAGTTTGCCATTGCCTTTTTAGGAGTAAGTGAAAGTGATTAGCTCAAGATCACCAAAATGACTTTAGTATCTAAGACAGGACAAAACCTGAAATAGATAATTTATTTCTTTGTTTGTTTTAAAAAGTGCAAAACTGTTTAGGCAGAAAGCCCTGTTAAATATAGAAGAAGAATCAAGAGTAACCATTATAATTTGACAATTGAATGAATTACTCAAAAAGGTAGCAAGGTTCTCTTCACTGGAGATGTTTGAACAGAATTTGGACAGTCATTTTATATAAATACTTTAATATTTATTTTAGAATAAATATTCTAAATACATATTTATCATATATATATATATATATGATAAATATGTAATATGTATAATATAATATATATATATATATTATATTATATTATATTCTATTCTAAATATATAATATTTGACTCTGTTTTTTCTTATTTTATAATTTTACAAAGCCTTTGTTTAATAATTCAATGAATTCAGGGATAATGGGAGATCACTTTCTTTTCATTTTAAGAAGTAAGTTATTATTGGGGGAGTTGAATTGGTACTGTTAGTACATAATTATTACTGTCAGAGGCTCTAACCTTGAATGTCAAATTTGTTTAAAAGGAGGAAACTGTGAACATGTCCTCCTAGGCTACTATGGTATAAATTAACTCCTGAGGTGATACAATTTTATCCCCTTGCATCCCAAATTTTGGTTCTACTTGCTTTAGCATTTGGCACTCTTTGATGAATTTGTGGTTACTTGAATGGTAATAAATAATCAAGATTTATCTTATCTCCTCTTTAGGCACCCAAGTCAGATTTGTCAAATATGCAACCTTGAGCTATGGATATAGAAGACTACAATTTTATCAGCTTCCTACTGATGGTTCAGAAGCAAGCAGAGAATTGCTACTGGCACTCTCTTGGTTCCTTTGCAGAATAGCTCTAATGGAAAAGTTATTGATACTAAATAGATTTAAACTTTGGGATGAAGCAAAAGTATGCATGGTGAGTTCAAGGGGCTCAAGATTAATGTTCATTGGCAGCTAAATAATGAGAAAGAAAGGGTCAGTTGATTTGTTTTTATTGAGAGTGGCAATGGAGGCAGGTTATTTTAATGTATTTTTTTGAAGTATAAGACACACTAGAGTATAATACGCACCAAGGTTTTGAAGAGGCAAATTTTTAAAAAGTAGGTAGGTAGATAGAGGGATAGAGAGGGAGAAAGAGAAATACAGTAGGTAGGTAGGGAGAGAGAGAGTAGGTAGGTAGGTAGGTAGAGGGATAGAGAGAGAGAGAGAAATACAGTAGGTAGATAGGGAGAGAGTAGGTAGGTAGGGAGATGTTTCCAGGTGTATTTATCCATGTGCTGGAGAAGGAAATCACTGACAACCTGCAGCACCTAAGGCTTGTTTTTGCTAGCACAGCAGTTGATCAATGTAATTCTCATCAATCACTCTAACTAAAGAGCTTTCTGAAAGGGGAAAAAAAGGTTTTGCACTCTGCAAACCTCCCCAAAACGGCCTGTTTTTCGCAAAAAAGGGTGCTTTTTTTTTCAAATAAAAGGCATGAATAACCTTGGGGGTGTTTGCAGAGTGCTCCTGGGTGGTGGTGGTGGTGGGGCAAAAAAGAGCAATATAACGGCCCGTTTTTCACAAAAATGGGCTGTTTTTTGTCAAAACAAAAGCGTGCATAGCCTTATGGAGGCTTATAGAGTGCTGCTGGGGGCTGGGGGGGCAAAAAATGGCCCAATTTGTGCTCATTTTTGCCCTCCCCAGCCCCCAGGAACTCTCTGAAATTCTCCATAAAACTAGGCTTCAGGAGGCAAAAAAATGCTGTATTCAATGTATAAGACGCACCCAGATTTTCAGCCTTTTTTTGAGGAAAAAAGGTGCGTCTTATACTCCGAAAAATACGGTATTACAACATGTTCCCAGCATACTTTGTGGAAATTGTTTAAGAAACAAATGGTTTAAAAGAATTGAATGCATACCATTTTACTAGAGTTAAAGTAGAAGAGTTGTTCCAGGCAGATTAGAAATTACGCTAATTTAAAATATTTACCTTCCTTACAGAAAGACATCTGAACTGCAGACATCCCCCTTTTTTGGCCTTTGGGTTCTCCAACTCTGTTGTTGACCACCGCTAGGTAGAAATAGTCCAGACTCTGTGATGATATATAGTTAAATTGTAGAATTTTTTTTTCTTGTTTTTTTATTTTTCTTACACTTGATGAAATATAGCATTATTTATAGGAATGCTTTGTTATATATCTTGATTTCAGCAAATCATTTAACAAAGTATCTCATGACATTCTGATTAACAAGTTAGTTAAATATTAATTTTCTACCCAATTGTCTTGACTTAATTGACGTGCCATCTATATTTGATATGTTTCAAAAATTGTACTCAAAAGAGTGGTAATCAGTGGTTTCATATAGTAGGAGGGTGGGAGACATGAGTGGATGGTCACAAGACACGATTTTTACTCTCTAAAGATTATTTTATTATAAACTTTAAAGATTTTTTTTGTGAATTTGCAGAAAATATAAAGTTGTGTGTCTAAATGTACAAGACAGAAATGAAATTCAAACAGATTTAGATACTGTAGAGAAATCTGCTGAAAATAAACCCACATATAAAATGGGGAATATGCAATTTAGTAACAATACTATGTATGTATGTATGTTTGTATGTTTGTATTTGTATATGTGCGCACACACACACACAGTACAATCATGGCAGCAAAAATGAATGGTTGTATCTCCATTAAAACAGGAGTTTGCCTGTTTTATCAGGTTTGATTTTTCTATTTTCAACATTACCTTTTTGCCTTCCTGCTTCCCCAGGAAAAACGGGTATTCCTTATTTTCAAAATAAGTGCAATCAGTGAATTGTTTTCAGTAGCCAAAACATACTTTTATTGAGTAATATAATTATGCATATCTCTACTATATTTAATAAAATAATGAAGTTATTTTCTACTTACAGAATTCCAAATTTTCCCTCATTCCTCTCCCTCTCCCCTTCCCCGAAAAGTAGCCTTAAATATTGTGATACCAAATACATTAACTGTTCATTTATTTCTGCATAATTAAAGCACTGCTTTTTATTTTTTGAGCTGGCTAAGCAATAAGGTTTTATCTTGGAATTTAACAGCTATGAAATATAAATAAAATACTGAGACCAAAAACAGAAACCTTTGTAGCATAGGACTACTCAGATTTGATTTCAAAATCTGGACTTCGAAATTGAGATATAGTAGCATATCTATTATGATTTGATATCCAGGATTAGTTGCCACTTACACATAAATCTCTCTATATAAAAGCGAAAACCAACTCACGCTGGATCACAAAATCTCCAGAATTGTAAAGCTTACAAACTTGAAATACGGCATGTATGATCCTCTTGACTTCTAGGTGTTTGTTTAGAAAGGATTTTTCGAAATGACCATCAGATCATTAGTATTTCTTATATTATTATTAACATGCTCTGATGCTAAAGAGTTAGACATTCTACTCTCCCTCCCAACCTGAAAACCTGGACCTGAGCATGGCCAGCCCGTGACTCATCTGGCCTGCTGACTGGGAGTTTGGAGAGGAGCCCGAGGAAGAGAATGTGATAAGATAGAGATTTCTGTGTGGCAAGGCTGAGGGAGAGAAGGGGATAGGATAGGGGAGGATTCTGTGGGGCAAGGCTAAGGGAGAGAAGGGGATAGGATAGGGCAGGATTCTGTGGGGCAAGCCTGAGGGGGAGAAGGGGAGAAGAGAGGCTGATGGTAACTACTCATTAAGTTTCAAGTGGTGTCGATTTATCACACCCGATCACATAGTTTCGTAGGGGATCATGGGTATTCAGCTAGTTACTTATAAACTTATTATTAGTTTATCCATGCAAACTTAATATTTGTCCTGATTTCTAATAAGACTAATGTAGAAATATAATAATATAATATAATATAATATAATATAATATAATATAATATAATATAATATAATGATTTACGTATGAGTTCCCAGCTTCTTTGCTAGCTTCTTATACATTTATATACATTCATGTATAAAGCATCACACCTCTATATCAGCACAAGCATTCCATGTATATAGTATATATGGAATAAATATATAAAGTAAATGAAAAGGTATATATTAAAACTAAAGGGATGGGGTGGCTCAATGGCTAAGACACTGTGCTTGTCAATCAAAAGTTCAGCAGTTCAGCGGTTTGAATTCCTAGTGCTGCATAATGGAGTGAGCTCCCATTACTTGTCCCAGTTTCTGCCAACCTAGCAGTTCGAAAGCACATTAAAAATGCAAGTAGAAAAATAGGGACTACCTTTGGTTGGAAGGTAACAGCATTTCATGAACCTTTAGTCATGTCAGCTACATGACCACGGAGACATCTATGGACAGCACTGGCTCTTCAGCTTTTAAACGGAGATGAGCACTGCCCCCTAGAGTTGAGAACGACTAGCACATATGTGCGAGGGGAACTTTTACTTTTATATTAAAGCACCCAATGTGCCATCTTAATCCTTATCCTATTCCTGCTTTTCATTTATTCTCAGGTATGGTTTAGATTTGTGCACTGCTGTTATTGCATTCAGCAACTAATTTTGGATTCTATTCCACACATTTTACAATTCAAGACTGTTCACTTTAACATACTTTCTTTAAATTAAAAAATATACCATACATTTGCTTTCTTACATTCATGCATTTTTTACAGATCTCTTTAAGGGCAAAAATCTGGTCTGCATAGTGCCTACGTAAACCAACCTAATCCTAAAGCTGCCAGGCATAAAGCCTAGAAGGAGAGAAGAGCAATTTCCTCTTTCCATGATGAATTACAAGATTTTTTTCTCTCCACCATACAACATTTGGTTCTGTTCAATGTTTGGATACTTAACCTGATGGTACAGTCCCAAATCACTTTACATACTTTCTTTCCAATATTCCACTGCATTAGATAGAACAAAACATTGGCACTGTTGATAAGGGGATGTTGATCAAAGTGGCACATTTTCAAAGACTAGAATATTTGAATATGTCAGGAGTAGTTAAGCTTGGTGTCCTTCCGCCATTTTAGATAATGAATCTCAGTGTTTAGGCTCCCAGTTACATTCCCTATATCAATTTTTTTGCATGTATCTTTCATGAAATATTCAGGAAATTTAGATAGTCTGATAAAGTCAATTGTTTTTTATTTTTAGAGAGCTTCATTTATTTTAACATACTTGGTATTTCTTGAATTTTACATCTTTAATATATATTTTTTGAGAATCTTTGATGACTTTTTATGAAAATATGTATGTTGCTTCTTAAATGTGATAACCCAAAGCAGACAAGTGAAAAATTCTGTTTCTGAAAACTTCCTTTCAAGTTATGATATAGAGATAGAATACAATCAAGAAAGAAAGAGAATAATAAAAAGAGAGCTCTACATATATTACTATTCCTAGAGGAATATATTTCATCAGACTCTTGAGTAATGAGACACTTCTCTATCAATAGCATCTTTAGAAATTCTGCTAAAATTTCTAGGCAACAACGAATACTAAACATCTATAGAAATACTCTCTAAGCTCACGTAATAAACCTTGAATACTGTGAAAAGCTGAGTTGGTACAGAGCAAAAATCATTTTCAGAGATTTTGTTATTATTTTCCTCCATAGTGCAATCCTCCTCTAAAATGTCGGCAAGATGGGAAAAGCCTTGTTTCAAAATCTCACATTAACGGCCCAAAAGATGTCCAATACCTTCAGTGGTTGAATGGCCACCTGAAACTCCAGTGGCGGAGTTACCACTCTGACCAGGAAGAGCAATGCAAATTACTCCATAAGGTAAGTAGAACTTGGGCTACAGTAGTTTATATTTTGTGGTATTATCCTTTTCTGGTCTTGATTCTATAAGTTTCAGAAGCGGTTTTAAAACAAAACAGGAGTTAAGATTGTGTCTTTATCTATTTTTTTTTTTTTTTTGCCAATGTTTGTAGCAAGAAGAATGGATATATTTTCTTAACATGTTGGTGATATTTTTATATTTTCTAGTTCCAAGGTTATTAGATACTAAAACTGAATGGAAAGTTCATAATCCTGAAACCACTGTAGATTCATATTCAGTTTATTCTGATATAACAGTTAATTGTGGTTTGACATTGTGAGTTCTGAAGAGGCTCCAGCTTGGATATTACCTCCCACTCATGCCATAGTTCCAAGTTTTTGTTCATAGTTTAGCCATTGAGCTGAACTGGGAGTTAGTTTGCAGCCAAGCTATAACTGAAATTTAGACTACTGCTGCAAGAGGCCATAGTAGACTTATTTATATAGATCTTCAAGGTAATACAAATTACATATGTTAAGGATCAGTGGAGCTCCAACTTAATGTTTCACAATTGATTTTCAGTGAGAGGTACAAAATGGATCAAAACTGTGGACAAAATGTCTATTGGTATCACTTTGCCTTCTGAGACAGAAAATTGTTATTAGTGTAAGCAATTAAACTTTCCAAGCAAAGATACATGGGCAAAACATGGAAAGCAACTTTTTGGTTTGTGTGGTAAACTTTTTCCCACTGATGATCTTACTGCTTTTTAACTGAGAATTAGCATACATTGTTTTTGAATTTTTATCTATAGGCAGCATGATATCTGTCTGGCCTACTGAAGTATGCTAATTTTATTTCATGTACTATAGCTAGCTCTATGAAACCCTAATTCTAACCACCAACAGGCAACAACTATTTTCCTGCCTGCTGTCTTGGTTTTGAGCCACATGGAACTTCCTGCCAACTTCTCCATTGATTTGGTGGTGGGAAGCATGCAGGAAGTTGTCTTGCCTAATAGCCTTGGGATTTGGTTTCTTTATGAAGATTTTCAAGCAAAAATGCCCTTTGGATAAAATGGTTTCATACGACCATGTGGTTTGCTTAATGATTTCAGTGAGTCACTTAACAATCATCATAAAACATATAAAATCTAGTCCAGTAGTGTGATGCCATGACTCAGGATTGAAATTCCAGTTCCAATTGTGGTGGTTAATTCAAGAACTACCTAATCTAATATCTAAAATTACACATTACCTTTACAAGCAATAATGTATTACATAGTTGCTTTTATAGACAATACATTTACATGTGTAGTTTTAGATACATCTTATACCCTGTTTCTAACTATATGTTTCTTTTCCAGGTACATTCCTACACAATAGGTTCTCATATTGACCCTGTAATTAACCATTTCTCAGTCATAGAAGTTGATGTTGGAAGACAAGCGGAAAGATATAAGCAGGTAATCCCCTTTCTATAGCATAATGGTATATTAGTAATTCAGAGAAACCTGCTTTCTGCAAAATTTCCAAGCTTCAGCTACATCCTACCATATTTTCCTGAAAATAATACCTGGTCTTATAATTTACCCTGGCCAGGGATGGGTGCAGCACCAATGGACACCCACTCCAATTCTGCAGCCCATACCAATCTAGCAACTAGTGCAATTCCAGCCACCTGCCATGGTCCCCCTGCAGATACCGGTCCAGCCAATGCCAGTCCATCCACAGGTCTGGTCCCGCCACAAGTGCATGTCCAGCAACCAGTGCAACTCCCACCACCAGTCGCTGCCCCAGTGCCAATAACAGCCCAAGAGCCCTGCCAACCACTCCTCCTCCACTGTTTGTTTGTTTGTTTATTTTCTGAGTCAAAAGTTTTTTATTTTTTGTTTGTTATGTTTATTGGATTCGTATCCCGCCCTATCTCCCCGAAGGGACTCAGGGTGGCGGACAGGCAAATATTAAAACAATACAAACAATACAAAATACAATATAGTTACAATAAAAATATATTAAATTAAACCCCGTGCTAAAAACATCTTTAAAACCATCTAAAAACCCTTAATAAAATCCCCACAATTTATTAATAAAGTCTAAGCTAGGCCAGCCAGATGAAAAAAGTGAGTTTTAAGCTCCCGACGGAAGAGGCGCAGGTCTGTGATGGTGTGAATGTTGGGGGGTAGGTCGTTCCAGAGAGCCGGACCCCCCACAGTGAAGGCCCGTCCCCTGGGGGTCACCAGCCGTCATTGGCCAGCAGACGGCACCCTGAGAAGGCCCTCCCTGTGCGAGCGGACAGGATGGAGGGAGGTTTGTGGTAGGAGGCGGTCTCGCAAATACCCAGGTCCCGTGCCATGGAGCGCTTTAAAGATGGTTATCAATACCTTGAAGCGCACCCGGAAGGCCACAGGCAGCCAGTGCAGCTCGCGCAGGAGAGGTGTTACATGGGAGTATCGAGAGACTCCCAAAATCCCCCGCGCGGCTGCATTCTGTACTAGCTGGAGCCTCCGGGTGCGCCCCAAGGGGAGCCCCATGTAGAGAGCATTATAGTAGTCTAGGCGGGATGTCACGAGGGCTTGAGTGACTGTGCGAAGGGAGTCCCGATCTAGAAAGGGGCGCAACTGGCGAATCAAGCGAACCTGATAAAAAGCCCCCCTGGCCACGGCCGTCACATGGTCATCCAAGGACAGTCGAGAGTCCAGGAGGACACCTAAGTTGCAAGCCCTTTCTGCGGGGGCTAATGACTCGCCCCTGATAGCCAGCGATGGAGCCAGCTGGCTATATCGGGACGCCGGAAACCACAGCCACTCAGTCTTGGACGGGTTGAGTCGGAGCCTGTTCCTCCCCATCCAGACCCGCACAGCCTCCAAACACTGGGACGTCACATCAACGGCATCGTTGGGGTGGTTAGGGGTAGAGATGTACAGCTGGGTGTCATCAGCGTACTGATGGTACTCTACCCCAAAACCACGGATGAACTCGCCCAGCGGCTTCATATAGGTGTTGAACAGGAGAGGCGAGAGAACCGACCCCTGAGGCACCCCACAAGTGAGGGGCCTCGGTGCCGATCTCTGCCCCCCTGCCAACACAAGTTGCGACCGGCTGGAGAAATAGGAGGAGAACCACCGCAAAACGGTGCCTCCTACTCCTAACACCCCACAGTCGGCGCAACAGGATACCATGGTCGATGGTATTGAAAGCCACTGAGAGGTCTAATAGGACTAGAATAGAGGAGTGACCTCTATCCCGTGCCCGCCAGAGATCATCAACCAACGCGACCAATGTCGTCTCCGTGCTGTGTCCAAGTCGGAAGCCGGACTGGCGCAGATCTAGATAGACAGTTTCCTCCAGGTGCTGGGGAAACTGATATGCCACCACACTCTCAACAACCTTCGCAATGAAGGGAAGGTTGGAGACCGGATGATAATTACTCAACACTGCTGGGTCCAGGGAAGGCTTCTTGAGGAGGGGTCTCACCACAGCCTCTTTCAAGGCAGCCGGCAAGAACCCCTCACTCAAGGAAGTGTTCACTATTTCCTGGAGCCAGCCTCGTGTAACCTCCTGGGCGGCCAGTACCAGCCAGGAGGGACACAGGTCCAATAAACGTGGTGGCATTCAAGCGCCCCAGCAACCTGTCCATGTCATCTGGAGTCACACGGTCGAACTCTTCCCATAAAACGGTCTCAAGACCTGCCTCCGTCCACCCCCCAGACTAACTTCACTGGAGGGCAACTCGTCCCGAATCTGAGCGATTTTCTCCTGCAGATACAGTCCAAATTCCTCTGCATGACTCTGTAAAGGAGCTTCCCGCTGCCCCTGTTGGAAAAGGGAGCGGGTCACCCTAAACAGGGCGGCAGGGCGGTTATCTGTGGATGCAATGAGGGTGACCAGATAGTTACGTCTTGCCACTCTCATCGCCACGATGTAGGTCCTCAAATGGGACCTAATACGTGTTCAGTCGGATTCGGAGCGAGTGGATCTCCAGATGCTCTCTAGGCGTCTCTTACGGCGCTTCATCACCCTCAGCTCCTCGGAAAACCAAGGGGCCAGGGTGGTTCTTCGCCGCAAGAGAGGCCGCAAGGGCGCGACTCGGTCCAAGGCCCCCGTGGCCACACTTAACCATGCGGCCACTAGGTCCTCAGTCGAGTCGCGGGACAAGTCCACAGGAATTGGCCCAAGCTCCCTCTGGAACCTTACCGGGTCCATCAGGAGCCTGGGGCAGAACCATATAGGAATATCAGGCTCCGCCTCCCCATGGTGAGGTGCGGCGATCGGAAAGTCTGACCTCCCAAGGAGTTGGTCTGGGAGTTTCAAAAGGCTGACCGAGAAACTGAGGGTCTGGCCAGAATGTCTTCTCGATCACCATTTCAAAGAGGCCCTCTATCTAGAACTCTGAAAAGCTTGAGGATCCAAGGAGTCCCAGAACACATACAAGCATGGTACAGCACAGCAGTGGCCATGGTTCTGAAAATCAACCCCCATAGGAAGCCGACTACCAAGAAACTGGCAACAGTGTGGAGATGACAACCCGATGGTAAGCGCAGCCATCCACCCTTTTACTATCAAGACTCAGATAGTAGTATCAGAAATGGACCATCATGGGCACTGGCTGCACCAGATGTCTAGTGATCCTCCACATAGTCAAACAGCTAGGCATGAGCACAAGGCTCCTGGCGCGCCCCATCTGCTTTGAGCAAGTCAATGGGATACTAATAGGTGGAGTCCCAGCTATGCTAGTGACAGAACTTGTAAGGCTAGAAATTGACTGGCACCAAGAACTCATCCTATTCGTCATTGCTCCAAAAGTGACTGAATCAATTATATTGGGCCTCACATGGCTGGACAAATGGGGACCCACCATCACATGAGAAGAAAGCTACCTGAAGCTAAGAATAGGCATAGGATCACTATCACCCGTTAAACCAGACAGTTGACAAAAAGCCATGAACCCCAGCAGCGCCAGCAAGCCCAAAACCATAGCCCCTGCCACACCTGGCAGCCCGCAAGTGCCAAGGAAATACCGGGACCTCTCGGGGGTCTTCAACGAGGAAGAGTGCAACTTCCTCTCTCCTCACTGCCCAACAGACTGCATGATTGAATTAGTACTGGGGACTAAGCTGCCTAAGCCAAAGATGTACTCCATGACCCCAAAAGAAATGAAGGAACTAAGGAAACACATCTGGCACGGGTATTTATCCAGCCAGCAAAGTCCAGAGTGGCGGTCCCTGTGCTGTTTAAGGAGAAAAAAGATGGTAGGGTGAGGATTTGCATGGACTTTTGTGGAATTAATGCCGTGTGAGTGGAGAACCCCTACTCCAGACATGTCCAAAGTCCGGCCCGGGTGCCATTTGCGGCCCGGGGGTCAGTTTCATACGGCCCTCCAACAGCCCTTCCTGCTCTTTATAAATGTGGCCCGCCACCTTCTCTTGCTTCCCCCTCGGGACGAGGCAACCAATTAACGCTCGGAGGTGGGGTGGGGTGAGCAAGAGAAACGTGCGAACGGGGAAAGAAGCCCTCCACGAGCAGCCCGGATAGAGCTAGAGCGCGTGAGGCGCGAAGGCAGAACAGCTCAGGAGGGGGAAGGAGAGGTTGTGAGACTCCCGCGGCTCCTCGTGAGGAGGCCAGCTCAGCTTGCTGCCGCTCTCCACCAGCAGAGCGCGTGAGGCGCGAAGGAAGAACAGCTCCGGAGGGGGAAGAAGAGGACGAGGGACGATTGTTCACGCGGCTCCTCGTGAGGAGGCCAGCTCAGTGCCTGCCTTGCCCGTTGCTATCCACCAGCAGAACGCGGGAAGCATGAAGACAGAACAGCTCAGGAGGGGGAAGGAGAGGAAGAGGGACGATTGTGCACGTGAGACTCCCGCTGCTCCTCGTGAGGAGGCCAGCTCAGCGCCCCCTTGCCAGCTGCCCTCCACCAGCAGAGCACGGGAAGCGCGAAGGCAGAACAGCTCAGGAGGGGGAAGGAGAGGAAGAGGGACGATTGTGCATGTGAGACTCCCGCGGCTCCTTGTGAGGAGGCCAGCTCAGCGCCCTCTTGCCCGCCGCACTCCACCAGCAGAGCGCGTGAGGCGCGAAGGCAGAACAGCTCAGGAGGGGGAAGGAGAGGAAGAGGGACGATTGTGCACGTGAGACTCCCGCGGCTCCTCGTGAGGAGGCCAGCTCAGCGCCCCCTTGCCCGCCGCTCTCCACCAGCAGAGCGCGTGAGGCGCGAAGGCAGAACAGCTCAGGAGGGGGAAGGAGAGGAAGAGGGACGATTGTGCACGTGAGACTCCCGCGGCTCCTCATGAGGAGGCCAGCTCAGCGCCCCCTTGCCCGCCGCTCTCCACCAGCAGAGCGTGTGAGGCGCGAAGGCAGAACAGCTCAGGAGGGGGAAGGAGAGGAAGAGGGACGATTGTGCACGTGAGACTCCCGCGGCTCCTCGTGAGGAGGCCAGCTCAGCGCCCCCTTGCCCGCCGCTCTCCACCAGCAGAGTGCGTGAGGCGCGAAGGCAGAACAGCTCCGGAGGGGGAAGAAGAGGACGAGGGACGATTGTGCACGCGGCTCCTCGTGAGGAGGCCAGCTCAGCGCCTGCCTTGCCCGTCGCTCTCCACCAGCAGAGCGCGGGAAGCGCGAAGGCAGAACAGCTCCGGAGGGGGAAGGAGAGGAAGAGGGACGATTGTGCACGTGAGACTCCCGCGGCTCCTCGTGAGGAGGCCAGCTCAGCGCCCCCTTGCCCGCCGCTCTCCACCAGCAGAGCTCGTGAGGCGCGAAGGCAGAACAGCTCCGGAGGGGGAAGGAGAGGAAGAGGGACGATTGTGCACGCGGCTCCTCGTGAGGAGGCCAGCTCAGCGCCTGCCTTGCCCGCGCTCTCCACCAGCAGCCCGGATAGAGCCCTCCACGAGCAGCCCGAAGTGTGAAGTGTGTTTCTCTTCCCCTCCCGGCCTCACACTTTGGGGTGTGAGACAGAGGTAGGTAGGGCCAGTGCTGTTACCAGGAAAGGAAGGAAATACCCTCACCCCTCCCCTTCTGGCCAATTTATAACATGGCGACTATAAATAAAAAAAGGAAAGTTGACAGAGAGGGCCGCCGTTTCCAGGAAAGGTGGAAAATGGAAAAAATTTTTATTGAAACACGGAATCACTGTGTTTGTCTGATATGTCAAGAGACTGTGGCCGTTTATAAAGAATTTAATGTCAAGAGACACTACCAGACGAAACATAGCTCGTACGACAAACTAACAGGGCGCGACCGCAGTGAAAAGTTGAAGCAACTTGAAGCGGTTTTAATGTCACAACAGCGATTTTTCACACGAGCCCATGAGACAAATGAAAATGCCACAAAGGCAAGCTATGAGGTGGCAACGTTAATTGCGACACATTGCAAGTCTTTTGCTGAGGGTGATTTTATTAAAGAGTGCATTATGAAAATGGTTGAGAATATCTGTCCCGAGAAGAAGCAAGAGTTTGCCAACATTTGCCTGGCTCGTAACACTATAGCATGGAGAATTGAAGATGTTTCATCAGATATTAAGAGACAGTTGATGTCCAAAGGACAGGATTTTGACTTCTTTTCAATAGCCTGTGATGAAAGCACAGACCTATCTGACACAGCTCAGTTGCTGATTTTTTTGAGAGGGCTGGACGATGAAATAAATGTGACTGAAGAGCTACTTGACCTCCAGAGCCTTATGGACCAAACCAGAGGAAAAGATTTATTTGTTGCTGT
Source organism: Rhabdophis nuchalis (assembly GCA_039707465.1). NCBI lineage: Eukaryota > Metazoa > Chordata > Lepidosauria > Squamata > Natricidae > Rhabdophis > Rhabdophis nuchalis. The sequence continues at coordinate 122,167,996 of CM077644.1, forward strand.
TAATTCCGCAATAGATGACATGAAGCTGCCCTGGAACAAAGTTACTGGGATTATTACTGATGGGGCACCTGCTATGACTGGTGAACGAAGTGGATTATCAACCCTAATCTGTAACAAGGTGACTGAAGACGGAGGCGAAGCTATTAAACTCCATTGTATAATTCATCAGCAAGTTCTCTGTGCTAAATATCTCAAATATGATCATGTTATGAAACCGGTTGTAAAGACTATTAATTTTATTCGCGCTAAAGCTCTGTGCCACCGCCAGTTTAAACAATTTCTACTGGACATCCAGGCTGAATATGAAGATGTTTTATATCACAACGATGTAAGATGGCTCAGTCGAGGGTCTGCGCTGCAGCGTTTTTACTCTCTCAGAATGGAAATCAAAGAATTCTTGGAAACAAGGGGGCAACCGATGCGAGAACTATCTGATCCTATTTGGCTGGCTGATTTGGGGTTTCTAGTTGACATAACAAAGTCATCTGAACGTACTAAACACGAGTCTTCAGGGAAAAGATGCAGTGGTGAACCAGCTTTATTCACACCTCAAGGCCTTTGAAACAAAGCTGCAACTTTTCCAAAGGCATTTGTCACAAACACAGCCCAATACCATACATTTTTCAGCATTGCAGGAAATAATGAACAGTTTTTCACAGGACAATATCAGTGCGCAAATGAGCAGGTATGCAGCAGACATCGCATCTCTGGCTGGAGAGTTTAAACGGCGCTTTCAAGATTTTGCAACTATCGAAAATGAGATCAGGCTTTTCTCCTCTCCATTCACTGTTGACCCCGATGATGCTCCAGGTCAGCTGCAGCTTGAGCTCATTGAGCTGCAGTGTGACAGCGAGTTATGCAGTCGTCACCAACAGCTCTCTCTTGTGAACTTTTACCGCCAACTGGATAAGGGCAGGTTTCAAGAGATTCGGACATTGGCTAAGAAAATGCTGAGCTTGTTTGGCTCAACATATTTGTGTGAGAAGACATTCTCTGCTATGAACTTGAACAAGAACCGTGTGAGGACAAGACTAAGTGACTCTCATCTGCGTGACATTTTGCGCATCAAAACCACTGCCTTTGTACCTGACCTAGCCTATTTGCTGCAGTCCAGATCTCAGTTTCACCCTTCACATTAGTGCAGGCATTTTTTTAAAAACAATTATATTCAATACATTGTGAAAACTCAGCTGTCAGTCAATCTTAATGTTATGAAATGAAAAGTATATCTTTTGCAATTAACTTGGCATAAAATAATTTATTTGCATTTAATTGTAATGGTTCAAAGAATGTTCGGAAAAATGTATATCATTTGCAATTAACTTGGCATAAAATAATTTATTTGCATTTAATTGTAATGGTTCAAAGAATGTTCGGAAAAATGTTCGGCCCTCCACCATGTTCACTTCATCCAATCTGGCCCTCTTTGAAAAAAGTTTGGACACCCCTGCCCTACTCCCTCCCACTTATGAAAGACATGCTAAGTCACTTAGCCAAGGGTAAGGTGTTCACCAAATTAGACTTGAGAGAAGCCTACTATTGCATAAGAATTAGAGAAGAAGACAAATGGAAAACTGCCTTTAACTGCCCGCTTGGCAGCTTCCAGTTCATAGTCATGTTGTTGGTCTGCAAGGAGTCCCTGCAGTCTTTATGCAACTAATGCAACTAAATGAGGTGCTACATGAACACTTATGCAAGGGGGTTCTAGTTTACCTAGATGACTATCTTATATTCAGCAAAACTCTTGAAGAGCACGAGAAGCTGGTGCAGCAAGTGCTGAAAAATCTAGCTGCCATGCTGTACGCGAAGCTGTCAAATGTCAATTCCACAAAACCTGGTTGGTACTGGCCTCCCGGGAGGTTACACGAGGCTGGCTCCAGGGAATTGTCAACGCTTCTTTGAGTGAGGGGTTTTGCCGGCCGCCTTGAAAGAGGCGGTGGTGAGGCCCCTCCTCAAGAAGCCCTCCCTGGACCCGGCTGTTTTGGCCAACTACCGTCCTGTCTCCAACCTTCGCTTTCTTGCGAAGGTTGTTGAGAGTGTGGTGGCACGACAGCTCCCTCAGCACCTGGAGGAAACTGTCTATCTGGACTCGCGCCAGTCTGGCTTCCGGCCTGGGTACAGCACGGAAACTGCATTGGTCGCATTGGTTGATGATCTCTGGAGGGCTCGGGATAGAGGTTGCTCCTCTATCCTGGTCCTGTTAGATCTCTCAGCGGCTTTCAATACCATCGACCATGGTATCCTGTTTTGCCGGTTAGAGGGGTTGGGACTGGAGAGGCACTATTTTACGGTGGTTCTCCTACCTCTCCGACTGGTCGCAATTTGTGTTGGCAGGAGGGCAGAAGTCGATGCCGAGGTGCCTCACTTGTGGGGTGCCACAGGGGTTGGTCCTCTCGCCTCTCCTGTTCAACATCTATATGAAGCCGCTGGATGAGAATGTCAGGCCTGCTTCTTAGTTGGCTTAGGAAAGATCACACTTAGACATTGTTTTGAAATGAATAAGGCTCCTTTTACTAAGTAACAAAAGTGTACAGACCAAGTAAAGCTGAGAATGAATAGTTTAGGCGCGAACAGAAAGTATTAAGCTTAAGCCCATCCCAATCCCCAAGCCCCCCCCTTTGCACTGTCCAATATGCTTCCATCTCCAACATCAGGTGGGCAGGTCTTCACCATCCTGGAATGCAGGTCCGTTAACCAAGAGATAACACGAACCATCAACATTGTCCACCAGCAGAACACACTCATCCCAACGCCCCCCACCCTCCCCGTTTCCATGACAGCGAAGCAGGAACTAGCGAGACTGACATCCGGACCTCCTCCAGGAACAGCGGGAAATCCGGGGCAGCAATCGGAACACGATAGGCTACACCTGAAAGACAAGGAAGGACAGACAAACAACAGAAAGGAGAAGGGAAAAAAAAAATCAAGGTTTGTGTGGATATTTGGCATAAAACTGGCGTACCAGTTTAGGAGCTTTGAGATGCTCTTTATCCACCCATTCGTTGTGAGAAGGGGGGAAATCTTTCCACATGACCAGGAACTGAGTCTTATTTCTGCGGATTCTGGAGTCCAAAATATCGCGGACCTCATAATGTTGGTGACCATCCACCATGGTAGGTGCAGGTGTATCAGGCAACTGTTTGCGGAGATGGGAGGTACGAGCAGGTTTCAGCAAGTGAACATGGAATACAGGGTATAGTTGCCGGTAGGTCTTTGGGAGATCCAAACGGACCGACACAGAGCTGATAATCTTGGTTATTTTGAAAGGACCAACAAATTTGGGACCCAACTTCTTGCACTTCTGGGGGCTATCTAAATTTTTGGTAGAGACATAAACTAGATCGCCGACTTTGTAGGAGGGAGGGACCGCCCGTTTCCTGTCAGCGTACAATTTGTGCGAATCATGGGCATCGTTCAAAGTTTTTCGGAGAACTGGCCAAACAGAAGACAGTCTTGAGGTCCATTCAGTTAATGAGGGAACTGTCGGCGAGTCATGAGGCAGTTCGGGGATGGGTACAAAGTCCTGCCCGTAGATGATTTTAAAGGGAGTCATATTTGTACTGGAGTGAACAGAGTTATTATATGCCACTTCGGCATGTATGAGAAGATCAGCCCAATCATCCTGTTGAAAATTAATAAAGCAACGCAAGTACTGTTCCAGAACGGAATTAACCCTTTCACAAGATCCATTCGTCTGAGGGTGGTAGGCGGAGCTTAAGCTCTGGGCGGAGCCAATCAGTCGCAAAAACTCTTTCCAAAAAAGGGAAGTAAACTGGGTCCCCCTATCGGAGATGATGCGTTGCGGGACACCATGAAAACGATAGATATGAGAAACGAATAGTCGAGCCAGAGTTTTGGAAGAAGGAATTTTAGTACAAGGGACAAAATGAACTTGTTTAGAAAAAAGATCGGTAACTACCCAGATAACGGTATAGCCCTGACTGGGCGGAAGATCAACTATAAAGTCCATTGAAATTTCCTTCCAAGGTCTCTCCGGTGTAGCTACAGACTGGAGAAGACCTTGTGGCTTACCCGGCGCACGTTTGGAAGCCGCACATACGGGGCAACTGGCAATATACGATTCAACATCTTTTTTCAAGGAGGGCCACCAGAACTGTCGTTTAACAAGGTGCACAGTTTTAACGAAGCCGAAATGACCAGCTAAACGTGAGTCGTGTGCACGTTGCAAGACAAAAGGACGTAATGTAGCAGGAACATAGATCTTCGAGCCAATCCAGGGAAGATCGTCTCTGGTAGTGCAATCACCAGAATGTGCTGAATACCAATCATCAGTAAGTAGTTCGTCCTTAATGCGAGCAATCAGGTCAGTAGGTGGAGTAGTTTGGACAGTTGCATGGCCCTTAGCAGATACTGGAGAAGCGGGCAAAGTTAGGGGCATGATGGGTTGTACTATAGTAAGTTTGGAAACATCATACTGTGGCAATCTGGAAAGCGCATCAGCCATGAAATTTTTGCCTCCTGGAATATATTTAAGGTGGAAATTGAAACGATGGAAATAGTGAGCCCAACGAAGTTGCCTTGGGGACAATTTCCGAGAGGAGGTAAGAGCTTCCAAATTTTTATGATCCGTCCAAACTTCGAAAGGATGGGGTGCACCTTCAAGGAAATGACGCCAAGTCATGAGAGCCCACCGAACAGCAAAAGCCTCTTTCTCCCAAATCGCCCAACCACGTTCGGACGTAGTGAGTTTCCGAGAGGTGTAGGCACAGGGTTGCAATTGGCCACGTTGATTGAGTTGTAACAAGACCGCTCCCACAGCGACATCACTGGCATCCGCCTGAATTACAAACGGGGAATTTACATCGGGGTGTTTAAGAATAGGTTCAGCCGCAAACAAACGTTTAAGCTTCTCGAAAGCGGCTTGACATTCCATTGTCCATTTAAGTGGGGACCCTGGACGAGGCTTTCCTTCTCCTTTTGTTTTTAGAAGGTTTGTAATGGGTAAGGCAATATCAGCGAATGATGGAATAAATTGGCGGTAAAAATTTGCAAATCCCAAAAAACTCTGTAGTTGTTTACGGGTACGTGGAGGGGCCCACTCCGTTACTGCCTTGACTTTAGCAGGATCCATTTCAACTCCCTCAGAAGAGATACGGTAGCCCAAATAGTCAATTTGTTCTTGGTGAAACTCACACTTAGAGAGCTTGGCATAAAGTTCTGCGGAACGCAGTTTGTTTAGCACGGAGCGTACCAGTTTAACGTGCTCGTCGTGAGTTTGTGAGTAAACCATTATGTCATCAATGTAAACAATTACTCCCTTGTAAAGGTGCTCGTGGAGAACCTCATTTATCAGTTGCATGAATACAGAAGGGGCACCTTGAAGACCGAACGGGAGGACTTTAAATTGAAAACATCCTAGCAGGCAGTTAAATGCTGTTTTCCATTCGTCCCCCTCCTTGATTCTGACCCTGTAATAGGCTTCACGTAAGTCCAATTTCGTAAAAATCTTACCAGTAGCCAGGTGAGCCAGCATGTCCTTCATGAGCGGAAGGGGGTAGATATTGTGTTCACAAATGGTGTTGAGATAGGAGTAGTCCTGTATTAATCTTAGAGTACCATCTTTTTTTTCCCTAAACATAACTGGTGCAGCTACACGCGGTCTAGCTGGTTCAATGAAACCCCGTTGAAGATTTTTATCGATGAATTTACGTAATTCCTCCATCTCCCGTGGGGTCATGGAGTACATGCGAGGTTTGGGCAATTGAACCCCAGGGAGGAAATCAATTGAACAGTCAGTAGCTCTATGAGGAGGGAGGGAATCACAAGATCTTTCACTGAAAGCATCCTTTAGGTCCCAATATTCCCTGGGAATTTTCTCTTCGCCTGGTATGACTTCAGGTGATGGGAAATCCAATAAAGGTGCAGCAGATTCAATAAGGGGAGGTGGGTGATTTTGTGGGGGTTGATCATTCTCTGACGGAAGAGAGGTATGTTCCGGGAGAGATAAAGGTATGCGCACCCAACCTTCCTTCCAGTTTATCAGAGGATTCCATTTACGAAGCCAATTTACCCCCAAAATTACAGCATTATCGGCAATGGCAGTTACAATAAAGTTGATGGTCTCAGTATGGCCTGTGCCTATAGAAACATGAATTGGTTCGGTGATAAAAGATGCTGGGGTTCCCCCAGCTACAGAACCATCCATTTGGCAAAAGGCTATGGGAGTTTTCAGGGTCTTAAGGTGGAAACCCATCGAAGACACGATGTCTTGGCTTATGAGACATTTTGAGCACCCAGAGTCAATGAGAGCCTGCACATCGCATGTACGGCCAGTAGATGGAGCTAAAAGCTTTAAATTAATATAAAGGGGCCCGGAGCGATGACTCACCAGATTGTCGTCAGAAGAGTCTGAAGACGCCTCCCAATCATCAGGGCCAGCGGTGGGCTGGTCAGCAGAGAGGTTGCTGGGCTCCACCCCACTCATAGCTGGTTTGGTGCGCGCGATTGGCGTCTTAGGATGTTTCCGGTCCGAGGAAGAAAGAGGGCGTGGAGGTGGTCTTGATCGGCATTTGTCTGCCCAGTGCCCCTCCTTTCCACAGCGATAACAGCTGCCTGAGCGAGGCTGGGTTGTTCTCCCCTCCCCCCTTTGCATGCGTACATCTTTCGCAGGGGGGTGAGATTTGGGGCTATCTTCCTGTTGTTTCTTCTCCACACGGACTGGATCTTGTAAGTGGGCTTGATCCAACTCTACATCTGAAGCTAGATTTATCCATTCATTCAAAGTTTCGGGGCGAAATCTGTTCACACATGTTTGGTAAATGTCTTTATTCAGCCCTTCAACATAAATGTCCATTAGGGCCTGTTCACTATAACCAACCATAAACACTGATAATTCCTGGAAAATTTGCGTGTAAGCCTGAACAGACATGCCCCCCTGCTGTAAGGTTTTTAGTTTCATCTTTGCTTTCCTTTCAACACGGGGGTCTTCAAAACGCCTTCTAAGAGCATTCATGAAACGATCGAAATCGCGCAGCGCTGGTGAGCGGCAATTATGCAATGAAACCAGCCACTTAGAAGCTTGATCTTCTAAGGTCATAGAAACAATTCTGATTTTGATTTCATCGTCTAAGTCAGCTGCGTAAAACTGCATGAAATTATCGACGTGAATTAGAAAAAACGCCAGTTTGTCGGCACTTCCGTCGTATTTTACACCCAAAGGAGGCAGTTTTGCAAGTCGGCGGGGGTTAATGGGATTGGCTTCTCTTCCGGCCTGAGGGGGAGGGGAGGGCGTTGAACTCCTGCTTTGCCTGGCAGAAGCTGCCTCTCTCCGCAATTCCCTGCCGGCCTGAGGAGGGGGGGATGGTGTTGAAGCCCTGCTTCGCCTGGCAGGAGCTGCCAGTGAACTTTTTGGCTGTTTGCGATCCACCTCCCTCCCCCAGATTTTTTCCAGGGCCATTTTCTCATCTGCCTGGCGGAGTAAATCCTGAGCCATTTCTTTTAATTCCCTTTCTTCTCTTAAGAGCTCCGGAATGACCTTCTTTGGGGAAAGTCGACGCCTGGAGACGTTTACCCCACTCATTCCTACCCCTTCGGACCAACGTTTTGGTTTGACTGATTCTTCAGCTGGCAGATTTAGATCTAGGCCAGCCAAGCAGTCCATCACTGACCTGGTCTCTTCAGATTGAACAGGAGGATGCGATGCTTCAGCTCCCAAAATAGGTTCAGGCAGGACCTCCACCAACGGAGGCTCCTCTTGTGAAGGTTCCGACATCAGGTCAGGGTTTTTAGTGATTCTCAGCTTAATGTCAGGCCTGCTTCTTAGTTGGCTTAGGAAAGATCACACTTAGACATTGTTTTGAAATGAATAAGGCTCCTTTTACTAAGTAACAAAAGTGTACAGACCAAGTAAAGCTGAGAATGAATAGTTTAGGCGCGAACAGAAAGTATTAAGCTTAAGCCCATCCCAATCCCCAAGCCCCCCCCCCCTTTGCACTGTCCAATATGCTTCCATCTCCAACATCAGGTGGGCAGGTCTTCACCATCCTGGAATGCAGGTCCGTTAACCAAGAGATAACACGAACCATCAACATTGTCCACCAGCAGAACACACTCATCCCAACGCCCCCCACCCTCCCCGTTTCCATGACAGCGAAGCAGGAACTAGCGAGACTGACAGAGATCATCCGTGGTTTCGGGGTGGAGTTTCATTAGTACGCAGATGACACCCAGCTGTACATCTCCACCCCGGACCACCCCAACGATGCCGCGGAAGTGATGTCCCGGTGCCTGGAGATCGTGCAAGTCTGGATGGGGAGGAACAGGCTTCGACTCAACCCGTCCAAGACCGAGTGGCTGTGGTTTACGGCGTCACGACATAGCCGGTTGGTTCCATCTCTGGCTATCAGGGGCAATTCATTAGCCCCCGTGGAGAGAGCCCGCAACTTGGGCGTCCTCCTGGATACTCGGCTGTCTTTAGATGATCATGTGACAGCCGTGGCCAGGGGGGCTTTTTATCAGGATCTCCTGATACTCCAGTTGCGCCCCTTTCTGGATCGTGACGCTCTACGCACGGTCACTCAAGCCCTTGTCATCTCCCGCCTGGACTATTGCAATGCTCTCTACATGGGGTTCCCCTTGAGGTGCACCCGGAGGCTCCAGCTAGTTCAGAATGCGGCTGCGCGAGGGATTTTGGGAGCCTCTAGATGCTCCCATGTAACACCTCTCCTGCTCGAGCTGCACTTGCTGCCTGTGGCTTTCCGGGTGCGCTTGAAGGTGTTAGTAACAACCTTTAAAGCGCTCCATGGCAATGGACCTGGGTATTTGCAAGACTGCCTCCTACCAAATACCTCCCTCTGACCAGTCCGCTCCCACAGAGAGGGCCTCCTCAAGGTGCCGTCAGCCAGTCAATGTCGGCTGGCGACCCCTAGGGGGAGAGCCTTCTCTGTGGCAACTCCTGCCCTCTGGAGGGACCTACCCCCTGACCTATGCACAACCATGGGTCTGCGCTTTTTCCGCCGCGCCTTGAAAACCCATCTATTTCGTGCGGCCAGCCTGGCGTATTTTTTAATTTGCTTTTTATTAGGGGTTTTATAGGGTAGACTTTGTGTTTAATCAATTTTTAATATATGTATTGTATTGGATGTTTTATTGTTGTTTTTATTACTGCCTGTTCACCACCCTGAGTCCCGTAAGGGAGATAGGGCAGTATACAAATTTGAATAAAACCTAAACCTAAACCTAAAACCTTCCTGGATTACTTAGGCTATCAAGTTTCCAGCAAAGGGGTGGAAATGGACCCAGGAAAAGTGAAAGCTGTACTGGATTGGCAACCCCATGCACCCACAAACAGTTTCAAAATTTCCTGGGGTTTGCAAATTTTTATAGGTAATTCAGTCTAGCTTTCACAGAAGTGGTCCTCCCCTTAACAGACTGCTGAAAACTATCTCCTCCAAACAAAACTGCAGCAGAGTCAATCACTTGCTTGGTCGATGGACTGCCCAAAGAGCTTTTGAAAAATTAAAACAACTCTTTGCAGAGGAGCTGATCCTCCAGCACCCAGACCCAGAGAGTTAATCCATCGTCCAAACAGATGCTGGCGATGTAGCCATAGCTGCCATACTCTTGCAAAAGGACCCACAAGGGCAGGTCTTGCCTTGTGCATATGAAGACGTGGACTGTTTGGAAAAAAGAAGCTTATGCAATCCACTTGGGCCTCCTCTCCTGGAGACATTTTCTTGAAGGGGGTAAAGTGCCTTTCAAGGTATGGACTGATCACAAAAGCCTCGAAGCCCTAAAGACCCCTAGAAAAGTATCTCCCAAACAGATCCATTGGGCGCAATATTTCAGACGATTCAACTTCAAGATGAAGTACATCCCAGCGATGCAAAATCTGCTTGCCAATGCCCTATTGACAAAGTCACAGTTTGTAAACTGTAGGGAAGGAGTCATCCATGCCATCATTCCCCCCTCACAACAAGCCGCACAGGTCACCATAGGTACCAAGCTAGATGGCCAACCGATCCCAGGTGGGACAGATTGACAGCAGCAACAAAAACTGTGCTTCCAGCTGACCCATGGCTCACAGATATTAAAGAAGTCCTGACCAAGGCTGGGCTTGCATGGAAAGGATCCAAACTGTATGTCCCCACCAGTATGAGACTGAAAGTGCTACAACACAGCCATGACTCAAAGATGGCCGGCCACTTCAGGTTTCCTGAAAATCCTGCACCTAGCTAGGAGGCAATGCTGGTGGCCAAAGATGAAAGCAGATGTGGAGGATTACATAAAGAGCTGTGCTACTTGTGCTGCTATAAAAATGAGATCAGGAAATCCCCCTGGTCTTCTTCAACAAGTGGCAAGCCCTAGCACACCTTGGGAGGAAATCACAATAGACTTTATTGTCAAACTCCCAGAAAGAGGGGGAAATACAGTGATCTTGACAGTAACTGACTTGTTTTCCAATCAAGCCTATTTTACTGCTTGCTCGGGATTGCCCTCTGCAAAGAAACTGGCAAATATGTTCATCAAACAGATCTATCAATTGCATGGGATACCCCGCCGGGTAATCCCAGATTGAGGAGTCCAATTCACTGCTATGTTTTGGAGAGAATTCTTGACATCGGCTGGATCCACACAAGGACATAGCTCAGTTTTCCATCTGAGCATGAGCAAATGCAATGGTGGAACAATATATAAGATGTATGTAGTTTACCAACAAGAAAACTGTGTGGATCTATTGCCATTTGCAGAAGTGGCTTATAACAATGCAGTGCACAGCAGCACCAGATTAACCCCTTTCCAAGTCACCAGCAGCATGGATTTTGCCTCCCTCATGGCCTGCCTGAACTACCAAGAGAAAACTGAGATTTGAATATACACTAACTAAAATCAATCCTCAAACATCCTTTGAGTCTCAATGCTCATTGCAATTATAGGTTTGTATGACTTGTAACTCTTTCTGAGTCCTTGAATGTTTAACCTGATTGTGATATGAGAACAGAAGTGAATGAGGGGCTTATTTCTTTTTTGCTTTTACCATAGCCAAGGAAATTCAGAACAAAAGCCTTCTGCAACTCTTCTGTGGTATTTCACACAGGGATTTGGGAGGCAGAGGAGAATTCTTGCTCAGGGATTATGCTGTAAAATACATGTAAACTTGTTTTGTCTACAAATCAGTTAGGGGTATGTTACTCATCTAAAAGCTTGCACTTCAAGACATGCCTATTACCTTACAGAAACCATATTACTTTCTATTACATTGTAGTAATTAAATATAGTTTATTCTTCATTTCTTCAGTTGCTGCATTGTGTGGAATCTGATTGCTCCCGTCTAGAAGCATTTTTGAAGTGGAAGCCTATGGAATCCCTTTATTGGCATTGGATGGTATGACTCAATAATATGGTTATAAAAACTTACATATTTTTTAAATTTCCCTTTTCAGCCAAGTTTTTTTAATGAAAATACCCCCTACAAAATTGAACGAAATTATCGGTATAGCTACCAGTTTGTCAAGTGCTTCTTCAAGCGCTATATTTGAGTTAGAGCTCTTGTTGAGGTTAAAAGGAATTGGTAATTTGCTATCTATACAGAATGCGTTTACATTTGGTTGCTAAAATGGAAATTTTCTAGGTAATTAGTATTTGATTTATGTATAAGTGGAAGGACCATAGGAACTCCAGTTGCAATATGGAAATCAGATTTCTGGGTGTTTGCATGTGCTATAAGGATGGTTCTTATTTGCCTTCCAATCTACCTTCCTGTTCTATACTTGGTTGTAGTTGGTGAGTCATGGAGACCACAGTCAAATTAATCAAATATTTGCTTTAGGTTTTAGAGTAAACAGAGATGTATGTTAAGTACTTCCGTAATATAGTTAGCATATGTTACATACTTTACATATATTACACAAGAACAGAGATGTACAGAGGATTGAATTATAGATAGTCCTTGACTTACGACCACAGCTGAGTCCAACATTTATGTTATTAAGTGAGACATTTATTAAGTGAGTTTTGCCTTATTTTACAACTTTCCTTGTGCCAATTGTGAAGTTAATCACTGCAGTTGTTACGTTAGTAGCACAGTTGTTAAGTGAGTCTGACTTCCGTTATTGATTTTGCTTGTCAGAAGATCATAACAGGTGATCACATGATCCCAAGACACTGCCAAGGTCATATATAGGAATCAGTTTTCAACAGGTTCTGACCAGTTCTAGAGAACTAGTATTGGAAATTTTGAGTAGTTTAGAGAACCAGTAAATACCACCTCTGATTGCTCTTGCCCCCATCTATTCTCTGCCTCTCAAGTCCCAAATGGTCAGGAGGAAATGGGAATTTTGCAGTATCTTTCACCTGGAGTGGGGTGGAAATGGAGATTTTACAATATCCGTCCCCTGCCATGCCCATGAAGCCACACCCACCAAGCCAATGCTTTACCCACCATGCCACGCCCACAGAACTGGTAGTAAAAAAAATTGAGTCCCACTACTGAATCAGTTTCTTTTTTCAGTCAAGTTGTAACTTTGAACAGTCATTAGAACTGTTGTAAGTTGAGGACTACCTGTACTTCCTCTTGATATCAGTTGTGTGACATATAATATAAAGCCTGAAAATCGTGATTAAGCTTTAAGCAAATCATAAATCACAGAATGAAATTCTTAACTACATAAATTCTATCCATATGGATAAAACTCTCTTCTAATTTTGAAATCCTATAAAACTAAATAAAGACTTTTTGCAGGAAGAAACACAAATTCTGGATCTATGTTTTGAACTATAATCTAGTAAGATTAATTGTAATATTACTTGTTTGGGCATCTTTGTTCTAGTAATGTTTGTTTTTCAGTATTTTCTAGTTGAATCTATTCTATTTAAGAATACCATATTCCAGTGTTGGCAAACCTTTTCGGCACTGAGTGCCAAAACAGTAGTGTGCATGCGTGCGTATGCCGAAAACTCGAAGAGCAGCCGCCTGTTGCGATGTGGGCGCCAGGAGGCTGCTCTTCTGCTTTCCGGCATGCACATTGTCCCCCTGGTCTTCTGGTTTCTGGTGCGCATGCTCACACAAAGACCACCAGACCAGTGCACATGCATGCACTGGAAATTGGAAGAGTACTGTGCATCAGAAACCTGGAAGACGAGGTGGCCAGTGTGCATGTGTGCACCAGAAACCAGAAGGGCAGCCTCCCAGCACACACATGCACACTGGGCGACTGCTCTTCTGGTTTCCAGCACTCCCGTACGCATAAATACCAGCTGGCTGGCACGCTGGAACATGGAAGAGCAATGGGTGATGGTTCGCATGCCCGGAGAGATGGCTCTGTGTGCCACTTCTGGCACGCATGCCATAGATTTGCCATCACGGCCATATACTGTAATTTATAAGTTTGTCCAGTATAATCTTCAGGTAGAACTAGGTGTACTCTACATTTTGTAGAATAAGTGAGGCATTGAATTTCTCTTGTAGATTATAGTTATGAAAAATTAATAGAGCTTTGAAACTTTCCTCCTCCCTCACAGGAGACTGTTTTGGATATGGTAATAGAAGATACCCAGAACCAGACTATGTGTTACAAGGATTGTCTTTTGCCAGGTTCTCATCTGGAATACCATGATGTTACCAGAATTATGGAAGAAGTTGACAAATGTAAGAAACACCTTCTGAGTCTACGCCAAGAGTTGTGTGAGCATATAACCCTCAGGAAACAGGCTTGCTATGGAAAGGTAAGACCTGTTAGAAATCCAGTTGGGATTAAGGCTTCCTCTTTTTCAACCTCTAATGTTAATTTGTTTTCAACCTTCTGGGTGGGAAGTTTAAGTTATGGTTTTTGCTAATGAAGGAATACATTTGCATATATTTAACATTGTGACTTACTGGCATTACCTAACGAGATCGCCGTCTTTCACCGAGAGCCTCCCACCGGCCAGTACACTCCCATAGAGAGGGTCTCCTCATGGTGCCATCGGCTAAACAATATCGTTTGGCGACACCCAGGGGGAGATCCTTCTCCGTGGGAGCACCTGTCCTCTGGAACGAATTGCCTCTGGAATTAAGAACTATCCCTGACCTACGCACCTTCCGCCGTGCTCTCAAAACCTTTCTTTTCCAACAAGCTGGGCTGGCATAAAAATGATTTTTTAAAATATGATTTTTTATTAATTTTAAATGGGGTTTCTTGATTTTTTAATTTTATGAGAGGCCAGATTATCTAATATTTTTTAAACTGTTCTTAACTTTTATATATCTGTTTTACTTTGGCTGTACAACGCCCTGAGTCCTTCGGGACATCACTTCAACGGCATCGTTGGGCTGGTCAGGGGTAGAAATGTACAGCTAAGTATCATCAGCGTACTGATAGCACTCTACCCCAAAACCACGGATGATCTCACCCAGCGGCTTCATATAGGTGTTGAACAGGAGAGGCGAGAGGACCGACCCCTGAGGCACCCCACATGTGAGGGGCCTTGATGTCGACCTCTGCCCCCCTGCCAACACAAATTGCGACCGGCCGGAGAGGTAGGAGGAGAACCACCGCAAAACGGTGCCTCCCAGCCCCAACCCCTCCAGCCGGCGCAATAAGATACCATGGTCGATGGTATTGAAAGCCTCTGAGAGGTCTAATAGGACCAGGATAGAGGAATGGCCTCTATCCCGAGCCCTCCAGAGATCATCTACCAACGCGACCAATGCTGTCTCTGTGCTGTACCCAGGTCGGAAGCCGGACTTGCATGGGTCTAGATAGACAGTTTCCTCCAGGTGCTGGGGGAACTGTTGTGCCACCACACTCTCTACAACCTTCGCAAGAAAACGAAGGTTGGAGACTGGACAATAATTAGCCAACACCGCTGGGTCCAGGGAAGGCTTCTTGAGGAGGGGTCTCACCACCGCCTCTTTCAAGACGGCCGGTAGAAACCCCTCACTCAAAGAAGCGTTCGCTATTGCCAGGACCCAGCCTTGTGTGACCTCCCGGGAGGCCAGTACCAGTCAGGAGGGACACGGGTCCAATAAACATGTGGTGGCATTCAGTCGTCCCAGCAACCTGTCCATGTCATCTGGAGTCACAAGGTCGAACTCTTCCCACAAAACAGTCTCAAGACCTGCCTCCGCCCGCCCGGCCGGGCTAACCTCATTGGAGGCCAGTTCGTCCCGAATCTGAGCGATTTTATCCTGCAGATAACACCCAAATTCCTCTGCACGACCCTGTAAAGGAGCTTCCCGCGGCCTCTGTTGGAGGAGGGAGCAGGTCACTCTAAACAGGGCGGCAGGGCGGTTATCTGCGGATGCGATGAGAGCGGTGAGATAACTGTGTTTCGCCGCTCTTATCGCCATGAGGTAGGTCCGCAAATGCGACCTTACACGTGTTCGGTCAAATTCGGAGCGAGTGGACCTCCAAATGCTCTCTAGGCATCTCTTTTCGGCGCTTCATCACCCTCAGCTCCTCGGAGAACCAAGGAGCCAAGGTGGATCGATGCCGAGTGAGAGGCCGCAAGGGCACAACCCGGTCCAGGGCCCCAATGGCCCCATTATTCCAGGCGGCCACTATGTCCTCAGTCGAGTCGTGGGTCAAGGTCACAGGTATTGGCCCAAGCTCCGTCTGGAACCTTTCCGGGTCCATCAGGCGCCTGGGGCGGAACCATCTTAGTATTTCTGGTTCCGCCTCCCCGCGGTGGAGTGTAGCGGTTGGAAAGTCTAGCCGAAGGAGAGAGTGATCTGTCCATGACAGGGGTGTGATGACTAAATCCCCTAATCCAAGATCACTCATCCACCGGCCGGAGACAAAAAATAAATCCAGCGTGTGACCCCCAGTGTGAGTAGGGCCGTGAATTAATTGGGTCAGGTCCATGGCCGTCATGGAGGCCATGAACTCCCGAGCCGCCTCAGATGTTTCGCCTACCGATGGCAGATTGAAGTCCCCCATGACTAATAGCCTGGGGGTATCAGCTGCCACCTCGGCTATCACATTGAGGAGCTCGGGCAGGGCTGCTGAGACGTAGTGGGGAGCCAGGTACACAATCAGCAGGCCCAACTGCCTTCCATGGCCCCACTTCACACACACGGATTCACAGCCGGCTGTCTGCGGCACAGCGGTCTCCCTCGGATCTAGGTCCTCCTTTACGATAACCGCCACCCCCCCACCTGGGCCCGTGGCTGATGGAATGCCTGGTAACCTGGCAGGCACATTTCAACGAGGGGCACTCCCCCTTCATGGCCCAGCCAGGTGTCCGTGATACCCACCAGGTCCGGCTCCCCCTCTAACACCAAATCATAAATGAGGGGGGCCTTGTTGATTACGGACCTGGCGTTACACAACATCAGCCTGGGGTCCAGGCCCTGTGAGCCCAGACCTCCTGGGTTGCGAGAGGAGCCATGGGGACCAGAGCGTGCAACCGTTTCTAAGCGGTGACCAGCACAGATAACCAGCACAGTCTGTTTCCTATCAGGGGGTGGCTCCAGCAGTTTGCCAACTGGTGGGAACTCATCATGTCAGACTCTTGAATTCTACAGATGGTGAGGCAAGGTCTCACCCTGGAGTTCACCTCCCTTCCCCCAAGAACTTTATTTGCTGTCCCACACCCTCTTGCCCATCCAAGAGAGAGCTCATGCACAAGGAGATTCAACATCTCCTGGAAATCAATGCAATAGAACCGGTATTCATAGATCAGGAAAGGAGGGGATTCTATTCCATCCTATTCCTGGTACCGAAGAGCTTGGAGGGTGGTGAGCAATATTAGACCTAAAGAACCTCAACTTACAGGAGGCTCCACACAAGGGAACTCCGGTGGCTCCTGTTGCCACTATAGTGGGCCAACAAAAGCAGCTCCCCGAGATTGATCAGAGTTTCTCCAAGGGTGACGCGCTCCCTCTGGTGGTGGCTATCTCCTGCCGTGAAGAAGGTCCACTTGTTCAAGGAACTAGAATGACTAGTAGTAACCACAGATGCCAGTCTATTCGGCTGGGGCACTCACCTCAGCCAGCAGGGCAGGTGGTCTTGAGAGGTCAGCTCACAACATCAACTGGCTGGAGCTGAGAGCAGTAAGACTCACCCTTCGTCATTTTAAACAAGACATTCAGCACAAACGTGTTCTACTGATGACGGACAATGTGGCCACCAAGGCCCACATCAACCAACAAGGGGGGATGCGCTCCCGATCCCTCATGACAGAGGCAGAGGCCCTGAGCAGGTGGGCAGA
The DNA here is from genome assembly GCA_039707465.1 of Rhabdophis nuchalis. Taxonomy (NCBI): domain Eukaryota; kingdom Metazoa; phylum Chordata; class Lepidosauria; order Squamata; family Natricidae; genus Rhabdophis; species Rhabdophis nuchalis. The sequence continues at coordinate 122,185,147 of CM077644.1, forward strand.
ACTTCACCTTCAGTCGATTTGGGCAGACCACATCTCGGGGATGGACAACATTCAAGCGGACTGGCTAAGCAGGACTACCATAGAGAACTCGGAGTGGCGCCTGCACCCGAGCGTTTTTCACCAGCTTGCTGAGGTTCAGAGTTCCAATGATCGACCATTTTGCCAGCCAGGAGAACACGCAACTTACCTGCTTCTTCTCCTGATTTCACTTCCCCCAAGTGGAAGGGACAGACGCCCTCTGCTGCAGGTGGCCGTCCGGGCTTCTGTAAGCCTTCCCGCCTCTGTCTCTTCTATCGCACGTAATCTGCAAGATCATTGCAGAGGGGGCGGAAGTTCTTCTAGTGGCTTCTCATTGGCCCAGGAGGTCCTAGTATGCCGACCTCATCAGTCTCTCCGTGGCAAGCCCTTGGCACATTCCTCAGGATCAAGTCTCCTTCAGTCAGGGGACCATTGTCTATCCGGACCCTCGGTAGCTTCAGCTGGCTGTATGGCACTTGAGGGGGACCTCTTGAGGAGGGACAGTTTTTCACATAAGGTGATACAGACCATCCAGGTGGCCAGCAGACCCTCAACCATCAGAATCTATGATTCAACTTGGGCCACCTTTGCCACCTGGTGTTCCACCCATGAGTTCGATCCACTCTGTGCTGGTTCTGCACATCTTGGATTTCCTGCAGGAGGGCTTAGATAGAGGGCTTGTCCCAAACACCCTCTGGTGCCAGGTGGCGGCATTGTCCACTGTTTGGTCAGGGCATTTTTCCCTGACTCTCCGTAAACTGCCATGGGTATGTACGTTCCTCAAGGGTGCCTCGAATGTACAAACCCCAGTGGTTCATCATTATCCGACGTGGCAGCTCTCAGTGGTTCTGCAGGCCCTGACATTGGCCCCTTTTGAACCGCTCTGCTCTGTTAGCCTCAGACATCTGACTCTCAAAACTGTCTTCCTCATCGCCATCAAGTTGGCAAAGAGGATATCAGAGTTGCCAGCCCTGTTGGTTTGGAATAATTTATGTATCATTCATCCTGACAGGGTTGTACTCCATTTGGATCCTTTGTTTATTCCCAAAATTAATACTTGGTTTCACAGATCACAAGAGGTTATCCTACCAGACTTTTGCCCGCGACCCAGACATCCTTGGGAACATACTTGGCATACGCTAGACATGCAACGGGTTCTACACAGATACATAAAGAGAACAGCGGAGTTCCGTAAATCTGAGGCATTATTCATGTCGTTTCAGCCAGGGTCAATGGGGTGGAAGGTGACATCGTCCACCATAGGCCGGTGGCTGAGAGCATGCATCGTCCTGGTGTATGAACATCAGTCCAGGACAGTTCCACGCAACATCACCACCCACTTCATGAGGAGTGCGGTCACGACAGCAGCTTGGGCTACCCAGGCAACAATAGAGGACATATGCAGAGCAGCGACGTGGTCGTCCCCTTCTCCATTTGTTCGGAACTATAAATTGGACGCAGAGAACAACCCTTCAGGTAAACCAATGGTCAATCTCCTACATTAAACTTTTTAGGTTCAGTCCATTTTTTTTGTCAGCTTGGCTTTTGTAGGCATCTTTGGCTGCTTGAAGCGCCTTGTGCATTACTGGCCAGGTGTTTTGTAGTTGGCCGATCCATTCCTTCAACGAGGGGGTTTCAGGGTCCTTTGTGGGCAACTCAGGCAAAGGTTTTAAGTCATACTATGTTGCAACTCTGAAAAGTGTCAGGCTTGTGTTTTTTGGGGCGCCCATAGAAGCATGGGATAATGGGTCCACTGTTTCTCATATGCCACTGTTCCTCTTTGTTAATTTAGCCTTTCTTGGTAAGGTCACTTTGAGTTCGCAAAGTGACCCTACCAGTATTGATGGAGAAACGGGTAATGCTATCTACTTAATTATTGTAGGCCACTTCTGCAAATGGATCCACTAGCCAAGGGCAAGCAGTCGAAGGGCAAGGGCAAGCAGTGTGGCACAGTAGCCTTCTGCAATAATGCATGAGCCAAGGAGGCGAGTTGGCGATCCCAGCTGCCTGACTCAAGGGAGGCTTGCGGGAGCCTTGCTGGACACTTTTGTGGTATCTCTGGCAGAAATGAAAGGCAGAGACACTAGGGGGAGGGAGAGAGGCAATCCAAGCTGCCTCGATCATTGGAGCAAGCATTTATTTAAGCAAGGTCCATTGGAGAAAGTCTCATCTGCTCACCTGGCATGGTTAAAATCTGAAAACTTACTGTCATTTCTTTGTTTTTACTTTCACACGCACACACATACCAGAGCATGGGGATGTAAGGAGCACTGCGGAAACAAAATACAGTCCTATGAATAGTGCCTAAGAAAGTGTCCTCTAATAAAGTGTTCTCTTTATAAACTGTCCCCTATAAAGGTAAAACTCTAAACATGTCCCCCATAACAGTATGTCTGGGTCAGATACCCTATAATAGTGTGTAATTTCTTGATGTTCTCAGTTACAAGTGCGCTCATAACAATAAAGGACACATTGCTGACAGTTCTTTCTTGCAGAAAAATACTACGGTATCTCTTCACGCTACATCAAGGATGTCAAACCAGAAAAGGCTAGCATTTTTTTTAAAAACTGGAAGTAGTAAAATATGCTGAGGAACATGGAAACAGAGAAGCAGAGAGACATTTTGGGCCACATCCAACTGAAAAAATGATAAGAGAATGGATGAAACAGGTGGATCAGCTACAAAAAGTACAAGATAAAACTAAGCACAATTTTTGTGGGCTTGCTGTAAAGTGGCCACAGTTAGAGGTGGGCATGAAATAATGGATCATATGTCACTGGAATAATGGCTTCACAGTTTCCACAAAAATGGTAATATATGAAGCCAAATGTATTGCTATAGAGAAAGGCATTCAGGGTTTTACAAGGATCACCATTGTGGTGCTACAGATTTATGACGCAATATGGCATTGCTATGTGCACCAAAACTAGAATTGTGCAAAAAATGTGAAAAGAATATGTATCTAAGATTCTGTCTTTTCATACATTTGTAATAGATGCTAGGAAGAAAAATAATTTTGAAATTGGACAGATTGGGAATATGGATTAAGACCCATTAACCTTTGATGTGCCATCAAATAAGAACTGTTGATCTGAAAGGTGCCAAAACAGTAACCTTGAAAACCTCAGGACATGAGAAAACATGTCCTGTTTTCTTATGTCCATGTTGTACATGGTTGTGTTGTCCTGCTGTGCAGACAGCACCAAATTGCCACTGATGTTGACTTGACTTCCGGTTTCCGAAGGCAACAGACATGTTTCGTCTGCCGCTTGTTTTCCTGGTGGGCTCCCTCGGGGGCACGGGGTTCTGGAGGGACCCCCTGCCGTAAGGGGCGGCTCGTTGGGAGCCCCCAACTCGGCAGGGGCCGGTGGGATGCTCCCAACGACGCCCTAGGAGCTGGGAAGTAGAAGGGGGGGGCAATCTTACAAGCTTGCCCCTTCACCGGATGGATCTCGGGAGAAGCAAACCAGATTGAAAGAGTAGTGAAAATGCCGGTGCTGGAGGACTCTCCCTAATCTCCTGGATCACTGATGGAGGACAATTGACAGATCATTGTGAGTTCCAGTTCAATCAATTTAAACGGAGATTAGAGGAGGGAGTTTTTTTCCTTTAAACCCCCCCCCCCCTTGGACGAAGCGGCATTCAAATGATCCCTCTCCAAAATGGAGAGAGGAAAGGGACTAACTTGCCATTTGAATTAACTATGGGAGAGAGTATTGCAGTGGCAACAATGTTTCGCGGAGCCCTTTCTAAAAAGCAAATTGAAACTTTTACTTTTACTTTTCTCCTCTCCCTGTGAAAGGGTTGGGCAAGATGACTGTTCTCTACGCATAGCTTCTTTATACTTATGAAGCTGGCCCTTGGTAACTGCCTCCGAAAGACTCCTGTCTTTTTTTGATATTTCTCCCGAAGGCTCTCTTTGTCTCTCCTGTTACGTGGAATTCCTGGATGTGGATTATATGGTTTTCTTTGGTTTTCTTTTGATGTATCTTTGAGATCTGAGACAGTGAAGGAGAACTAGTTTTTTTATTTATTTTTTACTTGGATTTTCTTGTACCTTGAACCATCTCGGACATCCGCTCCTTTGACGCCATTTTTTTCTACCATTTTTGAACTGAGACAATGGCTTTCAGAAAACCACCCACAGGGAAATCAACATCTGCCCCCTCTTCGACAGCTTCCAGCCCAAGCATGCAACAGTACTAGGGAGGGGTGGGGGAGTGGCGATTATGGTTAAGGAAGGTCTGGAGCCGAAGGAGACCACAATCCCTCAGACGACCGGGTGTGAATCTCTCTGCGTGAGATGGGGCCTAGGGAGGCAGTTGGGCGTGTTAGTTGTGTACCTGGCTCCTCGCTATGCAACAACAGCCCTGCCCGAGCTCCTAGAGGTGATAGCCGAGGCGGCAGTTGAGACCCCCAGACTGGTAGTCATGGGAGACTTTAACTTGCCGTCAGCGGGCGAAGCCTCTGGAGCAGCTCGGGAGTTCATGGCCTCCATGACGGCCATGGACCTGACCCAAGTAGTTTTAGGCCCTACTCACGAGGGGGGAAACACACTGGATTTAATCTTTGTCTCGGGACAGTGGAGTAGTGATCTGGGAATAGGGGATCTAGTCATCACTCCCTTGTCATGGACAGATCACGCTCTCCTTCGGCTGGACTTTCCAATCTCTTCACCTCACCGCGGGGAGGCAGAACCGGATACTCCCAGATGGTTCCGCCCCAGGCTTCTAATGGACCCGGAAAGGTTCCAGAGGGAGCTTGGGCCAATTCCTGTGACCCTGCCTCGCGACTCGACTGAGGACCTAGTGGCCGCATGGTTAAGTGCGGCCACGGGGGGCTTGGACCAAGTCGCACCCTTGAGGCCTCTCTTGGTTTACTGAGGAGCTTCGGGAGATGAAGCGCCACAAGAGACGCCTAGAGAGTAGATGGAGATCCTCTCGCTCCGAAGCCGACCGAACACTAGTGAGAACCCATATTAGGGCTTACTTAGTGGCGATAAGGGTGGCCAAACATGAGTATTGTGCCACCCTTATTGCATCCACAGATAACCGCCCTGCCGCCCTGTTTGGGGTGACCCGCTCCCTCCTTCACCAGAGGCTGCGGGAAGCCCCTTTGCAAAGGAATTTGGGATTTATCTGCAGGAGAAAATCACTCGGATTCGGAATGAGCTACCCTCCATCGACAGTGGTCCTGTGGGATCTCCCGAGACTAGTCTTGAGGCTCCTTCTTGGGAGGAGTTTGACTTTGTCACCACCGAGGATATGGACAGGTTGTCAAGGAGCTTAGGGCGACCACATGTTTATTGGACCCGTGTCCCTCCTGGCTTGTACTGGCATCCTGGGAGACGACACGAGGCTGGCTCCAGGGCATTGTCAACGCATCTTTGAGTGAGGGGTCCTTACCTGCCGTCTTGAAAGAGGCGGTAGTAAGGCCCCTCCTCAAGAAGCCGTCCCTGGACCCAGCATTGTTGGAGAACTATCGTCCGGTCTCCAACCTTCACCTTTTAGTGAAGGTTGTTGAGAGTGTGGTGGCCCAACAGTTTCCGTGACACCTGGAGGAAGTTGATTATCTAGACCCGCGCCAGTCCGGCTTCCGACCCGGTCACAGCACCGAGACGGTATTGGCCGCGTTGGTTGATGATCTCTGGAGGGCGCGGGATAGAGGTTATTCCTCTATCCTAGTCCTGTTAGACCTCTCAGTGGCTTTTGATACCATCGACCATGGTATCCTATTGCACCGACTGGGGGGGTTGGGGCTGGGAGGCACCGTTTTGCGGTGGTTCTCGTCCTACCTCTCTGGTCGGTCGCAATATGTGTTGACAGGAGGGCAGAGGTCGACCTCGAGACCCCTCTTATGTGGGGTTCCTCAGGGGTCGGTCCTCTCGCCCATCCTGTTTAACACATATATGAAGCCGCTGGGCGAGATCATCCGTGGTTTTGGGGTGGAGTACCATCTGTATGCTGACGACACTCAGCTGTACATATCCACCCCAGACCACCCCAATGATGCCGCCGAAGTGCTGTCCCGGTGTTTGGAGGCCGTACGGATCTGGATGGGTGGTAACAAACTCAAGCTCAATCCTGCCAAGACTGAGTGGCTGTGGTTTCCGGCACCCCGGTTCAGCCAGATTACTCCAACTCTGGTCATTGGGGGCGAAACACTGGCCCCCGTGGAGAGGGCGCGCAATTTGGGTGTCCTCCTGGATTCCCGGCTGTCCATGGAGGACCATGTGGCAGCCGTGGCCAGGGGGGCGTTTCATCAGGTACACCTGATGCGCCAATTGCGCCCCTTACTGGACTGGGCTGCCCTTTGCACAGTCACTCAAGCTCTCGTGACGTCCCGACTCGACCACTGTAATGCTCTCTACATAGGGCTTCCCTTGAGGTGCACTCGAAAGCTACAGTTAGTTCAGAACGCAGCCGCGCGGGTGATTACGGGAGCCACCAGATGCTCCCACATAACACCGATCCTGCGCGAGCTGCACTGGCTTCCTGTGGCCTTTCGAGTGCGCTTCAAGGTTCTGACGACCATCTTTAAAGCGCTTCATGGCTCGGAGCCTAGTTATATGCGAGACTGCCTTCTGCCCCATACATCCCTTCGGCCGATCCGCTCCCACAGAGAGGGTCTTCTCAGGGTGCCGTCGGCCGGACAATGCCGACTGGCGACACCCAGGGGAAGAGCCTTCTCTGTGGCGGGCCCTGCCCTTTGGAACGACCTATCCCCTGAATTACGCACCATCACTGACCTCCGCCTCTTCCGCCAATGTCTAAAGACATATCTTTTCCAACAAGCCGGCCTAGCCTAACCTCCCATGGGGACTATTTTAGAGAGTTTTAAATTGGGTATTTTAAAATTTGGTTTTAGCATAGGATTAGAATAGTTTAATATATTTTAAATTATGTATTTATTTTTTGTATGTTTTAAATTCCTGTGCGCCGCCCTGGGTCCTCTGTGGAGAAGGGCGGGATATAAATATAATAAAATAAAAAATAAAAAAAATAAGTAAAAATTACTTCACTACTACAGAAAGAAACTTCTGGAGAGAGTTCGCAGGAATTGTCGGTTGCTCAAATGTTCCAGGAACTTATGAGAAATATGAATGAATTGTGGAAAGAAATGACAGACTTTAAAATGGGGCTCAGAGAAACACAGCAAAATGTAACGGAAAATAGACAAAAAATTACGGCGCTGGAGGGCGGGGTAACCGAGATGGGGAAAGAGGTTAAAGAAATTCGAAGGGAAACTTATTAGAAACTTATATATTTAAAATAGAATTTCAAAGAATGTCTTTTTTTCTCAGGTTTCAGAACATACCAGAGACAGAAAATGAAGATCTTATTTATTTATTTATTTATTTATTTATTTAAATTTATATCCTTTATATCTTAAAGATGTTATGAGTACAATACTAGCAGAATACCTTAAAAGAGATAAGGAACGACTGGTGGGACATGGACCTGGTTTATAGAATTAATTCAACTTATGCTAGAATCCACAATGTCCCAAGAGAAGTCCATGTTAAATTTCTCAGGAAATCCACAAGGGATGAGATACTGGGGGCCTGAAGGGGGGGACCTTTAAAATATCAAGACAAAGAAATAACCATATTGAAACAAATTCCGAAAAAAATCAGAGAAATAAGAAGGAAATACTCCTTCCTGTCAAAGAAATTATATAAGAAAGGAATATGGTTTAAATGGTTATTGCCAGAGGGAATGCTGATCTTCTGGGAGGGGGGAAGGATAAAAATAAAAATATTAACCGAGGCAGATGCCTTTCTTCAAAAACATTCTTCCCTCTTAGAAGACAGAGATAGTGGGGGCGGGGAAAAGGATATTACACAAGAGATGAGAATTAAAGGAGCTATGGCGCCACCTGGTGACAGGGAAGAAGAAACAATAGCGAAAAGGCTCAGATCACAAAAATGATTTTATTTGAAATGTCATTGTAATTGTTGATATAATAGAAAATGGCAAAGAAAGAGACGATTGAACACATGGTACATAATGCAACAACTTTGTTAATATTTGTCCTCTATTTTTAAAATTGTAAACTTGTGAGGTTTGGGGGGGCTACCAACACCAACATGAGAGCTACCAAAAATTTTTGTATACCCTATCCCCTTTCCCAAGTATGTTTTGAAAAACCAATTAATTTTTTATACAAAAAACCCCCAAAAGCAAATTGCCACTGATGTTAATTTTCAAAAGGAAAACCTTTCCAAAATAATTGATTCTATGAGGAGTTGTACATGTTCATGAGAAAGGATGGATGGACAAAATTGGAATGAGAGTATGGATTGAAAAAGTGTGGTCCAAACGTCCTGGAAGGCTTCTGAAAAAACTTGCTTTGTTAGTCTCGACCAGTTTAGAGCACATATTAGTGAAACTACAAAAAAGAGATTTAAAGAAGTGAAGACTCATCTATCTGTAATTCCTGGGAGTCTTACCAGCCAGTTGCAACCATTTGACATTTCCATCAACAAACCATTTAAAGTCTATATGCGAGAAGAGTGGAACAAATGGATGGCTGCTGGTAATCATGATCTGACACCTACTGGATGAATGAAGAGGCCCACTATCACTCAAGTTTGTGAATGGGTTAAAACCATGAAGGAGAACCTACGGCACGCATTCCAGAGGTGGCTCACAGAGCCCTCTCTGTGGGCATGCGCACCATCGCCAGCTCTTCTGGTTTCCAGTGCACACATGTGCGCTGGCCAAGTGGTCTTCAGGTTTCTGGTGCTCCAACGTGTGCGTGCAAATGCACACACATGTGCATTCCATTTTGGGCACTCGATGCCGAAAAGGTTAGCCATTATTGGGTTAAAACATCATGGCACTCAGTGAAGGACAAAATCATTGCATAGTCATTCAAAAAATGTGACATTGCTAAAGAGCCCCCACCGCATGGACGGCTCGCGGTGAGTCCCCCCACCTCGACGGCGGTCGGGGGGGTGGCTCCCACCTTGTCCCAGGCGCCGGAGAACGAGTCGTGGGGGGGGGAGTTCCTCTTTCGTCCCCTTCGCCGATGGAGAGCCAGAACAGCTGCTGCAATTAAAGACGGGCTGAAAAGCCGGGACTGAAGGCAACACCGAGGCTCATGGCTACAGAGTGGATTGTGAGTGATTTTAAATTAATGCTTTCAACTTTCACTTTAAAAGAAGGAGGAGGAGGGAGTTTGTAAAACCCCTCCTCGGAAAGGAAAAAAAAGTGGCGTTTTGAAATGTTCCCCAGGCTTGGGGAGGTGGAGAAATCAACATCCGACTTTTAAACTACAAATGAAAGTCTTTCACTTTAAGATTCTCAACGATACTTTGTATCTCTGTCTTGCAACAATTGATATGGACTTTCACTAGTTCTCCGCGGCTTCCAGAGGGGCGGGGAAGATGGCGTTCCTTTGTTCTCAGCAAGAAATACTTCTCTTTGAAATTTGCTGACACTCCCTCGTCTTCGGGACTGAATTTTTTACCAGTGGATTAATGTAACTGATTATTAGGACCTTTCCCAGACGTGCCTTCTTTTTTTTTCCTTATCTGATTGTTTTTAAAAATTGTTCTCTCTCTGGATTGTAAGTAAATTGAACTTTGAATTTGGATACTGACTTTTACTCTCTCCTTGCCTCACGGACTACCTCTCCAACAGACGCCATATTAGTGACAAGAACCTAACACTTTCATTATGGCTTCAAAAAAGCAGCCACACCAACCTAAGATTACTTCAATGTTATCCAAAGCAACAGAGGTGGAAGCTACACAGTTATCAGCAATAGAGGAAACTCTTCAAAACATTATGAAAGAAATAAAAGAAAACCGGAAAGACAATGTTAGTTCAAAATTGGAACTTTTGGAGACACAGAAAGCACTAATGGAAAACAAACAAAGAATTGATGGACTGGAGGGGGGGGGACGGCTGAGATGAGGGGAGAGATAAAAAATTCTCAAAGAGAAATTGTGGATTTAGCTGGTCATATGTCTAGGATGGATTTTGAAAGGATGTCTTACTTTTTAAGGTTTCAAAATGTTCCTGAATTAAGTTCTGAGAATTTAAAGATTTAATGTGTACTATGTTAGCAGATTATACCAAAAAGAGCAAAGAAGATATTTGGGGGGACATCGATCTGATTTATAGAATTAACTCAGCATATGCCAGAATAAATGAAGTACCCAGATAGATACATATTAAATTTGTAAGAAGGTCAACAAGGAATGGGATCCTGAGAGCACAGAGAGACGGTCCCTTGATATATCAACAGAATGAGATTGCCATCTTGAAGCAGATCCCGAAAAAGATTAGAGAAATAAGAAGGAAATATTCCTTCTTATCAAAAAGATTATATAAAAAGGGGGTGTGGTTCAAGTGGTTGATGCTCGAGGGAATGTTAGTGTTCTGGGAGGGGGGAAGAGTAAGAATTAAAACAATTGCAGAGGGGGAAGCCTTTCTTAAAAAACACTCCCCAATCCTGGAGAATGAAAATGGGGGAACGGGAGGGGCCACAGCTCTGCCCACTGGAAGTCAGGGAGAGGAAGATACAATTGCTAAAAGACTTGGATCTCACAAATGACTTTTTTTATATAGTGCAACTTTTATTTGGATGTTTATAGAAACAATGATTGATTGCATGAATATAAAATGATATATCTGTATCTCTTACCACTTTGTAGGGAAATGAAAAATGTATTGTATTATCTTTTTTTTTTGTATGAAGCCTGAGAGGGGGCCGACAGCTCCGACATAGATGTCCTCAAAATATCTCTTTAATACCTTATACCTTTTTCCTATTTTTAAAATTTTGTAAAAACCAATAAAACTTTTTTCTCATTAAAAAAAAAAAGTGACATTAGCAAGGCCTTAGATGGAACTGAAGATAGTACCGGTATCATATATGAAGATAGCAAAGAAAGTGATAGCAGTAATTGTGAGCAACTGAGCTTCCTAAATTCTGACACTAGCAATGATGAGTTCTAGACTGTTTTTAAATACATGAATTTACAATATATTAACTACTGATATTTAATTTTATAATCTATAATTTGTGTGTTTGTGTGTATAAGAATACAATCTTTAAATTTGTTATAATCTTTATAACTTTATATCCGTAAGGGGAAATCAGATCTAAGATTGTTGTTTGTATCAATATTTAGAATTTCTGGGACTTCTGGTTCCGGCTCCTGCGGTGACGAGCGAGCCTAGCGCTCGCTCGCCGTTTTGTTGCTTCTTCTGCCCCCCCACAGGGGCGAGATGCCCCTTTTTGGGGGGTCTCCCGTAGGGCCGGCTCGGCAGGGACGCCCCCCCTCACGGCGGTGGGGGAGGCGACCCTTTTGCCGCGGCCTAGGTGAAGGAGAACATGCTGCGGGGGGTTCTCCCTTCGCCAACGGCTGTCGGCGCCATTCACTTTAATGAAGAGGGCTGAGCGGAAGAGATCGGAAGGTCTGCCGAGGCTTCAGCTGCGAGGGAGAGTGAGTTTTAAAAAACTTTTTTTCCTTGCTGCCAGCCAGGCTGAATGGACTGGGAGGGGGGTGTTTGTTTTCAAAAAAAAACCCTCGGACTTAAGCGGCACTTAAAAATGGCTTCTCTGGAAGAGAAAGCGGAAATCTTAAATCCGGACTGTCTTTAACAAGGGAAAGTGGAATGCGGCTATTTGCAACATTGTTTCTAGGTCTGGCTGGTTAAAAAAAAAAATTATTTTACTACTCTCTCCTCTGGGCTCTGAGATGGGCGGTGAAAAGTGGCTTCTCTTTGTCCCTGCCTGACTATTTTAACTATGGAAAATTCCCAGCGTCTCTTTATAAGTGGGACTCTCTCTGGATATTAATGAAGAATTTTTTTCTGTTGGATTTGTGGTTCCTTTCTGGATTACCTTCGTTATTATAACTATTGAGTTGGAAAATTGGCTCTCTCTTGGTTCCTGAATTTTACAACGTTCCAACCTTGATCTGAACTTTTGGCTCCCGGTTAGTCTCACCAACCCCACCCTGAAAACGCCATTTTGGTGGCACTGACTTTAACAGTTAATCATGGCTCAAGAAACAGCACTGGCAAGTTTAGAACAACGGATGGCTTCTCTTGAAACTGTTATACAAACTTTGGTAAACGAAATTCAGGCCCAGAGGGCTGAAAACATCAATTTCAAGAAGGAGCTATTGGACATAAGGAAGCAAACGCTGGAAATTACACAGAAGACTGAAGAATTGGAAGGGGGGTTGGTGGGGGTTAAGGGAGAGATTAAAAATGTTACTAAAGAGGTTGAGGAAACAAGTGGGCATGTGTCTAGGATTGATATGGAAAGAATGACATATTTTTTGAGATTTCAGAATGTTTTTGAGCAACCTGGTGAATGCCTCCCTGATCTTATGAGCACAATTTTAGCAGACTATTTACAAAAACCTAAGGATGAGATCAGGGGGGACATTGACCTAGCCTATAGAATTAACTCAGCATATGCCAGGATAAATGAAGTGCCTAGAGAGATACATGTGAAATTTGTTAGAAGGTCAACCAGAGAGGAAATCCTGAAAGTGCAGAGAGGTAGTCCATTAATCTACCAACAAAAAGAGGTTGCTATCTTGAAGCAGATCCCTAGAAAGATTCGAGAAGCAAGGAGGAAATTTTCCTTCTTGTCTAAAATTTTATTTGATCATGGGATTTGGTTCAAGTGGGTGACACCCGAAGGGATGCTGGTGTTCTGGGAAGGAGGAAGAGTGAGGATTAAAACAGTTGTTGAGGCGGAAGCCTTTCTTAAAAAACATTCCTCTATCCTGGGGGAAGATCCAGGGGGGACAGAGGGGGCCACGGCCCCGCCCGCTCAGGGCCAGGGAGGAGAAAAAGAAGATACAATAGCCAAGAGACTTAGATCTAAAAAATAACTTTGCCTTGATTTTACTGAACAATTTTGCATAATATTTTCTGGATTTTTTGTAAATGTCTGACAGCATGGAATTGAGAATTTAGGTATATGTACTTGCTTTTACCTTGTTGTGGTTTGAAAAATGCTTTTTTTGTTATTTTTTTATTGTGTATTTTGAGGTCTCGGAAGGGCCGACGACTCTGACGTGAATGCTCTCAAAATTTCTTTGTATCCCTTACCCTACCCTATAGAAAAAATGTAAAACCAATAAAACTTTTTCAATATAAATATTTAGAATTTCTGGATTATATTATTGATATTGTTGATATTGACATGGGTATAATACATCATAATACTTAATTTCAAATAACGTGGTATGTTACAAGTGTATATATTGGGGAAACTGTATACAGGAGAAATAGAAACTATTAAATAAATAGTAGCTGATTTATGGTATTGTGAAAGATTTTTAAAAAGATTTTGAAAATGACAAGAATGACAACAATAACAAAATCAGGGGGAAAAACAACATCAGATCCAATACTGACAGTAGCCTCCCCATCGGGACAGCACTCAATAGAAAGTATTTTGGGCGGCAAGAAATCAGGCTCTACGTTGAGTTGGCAGAACATGCAGTCAACCTTGAAATTGTGCCTCGCATCACAACCAAATCGGATCGCGACCATAGTCATTTCACGAATTAAGTTCGTGATCCGAGGTACCACTGTATTAAGAAAGACTATATAAATAATAAAAAAAACCAGGAGGAGAAGAATACTGCCAAATACATTTCTCAAAATGACACAAGTGTTAAACTTATAAGATACATGGAAAGAGTTAAATCCAAAAAAGAATATACCTTTTTCTCAAACCCCCATAACTCTTGGTCAACAATTGATATGATGTGCATGAATTCGGAATTAAGCAGGGACTTAGAAGACATAAAGATAATGACAAATATTTGGGCAGAACATAACCCCTTAAAAGTGATATGGAAGGAACAAAAAAGAGAAGGAGGTGGACAAGGAGGTGGACAAGAGACGCCTAGAGAGCAGATGGAGATCCTCTCGCTCCGAAGCTGACCGAACACTAGTGAGAACCCATATTAGGGCTTACTTAGTGGCGATTAGGGTGGCCAAACGGGAGCACTGTGCCACCCTTATTGCATCCGCAGATAACCGCCCTGCCGCCCTGTTTGGGGTGACCCGCTCCCTCCTTCACCAGAGGCCGCGGGAAGCCCCTCTACAAGGGCGAGCAGAGGAATTTGGGATTTATCTGGAGGACAATATCACTCGGATTCGGAATGAGTTACACTCCATCGAGAGTGGTCCTGTGGGATTGTCCGAGACTAGTCTTGAGGCTCCTTCTTGGGAGGAGTTTGACTTTGTTACCACCGAGGATATGGACAGGTTGTCAAGGAAACGTAGGGCGACCACATGTGTATTGGACCCGTGTCCCTCCTGGCTTGTACTGGCATCCTGGGAGATGACACGAGGCTGGCTCCAGGGCATTGTCAACGCATCTTTGAGTGAGGGGTCCTTACCTGCCGTCTTGAAAGAGGCGGTAGTGAGGCCCCTCCTCAAGAAGCCGTCCCTGGACCCGGCATTATTAGAGAACTATCGTCCGGTCTCCAACCTTCACTTTTTGGTGAAGGTTGTTGAGAGTGTGGTAGCCCAACAGTTTCCGCGACACCTGGAGGAAGTTGATTATCTAGACCCGCGCCAGTCCGGCTTCCGACCCGGTCACAGCACCGAGACGGCATTGGTCGTGTTGGTTGATGATCTCTGGAGGGCACGGGATAGAGGTTATTCCTCTATCCTAGTACTATTAGACCTCTCGGCGGCTTTTGATACCATCGACCATGGTATCCTATTGCGCCGACTGGGGGGGTTGGGGCTGGGAGGCACCGTTCTGCAGTGGTTCTCGTCCTACCTCTCTGGTCGGTCGCAATATGTGTTGACGGGAGGGCAGAGGTCGACTCGAGGCCCCTCTTATGTGGGGTTCCTCAGGGGTCGGTCCTCTCGCCCCTCCTTTTCAACACATATATGAAGCCGCTGGGCGAGATCATCCGTGGTTTTGGGGTGGAGTACCATCTGTACACTGATGATACTCAGCTGTACATATCCACCCCAGACCACCCCAACGATGCCGCCGAAGTGCTGTCCCGGTGTTTGGAGGCCGTACGGATCTGGATGGGTGGTAACAAACTCAAGCTCAACCCTGCCAAGACTGAGTGGCTGTGGTTTCCGGCACCCCGGTTCAGCCAGATTACTCCAACTCTGGCCATTGGGGGCGAAACACTGGCCCCTGTGGAGAGGGCGCGCAATTTGGGTGTCCTCCTGGATTCCCGGCTGTCCATGGAAGACCATGTGGCGGCCGTGGCCAGGGGGGCGTTTCATCAGGTACGCCTGATGCGCCAATTGTGCCCCTTACTGGACCGGGCTGCCCTTCGCACAGTCACTCAAGCTCTCGTGACATCCCGACTCGACTACTGTAATGCTCTCTACATGGGGCTTCCCTTGAGGTACAGTTAGTCCAAAACGCAGCCGCGCGGGTGATTATGGGAGCCACTAGATGCTCCCACATAACACCGATCCTGCGCGAGCTGCATTGGCTTCCTGTGGCCTTTCGGGTGCGCTTCAAGGTCTTGAGACCATCTTTAAAGCGCTCCATGGCTCGGGGCCTAGTTATATGCGAGACCGCCTCTTGCCCCATACATCCCTTAGACCGATACGCTCCCACAGAGAGGGCCTTCTCAGGGTGCCGTCGGCCGGACAATGCCGACTGGCGACACCCAGGGGAAGCGCCTTCTCTGTGGCGGGCCCAGCCCTTTGGAATGACCTACCCCCCGAATTAAGCACCATCACCGACCTCCGCCTCTTCCGCCAATGTCTAAAGACATACCTGTTCCAACAAGCCGGCCTAGCCTAACCTCCCATGGGGACTTTTTAGATAGTTTTAAATTGGGTATTTTAAAATTTGGCTTTTAGCATAGGATAAGATAGTTTAATTTATATTTTAAATTATGTATTTATCTTTGTACTTTGTATGTTTTTTAAATTTCCTGTGCGCCGCCCTGGGTCCTCTGCGGAAAAGGGCGGGATATAAAAGTAAATAAATAAAAAAAAAGACCCTAAACCAAAAGATATTGAACGAAAAAGAATATATACAAATGATGGAAAAAGAACTTGAATTGTTTTTAAAGAACATAAGAAAGAACAATGATGCAAAAATTGTGGGATATGACCAAAGCATACATCAGGGACTTAACAATAGCTTTTGTGGCGCAGAGGAATAAGGAAAAAATAAATATTAAATGAAATTATCCACCCTGACCAAAATGGGTTTTCACCAAAAAGGCAATTGAGAAATAACACAAGAATGATAATGAATGTGTTGGAATATTATGAAGCCCATTGTGAGAAACAAATAGTGCTGATATTTGTGGATGCACAAAAAGTATTTGATAACTTAAATTCGCAGTTCCTTATTAATCAATTAAATGTGAATTTTGGAGAAAAATGTGTAGGGATGATTAGGGCGATATACTCTATCCAAACAGCAAAAATATTACTAAACAGAGAAATAACAGAAAAATGTAATATAGCCAAAGGGGTAAGACAGGGATGCCTTTATCACCTCCCTTATTTATTTTATTGTTACTATTGATATACTATTGACGCATATTAGGCAACAACAAGAAATAAAAAGATTAAGAATAAAAAAGGAAGAATACAAAATACAAGCCTTTGCAAATGATTGGTATTTATTATAGAAGATCATTAGACACTAAATTAATAAAAGAAATAGAAGAATTCGGCAAAGTAGTAGGGCTCAAAATAAATAAAGTAAAACAAAGATAATAACTAAGAACCTTACCCATAGTCAGAAAGAGGAATTGGAGAAGAAATAAAAATACAGATAGTTAAGAAAGTGAAATACCTCGGAATTTGGCTGACAACAAAATGCTCAGCTATAAAAGAAGACAATTATAACAAATTATTACAACAAATTACTGTAACACTCTCTACATAGGGCTCCCCTTGAGGTGCACTCGAAGGCTACAGTTGGTTCAGAATGCGGCCGCGCGGGTGATTATGGGTGCCTCAAGGCAAGCCCACATAACACCTCTCCTGCGCGAGCTGCACTGGCTACCTGTGGCCTTTCGAGTGCGCTTCAAGGTGTTGACGATCATCTTTAGATCGCTCCATGGCTCGGGGCCTAGCTATATACGAGACCGCCTTCTGCCCCATACATCCCTTCGTCCGATCCGCTCCCACAGAGACGGTCTTCTCCGGGTACCGTCAGCCAGGCAATGCTGGTTGGCGACGCCCAGGGGAAGGGCCTTCTCTGTGGCGGGCCCAGCCCTCTGGAACGACCTACCCCCCAACCTATGCACCACCTCGGACCTCCGCCTCTTCCGCCAGCATCTTAAGACGTATTTATTCCAACAAGCCAGCCTAGCATAGCCCCCCGTTTCTGACTTTTATCTATAAATTTTAATTCTCAGGGTTTTAAATGGGTTTTTAGCACGGGACTTAATTTAATTGTTTTTAATAATGTATTTTGTCATTTTGTTATGGTTTTTAATAATGCCTGTGCGCCGCCCTGGGTCCTAACAAGGAGAAGGGCGGGGTATAAATTTGAAAAATAAAATAAATTTGAAAAATAAAATAAAATAAAAAAAGATTTGGACAATTGGGGGAAATTACAACTATCACTAATTGGAAGAGTTGCCACAATCAAAATGAACATATTAGCTACACTTCTATTCCTCTGTCAAACAGTGCCAATAAAATTAGGAAGGAAAGTTTTTGAAGAATTAAATAAAGTCATATTAAAATTTATCTGGCTAGGGAAATTTTTTTGAATAAAATTAAAACTTTTACAGGACAGCAGAAATAAGGGAGGCTTTGGATTCCCAGATTGGGAACTTTATTACCAAGCAGCAGTCGTGACCTGATTAAAAGAGTGTATAAATCTAAAAAATAAAAGGATACTGACAATAGAAGGCCACGATTTGCAACTAGGTTGGCACGCATTTATTTGGGAAGGGAAAAACAAATGACACAAATATTTTCAGAGACATCAAGTGAGGGATGCCCTGATATGTGTGAAAATCAAGAAAAAAAATCATTAAATGAAAAATCCAATCTGGTTATCAACTATGGAGGCAGTGATATATCCCAATGTTCTAGATCTAAATAAGATAGTAACATATAAAGAGCTATTAGATGAACAAGAGGCATTAAAATCTAATCAAGAGTTAAAATTCCAAGGAATAGAGATAGACTGGTGGCCATACCTGCAAATTCGGACAAGATACAAAAAGACCTAGAACAATATGGCTTCTATAAGGAACAACAAGAATTAGATAAAATAATACAGGGAATAGAGGAAAAACGATAACTAAAGCATACAATTATTTTTTGAGATTTAAAATGGAGGAGGAAACAATAAAAGAGATGATGATAATTTGGGGGAAATTTTGTGGCTACAACATTGAATTAGAACATTGGGAAAAACTATGGAGAAAAAATTACAAATTAATGTCAGCAGCACATAAAGAAAATTTATACAAAATGTTTTATCATTGACATTTACCTCTGACGAGATTGGCAAAAAAAATTTCAAACAGATGGGCAGAATATTGGAGATGTAAATATAAACAAGGTACATTTTTTCATATGTGGTGGACATGCCCAAAAGCCAGGAAATATTGGATCAAAATAAAAATATGGTTAGAAGAAATTACAAAACAAAAAATTGAATTGAAACCGGAACTATTCCTATTAGGTATAATAAAAGAAAATCTAAGTTTAAAAAAATCCAATATATTATACTCCACATAATAACTACAGCTAGAATCACATTTGCTCAAAACTGGAAACAAGATAACATTCCTTCTGATATAATGGTAATAAAAAAGATGCTTGATTGTGCTGAGATGGACAGGTTAACTATGGAACTAAAAGATAGAGAAGAAATAGATTACTATATGATTTGGAACATATGGTATAATTGGCTAGAAAATAGAGGTAAAGAACATATGTAAAGATTACTTGAGAAGTATGTTAAAAAGGAAAGCTATTGTATATATTTGAAAATATTGATATAAGTTAAAACTAAAGTATTATGAACATATATTAATAATTATACAATATATAGAATAGTGATGTATATAATTGGAAAGAAGAAAATTGAAATAGTCACGATGTAAATATGACTGATATCGATACTGGAACACTGTTAAGAGTGAAAATGTGGTGTTAAAGTTGAAATATGTTTAATAAAAATTATTAAAAAAAACAAAACAAATACGAGTTATCTCCCATGAAGCCCACTAGTGCTTATTGCCAGATTAATGTAGCAACCAACTTGTTTATAATTCTGTTCATCCCGTCATATAAAGTAAGAAGGCTTGTCTAAGATCTTTCTTCTTGTGAAGTTCTACCTTACTTAAAGGATAGAAGTATAAAAAATTTCTGATTCCAGGGGTCCAAAACCCAGAGCCATTCTGTTTTTGACAGAACTAAGCCAGAGCTTGCTTTACTCCATCTAGGTCAGACATGTGAAACTCAAGCCAAACGGGCCAGATTTAGCCCAAGGCAGAAGTTGGACTCAGAGGAAATTGCTTCTTGCAAACTTTCTCCTCCACGCTTCCACACACAGCAGTGTCATCCTCTGCCTCCAAGCTTGGAGACTTTTATCCACATCCGAGCTTGCAAACTGCCAATCATGCCTGCGCTTGGGGAGAAGGCCCTCTCTTTCCTCTGTGGATAAAAGTCCCCAAACTTAGAATGGGATCTGTGTTTGTGTGTACGTGCATGTGCTTAGCTGCCAGCAGTTTGGCGAGGCAAGGAGTTTGTGGGGCTCCAAATTGTCTTCATGTCAAGTTAACCAGTGTGACTTATTCCATCCTGACTCAGCCATCCCAAGTTAGCTGCACCTAATGAACAACATTGAGCTGACCACACCCACCAGTCACGCCACCTAGTCGCTATGAGTCAATTGGCCTTTTGAGGGCAACCATAATGCTAATGTGGTCCTCAATGAAATTGAGTTTGACACCTCTGGTCTAGGTCTTCACAACCTCCAGACATTGGGCCTTTGTCAGGATAATGATGGGCACAGATGTACAATTGAGTATCATCAACCTGTTGATGATATTGTACTCTATCTAGCAGATGGTCTTTCCCAATGATTTGGTGAAGCTGTTAAAGAAAAACGCAGAGAGAGTAGATCTTTGAAGTACTCTGCATCAGGGACTAAACTTATCACCTCAATAAACATCAACTGGAGCCCAGCATGATAAGAGGAGAATTACTGCAAAACGTGGTTCTCCTCTTTTCTCCTTTCCACTCCCATCATCCTAAACTGGTCGAGAAGAATACCATAATCAATGAAATCAAAAGCTGTTGAAAGGTCAAAGAAATCTAGAGTAGATGCATTGCACCCATCTTGAGGCAATCAAAGGTCATCCACCATTGTGAACAAAGCCATTTCAGTGCTATGATCCACCCTTAACCCTAACAGAAGGATCGTAAATGGTTTGTAGATCGTACACTTCTTCCAGATTGCCTTATTGTTATGAATTAATATATTTGGGAGTTTGCTTTTTGGAATTCTTCTGTGTACCACCCAGAGGTGTATCATTTGGAGTGAAGAAATATCTTTAATAAATAATTGGAATAACTTTTAAATTTTGTAAGTTTTAAAATGCACTCTGGAAGCCCAACAGGACACAAGAGATGCAGATGTAATGCACATAGACTCAAGCTTACTAAAACAAGTAAAGAAACATTGTATTTTTATTTATGCAATCTCAATAGCTATACAAGATTTCTGTGTTAAATACTGCTGTACACATAAACATACCTCTATGTTTGTGGGAAGCATCCTTTGCCTCCAAAATAAGAACAGTACACAATGTAGCTCAGCATAAATTCTTAAATTTCCCATGGCAGTGAATTTTTAAAGCAGTAGTGACTAACCAGACAAAGCAATTTTTCAGCTGTAAGCTTCTCTCCCCACACACAACCATGTTGTTCCCTCTGTTGTTCCCACTATCATATCCTCCATCCTATTAAAACCAATAACAGCAGGGATATCATGGTTAGGCTGGGAAAAAAAGGAAAAGAACTCAATAGTTGTCCTAATACAATGTTCAAAATAATGTGGCTTAAAACTGCCAACCGATCAGAACAGAAAAGCAATTTATTTCGGCTTCAAAAACATTCAACTGTGCATATCTTATTTTTTGCTTTAACCCTGAAGTGGCAAACAGTGACTATTACTAACAAAAATATGTTACCTTTGCTCTAATATGATAATAGGAAATTATTATAACTTCATAATGTATATTTTGTGCATTCTTTAGTTTATTTTTATTTTTATTTACTTCTAAAATTTAGAAACCACCCATTTTCCTCATAGAGGGACTTCTGTTCCTGAATGCCAGGTGTAACAGCCACAATTTGTGCGTATCTAAAAATTTCAGATAGCAAAAAAAGACTGCATATAAGTAGAATCAGAAGAGCACTTTTCCATTAATCAGGATTCATGGAGGCTGGGGTAGTCTAGTGGTGGGTTCTGGATCCTGTCGCAATTGATATGCTGCAATGGGGCCGGGCGTCCAACGCATGTGCTGCACACATGTGTGCACCCATCACCCATGACGCTGCAGCTGCTCAGCGGAGCATCACACAGGCGTTGTACGCAAATGCGCAAATGGCCCTTTGGGTCAAATACAGCTAAGGAACACGGGCAGGCGGGTGTGCCCTCCTAAACACCGTACCGGAATGGTGCTTGCTGCTCCCAGCAGGCACCGGTACACCCGTACCTGGGCATACCGCCCCAAACCCACTGGGGTAGTCATGATATGTCTGTGTCATTTTTGCACTTGTACAGTCTACATTGACCAATCTAATAATTTCCTTTTTATAGGTCAGAACAAGGCAAGAAAAAGGAGTGGAAGATTTCTGCATGGCTATAAGAAAAGTACAAGAAATTGTGGAGCTGAAATTCTCTGACCTTAAGTGCAATAATAATACCTGTGGAAGCAATATGTTGCATGGTCCATATAGACTTGTTTATAAAAAAAAGTGTTTAAAAGACAGTAAAATGGATGCTATTGGAACAGCAGCACCTACCAAAGCCATTAGAGAAGGAATCACTGCCAGTGATGTAATCAGTTTTCTAAAAAAGAAAGAAGCAA
Organism: Rhabdophis nuchalis; assembly: GCA_039707465.1. NCBI lineage: Eukaryota > Metazoa > Chordata > Lepidosauria > Squamata > Natricidae > Rhabdophis > Rhabdophis nuchalis. The sequence goes on from CM077644.1 coordinate 122,207,232, forward strand.
GATTGAAGGCACAGCTAAAGCAGCGACAAGAGGGAGATAGGCAGAAGATTCATAAAGCAGCAAAGAAACTTGGGCAAGTGCTTTTCATCCCACCAATGAAATACAAAAAGCAGGAATAAGTGCAGAAGTTGACAAAGTTCACCACATTTGAAAGAACACTTTGGGATTGCTTGAAATTGCTTCACCCATTTTTGGCATTTATTTCTGTCTGTCTTCTGCTGGTCCTTTAGGCTTACAATACATCCTCTCATTTTGAAAAAAAGAATATGTTTTAAGTGTACTACATGTTACCTCAAGGCTCTTAATTAACAGGAGGCTAATAGTCATATCTTTTAAAATTATTTTATCTTCTCAGATAATTAAGTGTTGGTGCCCAGTTTCAGTTCAGCTAGAATAGGTTTAACACTACACTACACTAAATTAAACTATCATTCTGAGTATTTGGACAAGGGGTGTGTAAGTATGGGAATGTTGTATATTTAGTACCACCTTCAATAAAGATTTTAATGTATTACTTGACATGCTGATTATCAAACTTGCTAAATGTTGGCTGAGTGGTATAATGGATATTTTAATTATTTGAATGCAAAATTGGAAAGCATCCTTATCAAATTTTCAGGTGTAATTGGGTAGGGTAGTTAGGAAGCAGAAATAGAATTCAAAATAATCTCAGCAGGTGTGAGAAATGGCATGAAATTAACAAATTCAGCATTGACATGTTCAAAGTTCTTCCTCTGGAAAGAATGCTTAAATCTGGGATAGAGAAGGATTCTCAACCTTTTCTTCCTCACAGACCTCCTTTAAATGCCTTTTATGGGGTAGTTAATAGCCACGGACCAAGACCTAACTCAAGATTTAAATCATAACATTTTTTCAACCCTTCGCAGACGCCCTGTGAGAATATTGTGGTTTCCCAGGGGTTCGCAGGCCACAGGTTGAAAACCATTGGGATAGACCTGACCTGATATTAATATTTGTAAAAAACCCTCTTAGAATAGCACTGATTCCAAATAGGAATTTCTTGTGGCTGAAAGAATGCAAATGCAACTTAGGAATATATCAAATCAGGCATATTTTTTAATCATATGAAGCAATCATTCCACTCTATTCTGCTTTGGCCAGACTCCATCTCAACTACTGTCTAGTTCTGGGCCCAGAAGAATTCAGAGAAATGGTAATACTTCTAAATTAAGGCTAATGAAGTGTATAAAATAATTTAAAACTAAATCTTAGGGAGAGAGGGTTGGTCTTAACTGATAACTGATCAGGGTATGATAACACGCTTCTGAAACATAAAAGGACATTGCATAACAGATCCAACTTTAACAGATTAACAGACTTGGAAGGGACTTTGTAAGTCATCTAGTGATTCTAGTCCAACACCCACCCAAGCAGGAGACTGCACCATTTCTGACAAATAGCAGTCCGGTCTCTTCTTGAAAGCTTCCATTGATGAAGGTCACACAACTTCTGAAGGCAAGCTATTCCATTGGTTGATTATTGTCACTGTCAGAAATTTTTCCTTATTTCCAGATTGAAACTCTCCTTGTTCAGTTTCCATCCATTATTCCTTGTCTGGCCTTCAGGTGCTTTGGAAAATAGCTTGATCTCTTCCTCTCTGTGGCAGCCCCTCAAATATTGGAACACTGCTATCATGTCTCCCCTGGCCCTTCGCTTCACTAGACTAGCCATGCCCACTTTCTGCAACTGTTCATCATATGTTTTAGCCTCCAGTCTCCTAATCATCTTGGTGCACCCCTAATCATCTCCACTCTTTCTAGAGTTTCAACATCTTTTCATAGTGTAGTGACCAAAACGGGATGCAGCATTCTAGGTGTGGCCTTACTAAGGCTTTATATAGTGGTATTAGTACTCGATCTCGATTGTATCCCTCTGTTAATGCAATTTAGGATTGCATTGGCTTTTTTGGCTGCCACTACACACTATTGGCTCATATTTAATTGGTTGTCCACTAAGACTTCAAGATCCCTCTCACAGTTACTGCTATTAAGCCTGGTTTCACCCAGTCTATATGTGTACTTTTGGTTTTTCTTGTCTAAGTGTAGGACTTTACTTTTCTCTGCATTGAATTTCATTTTAGATAGGGCCAAGTGTTCAAGTCTCAAAATCTTTCTGGATCTTGAGCCTATCATCTATGGTGTTAGCTATTTCTGCCAGCTTAGTATCATCTGCAAATTTGATAAATTCCCCTTCTATTCCCTCATCTAAGTCACTTATGAAAATATTGAAGAGTACTGTGCCAAGCCTGCAGCTATCTTTGAAGAGTCTTCAGGGTTGCCACAGCAAGGTTTGCTGGAGCTGTGGGAAAGGGAGGGGGAGTAGAGATAGCAGAGGGGAATATATATCCAAAGTAACACTCTCTTGGGAACCAAGGACACTCTCACCAGCACCTGATAGTGGGTGGATGGGAGGCATCCGGGATGAGGAGAGATATCTGATTGGGCCCTATGATGGTTGTGTGTCATGTGGGGAAAAACTTTGGATTTGAACTGCATGGCGAAAACCCAGGGGACTTCAGATTTGGGGTTTCACCAGCAGTGTCAATATGACATGCCTAATAAATCTGTACTTTGAGGAACCCTGCCTTAGAGTCATGATTTCCTATGGGCTGTTACTGGGAACTCTGATATTAACCCAAATCTCCTTTTAAAAAGAAGTTGCATCTCCCTGCTTGTCCGGGGTCCTGAGCTCTGACTACTTATTCAGTCTACTTGGCAGCGGAAAGACTCAGGGAAAATGGACCACCAGGGATACTTCTGAAACCCTTGGATTACCCTCAGTGGCCAAAAAAGCAGCCATTGAGCTCGTGCCAGCTGGGCCCATAGACCCCGGGCTTTGGGAGCCAACTTGCAAGCGTCATTAGTGTGGCACCAGCAGTGCATTCACAATCCTGACATACTGGGAGCCAAAGGCAGAGGGGCAATTTGCTGGCCAGCAAGTGCTCCAGGGGCATCAGGTAGCCCCAGCTCGAGCTGAGTGCACCACCATATTCAAGTGGAAGGCTAGGACACCAGTTGACCCCAATGAATCCCGGGCCTGGGGAGTCCACCCACTGCTGAGAAGCCAAACCTTGGAGGGCCTACTGGAGAGGTTTGGCCAACTCTGCATCGGCAGCCTGGGTCACCAACCTCAGGGTGGCCAGTGGTTCATGGTACTGACCCAACCGACATTCACCTTCTCAAGCCAGGGGACTGTGACACCCATGTAACACCTCCTGCGTGAGCTGCACTGGCTGCCTGTGGCCTTTCAGGTGCGCTTCAAGGTGTTGATCACCATCTTTAAAGCGCTCCATGGCACGGGTCCTAGCTACTTGCGAGACCGCCTCCTACCTCATACATCCCTTCGACCGATCCACTCCCACAGAGAGGGTCTTCTCCGGGTACCGTCGGCCAGGCAATGCCGGCTGGCGACGCCCAGGGGAAGGGCCTTCTCTGTGGCGGGCCCTGCCCTCTGGAACGAGCTATCCCTCGCGCTCAGGAACATCACGGACCTCCGCCTCTTCTGCCAACATCTAAAGACACACTTCTTTCATCTAGCTGGCCTGGCCTAACTTCCGAGACTATTTTATCGACTGATTTTAAATTAAACTAAAGTTTTAACAAATGGGGTTTAAATTGATTTTAGCACAGGGTATTGTTTAATTTAATAAGATTTTATTGATTACTAGCTATACCCGGCCATGCGTTGCTGTGGCCCAGTCTGGTTAAATGGCCAACCAATCTGTGTGTAGATCTACACCTGCACACATACACCCAACCACCATATAAGCCCCAACCTACCTACCTACTGTATTTCTCTCTTTCTCTCTCTCTCTCTCTCTCTCTCTCTCTCTCTCTCTATCTATCCCTCTACCTACCTACCTACCTACCTACCTACCTACCTACCTACTATATTTCTCCCTCTCTATCTATCCCCCATCTACCTACCTGCCTACCTACTGTATTTCTCCCTCTCTGTCTATCCCTCTACCTACCTACCTACTGTATTTCTTTCTTTTTCCCTCTATCTACCTACCTACTTACTGTATTTCCCCCCTCCATCCCTCTACCTATCTACCATATTTCCCCCCCTCTATCCCTCTACCTACCTACCTACTGTATTTCTCCCTCTCTGTCTATCCCTCTACCTACCTACCTACTGTATTTCTTTCTTTCCCCCCTCTATCTACCTACCTACTGTATTTCCCCCCCTCTATCCCTCTACCTACCTACCTACCATATTTCTCGCTATCTATACACCTACCTACCTACCTACGGTATTTCTCCCTCTCTGTCTATCCCTCTACTTACCTACCTATTGTATTTCTTGCTTTCTCCCTCCACCCACCTACCTACCTACTGTATTTCTCCCTCTCTATCTATCCCCCTATCCACCTACCTGCCTACCTACTGTATTTCTCCCTCTCTGTCTATCCCTCTACCTACCTATCTACTGTATTTCTCCCTATCTATCCATCCCCCTACCTATGTACCTACCTACCTACCTACCTACTATATTTCTTCCTTTCTTCCTCTACCTACCTACCTACCTACCTACCTACCTACCTACCTACCTACCTACCTACCTACCTACTGTTTCTTTCTTTCTTTCTTTCTTTCTTTCTTTCTTTCTTTCTTTCTTTGTATCTATCTATCTATCTGTCTATCTATCTATCCACCTACCTACCTACCTACCTTATTTCTGCCTCTCTATCTATCCCTTGGGGGTCATCTAGTCCAACTCCCTGCTAGGCAGGAAGCCCTATACCCATGATGGCGAACCTATGGCACGGGTGCCACAGGTGGCACACGGAACCATTTCTTAGGCCACTTGAGGCATTGCCCTGTCAGCTTCAGTTTGTATGTGTGCCCTGGCCAGCTGATTTAGGCCTTCTTTTGAAAAAAAATTCTGCCTCTACCTCCCAGAAATTCACCTCCTTGCAGCAAACAGCAAACAGCCTGGTCAGCTTCAGTACACCCTGATTTAGCATGAGCAGCTGATTGGCAGTTGGATCTGCCTCCCGAAATACTGCCTAGCAGCTGTTCCAGGCTGCAAGGATTGCCACTGCGCATCACCGCCTCCATGTGCCTCATTTTTTGCCTCCGTGCATCCCATTTTTGGCCTCTATACACCCCATTTTCGGCCTCCACATGTCCCATTTTTGGCCTGTTCCCAACAGGCCAAAAATGGGGCATATGGAGGCTCAACACAGGGCTTGCAGAGGCTGAAAACGGGGCACACAGAGGTCAAAAATGGGGGTGCAGAGGTAGCAATAGTGGTAGCAGTGATGGGCAGTGACGGTAGTAATTTTAAAAAGGTTCAATCAATCAATTCCAACTCGAAAAAAATCTTTTAAAAAAGATCTCACGATCTTTTTTATCTTCTCAATTGATTTTTTTAGTCCCACAAGCTTGTTTCCCTGCACACGACGGCGAGAAACGCAATGTAGAAATGCAACAGAGCTGGAAATCAGAAAGGCAAAGAAATGCTTGGGGGAAGCAAATGGCATCTGGGCAGTAGTGGGTAGGACAAGCTCTGCATTGCATTAATAATAATAATAATAATAATAATAATAATAAATTTTATTTCTAACCCGCTCTCTCTCCCCAAAGGGACTCGAGGCGGGGCACAGGTAAATTAAGAACAAATAACATAGAACAAAATACAAAATTAAAGCTGTGCTGCAATGTGGAAAAGGAGCTGGGGCATGAAAGAAGTTGAGGTTACCACCTGCTTTCATATCCTCTCAGAGTCGGAGCTGCCATGCCCAGACCCACTTGCCCCTTCCTTCCTTCCCTCCTTTACCACCGGACATCAGTCCATTCTGTTCCTTTGTGTGTGGGTGTCTACTGAAAGGATTGCCTTGCCACCCCCTTGCAAGCCCCATCAGACCCTGCCCAGCTCCTTTGCTGATGTGGCTGACAGGGAGCCAAGTTCTAGCTGTAAAATGGTCTTTTCCAAGACCAGCCAAACCCCCAATTTTTGGAGTGCAGGGGCTGCAGGTCGCTGGTGGGCATAGGCAGAAGTAGCTCTCTGTGGGCAATGCTTGCTAGGGGACCTGGGGGCTGCAGTGAGGGCTGGGAAGGGGAGAGATGTTTGAAGGATCCACGTGTGTGAGATTGCTGCAGGTCAATTCCCCCCATGGGTAACGTCTGCGCTTCCAGCACTGTTGCTAGCCAGACTAATCTGGCTGTCTCCGAAAATGGCAAGGGATAACACTTCCAACTTACAACAATATTGGTCTCTTTTCATAATCCTTTATCATTTTTCCAATAGTCCATTTAAACATAAATAACATTTCTTTTTGCCCTATATTTATTATCTCACTTATATTACTAAGTAATATCATTTAATAGTTTTAAAAATTGCTTATTATTCCACCATAACTTCAATATCCCGAATGTGTGGGGTTGCTAATAATGCCAATTAACAATATTTAATCAATCCCGGGAACATATTGCTGTAGCCCAGTCTGGTTAAATGGCCAACCAATCTGTGTGTAGATCTACACCTGCACACACAAACACATACACACAACCACTATATAACCCCCAACTTACCTACCTACTGTATTTCTTCCTCTCTCCTTCTACCTACATACCTACTGTATTTTTCCCTCTCTCTCTCTCTCTATCCCTCTACCTACTTACATACCTACTGTATTTCTCCCTCTCTCTATCCCTCTACCTACCTACCTACTGTATTTTTCCCTCTCTCTCTCTTTATCCCCCTACCTACATACCTACATACCTACCTACTGTATTTTCCCTCTCTCTCTCTTTATCCCCCTACCTACCTACAGTATTTTTCCCTCTCTCTCTTTCTACCCCTCTACCTATCTACCTATCTACTGTATTTATCCCTATCTCTCTCTATCCCTCTACCTACCTCACTACCTACTGTATTTTTCCCTATCTCTCTCTATCCCTCTACCTACCTACTTACTGTATTTCTCCCTCTCTCTCTATCCCTCTACCTACCTACCTATCTACCTACCTACCTACCTACCTACTGCATTTTCTCTCTCTTTCTCTCTCTCTCTTCCTTACCACATTATTTTCCCTCTCTCTATATATATCCCCCTACCTACCTACCTACCTACCTACCTACCTACCTACCTACCTAACGTATTTCTTCCCCCCCCCTCTCTATCCTTCTTCCTACCTACCCTGCAGCCTCCTGGTCCCAAAAATGGGCGACATGGGAGTGTGCCACCCCCGCGCCTTGTTTTGGGCCTAGTAGGCCTGCCTGCAGCCTCCTGAGACTAAAAATGGGCCACATGGGAGTGTGTCATGTGTGAGGGAACATTGGAGGCTTATTCGGTTGCTGAGGAAACAGCCATTGGAAATGTGACGTTGAAAGCGTGGGGGAGGGGCATGTGCGTGATGCATCTTCGTGAGGTGGGGTCTAGGGAGGCAGTTGGGCGTGTTAGTTGTATACCTGGCTCCTCACTATGTAACAACAGCCCTGCCCGAGCTCCTAGAGGTGATAGCCGAGGCGGCGGTTGAGACCCCCAGACTTCTGGTCATGGGGGACTTTAACTTGCCGTCAGTAGGCGAAACCTCTGGAGCAGCTCGGGAGTTCATGGCTTCCATGACAGCCATGGACCTGACCCAGATAGTTTTAGGCCCTACTCATGAGGGAGGACACACCCTGGATTTGATCTTCGTCTCGGGACAGTGGAGTAGTGATCTGGGAACAGGGGATTTAGCCATCACAACCTTGTCATGGACAAATCACGCTCTCCTCCGGCTGGACTTTCCAATCGCTTCACCTCACCGTGGGGAGGCGGAGCCGGATACTCCTAGATGGTTCCGCCCCAGGCTTCTAATGGACCCAGAAAGGTTCCAGAGGAAGCTTGGGCCAATTCCTGTGACCCTGCCTTGCAACTCAACTGAGGACCTAGTGGCCGCATGGTTAAGTGCGGCCGCAGGGGCCTTGGACCGAGTCGCGCCCTTGCGGCCTCTCTTGCGGCGACGAACCACCCAGGCTCCCTGGTTTACTGAGGAGCTTCGGGAGATGAAGCGCCACAAGAGACGCCTAGAGAGCAGATGGAGATCTTCTCGTTCCGAAGCCAACCGAATACTAGTGAGAATCCATATTAGGGCTTACTTAGTGGCGATAAGGGTGGCCAAACTTGAGTATTGTGCCACCCTTATTGCATCCGCAGATAACCGCCCTGCCGCCCTGTTTGGGGTGACCCGCTCCCTCCTTCACCAGAGGCCGCGGGAAGCCCCTCTGCAGGGACGAGCAGAGGAATTGAGGATTTATCTGCAGGACAAAATCACTCGGATTCGGAATGAGTTACCCGCCATCGAGAGTGGTCCGGCCGGACTGCCCGGGGCTGGTCTTGAGGTACCATCCTGGGAGGAGTTTGACTTTGTTACTACCGAGGATATGGACAGGTTGTCAAAGAGACTAATCTGGCTGAATCGGGGTGCCGGAAGCCACAGCCACTCAGTCTTGGATGGGTTGAGCTTGAGTTTGTTACTACCCATCCAAATCCGTACGGCCTCCAAACACCGGGACATAACCTCGACGGCATCATTGGGGTGGTCTGGGGTGGATATGTACAACTGAGTATCGTCAGCGTACAGATGATATCCCACCCCAAAACCACGAATGATCTCACCCAGTGGCTTCATGTATGTGTTGAACAGTAGGGGCGAGAGGACCGACCCCTGAGGTACCCCACATATGAGGGGCCTCGAAGTCGACCTCTGCCCCCCTGCCAACACACATTGCGACCGACCAGAGAGGTAGGACGAGAACCACCGCAAAACGGTGCCTCCCAGCCCCAACCCCCCCAGTCGGCGCAATAGGATACCATGGTCGATGAGCCGCTGAGAGTTCTAATAGGACTAGGATAGAGGAAAATCCTCTATCCTGCGCCCTCCAGAGATCATCAACCAACGCGACCAATGCTGTCTCGGTGCTGTGCCCGGGTCGGAAGTTGGACTGGCGCGGGTCTAGATAATCAACTTCCTCCAAGTGTCGCGGAAACTGTTGAGCCACCACACTCTCAACAACCTTCACTCTAAAGTGGAGGTTGGAGACGGGACGATAGTTCTCTAATAATGCTGGATCCAGGGACGGCTTCTTGAGGAGGGGCCTTACTACCACCTCTTTCAAGATGGCAGGCAAAGACCCCTCACTCAAAGATGCGTTGACAATGCCCTGGAGCCAGCCTCGTGTCGTCTCCCAGGATGCCAGTACAAGCCAGGAGGGACACGGGTCCAATAAACATGTGGTGCACCTAAGTCTCTTTGACAACTTGTCCATATCCTCGGTAGTAACAAAATCAAACTCCTCCCATGATGGTGTCTCAAGAACAGCCTTGGCACGCTCAACTGGACCACTGTCGATGGAAGGTAACTCGCTCCGAATCCGAGTGATTTTCTCCTGCAGATAAATCCCAAATTCCTCTGCTCGACCCTGTAAAGGGGCTTCCCGCGGCCTCTGTTGAAGGAGGGAGTGGGTCACCCGAAACAGGGTGGCAGGGCGGTTATCAGCAGATGCAATAAGAGTGGCACAATACTCACGTTTGGCCACTCTTATCGCCACTAAGTAAGTCCTAATATGGTCTCTCACTAGTGTTCGGTCGGCTTCGGAGTGAGATGATCTCCATCTGCTCTCTAGGCGTCTCTTGTGGCGCTTCATCTCCCTGAGCCCCTCGGTAAACCAAGGAGCCCAGGTGGTTCGACGCCGCAAGAGAGGCCGCAAGGGCGTGACCCGGTCCAAGGCCCCCATGGCCGCACTTAACCATGCGGTCACTAGGTCCTCAGTCGAGTCGCGGGGCAAGTCCACAGGAATTGGCCCAAGCTCCCTTTGGAACCTTATCGGATCCATCAGGAGCTTGGGGCGGAACCATATAGGAATGTCCGGTTCCGCCTCCCCGCAGTGAGGTGCAGCGATTGGAAAGTCGAGCCGAAGGAGAGCGTGATCTGTCCATGACAGGGGTGTGATGACTAGATCCCCTATTCCCAGATCACGACTCCACTGTCCCGAGACGAAGATGAGATCCAGAGTGTGTCCGCCCTCGTGGGTAGGGCCTAAAACTACCTGGGTCAGGTCCATGGCTGTCATGGAAGCCATGAACTCCCGAGCTATCCCAGAGGTTTCGCCTGCTGACGGCAGGTTAAAGTCCCCCATGACTTATGTTCGGACATTGCCGGAGAGATTTCTTTCCGTTTTAAGCTTTTAGGATCTCCACCGACTGCTCCTTTTTCCTCCAATGTTGGAGATTCCACTTGTATTCCACCCATCTTAAGCATATGATCTTTAATTTCTTCTAAATCCTCGTCTTTCTCAACCAGCCCGAGCTTCCGTATCAATGTTATGGCATCCGTTTCCGAAGTAATAGTTTGCATTCTCCCTTTGTAAAAGAATTTCAATTGTTGTAACGGTCTCCAATTATACTTAATATCATTGTCTCTGAGGACTTTTGTAATTGGCTTTAAGAAAAATCTCCATTCCCTGTCTTCCCTAGAAATGTCTTGAAACACTTGAATTTCCTTCCCCTCAAATTTTGGGGGTTCTCCCAGTTCTCTTATTTTTCCCATAACTTCTAATTTATCTCCAAGGTTTGCAAATCTCACAAGGACATTTCTATTGGCTCCACCTTGTCTCTTATAACCAATTCTAAAAACACTTACTAAGTCCGCTGCCGTGTATACAGTTGACGCATCAAGTTCATTCAGCCATTTTAACATTCTTTGCTTCAAGTTATCCGCCCTCTCCTCCGGAATCCCGCGAATAACAATATTATATTTTCTTGCTTCTTCTTCCAAAAGACTGATTCTCCTGTCTTGTTGCTGATTTTTCAAAAAAATCCCTTCAAACTTACGATCAGATTGTTCCTCATGAGCAAAAATCTGTTTAATATCATCCTTTATAAAGTTAATTTCCATATTTTGCTTTTCAAAATTAACATTCATGTTATTGACCTCTTCTTTAATATTTTGAACCTCCAATGTCAAATTATCTAAACGATCAGTTACAACAGTCAGTTTTTCTCCAATCGTATTCAATGCTCCTATAATACGTTCAAATTCAGAAGGCTGTAATGTCATCGTGTCAAATCAGTAATCTCTTTTTAAAAAAATTTTTTTTTAATTTAAACCTGCCAAGAGGGTCTTTAATGAGGAAAAAAGCAGAAACCCAATGAAAGATAGCTGAGACGGCTTTTAAAAACACCAAGAAGCCATAACAAAAGTAAAAAGGCTGGAATCCAAACTCATAAAATACAAAGCCTGTATTTTTTTTTGGCTTGCCAGAAGCTCTTGCTACATCCAGCATAAACAACTCATTTAAGTTCAACAGTTTGCAGTCCATATAACTCTTTCACTGTGTTTATGTCTTGTAGCAGATAAGGAAAACTTACAAATCACAACGCTTGTCAAAGCAGAGGCAAGCTGCCGACGCTGCTTCGATCAAACCTTTGTTCTTTGTTCTCCACGGAGAAACGAAACTTTGAAATTCAAGCAGTCCGGTTTGATCTATCGGTGCAAAAATCAGTCAACACAGTCCTCTGCCTTTCCGACCCCGTTGTAAACAATCTCGGCTTCTAACGGTGCATTTAATCACTTTTAATCCACAGTTTATTAAAAAAAAAACAACCCTACGAAATGGAGGAATGTCCTCAGCTACTCGGCCATAAGCCACGCCCCCTCCGTGAAGAATCTAAGAGAGCGTCAGCTGAGGAGGAGGATCTTAGAAGAAAGCAGGAAGCTGAGTGCGGGGACAAGCCAGTGTTATCTTCTTTTTTTGAAAGTGGAAAACAAGAATAACCCGAAAGAAATGACCCGACCATGGGCACGTTCCCCCCCCACACTCTTTATATGGAGGCGTAACTCGAATGAGGATGTGGGGGGTGAAGATTAATTGTTATTTGTTGTGGTTGTGTCTTAAGTTTGTTTTTGTTGTGTTTTTTGTATGTCTTTTTTGTCTGGTGTTGGGTGTGCACATAAAGGAAGAGGAGGGGTCAGGATTAAAAAAGTTACTGCTTAAATGCGGTTTATAAAAATAATGACATGGAACGTGAAGGGTACAGGCAATCATATAAAAAGGAAAAGATTGGAGCTTAAAATTAAAAGGGACTCACCTGACATATTATTTTTGCAGGAAACTCATCAAAAATCGGAGGATTTTAATAGAATGAATATTAAAGGTATGCAGATCTATGAAAAATCTTTTGGGACCTCTAAAGCCAGAGGAGTTGCGATATTGATATCAAATAGGGTATACTTTGAGAGAAAAAAAGTAATTAGAGATGAAGAAGGAAGATATTTAATAATTATAGGGAATATTAATGAGCAAAAAGTGACATTGGTTAACTTATATTTACCGAATGAAAAACAAAAGGGATTTCTTGATAAAATTACTAAGATTTTGGAAATAGAAAGTGTAGGGAAAGTAATTGTGGCGGGGGATTTCAATTTAATTAGGGATAGAATTGATAGTAATAATCCTACCCGCTTTAGACAAACAAATAAAGGGGAAATTTTAAACAAATGGATGCTTCGAAATAGTGTGGTTGATGTTTGGAGGGAGTTGAAAGGTTCTGAAAGGGTGTATACTTTTTGTTCTAAGGTATATAATACTTATTCAAGAATTGATTATATTTTTGTTTCTAAAGATTTGTTGAATAATGTAGATAAAGTAGATGTGGGAATTTTTAAGGATTCTGACCATGCAGAAGTTATGATGGAAATAGATTTTAACTTTGAGAAAAAGGAAAGAGGTTGGAGATATGATGAAAAATTGTATAAAAAGGAAGAGGATAAAATATGGATATTCAAAAAATGGGAAGAAAGTTGGGGATTGAATGATAATGGAGAGGTCAAATTTGAAATTGGGATACGATGAAAGCAATATTTAGGGGAGAAAGTATTAAATTGTCAAGTAGAAAATATAGGGAATATAAAACTAAAATAGAACAGGATACAAGACAAATTAAGATATTGGAGAACCAATTCTCACTTACGAAAGATAAAAAATGTTTGGAGGAATTGAACTTATTAAAAACTAAATTGATAGAAGAAGATATTGAATTAGTTAAAAAAAATTTAAGATATTTAAATAGGGATTTTTTTGAATTTAGTAATAAAAATTCTAGGTTATTGGCAAAGATGGCGAAAAATAAAACTCAAAAGAGAGAAATTGGTTCTCTGATAGATGAAAAAGGTACAAGGTGCTATAAGAGATTGGAGAAATGCGAAATAGCTAGGAATTTTTTTCAAAAATTATATTTAAAGAAACCAATCGATTTAGAAAAATTGAAGAATCATCTTGGAAAATATGCTATAAAAATAGATCCAACATATAAAGATTTGATGGAAAAAGATATAACACAGGAGGAGATCAACGAAATAATACAAGAGTTAAAACTAGGGAAGACCCCAGGAGAAGATGGATTACCTGCTGAATTCTATAAAGAATTTAAAGAACTAATAACACCAAGACTGCAAAAATTATTTAATGGAATTTTACATGGTGGAGAAGTCCCGATGTCATGGAATAAGACAGTAATATCTATAATTCCTAAACCTGATAAAGATCTTGAGAGGATCGAGTCCTACCGACCCATTTCTTTAATCAACCAGGATGCAAAAATATTTACAGCTATTATAAGTAATAGATTAAATAGTTTTATAGATAAATATATAAGTTATAATCAAGTAGGTTTTGTTAAAGGTAGATATATGAGTGATATAATTAGAAGAGTATTGAACATTATAGACGTTGCTGAAAATAATGGTGATGAAATAGGTATAATATCGTTAGATATTTTCAAAGCCTTTGATTCTGTACAATGGGATACTATTAAGGTAATTATTGAGGCATTAGGCTTTGGTAATAAATTTATACATGTTATTTCAAAATTGTATCAAAAAAGTAGTGCAAAAGTAAAGGTGAATGGAACAATGACGGGAGAGATTAAATTGGAAGCAGGTACGAGACAGGGATGTCCCTTGTCCCCAACATTATTCTTGTTAGTTATGGAGGTTTTGATTAAATTGATAGAAGAAGATGAAGGATTGGAAGGGTACAAGGGATATAAGATAAATTTGTATGCGGATGATACCTTGATTATTTTGAAAGATATAGAGAAAGATTTAAAGAGGATAAATAAACATTTGATAGAATTTGAAGAAATGACAGGTTTAAAGGTAAATTGGTCAAAATCTGAACTACTAATGAATAAAGATGGTAAGGAGTGGGAAAATATGCAAGAACAATTTGGGATAAGAGTTAAGAATACATTGAAATATTTGGGGATAACACTTTCACTTAAAGTTAGAGAATTGAAAAAAATTAATTATGAGGTGATGTTGAAGGAAGTAGAGAGAAAGATAGATAAGTATAAAGAGATAAAGCTGTCTTGGTTTGGTAGAATTGCAATGTGTAAAATGATGTTGTTACCAAAGTTCAATTTTTTGTTTGAGATGCTACCACTAAATTTGATAGAGAAAGATATAGAAGAATATCAGAAGAAATTGGATAAATTTTGTAATGGTGGGAAAAAACCAAGAATAATGAAGAAAATGTGGTATCAAAATCAAAAAGAGGGTGGATTGGGAATTCCCAATCTACTTAATTACTATCGGGCGTATAATATTCGAACCGTGATAAAAATACTCAAAGGTGGAGATGGTCATTGGGGCGATCTGGAGCTAAAAGATATTAAGAGATTTGGGTCTATATGGTTTCTAGATAGAGCAAAAACAAAGGCAATTAATAGTTATTGGTTAAAGGGGCTGAGCAAAATTTGGAATAAATTTGTTAAAAAATTGATCCCGGATATAGCTTTCCTGGGGAAGACAACTGAAAGTTGGCCGATTAAAACTAATATAAGTCGGGATAAAGTAATTGAGGATGAAAATATAGGAAATATAGTAAATTGGTTAAGAGCTCTAGGAATTGAGAGTAGGAAAAAAAAAGTAATCCAAAGATTGGAGTTGAATTGGTTCGAAAAAATACAGGTAGAAAAATGGACTATGAAAGTAAAGGGAATATGTAAAATAGATAGAAATAAAACTAAATTTGAAAGTTTAGTATCTCAAATTATTAAAGATGAAATTGGGTTAAAAGGACTCGTTAGTAAGATATATAAGATTATAAATTTTGATGGAAATCCACAAATGGTAATGAAAAGGAACTGGGAGGAAGACCTTAAGATTAAAATATTGGATTTGGATTGGAATGAGAACTGGAAGAGTCGAATCATGAGGACTTTGTCTATAAGGATTAAAGAGCATAATTTTAAGGTTGTTTGGAAATGGTATTGGACCCCATTAAGATTATCATTGATAGATTAAAAAATGAGCGATAAATGTTGGAGATGTAATATGGAAGTGGGAACTTATGAACATATGTGGTATAAATGTGTGAAAATTAAAAAGTTTTGGCAGCAATTAGAAAAAATGATGGGTGAAATGATGAAAAGAATAATAATATTGAGATCAGAAAATATATTGTTATTGATAATTAATGAACCTGAGTTAACAAAACATGAGAAAGAATTGATTAGAATTATGATTATAATGGGTAGGATTGTAATAGCAAGATATTGGAAAATAGAGGTAAATATTAAAATAGAAGAATGGTTCTGTGAAATGTGGAAATTAGCCTTAAATGATAAAATGACGTGTGATATTAAATTCAGAGAGGGGGTTTATAAAAAAGATATTTTTTGGAAGACTTGGAAGCCATTTGTGGACTATGCACTTGGAACTTTGGATGCCTTGACGCCTGTACCTAGAGAACGTGGATTTTGGAGATCTTAAAGATAACAGAAGACACTTGAAACCAACTCTTCCTTTTGTTTTGTACAGCACTGGGTGAAATATTGTAAAATATTATAAAAATTTCAATTAAAAAAAAAAAAGAATTGATTAGAATATTAAAAAAAAAAAAAAAGTCCCCCATGACTAAAAGTCTGGGGGTCTCAACCGGCACCTCGGCTATCACCTCTAGGAGCTCGGGCAGGGCTGTTGTTGCATAGCGAGGAGCCAGGTATACAACTAACACGCCCAACTGCAGTACTTTCTGAAATTAGCAGTTTTGCGCAAACTATTTAAAATTTTTATCTATATAGATTTTCTTATTATCCATCATCGCTTAATCTCTGAAATTCCAACATTTATCAACGTTTTCATCAGCCTTTTAACTTTCTTTCTTAAAATCTTGTATCTCTTTTTGATTTTTTTTATACCTACTAAATTTTCTCTTCTGAGTAACTTTTATCACTTTCTGCTGTTCTACTTGAACACCCATCCACAAAACTTTATTTTGTTTTTTTGAAGATACTTCCCTTTTTTCTCAGATCTGTTATAGATCTTTAAAAATTATATGATTATCTTTTACTTATTAATCCTTTTTCCTCTTTATCCTTGACTTTTTGCATCTCATTTTGATTTTTCTTTTCCACGGCTTTTTCCAGTTCCTCATCTATGTCTTGTATGCCATGTTGTCCCCCCACCCCTGTTTTCTGTATCTTTAAACAATCCCTTTGCCCTCTTATCATCTTATACCTTATATCTTGTAATTTTTACAATGACAATAAAGATGATGATGATGATGATGATGATGATGATGATGATGATGATTATTATTATTATTATTATTATTATTATTATTATTATTATACACAAATATGTGTTATCAAGATTAACACATATTTTTTACCATAACTATTAATTCTTCATACATCTCTGTTGTGGCCCAGCCGGCTCCGGATGAGCTGCTGATAGACTCTTCAAGTGAAGAGTCCTATGAGTCTGCCCTGGAGGAGGAGGGAGACCTTGAGGAAGCAGAGTCTGGTTGGCCACCAGGAGGCACCTGGGTCATGGAGTAGTGGGGAGGATCAGGGGCAGTTTGTCCCTGATGCTAGATTACACAGGGCTGTTGCCAGAAAAGGAGGCAACAGTTACATAAGAAGCAAGCTCGGAGGCCCTGAATTGGAATTGGCCCCTCCCAAGAGAGTTTATAAGGAAGGCTGTGGGGAGGGGTCATTTGCAGGGAACAACATTGATAACTCCTCCTTGGAAATTCTGGTCAGTCGCATCTGTCTCTGTTATGTGAGTCCGGTCTCGCAGCCAAGAAAATAGTGGCAAGCAGCCAAAGAGATAGTGGCAAGCAGCCAACCTTGTATATGTGTGTGTATCCGTCTGCAGGGGCAAAACAGTTTGTTCCCTGCCTGAAAATTTAAACAGGCTTTTAAAGTAAGCCATTATGGAGCAGCTTTGTGCTGAAAATGCCCAACTTGCGCAGCAGATAGCCTTGCTGGTCGGCCAGCTCACTCAGCTTCAAGGGCACGCTGCTCCATCTCAGCCTTGGAGGAAATGTCCAGTTGCTGTGCCTGATAAGTTTGACGGCAACCAAGCCATGTTTCCAGCTTTCTTGGGACAATGTCACCTCTTTATCAACCTGAGAGTGGAGGACTTTCCCACTGACCAGGCTAAAGTGGGATTTATTATCAGCTTACTCTCTGGCTCCGCAGCTTGGTGGGTGACCCCATTGCTGGTTCAGGCTAATCCTTTGCTGGATGATTTCAGGGGGTTTTGTGACCACCTGAGACTTATGTATGAAGACCCCATCAAAGAGGAGACTGCAACCAGGTGTCTCAAGGCTCTGGAACAGGGCCAGGGCTCCTTGCAGGATTATGTCAGCGAATTCCAGCTCCTTAGAAAGGATTCGGCCTGGAATGTGGCAGCCCTCATGGGCACCTTTCAGGACGGGCTGTTGGAGGACCTGCAGGATGAGCTGGTGTGGGTGGACAGGCCACCCACGTTCAATGCCCTAGTCCACTTGTGTCTACAAATAGATGCCCGGTTGCAGAGGCGGGGACGGCGCCATGTGGCCCAGGAAACCAGAGAGGTGCCGGCCCTGTGGGAGGCTCCAGCACAATGGGAGGAACCCATGGAATTGGGTGCCGTCAGACTCTGTTTGTCGCGAACGGAGATGGACAGGCGGTGCTCCGGGGGGTTATGCTTTTATTGCGGGGATTGGGGACACCTGGCAGATGGTTGCTCCAAGAAAAATAGGGGCCTGCAAGATCCTGGACCTACCCCTCAGTCCCAGAAACAGGCAGAGCCTGAGCTAAGGGAGATCTTAGGTCAGGCGCACACCGAGAGAGAGCCCTGTTCCAAGCCAGAGACTGACGGCCCTCTCTGACACCTGACCTTGGCCGCACGCCTTCTCCTGCCTGGTAGCCCAGCAGGGATTCCGTCTCATGCCCTCGCCAATTCCGAGGCTACCACGAACTTCATGGACAAGGTGTTTGCGACAAGCTATGACGCCCCGCTGTGTCTGGTGGACCCACCGATGCTGATCGAGACCATTGAAGGCTGAGGGCTCCTGTCTGGGCCTATCAAGGCCGCCACACAGCCCTTGCGCCAGGTCATTGGGGATCACAAGGAGGCCATCCAGTTTTACATCGCCTCAGGCCTGCATTTCCCCATGGTCTTGGGCTTGGCCTGGCTGAGGGCTCACAACCCACAGATTTACTGGTCGCAGAACCTGGTCGCATTCCCATCGCTGCAATGTGTCGACCACACCCGGCAGGTCTGTGGGGCCCAGGTGCTGAGTTTGCCCGGGGTGTCCTTGCCACCGGACTTAGCGGAGTTCGCAGATGTCTTCAGTGAGCAGAAGGCAGACCAATTGCCTCCGCACCGGCCTTATAACTTCCCCATTGACTTGGTGCTGGATGCGCAGCTCCCGGTGGGTCACCTGTACTCCATGTCCGAGCCGGAATTGGATGCATTGTGGGATTTTTTGGACAAGAACCTTGCCCATGGTTTTATCTGGCCTTTGTCCTCACCCCTGTTGGCCCCGGTCTTGTTTGTCAAGAAGAAGACCGGGGATCTGAGACTGCTGTGATTACCGGCGCCTGAATGCAATCATGGTGTGCAACCGTTACCCTCTGCCCCTGATCCCTGAGTTGTTGGAGGTGACAGTGTTCACCAAATTGGACTTACGTGACACCTACAATCTGGTCCAAATCCGGGCCGGGGACAAATGGAAGACAGCCTTCAGTACCCGGTACGGGCATTTTGAATACATGGTCATGCCGTTTGGGTTGACCAACTCCCTGGCCATCTTCCAGCACTTTATGAATGACATTTTGAGGGGCCTCTTGGACCAATTTGTGGTCATCTACCTAGACAACATATTGATTTATTCGGCCTCCCGGGAGAGTCATCGGCAGCACGTAAGCCTGGTCCTGCAATGACTCTGGGAGCATCGTCTGTACGCAAAGCTGGAGAAGTGCCAGTTCTGGCAGACCACCATCGAATTCCTGGGGCATCGCATCTCCCCTGATGGAATTGCGATGGAGCCGGGCAAGGTGGAGTCCTTGTGCAGTTGACAACCTCCTTGGAGAGTGAAGGATGTTCAGTGTCTCCTCGGGTTTGCCAACTATTACTGCACTTTCATTCCCAGCTTCGCGTCCCTGACCGCGCCCCTCATTTGGCTCCTCCAGAAAAAAGTGCCGTTTCACTGGGGGTTCACAGAGCAACACACATTCCAGGCCCTGATGCAAGCCTTCATGAAGGAGCCGATCCTGAAGCACCCTGATCCCCATTGTCCATTTGTGGTGGAGGCAGATGCATCAGACGTTGCAGTGGGCGTGGTGTTACTGCAGGCTCATGCCGACCCCAGACAGACCGTTTCCATGGACTTTCTGACGGAATTGCCTCTGTCTTTGGGGTTTACCACAGTTCTCGTGGTGGTGGACATGCTCATGAAGATGGCACACTTCATTCCATGTTGGCGATTGCCGACAGCCCACACCACCGCCCGCATGTTCATCCAGCATGCCTTCTGGCTGCACGGCCTACCCTACCGGGTCGTGTCGGACCAGAGAACTCAGTTCATGGCCCAGTTCTGGAAAGAGCTGATGGAGGCTCTGGACATCCAGATTTGCCTGTCCTCAGTGCATCATCCTGAAACCGATGTGGGGACAGAGAGGGTGATTGGGATCCTGGAGCTGTACCTGCACTGCTTCCTGAATCAGCAATGGAACAACTGGGCGGACTACCTGGCCGGGGCGGAGTTTGCTTTTAAGTACTCTCAGCATACCTCCATGTGGACAACGCCCTTCCTGGCTAACGTTGGGTACCACCCTCGCTTTCCCCTCACTCCAGTCAACTCCCCAGTCCCCACAGTGCAGGACTTTCTTTCAGAGCTCCAGGCGGTCCACCCAGTGGTGCGCTGCTATCTGACTCAAGCCAAAGAGGACTACAAGAGGGTGGTGGACATGTGTTGGCGTGCGGTGCCAGAGTTGGTGATAGGTGATTGTGTGTGGCTGTCCACGTGACACATTCCATCCCACCGGCCGGCCAAGAAATTGGACCACCGTTACCTTGGGCCGTTCCCGGTGGAGGCCGTCATCAACCCGGTGGCCTATCGTTTGACCTTGCCACGCTCGATGCGCGTGTTCCATCACTCGCTACTGGTCCCTTAGCAGTCGGCTTGTCCTCTCCGCCAGCCTTCTCAGCCCCAGCTGTCACCACGTGCAGTGGAGGAGCCACCTGCGCACGAAGTGGCCAGGAACCAGGACTCGAGATGGCTCAAGTATCCAGTATCTCGTGGACTGGAAGGACGATGAGCCGGACAGGGGGACTTGGGTCGATGTGACAGCCATGCACACCCCTGCTCTGGTGTGGGCCTACCACAATTTCCCTCACGGCCACACCCTGACCATCAGACCTGGGGGAAGGCCCCTGCAGTGAGGGATAGTGCTGTGGCCCAGCCGCCTCCGGATGAGCTGCTGATGGACTCTTCTAGTGAAGAGTCCTATGAGTTTGCCCTGGAGGAGGAAGGAGACCTTGAGGAAGCAGAGAGTCTGGTTGGCCACCAGGAGGCACCTGGGTCATGGAGTAGTGGGGAGGATCAGGGGCAGTTTGTCCCTGATGCTAGATTACACAGGGCTGTTGCCAGAAAAGGAGGCAACAGTTACGTAAGAAGCAAGCTCGGAGGCCCTGAATTGAAATCAGCTGGTTGATGAGTGGCCCCTTCCAAGGGAGTTTATAAGGAAGGCTGTGGAGAGGGGTCATTTGCAGGGAACAACATTGATAACTCCTCCTTGGAAATTCTGGTCAGTTGCATCTTATGTGAGTCCGGTCTCACAGCCAAGAAAATAGTGGCAAGCAGCCAAGGAGATAGTGGCAAGCAGCCATGTGTGTGTGTGTGTGTGTGTGTGTGTGTGTGTGTGTGTCCATCTGCAGGGGCAGAACACATCTCTAATGTCTCTTGCAAATCCATTTTAAAGTAATTGGTTCAGAATTATAAAAAATATATTTCTATAGTTCCAATATCTCAGTGTTTAAAAACTCTTGCTTAATAAAATTTCAGGAACCCCATAATCAAACTTTCACAGCCCCACAATTTATAATCCTAACTTCATAATACTTACTGTACTTTTCAGAGTATAAGATGCACAAGAGTTAAGACACACA
The DNA here is from genome assembly GCA_039707465.1 of Rhabdophis nuchalis. Taxonomy (NCBI): domain Eukaryota; kingdom Metazoa; phylum Chordata; class Lepidosauria; order Squamata; family Natricidae; genus Rhabdophis; species Rhabdophis nuchalis. The sequence continues at coordinate 122,228,693 of CM077644.1, forward strand.
AAGGTTTTGAAGAGGCAATTAAAAAAAAGATAGTTAGATAGAAGGGTAGAGAGGGAGAGAAAGTGACAAATATAATAGGTAAGTAGAGAGAGAGGATGTAGGTAGGTAGAGGGATAAAGAGAGAGAAATAGAAAGAGTGTGAGAACGAGAAATAACAGTAGATAGGGAGGGAGAGAGTGAGTAGGTAGGTATGTAGGTAGATAGAGGGGGGGGAGAGAGAAATACAGTAGGTAGGGAGAGAGAGAGTGGGTAGGTAGGTAGGTAGGTAGATAGAAGGAGAGAGAGAGAGAGAGAGAGAGAGAGAGAAATACAGTAGGTAGGTAGGGAGAGAGAGAGAGAGAAGGTAGGTAGGTAGATGTTTCCATGTGCTGGAGAAGGAAATCACTGACAATCTGCAGCACCTAAGTCCTTTGTTTCTTCTGGCACAGCACTTGATCAATCTAATTCTCATCAATCAGTTAAAGGGCTTTCCAAAAGGGGAAAAAGTTTTTGCACTCGGCAAACCTCCCCAAACGGCCCATTTCCCCCCCAAAAAGACATGAATAGTCCAGGGGGGGGGGCCTTGCAGAGTGCTGCTCGGGGGGGGGGGGCAGCCCATTTTTCATCAAAAAATTGCATGCATAGCCTTATGGAGGCTTATAGAGTGCTATTGGGGGCTGGGAGGCAAAAATGACAATTTCTGCTCATTTCTGCCCTCCCCACCCCCCAGGAGCTCTCTGAAAGCCTCCGTAAGGGTATGCATGGCCATTTTGGTGAAGGGGGTCTGGCTTCGGGAGGAAAGAAAATGCTATATTCTATGTATAAGACGCATCCAGATTTTCAGCCTCTTTTTTTGAGGAAAAAAAGTGTCTCTTATTGTTGTATCCTAACAATAGAGGTTTCCACTCCAGTCTGCAGGCACTGGAGCAAGTGGATTGGATGATTAAGGTTGGCTAGGATTGGTTAGTTGCGCCAATGGGCTCCTTAAATAGGGACCTCCGCTGGCTGTATTTTTACTTAGCTACCTTGCAATAAAGAGCTGATTTTACTCATAGTGCAGTGATGGCGAACCTATGGCACGGGTGCCTCAGGTGGCACGTGGAACCATTTCTTAGGGCACGTGAGGCATTGCCCTGTCAGCTCCAGCGTATATGTATGCGCTGGCCAGCTGATTGAGGCCCTCTTTTGAGGCCATTTTTCGACCTCTGGAAGCTTCAGGGAAGTTCCTGAAGCCTCTGGAGGTGGCGAGGGGAGGCTGTTTTCACCCTCCCCAGGCTCTTAGAAAGCCTCTGGAGCCTGGGAAGGGTGAAAAAAGCATGCCAAAAGCAGGGGGTCACACACCTAGCATTATGGGTGTGGCACACCCACGCACGACCCCCCTGCACTTCCCCCACTTTTGGCACGCGAGCCAAAAAAGGTTAGCCATCACTGTCCTAGTGTGTCCTTCCCGATCCAACACTGGCGACGAAGGTGGGATTGGAACGCACCTAGGAAGAGCGAAGCACTCAACAAAGGAGCCAAGTCCGGTGACCGGTGAGAGGTGGGAAACCAGCTGTTGGGGCGAGTATCCTACCCACGGGAGGATGACGAATCCCGCGCCCATCTCCCCAGCTCCATTTAACCCAGCAGACTGGAAATTTTATATGATTCAGTTTGATTGCTACCTGGAAGCACACGACCTCGGAGGCCTCCCAGAACATCGAAGGAAGAACTTGTTCCTGAGCTACTGCAGCCGTGAGGTGCTAGCGACAGCAAAGGACGTGTGTGAGCCAACACCGTTGCAGTCGGTAACCTGGTCAGCCCTACAACAGGCCCTCAAAACGCACTACGCCCATCAGTCCTCGAAGTCGGTAAGAAGATATGCATTTCACACCCGGAACCAGAAGGAGGGAGAGACTATTAATCAATACGTGGCCGCTTTGTGCCGAGCAGCTGCAAATTGTGAATTCCAGGATTTAGATGATTTAATCCTGGATAGGGTCATCGTGGGTTGTCGAGATGTAAACCTCCAACAGAGGCTCCTTGCAAAGAGGAATTTAACGTTACAAATTGCCCTAGACATAGCTGGAGCTGTGGAAACAGCAGATAGATCGATGAGTATCCTTCGGCCAGGTGGGGTGCGAAACGCTAAGTGATGCGAAAGCATCCATTTTGAGGATGTGGAGTCAGCTGAAGATGCAGAAGATGCTAAAGCCTTCCGCATGCACAGCAAGGAAGGGCGGCCAGTGCGAAGGTTCAAATTGCATTTTCCTCCATGCAGTGGGTGTGGAGAGGATCATCCTCGAGCGCAGTGTAGGTTCAAGGAGGCGTTTTGTCAGAGATGTGGAAAGAGGGGTCACATCGTGAGAGTCTGCAGAAGCAGCCAACCCTCAGAATGACCTGCCACGTCCTGGCAACCGGCAGATCGGCCTGCAGCCAAGTGGGCGATGCCAATGAAGTTACCAATGCAGAAGGGGGAGCAGAGAGCTTGCCAGGTCCAACAGATCAATGCCGAAGGCGATTCCAAACCTGAAACCCCAGGATTATCAGGGAAACCTGGTTCCAGCTATAGGGGAAGGGGTCTTTACCATAGAATATGAGGGGTTTAAGGCTAGACTGCCAATTATGGTCATCAGAGAGAAACCTCCGAGCCTCCTGGGTTTGGATTGGTTGGAGGTATTGGGCCTCGATATTGCCCGAGTACATGAAGTTTGCGCCACCTGGGAGAGTGAGGATGGAGAAGACTGCGGGGAACTTTTTAAGAAGTTCGAGGATGTCTTCAGCCCTGGTTTGGGTAAGTATACGAGGACCCCAATTTCCTTTAACCTTGACCCCAAAGTTATCCCTATCCGACTTAAACCTAGGAGAGTACCCTTTGCTCTCCAGTCAAAAATTGATGCGAAGCTGGATAAATTGATTGCGCAGGGAATTTTATTTATTTATCTATTTATTTTATTAAATTTATAAACTGCGCCACTCTCTCCAAAGGGACTTGGGGCGGTGCACAGGAGATTAAAATAGAGAATATAAAACATAGCAATAATAAATATTAAAAAACAATTAAATACCAAACCCTGTGCTAAAATCTTAAAAACTCTTACCCCTAAAAATCCAATTAAAAACAATTTAAAATTCAGTCAGCGAGCTTGATAGTGTGGATTAGGCCAGGCCGGCAAGATGGAAGAAATACGTCTTCAATTTTTGGCGGAAGGAGCAGAGGTCCGTGTTAGTTCTGAGTTCGGGGGGTAGGTCGTTCCAGAGGGTTGGGCCCGTCACAGAGAAGGCCCTTCCCCTGGGCATCGGCCACTGGCACTGCCTAGTGGATGGCACCCAGAAAAGTCCCTCTCTGTGGGAGCGAATCGGCCGAAGGGATGTATGGGGTAGGACACGATCCCGCAAATAACTAGGCCCCGTGCCATGGAGCGCTTTGAAGATGGTAATCAACACCTTGAAGTGCACCCGAAAGGCCACAGGCAGCCAGTGCAGCTCACGCAGGAGCGGTGTTATATGGTAGTGCCTTGGGGCTCCCAAGATTCCCCGCGCAGCTGCATTCTGGACTAGCTGTAGTCTTCGGGTGCACCTCAAGGGGAATCCCATCTAGAGAGCGTTACAGTAGTCTAGACGGGATGTCACAAGCGCGTGAGTGACTGTGCGAAGGGTGTCCCGGTCCAGTAGGAGACGCAACTGGCGTACCAGGCGAACCTGGTAAAAGGCCCCCCTGGCCACGCCCATCAGATGATCTTCCATAGACAGCCAGGAATCCAGGAGGATGCCTAAGTTGCATGCCCTATCCATGGAGGCTAGATGTTCGCCCCCGATGGCCAGTGATGGTGTCAACCAGTAGATCATGCGCGTTGGGAAACACCGATCGTAACTCCCTTTTTTTTTAAATTGAAAGAGTTTTATACAAACAAATCCCCCCTTTCCCCCCATACATATAATGTAATTCAGCTACAAATACTGTACCCCCCCTCCTCCCATCCAACATAATATAAATTTCTCATAACATAACATTACCCCCTTATCCCCATCTTTTAAGCTAATTCATATAAATCTTATACAAATATATTTCCCTCCCCTAACCACCCTAACCCTCCCCCACCTCCCGTTCCACCCCACCCCCCAGACTTCCACTATACGCCACTCTAATAATTCCAAACAACCCATATGTTATTCGTTCTCTTCATGTTGTTCCCCTTGCTTATTACCTTGTCAGTCTATTCATTCTTACCTAAAAGCTACATGATATTTTTTAAACCTTATTGCAAGCCCACCATATATGAAAAAATGTAGCATCTAAACACCCACACCTCCAACATTTTGGTTGAACATTAGGATACATTCATGATAATTTCTTAGGATCTAAATACCATCTATAAAACATTTTATAAAAGTTCTCCCTTAAATTCTGTAACTGTGTAAATTTAACATTCACAATTTAACCCATATTTTTTCCCAGATCTCCAACATGACATTAATCGGTTCTACTTCATTGTCCATGAATCCAACTCTTTGGTCTTCTTTCCATCTCATCTGTAGCTGTTTATAATATAGCCAGTTTAAAATAATTCCTTCTTCCAACAGTTGTTCCAGAGTTTTCAGCTGCCAGCTACCCCCATCAGTAAAAAACACATCTTTATATAAACAACTCGCGAGTGACTTTTCATCTGGATTATTGAATTCAAAGAACGTGATAGGGTAACAACCAGATCATCTGCAAATGCTCTAATTCTGTATTCCTTTTGCCTTATAGCTATACCATTTAAGGAGTTCGAGTCCCAAATTGTATTCAACAAGACTTCTAAAGTAAAAATAAGTGACAATGGAGATAATGGGCAACCTTGTCTTGTGCCTTTTTGTATCTCAAAACTCATAGACAATTTTCCATTAATAATAAGTTATGCATTTTGTTGTTAATATATTGCTCCTATCGCCTGTAGAAACCAAATCCCCATGTCCATTTTTTCCAAAGTCTTGGTTAGAAAGTTCCAGTTCATTCGCCTTTTCTGCGTCCAAGAAAACCAGCACTGCAGAGATCTGCTTATTTTTGTCTAGATAGTCAATTAAATCTATAAGTTGCCTTACATTCTCCTTCATATGTCTACCTTCGATAAATCCTGCTTGATCATGATGAATTACCTCTTGAATAATTGGCATCAATCTGTTGGCTAATACTTTAGCAAAAATTTTATAATCTGTAATCAAAAGAGATATTGGTCTATAGTCCTCTGGCTTCTTAGGACCATCTTCATCTTTAGATATCAACGATATAAAAGCCGCTTGCCATGAGGAAGGTATTTTGCCTCCTTGCTGTATTCTTTCTCCACAAGACTAATCTTCAGTCCTGCTCCTCCCTTGGCTTCAGCTTGCTTCTTTCCTTTACCTTTCTTAACTCGTTGTGTTTGGGGCTTCCCCTGCTTCTGCGCTTCTTGAATTTGTCTTCCCTCTATAACAGTCTTTGACGATTCCTCCAGAGTAGAACTTAAAAGAGGTCCAAAAGGATCCACCTGAAAACCACCTGCAGCACCATAAATTTTCTTTTCTTTTTGCAGCTGTCTTATTTGTTCTTCTGTCTCTTTTTCAAACTGCTTCTGCTCTTCAATCTCAATATCTGTTGGTGTAGATGTGCGTAGAGGTGTAACGCTTGCCTTCAGTACTACATAATAAAATTATTTTGCTTTGTCTAAGGTATTCAGACGATATCTCACACCTTCATATCTCAATATAATACCCATTGGAACATCCCACCTGTACTATATCTGTCTTTTCTTCAACTCTGCTACCAAAAATCCAAAATCCCTTCTAGACTTTAACATCGCTGGTGGTTACTCCTTAAAAACACCAATCTGGTTTCCATCTATTTGAAGAGCAGAGTAAAAGGACTTCTGCAAAATATCATTTCTAAGGCTTCTATCAGTAAAATATATAACCACATCTCTTGGTAGCTATCTTTGTAGTGCTGCACGTGAGTTTACTCTGTAAATTTTATCAATCTTTAAAAAAATCTCATCGGAATCATCCAGTTTCAGTAATATAGACAATGCGTCCCCGCAGATTCTTCTAATATCTTCTCTAGGATTCTCCCAGATTCCCCTCAATCTGATAGCAAATTCCATTGATCTAAATTGCATCATAATTATTTCATTATCAACCCTTTGTATTTTCCCATCAACTTCCACAAATGTTAAATCAGATTCTTTCATTTTAGTTTCCAAATCCAAAGCCAATTGTTCAACTTTATTATCCACCTTGAACACCACATCAGACAGACCCTTAGCTATTATTTGTATATTTTTATCAAGCTGTTCATATTTATCCATATTATCCTGGACCATTCCTTTAACTTCTTTGATTTCTTTACCTATAAAGTTTTTCTTATTATCTCTATCTGCGGTTGCATTAGAGCTGCGCCAGCTGGGGGACCTCCCCCTTGCTTCGTTGCCATCTCCTTTCCCTTTCCGCCAGGGTAGGATACTTTATAACAAACTGGAATACACAAACCGATTAACTTTCGTTTCCTTTCCACTGGAGATTAACGCCATTTTAAATCCTTTGTTTTAAATCCTTTGTTCTAAATCCATACTATTTGGGTTTCAACACTGCTATTATTTAGAAATTTCACAGACTTTGAATACTTGCGATTTAAGCAGGGTATTTTCCTTGGCTTGTTTGGAATGTGGATTGAAGGTTGAGTGCATGCATCTTGTTCCGCTAAAAGCGGAGGTTCCCAGACGCTCGGAGCAAACAGCTGCTTAGAAGGGGAGCCCCTCCTTGCTCGCACCCCAGAGGCAAAAGAAACTCTCTGGGGTACTCCGCAAGGTACTCTACCCGTCGGCGCTGGCTCTCTCACAAGATCCTTACGAGCTTGGAGTTTTCCGAGGCGTTTTAGATGTTTTAAAAACGCCTCTACGGGCGGCTGAATTGGCAGGCTCAAAAAAGCCTGCCGGCGACGCCCGCGACTCAACCGGAAGCGATCGTAACTCCCATTAAACAGGACAGGTCGGTCCACATATGCGCTGACTACCTTTGCTCCCTGAACTGTGCATTGCAACAAAGTGCATATCCAGTACCCGTAGTGCAGCATTTGTTGCATTCGTTGGGACCAGGAAAAGTTTTTGCAAAGCTAGATTTAACGTAGGTGTACCAGCAACTGCCAGTAGATGGCGCTGCTGCAGAAGCCCAAACTATCATCACTCACAGGGGAGCTTTTAAATGCACATGGTTACAGTTCAGGGTGAGTATTGCTCCTGGATTATTCCAAAGCATCATGGAACGGATGCTGCAGGGGATTCCCGGCGTTCTCCCCTATTTTGATGACATATTGGTTTCTGCCAGAGATACAGCCCAATTATTTAAGACACTGCGTGCAGTCCTGGGCAGAATTAAGGATGCGGGCCTCCATTTGAAAAAAGAGAAATGTAAGATCAATGTGCCCGGGGTAGAATTTTTAGGACATTTGGTTGATGGGTCGGGAATCCACCCAACTGACCAAAAGGTAAAGGCCATTAGGGACACCCCAACATCAAAAAACCAGGCAGAGCTGCATTCCTCGGACTACTTAATTTTTATAGCGTCTTTTTGAAACAGAAGGCTACGGTTGCTGAACCACTCCATCGTCTCCTGGCGAAGAGCACTACGTGGTCCTGGGGAAAGCGGGAAGCCAGCGCGTTCTCTGCTGTTAAAGACTTGCTTTCGGTGAAATCCCTTCTTGTCCAGTATAGCCAGACCCTTCCTCTTGTTTTAACATGTGACGCCTCTCCCTATGGAGTCAGAGCCATCCTGAGCCATCGTATGCCAAATGAGACAGAGGCTCCAATTGCATTTTATTCCAGAACTATGTCCTCGGCCGAAAGGAACTACAGCCAACTGGATCGAGAAGCTCTGGCTGTAGTTGCTGGAGTCAAATGATTCCATGAGTATTTATACGGCCAAGATTTTGAACTAATCACTGATCACAAACATCTCCTGGGTCTACTAGCGGCCGATCAGCCAACGCCGCAATCATCACCCCACATGATGTGATGGACTGTATTCTTAGCGGCATAGAGTTACAAACTGATCCACTGCCCAGGAGTAACCCTGGGACATACGGGCATGTTAAGCCGTTGCCCCCTTCCGGACATTGTACAGGACCCCACACCCAACGTCCAAGTCTTGCTAATAGATTGCGAGGAGTCCAGCCCAGTTTCATCGCATGAGGTTGAGCAGGATACAGCTAAAGACTCTATAATGAAACAAATGATGAGTTGGGTGTGCAGGGGATGGCCGGGTACGGTGGGTGATCCAGGTTTTTGGGTTTTTTTTGTAAAAAAAAATTTATTGGTTTTTAAAATATACACAGGAAAGGGGATAGGGGATATAAAAAATTTTGGTAGCTCCAATGTCGGTGTTGGTAGCCCTCACGAACCTTGCAAGTTTACAATTTTAATAAAAAAGGACAAATATAAACAGAGTTGTTGCATTGTGTACCATGTGTTCAATCATCTCTTTCTTTGCCATTTTCTATTATATGAACAATTACAATGACATTTCAAATAAAATCATTTTTGTGATCTGAGCCTTTTCGCTATTGTTTCTTCTTCCTTGTCACCAGGTGGTGCCATAGCTCCTTTCATTCCCATCTCTTGTGTAATATCCTTTTCCCCGCCCCCACTATCTCTATCTTCTAGGAGGGAAGAATGTTTTTGAAGAAAGGCATCAGCCTCATTTAATGTTTTAATTCTTATTCTACCCCCCTCCCAGAAGATCAGCATCCCCTCTGGCAATAACCACTTAAACCAAATTCCTTTATTATATAATTTCTTCAACAGGAAGGAATATTTCCCTCTTATTTCTCTGATTTTTTTCAGAATTTGTTTCAATATGGTTATTTCTTTGTCTTGATATTTTAAAGGTTCCCCCCTTTGGGCCCCCAGTATCTCATCCCTCGTGGGTCTCCTGAGAAATTTAACATGGACTTCTCTTGGGACATTGTGGATTCTAGCATATGTTGAATTAATTCTATAAACCAGGTCCATATCCCACCAAAGTTGTTCTTTATCTCTTTTAAGGTATTCTGCTAATATTGTACTCATAACATCTTCATTTTCTGTCTCTGGTATGTTCTGGAACCTGAGAAAAAAATACATTCTTTCAAATTCTATTTTAGACATATAAGTTGCTAATTCTAAATTTTCCTTTCGAATTTCTTTAACCTCTTTCCCCATCTCGGTTGCCCCACCCTCCAACGCCGTAATTCTTTATTTATTTTCCGTTGTATTTTGCTGCATTTCTCTGAGTCCTATTTTAAAGTCTGTCATTTCTTTCCACAATTCATTCATATTTCTCATAAGGTCCTGAAACATTTGAACAACCGACAGTTCCTGCGAGCTCTCTCCAGAGGTTTCTTTCTGCAATAGTGAAGTAATTTTTGACTGTTGCATGCTTGGGCTTGAAGCCGCTGAAGAGGGGGCAGATATTGATTTCCTCGTGGGTGGTTTTCTAGAAGCCATTGTCTCAGTTCAAAGGTGGTAAAAGAAATGGCGTCAAAGGAGCGGACGTCCGGGACAATTCGAGGTATCAGGAAAATCCAAGTAAAGAGCTAATACTCCTTCACTGTATCAAGTCTCAGAGGTACATCCAAAAAAGCCAAATAAAACCATATAATCCACATCCAGGAATTCCACGTAGCAGGAGAGACAAAGAGAGCCTTCGGGGGAGATATTAAAAAATATCAGGAGTCCTTCGGAGGCGGTTACCGAGGGCAAACTTTATAAGTATAAAGAAGCTGTGAGAAGAGAACAAAGGAGAGCCATCTTGCCCCACGCTTTCACAGAGAGAGAAGAAAAGTAAAAGTAAAAGTTGTAATTTGCTTTTTAGAAAGGGCTCCGCGAAACATCGTTGCCACTGCAATACTCTCTCCCATAGTTAATCCAAATGGCAAGTTAGTCCCTTTTCTCTCTCCTTTTTGGAGAGAGATCATTTGAATGCCGCTTCTTCCGAGGGGAGGTTAAAAGAAGAAAACTCCCCCCTCTAATCTCCGTTTGAATTGATTGAACTAAAACTCACAATACTGTCAATTATCCTCCATCACTGATCCAGAAGATTAGGAAGAGCTCTCCAGCACCGGCATTTTCACTACTCTTTTAATTTGGTTTCTTTCTCCCGGGATCCGTCCGGCGAAGAGGCAAGATTGCCCCCCCTTCTGCTTCCCGGATCATAGGGCATGGTTGGGAGCACCCCACCGGCCACCGCCGAGTTGGGGACTCTCAACAAGCCACCCTTACGGCAGGGGGTCCCTCCAGAACCCCCTGTGTTCCTGAGGGAGCCCATCAGGACAGCAAGGTGGACAAAACACGTCCGTCGCCTTCGGAAACCGGAAGTCAAGTCGGGGGATCCAGTTTTTAAAGTATTTTTTAATAAGCCGGATGAATTATCTGTGATACGGGGGTGTTTGCTATGGGGGGGATCGAGTTGTAATATTGAGAAAATTGCGAAATAGGGTAGTGGAGGCATTACACGAGGGTCACCCAGGTATTGTCCATATGAAGGCATTGACGAGGAGTTATGTGTGGTGGCCGAATATGGACAAGGAGATAGAAGAGTGGGTAGCCACATGTACACCATGCCAGGTGTCGAGACTAGCCTCCCCGGAGGCACCGGTGAGGGAATGGGAGTAGAATACACCTCAAGCCCCATGGAGTAGAATACACATAGATTTCGCAGGCCCCCTCCAGGGTCAAATATTTATGGTGGTGGTCGACGCATACTCCAAGTGGTTGGAGATCGTATTGATGAAAACAACCACAGCAGAAGCTGTCATCAAAGCCCTCTGGAAATTATTCACAATGCATGGCCTACCAGATATAGTGGAATCCGACAATGGGCCGCAGTTTACGGCCCTAGCATTTGAGACATTCCTGGCAGGGTTGGGAATTAGACACGCCCTTATGGCACCGTTCCACCCGGCCATGAATGGTCAGGCAGAATGCATGGTAAGGTTCACTAAGGAAGCATTAGCTAGGATCACGGAGGGAGATTGGCAAACAAGGGTAGACCACTACCTATTGTACCAACATATTACACCCAGTGCAACAACAGGGAGGAATCCTGCAGAACTCCTTATGGGCCATAGATTAAGATCCCCACTAGATAGATTGCATCCAAAATATTATACACATACCCCACCAAATTCTACTAGTAAAACGAGGCACCTGGTCATAGGTGACAAAGTATATGCACATAACTATGCTGGAGGCACATTATGGATGCCAGCGGAAGTAACAGGGGTGACAGGGCCTCTTTCATACATAGTTACATTAGAGGATGGTAGATCACAATAATCAACAAGGACTCAAGTGAGTCATAACAAGGGTCAAACAATGACAGCGTGGAAATTAGTCCCCCACAGATCTCAATAACCAACCAGGACTCGAGTGAGTCACAACAAGGGTCAAACAATGGCAGCGTGGAAACACCCGCTGAACATATGGAAAGTATGCAGGAAGTCCCCATAGGGGGACTGCTAGAAGGAGACCCAGCGCAGCAGGGCATAGCACAACAATCAGGAGAATTATGCCGTTCAAATCGCACGAAGCGCAGCCCTACTTATCTCAGTGATTATGTTACAAATTACATTGTTCATTCTAGGAAGGGAGGGGTATTGTATCCTAACAATAGAGGTTTCCACTCCAGTCCACAGGCACTGGAGCAAGCGGATTGGATGATTAAGGTTGGCTAGGATTGGTTAGTTGTGCCGGCGGGCTCCTTAAATAGGGACCTCCGCCAGCTGTGTTTTTACTTGGCTACCTTGCAATAAAGAGCTGATTTTACTCCTAGTGTGTCCTTCCTTGCGTGTGGCCTCCGGTGTGAGTGGGGCCCTGAATTACCTGGGCCAGGTTCATGGCCGTCATGGAGGCCATGAACTCCCGAGCCAACTCAGAGGTTTCACCTACCGATGGCAGATTAAAGTCCCCCATGACTAAAAGCCTGGGGGTCTCAACTGCCATCTCGGCTATCATCTCGAGGAGCTCGGGCAGGGCTGCTGAGATGTAGCAGGGAGCCAGGTACACGATCAGCAAGCCCAACTGCCTCCCAAGGTCCCACTTCATACCTAAGGCCTCACAGCCGGCTATCTGTGGCACAGAGGTCTCCCTCGGAGCTAGATCCTCCCTCACAATGACCGCCACCCCCCCACCCCTGCCTAGGGCTCGTGGCTGATGGAATGCCCGGTAGCCTGGCGGGCACATTTCCACGAGGGGCACCCCCCCTCGGGACCCAGCCAGGTTTCGGTGACACCTACCAGGTCCGGCTCCCCCTCTAATACCAAATCATGGATGAGGGGGGCCTTGTTGATAACGGACCTGGCGTTGCACAGCATCAGCCTCGAGCCCAGGCCCTGGGAACTCTGACCTCCTGGGTTGCGAGTAGAGCCATGGAGATCGGAGCGCGCAACCTCTTGTAAACAGCGAGTGCGCACTCCCAGCAACTGATATGGTCTCCGGCTCCTGCCATACCTACCCCTCCCATGCACTGTCCTGATAGAATGACACTCCAGTTGATTGACCTTCATACCCCCCCTTGAAATGGACCCCACATCCTCCCCGTCGGGATTACAAGCCGGCCTGCACACAGTACCCTGTGCGCACATATTACAAAGACAGATGCAATGTGAAGTATTTAGAACATTTAGCTAAAGATTAAATACTGCAGCTAATCCCTTGTGCACTAGCCTTATTTTGGAATTATTCAAAAATCCTGACCTCCCATTTTGGGACAGCACATCTGTATACTTCCTCTTCTCCCTATCATGTACATGGAAGCAAGCTGTTGCTATGGCAATGGCTGTATAACATCACAAATGCTGTACAATCATTTAAAAATGACTAATTGTTCTACACTGTAGGCAAAATGCCCAACATCTTTGAAGTAGATCATTGTATCCATCAAATCCAAAGCAAAATGATTTATTTTCAACATTTTAGTCACTAACAGAGACGGCTATGGACCTAACTCAGTTAATTCAAGACCCCACTCATAATAGGGGACACACACTTGACCTGATTTTGTCTCTGGACAGTGGATGAATGATCTAGATTTAGGGGATATTTCTATCCAACCCTTGTCATGGTCAGATCATTTCCTCATTAGGCTTGACTTCCAGACTGCTACCCCTCACCGCAGGGAGGTGGAGCCAATTAAATGGTTCCATGCCAGGCACCTGATGGACCCTGAAAGGTTCCTGATGGAGCTTGGGACTTTTCCTGAATCCCTTGCTCACAGATCGACCAAATCCCTAGTGGAAGCCTGGGACAGGGCAGCCATTGGGGCCTTGGACTGCATTGTGCCTTTACGGCCTCTGACCCGGTGCCGATCCCAGGTAGCTCCCTGGTTTACCGAGGAGCTCCAGAAGATGAAACACCAGAAAAGACACCTAGAGAGTGGTTGGAAGGCCAGCCAGTCCGAATCTGATCGAACGCTAGTAAGAATTCATATTAAATCCTACTTAGTGGTGATAAAACTGGAAAAACAGCAACATTTTTCTGCTCTTATCATGTCTGCAGATAACTGTCCAGCTGCCCTGTTTAGGGTGACCCATTCCTTACTTAACCAAGGAACTGGGGAAGACGACTTGCGGTGTCGGGATGAAGAATTTGTTCAGTATCTGCAGGATAAAATTGCTCAGATTTGGACAGGCTTGGACTCCGACTGGGTAGATTTGGGCGAGTCTACGGGGATGAATCTTGTGGAGACCATCTGAGATGAGATTGATCCTGTGACCCCCGAGGGCATGGACAGGATTATGGGGAGACGTAGTGCTGCCACTTGTGTGCTGGACCCGTGTCCCTCTTGGTTAATTTCGGCTTCCCGGGAGGTGACACAAGGCTGGCTCCAGGCGATTACCAACGCTTCATTGAGAGAGGGGTTCTTTTCTACTGCCCTGAAGGAGGCGGTGGTGAGGCCCCTCCTTAAGAAGCCTTCCCTAGATCCAGCTTCTTTAGCCAACTATCGTCCAGTCTCCAACATTCACTTTGTAGCGAAGGTTGTTGAGAGTGTGGTAGCACGCCAACTCCACCAGTACCTGGATGAAACTGCCTACCTGGATCCATTTCAGTCAGATTTCAGGCCCGGGTACAGCATGGAGACTGCATTGGTCGCGTTGGTTGATGATCTCTGGCGGGTCTGGGACAGGGCCTGCTCCTCTGTCCTGGTCCTATTAGACCTCTCGGCAGCTTTCGATACCATCGACCATGGTATCCTATTTGACGACTCAGGGAGTTGGGAGAACTACCATTTTGCGGTGGTTCTCCTCCTACCTGTTGGATTGATCGCAGTTCATGTTGACTGGAGGACAGGGATCGACCCCGAGGCCCCTCACTTGTAGGGTGACCCAGGGGTCGGTTTACTCGCCCCTCCTGTTCAACATATATATGAAACCGCTGGGCGAGATCATCTGTGGTTTCAGGGTACGGCATCATCAATACGCTGATGATACCCAACTTTTCACCAATACCCCAAACCACCCAAACGATGCCCTAGATGTGATGTACTGATGCCTGGAGGCTGTGCGGATCTGGATGGGGATGATCAGGCTCAGGCTCAATACCTCCAAGACTGAGTGGCTGTGGTTCCTGTCATCCCAATTTGTCCACCTTGTTCCAACTTTGGAGATAGGGGGAGAAACTTTAGCCCCTCAGGGAGGGCCCGCAATCTGGGAGTCCTCCTGGATACGCGGCTTAGCTTAGAAGAACACCTGATGGCCGTGACCAGGGGGGGCCTTTTACCAGGTTTGCCTGGTATATCAGTTGCACCCCTTCCTGGATTGGGATGCCCTGTGCACAGTCACTCATGCCCTCGTCCTTTCTTGCCTGGACTACTGTAACACTCTCTACATGGGGCGGCCCTTGAAGAGCACCTTGAAGCTTCAACTGGTCCAGAATGCGACCGCACGGGTTATCATTGGGGTACGTAGGTGCTCCCATGTTACACCCCTTTTAGGCGACCTGCACTGGTTGCCAGTTGTTTTCCGGGTGCGATTCAAGGTACTAATTATGACCTTTAAAGCACTCCATGGCTTAGGCCCAGGTTTCCTGTGAGACCACCTACTGACACCGGTAGCCTCCCATCATTCAGTACGATCCCACAGAATTGGCTTCCTCAGGGTGCCGTCAGCCAGTGTCGACTGGCGACCCCCAGGGGGAGAGCCTTCTCTGTGAGAGCACCTTTCCTTTGGAATGAGCTACTCCTGTAGCTTTGCATAATTCCTGACCTCCTATCCTTCCGTCGCGCCCTAAAAAGCTGGCTTTTTCAGCAAGCTGGCCTGGCTGGAACAAAATAACTTATTACATTTAATTCCAAATTTAATTTATTTTATATCATGTGTAAATTGTTAATTAATTTATTACTTACTAGCTATACCCGGCCACACGTTGCTGTGGCCCAGTCTGGTTAAATGGCCAACCAATCTGTGTGTAGATTGACACCTGCACACATACACACAACCACTATATAATCCCCAACCTACCTGCCTACTGTATTTCTCCATCTCTATCTATCCCTCTACCTACCTACCTACTGTATTTCTTCCTTTCTCCCTCTACCTACCTACCTACCTACTGTATTTCTCCCTCTCTATCCCTCTACCTACCTACCTACTGTATTTCTCCCTCTCTCTCTATTCCTCTACCTACCTACCTACCTACCTACCTACCTACCTACCTACCTACTGTATTTCTCCCTATCTATCTATACACCTACCTACCTACCTACCTACCTATGGTATTTCTCCCTCTCTGTCTATCCCTCTACTTACCTACCTACTGTATTTCTTCCTTTCTCCCTCTACCTACCTACCTACCTACCTACCTACCTACCTACCTACCTACCGTATTTCTACCTCTCTATCTATCCCTCTACCTACCTACCTACCTACCTAACTACTGTATTTCTTCCTTTCTCCTTCTATCTACCTACCTACCTACCTACTGTATTTCTCCCTATCTATCTATCCACCCCCCTACCTACCACCTACTGTATTTCTCCCTATCTATCTATCCACCTACCTACCTAACTACCTACCTACTATATTTCTTCCTTTCTCCCTCTACCTACCTACCTACCTACCTACCTACCTACCTACTGTATTTCTCCCTCTCTATCACCCTACCTACCTACCTACCTACCGTGTTTCTCCCTATCTATCTATCCACCTACCTACCTACCTACCTTATTTCTCCCTCTCTATTTCTCCCTCTATATACCTACCTACCTACTGTATTTCTCCCTCTCTATCTATTCCCCTCTCTACCTACCTACTGCAATACAATAAAACAATAGCAGAGTTGGAAGGGACCTTGGAGGTCATCTAGTCCAACTCCCTGCCTAGGCAGGAAGCCCTATACCATTTCAGGCAAATGGCTATCCAACATCTTCTTAAAGACTTCCAGTGTTGGGGCATTCACAACTTCTGGAGGCAACTTCTGTTCCACTGGTTAATTGTTCTAACTGTCAGGAAATTCCTCCTCAGTTCTAAATTGCTTCTCTCCTTGATTAGTTTCCACTCATTGCTTCTTGTTCTGCCCTCTGGTGCTTGGAGAATAGGTTATTTCCTCTTCATTGTGGCAACCCCTGAGATATTGGAAGGCTGCTATCATGTCTCCCTTAGTCCCTCTTTTATTAAACTGTATTTCTCTCCCCCCCTCTCTCTATAGGGGCCACCTGGGAGTTTGCTATCTCAGTGCCTTCTTTTGGCCCTAAGAGGCCTCCATATGAGGCCTCTTCCAACAATGACAGTTGAAAAGCAGCCTGATGGGCGGGGTTACAGGGAGGTGAAAACATGATCAGTGGGTACATTTTACATTTGTGTACCTTGCACATGACACATGTGTGCTAGGCATAAAATGAGTACGTATTCTATTATCGGAAGTCCTTGAGAACATTGTGTGAAAATTTGAGGTAAATCAGTGCAGTAGTTTTTGAGATTAGCAGCTTTGTACAAACTATTTTACATTTTTATTTATATAGATTGTTTATTGGATTCTTTATTTAATTTCTTTTTAATTTTTGTACTATGTGTTTCATATGGTGTATGCCGTCCTGAGTCCTTTGACAGAAGGGCGGCATATAAATCTAATAAATCCAAAATCCAATCCAATTAGAATGCCTTAATACAAACAATGCTACTAAGTGGGCTAGAACAATCCAGTCAACTGCTACTGACTGTATGTCAGCCTTCAATGCATTCTCTAGTCTCTGAAACATTCTGAAGAAACACGTAACAATTAAACCTGCTACAAAAAGAACCTGAGTGGGTAGACCCCATTAGTTTGATCCTGAATGTCAGCGACTGAAAAATAAATCGAAGGCAGTACCCCCAACAAGAATAGCAAGAATATTTAAGAATAAATCCATAAAATGTTGAAAATATCATCAGATACCAGGTTCATACTACCATATGTGGTGGATGTGTGCAGAAGCTAAAAGATACTGGATTAAAATCCACACATGGTTGGAAAAAACGATAGGAAAACATATAGACTTTAAAGCAGACATATTTTTATTGGGAATTTTACTGGAAATATACAGTAGAGAATTGAAATTGAAAGATTGTAAATGTGTTAACAGCAGCTGGAATTGTATTTGCTAAAAATTGGAAAAATGAGAAAATACCAACGCTAGAGGAAGCTATTTAGAAAATAATGGAATGTGCTGAAATGAGCAAATTGACATTTTTTTTATTTTAATCACATTTATATCCCGCCCTTCTCCACAAAGGACCCAGGGCGGCGCACAGGAATTTAAAAACATACAAAACAATAAATACAGAATTTAAAAACATATTAAATTATAATCCTATGCTAAAATCCAAATTAAAATCCCCAATTTAAAACTATCTAAAATAGTCCCAACGGGAGGTTAGGCTAGGCCGGCTTGCTAAAAGAGATGTGTCTTTAGACATTGGCGGAAGAGGCGGAGGTCCGAGATGGTACGCAATTCAGGGGGTAGGTCGTTCCAAAGGGCATGACCCGCCACAGAGAAGGCTCTTCCCCTGGGTGTTGCCAGTCGGCATTGCCCTGAGAAGGCCCTCTCTGTGGGAGCAGATCGGCTGAAGGGATGTATAGGGCAGGAGGCGGTCTCGCATATAACTAGGCCCCGAGCCATGGAACGCTTTAAAGATGGTTGTCAGAACCTTGAAGCGCACCCAAAAGGCCACAGGAAGCCAGTGCAGCTCGCGCAGGATCGGTGTTATATGGGAGCATCTAGAGGCTCCCGTAATCACCCGCGCGGCTGCATTCTGGACTAACTGTAGCTTTCGAGTGCACCTCAAGGGAAGCCCCATGTAGAGAGCATTACAGTAGTCGAGTCGGGATGTCACGAGAGCTTGAGTGACTGTGCGAAGGGCAGCCCGGTCCAGTAAGGGGCGCAATTGGCGCATCAGGCGTACCTGATGAAACGGCCCCCTGGCCACGGCTGCCACATGGTCCTCCATAGACAGCCGGGAGTCCAGGAGGACACCCAAATTGCGCGCCCTCTCCACAGGGGCCAGTGTTTCGCCCCCAATGGCCAGAGTTGGAGTAATCTGGCTGAACCGGGGAGCCGGAAATCACAGCCACTCAGTCTTGGACGGGTTGAGCTTGAGTTTGTTACTACCCACAAGCGGCCCGGATCATTTCCGGAGGAACCCCGGCGGTAAGATCAGTCCGGGAAGGATGGCGAGGTGCAGAATGGCGGATTGGCGAGGAGCGGCCTGGCGTTTCCCCAGCGTAGCTCTGGGCAGGCAGAGCTGGAAGATCGATTCCAGCGGGAGGGTCATCGGCGGGGGATGGCAAGTGGAGGAGGCCCTGAAAGGCCTCGGCCTTAGCACTGCCCTGGCGCATCTGGAACAAAGGACAACTAGGCCTGGAATGACGGCCAGGCCGTAGAACGTGGCAGCCGGGCCGGGCATTTTGGATGTCCATCGGGCCGCATGGATTAATTAATGGCAGCCACCCGGCCCGTCCGGTGTTTACTCGACCCGGCCTTGGTATGGAGGTGAACGGGTTGGATAACCGAGGAACGAAGGAGCCAGGGAGCTTGGGAGTGGAACGAATGAAGACCATAGGAGGGTTTGGTATTTTGGCTTCACTCCGGACTATATTGGGGGTTGATTGAGACAGAGACAATAAGACAGACTGATTGAGGGCTTGCGAACTACTCTCCCTCCGCCTGGAAAGCCAGGCTTATTCTGGACTCTGGACTCAGTTGGACTATATCACCTATTCAATGTCCTCCTTTTTATTTCCCCCCTTGTCCCCTCCCTCCCCCTGGTGGGTAGATCTCCCTTCCCCATGTGCTGTACCATCTCTCCCGGCCACCCGATTTATAAGGTCATCAGTATATTGGCACCTTTCTATCTTAGCCCTGACTTGCTGTTACCATCATAGTCCCTTGGGGAATGATATCTTATTCAAGGTCCAATCTCCTTTGCCTGCGGGAGCTTCCTCTCTCGCAGGCCTGGCCCCCTGATCTAACACGGGCCCAACTCGAGGATGGATTGGTAGATCCAGAGAGGTGGGCGAAGCGCAAACTCAGGGGTTTTTTATATAAATATTTAATTCGACTTTTAGGGGGTTCCAGGGAGGAGGGAGGGGATAGTCAGGCGGGGGGGCGTCAAATTATAAGGCCGGCCGGCGGAAGTAGAGAAACGGAGGAGGGGGAAGGGGGGGTCATTTCCACTGAGGTATTTTCCATCAGTTCGGTCTTGGGGAGGGGTAGGGGCGGTGGGAGGCGGAATGGGCATTACTGGTTGGAGGACCGTGGCCGCTGGTTATGGGCGGTCACGCGCTCCAACCCCCCATGCTCCCATCGCAGACTAGGTGGGCAAGAACCACAGAACCGGGGCCCTAGGCTGATGTTATGCAATGCCAGGTCCGTGGTACAAAAAGCCCCCCTCATCCATGACCTTGTGTCAGAGGGGGACCCGGACCTGGTGGGTATAACAGAAACCTGGTTGGGCCACGAGGGAGGACTACCCCTCGTAGAAATGTGCCCACCAGGCTACCGAGCCTTCCATCAGCCTAGGGCCCTAGAGAGGTTAGTGCGCATGTGCGAAGATGGCGGTCTGCCATCGAGAGCTCTGAGGGTCGCAGGGCTCAAAAATTGGCTGGAAGAATGCTGCCCGGCCTGTTGGACAGCTGTAAGGGCCGGGCTTAGGGAGTGGACCACCCCGGCTATCTTTTGAGACCAGGAGGGTCTCTCGGGGTGGATAGGCGGCTCCGGAGGGACGACGCCGGGCGGAGGCCCCAGAAACGCCCACAATCGCCGGACGGAGTGGGAGGAGGCCGGAGGGAGTAGAGCAGAGGCCGGAAACGCCGGGAAACGCCGGGACGGAGTTTGGAGGAGGCCGGAGGCCGAGGGCACGATGGGCTGGAGCTGGGACGGCCAGGCTGGCAGCAGCGGAGATGGAGGCAGCGGAGGCGGCAGCGGAGACGGCTCTGAAGAACACAGGACGCCGTCGGAGGTTCCAGGTCGCCCACTGTTGATAGGTGGGGCCTTGGGGGGGGGGCGAAAATCGCCGCCCCAGATAGATGGGGCCTCGGAGGGCCGAAAATCACCGTTCCGCGCCGGGCCAGGAGGTGAGGAGTTTGGGCCGGGAGTGCCGTTCTGGAGCCGGGCCGGGCTGGGTCGGGAGGCTGAGGAGTTGGGCCTGGCGACCAGGCCTGGCGACCAGACGACCAGAAGGCCGAAGAGAGTTTGGACTGGGAGGCCGAGGAACAACTAGGCTGAAACCTGGCTTGTTGGAGAACTGGACGGATTGGGTGAGGTGGCCAGGCCATGGTTGGAGTTGGAGTGGAAGATCAGGCCTAGGCCTCAAACTTACCCACTTAGATGAACTATTCCTACCACCCTCGATTTTGTGAACAAGTGCTGAGCCGGACTATATATTTCTCCCTTGCATACTGTGAACAATGAATTTTAGTGTATTTATTGTATTTAATGTATTTAACAGCTATTTAAATACTATTTAACATCTATTTAATATCTATTTTTAATATCTATTTAACATCTATTCTATTATTCATTTTAACATCTTTATTATGTATTTATAACATCTGTTTTCACAGTTTTTAACATCATCGTAGCCAATTTGTAGCCCTAGATTAACAGCTTGACCCATTTTATTAGATGTACTCTAAAGCAGACCTACTGTTACTGCGAGAGTCCCCCCTCTCGCAGGTATGGCCCGCTGTGTTATCAAGGGCACACTTTGATGAGGGACTAGTAAGTCAGGAGAAGTGGCGAAAGCGCAGGTGTAGGGGTTTTTTAGTAAAAAAGCTGTTGTCTGTTTTAGGGGGTACCAGGGAGGAGGGAGGGTTTAGACAGGTTGAGACTAGCCAGAAGGGAACGGGCCGAGCCAGCAGACGACGGAGGGAGGCGGATGGTTCCGTTAAGAGGGGGGAAACACAAGTCATTCCGGTGGAGGGCTTCTCCATCCAGAGGGTCGTGGGGAGGGGCAGGACCGAGGGGAGACAAGTTCCTTCCTCCCGGTTGGAGGCACGTAGCCGTTGGTTACAAACGGTTGGGTGCCACAACCCCCGCAGGCTAGGTGGCCAGGGAATACAGAGCCAGGGTCTGCGGCTGATGTTTTGCAACGCCAGGTCCGTTGTCAACAAAGCCCCCCTCATTAGTGACCTTGTGTCAGAGGGGGAGCCGGACCTGGTAGGAATTGCGGAGACCTGGTTGGGCCACGAGGGAGGACATCCCCTCGTTGAAATGTGCCCACCAGGCTACCGCGCATTTCATCAGCCGCGGGCCCTAGGCAGGGGTGGTGGGGTAGCGGTCATTATTAAGGAAGGCCTTGAGCCGAGAGAGACCATTGTGCCTCAGACTTCCGGCTGTGAGTCCCTCTGCGTGAAGTGGGGCCTAGGGAGGCAGTTGGGCTTGCTGGTTGTATACCTGGCTCCCCGCTATGTAGCAGCAGCCCTGCCCGAGCTCCTGGAGGTGATCGCTACGGTGGCAGTGGAGACCCCCAGACTTATAGTCATGGGGGACTTTAACCTGCCATCGTTGGGCGAATCATCCGTGGCAGCTCGGGAGTTCATGGCTTCCATGACGGCCATGGACCTGACCCAAGTAATTCAGGGCCCCACCCACGAGGGTGGACATACGCCGGACCTCATCTTCGTCTCGGGCCAATGGAAAAGTGATCTGGGTACAGGGGATATAGTCATCACACCCTTGTCATGGTCAGACCACTCACTTCTCCGGCTCGACTTTCCGACCGCTGCTCCCCTCCGCGGGGAGGCGGAACCAGAGTCACCAATCTGGTACCGCCCCAGGCGCTTGATGGACCCAGATGGGTTCCAGACAGCGCTTGGGCCATTTCCTGTATCCCTGACCCGCGCCCCGATGGAGGACCTCACGGCCGCATGGAATAGTGCGGCCGTGGGAGCCTTAGATCGGGTCGCGCCCTTGCGGCCTCTCTTGCGGCGGCGAACCACCCTGGCTCCTTGGTTCACTGAGGAGCTGCGGGTGATGAAACGCCGCAAGAGATGCCTAGAGAGAAGATGGAGGGCTAGCCGCTCTGAATCTGACCGGACACAGGTAAGAGCCCATTTACGGACTTACATTGTGGCGCTGAGGGTGGCCAAACGTCATCATTGTGCCACTCTCATAGCATCCGCAGAAAACCGCCCTGCCGCCCTGTTTAGGGTGACCCGCTCCCTCCTTCAACAGAGGGAGCGGGAAGCCCCGCTACAGGGTAGAGCAGAGGAATTTGTGATTTTTCTGCAGGAGAAAACCGCCCAGATACAGAGTGAGCTAACCCCCATTCATGGCCCAGTGGGATGCCACGGGGGAGAACTTGTTTGGGAGGAGTTTGACTCCGTTACTTCCGAGGATATGGACAGGCTACGTGGGCGACTGCGAGCCACCACATGTTTATTGGATCCGTGCCCCTCCTGGCTTGTACTGGCATCCTGGGAGGTGACACGAGGCTGGCTCCAAGAGGTTGTCAACGCATCCTTGAGTGAGGGTTCCTTGCCTGCCTCCCTAAAAGAGGCCATGGTGAGGCCCCTCCTCAAGAAGCCCTCTTTGGACCCAGCTCTTTTGAACAACTACCGTCCAGTCTCCAACCTTCCCTTCTTGGCGAAGGTTGTTGAGAGTGTGGTGGCACAACAGTTTCCCCGTCACCTGGAGGAAGTTGACTATCTAGATCCGCGCCAGTCCGGCTTTCGGCCCGGGCATAGCACCGAGACGGCATTGGTCGCGTTGGTAGATGATCTCTGGAGGGCCAGAGATGGGGGATGTTCCTCCATCCTGGTCCTATTAGACCTCTCGGCGGCTTTCGATACCATCGACCATGGTATCCTATTGCATCGGCTGGGGGGGTTGGGGGTGGGAGGCACCGTTTTACGGTGGTTCTCCTCCTACCTCTCTGGCCGATCGCAATTTGTGCGGGCAGGAGAGCAGAGGTCGACCCCGAGACCCCTCACATGCGGGGTGCCTCAGGGGTCGGTCCTCTCGCCTCTCCTGTTTAACGCATACATGAAGCCGCTGGGCGAGATCATCCGTGGTTTTGGGGTAGAGTACCACCTGTACGCTGATGACACCCAGCTGTACATATCTACCCCAAACCACCCCAACGATGCCGTAGCGGTGATGTGCCAGTGCCTGGAAGCCGTGCGGATCTGGATGGGAAGTAACGGACTTAGGCTCAACCCGACCAAGACCGAGTGGCTGTGGTTTCCGGCTGCCCGATTCAACCAGCTCTCTCCAACGCTGGCCATAGGGGGCGAACATCTTGCCCCTGTGGATGGGGCGCGCAACTTGGGTGTCCTCCTGGATACCCGGCTGTCCATGGAAGATCAAGTGACAGCCGTGGCCAGGAGGGCGTTTTACCAGGTTCGCCTGGTACGCCAGTTGCGCCCCCTATTGGATCGGGACGCCCTTCGCACAGTCACTCATGCTCTCGTGACATCCCGACTGGATTATTGCAACTCTCTCTACATGGGGCTCCCCTTGAGGTGTACCCGGAGGCTTCAGTTGGTCCAGAATGCAGCCGCGCGAGCAATTATGGGCACCTCTAGGTTTGCCCATGTAACACCGCTGTTGCGCGAGCTGCACTGGCTACCTGTCGTCTTCCGGGTACGCTTCAAGGTGTTAGTCACCATCTTCAAAGCGCTCCATGGCTCGGGACCTAGCTATCTGCGGGATCGGATCCTGCCCCATACATCCTCACGGCCGATTCGCTCCCACAGAGAGGGACTTCTCCGGGTGCCGTCCACTAGACTTTGTCAGCGGGCGGCGCCCAGGGGAAGGGCCTTCTCTGTGGCGGGCCCAGCCCTCTGGAATGACCTTCCCCCCGATATCAGGACAACCACGGACCTCCGCTCCTTCCGCTTAAAATTAAAGACGCACTTTTTTCGTCTGGCCGGCCTTGGGTAGTCTCTTTTTAGGTCAGGGTTTTTTAGGGGTAATTTTTAGTCTAGTTATGGGTTTTAGCGCAGGATTTATTTAATTTATTTTTAACTTTGTATTTTGTATTTGTTTGTGGTCTATTTGTATTTTTAATTGCCTGTGCCCCGCCTCGAGTCCCCTTGGGGAGAGAGAGCGGGATAGAAATTAAATTATGAGAGGGGTGTGGGCTGGCGATTATGGTTAGGGAAGGTCTTGAGTCGAAGGAGACCACAATCCCTCAGATGACCAGGTGTGAGTCCCTCCTCGTGAAGTGGGGCCTAGGGAGGCAGTTGGGCATGTTAGTTGTATACCTGGCTCCTCGCTATGCAACAACAGCCCTGCCTGAGCTCCTAGAGGTGATAGCCGAGTCGGCGGTTGAGACCCCCAGACTATTGGTCATGGGGGATTTCAACCTGCCGTCAGTAGGCGAAACCTCTGGAGTAGCTCGGGAGTTCATGGCTTCCATGACAGCCATGGACCTGACCCAGGTAGTTTTAGGCCCTACCCACGAGGGTGGACACACCCTGGACTTAATCTTCATCTCGGGACAGTGGAGTAGTGATCTGGGAATAGGGGATTTAGCCATTACACCCCTGTCATGGACAGATCACGCTCTCCTTCGGCTGGACTTTCCGATCGCCGCACCTCACTGCGGGGAGGCGGAACCGGATATTCCTAGATGGTTCTGCCCCAGGCTCCTAATGGACCCGGTAAGGTTCCAGAGGGAGCTTGGGCCAATTCCTGTGGACTTGCCCCGTGACTCGACTGAGGACCTAATGGCCGCATGGTTAAGTGCTGCCACGGGGGCCTTCGACCGAGTCGCGCCCTTGCGGCCTCTTTTGCGGCGATGAATCATCCAGGCTCCTTGGTTCACCGAGGAGCTCAGGGAGATGAAACACCACAAGAGACACCTAGAGAGCAGATGGAGATCTTGTCGCTCCAAAGCCGACCGAACACTAGTGAGAACCTATATTAGGACTTACTTAGTGGCGATAAGGATAGCAAAGCGTGAGTATTGTGCCACCCTTATTGCATCTGCAGATAACTGCCCTGCCACCCTGTTTGGGGTGACCCACTCCCTCCTTCACCAGAGGGAAGCCCCTTTACAGGGTTGAGTAGAGGAATTTGGGATTTATCTGCATCAGTAAAAAGCACATCTTTATATAAACAACCCCCGAGTGACTTTTCATCTGGATTATTGAATTCAAAGAACGTGATGGGGTAACAACCAGATCGTCTGCAGATGCTCTAATTCTGTATTCCTTTTGCCTTATAGCTATACCATTTAAGGAGTTCGAGTCCCAAATTGTATTCAACAAGACTTCTATAGTTAAAATAAATGACAATGGAGATAATGGGCAACCTTGTCTTGTGCCTTTTTATATCTCAAAACTCATAGACAAATTTCCATTAATAATAAGTTATGCATTTTGTTGTTAAACCTAATATATTGCTCCTATCGCCTGTCGAAACCAAATCCCCATGTCCATTTTTTCCAATGTCTTGGTTAGAAAGTTCCAGTTCATTCGCTCAAAGGCCTTTTCCGCGTCCAAGAAAACCAGCACTGCAGAGATCTGTTTATTTTTGTCTAGATAGTCAATTAAATCTATAAGTTGCCTTACATTCTCCTTCATATGTCTACCTTCGATAAATCCTGCTTGATCATGATGAATTACCTCTTGAATAACTGGCATCAATCTGTTGGCTAATACTTTAGCAAAAATTTTATAGTCTGTAGTCAAAAGAGATACTGGTCTATAGTCCTCTGGCTTCTTAGGACCATCTTCATCTTTAGGTATCAACGATATAAAAGCCACTTGCCATGAGGAAAGTATTTTGCCTCCTTGCTGTATTCTTTCTCCACAAGACTAATCTTCAGTCCTGCTCCTCCCTTGGCTTCACTTGCTTCTTTCCTTTATCTTTCTTAACTCGTTGTGTTTGGGGCTTCCCCTGCTTCTGCGCTTCTTGAATTTGTCTGGTGGTAAATCTGGTACCACGTTGCTCATCTAATTTAAGCGTTGGCATTTCAACAATTCCCTCTATAACAGTCTTTGATGATTTCTCCAGAGTAGAACTTAAAAGAGGTCCAAAAGGATTCACCTGAAAACCACCTGCAGCACCATAGGTTTTCTTTTCTTTTTGCAGCTGTCTTATTTGTTCTTCTGTCTCTTTTTCACACTGCTTCTGCTCTTCAATCTCAATATCTGTTGGTGTAGATGTGCGTAGAGGTGTAACGCTTACCTTCAGTACTACATAATAAAATTCTTTTGCTTTGTCTAAGGTATTCAAACGATATCTCACACCTTCATATCTCAGTATAATACCCATTGGAACATCCCACCTGTACTGTATCTGTCTATTCTTCAACTCTGCTACCAAAAATCCAAAATCCCTTCTAGACTTTAACATCGCTGGTGGTAACTCCTTAAAAACACCAATCTGGTTTCCATCTATTTGAAGAGCAGAGTAAAAGGACTTCTGCAAAATATCATTTCTAAGGCTTCTATCAGTAAAATATATAACCACATCTCTTGGTAGCTGTCTTTGTAGTGCTGCACGTGAGTTTACTCTGTAAATTTTATCAATCTTTAAAAAAATCTCATCGGAATCATCCAGTTTCAGTAATATAGACAATGCGTCCCCGCAGATTCTTCTAATATCTTCTCTAGGATTCTCCCAGATTCCCCTCAATCTGATAGCAAATTCCATTGATCTAAATTGCATCATAGTTATTTCATTATCAATCCTTTGTATTTTTCCATCAACTTCAACAGATTTTAAATCAGATTCTTTCATTTTAGTTTCCAGGTCCAAAGCCAGTTGTTCAACTTTATTATCCACCTTGAGCACCACATCAGACAGACCCTTAGCTATTATTTGTATATTTTTATCAAGCTGTTCATATTTATCCATATTATCCTGGATCATTCCTTTAACTTCTTTGACTTCTTTACCTATAAGGTTTTTCAAATCCTGGAGGCTTATTATCTCTATCTGCGGTTGCAATAGAGCTGCGCCAGCTGGGGGACCTCCCCCTTGCTTCGTTGCCATGCTTATAAAGCAAACTTCTTCCCAACTTCTCACAAAATACTCTTCAAAATAAATCAGATTATATATTAGCTGACTTTCTTATACTTGCTTTCTCCTTTCCCTTTCCGCCAGGGTAGGATACTTTATAACAAACTGGAATACACAAACCGGTTAACTTTCGTTTCCTTTCCACTGGAGATTAACGTCATTTTAAATCCTTTGTTTTAAATCCTTTGTTCTAAATCCATACTATTCAGGTTTCAACACTGCTATTGTTTAGAAATTTCACAGGCTTTAAATACTTGCGAATTAAGCAGGGTACTTTCCTTGGCTTGTTTGGAATGTGGATTGAAGGTTGAATGCGGCATCTTGTTCCGCTAAAAGCGGAGGTTCCCAGACGCTCGGAGCAAACAGCTGCTTAGAAGGGGAGCCCCTCCTTGCTCGCACCCCAGAGGCAAAAGAAACCCTCTGGGGTACTCTGCAAGGGACTCTACCCGACGGCGCTGGCTCTCTTAGGCTCTCTTAGGAGCTTGGAGTTTTCTGAGGCGTTTTAGATGTTTTAAAAACGCCTCTACGGGCGGCTGGGTTGGCAGGCTCGAAAAAGCCTGCCGGCGACGCCCGGGACTCAACCGGAAGTCCTATAATTTAATTTAATATGTTTTTAAATTCTGTATTTATTGTTTTGTATGTTTTTTAAATTCCTGTGCGCCGCCCTGGGTCCTTTGTGGAGAAGGGCGGGATATAAATGCGATTAAAATAAAAAAATAAAAAAATTTCTCAGGTTCCAGAACATACCAGAGACAGAAAATGAAGATCTTAAAGATGTCATGAGTACAATATTAGCAGAATACCTTAAAAGAGATAAAGAACAACTCTGGTGGGATATAGACCTGGTCTATAGAATTAACTCAACATATGCTAGAATCCACAATGTCCCAAAAAGGTGCCTCAATATCTGGATGTTTCAACACAGGTTCAGCTGCAAAAAGTTGAAATCATACATATCAATATATGCCCAACCCCCTTCCCCTAGCAACCCCCACCCCATTGTCCAATGAGCAATCCCTTTAGGCGTCATGTGGGTTGCATTTTCAAGAGCATCATCAGGATGGCATGCAAGACCATTGACCTTGGCCACCGCCTGGCCCCAGCCACTGGTATGCGAAGTAGATGGTGAGAACTTACTCCCTTGTCCAAATCTCCCTCCTGCACCATACAGTCCCATTCCCAATTACCAAAGCCTCCTCGTTTCAATGGCAGCCAAAGCAAGCAATAAAGCGGAGGCTGACATCCACAGTCCCTATTAATTAAAGTATATAAAGCTAAGGTTACCCCTATGCTCTTGTATGGAACAGAGGTTTGGGGTCTATATTCAACCACAGCCCCAGAACAAACACAGTCCCAGTGTTTGAGATCCAAGAACATCTGCTACAGCAATTAGAGCTGGACTGGGAATTCATACAATTCATGCCCTATCCAGAATTAGGGCATATAACTACTGATGCAAAGTCAATGAAATGGAGACTGATAGACTCCCCAAGTTATATAAAATTACAATCACAAATCCCTGGATCACCAAACTAACAAATTTTGTAAGAAGTTGTGGCCCTCCTGTCTCTTGGGTAACAGGAGAAGAATTACAAAAAAAAGAGCTTCCCAAAGAATTAAGGATATAGAAGCACAAAATAATATAGCTACCCTTAGTAAGGTGGGTAACTTGAAATGGCTGAGCAAACACAAACATACTTTTCAGGTAGACAGCTATTTGAAGTTACAACTGCCAAAACATGTTAGGGAGATACTTACGTGAGAGACATTCGAGCAACTTGACACAATGGTGAGATATGGGAGATTCCATTCTATACCCTACTTTAAGTATCCCTGCATTTGTGGAGGGACAGAGATAGAAGACCTGGCTCACATCCTATTTGACTGTTGCTTGTATAAGGGGGTGAGAGACTGGTACCTTGGTCTATATACCAAACAAATGATCCATTGGGGTCTCCAAATCAAAACAATGTGTGGCCAGAACCTGAAAAAAACATTTAACACAGCACAGTACTTAAACAAAATGATTCAGTTGAGATCTGCATACGTGGGATTGATTGGGGTAGATTTTAAGGGTGACACTGAAATATAATTTTATGTTATTTCATTTCATATATTTATGAATTAAATTATTGTATTTTACCCTATTCTTTTAAATTGTTTGCATAAGATTTTATTGGTGATATGTGTTTGCACCTTGTGCTTTGATATGGCCTATAGACTAATCAAAGCTATCATTTTAAACTGTATTTTATTCCAATTTTATTTTAAATCATATTTTATTCCAATTTCAGCGTAAATCGTATTTTATCCAATTCCATTTTAAATTGTTTTTATCAGATTCTAGTAATAATTTGTTTCTGGAACTCTGCACTTTGATATGGTCCAAGGGCTAATCAATAAATAAAGTAAGTAAGAATAGCATGTCTAATTCTGGAAGCCAAATCAAAATAGTTGCCAGCCATTTTATCTGCATAATATACATTGGTCATATTGTACTTTCAAACTTTCTTCTTATTGGGCCACAGTACAATGGAAAATAATGCTATTGGATGTCAGAACAGAAATGCAGTGATAGCAGTGAAGTAAAAAAAAATGTGATTTCTTCACCATGAATATTGCTACAAAACAGTTTGTGTACAGTTTAATTCATTAGATTTTATCTTGAATTGCTCTTGTTGTTACCAAGTATTTGTGAGTGGGCAAGAGTCAATAGGTGCAGTGGTGGGTTTCCGTTTTTACTACTGGTTTGCTTATGCACATGCATGTGCATGCGCAATGCTTCTGCACATGTGCAGAAGTATCCGGGTGGGTGAGCGGAGCCTCCCACCGCCACCACTACCAGTTCGCCCGATCTGGGCCCAAACTGGGAGCAACCCACTTCTGAATATATGTCTATCAAATTCTCTCTATACAATGTCTCACATTCTGTGATCCCCTATCATAGAATCATAGACTTGAAAGGGACCTTGGATGTCTTCTTGTCCAATCCCCTGCCCAGTACAAGAATCCTCATACAATTCTGGACAAATGGCTGTCCATGATTTTCTTGAAAATCTCCAGTGATGGAGCATCACAACTTTATGAGGCAGATTGTTAAATTGCTCTGGCACTCAGCAAATACCTCCTTATCTCAGGTTTGGATCCCTCTCTATAAACTTTCCACCATTGATTCTTGCCTTATCCTCAGGTGCTAGGGAGAATAAATCTATTCCCTCTTCTCTATGATATTTCCTCATGTATCTAAAAAAACTATTATAATCCCCTTAGTTTTTTTTAACTTGAAGCTAAACATATAAAGTTCCTTTAACTGTCTTCCATAGGCTTTATAAGCGCACTTATACCACTTATTTAATATTCCCTCTTGTTGCTATAAGCTTTGTGAAATGTTTATTTTACTCAACTGTAAGTCTTTCCACATAAATGAATATTTTGGATCTGAATGTGGAAGCCATTGGCATAATATTCTTTATACTTACTTATCTACAGTGACCAAATCTTCCTTTTTCTTTGTGATGTTGTTTCTTCCAAAAACGTTAGTTTCAATATGTTTATTTATTTATTTATTTATTTATTGAATTTATACCCCGCCTTTCTCCAAACGGACCCAGGGCGGCGCACAGGAACATTAAAAACATACAAACATATAAAAACTTTTTTCTTTTTAAAAACTTATTCAACTAAAGGCCTGTGCTAAAACCGAATTAAAATCCCCATTTTAAAACTATCTACGAGTCAGTATTGGAGGCTACGCAAGGCCTGCTAGTTGGAATAGGTGTGTCTTCAGACACCTGCGGAAGAGGCGGAGGTCAGAAATGGTACAGAGTTCAGGGGGCAAGTCGTTCCAAAGGGCTGGTCCCGCCACAGAGAAGGCTCTCCCCCTGGGTGTCGCCAGTCGGCATTGTCCGGCCGACAGCACCCTGAGGAGGCCCTCTCTGTGGGAGCGTATCGGTCTAAGGGATGTATGGGGCAGGAGGCGGTCTCGCATATAACTAGGCCCCGAGCCATGGAGCGCTTTAAAGATGGTCGTTAGAACCTTGAAGCGCACCCGAAAGACCACAGGAAGCCAGTGCAGCTCGCGCAGGATTGGTGTTATATGGGAGTGTCTAGGCGCTCCCGTAATCACCCGCGCGGCTGCGTTCTGGACTAGCTGTAGCTTTCGGGTGCACCTCAAGGGAAGCCCCATGTAGACAGCATTACAGTAGTCAAGTCGAGACGTGACGAGTGCTTGAGTGACTGTGCGTAAGGCACCCCGATCCAGTAAGGGGCGCAATTGACGCATCAGGTGTACCTGATGGAACGCCCCCCTGGCCACGGCTGCCACATGGTCCTCCATAGACAGCCGGGAGTCCAGGAGGACACCCAAATTGCGCGCCCTCTCCACGGGGGCCGGTGTTCCACCCCCAATGGCCAGAGTTGGAATAATCTGGCTGAATCGGGGTGCCGGAAGCCACAGCCACTCAGTCTTGGACGGGTTGAGCTTGAGTTTGTTACTACCCATCCAGATCCGTACGGCCTCCAAGCACCGGGACATAACCTCAACGGCATCGTTGGGGTGGTCTGGGGTGGATATGTACAACTGAGTATCGTCAGCGTACAGATGATATCCCACCCCAAAACCACGGATGATCTCACCCAGCGGCTTCATATATGTGTTGAACAGTAGGGGCGAGAGGACCGACCCCTGAGGTACCCCACATATGAGGGGCCTCGAAGTCGACCTCTGCCCCCTGCCAACACACATTGCGACCAACCAGAGAGGTAGGACGAGAACCACCGCAAAACGGTGCCTCCCAGCCCCAACCCCCCCAGTCGGTGCAATAGGATACCATGGTCGATGGTATCAAAAGCCTCTGAGAGGTCTAATAGGACTAGGATAGAGGAAAATCCTAGCGCCCTCCAGAGATCATCTACCAACGCAACCAATGCCGTCTCGGTGCACCTTTTTCATGTATTTTAAACATTGTGTTGAAATTTTCTTCTTTTACATCTCTTTTGTACACAAATTTAAGAATGTACTTTAGTTCAAGAATATCAATTCTGATATAGATTTGTTAAAACTGCCAAGTTTATTAAAAAATGTCATGTTCTTAAAGTTTTTTAATGTAACCTGTTTTGGTCAATTGTTAATTAAGAAATATTATTTATTTCATACACTATTCCCAAACCTTTGAAATGTTAAATTACATTTTTCCCAATCTAAATCTAATGAATAATAACTAAATGACACAGCTAAATAATTTGCAAAGCTAAAAATATTGATTCTTTGTAGTATCTTCCACTGCTTGTTGAATTGATTGAACTACCATATTTTTCGGAGTATAAGACGCACCTTTTTTCCTCTCAAAAGAGGCTGAAAATCTGGGTGCATCTTATACACCAAAAACAGCATTTTTTTGCCTCCTGAAGCCCCACCCCCTTCACCAAAATGGCCATGCAGAGCCTTATGGAGGCTTTGCAGAGAGCTCCTGGGGGCTGGGGAGGGCAGAAATGAGCACAAAATGGGCCATATTTTGCACCCCCCCTCATCCAGCCCCAGCAGCACTCTATGAGCCTCCATAAGGGTACGTATGCAATTGTTTTGACCAAAACCAGCCCGTTTTCACAAAACAGACCATTTTTGCTCGTTTTTGGGGACCCCACCCCCCAGAAGCAATCTGCAAGCCCCCCATCCCTCTACCTACCAAACTACCTACTCTCTCTCCTTACCTATCTACTGTATTTCTCTCTCTATCCCCCCACCTACCTACCTACCTACTGTATCTCTCTCTCTCTTCCTTTATCTACCTACCTACCTAAGTACTGTCTCTCTCCCTATCTACTTACTGTATTTCTCTCTCTCTGTGTTTCTCTCCCTGTCTCTCCTCTATCTACCTACCTACTTTTTAAAAAAAATATTGCCGCTTCAAAACCTGGGCGCGTCTTATACTCCGGTGCGTTACATTCTTTTGTATTCATCAAAGATTGGTATTTTGAGATATTTAATATTTCAAAAATTATAAGAAATCAATTTTTAAAAATGTTTATTTATTCCTATTATATGGATTATTATTTAGGTATGAATGTTTTTGTCAAACAGACATTAACTTAGTTTTTACTCTTGCTAAACTCTACAGTGAAAAGTATAATGCAAATCTTCAAATGATCAATAGCTAATGATTAAATATTTTCCCTTCACTCTGTAGGCATGTAGGGTAATCCCAGCCAACAAACTGACCAGTAATTTTTTTCTAGTTTTGAATTTTCTACTTGCCACATTACATTAAAAAAAACAGTAGCTCTCTGGGTTTAGTAACATATTTCTACTAGAAATAACTATTGCTTAGAAGATGACCTTCTAACTTTTAAACAAGCTCTTTTCTATATGCTTTCCCACCATCCCATTTGATGGGGTTTTTTTGGTGGGTTTTTTTTTGCTGCAGAAATGAACTCCCCAAGGGCTCAGGAAACAGTGACAACACTTGGAGATTTAAGACTCCCCCCCCTTTCATCTGTAGAGGAAGATCAAGCCATCCCTCACTACAGTACAAGAAATGTTTCATTTCATTTCATTTCATTTATGGACTTATATGCTGCCCTTTTCCCAAAGTACTCAGGGCGGCGTACAACATAAGAAACACATAATACAAAAGTTAAAAAAAGATTAGATAAAGAATCCAATAAGCAATAAATTAACAATTTACACATTAGATTTAAAATAAATTAAATTAGCAATTAAAATTAATAAGTTATTTTGTTCAGGCCAGACCCTAACCCGAACCTGAACCCTAACCTAGTCCTCAGCACCCTCCCCCATAGTCTTTCCAGTTGTCTTCTGAGACTTTGACAAAGAGAGTCTTTAGTCTCCACTTATACATCTCAGGGTCCTTTCTTTTAAGTCTGATGGGTGGAACCTTTGGTGTTGGGCTTCGCTCAGTGCTGTGGAAGGTTATGGCTGGCTTTATGTGGGGCCAATGGATCCAGAAGTCCTTTTTCTCTGCAA